>OY997270.1:515919323-517306397 GCA_963921465.1 Triticum timopheevii
ATTAGGAGCAGCAGTAGATAATTTTTGAGATAATATCAGCCTTGTGGTGGTTCTCCTCGGTCATATGTTTTTCCCTGTTGTGTGCAATTAGGGACCATTACTTGTGCTAATCAGTACCTATGATTGCCAATTTCCCAACATTAACTATCCAAGCTGCCATCCTTTGTGATTGATCTGGTGGTCCGTGTGTTTTCTCGCTGCTGTGTGCAACTAGGAACCCTTATTTTTGCAATTTAGCACCAATGCTTACCATTTTTTGCAATATAGTATACCCAATCTGCCAGCCTTGTGGTGGATGTGGTGGTCCACGTATTTTTATTTGGCTATGTGCAAATAGATATCATCACTTGTGCAAATTAGTACCAATGGTTTTCAATTTTTCAATATAGTCTATTGATTTTTCTGCCAGCCTTTGTGCTGGATCTGGTCATTCATGTGTGTTTCCCCTGCTGTGTGCAACCAGGACACCCTTGTTTGTGCAATTTAGCATCAATACTTGCCAGTTTTTCAGTATGGTCTACCCAATCTGTCAGTCTTGTTGTGTATGTGGTTGTTCATGTGTGTTTCCCCTGGTGTGTGTAACCAAGACACCCTTGTTTGTGCAAATTAGTTACAATCACTAGTAGAGAAAGGGTCTAATGTGAGACACATTAGTCCCGGTTTGTAACAGAACCGGCACTAATGTGTCCATTAGTGCCGGTTCCAACGGCTAGGCGGGAGGAGCTCTTAGTACCGGTTCGTGGAGAACCTTTAGCACCGGTTCATGCCACGAACCGGTACTAAAGAAAGTGGTGGCAGGATGTTGTCAGAGTGGGGCCCTTCCAGCACCTTTAGTACCGGTTTGTGGCACGAACCGGTACTAAAAGTCGTCCTATATAAACCCTTCGTCCACCCGCACTCTGTTCTTCAACCCATACGCAAGAAGATGCCACTGTCCTTCAACCCATACGCAGATCAAATTCTTGCAGCTATCATGATGACGGATACTGCGATGCACCAACTTTTGACCTGGGCATAGATGATGATGCTGGACATGCTGTAGCACTTGCTCCAGCAGCACAAACAGGGGAAGCAAACGTGGTTGTCATAGACGAGGATGAGTTGGACCCAACAACAGCGAATGAAGGATGCGTTGCTGCTGATGCTGGCAAGGGATTAGCTCACCAGCCAGATGTTGGATCACCAGATAGCTGCCACACCCCGATATGCGGAGAACCAGCAGTTGGCACGAGTAGTTCTTCATGACCACCTGTTGCACGAAGACAGAGGAGGGTAATAAGGCCCGGAGCATCTCAAAGGTCTCCATTCATTGATTACAACTAAAAGAAGACCTTCAACTCCAACGAGGCAGTCAACAAGCTTTATGCTGCCATTGTGTATTGGGTCAGGCATATCCCAGGAGCAGATGATGAGAATACCAGGCGAGCCAACTCCCCACAGCCTATATACGTATCTTTTTTCAGTTGCATAGTACAACCCACTTAGTTGCACAGTAAGCAGAGCATGTTGCACAGAATAGTGCTTTAAATTGCACACTCTTTGTTTTTTTAATTGCAAAGCAGAGTGGTGTAGTTGGGTAGGGCACGGTGATGTAGGGTGGAACCCTATAGAGTCGATCTTTCACGTTTGGAGTGGGATCCCTCGAAGAACACGATGAACACGGGGAAGAACGGGGAGAAATCACAAGGGGAAACACTCAAGAACAAGTCCAAATCACACATCCACTAGACAATCAAACACACAAGATCCACAAGGTACATGAACAACAAAGGGAAAGATACAAGGTAAGGTTCATCTCCAAGAGGAGGTCTTGATGATATCCTAGATGGATCTTCCCACAAGGGGGTCTTGATGATATCCCGCAGGATCTTCTCCTAGATGGAGGTCTTGGCCTCCAATGGAGTAGTGGTCTCTCTCTCTCAAGAGTAGAAATAGGTAGGAGCAAAGCTCACATACAAATGAGCTATCACTTTGCTAACCCTAAAAATGGGGAGGAGGAGGTCTATTTATAGTCTAGTGGGCGAAGGGGTAAGTGAGGGGGCAAATGAGTACATGGGCCTCGGCCCGAAACGTTGCACGCAGGCAAGGCCCGGATGATCCGGAAGGGGGTCCGGATGATCCGGCCATCGTCTGGATGATCCGGGAGGGGGCCCGGATGATCCGGCCATCGTCCGGATGATCCGGGAGGGGCCCCGCATGATCCGGCTTCACACGAGGCCATCCGGCTTCACACGAGGCCTTCGGGTGTCTTCGGACGAATTATCCAGATGATCCGGAGGGGGACCCGGATGATCCGGCTGAGCCCGGATGATCCGGACGGCGGTCCGGATGTCCGGCCTGGCTCCTGCAGCCGCTCCGTCTTCTTCTCCTTTCTTCCGTCTTCTCTTCCACACTTCCCTCGCGGATGCTGTAGTCGTTCCTTGGCGCTTGCACTCCTCCTTGACATCCGTGAAGCTCCGACAATACCTATGCATGCACACGGGAGAAGTGTCAAGTAGTATACCATCCTCGAGAGTGTCAAGTGAGCACGTGTAAAGGAGATGATTCACCTTTGTGTATGTGAAGTAGATGTCGCACGTGTCACTTGCCAAATGGACTCTTGACATGGTGATGTCCGTAGGATGCTCCGCATCATCCCCTCCCCCTTGGGAAAGATCCGACCTCGGATCGAAAACCAAATCACCATGGGAAAGAGATGGCTTTGCCGTGAGGAAGTGGACGTTCACCAAGTACTCGTCATCTTCAAGCTCGCAATGGGCACTCTCCAATGTCGCACCGTCTTGGGATTCCTTCAAAATGATCAAGGACAACAAACACTTGGAAAAACAAATGTGATTAGCCTTAGTGCAAAACCAAGCATTCAAGAGGTGACTCACCAAACAAGTGTTACCATCAAGCATAGCGTATTGTTTGACAAAGGATTGTGACATGGCATGTAAGCACATAAATTGAGCGCAAGGAAAGATATCATGGGGACAAGCATGTAAATTTGAGGTCAAGATGCAAATATATGTGATAAGTGAACAAGCATCTAACTCAAGGTCATGGTAAGCATGCATAAAGAGCTCAATGAACGGTCTATGGTAGGCATAAGAGTCATTCACAACACCAAATATAGTGAAATGTCTAAACACATGGGGCAAGTGCAAGACAATCCAAGCATAACGTGCATAGGGTGTAGTGAAGATATCGTGGCACTCAACACAATGGAAAGAGCAATTGTTCATCATGTGTGAGGCAATCAAGTCAAACATGTGACAAGCAAAGGGACATGGCATATGTGAAGAAATGATATTGGTGCAACCAACCATATGATAGTAGCAAGTAGTCCAAGAATTGGATGCAACACACAAGGTATATATATCATGAAGCATGGAAATGTGGCAATCATGGGTGAAAGCAATATCTCGAACATGCGTGCAAATGGTGCAAGCAACACATGAAGTATGATCCACAATATCCAAGCTCAAGAAGGATGTCACCTTGAAGGCGTGTCCTTGTGCATTCTTCACAATGCCGAAGTGGTAGGAAATGTGGTGTAGAAGCGAGTCGTGGTGGAATGTAAGAGGCTCGCTCTCAAGAGCTCGAATGGTCAACTCACGTGAAGTGGAAGTCGACACAAAGTCCAAGTATCCTACACATGCACAAAACAAAACAAAGAACGTATGCGCATGGTAGATAAACACATCATCCATCATGATGGTTCTCATCTTTTGCACAAAACCATTAGAAGCATAAGTGCATGAATAATATGATGCAACAATGGCGATATTCAAGGCACTAGGTATATGGTGCAAAGAGGTAAGACAAGCATGCTTCACAAGGAATATGTCAACATCTCCAAACATATGTAAGAATGCTATGGGGGCAATCTTAAGAGCAAGACTATAAGCATTGTTGCACTCAATACATGGCAAATCATCTAGCATGAGATAGGCAACACATGGAGATATATGACACGAAGCAATATGAATCATGTGTAAAGCATATAGATGGTTGTCATCAACCGCATGAGATGAGCACTTATAACACAAGAGACAATGATCAAGATATATCATGTGAGAGGCATGAGCATATATGTCATCAACCCAAGAAAGCAAGTAGTGGAACATGGGTGATGCAATATAGCGAGCATTCATAGCTATCAAATCAAGCAAGCTAGTAGTGCGAAGATGCAACATACTAGGAGGAATCATGGCAAACATGTCATTGGTGCAAATAGTGGGCATGAATAATTCACAAGTCATAGCACAAGCATGAAAGCAAGATATGAGTACAATATCATGAATGTATTGGCGAGAGGCCATATGTGAATAGCAATGGGTCATCATGACTCTCCCAACACAACAAGCATCAATAGAATGGGGCACATGATAAACATGGCAAAAGCAACAAGGATCTCCACCAAGCATGCAAATACACATAGGGATATCATAATGGAGAATCATGGGTAGATGCAAACAAGGGTCACAATTGCATGGCAAAGGCATAGAAGCAAGCATAGCATGCAAAGTGAACACGGTAAAATGAGCATAATGTGAGAAGTGGTAAATGGCCCATAGCCGTGTGAGAGCCAAGTAGAAGAGATGCACGAAGACTTCACGTGAAGAGAGCTGTGGGAAAGGCAATCCATGGGATCCCAGGTCATCATTGCTCTCTAGACCTCGTTTTGTCAACTCGTGAGATTGCGAAGTTGACAAGTATTCATGGGTACCTACACAAAAGAGACACAAACGAAAGAAATTGTGTGTGTGGTAAATATACACATCATCCATCATGATGTGTATGTGCACGTGTGAGTTAGCACAAGATAAGCATCGCTCAAAGAAATTTGATGCATGGTATAAGAACATGTCATCCATCATGAAAGAATAGTTATTATGTATGACATGATGGGGACACAAATTGAGAATGCAAGTATATGGCACATCAATAGTATGTTTATTCATGGGTAGCATATGGTGCACACAAGTATGGGGATCATGCAATGAATGGGATGGATCAAATTCCCCTAACATGTATGAGGAAACTATGGGGGCCTCCTCATGAGCAATATCGGAAACATCATATGGAGAAAATGGACAACATCCAAAACAATGCATATCCGAAGCTAGGTGGTCATGGCATGGCATATGAGATAAATGATGCAAAGGGAGCATATCAATATCATCACAAGAGAAACAAATGCCAATAACCATGGGCTTGTCATCTATGCCATATGTGCAAATTGGGTTTATTTTAATGGCATATGCATAGTCACTATGAAGAGATTGCAAATAAGACATATGGTTGATCTCATGCATAGCATATGACAAGTCAAGCGGATTATCAAACATGATGTGACCTAAAGAATTGTCACAAGAAATCCTATGTAACATGGCATCACAACTAATAGACTCCACAATAGAATCATCATACTCATCATAAATGGGCAAATCATCGCATGGGGAAATCATACTAGCATGAAGCATGGCAATAGGTGGATCAACATCATGCAAGCAATCAATGTCAAGAATGTCCACGAGTGGGACTAGAGCATCACCTTCACCTATGTTACCTTTGTCATTCCACTCAAGTGGTGTTGGTGAGGTGGGAAAGACCAAATGGTGGTCAATATCATTATCTTGATGGAACCATGTGGGGGGTGCATCATATTCCACCATGGCCATCGTCTTGTCCAAAGGGAGGACGAAGTCGTCGAGGATCGGCGCGTCATCATAAATGGGACCTAGCACCAAATGAGAAGACACAATAGAGGTAGAGGTCAAGTTGTTAGAAATGCAAATGGCCTCACGAGACCTATCAACTATCTCACTCTCTCTAT
The DNA here is from genome assembly GCA_963921465.1 of Triticum timopheevii. Classification (NCBI taxonomy): domain Eukaryota; kingdom Viridiplantae; phylum Streptophyta; class Magnoliopsida; order Poales; family Poaceae; genus Triticum; species Triticum timopheevii. The sequence goes on from OY997270.1 coordinate 515,925,148, forward strand.
GTGGTGGTTCACTCACTCCCTCAAAATAGGTGCACTCAAACTCACGTATGGTGGAGTCACTCATCTCACTCAAGTGGTGGGGGTTGTGGCTCTCCTCACGTGGGAATTGTGGCAACTCATCATATATGGGGCTAGTGGTGAAGTCACTCTCACTCTCAATATGGTGGCACAAGTCACTCAAGTCATCATACGTCGCCGTGGTCGAAGGGAAGATCCCATGCTCAACCATCTCGTCGTGGTCGCCGTGGATGAAGGCCGAAGATGGCACATCATCACTCTCGTCGTGGATGAAGGCCGAAGATGGCACATCATCACTCTCGCCTCCTAAGATGGAAGCATCATCCTTGCTCGCCACCTTGTCGCTCGCCTCCAAAGCTTGGTCCTTGGGAGCATCGTCGTGGAGCTCGTCGGGCTTGGACATCGTGGTGGTACTAGCCTCATGCTTGTCGTAGAGCTTGGTCGCCGTGAAGTGTGCTTGGGGTGGAGAAGCCTTGGCCTTCATGAGTTCTTGTTCCACCTTGAGAGCACCAATGTAGTAGTCGTCGATGGACTTGTAGTTCTCGAGGAAGATGGTCTTGGAGATGTCGTTGTGCAATCCCATCATGAAGTGGAACTTCATCGAAATGGGGTCATCCACGCCGGCTCGTCGCAAGGCAATCATCATCTCCTTGAAGTACTTGACGATGGACTTGGATCCTTGGGTGGTGTTCTCCAATTGGCATCGAAGTTGTTCCGTGTAGGTTGGAGGCACAAACTCTCGCCGTAAAGCTCTCTTCGTCTTGGGCCAACTCATGTCGTAGTACTCCGAAGGTGTGTGAAGCCACCATGCCAATGCGTAGTCGTGGAAGTTTCTTGTGGCGCACTTCACTTGATCTTCGGGAGGAACTTGATGTAGCTTGAGGTAGTCGTCCATCAAACGCTCCCACTCGAGGTACTCCTCGGGTTCTTGAGTCCCATAGAAAGGAATCGCGTGGTCGATGTCGAGGTCGTAGTAGCTCGTGGAAGTCGCGGACTTGAGCTTGGGGAGCTTCTCTTGAGCGTAGTCTTGGGGTTCTTGTTGGCGAAGATGCCGTATGTCCATAGGCGAAGATGCCTTGAAGTCGCTTGGCGAAGATGCCAAGGGTGATGGTGAAGTCATTGAGCGGTTGTTGATGTAGAGCTCTTGACCTTCACGTTCTTGTTGGTGATGGTGTCGATGCCGATGTGATCTTGCCGGAGATGGTAGCTCGGAAGCATGTGCTCTTGAGCGTCTTCTCGAAGATGAGGAAGATCGCTTGTAGGACTTGATGAGGGCTTTGATCTCCTCCATTTTAGCTTGCATCTTGGCGTCGGAGTTGTTGTTCATGGCATCGAACTCGTCGTTGTTGTTGTAGACCGAAGATGAAATGCCGTGCCTATCCATCACAAGACTCGAGTAGAGGTGAGTAGGAAATGAGATAAACAATACCAAGTTACCTTTTCCCAACGTTGAGGATGTATCTCGTTTCACTCAATGTGAGATGAAAGAATAGTGGAATTGGTACCGGACTTGTTCACTCACACCTATCAAGTAAAGGCTTATGGTAGAGCTCGGTGAGGATAGTGGCACAAAAATTTCATGCAAAATGTTAGCAAGAGTCAATAATGTTGAAAAAGATTCACAAATTCGCAAGTGAAACAAATGGACCAATAGCAATGAATGGTACACGGAAACACACACAAGGATAGATAAATGGGGTCGTGCAACCAAGGAATGAGCACAAAATGTGAAATCCACAGAAAATGCTCGTCTTGCACAACTCAAGAGAGACGCTAGCACGATTGCTCAATAGGCGGATACGACACTTGTGCACAACCTATAAGATGCAAAATGGATAAACTTTCTATCCCAAGTATGCTATGTATGTATGGTTCCCGGTGTTTCTCTCAAGCATGATATCATATGATGTAGATTTTGGAATGGCTCTTATGTGCAATGGGGTATTATGCTATGGCACTTGCTCACGAGCTCTTTGCTCTCTTTTTGCTTAAAAGCCTTTTCTCTCTTTTTTTTTCTATGGCCACTTTTGCACAATGCACAAACCAAGATAGCAATTGTGTATATGCAGGAACAAACTTGTGACACAAGATATGATACCAATATGATATGGTATGTATGCAATGGATGGTGTAGATCACTAATGTGCACAAGTCACGTTGCCGGCAATACTCAAATGGCTAGTCTCGATAGGCAAGTAACGCAAAATGGGCTAGGGGTTAACAATGCAATTGCAAGGGAATATACAAAGGTGTCGTCGAGGTTACCGTCCTTTGCGATGATGAGTGGCGGTGTTCTTGGTGTAGATACCAAGATGATGGAGACTCGTCCCTAAGTAGCCGAAACACCTTAGGAAACGGAAAAACCGCAAACTCAAAATCTCAAATGACAAATGTCAAATGGTGGTAGCGAAAAGCGGTGGTGGTTTTACACTAGGCAATGTGGAAGTGGAATGATGGGCTATACACAAGTCGGAGTTGAAGTTGTCGTCCCTAAGTAGCCGAAACACCTTAGGAGACACAAGCCACAACTCAAACAAAATTGGGTTAAGTTGGGGTGGAATTGTATGGTGGGCAAGGTTATGCGGAAGTGGTGGTAGTGGTTGATGAAGAAGCAATTGTCCCTAAGTAGCCGAAACACCTTAGGAGACTCAAATCACTACTCAAGCAACCACTAATGCTATGGGGAACAAAATGAGTTAGGTTGCGGAAGTCGGTGGTGGTAATGCGGATGATATGGTGGAGGGCCTAGGCAAACTTGCCAAATTTTAGAAAATATGATGGAGTCAAATGATGTTGGTGGTATTTTTATTGGATGGGGGATGTCAATAGCTTCAAAACGAGCTAAAGAACGTCAAAATCGGACTCCGGATGAATTAGTTATGACCAAAACAAAATTTCAGCCGAGTCAGTTTCAGGGTTAACCGGGCATCCGGGAGGAGGTCCGGATGATCCGGGCTTGGTCCGGATGATCCGGGTGTACAGCCGGATGATCCGGGTTCATCAGCTCCGGTTCTAAATTCTGGGTGCGTGGGGTATCCGGACGTTCGGGGGGGCGTCCAGCTGATCCGGGCTTGGTCCGGATGATCCGGGAGAAGGTCCGGATGATCCGAGCAAGTCAATCCGCTCGGGATTTGCTCGTGGAGACGAATTTTTGGGCGGAATTTGGGGATTTTGGGGTCAAAATTGATGAGATTTCGTGGATGGAAGGTGGGGAAACTTGGGGAAATGCTAGATCCACTTGAAACCAAGCAAATCCATGGATCAAAATCAACAAAACATCATCAAAACCAACAAATCACAAAAAAATTTGGGGGCTATTTTTGGTGGGGATTTTCGGATTTAGGACGAAATCAACAAAATCAAGCTAGAAAAAGAGGGGTAGGGGCTCCAAAAACGTGATCAACGTGGCTCATGATGCCATATGATGTAGGGTGGAACCCTATAGCGTCGATCTTTCACGTTTGGAGTGAGATCCCTCGAAGAACACGATGAACACGGGGAAGAACGGGGAGAAATCACAAGGGGAAACACTCAAGAACAAGTCCAAATCACACATCCACTAGACAATCAAACACACAAGATCCACAAGGTACATGAACAACAAAGGGAAAGATACAAGGTAAGGTTCATCTCCAAGAGGAGGTCTTGATGATATCCTAGATGGATCTTCCCACAAGGGGGTCTTGATGATATCCCGCAGGATCTTCTCCTAGATGGAGGTCTTGGCCTCCAATGGAGTAGTGGTCTCTCTCTCTCAAGAGTAGAAATAGGTAGGAGCAAAGCTCACATACAAATGAGCTATCACTTAGCTAACCCTAAAAATGGGGAGGAGGAGGTCTATTTATAGTCTAGTGGGCGAAGGGGTAAGTGAGGGGGCGAATGGGTACATGGGCCTCGGCCCGAAACGTTGCACGCAGGCAAGGCCCGGATGATCCGGAAGGGGGTCCGGATGATCCGACCATCGTCCGGATGATCCGGGAGGGGGCCCGGATGATCCGTCCATCGTCCGGATGATCCGGGAGGGGGCCCGGATGATCCGGCTTCACACGAGGCCTTCGGGTGTCTTCGGACGAATTATCCGGATGATCCGGAGGGGGACCCGGATGATCCGGCTGAGCCCGGATGATCCGAACGGCGGTCCGGATGTCCGGCCTGGCTCCTGCAGCCGCTCCGTCTTCTTCTCCTTTCTTCCGTCTTCTCTTCCACGCTTCCCTCGCGGATGGTGTAGTCGTTCCTTGGCGCTTGCACTCCTCCTTGACATCCGTGAAGCTCCGACAATACCTATGCATGCACACGGGAGAAGTGTCAAGTAGTATACCATCCTCGAGAGTGTCAAGTGAGCACGTGTAAAGGAGATGATTCACCTTTGTGTATGTGAAGTAGATGTCGCACGTGTCACTTGCCAAATGGACTCTTGACATGGTGATGTCCGTAGGATGATCCGCATCACACGGGCACTTGTATTGCTACGGTGTTCGAAAGCTAGCAGGAGATGCACGTCCAGGCCGCTTGTCGTGCAATTTTAGGGCGATGGAGAGCGGTTGTTCGTTGTCCAGGGCTGTTGCTGTCAAGGGCATGGGTTTGAGATCTGTTCATGATTTCTCCTAGTTCTTCTTCAAGTTCTATGTCGAGTTCAAGTTCTATGTTGTTCTTCCCAATTGGCTGCAACCATATATTAGTTGGTTGTCCATATGATCTGCTGTTGCACTAGTTGTCTTACTGTTTGTACTAGTCGGTTGTCTACACGCTGTTCAGGCGCACAAGTTTGCATACTGAGTTGGCTGCATCACTATACTAGTTGGCTGTCCATGTGTTCTACACTGGACACTAGTTGCCCTGCTTAGTTTGCTTGCTGCTTTGTGCTAGGTTGGCTGTCTACGCGTTATTCAGTTTGCACAAGTTGCATGATTAGTTGGCTGCATCCATGTACTAGTTGGTTGTCCACATGTTTTGCTTTTTTGCACTAGTTGTCATGCTTTAGGTTTGCTCCTGTTTTGTAGTACGTTGGTTGTCTATATGCTGTTAAGTTGCAGAAAGTTGCTCTGCTTCCTGTTTTGCGTTTCTTTTTGCCCTGGTCCTTTTGTTTGTCCCAGTTGCACAAATTATCATGCTCAACTGGCTGGCTTTAGTAAACTATTTTTCGACCTAGTTATTTCTTGTCTTAGTGAAACTAGTTGGTTTATAAGCTGTGTAGTTGCACAAGGCTGACTGCCCAGTTGGCTGCATCACTGTAGTAGTTGGATGTCCTCATGTTTTTACAGTTTTTTGGCTGGGTGCTACTAAGCACTATGTGTCATGTTTAGTTGGCTTCCTGTTTGTACTAGGTTAGTTTGTCTATTAGTCTGCTTAGTTGGGGGTTGGCTGTCTATTTAGTCTACTAGATGATGAGAACACCAGGCAAGCCAACTCCCCACAGCCTATATACATATCTTTTTTTAGTTACACAGTACCACCCACTTAGTTGCATAGCAAGCAGATCATGTTGCACAAAACAGTGCTTTAAATTACAGACTCTTGTTTTTTTAATTACACATTTTCTTCTTTTTTTATGTGACCCTTCAAGCTAACTTTGTCTTTCTTTATGCAGCCCTAAGATAATCAGGTATGGTAATTTCTTCATTTCTTTAAAGGAGTTAGTTGATTCGATGAAGCCAAAGCAGTGGCTTTCAAAAATTGTTGCTGAGACTGGAATCATACACATCATGAATAACTTACCAGAAGGGTCAAAGAAAGTTGTCATGCCATTGAGGTTTTCTGTAAGTTTTTCAAAAACTTTATACCCTCTTCCTTTTTTGTACCATTTTTGTTGACCAACCAGGGAGTCTTTTCATACCCTAGTGCTTGAGGCATGTTTATAATTTTTCTGCAGATCAATTTACACCAGGGTATCTACAATACGAATGAGATAAACAAGAAGTTTGAACACAAGAACCATATCGACAAGAAAGATTTGGTGACTGATGTGCCCACATGATCCATCTCATATTTGGCACTCATAGCATGTTCAGTTGCACATGACACCTCTATTAGTTGGCAAATACCTTCTGCAAACCTGTTTCAACTTTCACATCTCATTTTTGTAGTGTTCTTTCTTACCTACAGTGTGTATCTATATCTGAATCATTCATGCGTGCAGTTCATGCTGCCAGTGCTTGAGTGCGATAATGTAAACGACCAGAAGGAGGCAGGAATTATTGGGTCTTCAACATCAACCTGAGGGACAGACGTTTCGAAGTCCTTGATTCAAACAGGAAGCTAGAAGATATTGAGTTGATGAACACCGCCTCTACGATTGCGGGGGCAGTACGCCAGCTATGGAGGAAGCATTATCCAAAGTAGAGCATCGAGCACTTCCAGATTATTGACATCGACGTACCGAAGTAGATTAGCATGTAAGACAAGAAGCATTACATTCTTCTTTATTTTTTTCAATCAATCTGTAGTCTTTTAAAATTTCCTACTTGTACAATCTTTAGTTTTTTAAGACACAAAACTAGTTTGCAATCTGTTTTTCATTTTTATGACTTTCTCATGGATCATCTAGCCAGTTGCATAGTTGAACATCAGTGGTTGCACAGTGCCACATAATTAGTTGCACAGTGGCACATAAGTAGTTGCACAATGACACATAATTAGTTGCACAGTGCCACAGAGTACATTGTCTTATTGGCTTTAAAAGCCTCCAACATTTTTTCTTTTTCCCCATTGCAGCAATGAGCGTGGTTTGTTCGCACTGCTTAATGCCACTGAGTGGAACGGGAGCCTACTGCCCAACTATGAGCCCAAGGAAGTTCTCAACCTCAGGAAGAAGCTGGCATATGATTGGGTCACCAGCACGCATAACTCTGCCCCATGGAGGAAGGTGCTGAGATACGAAAAGGACTAGGTCAGTACACTTTTTTATTCTTTTGCCATTTTTTCGATGCCTTGCAGGTTTGCACAATTTTTATAAATATTTTGTAGTTGCATACTAGTAGTATTTCTTTAGCAACTCAATGTCATCACTTTTGTTCACACATTACGAGAACTGGGCATACAATTGTTCGACAACTAAATATTAAATGATTTGCCAACAAAGGCACAAATCGCAACCATTTTTACACAGTGCATTAACTAATTCAAGGAAAACAACTTAGAGAGGAGAAAGCATAGTGCTGTATGTATTCACTTTTTGCCCCCTAAATTGCTCAAAAACCATCATTCTTTTTTCCTTTTTCCCTTTTTTGATACAAACAATACAAAAGAATCACAACAGCCTGAGTGGACACACACCAGCAGTGTGGTCTGTAGATTGGCAGTGGCTGCATTTGTTTTTCTTCTTTGGGTGTAGCTCCAGCGCCGATTTGTACCGTCGACTCTTCGCCCTACCCTTTGTAGTAGACCTTGGAGGATCCCTAGGCACAAAATCATCATAGGCTTGTGCCAGGGATGGAGCCTCCAACTGGGCAGGACCATCACGAGTTTGTGTTTGATCACCTGTGGAATAATCATATAAAAAGTTTGGTTTTTTTTCGCGCAACCACGACTGATGTTCTCTGTAACCACATAGCTTATGATGTGCAACTAATTGGTTGCCGTGTGCAAATTAAGTTTAAAAGAAAACCTGTAGTAGCACGGCCTGTCATGCCACTTGGTTGGTAATCACCTGTAGCCAGAACAGGAAAAAGCAAGTTAGTTTGTTTGTCTTGATGCTTGAACTAACAGAGCGCGCGCAACTGGGTAGCCTGTTCTAAGCAACTGGGCACCATGATGTGCGCAACTGAAATCACACACACACTTGCTTCGGGAGTTGGGGCGGGTAATTACCTGGATGAAGAGCCCTCTGAGTACTCCATGTAGTGCCATTGGGAGGAGCATGCGGGGCGATGCTTGTTGGGCCAGGCAAGGAAGGAGGTGGAGGACCATGCTGTGTAGGGCCTGGAGGTGGAGGAGGTGCTCGAGGGTTGCCATCAACTATAGCTAGAACAGGAAAAACTAGTTAGTTGTTTTATCTTGATGCTCAAACTAACATAGCGTGCGTAACTGGATAGCATGTTCTGTTCAACTGGGCACCATGATGTGTGCAACTGAAATCACACGTCAAGTTAGATGGGGTGTTGGGCAGGTAATTACCTGGATGACGAGCCCTCTAAGTACTCCCTGTAGGGCCATTGGGAGGAGCACGCGGGGCACTGCTTGTTGGGCTAGGCGGGGGAGGAGGTGGAGGACCATGCCGTGTAGGGCCTGGAGGTGTAGGAGGTCCTCGAGGATTGCCATCATCTGATGGCCCCGTGGCAGCCGTCGGTTTTACTTTTTCCTGGACTTGTTCAGGTGGCCGATCTCGGTTCATGCTACGCGCATATGCTTGTATACAATAGATTGTGCTGCATCAGAACCACTCGCAAACTTTGCTAGTTTCCGAAAATCGTATATCATGTTCCTCTCCCTTATCTGCTTCTTTGATTGAGGAGGCATTTCATCCGGTTGCTCATAACCAGTCCCTGGCGCACTAGGTACAGCAGTAGGTGTCCGGCGTCTTAGCATGTACCTTTCCGGTATGACATCAGCTCCAATATGGGTGAACACCTTGAGGATGTGGCAACAGAGGATGTTGTCCTTGTCCATTTTACAACACTCACACAAATAGGAACCCTCCTCCACCCTTGCCTGCACCAAGTAGTTTCGAGAACCATATTTGGCAACAAATTCCTGGTTCGGTCTGAGCTTAAAAATATGAGCACCAACTTGGAATGCATTATAACGTCCAATCAGCTCAAACTCTTCTCTAAACTTGCAGTAAAGGTCCCTAGTGTAGGTTTTGTAAGCTTGCTTCTCTATTAGGAAGTTGGACCACAGCTCAATCTCAAGGTGTTCTGTCCTGTAATCATTGCAGCCTTCCTTGGCAAGGATGTGGTTCTGAATTTTTTCATATTGCTTGACGAAGTTCAGCATCGAGTTGCGTGGGTTCACATATCTTTTTAGGACGGCGTTGAATCCCTCACTACGCTATGTAGACTGCAGGAAGGGGAAGAACCTGTGTTTGAAGTAGCACGGCACCCAAATTGACCTGTATTCATACAACTTCTCAAAGTGTGTATGTGTGTGTGTCATAGCCTCGTACTTCACCATTAACCCAGCCCAATTCTGTTCAAACTCGTCTGGAGTGAAGCTGAAGTCAACACAGTAGTTGAATTCATCAGAGAGCCCTAGATTCTGGCACAACAGCCAACCAACTTTTTCCTGCGCCTTCTTCATGATGTGCCATCGACAACATCGGTGCACGATGGTTGGAAAGATGCTCTGTATTGACTGCCTCATTGCACCATCTTGATCGGTTATGAAGTTGTCAGGAGGTTTGCCCCCCATAGCCTCTAGGAATGCTTGGATGACCCAATCAAAGCTTGATGCCAACTCCTGCCTCACAAACGCGCAACCGAGCATGAAAGATTGTCCAAGTCGGTTTATTCCAATGAAGGGTGCGAACAGCATATTATACATGTTGGTCATTTAGGTAGTGTCAAACGATATGCAATTGGGGTACGCCTCACCATAAGCTTTTCGAGCTAACCATCCACCCAAAATATGTTGACAACTCTGTCCTCTTCATCATATTTTACCTTATAGAAGAAGTCTGGATCGGTTTTCTGTATACCCTTGAAGTGCGCAATTGTCTCAATCATGTCACCCTCCTTTGTGTCATCTCTACGGAAACTTGTACACACATTTGTTATTGCCTTTGGTCCGAACGGCGCCATCATCTCAGGTCCGTAGAACTCTGCCATTAAATGCATCATACGTCCTGCATAATACAAAAACAAAACAATATATCCTTTTGTTAGTTGCACGAATGCGCACATCCAGCTGCATAGTAATAGGACATGTGTTGGCACAGAAGATAATTGCAGGAAATGGACACCTAGTTGCACCTTTTTAAAAACACTTTGCACTTTTTGCATACAGGACATTGTGTAGTTGCACAGTGAAGGCAATCTAGTTGCACAACAAGCACCAAAGTGATATAGAAACATCATGGGAAGTTGGACACCAGTTGGATAGTTAAGTCATTTCAGTTGCACAGTAGTACCATAACAGTTGCACACTAGACTACCTAGAGGGAAACTTAATTCTTTAAGGGATATAGAAACACCACACCTGTAGTCAAGTTGCAGTTATACAAGATGCGCAAAAACTCCTTTTCATCAGGTGAGATGCCTTGGTGGGATCTCAAGTATTTGGACAACGAAGGTTTGTTCACCAGCGGATGATTGTGGTCACGAACAAAGTGCGTCACCTTCCATCGCCCATCTATCAGCTTCACCAACATTTTCGCCTTGCATTGAGTATGCTTTATTGTCTCGCGTTTTCGTTTCTTCTTCTTCTTCTTACTAGGACCAGTCTCCTCTTCAGCAAATATTGGAGGTTCATCTTCCATTTCCTCATCACTGTCAACAGGTTTTGGATCTAGAATAGGGTCCAGGACAGGAGGAGCCTCAGCTCCTCCATCATCGGCTTTGGGCTTCTTGAACTTGTTGCAGCAAAACTGCTGTTTTACCAATACATTGGTGTGGGGTGTCCGCCTAGAGGTGTTCATCTTGACAGAGAAACCCATCCGTAGGGCGTAGCTGTTGTAGTGATCCTTAGCAATTTGAAGGCTGTCAAACCTAATGCCAACATAGGGTTCCATAGGTTGAGAAACAGCCTCATCCTCTCCTTCTTCTCCTTGCACAGCTCCGTCAACAGCCCCAGCTCCTAGCTCAGTCCTGGTGGGACTAGGAACATTTGTCGCGGTTCCCGTGTCATCAAGAGTATGACTCTCTGACTGCAAAGACACCACTACAGGGGCACCACGGGTTGATGACTGGCCTGCCACATTGTCATGGCCCATAGGGTTACCACCATGACTTGCATGCGTGTAGTAAACAGATCGCCCATTTTCTGTCCAATTTCCTTGTGGTATGCTGGGTTGCTGCTGATCCATATCATGAGGAAGCTCATTGAGATCAGGAGGCAACTCATTGAGATCAAGCATTTTTTTTCCTTTTTTGGATGCTGCCACACACTCCCTTCACATATAAAAAAGAAGAAAGTGATGTCATCAGTTGTTAACCACGGAAAAGAGTGTTTCAAACAACCTAAAAACTTAGTAAATAGGCAGTTGCACACCATTTTATGACAATCTTAGTTCCAAAAGCAACATGTCTATAGCAGAATCTTTTATTATAACAGGCATGCATTTTTTTGTTTGCACAGAGTTGTTATGTTAGTTGCACAGTTTGCAGTAAATAGTTGGCAAGAACATGATTTCTTTTTACTACAGAGTTTTCTGACTTTTTCCTCTGTTTTTGTTGCAATGATCCGCAGGTTTTCTGTTGGCAAGGAGCTGATTTAGATTTTTCTGCACATAATTGGAACACAATTTGATGCTACTTTTGGAGATGCAAAATCCAGGTAAAACAGAAAGAAGAATTGGATGACAGACTATAGATATATGTTTTTCGTCGCCGTTTCTGTTTTTACTTCCAGTATACTTGAACATATTTTTATACTATAGCTTTGCAATAAGTGTGCTATCAGAATATATGTGTGGGACAAGTATATATGTGTGACTACTTTAATATGGTTTATGGCTTCAATAGCCTTGTTTATTTCTCTGTTGCACAAATTGCTGCAGAAGTTGCTATTGATCATTGTGTGTTTTTCACAAAAGTTCTTTTGTTTTTGCTGCTGTACTGCAGATTTTTTGTTTTGCCTAGAATAGATCTTTCAGTTGGTCAGGATGCATATATCAGTTGGCCAGCATGCATGTTTAGTTGGACAGTCAATGTGTTCAATTTGCTAGAATAGATGTTTCATTTTCTCATGATGCATTCATCAGTTGGCCAACATGCATGTTTAGTTTGACAATCAATGTGTTCTGTTTGCTAGAATAGATGTTTCAATTTTCCAGGATGCATATATCAGTTGGTCAGCATGCATGTTCAGTTGCACAGTTAATGTGTTCAGTTGGCTAGAATAGATGTTTGAATTTCCCAGGATACATATATCAGTTGGCTAGCATGCATGTTCAGTTGCACAGTTAATGTGTTCAGTTGGCTAGAATAGATGTTTGAATTTTCTAGGATGCATATATCAGTTTGGCCAGGATGCTTGTTCTGTTGCACAGTCAATGTGTTCAGCTGGCTAGAATAGACGTTTCAGTTAGCCAGGATGCATATGTCGGTTGGCCAGCATGCATGTTCAGTTGGCTAGAATCATGTTTTAGTTGGCCAAAAAATATGTCTTAGTTGACTTGTTGAACACATAAAAGGGGCAGGGGAAACTTGCATGGCATGCATGTTTAGAAAACATGTTCAGTTTCAATCAAACCCTGTGTTAGTGTGCAGATGCACTCATGGGGTGGGGTGGGGGTGGTGTGATGTTGACAATGGGGTGATGTGGCAGATCTACTCCTTTTTTGAAGCAGCTTCTCCATGGATTTGCTGATGGATCCATGGAGAAGGGTGTTTATAGATGCAGTACAAGAAGGGGGAGAACTGAAGAGGGGCAGAGAGGAAGTACTTGCCTGATGTTGCTGCCTGGTATGGGTCTGATCGCCCTGCCCTTTAGATCAATTTGTTGAAGCAGATTCTTTTACTTTTCTACTGCCATGGCGGCTGTACAGGAGGAGGAAGAAGGAGCCTTGGATCCCTCTCTTTCGTGGAGGTCAAGAAAGTAGGGTAGGAGGGGCTGGGGCGAGCGGGCATGGGAGGGGTTGGGACGTGGGGGCGAGCGAGCTTGTGGACAGCTGGCCACGTGGGGGATCGCTTTTCTGTTCGGGATTGGGCGCTGCATCGCTCGGTTTGGTGGTCGTCTGTCCCTGGTTTTTTTGTACCGCGCGGGGGAACAGGAAGTTGCCTTTTATGGCTGGCCGCTCGATCGCGCTAGTGGGCAGTCGGCCGCCCACTAGACGCGTCCATTTATAAAACATTTTCTGATTCATCATGAATTCAAAAACTATTCATGCATTTCAATAATGTTCATCTAAAAAAATGTTTGTGAATTTTAAAAAAATGCCTAAATTTAAAAAGAATGTTTGTCGATTCAAAAAACTTTTCCAATCCAGAAGTATTTTATATGTAGGATTTGATTTGATTAGTTTTTAGAAATTCTTTATATGTCTTGGCGTTGGCGAGTAGTTCGTGGTTGATGAGTTTTGTTTTTAAAGTTTTAAACATTCCCTTGCGCGAGACAATGACAAGTGTGTCGTGCAGTGACAAGCTCATTGTTTACCACGTTGAATGCATTGCGATCACGTGGATATCGCATTCATCATCAACGAGAGTGAGAAGAATGATAATTGGCAACATGATGAGTCATCGTGTTAAAATAGAGGACACTCATATGTCGTGTATCGAGTCATACTTATTTGACCAACGTGTAATTTTTTTCGCCCGTTGCAACGAACGGGCATGTTAACATATAAGTACCAAATCAAGATCGGACATATAACCTGAGCATATCCCGTCCGAGGAAAGAAAAAACAAAACAAAAAAGCAACCCACAGCGTGTCGTGTGGTATCCAAGTCCAAGCAGCACCTATGAAGTATAAATCCATATTTCAAGGTAAGAGATTGCTAACCAGGCCTGCTGCCTGGTGACGGCCAACCCGCCAAACAAGCTTATAAACACGTTCGGTCTAGCTCACGCACGCGATGTGGTACTAAATGTACAGCAGAACCGGGACACATATATCCGGGGCGGCGCGCGCCACAGTGTACCGAGTTGTATCTCGGCCCAACGTCCTCCCACTCGCCGCGAGTTTGAGGCCAGGCCAGGCCCGTCCCGTAAAGCGATGCCCTCGGGCTCCGGCTTCACCGCCCAGTCATCATCCTTCGCGGTTAATCGTAGCCCGTGACGTGCAAGATGTGGCGCCACCTTCCCCGGGGCAGCAAAGACGCTACAGCGCCTCTGCATAAACCTGTGCACGCGTGGTCCACGGAAGATACAAGCATTTTTCGTCTCGAGGGCACGTATTTCCTGCGTTCCCTGTCCGCATCCGGGGCACGCGCGACGGGCGGGGCCTACGGCCGGGCTGCCCGGGCACGTACGTACGCGTGATCTTAGGTAGCCCCCATTCATTCCTCCCATTGTACTCAATCACGTCGACGCTGCATGATTTCAGTACACGCGGGCGGACGAGGCCGCGATTTCAGATTCGGCGCATGCACACGCCGCCACGCCCGGCTTTGGTTTGGTTTGGTTTGGTTCGGCTGGCCAGCCCGGCAGCCCCCACCTCCCCGCCCCACGCAGGCCCACTTGGCACTGGCCACTCGGTGAGGTTTCGGCCTTTGCAACCTGGAATGTTCTCTCTCTTGTACTACTACTCGCTCGCCCCACACCCAGCGAGGGGAGAGCCGCCAACCCACAGCTGTAGCATAATAAGCTTGCCTAACAAAAAAAGGCTGTAGCATAAAACGCTGGGGCCTCACCTTTTTGCCTATTTTACCCGGGTAGTTCAGATTCCCGGGCCGGCTGCTAGCTCACCGCACAGGATGAGGGTGCGCCACAGACACAAGGCCCCGAGTTTGGTTTGAATTTGAGTAATCCGGGGTCCGGCGGCTCCTTTCTTCTCCACCCGGATCCAGCGAACTGTCGATCCAATTGCACACACCTAACAAGAAAATAAATCAGGATGATCACTGAACTACTGCGTACGTGGTAGTACATGTCGAGTTTGTGTGTACTATTGTACTCCGGGGTCCGGCACCGGCATCGGCAGCAACTTGCATCAGCGACAGCGTTCATCGGTAATGGCGGCCAAGTGATGTCCCGCCCCGTTCGGTTAATTAACTAACCAGGAGCATCTCCTCTGGACTCCGGTCCTGGTTAATGGCACCGGCACCGGCACGCCATCTGTAACCAAAGCTGCTCAAATCTAACTAACACGGGGTGCCTTGGCGTGCTTCCAAGTTCCAAGAAAACAAACACCTGCACGGCTGGCTCCGTGCCTCATGGGTGCGCCATCCTGGACCGATTGTGTCTCCTGCAGATCCCATCTCAGATAAACAAATTTCTTTCATCCGAGCGAAAACAAAACAAGAACCACATCTCAACAACTTTGTTTCAGAACCAGACAAATCTTACGAACTACTATTTGGTTTGTGTAGACAGCTAATAAAGCCTTGATGATCCGCGTACAGCCGTAAATTCCTTCACGTGAATAATCCACCAGTACGTACTTGCCCAAGTTGCACAGAGGCTTCCTTGGCCATTAATTACCTCTCTTCATTGTCGTACGCCACTGCCCTGGCGTGTCCTGTTGCTCCGGTGCATTTACCTACTGCCTGGCTGGACGCCTGGACGGCATGCATGTGCAGCTGTTACCTGCCCCACTGTCTTCACTCACACTCTGACTCCATGTTACTGAAGTTGTATACTCGTACGCGTACGTAAGTGCCAGCACATATCAGTTGTATTCTTGTTTTGTTATGTGATTGTTCGTCACGGCCCCACTGTTTGTACTGCTTCTGTTCCGTCCATATACGATTCCGATTTCTACCCCCTCCGTTCGGAATTACTTGTCTCGAAAATGGATGTATCTAAAACTAAAATACATCTAGATACATCTATTTCTACGACAAGTAATTCCGAATGGAGGGTGTACCTACCACCACGTACTGCACCGGTGATAGTTTGGCCAGTGACTGACGAGTATGTTCAGTACTCTACTGAATATTACCATCTCATAACAGTTCTTGGATGCCTGCCTGCACACCTCGACACGACGCGATTACAAAAATTTGTCAGCCCCGTTAGTTAACAGACAAGGGTCTGGAGCTCTGGATCGTGATCTGGATCTTGGCGCGAGCTGGATCTTGAGTTCCTTTTCTTTTCTCCTGCTGCTGTAAACTCGATCCGGATCTCTCAGTTCAGACATTAACGTCTCCTTGAAGATAAGGGTGGCGCGCATTTTCAATGGCAACGTGCACATGCTCGCACTGTTCAGTTCCAACTTGAGTTTATATCTTACCTTGGTCTCTCTTATTTGGTAAACGCCTTTCATTTTCCGACTATGACCACTCGATCCGCACGCACAGGCTTTGTAGTATAGGCCGTAGTCACTGACGAGATGCTGCTGCTGGTATGCCATCTTTGACATTTTTTTGGCGTCCGATGGCTTGATCGGGACCTGGGCCACGTCCGGGCAGCGCTAGCTAGCTAGTCTAGCAAGTCTTGGTGCATGCTTCGCTGGAGCGATAAGGGTAGACTGATTGATGGAGCAGGGCTCATGAGAGGAGGAGGAGGCACAATTCTTTAGCTGGAAAAAGAGGCCATATATACATTCACACGAGCATGGGCGTATGATGGGCCTCGGTTTGGAGCCGTTGCCAGCGCCTGTATCTGGACTGACCGGAGGAGCGGCCGCAGTGATTAGCGCGCACGACTGCTCACCGCGCTTAATCAAAACGGACCACTAATCGGTCAGGGGCACAACTCGATGGAGTAGCAATACTTAGGCTGATTATAATGGAGAGTATCATATATTATTATCGTGCACATATTTTTTTTGAACACAGTATCATGCATATGATACTACTCCCTCCGTTTGGAATTACTTGTCTCGAAAATGAATGTATCTAGAACTAGAATACATCTAGATACATCCATTTCTGCGACAAGTAATTCCAAACGGAGGGAGTAGTGTACATCTGTAATGCATAGTGTCATATATTGATATTATAGTGTATGATACTAATGTGTGATATAGTGCGCTATATTTATTGCCATGCATGACACAAAGTAGCACATCATTTAATATGATACGGAGTATCATGATATGATACTCAAATCATCTTTTTCTTCATTTAATTTCATACCACCTCCACAAAATTTGCTTAATTGACATGCATGATACTATCTACTCCCTCCATTCGGAATTACTTGTCGCATCCATTTCTGCGACAAGTAATTCCGGACGGAGGGAGGGAGTAGGCTGGTTGTAATGGGTAGTATCATAAGTTAGTATCATGCATATGATAGTAGTATATGATACTACCTTCCTAATGCATAGTATCATAGATGACTTTATTTATTGCCATGCATGACACATACTAGTGTAGCATTTATTATGATACGGTATCATGATATGATACTCAACCCTCTCTTACTTCATTTAATTCTATGCCACCTCATCAAAATTGCCTAGTTGGCATGCATGATACTGGCTATAATACTCCCATTACGACCCGCCATATGATACTTTCATCAGTTTACTCCTACTCTGGGTCGCTGCTCGCATCCTCGTGCCAGTACCAGCTACCGAAAGACGTGCGCGTGCGCTGGGAAAGATAAACCGAGGAATACGTTGCGCCTCCCGAGCCAGGCGTGAGCAGGAAGGTGGGCCCACCTGATCAGTAGTGAATAATAACTGGCTCGTGGTCCCGGGGCGGGGGTCACGCACGGGGCGGTTGGGGCCAGGGCTCAGCGGCGTGACGGGCAGACGGGCGTGTGAACCCTGCCTGCCACCAGCCAGCGCCGCCCGACATCCGTCACGGTCAAAGCGTCGTCGCCGGCGTTGGATTCCCTTTCCCCGGGGTGAAAATTGGGAAACAGTGATGGCAAATCACTAATCACCAAAAGGATAACACAGAAATCACAGATAGCCTTTGCAGCAGCAGGGGGCAATAAAGCCTGGCCCTATCATCGTCCGCCAGTGCCAGCGTCCTCTGTCATCTGTGCTCTGATCCGCTGCCCCGCCCAGAGCCTCGCCATCCCCGTGACTGACGCGCGGCCTCTCGCCGCCGCCTCGCCTCGCCGGCCGTCCGTCACCGTGGTAACTGACTGGTATGCCGTCAGCCTCCCCCTCCGCTCTTTCCTCTCCCTCCGCGTGTTGATTTGTTGGTTGGTTGGTTGTTTGGTTTCGTCCTCTTGCTCGCCGTCGCCGTCACCGGTGACGCGACGCGACGCGCGTGCACGTACCACCTGCGAGTGGAGTGCTCCGCACTGCGCTCCAGGTTTGCCGCCACCACCGTCCACCGACCCTTTTCTTCTCCTCGCGAGAGAGGGCGGCTCCAAAACGAAAATCTGCCTGGGTGGCGGTTGGATGTGGATTTGCGAGCGACCCGCGTCCCCGTCTTGCGGTTGTGGTTCTAGTCCGGTCTGGTTGGCTCTAGTAGGAGTAGACGGATAATGGTGGCTGTTGCCATCCATGGCCATGTTCCATGGCTATGGCTTGGGCACTCATGGAGCCAGGGGATGGAGCAGTGGGAATACTCGATTTGAATCCGCGACCGTGGCCGTCGGCACGCAAGCGCACCAGGAGGTCGCCAGTAACCAGTCCCGATCCGTGTCTCCCTGCCGCATGCGTGCACGCCTTCCCTCCCGGCCGGAACTGTGTCTACATTCCCCGGATTAAGATCCATGTAGTAGCAGCAGCATTATTCTACGGTGGTTTGCTGTATGACCAGTGTGGCGGTTACTAGCACTGCCGTTCGTGCGAGTCCACTATTTCTCCTAATTTAATTTGGACGCTCCTCCCCTCCCGGTGGTTAGGCCTTCCCATTCCCATTCCACGGCGAGGCAGGGCAAGGAATTCGCGTGCGAAAGGCACGGCGACGACGGAGGAGCTGCGATTATTTCGCCCGTCTAGGTGCCGTGTCCCCTTCGGCCGGGCCGGAGATCCAGCTGGGAAAATTCGTCGCCGCACGGCGGCCGGTGAGACGGGCCTCTCCACCCCTCACTCGCGTTCGTGCAGTCGCCGAATGTGGTTGTGGCTGTGTGCGGAGCATGGACTGCGCTGCGCTTGCGACCAGTCAGAGCGGTGAGTGGGATCGAGCATCAACGGGGAATTCCATTAATAATTTAGTTAGCGGGTGAGAGATCTCGCCCACAGCGACGGCCCAGCGGATTAGATGCCCGTGGAGCGTCGCGTCGACCTCTCTCGCGGCCTGCCGACGTGGTGCCGCTGCACTGCAGCATTAGTGGGCCGGATCGTTTATTCCTTTCCGTCTCCATTTCCCTTTCCTGTTTATGCTTGGACGGTTTGTCTCAAAAAAAATGTTTATGCTTGGACGGAAAAGAAAAAGAAGGATTTTGCTAATATTAGCCGCCGTGGCCGTGGCCGTCGCCGTCGACGCAGCTAAGCGCGTGAGGCCCCGCCCACCCGTGCTAATCTATCAAAGCAAATGATTTCCTTCCTTCTTCGCTTTCAGTCTTTCCTTTGCTGCCTTGCGATTCTCGTGTCGGCGGCGCCACTCCCCCGTGAGACTGCACCCTGCCACTGGGCTATAAGACGAACGGGGGTTCTCCTTTCCTCTCACACCTCTCCTTCCCAGGCAGCAACCGTTAAGAGATTTTTGCCCATCTCATCTTGCTGTTGCCGGAGTGGAAGGTATCGGTGTCCTGAGTTCGAGTTCGTGTTCGTGCGCATGCGGCGGATTGCTAGCTGCTCCTTTTGAGGTATACATACACACATACTTGCAGTTGCAGTTATGTCCGTCGAGTGTACTGTATGTGAGCTTTTAGGTGTTCTCTGTCTGATTTATCAAGGTTTCTGTGGCCGTTGGGGTTTACATGGCTTGCTGTCTTGCCGATGGTCATGCTGGTTTTCAGCAACCTGAGTTTTCGGACAGTGAAAGTGATAAAAAGAAACCACTACCTGGTTTTCTTTAAGTAAAGCATGCTCCCTTGTGTCTCACTACTTCTCTATGATGCCTATAGCCGGCAGGGGAGCCTTTGAATGGCCTAGCCTAATGTTTGGTCTTTATGTGCTTACTTTCAAACACTAGTCTTTCTTTACACTGCTAGGCCATTGTATCTTGCTGCTCTATTATGATGGCTATGGCCAACAGAGGAGCCTTTGAGTGGACTAGGCCTGCCTAATGCGTGGCCTTTATCTGTGTTTTCAAACATGAATCTTTCCTTGCACTAGCTAGCTCATCTTTGATTTTTCCTTGTTGCATAAGCGTCATTCAATGTTTGCTCACATGATTAGCACCCTTTCTTCAGGTCTACACATATAGTCGCTGGTGATCGATACTGGACACAGTGCCAAGATGGGGAGTTTGCACAAGACCACCTTTGTTCTCCTCATGTTCTGCTTGGCGGCGTTGGGAAGCGCGGATTATCTCAAGTACAAGGATCCGAAGCAGCCTCTTGGCGTTCGCATCAAGGATCTGCTTGGTCGGATGACCCTCGCTGAAAAGATCGGCCAGATGACCCAGATTGAGAGGGAGAATGCCACAGCAGAGGCCATGTCCAAGTACTTCATAGGTGCCTCTCGCTTCCCTTGTGCTAAATTAACAACTGCAGATTGTGAGGGGTTGCAGAGTTGTCTGTAATAACATTTTGTATGATGCAGGTAGCGTACTGAGTGGTGGAGGCAGTGTGCCTTCTCCTCAAGCATCCGCTGCTGCTTGGCAGTCGATGGTGAACGAGATGCAAAAGGGTGCCCTTTCTACCCGCCTAGGCATCCCGATGATCTATGGTATTGATGCTGTGCATGGTCACAACAATGTCTACAAAGCTACCATCTTCCCACATAATGTTGGCCTCGGAGCTACCAGGTAGAAACTGCTCTCTTTTTTAACTTTTGATGTGACAGTGAAGTGTCATATATCCTGTGATATGGATGTGTATATTATGTTAGATCAACAAGCTACGGCAATTTTTGGAAAAGACACGATAACTGTAACACATATGTTGATCTAAATTAATATGTTACTGTCATCTAGGGACCCTATGTTGATAAAGAGGATAGGAGAAGCAACTGCTCTTGAAGTTAGAGCAACAGGAATTCCTTACGCTTTTGCTCCGTGTATTGCGGTAATAGATCATACCTCATGCATGGTTAATACTTTAGTATGGATGGCAAATGTGCCTTGTTATTGTTTAGTTCCTAGGAACTCACCTGTTGATGTTCCTCAGGTGTGTAGAGACCCAAGATGGGGACGCTGCTATGAAAGCTACAGCGAAGACCCAAAGGTTGTCCAGTCCATGACCACACTTATCTCTGGTCTGCAAGGTGACGTTCCGGCTGGTTCTGAGGGAAGGCCATACGTTGGTGGAAGGTAATATAAATTCAACTGATATAGTAGGCAACATGTGTTCTGTGATTTTTTAGTCTGAAGAGGCGGAGCTAACTTCGTTGTCACTCTTGGTATACTGCAGTAAGAAGGTTGCTGCATGCGCAAAGCACTATGTTGGTGATGGTGGTACGTTTATGGGGATCAACGAGAACAATACAGTCATCGACGCCCATGGGCTGATGACTATCCATATGCCTGCTTATTACAATTCTATCATCAGAGGTGTCTCCACTGTTATGACCTCGTACTCTAGCTGGAATGGCAAGAAAATGCACGCCAACCATTTCCTTGTCACTGATTTTCTGAAGAACAAGCTCAAATTCCGGGTCAGTTGCTTATTAGGAAGCCAGTAGAATTTCTCTCTCTTTTTTTCTTCAGGCATATTTAAAAGATACTGATATAATCAATTTGTTGGGATTTCGTGCAAACAGGGTTTCGTGATTTCAGACTGGCAAGGCATTGATCGGATTACTAGCCCTCCAGGCGTGAACTATTCTTATTCAGTTGAGGCTGGAGTTGGTGCCGGTATTGACATGGTAAGATATGCTAATCACATACTCCATTTTTTTTTCCCTGTGCAAAGCATACTTCTCTGATAAATTCAACTTCAAATTTTCGGACAAAAATTGAGTATATTGCTTGCTCGTAGGGCACAATAAGGACAGGATGTTTCCTATGCGATAGACCATTGACAGTTGTTATCTTTTGTAGAACAAATACAAATATGCCGTTCTCTTCATTTCTGATCATGCTTTGGCATACATTATTTTGCAGATCATGGTTCCTTATGCCTACACGGAATTCATTGATGATCTGACATACCAAGTTAAGAACAACATTATCCCCATGAGCAGAATCGACGATGCTGTCTACAGGATTCTTAGGGTGAAGTTCACCATGGGTCTATTTGAGAGCCCCTATGCTGACCCAAGCCTCGTTGGTGAGCTCGGGAAGCAGGTTAGTTCTCAACACGACATTTTATTTCTCTCACACTTCATTTGTCAAGATCCATCAATTCTTACTATAAATTCCGTCCCATTGTTAGGAACACCGCGATCTCGCTCGTGAGGCCGTCAGGAAGTCATTGGTGTTGCTGAAAAATGGAAAATCTGCCTCCGCTCCATTGTTGCCTCTCCCAAAGAAGGCCGGTAAGATCCTTGTCGCCGGAAGCCACGCCGATGACCTGGGCCTCCAGTGCGGAGGATGGACCATCACATGGCAAGGACAGACCGGCAACGACAAAACTGCCGGTAAATATTCATTGCTTGCTTGTAGTACTACTCTGTAGTAACGTCGTCGATAAATTGGACCAAAAGTTCATGTAACCATGTGATGAAACGCATGCAGGGACGACGATCCTTTCGGCGATCAAGTCCACCGTCGACCCCAGCACGGAGGTGGTCTTCTCGGAGAACCCGGACAGCGCCGCCGTGGACAGCGGCAAGTACGACTACGCCATCGTGGTGGTCGGCGAGCAGCCCTACGCCGAGACGTTCGGCGACAACCTGAACCTGACCATCCCCGCGCCCGGCCCCTCGGTGATCCAGAGCGTGTGCAAGAGCGTCAACTGCGTGGTGGTGCTCATCTCCGGCAGGCCGCTGGTGGTGGAGCCGTACATCGGCGCCATGGACGCGTTCGTCGCCGCGTGGCTGCCGGGCTCCGAGGGCCAGGGCGTCGCTGACGCGCTCTTCGGCGACTATGGCTTCTCCGGAAAGCTGGCCAGGACGTGGTTCAAGTCGGTGGACCAGCTGCCGATGAACGTCGGCGACAAGCACTACGACCCGCTGTTTTCCTTCGGGTTCGGCCTCACCACCGATGCCAACAAGTGAGTCTGGTCGGGTGAGATGGGATGTGGATGTACTATCTCGGCTGGGCTGTGAGAGATGGGATACATACATACATTGAGTTTTGTGGTTGATTTGTTGTTAGCAATAAAAGAGCGATGCGTTCTTGCGGATGTCGTCGTGTTGGTTCTCTTGTGCAACAAAATCTAGCGATTTGCGTTCTCTTCTAACCGATCCCCAATAAATAGAGAAGGATCTGGCTGAGTAAACCCTTAGTAAATTATATTTACTCCATTAAGTTTTGGCCTGACGTAGCCGATCTCCTATATATAACGGAATAAAATTTTTGTCTAAAATTCAAATGGCTAGATTCAATCCAACCGGCTCGATTCAAAAAGAAACTAACAAAAAAACTAACCTATGCAATTCATCGAACACTTGCGGTGCGGTGGTGGTGCATCGGCTGGCCGGTGTCATATAGACCAAACTGGCGGGCGGCAACGCGTGTGAATGACATGTAGTGGAAGACAGAAAATGAAGGAGTTTCGTAGCAGTCCGACGAATCGGCCATGGCGACGGCGGCGACGTTTCACCTCCATTCCGACAATGACGACCACAACGGGGGCCGAATGGGCTCGACATCGGGCAGAAGGGCAGCAGGGGCCAAGGAAGGCAACGAGGTAGCGGCAGGGCCAGCGAAGATGCGAGGGAGAGGCGCGACTTTTACTCGGAGCCGCAGCGGCCGAGTATATTTTGGGAAATGGTTGACGTCGGAGGATATTTTTTATATCCCTACAACGATTATCCCTACGCCGATTGGGGGTCGGTTATGTGGGCGTTAGAGAAGTAAAACCGACTTCTTACTCCTATAACGCTGGATAGGGTATCAATTAGAAATGCCCTCAATGAATACGTGAGAAGGAATCCCCCCGGCTTCGAAAAAAATGTAGAAAGAGTTCTATCGATGATTAGATATCAGAACTCCTACGGAGCAGAGGAGCAAGCTGAACCACTCACATTGGTGAAAAAACAACATTCAAATTAAAGAGACGTTTGAACGGTACATTTTCCTATCTTTTTTTTTGATAAAAAGAGAGCGCCCTCTCTGATTTCTATTACTCAAAGAAACCACAATGTCTTGTTACAACAACTAGAAATTAAACAGCAACTGGCACACGGTTCTAGAATGACTCATGGTTAGGATATACTCCCTCCTTCCATCTATGTAGGGCCTAATGCGTTTTTCGAGGTTAACTTTGATCAAATATTAGAGCAATAATATATGACATGCAACTTACACAAAGCACATCGTTAAATTCGTGTGTGAAAGGAGCTTTCAATGATATAATTTTCATATTGTGCATGTCATGTACTATTAATCTTGTTAATAGTCAAAGACGGTTTTAAAAAACGCATTAGGCCCTATATAGATGGAAGGAGGGAGTACTCCACTTAATCAGCAATACCCTACGATTATATAACATTGTTCTAGCGAAAACATGTTCCATTTGCAGATGTTATAACTGCGGTATCACCAATGTTAGCTTTTGAAGGACATGGCCCACTAGGGGGTGTGGCGGCTGCGGGTGGCTCGTGATGAGGGATTGGGCGTCTCTGTTGATCTCTAGTCAGATCCACTTGGATCTGGCCCCTTGGCTGATGGCGGGTGGCTCGGGGATGGCAGCGGCCTTCTAGGTTGCTGCGACGGTGTGGCCGCGACGACGTGGTGGCGGTTCACGGTGATGGTGCAGGGCAGTTCAGGCGACGTCGAGACATGCTCCAGTGTCTGGCAATTGGCGAGCGGCTTTGGGTGGATGCCCCTATCTCCTCTCGCGGCAACAGGTTGTGGCCTTCCGGCACCTCACATCATTGGGCGAGTGTTCGGTACCTACCAAATGTAGATCCAGGCCGGGAGCCGAGGTTGGGCGTCGCAGGGGGGCGACATTGTGAGAGGTAGCGGGAGTGATGGGTGGCGCCGATGCGGTCGGGAGGGGTGACGGATGTCGATATGGTCCGCTCCCACTTCATCTCTTCCTCGACCTGCTGGCTCCCCAATCGATCTGGTCGCTTCGGTCGCTACAACCCTGTTGGTAGTTAGAGCATGCCAGTAGATGCATCGCTTGCAGCCATGGAGCGCCTATGATGCGTCTTGTTCCCTAGGCGGCAACCTGGGTGGTGGGAGCTACGGTGCTCGTGGGTTGAGCTCGCGACTTAGGTGCGGGCGGTTAGCGGCCATGGTCGCGTGGGAGGCGTGGTGGCTGGCGTTTTGACGATCGGATGCGGTGAAGATAGAGCTTGCTGCCAGAGTGAAAACCCTATCTGGCTTGGCCAGGCCTATGGAGGCAACGACCGTGGATGTCGTCATCTTCCTGAAAGCTCTGTTGTGGTTACTCCTTTCCCTTTGTCATGCTCCAGGTGAAAATATAGATCTTTGGATCGGGGCACTGGTGGCGTTGTGGTGTCATGTCCTTCCTGAAGGCACTGTCTTGGAGCCCTCGGTTCGTCGTCTTTCAACTTCTCCTCTTCACGGGTTCTCCGGGAAGAGCTCTACGGATCCTTAGTGTCTACTTCATGTTGATTGGGGTGGTGTTGTTGTAAGCCTTTGGCACCTATGTATCCGGCCTTGGGTGAGTGTGTGTTGGTGTGTTGTGTTGTGGTTTGTATCGATCGTTGTGTTGGTTGTTGCTTTATACTATATAAAACGAGGCGAAAGCCTTTTTTGACGAGATAAATAGGCATCCTGGCTCAATTTGATTCAGCGATAAATGTGTATTAATCCAACGCAAAATCAAATCGATAAGTCCCATGCCTAGTCCCTGGATTTAAAATGAGTTATCTTTTGAGGAATTTGACTTCTATTTAGGATAGATGAAGTGCGCCAACCTAACAAATGAGCCGAATGTGACAATGTGTTCCAATTAAGCTTCATCTTTCAAGCTCTTCCTCGTTCAAATTAATGTATGTGTTGGCTAGGTGAATTATGATTAATTACCACTTATGTAGAATCTTAGTCAAAATATATTTGGTACCTGTGTAGAGGACTACCCACATATCGTGGCCTTCAAGTGGATTTGGGCATTGCAGTTTCTCTCCCTTTGGATGATACCACCAATATTGCCAACTCTCAAAAAGTTAGCATGCACTAGTGATTCCAGAGACGAAGCCAATGGAAAAAACCGCCCGAGCTATAATGGCCACTTTGAGATCCTTTTAGTAGAATCCGACTTTTTAATATCCATTCCAGGGATAATTGGTTGGGATCACCGTCAAATGTGCTTGGAAGTAATCTCACATCTTGTTCGAGACTAGAGCCACTTTGTAAAAGAACTTCAGGGTAGTCGAGCATCATTCCTTGGGACCTGTAATAGCGAAAATGCTACATCTACGGGAACGTCCGAAGGGGTAACGTAAATTGCCTAACTAACACTCTCTCCCCCAAATTTTCATGCCCCCCACCCCCCGAATCTTCAATCAACAATCCACACGTTGCACATTACGTTAATTAGGTAACTAGGATTACAAAGGTGTAGCCTTGTGAGCCTTTTTGTCTTCTGATTTTAATCTCGGCCCCAACTAAACGTAGATTGTGCCGCAAACTCAAACTGGTCGAACAAATCTCTATCTTCGTCAAACTATGGGTTCTACTTCTTCGATCTCATTTACTTCTGTAATTTGCATGTGTTTGAAGATATTCTTCCGGTCTTCTTTCTCTATGATTGCTTCAAAGATGACTCTGAGTACTTTGCTATTTCGCTGTGTATGCCATGTTCAGTTCCATGTGCACTGCTACTTAGATTTACCCCGATCTATATGTTTCTCTAAGTTATTTATCAGTTTAGTTTAGTTCATTCTGTTGTGTTATTGTTCTGCGTACACTCTTTTTCTTCAAAGAACTTACTTTTTCAAAGAAATTGTTGAATCTCTCATTCACTCCCTTCTAGTTGATATCTGATCCTACAGAGCCATACAAGACCTTGCTGATGAAGTATACGGGTCGTTGTTCTTCTCTTATTGTCCTTCCTCCTCTTGTAGGACCACCAAGATGCCACTCACAGCTCTTGGTCTGGCTGCATTGTAAAGAAGGAGGGGTTCCTCAAGCTCGGGGGCTACCAAGACTGGAGGACTGGTAAGTAGGCCTTGAGATTTGGAATGTTGTGTCAACCTCCTTAATCCACTTGAACTTGCCCCTCTTACTGAGCACCTTAAAGAAAGGGAGGTCTTGATCGCCCAACCGAGAGATGAAATGTTCGATAGCGGTCATGTAGCCGTTGAGCCACTACACATCTTTTATTTTTTTGAGGGGTTTCATTTATTTGATAACCTTGATCTTCAATGAATTGACCTCAATAGTGCATTAAGATAGCATAAACGTAAGGAGCCTGCCAACATTAACACTGTAGATGCACTTCTCAGGGTTGAGCATCATATGTTTTTTTCCTGGGATGCATAAAGTCTCGTGCAAGTTTGGATTAGCTCCCCCCCCCCCCCACCCCCCCGCGACCCTCTCTTGGGCACACCATGAGGTGTGATTGATGTAAAATTTCATGTTTTGGCCCATCTGTTCTTTGAAGGCGCTATGGGTAAGTAATCACAACATTTTCTAGCTAGGTCGAAAGGCATCTTGGCATAATAAAACACTCCTGGTAGTGTGATGTAGGATGTTTTCTCCTTTTCAAAACTTCAGGCTCACTTGGCGATATCTAGAGTATGCATCCTCAATACAAAGGCATTCATAGTCTGATGTTGAGTCGACTATCTCTATGGGTACAAATATTTGGGACAAGTCTTCTTGAGGTTGGTGAAGTCTAAGCACTGGGACCAACACTAGGTTGGCTAGGTAATCAAGGTGTTTTTGACGTCATGGACTTATCTAGTCCTTATCCTTTTCGAGTGTCTACTCGAGCATGACTGGATGCGGGATCCCGGTATGAACGTGTGTACACCAACAATAGAATATACATGTAGCAAATGTGAAAAAAGAGGAGAAAAATAAATAAATAGGGACTAAGCTACATGAGTTGCCGTTGAAGTTGGAGCATTATTTGGGGCTAAAAAGGGAGGAGCCCCGTTTGACATGTGCGGGCTTCGTTTTAGGGCTTTCTGCTAGAAACGCTCCATGGTTCGAAATGGCCTTTGTCTTTAATCTACTATTGTCATTTGCCGAACTACCGTTGGTAAGAGATTCTCTGTCATCACACTGTATTACTGATAACCATTTTCAGCATGAACTGTGCTATGCTGTGTGTACACTCTGTGAGCGTTGTCAGCATCAACCGGGAATAACGACTAGTTAGTCAACGATCTCGTCCATAGTTCCATATTGATAGAGACCCATCGATCCTCTCGAGGTCATCATAGTGGTGTTGCAGTAACCCGAGCAATTAATGTGGATGCAGAGATCTCGGAGCCAGTAGCTGATGATAGGCGTGAGATCCACTCGTTCGAATCAGATACGATGATTTCTTTCGCTTCTTTTTTGCCGCCTTGCGATCCTCGTGTGTACGTTAGACTACCCACTGGCCGGGCTATAAAAGGAGCCGGTGTTTCCTTTCATGGCAGGACACGCTCTAGCTCGCCCGCCCTTCTCATCATTCTCTCTAAGGCAGCCTCCGTTACAGGCAGCTCTCAGGCTGCTGAGTTCATCCTGCTGCTGCGGGAAGGTATCGACTTCTCACGCTTGCGTTGTGCGATGCGTACACATTCCATTGCTAGTTTCTCTGAGCTTTGATTGTTCTCTGTCAACTGTCAAATATGCTGGGATCGTTGTGTCTTGTTTATGCTGTGCTTTTCGTTCTATCTGCCCATGTGTTTGCACCGGCTGGTTTTTGATGTGTTCAGGTATAGGTAGATTGACATGTTTAAGCTATGATCATGCATGCTGGTTTCCAGTAATTTGGTGCCATCAACAGAGGAACCTCTCACTGCAAATAGCCCATAACTGATTTTTCTTTGCTGCATATACTAGATTCATCGAATGTTTATTCACATGATTAGCATCCCTTTACTCAGGTCTACATATAGTCGGACAAGATGGGGAGCGTGCACAAGGCCACCTTTGTTCTCCTCATGTTCTGCCTGGCGGTGCTGGGGAGAGCAGAATACCTCAAGTACAAGGACCCCAAGCAGCCGATTGGTGTTCGCATCAAGGACCTGCTCGGCCGGATGACTCTCGCGGAGAAGATCGGCCAGATGACTCAGATCGAGAGGGAGAACGCCACGACGGGGGTGCTATCCAAGTACTTCATAGGTAAGCCATATCCCTCTCTCACGCTGAATACGTAGCAAAATATGGTGAAGGAATGCAGAGCTTGTGTGTGACGTTGTTGCGCATGCTGTGATGCAGGCAGCGTGCTGAGTGGTGGAGGCAGCGTGCCTTCTTCCAAGGCATCCGTTGCGGCTTGGCAGTCGATGGTGAATGAAATGCAGAAGGACGCCATGTCCACCCGCCTAGGTATTCCGATTATCTACGGTATAGATGCGGTGCATGGTCACAATAACGTCTACAAAGCCACCGTCTTCCCCCATAACGTTGGTCTCGGAGCTACCAGGTATGAATTTCTCTTGATTTTTTATATGATATATTACATTTCGTGTATTACATCGAAAGGTTTGTGATAATTTTGTACAAGAAGAGAAGAACAATTCCCCGTCTATATATATTGTTAACGTGTCCCGGTCTTCCAGGGACCCTGAGTTGGTGAAGAGGATAGGAGAAGCAACTGCTCTTGAAGTTAGAGCCACCGGGATTCCATACGTCTTTGCTCCATGTATTGCGGTAATGGATAATATTGTTGCTGTTGAACAGTTGGTCTGCATAACAAACATTTTCTTCAAAGAAAATATGGCAAAGATTTATTGTTCTTACTTACTCATTTATTTGTTTATGATCAGGTTTGTAGAGACCCAAGATGGGGACGCTGCTATGAAAGCTACAGCGAAGACCCAAATGTTGTCCGTTCAATGACCACAATTATCTCTGGCTTGCAAGGCGATGATCCATCTAATATCAAGGGAAGACCATATGTTGGTGGAAGGTACTCCCTCCGTTCGGAATTACTCGTCCAAGAAATGAATGTATCTAGATGTATTTTAGTTGTAGACACATCCATTTTTGTCACAAGTAATTCCGAACAGAGGAGTGTATAATATACATCTAAAATATATAGTATCAAATTGCCTTTTCCATTATTTATGGTCTTATACCCTGACGTGTAAATGTGAAAGTAATGTTACATTACGAGATGTGACTAACTTTGTCATTGCTTCGAACAGTAAGAAAGTTGCCGCATGTGCAAAGCACTATGTTGGTGATGGTGGTACGTTTATGGGGATCAACGAGGGCAATACAATCATAGACAACAATGGGATGATGACTATTCATATGCCTGCTTATTATAATTCTATCATAAGAGGGGTCTCCACTATTATGGTCTCATACAACAGTTGGAACGGAACGAAAATGCACGCTAACCATCACCTAATCACTGATTTCCTCAAGAACAAGCTCAAATTTAGGGTATGTTTCTCATGACTGGCAAAAGATTGATCTCTGTATTTGTTTTTCTTCTTCGCTATTAAATGATACTCATGTCATTAATCTCTTGGTATTTTGTGTATATAGGGTTTTGTGATTTCAGACTGGGAAGGCATTGATCGGATTACTACTCCCCAACACCTGAACTATTCTTATTCAATTGAGGCCGGAGTTGGTGCAGGTATTGACATGGTAAGCAAAGTGCAATCACCTTCCATCGACCAAAGTTGAGTTAATAGCTAGCATGAGCTGCATGATAAAGTATGTTCCTTGTCTGGTTATGATACATTCTTGACAATTGTTATCTCATCTGCAGCTAATACAAATGTGACATTTTCTTCACTAGCTATTTGTAATATAAGTACACATAATCATAAAAAAAACAAGTTAACTTTAAGATACAAATTAAAATATGAGAGAACATATCAATAGACTTCACCCTCTCTCTCTCTCTCTCTCTCTCTCTCTCTCTCTTCAATACCCCAACATTTAT
This sequence comes from Triticum timopheevii, assembly GCA_963921465.1. Taxonomy (NCBI): domain Eukaryota; kingdom Viridiplantae; phylum Streptophyta; class Magnoliopsida; order Poales; family Poaceae; genus Triticum; species Triticum timopheevii. The sequence goes on from OY997270.1 coordinate 515,956,021, forward strand.
ATTTTGGTTAAAAGGTATTTGGCATGTGTTGTTTTGCAGATCATGGTTCCTTTTGCCTACACGGAATTCATCGATGAATTGACATCCCAAGTTAAGAACAACATTATCCCCATGAGGAGAATCGACGATGCTGTCTACAGGATTCTTCGGGTTAAGTTCACCATGGGTCTGTTTGAGAACCCTTATGCCGATCCAAGCCTCGCTGGCGAGCTCGGAAAGCAAGTTAGTTCCGGACAAGATACTTTCTTTCTCTCACAGTTCATTCTTCAAAATATAAATTTCTTACTGTAAATTCATTCCCTTGGTTAGGAACACCGAGAAATCGCTCGGGAAGCCGTAAGGAAATCATTGGTGTTGCTGAAAAATGGAAAATCTGCCTACACTCCGTTGTTGCCTCTCCCGAAGAAGGCCGGTAAGATCCTCGTCGCTGGAAGCCACGCCGACAACTTAGGCAACCAATGTGGAGGATGGACGATCACATGGCAAGGATTGACCGGCAACGATAATACTACTGGTAAATGGTGTCCCTTGTTTCATTGCGTCTAATACTCCTGACTTGTAGCGACGTCATCAATAAATGAAACAAAATTCATGGAATTGTGTGATGAAACGCATGCAGGGACGACCATCCTTTCGGCGATCAAGTCCACCGTCGACCCCAGCACGCAGGTGGTCTTCTCGGAGAACCCGGACAGCGCCGTCGTGGACAGCGGCAACTACGACTACGCGGTTGTGGTTATCGGCGAGCCGCCCTATGCTGAGACGTTCGGCGACAGCCTGAACCTGACGATCCCTGCCCCCGGACCCTCGGTGATCCAGACCGTCTGCAAGAGTGTCAAGTGCGTGGTGGTCCTCATTTCCGGCAGGCCGCTGGTGGTGGAGCCATACATCGGCGCCATGGACGCGTTCGTCGCCGCGTGGCTGCCCGGCACTGAGGGGCAGGGCGTGGCCGACGTTTTGTTCGGCGACTACGGGTTCACCGGGAAGCTGGCGAGGACGTGGTTCAAGTCGGTGGACCAGCTGCCGATGAACGTCGGCGACAAGCACTACGATCCGCTGTTCCCCTTCGGGTATGGCCTCACCACGGAGGCCAAGAAGTGAGTTGGATGAGTTGACCGAGATGAAATGTATCTCGGTTGGACTGTGAGAGATGGGATACATTGCGTTTGTGGTTGATTTGTTTGCAATAAAAGAGCGATGTATTCTTCCGGCTGTTGTGGTGTTAGTTGTGTTGTGCTACAAAATCTAGGGCTTTCTTCGACATCCTCCCATCAGAGAGTAGGTGACAAACAACGCCCCAGCACTTTAAAAGCATCAGAGAGTAGGTGCCACACGCGCTCTCGCCGCTTCCTCGCCGCTTCATGCCCTGTCACCACCGCGCCACCATACCGCCGCGCCGCCGAGGATCTTTGGGCTACCGTCCGCGAGCGCCCATCCGCGCCTACTTTGCTGAGATCCGGTTCGGCGACATCCGGCTCGGCCTCGGCACGTTTGAGACCCCGCACGAGGCCGCCCGCGCATACGACGCGGCGGCGTCGCGCCTAGAGAGGCCTCGCACGCAGATGAACTTCCATGACGTCTACATGCGCGAGCAGGCGCAGGCCGTCGCCCCTTCTCCTCGTCTTATCACGGACCTGGACCGTGAGGAGCATCGTCGACAGCAGCGCCGCCTCCTCATCGCCGAGGAGGACGAGCGAGCCATGGCGGAGTGGCGCCAGCGCCACCCGGAGGACATCGCCAACGAGCGCGCCTTCTGGGCGGAGAGGACGGCAAGGCGCCGCGTGGAGCGGGCGTATAGGCGTCGGCGGAAGGCACTGGCCATATCGCAAATGCGATCTCGTTAACGCCGGTGGGAGGTCATTCTTCTTGTCAAACGATGATCGTTGGGATGGCATCTGGCTCTCTACCTCGGACAACACGAGTGAGGGTGATGATGATGAGGACTCGGAGTAGTCTAGTTGCACCGTAGTTTTTATCTAGTTGCACCATAGTTTTTATTATGTAATTGCACCGTAGTTCTTTATCTATCTATGCTATGAACTATGTAAAATATCTATGTATTGTTTTTATCTATACTATGAACTATGTATCATTTTTAATCTATGTATAAAATATCTATGCACCGTAGTCCAGAGTGTTTGTGCGAGAGCGCGCGCTACATTTTAGCGCGCCTGCTGGAGCTACACGCGCGCGCTAAATTTACCGGGCCGCTGGAGCCAGCGCTCCCCGCTGCGCCAAAGCAGGCAATCTGCGCGCTGCAAACTGAATTTTAACGCGCCGCGCATTGGGCGGCTGTTGGAGATGCTTTAAAAATGTAGGGAGACCCAACTCCGTCAAAATGTAGAAACAACACCCCAGCTTGGTGGTACCTATTTGTTGCGGTCACCTCAACTTTAGGGCCTATCCTTCACAGTTCCTCGGCTGCCCGGACCTCTTTCCCCACGAAGGCTCAACCTCTCTTGGATTGGCAACTAAAAGGAGTAGACTTTTGATTCCTCGTGCACAAGGTTCCAAGGAGGCTCATCTTGTGGGAGGGCAATAATATCACTGCATTGGCCACACCACTCTTGTCAAGTCGGTGCTCACCTCTTAAGGGGTTTATCACATCACCCTTATTGTTCATCCGAGCACCCTTCACCTCGACCCCTCTCCGTCATCCATATCCCATCTTGTTTCTGCTCGAGGGAGTTGGGAGCCGCCGCCGCCCCTCTCCTCGACCCCCTCCCTCCCGATGTAATCTAGGGCTTCAAGCCACCACCGCCCCTCCAGGGTGCAGGGCCCGGGCAGGGGATGATGGCGGCGGCAGGGCCTTCCTCCGCAGCGGCTCCAGGGTGCGGATGCGGTGGAGATCCACGCGGGTATCCTAGACTTGCGCGTCGTCCGACATCGGCAGCATAGTGGTGAGAGGCCATCCACCGTCGATGGCTCACCCAGGCGGGGCGGTGGTTTCAGGAGGTGGTGCAGCTACGGTCTTGCGGTTTCTTAGCGACAGACGTCACCCATGGGCATGCTGGATGACAGAGGAGGTTGATCTGGTGGTCTAGTCGGGGATGGGCACGAATTTGCCAGCTAGAGCTTGGTTCGGCCTCGGCCAGAAACTGTCAATGGCCGCGCCCGCGGGTGTCGTTACCTCGTTGGAGGCGTTGTGGGGCGATTTGTGTTCCTTATGTGCCCCGGGGAAACCACCAGATTCGGGCTTTCTGGATCTGATGATGGCGAGGTTCCTGCGTGGTCACCCCCTTGGTGGCATCATCTTTTTGGTTGTACATCGGCTGGAGGGACAAGTGTTTGGCTTGGTGGTTGGGAGCAGGTCTCCATATGCTTTCTCATGCGATGACCAAGGTGGAGCGGCGTGCCATCTACAGTATCAACGGTGGTGAGTCTTGGCGGCAAGGTGCAGCGGAGTCTCGACACTGGATACCGTTTGATGAGCGTGCGTAGGAGGCTGGCATTGTCCAATGTCATGGGGGCGTCGATGGCAGAAGGGTCTGGAAAGATCATTGCATTGATTGCTCATGGGACTACCGAATAAGGCGACGATGGATTCTATAGCGCGCAGATGCAGTGTTGAGGGTCTGCTAGACCGGTTGGTGCTCCTAGCTAGCCGGCGGGCGGCTTGGTGAGGCCACCAGATTTCTAGGTGTGCATGGCGTGACGTCAGGGCACATCATCAATCTTGTAGGTAGGGCGATAGTTTTTGCCAAAAAGGTGTGGCTTTGGGTTGATCTATCTATTTATTTTGTAAGACCTGGTTGAATAATAGTATAATAAAGATGGTTGTGTGCATCGTTCGATGCAGAGGCTAGGGTAATCCTCCTTTTCGAAAGAAAAAAATCTAAGCACCCTTCACAATGTCAATAAGCTAGAGCAGGCTTTCCTTTGGTCGGGGACGGACAAGACGTCGCTATAGAATGCGAAATCAATTGGCATATCGTTTTTCGGTGGCGTGATCTTCACAGTTTTGCTGTGCTCAATACCAAGAGATTCGTGAGACTCTTAGATTGTGTAGGCCTTAGTTTGAATGGAAGGAGCACCAAGATGTGGGTTGGAATGGCCAATCTTTGCGATGAAATGGACCTCAAATTGTTATGTGCTTTCACTACCACTATCGTTGGTGACGACCCGAGGACTCCTTTTTGGGACTTCCTCTTGGTGCAAGGGCGGAAGTCCCATGAGATAACACCGCTCATATACATGTGGCATCCACGAGAAATAATTTGATGGTGAGAGAAACTTTAAAGGATGATGTTTGGGTCATCAAGATCAAAAGTTGGCTCACATTTGAGAATTCATAACCCTTAGGGAACTTCTTTGCGACTTCCACCTCAGTGAAAATGCAAGGACGACATTGTTTGGTAGCACATGGCTAGTGGCCACTACTTGGGGGCATACGCGTACAAGCCACAATTTTGGGGGCTATCTGCACCCCTATGGACCTCACGGTTTGGTAAGCTTTGGGAACTGCCAAAGATCAAATTCTTTGCTTGGATGCCTATCCAAAATAGGATTTGGACCGTCAATAAATTGGACAAGAGAGAGTGGCCAAATTGCTCCTATGCCCCTTATGCAAAAGAGAGCAAGAATCTGTGGTGCATATTTTCTACAAGTACTGGTTCATTCTGAGGTTATAGAATTTGGCCAATGAGTGGTTTCAACTCGAGAGCGTTGTCACATCCACATGACACTTGAAACTCTCTAACAAGGATTGGTAAGTTAATTTGTTTATAAAAAAATTCAAATATGAAAGCCATGGCCTCCCTCACTATGCTCATTAGTTGGACTCTTCCAGACCAGCTTCCAGAGTAGTAGGACGTTGATCCAGGTTTCCACGAAGCATGATTGGGCAGAGAAGATGCTGCTCGCGGACCATTTCCAAATCAACTAGTCCGGTTCATCGGATAGGATGGTATGCGTGCGAACTGCCATAGCTACAGGCATTGGCTGATCTCATGGATGCCAAGGACGCCGTGTATGTGGCGTGCCCAAGTGTTTCCATTGAGCCCTTCCACCACCGTTCTGGCCTTGCGTCGGCGCTTGGGGATACAACTGTAGAGCATGGGCATAAGCTTGCAAATTGACAGCCCATTAAGCCAACGATCCTCCCAAAATAGGGCAATCGATCCATTCCCAATGATCAAGGGCATCCATCGTTGGCCTCACCTCTCCTCCCCCCCCCCACCCAGCGAACGACCTTCCCGCCGCCGCCGCCGAGGGCATCGCAGGCTAAGCCTGCGGGCCGCAGCGGTGGCGGCGGCAACCTTCCTCGGCCGGCAATCGGATCTGGGTGGCGGCGACCCACTCCGGCCGTTTCAAGGGCGGTAGCGCAGGCCGGCGGCGACCAAGGTTGTCGTGCTGGTGGCAGCGACGAAGAGATCACGTTGGCGGCTAGGGTGCCTGATCTGGATCCCATTCGGATCTAGGTGGTGGCTCCTCGAGCCGTCGTGCGCATCCTTTGTTCCGGCGTGGCATGCGGCCTCTGGACTAGGCCCGCGACACGAGGACGTTGGGGGCTCCGGCCCTGGGCGTGGAGGTGGTGGCCATCTTCTTCGCTGGAGGTGGTTGGCTAGATGGTTATGGATTCTCGCATCCAGTCTCGGCGTCGAGTAGGGAGACGAGGCTACTAGTGAAAACCGTGCTATGACTCAGGTCATGGCGGGTGATGGCAGCGTTTCCGCGTCGTTATCTTGTTGAAGACATCGCCACTGCAGCTTCTGTTAACTTGCTTGCGTTGCCTCCGGGGGAAACCCTAGATCAGTTGATCAGATGACGACGGTATTCATGTATCGTTACCCCCTTGGGGGCGGCATTCTTGGAGATGCACTCGGACTCGAGGGACCAGCGGATGGCTTCTTCGGTGGAGCGGTGTTTCTCTCTACATATTCATGGTGGCGGTTCTTGGCGGCATGGAGTAGTGGAGGCTTGGCGTCAGATGTGTGGCGATGGACACGCGTAGGAGGTCGACACACTACTAGGAAAAGGGCTGTTAGAGGCGCACCTGTTTTTGCTATTAATGGCGCACTACAGGTGCGCCACTATTAACACGCCACTAGTAACAAATAGTAATGATGCACCTCTGGTGCGCCACTAGTATCCCAGATAATAATGGCGCACCACACAGTGCGCCATTACTATGTGCACAAGTGCGCCATTACTATGCCTCCCAGGGGGCCATATTTACCTTATGCTCTGGGTTACTAATGGCGCACTTTGATATAATGCGCCACTGGTGTGTTTATTCCAGTGCGCCACTAAAGTGCAACACGGTGCGCCACTACTATGAATATTAGGATTTTTTTCTTTTCTGATATTTGCACAGGTTACAAAATACATTACTGCACAGAATATAGATAACACAATATATAAACAGCAGATTTATCGAATACAATAGAAGATTAGTCTTCGAATACAATTCATCGTATTAGTCTCCGAATTCAAAATACCGAACAAAGTTAGAACATTACAAGTCTCGAGACCGCGAGTAGCGAGTTTGTCTTCACATTACAAGTTGATATCGATCATCTAAACTACCATCAAATAGAAGAGAGATGTGGTCATCACGATGAGCATCATCGAGATGAAACTGGTCTTCATCCGGTTCCTCCAACACTCCCTCCTCTCTCTCGCTTGATAGCGCGCGTATCTAGTTTCCGCCTCCGCCCTAGTGGTGTACCCTTTGTAATTGTTACCGCTGAAACGGTGAACCTGTCTCCGACACTCCTCCCAGTCGTCGTAGACTCCGGGAACCTTACCCTTGTACACGACATACAACGGCATCTCTATGCACTAGACAAACAAAACATTAGTAGCAATTCACAGACAATACATAAGCAATATATAAGTATGCAACAAAAGGATCGGGAGAGAAAAGCAACACATTAATAGCACGATTCATGATCCTACTAATAAATAGCATCGATTACATATAAGTTGAACGACTGTCCAAACTAAAGAGACATACAAGTTCATTAAAGTTTAATTATAATATGAGCTAATCGATATTTCAGAACTACATAGCATCACTACTTTCGACTCGACTCAGGGACCGGAGCGTGGATGAAGCCGCCGTGTATCGTGATGAAATCGCGGTCGTTGTCAGCCTGCATTTGTAGCGTTGTTTCTATCTCACTGTTGGACGGTTGATATCTGAGGTAGAACTGCCCCGAGGTACGAAGGACATCTTGATGGATGATTTTCGCAAACTCCGACTGGATGCGAAAGAATTCTTGTCTGATGTCCGCATCCTGTATTGCCGACAAGCGTGCGGCCCAATATTTGAGATTACTTGGTAGCAGAAGGTGATTATGGTCCCGTACGATCGCCCGCATGTGATTGAGGGCGTAGTAGGCATCCTTCTGACCACCAGGCGGCTGCTTGATGCAGGGGAACGTCATATTGTGGGTGAACACGTGCTTGCCGTACCTATGAATTGGCGTAGCCGGGAAGAGCCTCATCAAGAACTTTCTTGATATTTGTGTAGACTTTCCTCGATTGACGGTCCGAGTCGAAATACGTGGCCATGGAATATTTCGGGCTTAAGAGGATGAGTGTGCAATGTGTGTCACTGAACAAAACATGGAATGTTAGAAAAAAAAGAACGATCGAAATCTAAGAAATCATATGTTACAGGGCGGTGAGGGGATGACTTACTCGGGAAAGTAAGGCACGAGGAAGTTATCCTCATCTGGGTTTGCCAGAATGACGCCTTCGAGGTATGAACTCGCGACTTGCCGGTCCCCAGCGCTGCCCAAGATCCTGGCACGCATGTAGAAGGGGTCAACTATCACGATGTCCGGGGTCTTGTCTCTAATGATCCGCATCTTCATACTTAGCGAAAATAGCCGAATGAAGGTGTAGTGCAGCGGATGAAGGTTAAACATAGCGAAGATGACATCAAACCGCAGGACCATCATACCCCCGATGGTGCTATCGACAAAGCACTTGCCCTCTGGCACCTTGGCCACGAAAATCGGGTATGCCACATCATTCTCGGAGAGACGCCGCTTCTCCAAAGAAAGAATACTGTCATGCAGACTCCGCATAGCACCGGTTGCAGCATTGAGCAGATTAGTCGGTAGCATCGGCCTACCCGCCACATGCACCCTCCTCGAGATATCCTTAGGTGAAGGTGGCACATCCTGAGCATGGATCGTACTCGGTGCCGGCTGGCTCGCACCCTTGTTATTCTTTCTTTTCCGTCCCTTCTTCTTCTGCTGCGGTAATGGGATCGAGTTCTGCTTAGAGACTACCTTCTTGAGTGTGTTGGGGCTGATAATATTTCGCACCTCGGCTATCCGAGGCTCGGTGAAGGCGGCAGCTAGAGGCATCTCCTAAGAACTGAATGCCAGACGACGCCTATTGCAATTGGGTTTCTCCGCGGTACCAGCTAGATCGCGATCGTCTTTTGCAGGGTTGGGTTCTTGAGAAGGAGGCCCCAAGAATTCGTCAATGTACCCATGTTCGTTCAAGTACTTATCGACGTTGGTAAATGTACCATCGCCGTCGTCGTCCTCCGGATCTTGTGCCATATGCATGTCCAGATCTAGTGCCATATGCATATCCGACATGTCCGGTAGCGTTGCGGCGGTCTTGCCATGGCTTGGCGCCGGCACGACTGGCGGTGTTGTCTGTGGGGTGGTGTCCCCCGCCCCAAACGAATCTGGCTCTTCGACCAAAGCAGGGGCCAGATTAAGCAGGCGCTGAGGGTCATCACATCATCTTCGTCGGCCCCAGCGGGTCGAAACGGAGGTAACAAGTCATCGCAGCCTGGCAGCACCCGAACCAGTTGAACCCTATACACGGTGGGTGGCATCGGATTACCGTGGAACACGGGGTTGCCCGGTTGAACGATTCTGCCCTTGGTAACATCGATCAACTCACCGCCCATGAAGTGCAGGAGAGTGCATGGAACATCGGCGGCGCCCTGCGAAAACATGTAGGGCGTCAGGGATGCCCAGTCAAAGGCAAGGAGATGAAGTCATCGGCCGAGAGGCTTAGTTACCGTGATGGCGTCGAGCTCGGCTAATGTCGAGGCACCGCCAACGGCGGGCGTGCAAGTGACGGAGGGGCCGCTTGTTGCCGACGTGCCGGCCGGCGTATTCTTCGCACACCCGGGTGCATTAAGCTCCAATGCCCGCACCGGCGCCGGAGACACCAATACCGCCTCCGCCGGAGACACCAATGGCGCCGCCTGCGTGTTGTGCGAGTTTCTGCCGTGAAGTTGGGAATCGGGGGCGGCCCCTGTTGGCCGCCCGCAATCCACGCCTGCAGCCCCTCAATCAAGGTAGGCACAATGGCGGTGATCGTCGCTCCCAGTTGGTCTCACACTTGCTCTTGGACCATCTCCAGAATCCGCGCCACTTGTGCCTTGAGTTCTTGAACCTCGTGCGACTGGCTTTCCGAGCTGGTCTTTCTCTCCTTTCGCCCAGCGTTATAGTATTCCGACCATTTCGTGGACAAACCTTTGCCAGCCACACGACCAGCTGACGACGGCTTACTGACTTATCCTTGTGTTTCATTACGTTCAACGCCCTATTTAAAGTGGTGTCCCAAGGGGAGCTCTTAGACGACCTCGCGCTACTGCTTTCAGTGTCCTACGGAAGGAACATGAACCATTTACAAATTTGGCTTCATTAATTAGAATGCAACCATATGGAGCTAATTACGCAGGGGTGTATTCCTTACTGGAACAAGCTCAAGCGCCTTGGTCTTCGGATCCGTGGTAAGCTCCTTTATTACCGGGTCCACCTTGTACTGGTCCCTGACATAGTTCCTGGTCTGCTTGTCACGGTATTTATCGAAGAGGGGCGGTAGGCCTTGCTCGGCACGCTCCGCGTCCTCGTTGTCCCATATAGGTTCCGCCACTCTGTAACCGCCGGGACCGAGTTTGTGGACCCCTAAGTTCAAGTCCCGCATATCTTCCCCCCCACTGACTTGATTCCGTGGTTGCGTTGCTCTCGCACTTGATCTTGAACTCCTTGTAGTCAGCTTTGTTGATCAAATGATTTGTCTCCTTGATCTTCTCATAACTATCACCTCTTAGAATCCTTCTCCTCACCGCGGCTCTCCAAGTAGCCAGGGCCGTGCTCATCTTCGTGAGGGCGGCACTGTTCACTTTATTCCCTAAGAGGCGTGTGTTTGTGATGTCACCGGGGAACTTGTATCATTCGTGCAGCTTTGTGAAGAGGAGGTTGCGCAAATTTCCTCGGTCATGATGCCTTAGGTTCTCGGTGTTGATCGAGACGGTGCTCCGGAGAATGCACCCAGTTGTCCCGAGTACCCACTGACTAATTCTTTGGGCGTCATTGGATGCCCACTGGAGGACACTTCGGTAAATTCCTGCTTGACGGTGCCGAGCATGTTCGGGTGCCGGTCCTTCCGTTGCCTCTTCGGCTGGCTGCCATCTGTGCGTGCGCTGCCATCATCAGTGGTGGCATCCTCGGCGGCACCATCAGTGGTGTCATCCCCTACACCACTAGGGGTTGTGTAGTCGGGATCGGTGTCTTCCGCCGCGTCCTCATAGCGGTGAGGTTCTTCCTCCATCTCCTGGGACAGCTCCCAGAATTGCTTGCTCGAACCGCTGGCCTCATCGTTGTGGGCCATGTTCGCTCTAAATAGGAAAAAAGTTTGGTCAAAAATTTGGTTATTGTGAACGAACAAGATCTCTAAGTTGACCAAATAACCTAATTCTCGAGGAGTGTCACCAAAAAGTTGGTTATTGTCAAGGAACAATTGAGAGATGTTTGTGATATTGCCTAGGTGTTTTGGGATGGAACCTGTTAGTGTATTGTTGCTAAGGTCCAAGTCCCTTCCTAACCCCCTTCTTCTTGTCTCCTCTCACTATCTCTCTCACACACATGGCAAGCAAGGGTGTCTGAGTGTGTGAAAAAATACTAAACTAATCCAAGGGCTGAAAATTGATCATCTGTGTCAGATTGCAGTTTTCTTTCTTGGGGCTTCGGTGTGCGGTACAAAACTGAATTTTGGAAATCTACAGAAATTGTTAGGAATTGTCTTAGTCAAGAAGTGCTAGAAAATGGCTTAAATGTATCAGGTCCCACTCTAGTTTACTCCAGTTTAGGTTGCAACAAAAATGCATCACTATGGAGTATCAGGTCCCTAGCAAAAATGCACTACAGAGCAAGCAATAATGCTACTCCAATTTTCACAAATTAAAGCAATACTGACTGCAAGCAATATTGCAAAATTACAGAGAACCAAAATTGCAAAATTCAGTACTCCATAACATTACTGAAACTTTAATACTGAAACTTTACTCCATATATATATGATCATTTTTGTTTGAAGAGTTTCATTTAATTTTGTGTGAAGTAGTTTTAATTAAATAAAGTTTTTAACTGCTTGAGATGAGAGAAATGAGAAGAAGAGAGAAGGGCTACTGCTTGCAAGCACAGTTGCTTGCAAATCCTACAGTAAATGGTTTCAGTTAAACATCTATTATTTATTCCATAAGAACAGCAAATCAACTGCATATGTCCTACATTGAGCCTGATTTCCTTTGTCCTAAAAAAAGTCATGCTAAATACACATACATGTAGTTTATCGAGTGATGGACAAAAAAAGTTGATTCTACTTAATTAAGTACTAAGATACCCCGGCCCATGCATTAGTCGCAAGTACCCCATATGTCCTATTTTTAGCAACGTCATGCTAAAATTCACGGAAAATTTCAGCATGACCTTTGCTGAAAATAGGACATATGGAGTACCCGAATTTGCCGGAACGGAAGTTAATCGACATTCCGTCAAACTCAAGGGCCTCTCGGGGTACCTGCAAAATCATTATCCCACCCCCGCCCCGCTGCAACCCCACAACACCCCACAATATCATCATGACACGATGGTCGGAGACAAAACCCCCCAATATCATCACGACACGATGGTCGGAGACAAAACCCAGCAATATATCTTCTAGCCATGAAACCCTACCCTGATTCTCCTTTCTTCCTCTTTTTTACTTAAACCTGCAAACATGTAGAGAAAGCAATTAATACAAGGCACAAAAACGGCATGCTATGTAGCCTTAATGCTACAGAACATATGAAATACATGCCAGCAATATATATGATATAAACTCCAATAATTTTTGAATAAAAATAGTAGCTAAAAATAGTAGCAAGCAAGCAATTTATTTGACTAACTAGATGGTACAGTTTTTATCTTTGAAAAAATGCATTGTGTGTAGGGTAAGAAGAAGATGGATTGGAGGCTCAACTTTGAGCCTACAACTAGAACAATAGGTGGCATCATGTGTTGTGTGTTGCTTGCACTTAGAGTTGCAGTGAATGGATCAATGAATCAATCACAGCCTGTGTGTTGTTGTTATTGTAATAATCAGTAGCCTGACTTGACTGACTGTCCGTGGTACATGTAGTTACTGTTACCGTGACATTACATCACACTAGACTAGATGCTACTCACATACAGAAAGGAAAACACCCGAACACTATTTCTCTTGGTAACAGTAACTAACTCGACGTAGGCGGCGTCCTGGGGGAGGTCGGCTGGACTAAGCTTAAGGCCTTGTTCGGTTCCACAGGGTTTCAAGGGGTTTGGAGCAGATTGGCATGGATTAAATCCCCAGCAAGTCAAAATCCACATCAAACCCCTCCAATCCTCTCCAACGTGGTGGGGATTAACCAAACAATGCCTAAGGGAGTTGGACGTTTCATCGGGATACCATCTAGATCTAGAATTGACAAGTGCCTTCATCCACACATCATCTCCTAGTTCTCATGTATGTTACTATATATGTGCCTAAGTAAATTAACCGAATTTGCAAGACATGGGAACATACAGTAATTTTTAGACATGAAACATGACAACTTACTACTTGTACTCAGATTGGGGATCTGAATTATTTAGTCCCCTACAGCTAGCCATCTATAATCCAAATGATGCAAACTTATGTAGATAACAAACATACAAATGTAACAAAGAATTGATAGCATCAATAACTCTACAGAAATCTATTCGCGGACACACCCAATCAACTTTGCAGTTGAAAAGAGACAAAAAAAGGGGGGGTGAGAATATATTGTTCTGGAGTATACAGAGGAATTTTCGATGATATTCTTGTTGGATGTTTTTGGACGCCTCTTCTACATGTATTGAGGGAGTATCTAGTGTTATCTGCTAGCTAGTTATTGTGATTCTATCATTCTAGTTATTGTGATTCGATGAAATACCAATTGTGATTCTAGCTATCTACTAGGTAGCTATTGTGTTATCAATACAGTATATACCTAGTTATTGTGATTCAGGTTCTCACGGAGCAAAACTGTTTCTTTTACATTGTATATACGTTGGAAATCCCTCATTGTACTCCTAATTCTACTCCTATAAATTGTTTCTTAATTCTTATATAATGTATATACATTGGACAACCCTCATTGCACTCCTAATTGTATTCCTATTATCCTAATTCCTATTTCCAAATTACTTTTGTCAGGGATCATTAGAGAGATGGGTTCTTGCCTCCTCTGTTAAAAAAATCATCACCATGCCTACACAGGAAGATGGACACTTGCTACAGAGCAAGAAGATGGACACTTGCTAATTTGACCAAAATTAGCAATTTTTTGAACCTAATTTGACCTAAATTCGAGAGGGATTTGACCTAAACCTAGCAAAAGAGAGAAGAAGAGGGCATGGCCGGGAGGGAGGAGAGGAGGAAGAGAGGAGAAGAGAGGCAGAGGGAGGAGGGCAATGAAGATTACTTGACCACGATGAGGTGGTGTCCGAAGCGGAGACAACGGAGGGCGGAGAAGGCGAGCTTGGGGGAGGCGGGGATAGACGACGGGGAGGTCGCGAGGTGCTCGGGCCTCCTCTCCTGGTGGACGCGGGCCTCCTCCTCCTAGTGCTCCGGCGGCGACTCCGGCGGCAGAGCGGGCACGGGGGTCGTCGGGTGCCGGGGGGGGGGGGGGGGGGTCTTCGGCGGCGGTGGAGCGGGCGCGGGGGGTGAGGGGGATCTGGCGAGGAAGGGACAACGACATGGACAGAACACGCCTACATAGAGGGGGGAAGGTTAGCAATGGCGCACCATCTAGGGGTGCGCCATAAACACAGTGATAGCAATGGCGCACCTTCCCCTAGTGCGCCATTACTAACTTATTATTATTATTTTCAGTTGCATCCAATAATTTTTTAGAAAATGATGATCAAATTTGAAAACATTTATGAATGTGAAAAAATATCATCAAATTTGTTATTTGAAAATATTTATGAATATGAAAAAATATCGTCAAATTTGTTATTTGAAAATATCATCAAATTTGTTATTTAAAAATATTTGAAAAAATATCATAAAAATTGGTATACCAATGGCGCACCTCCTAGGGGTGCGCCATAAGTACCTTGATAGCAATGGCGCACCTTTTCGTGGTGCGCCATTACTTTATTATTATTTTTAGTTGCATCTAATAATTGTTTAGAAAATGATGATCAAATTTGAAAACATTTATGAATGTGAAAAAATATCATCAAATTTGTTATTTGAAAATATTTATGAATATGAAAAAATATCATCAAACTTGTTATTTGAAAATATCATCAAATTTATTATTTGAAAATATCATCAAATTTGCTTTTTTGGATTTTTAATTGCATTCATTTGTGAATTGGTAAACATTTATGAATATGAAAAAATATCATGAAATTTGAAAAAATATTCATGAATTCAAAACGTGCCCATGAAATTTAAAAATATTCATGAGTTCAAAAAATACCGTCAAATAAAAATTGGTATACCTGAATAAACATAAATAAATATTCGTGAGGACTAGAACAGAAGAAATATCATTTCAATATGTCGAAATACAATCGAGAAATGAAGACAACAATTTAAATACAATCGATCTTAGCTAGCTATCTTTTCACAATCTTCTTGCCCTTCTTTTTCGCAAATGGAGTTCTTCTCTTGAACGTACGTCCTTTAGGTAGGGTGGTCCTGCTTCTTCTTGTGGTGTATGGCACTTTATCGTCGTCGTCATGTTTCATCTTCGGGTCGCCGTACTTGTCGAAGTCTTGCTCATTGGCAACTCCATCCATTCCGATGATCTTCCTTTTGCCTCTCCTCACGACAACACGACTGAGCTTTGACGGATCGGTAATGAAGAAGCATTGGTTCACTTGGGAAGCCAGTACCCATGGCTCATTTTTCGCGGTGACGTTTGCGCCCACGGTCTTGGATTTGGCTTCGGGTATAACCATGGTGGTGAAATACTGGTCTTCTTTTAGGACGCTCTTGGCCCATCTGACACGGAACATCGGGACCTTCTCTCCATCATAGCTCAGCTCCCAGATCTCCTTGATCCTTCCGTAGTATCTGTCCTTGTCGTTACCGGTGTAGGATTTCACCGTTACCCCGGAGTTCTGATAACCATCGCTCTTCATGTCCTTTCCCTCGGTGTAGAATGCGTAGCCATTGATATCGTACGCCTCATACGTCATCAGGTTGTGCTCGGCGCCCCGTGAGAAGGCGAATATGAGTTGTTCTTCCCCGGAAGAATCCTCATGTAAAGGGTACGACAAAAGCTTCTCCTTGAACCAACGCGTGAAACATGAGTTGTGCTCTTTGATTATATCTCCGTCCGTCCTCTGTTGGCCTCGGTCATTGTACGTCTTCTCAATAAAGATTTTGTGCTCTACCACCCAAGGATCGACCACGTCTATGTGTTGTAACGCGACTAGGTTTGCTCTTTCAAAGTCAGCGAGTCGACCCTCGAAGCTGACATGCATTTCGCGGCGACCCTCGCGGTGACCCCATCCAGCGAGCCTGTCGAGGTGCCTGTTGACAGGCAGACCAACGGGGTTCTCAATGCCTAGATAATTCGTGCAGTAGGAGATGTACTCTTCGGTCAGAAAGCCCCTGTCTATGCTTCCCTCTGGATGTGACATGTTGCGAACGTATCCTTTGATGACACCATTCATCCTTTCAAACGGCATCATGTTGTGCAGGAATGTCGGCCCGAGTTGGATGATATCCTCCACGATATGGACCAGCAGATGCACCATAACGTCAAAGAATGCGGGCGGGAAGTACATCTCAAGCTCGCATAGTATCACCACGATCTCTTCCTGCGGCCTTCTGAGTTGCCTCACGCCAACCGACTTCCGAGAGATGACGTCAAAAAAGTTGCATAGGCTAAAAAGCATTTCACGGACGTGCGCGTCCATGATCCCACGGATTGCAACTGGAAGTATCTATGTCATCAGCATGTGACAGTCGTGAGACTTCAGCCCGCTGAACTTCTGCTTCGCTGAGTCTAGGTATCTGCTTATCTCCCCCCGTAACCGTAAGGAAGTTTTACTCCTACGAGGCAGGTGAAAAACTGCTCGATCTCCTCCTGACTTAGAGTGAAGCACGTGGGAGGGAAGTCATTTCCGATCTTCTTGGCCTTTTTGCCTTTGCGACGACTTTCCATGTCCTTCGCCTCATCATCATCATTATCATCATCATTAGCGTGAAGCTCCTCCCTGATGCCCATTGATTTCAAGTCTGCCCTTGCTTTCGGCCCATCTTTGGTCCTCTCTGGCATGTTGAGCAGGGTACCAAGCAGACTCTCGCACACGTTCTTCGTGATATGCATGACATCAAGGCTATGAGGCACACGGAGAATCTTCCAGTACAACAAGTCCCAGAAAACAGACCTCGTTTTCCATACCTTCAGCAGCGGCTCTGGCGCCTTTCGCTTCTTTCCTGGCTCTGGCACCTTTCCCGGCGGTGGGCACTCTTTCCAATTTTTCAATAACTCGTCTATTTCCTCGCCGCTCCTCGTACGCGGGCGTCTTCGGGGTTCGGTCTCACCATCGAACAGATCCTTGCGTTTTCTCCATGAGTCATCGTTGCGGAGCCACCTTCGATGTCCCATGAATATGGTTTTCAAAGACCCAGGATCTCTATCTAGCTGGCGATACGTTGTGTCATCCATGCACCTGACGCATCCAGAAAATCCGTGGACCACCTGCCCCGCGACATATCCATAACAGATATAGTCGTGCACCGTCG
This sequence comes from Triticum timopheevii, assembly GCA_963921465.1. Lineage (NCBI taxonomy): Eukaryota > Viridiplantae > Streptophyta > Magnoliopsida > Poales > Poaceae > Triticum > Triticum timopheevii. The sequence goes on from OY997270.1 coordinate 515,973,046, forward strand.
TGAGCAGTGCGACTCTCATAGGAAAATATTCTTTTTCTACGGCATCCCACGTATTGGGTGACGTTTTCCACAGCGTGTCTAGCTCCTCTTTCAGCAGCCCCAGATACAGATTGATGTCTTTTCCTGGTTGTTTTGGCCCTTCAATTAGCATACTCATGTGAATGTACTTCCTCTTCATGCACAACCAGGGGGGAGGTTGTACATCCACACAAACACAGGCCAGGTGCTATGTGTGCTTCTCTGGCTGCCAAACGGATTGACTCCATCAGTGCTCGCGCCCAGCATGATGTTCCTTGGATCGTCCCCAAATTCTGGGTGTTCGAAGTTCAACGCTTGCCACTAGCTCGCATCTTTAGGGTGACTCAGCATCTTGTCTTTTTTATTTATCTCCGGATAATTTCCGTCATCTTCTCGCTTCTTCTCCTCCCTATCCGTGTGCCAACATAGGAGCTTTGCTACCTCAGGGTCCGCGAAATACCGTTGCAGATGAGGAGTGATCGAAAAGTACCACACCACTTTTCGAGGAGCTTTCTTTCTATTCTTGTATCGAGTGACGCCGCACACCGGACATATGGTAGACTACGCGTGCTCGTCCCGATAAATGATGCAATTGTTCATGCACACATAATATTTCACGTTCGATAAATCCAGAGGACACACGATTTTCTTCGCCTCCTCGAAACTGATCGGGCACTTGTTCCCCTTGGGAAGACGCTCGTGCCAGAATGACATGTTCTCGTCGAAGCATGCGTCAGTTATTTTGTGTTTTACCTTCATCTCCAGAGCCATGAGCGTTACTTTCAGGCGGGTATCCTCGGGCCTGCATCCTTCATATAATTGAGTAACCGTGTCTATCTCCAGTTGATCCAGCTTGGCTTTCGCTCGGGCGGCAACTCTTGCGTTATCCGTCTGCTTGAGAAGCAGCTCTTGAATATGAGGGTCCTGCACCCAGCCCATCGATGGTCCATCGTCGTCTGCTCCGGCATCTTCATCTTCATGATCATGCCCTTCGTCTGCTCCGGCATCTTCCTCATCATCATGTCCGGCATCTTCTACATGATGACTGTGTACTGCATCTACTTCGTGATCATGTCCTGGAGATTCTTCGTCTTCTCGCTCGCCCTCGCCGCGGTTGTCTTGCTGCCCTTCCTCATTTCTTGCCCGCCCCCCATGGACGACTTCATAATCATCTTCATCACCTTGCCACCGATAGCCATCCATGAAACCACGCAAGAGCAGGTGGTCCCGCACCTATACGGAATCCGGGTCCATAAGGCTCTTCAGCTTGCATCTTCGACACGGACATCTTATCTCCGTCTCGTTCTTTTGAAGCATCTCGGCCTTCGCGGAGCTCAAAAACCTATTCACGATGCCTTCGGTCATCGTGCGGACCATGGTCGCCTGCGGGGTAGAGCAAAACGATATTTTAGAACCAAAAAAAAATTGGCATGACTTTGCCTAAAAATAGGACCAAAAAGAATGCATAGTGCCAAATTCTCACCGAAACGGAAATGAATCAACATTCCGGCAAAATATTGGCAACTATCGCATTTCAAATACCGGTACCTGCAAACACAAACATATGGAATACCACAAACATATGCAACACCACAAACATACGTAGATCTAGGCCATAAAAAGTGCATGTGCACGTTGTTGGAGGGAGAAAAAAGTAGATCTACAACATAAAGAAAGCTTTCCCCTTACTTACCTATCAAAAAAAAGGAAATTTAACCACTTAATTTGGGTGAATCTATGGTGCAAATGAGGTGAGGAGGAGGAGGCACCCGAGATAAGCTTGGAGGAGGAGGTGGAGAGAATGAAGTGGGGAAAGTGAGTGTGGTAGGTGGCTGTCCAAAATATCTAGCTGGTCCCAGGTTACTAATGGCGCACCACCTAACAATGCGCCATTAGTAACTCTGGTTACTAATGACGCACCTGTTACGTGGTGCGTCATTACTAGTTTTACAAAAAAAATAAAAAAAATTGTTATTAGTGGCGCACCATGTTTGTGGTGCGCGATTACTAGTTTGAACTAGTAATGGCACACTGTTGCTTGGTGCGCCATTACTAGTTTAAAAAAAGTAAAAAAAATTGTTAGTAGTGGCGCACAGAGTGTGTAGTGCGCCATTACTAGTTTTGGAAAAAAAAATTGTTAATAGTGGCGCACCATGGGTGTGGTGCGTCATTAATGTCCATATTAGATATAGCCCTTTTCCTAGTGACGCTGTCTGGCATCGGCGGTAGCTAGACCGAGTAAGGTTGATGCAGCAGTACAACTCTGAAGGTGGATTAGTGGCAGGTGGCTGCGGCGGCCTCATACCCAGCAGGCATCCTGGTTGAGGAGCACGCCAGACTGGTGGGTGCCCATACACGACAGACGTCCTGGTTGGGACCTCGGGTCTTAGATGTTAGGTTTAACTGCGAGGTCTGTTTGGTATTAGGCCTAAACTATCAGCGCCCCTTCATCAAATGGATAGGAGTAGCGACATATGTTAATTAGACGGTGGCTTTAGTCTTACTGTTGTATGATTTTGTAAGGTCTTCAGTTAATAATTAATAAAATAGCCGTATGCATCGTCCAGATGCAAAGGCCGGGGGTCTTCTTCTTTTCTAAAAAAAATTGTATTGTTGCGCAGACTGTCAGCTCCGGCCCTCGGCTCTGCCGCATCTCGCTCTTTTTGAACACCTGCCGAGTGAATAAGCAGAAAACACGATCTCAAAATAGGATTTGATAAGCTTTTTTCTCAAATGTAGCTCGATTTCGAGCATCCAAATGGTGCGTGATTGACAAAAAACTATCACTTTAGGGGTTACCGTCCCACAGAACTACCACCTTTTAAAAACTGATCGAAAACTACTAAAATTTTCTAATTTTGTGACTAAAAACTACCACTTTCAAAAAAATGGCCAGTTTAGATGATTTAAACAGGTTTATGACATGCAGGACCCACTCGTCAAAGCTGACGTGGCTGCAAAGTCAACTCCGTTTGACTCTTATTACAAGTGGGCCCGCATGTCGGTCTAACAAATATGCTTATTTTTTCCCTAAATCCCCAATCTTAGTCAAAGAAAAAAAGTCCACTTGCTGCCCCGTACCTCTGCTCTCGAGCCTGCACCATCGCTCGATCAGGCCGGTGAGGCAGCCGCTGGCCACCGGAGCCGCGGGATCCGAAAAGCACCTGCCCCTCCATTTTCCCGGCGAGGCAGCCGCCAGCGCCGCGGGGCCGAAGAGCACCCGCCCCTCCATCTTCTGGCGAGGAAGTCGCCATCGCCGCGAGATCCGGCGAGGCTTTGGATGCTGCTGCCGTCCCCTGCCTCCTTGTCGAACTCCTCGAGCATATCTCTCGCTAGGGCGCTGGCGGGGGGAGGGCCGAGGTCGTCCTGGGCGTCGGCCCAGATGGCGTCGTCCTCATCGGCCTCCTTCTGTCGTCGCCCTCGTCAGCCTCCCTTCGAGCTGGAGCTCGTGGTCAGCGGCAAGGAGCAGCAGCACCACGGCACCGGCCTTCCTCTCGGCTCCGGCGATGACCGCCGGGGAGTCGGAGCTCCGCAACACCCTCCTCCCATCCGCTGGAACGGGACGTTGAGGCTCAGGCCCGTCACGGACAGAAGATGTTTGTGAAAATAACAAACAAAGATAGAGAGAGGAGGAAGAAGAATGACGTGTGGGTCCCACCTATAATAACGGTCAACTGAACAGTCAACATGTTTAAATCGTTTAAACTGGCTATTATCTGAAAATGGTAGTTTTTAGTCACAAAATTAAGAATTTTTGGTAGTTTTCGGCCATTTTTTAAAAAGTGGTAGTTCTGTGGGACAAAAACCCCTAAAGTGATAGTTTTTGTCAAACACTCCAAATGGCTCAGGTTACAGCAGACAAGTCCCACGGTATAAAATTTGTCACCGCGAGGGAGAAAAGAGTAGCACCACGAATAACATTGCCAATGGCGCTGTTAGGACAAAGATCAGTATCAAGCATTACGCATACCGATCTCCAAACAATTCTAGCCACAGGGCAAGTGAAAAACAAGTGTTGAGAAGATTCTAGCCACCGAGCTCTAGGGAATGGGGGACACGAGCAGCTGGTGCACTGGGATGGCGCAGAGGACGGACTTGACGAGGGCGAACCGTCCGGTTTTGTTCATCAGCCAAGCCTTCCAGGCTGGTAAGTGGCCGGCAACCATGTCAACAAGGGGCTGCAACTGTACGGCACAGGGGTGGCACGTCGTCAGGGCGATGCCGAGGTAAGTGATCGGGAGCTCCACCACCGAGCATCCTAAATTGGTGATCGTTACTGGGAAGCGCTGCAACTTGCAAATCCTCATCAAGTTCATCGCATTGTTGCGTAGACGATCAGCTCCGGCCCTCAGCTTGGCCATATCTTGCTCTGTTTGAACACCTACCCACTAAATAAGCAGAAAACATGATCTCAAAAAAGGATTTGATAAGCCTTTTCTCAAATGTAGCTCGATTTCGAGCATCCAAATGGCCCAGGTTACAGCAGACAAGTCCCACGGTATAAAATTTGTCACCACGAGGGAGAAAAGAGTAGCAACACGGATAATATTGCCAATGGTTGTTAGGACAAAGATCAGTATCAAGCATTCCCTCTACCGATCTCCATACAATTCTAGCTACACGTGAGGTGAAAAACAAGTGTTGAGAAGATTCTTCCTCTCTATTACTCTAGTAATGCATTGACCGATTCATGTGTGATGAGACTGTACTCATATTATTTTCAGCATGAACCGGGCCGGACGGTATGTGTAGGAGTACTAGTTAGCGTGGTCAGCATCAACGGGGAATTAACAACTAGTTAGCCAGCGATATCGTCCACGGAGACGTCTCAGTCGATAGATAATGAGATACCCATGGATCCTCTCGTGATGGTAGTGGTGCTGCAGTAGCGCAGGCAGTGATCTCCATTGTTCCTATACATAATATATATGATCGGCCGTGGTCGTCGATCGCAGCTAGCAAGTAAGGCGTAAGGTCCACTCGTGCGAATCAAACCCGATCTCTTTCGTTTCTTTTTGTTATCTTGAGATCCTTGTGTGCAGGTGAGAGAGACCACTCACGGGGGTATAAGAAGAGCAGCCATTGTTTCCTTTCATGACATGACATGCTCACTCGCTCGCCCTTCTCATCATTCTCACGTACGCAGCCACCGTTAGAGCTAGCAAGAGCCTCATGCACACTGCACAGCCAAGATCGATGGGGAGTTTGCACAAGGCCATCTTTGTTCTCCTCATGCTCTGCTTCTCAGCATTGGGGAGAGCAGAATATCTCAAGTACAAGGACCCGAAGCAGCCCGTCGGCGCCCGCATCAAGGATCTGCTCGGCCGGATGACCCTCGCGGAGAAGATAGGCCAGATGACACAGATCGAGAGGATAAACGCCACCGCGGAGGTGCTATCGAAATACTTCATAGGTAAAATCACATCCCACGCTCACGCTAAAACATGTGCAAATGGCGAATGCCAGCTGCGGAGTTTGTGTTTGACATTGGTGTACGGTGACGAATGCAGGTAGCGTGCTGAGTAGCGGCGGTAGCCCGCCTTTTCCCCGAGCGTCTGCTGAGGATTGGGCTTCAATGGTGGATGAAATGCAAAAGGCCGCCCTCTCTACCCGCCTAGGCATTCCGATGATCTACGGCATTGACGCTGTGCATGGTCACAATAACGTCTACAAAGCTACCATCTTCCCTCATAACGTTGGTCTCGGAGCTACCAGGTATAAAGTGCTCTTAATTTTTTTTTGTGATAAGATAGATATATTTTGTATATTCCGTCGATAGGGTGTGACAATTATGTAAAAGTAGAATAAACACAAAGTGTGATATGCATATAGTTTGTGATGCATATGTTGATTCCGTCTATATTGTTAATGTCTCACGGCCTTCCAGGGACCCTATGCTGGTCAAGAGGATAGGAGAAGTAACTGCTCTTGAAGTTAGAGCTACCGGGATTCCATACGTCTTTGCTCCATGTATTGCGGTAATAGATAGTAATACATGTTGCAGGTTGGTCTGGATAGCAAAGATTATTGTTCTTAGTAACTCATTTGCTTAATTTATTACTCAGGTTTGTAGAGACCCAAGATGGGGACGCTGCTATGAAAGCTATAGTGAAGACCCAAATGTTGTCCGATCAATGACCACAATCATCTCTGGCTTGCAAGGTGATGTTCCCTCGGTTTCCGAGGGAAGACCATATGTTGGTGGAAGGTAATATATATCCAACACATAGTAGCCAAATTATGTCCCGGACATGTAAATGTGAAAGTAACATTACATTAGAAGATGTGAGTAACTTTGCCGCAACTCTGATATCCTCTGCAGTAAGAAAGTTGCTGCATGTGCAAAGCACTATGTTGGTGATGGTGGCACGTTTATGGGGATCAACGAGGGCAATACAATCTTCGACAACCATGGGATGATGACTATACATATGCCTGCTTACTATAATTCTATCATCAGGGGCGTATCCACTATTATGGTCTCGTTCAATAGTTGGAATGGAACGAAAATGCACGCCAACCATTACCTAATCACAGATTTTCTCAAGAACAAACTCAAATTTAGGGTATGTTGATCATTCTGGTAGAAGAAGATCTCTCCCTAGCTATTTGTTTTTCTTCTTGTATATTAAGATCTACTGGTGTCATTAATTTATTGGGACTTTGTGCAAACAGGGATTCGTGATTTCAGACTGGCAAGGCATTGATAAGATTACTACTCCCCCACACCTGAACTATTCCTATTCAATTGAGGCCGGAGTTGGTGCTGGTATTGACATGGTAAGCCAAGTCCAATCAACTTCTGTCGACAATACTCGTTTTGATAGCTAGCATGATAAAGGATGTTCCTTGTCTGGCTATGATACATCCTTGAAAATTGTTGTCTTCTCTGCAGCTAATACAAATGTGACAATTTCTACAATAGCTACTTGCCATATAGGTAGACATAATCATAATATAGTATGTTAATTTTAAGATACAACTTCAATAGAAGAAAATATATATTTATTATACAAATTAAATTGAAAAAACATATCAACATAGTACTCCCTCTCTCATTGGCAAAAAAGGCCTACTCTGAGCTCACTCTATGATCAATACCCCAACATTCAATTTTTTGTTGAAAAAATATTTAGCATATGTTATTTTGCAGATCATGGTTCCTTTTGCCTACACAGAATTCATTGATGGTCTGACATCCCAAGTTGAGAAAAACATTATCCCCATGAGCAGAATCGATGATGCTGTCTACAGGATTCTTCGGGTCAAGTTTACCATGGGTCTATTTGAGAACCCTTATGCTGATCGAAGCCTTGCTGGTGAACTCGGGAAGCAAGTAAGTTCTGAACACCACATTTTCTTTCTCTCACACTTCATTCGTTAATATGCTATAGTTTTTAGTATAAACTCCTTCCCATTGTTAGGAACACCGAGAACTCGCTAGGGAAGCCGTCAGGAAATCATTGGTGTTGCTGAAAAATGGAAAATCTGCCTCCACTCCATTGTTGCCTCTCCCAAAGAAGGCCGGTAAGATCCTCGTCGCCGGGAGCCATGCCGACAACTTGGGCAACCAATGTGGAGGATGGACAATCGAATGGCAAGGAGAGACCGGCAATGACAAAACTGTTGGTAAATGGTGTCTCTTATTTCACCATTTGTAGTACTAATTTGGAGTAGAGTTGTTGATCACTGGAACAAAAGTTCATGAAATCATCTAATGAAACGCAGGGACGACGATCCTTTCGGCGATCAAGTCCACCGTGGACCCCAACACGCAGGTAGTCTTCTCAGAGAACCCGGACAGCGCCGCTGTGGGGAGCGGCAAGTACGACTACGCTATCGTGGTGGTGGGTGAGCCACCCTATGCTGAGTCGTTTGGTGACAACTTGAACTTGACGATCCCTACCCCCGGCCCTGCGGTGATCCAGACTGTCTGCAAGAGGATCAAGTGTGTTGTGGTGCTCATCTCCGGCAGACCGCTAGTGGTGGAGCCGTATGTTGCTGCCATGGACGCATTGGTCGCCGCCTGGCTGCCCGGCACGGAGGGCCAGGGTGTCGCCGATGTGCTCTTCGGCAATTTCGGGTTCTCCGGGAAGCTGGCGAGGACGTGGTTCAAGTCGGTGGACCAGCTGCCGATGAACGTCGGGGACAAGCACTATGACCCATTGTTCCCGTTTGGGTTTGGCCTCACCACGGAGGCGAAAAATTGAGTGGGGTGAAATAATTGAGATGGGAAGAATGACGATTGGTATGCAAGAGATGAGATTATAAACCGTTAAATCATGTCAACCTCCATAGGGGCGCATGGCTTTATGTATCTACTATGTACTACTCTTTAGCTACTACTGCTATCAACTATGTATACTTGCTTATAAAAACAAAAGTTTGGTCAAATGATCCGAGCCATCCAATCACCTGGATGCAACGGGCCGGGCCAAGGCCTCTTGTATCCTATGCCGAGGTGCGGTCTCTGTCGCAGCGGTGTGAAGGCGCAATGCAACTCTGCTCTCCCCGTCTAGATGCTACCTTGCGCAAGTGCTCAAACTCATACGTGTTTTTCTCTCCAAAAAAACTCATACTTGCTTTTCTCTTAAAAAAATATACAAGCAAAATTATACCAAAAAATAAACCTTCAAGCAAAATTAATAATTGAACAAAACCAGCGAATATGAAAGTATACCATTACTTCTTGAATCTTCGCTAACAGGGTGTCATGATACTCATGAAACATGCATGTACTTGACTCACAAACATAAGAATAAAAGTAACTAACATCATCCCACAATACAAACCATAGTAGAAAAACTAATATCATCGGACCATACAACAAACCAGGGCACCCTTCTTTATCTTTGGTACTGAAGATTAAAAGCTGCAGTCGAAAATAAAATCCGTTGACAACATCAGACCATATCCCTTCTGAGTAACTGAAAAAATATTGGAGACCAGGGAGAGCTGCTGGACAACCAAAAAGATAACATTAGTACGCATGAACAGACATTTTCTATCAAGTCTACTACTGCACTGTACTCAATCAACAACATCTTCAATGAACCTTTTTTGTGGAATCAACAGAAACTTTTGAATATACAACTCCAGTGCTTCAATTAAAAATAGTTGGAGCCATGGAGCTAAGCAAAATGGATGTGAAACACTGGTTTCAGATTACATATGTTGCCTCAGCTGTGAATCCCTATTTCTTTTCTATTTTAGATATCCATCATTTCAAATTTGATCTTTCACTGTGGGTTGGTTTACAGTTTGCATTGTGGCGATTCTCCTTTTCAAAACCATCCAAGCTTGAGATATTAGTACTATTTCAGAAGCTGTCTATCAAGTACCAACCATCCATTAGAATTCCCCACATGTATTTTCTTTGTTTCTTGGAAGCCTTGTTAACAATCTTTGTGTGTTTTCACAATCTATCCTGGAAAATCCATTTCCGAAATCTTAATATTCCTAGATAGGGTTTTTGAATGTGGATCACATGGTACTATGATCAGTATGATTTTAGCATTTCTTGTGCTCAAATATGTTCAGTTAGAGAAAAAAATTGCACGTAGAGGATAAAGTGGTCATAACGAGCGATAAAGATCCCTAAACACAGCAATAGCTACGGAGCGCACCACAAACGTGTGGCAACCAAACAATGAAAAGTACCTAAATTCCGGGAATGAACTACGATGCAAAGGACTTGTATAATGAGGTCTGAATCTAACAGTTCATCATATGCTGCATGTGGGATCACATGTACAAGAAAAATTGCCTTCCCAAATAACATTCAACAGTTGAATAAAGATATCAAAAAGGAATAAAATACAGAGCTATAAATTGAAAGGAAGTAGAGCAAACCTGGAACTACAGGGCATTTGCTGCAAACAAAAATATAATCAAAGGGTTTCCCTATCAGTTGCTTCCTGGTAAGTTCCTCATCCAACATGATGCGTATGAAAAGGACTCTTGCAGCTCGTCATATCCATACCTCATCTCACCCAAGTATAGAACTTTGCAGCTATCAAAATTGTAGGCCACTGTTCTGAAGGCCCCATGAAAGAAAACAACCTCTTTGTAAGGATGAAATCCAAGACAATAAAAATAATCCCGATAATCACCCTTGTTATCCCAATCATTTGTGCTAACCACGTATTCATTGTCAGAGTCCCAGTCAAAATCGCCTTCCGTCATTGCTTTGTCCTTGTCATCTGCAGGCTGAAGATTGATGTCATTCTTCAACACCAGGTCCATCTGATCCTCCGACTGCACGACCCAGTTTGGACCATCAACGTGGTTGGCAGGATAAATTTCCACTACTCGCTGAAGGTCGATGACATTCCTCAGTGCCCACTCCATCTGACCATGCGATTCATCAAGGAACCAAATCTGAAATGTGTTGCGGTCGACGCGGAATGCACAATACACCCCCTTCTCTGATTTTCCTATGCGAGGCACAGTATATCCTTTATTTCCATCTGGAAACTTGATCACTCGATAGGTATCATGCATCAAGTTTATTCTGCAAGAACCAAATCAACAATAATAAACATTATAATAAGCAAAATTATACGGATATTGATGGGGAAAATAAACTGAACATCCAATTGTATCTGGTGCCTAAGATGAGGGCAGATATATAGTACTACCTCAGAAGAAATTCCTCTTCGCAACGAACATAGAGTGCGTCCTTCCAATAGGCGGCGTAGAGGAAAAATGATACAGTATCATAAACCGCTTTCACATCGGCAACCGTTCCTGCGGCCTCCCCTTCCCGGAGAAGCGATCTTTCCTTCCAGCAACCGGTCTTTGAGGAGAAGACGTGCACGATGTAAGGCGAGGGTGGCCATTCCATCGCAGACACCGACTCATCATCACTACAAATGTGCATACAGACACCGGCGGAGCTTCAGCAAGGCCGAATGGGCCGCGGCCTGCCCAGCCCATGAAGTTTTCTACAATATACATCTACTCTTGGGCCTTAAAACAGCAGCCCATAAGCTATGTTCTTCTTGTCGGCCCACCCATGTATGGGCTGCAAGCTCCGCCACTGCATACAGATATGCCCCGTCGGAAGCGTGAAGAGAATGTTAGGGATCAAGAACACCTCGTAGTGCGGCGACAGGGCCGGATCGTACACGAGGTAGCGATTCTGGCTGCTGCAACGTGTGCAGCCTGCGGCCGCGCACGAGGGCGGCAGAGGGGGCAGACGCACCCACTGCCGTGTGGCGGGGTTGACCACGTGATAGAACATCAGGAGGAGGCCATTGCAGCAATCCATGATCGGGAAAACGTCGTCCAGCGGCCAGTCCATGTAGTCGAGCTTACCGGTGACCCTGCGGCCCGTGGCGGGGCTGGAGAAAAGCATGGGTTCGTTGTAGGGACAGGTCTCGTAGAAGATGCCGTCGAGCGTGAGCGGGAGCAGATCCGCGCGGAGCAGGCGGTTGGCGTCGACGACGGCGCGCCACCCCTTGCACACGCAGCGGCACGCGGCCAGGCTGCGCGGCGCGAGGCGGCGGAGGACCTCCGCGACAACGTCTTGGGGCGCCAGATCCATGTCGACCATCGGTCGGTTGCTGCTTGCTAGTACATGCGGTGCGTGGAGGGGGCCGGCGACCAGGATCGGGTGGTTGGGGCTGGGGGAGCTGGGAAGGCGAGATGCCGCGGCCGGGCCGGCGAGGGCAAGATCTGGAAGATGGGATGGCCGCCGGCGCCCCAAAAAATTGGTTCAAAGGATTGGGCACCAGGGACGCAGCTTCGGTGCCTTAAAGGCACCTGCCTTTGGGTCACCGGCATGTGGGCCAGCCATCTGTTGGGCCCACATGTCATAGACACAACGGTAGGTGCCTTAAGGCACCGAAGCATCGTCCGGGCACCAGCTACTAGCAGATCTCCAAACATTTAATTCAGCGAAATTAATTATACTCCTGTACGCGACCAGCTAGCAGATTCATTCCCTATTCCCAGCTAGCTCCAGCCGATTGTCGACACGAGTTTTTTTTTTTTTTTTGAGACAAAAGTTTGCCTTTGCGTGCAGTCACGGTGGAGGCGATGCACGAGCGCTAGAAGCCCAGCGTCGACCTCATCCACGCGGTAATTAAGGCCTGGCCACTCGCGTCAGATTCAGAGATCAGTCTCACGATCCTAGCTGAGCTAAGCTACACAGTTGCGCTTCTGTGATGATCTCGACTGGGTTCTGAATTTGTGGTTGGTTGGTTGGTTCATCTCAGGAGGACGGGCTTGCCCTGTTGACATGCACGTTTGCATGTCACCGTGTGCCTTTCGGTCGGAATTCAAATTTAAACATTACGAAAAAATCTGAAAAAAAGCATGCATGTTCACAGCACATATTAAGATAACCCCTAAAAAATTCAGATCAAAATTCGAAATATACATCGAGAAACAAAAAAGAGAAACTCAGATGTGAATAGTCTATAGAGAACCGTTCGCGAACTATTCATGACAGATTTCTCTTTTTTGTTTCTTGATGTATGTTTTGAATTTTGATCTGAATTTTTTAGGGGTTATCTTAATATGAGCTGTGAACTTGCAAGATTTTTTCCAGATTTTTTCCGCAATGTTTAAATTTGAATTCCGGCCGCAAGGCACGCGGTGACATGCAAACGCGCATGTCACCTGATCTCTGTCCCTGTTGAGGACCAGCAAAGGAGCGAACCTCTCCGTGGACGGGGTGTTCGACCTCTCCTTCAATTAATACATCCAATTTACATCATGCTTTTTACTATTGTTTATATTGTTTTGGACTTATATTCCACATTATGGTGTTATTTATACTAGTAGAATGTCCATGCGTTGCCACGGGCTAACAAAATTATATGTGGAATTAGTATCGGTCGAATAAACTGTAATTCAACACGACGACGTTGCATGCGAATTATGATTGTATTGATGATATGAATATTGGTCCTTCTAATACTACCTCGTTTCTGATTTATTGGGCCCACGTGTATCCCTAGATCAATGATTTGATCAACATAATACAAGATTTTTTTTTTCAAAAATTATACTATTAGAAGCTTCAGATGTAGCGAGCTAATCTAGTAGAATGTCTATTTGAGTCCCATCCAGCTAGGGTGACAAACGAGTCAAGCTCGAACGAGTTGACCTAGGCTCGGCTCAGCTCATACTAAAATTTAAGCGAGCTCCGACAAAGTGAAGTTCAATTGTTTCTTAACTGTCTCACTAATAGGATAAGGGTTAGAGCTTTTCACTCATTCGCTCCTGTGAAATTACAATTCTACAAATTATAATGATAGAAGAAGATCGTCCGTCAAAAATAATAATAACAGAAGAGTAACTTATTAGAACTTGAAAAATATGGCTTACTCAAGTAAAGGGACATCATCAACCATATTGATGAACAAACAAAGTTCATCTATTAAGTCGTTGTTTGCCGGATTGACAGACGATGAAAGGATAAATGACCATGGAATGAGGTCAACTTCTAACAATGTGTTAGGCATTTTGACATTCTTAGGGGGCCTTTTCCAGAATCATACAATTCGTGGGATCTATGTTGTTTTCATCAACTTCCAATCCTTGATATTTTATATCATCTTCAATTCTGAGTCACTAAAATGACAGCTAGTTTTGTTCTAAAATCTTCATATGATCCTGTAAAGTAGTAATCAGAATTAGTGATACAACATAGAATAGGTAGAATGATACACAACGAAGTATACCTGTGTAGGAGTGTCAGACAAAATATCTTCCGAACTACTCCATAAAATTTAACATCCAGAGACCACAAGATGACCTGCATGATTGTGGAACTTACATATATTCAAATATTAAATAATAATGTATTAACTTTTATAGATAATATTTATATAAAAAACTTTTATAAACATCAAATGATCATGACTGTAAAAAGAATGGACTTTTTTAGAAGAATGTGAGGTCAGTCGCACATGCCCGATAAAAAAGAATGGCTTTTTCGGAAGATAATTTTTTTTGGTTTGAACACCGCCACGATCACAGGCAGCACCAACTCCCATCCCCAATCTTCGTTGGTGAGGGCGCTGGTCCCCTCTCCCTCCGCTTGTCGCTCCGATGGCAGGAGGGAGGGAGGGAGGATCTCGTTCTTCCATTCTGCCCTAGTAGGTAGGGTTAGGGTTTGTCTGTTGTGATGCATCATTGGGGTGGTGGGAGCGGCGTACGGGCGAATAAATCTGCCTCAACTCTATTCCCACACTGGTGGCGACCTTCATGGCGGAGCCTCGGAGTTGATGGAAATGGGTGCTTGTCGTCGTTCCAATGTTCCTTTCTTAACGGTTATGGTGATGGCAGTGTGGAATAAATTTGCTTCGGATTCTATTCCGGTGGGTCACCGTGAACCGATCGTCGGCGGATCTAGTAGCAGGCTAACCAATCGAGACTGGTGCAGAGGCGGTGCCAACCTCAAGGTGGATTTTATACCCTGGCCCTGCCGTCATGATGACGCGCGCTCTGGCGTCAACATGGGGGCATGGAGCTTATGTAGGAGCGTGTGACTCTGGATTTGTAGATTCTCATCGGTGGTGACGCTTCATCGTCGTCGCTCAGCAAGCCGATGCAAGTGGCGGCCCAGTTCCAGTCTGGCTTGTCTCCGGTGTGCTGGTCCTCTAGGGATGAGGATGATGACTTCCCGTCGCCTTTAATCCGTGCGCACAACCAAGGGTTTCGTCAGCTTCGTCAGGGAGCGGCGGCAACAGTGACGGTGGCGTGCCCTCATCCTGCATTGGTGGTGTTGCTAGATTGGTTCCCCAGAGTGCTATGCCCTGCGTTGGTGAGCTCGGCATACTCGCGGGTGATGTCGGCCCCCTCCATCGTCCTGATGCCCTCATACCTGTGTGATTGTTTGGGTCCAGGAAAGTCTCTCTCTCTCTCTCTCTGCCCGTCGTCTGCTCCTGCCCGTCAATTCGGTTAGTCACCAGGTGCATTGACTTTTGATACGTCACATTGACTTCCGGTGTGGATTTGGTGGCGCCAAATAATTAGACGCTATTACATGTATTAAAAACGCCAAATAAATTGAGGTCTATCTCGGAGGTCAAATTCGGAAATAAGATTTTTTTTTAAGGGTCGGTGAAGGGATTAAGTTGTTAAGGGCTCATTTAATAGAAGAAACAGATTAGAGCTACCGTATTGCACTAAATGTCAGGCCGCTTTTTTGGCCTGCGTCACTAGAGCATCAACTTATTGCACTGATTCGGTGTCTTTAGTTTATTTCGGTGCCTTTAGGCCCAATTCAGATTCGCTGACTTGCCGTGGCAAACTATACTCTAACTAGTCTTTCTAATGATTTGAATCATAAAGTCCTCCACACTGTAGATGAGGTGGGATCAGATGCCACCCGGTTAAGAGCGATATATTAATGATCGATTTTCCTACATTAGGAATATGAAGTAAAAGTGTGCACTTATTTATTGATGAAATTGCTAAAGCATGATTGATTCAGTTGCCTATATTATTGTCTGTAGCAACGCATGTACATTTTATTAGCAACGCACGGACATTCTATTACTATGGCACGGCGATCATTAGGAGCCCAGTAGTTCTTGTACTTGAACCACCTCTTCCTCTGTTTAGCATCGTCGGAGACGGCCTGATTCATGGCCCAGCGAATGATGTCGACTGCCATCGCGCCCTTCGTTGGGTTAGGAATCAGCATCTTCAACTCTTGTGCAGTGGCCCTCATGAGCACTGCATCAGATTCCTTCTACATGTCAGGCATGGAGCCGAAGTTCGAGCACATCGCCATGGTGTTCTCGAACTTGGTGCGATCACCAGCCGGCCACCTGAGGAAGAAGGCCCTCCAACCAATACCCCAAGGGAAGGGGTTGGCATTGGAGCTGGAGCTGGAGTTCATGGCGATGGAGAGGAGGAAGGTTGATAGTGAGAGAACAGAGGGGATAGGTAAGTAGGGGTGGTCAAGTGAGTAAATATAGGCGCGATGGAGAGGAGGAAGAGTGACAGTCATGTCGTTTTAACTACATGCTCTTCAATAAGCCATGAACTCTGTGATGTGCCTAACTCCATGAATTGTGTGCAAATCGAGGAGAGCAATGAGATGGTCACGGAGGTGCTCCCGGCCGTTGACAAGAAGGGCAAGGAGGCGGTGCTCCAATATGGGAGAAGTCCCAACAAGAATGCTAAGAGAGCTATCCTTACCTTCTGCCTTTTGATCGTTGAAGCACTGAGATTAGAACCCTTTGAGTCTTCGTGCACCGAGATTTGGCAGTAGGGACTAGCTATTTCACTAAGGTACATGCACAACATATTGAAAACTAGGGTGATATTTCTTTTCTGTTCCTCCATAGAGGGGGGTAATGCCCCCCTCCCCCGGCCTTAGTGAACCTCCACTACTGCTTGCTAGGTTTTATATCCTCAGGGAATCCCTGTTTATGTTCATCCTCGCCATCGACCCCGTGCAACGTGTCCTAGAAGTTGTTGCTGCCTTGGGGGCATTGCCCCCTATCTCGACAACTCAATTTAGTAGGGAGGGGTCTAAAGTGACCCCCTTACCTCAATGTGTACAGTCACAACCACCTTAGGTTGGGCATGCTTCTTCGTGCCCAAGAATCTAACGATGGTCATGTTCAGGGCAGACGTCCGCTGCATTGTCATTGCACTATTTGTAACAAGAGAGTTGGAGACGAGGTCTGTTTGGGTCCCATAGTGGGCTTGAATTGTCGATGATTATACCATGGATCGTATGTTCTACATGAAGGTTGTAGAAGACAATAGTGGGAAGGGTGGTATCCGAAGGACTCTCGTTAACGGTGATGGTGATATGGTGGTATCTCTGGGTGAAAGATTGGTACTCAAAAATTCAGGGCTAGGCAAAAGAACTTCAAGGTAGTCGGGCATCATTACATGGTTATTAGTCATTAATCATCCAAAGCTCTCAAGGGGCACTAGATACACTTAAATGTTCAAGGATGATTAATGACTAACGAAGGAATGGTCGTTGATCCATTTGCCTACGTACGTTAGGAATATGAAGTAAAAGTGTGCACTTATTTATTGATGAAATTGCTAAAGCATGATTGATTCATTTGCCTATATTATTGTCTGTAGCAACACACGGACATTCTATTAGTTGCGGTGGTTTTTGACAATTTACTCTCCGAAACTGCCTTGCCTTGCGTACAATCATTTCTTGTACGATTTTCGTACGACAAGACAGAGGCATGTTTCCCGAGGTTTGGGCCCACACCACTAGATGAGTCTGGTCGTCCAAAAATCGTATGGATTTCTATCGTACGTATAGCAGCTCTGTTTACTCAGAGAGAGATGAAGTGATCGACAGTGGTCATGTACTCATGTAGTGGCTGGCGGATGTCCTCGAGCGTGTTGATCCCAGCCGGCCGGCCGCGCGTGTACGAGGGACAACTAAAGATGCGTGCGTAGGTATGTCTTTTTTGTATTTAGTTGGCGTGATGCATGCATATCGGTCTTTTTCTTTTTCCACCGCAAATTAACACAACTTGCGGGCAAGACCCTAACATTTTCCACCTGACATCCTAAAGTTTTTGTTTTTTTACAAACAAGACCCTAGTATTTTTCAACTGACACCCTAAAGTCTTTGCTTTCTTACAAACAAGGACGGCATTTTGACAAGTCGAGAGGATTTTTGTTAGGAATTTTGGCAGCATAACGGGTTGAAATAATGTAGCTCACGTCGATAGAAATTAATCTGCAACACTAGTCCCGGGGCGCCAGATCCATGTCAACCGTCGGGATGTTTCTTGCTTGCTAGTACATGCATGCGGTGCGTGGAGGGGGTGGCGGCCGGGACTGGGTGGTTGGGGGTTGGCCGGCTGGGGGAGGAGAGATGTCGCGGCCGGCGAGGGGCGGATCCGGGAGATTGGATGGCTGTCGGTGCCCCGAAAAATTGGTTGGAAGGATTGAGCACCAGCTAGCAGATCTCCAAACATTTAATTCATCGATTTTTTTCAGGGAAAGACCTTTACACCTCGTTTGGATGCAGACATTAGAGTCTGGATTTCATAATTGGCATTGGACTGGCCCGAATGCCACCGTTTGGATGGCTCAGGTATTCGGGTGTGGAATTCGGTCGCGATATCGAACCGTTTTTGCCAACACATGCACGACCCTCCGCGAATACAGAGCGCTTGGGCTCCGTATTCGCTGGAATCGCCTCGCTACGCCTTTGCTGGACTCGTCATCTTCTTCACCAGCGCATGCACCTAGATCGAGCCGGACCGCCCGGCCGCTGCTGACCGGCGGCTTCTCTGCAAAGACCCTGGCGACGAGTCTGTCTGGACATGAGCGGCGGCGGCGAGTCCGACGCTGAAGCTCCGATTTGCCGGCAGCAGCTACGCGTACTTGGCTGTGTCCGTTCGATCTCGGGCAGTGTGCGCCTGCTCGGTGTGCATCTGATTTACTGCAGTGCACGTGTTGCTGCTTTGCATGCGTGCGTATGATTTCCGGCCATGCTCCACGCTGCTCCGTGCGCGTTGCTGCGTGCCTGGCTAGTTCCAGTATATGTGTGCTCTGCGCTAGTTGTTATGTGTGTGCTCTGCCCTGCTCTGTGTGTGTACGATGTGCAATTCAATACTTTCACCATCCAAACAAGATTTGGAATTGTTGCTCCTCATGGATTCCAAGTGCTGAATACATGCACATCCAAACACTAAAATTGATATTGAACCTCAATGTCAATGTCATAGATATTTGGCATTGGAGCCAATTCAATGCCAAGCTCTTCAATGTCTACATCCAAACAGAGCATTATGGCTAGCTCTATTAACTTAAATCACTCTTACATCGTCTGCTAATAAAGATAAAAATAAAACATGGAGGTGTTTCCGACCACAACGTCGGTGGATTAGACCTCCCAAAACTAGCTAGCTCATGGGCAATCATGTTCGACTCCCTATTACAATGTTCAATAAGGACCTTCTTGAAATTGGCAAGTTTTCTGAAGGAAATATGCCCTGGAGGCAATAATAAAGTTGTTATTTATATTTCCTTATATCATGATAAATGTTTATTATTCATGCTAGAATTGTATTAACCGGAAACTTAGTACATGTGTGAATACATAGACAAAACAAAGTGTCCCTAGTATGTCTCTACTTAACTAGCTCGTTAATCAAAGATGGTTATGTTTCCTGACCATAGACATGTGTTGTCATTTGATGAATGGGATCACATCATTAAAGAATGATGTGATGGACAAGACCCATCCGTTAGCTTAGCATAATGATCGTTAAGTTTTATTGCTATTGCTTTCTTCATGACTTATACATGTTCCTCTAACTATGAGATTATGCAACTCCCAAATACCGGAGGAACACCTTGTGTGCTATCAAACGTCCAACGTAACTGTGTGATTAGAAAGATGCTCTACAGGTGTCTCCGAAGGTGTTTGTTGGGTTGGCATAGATCGAGATTATGATTTGTCACTCCGTGTATCGGAGAGGTATTTCTGGGCCCTCTCGGTAATGCTCATCACTATAAGCTTTGCAAGCAATGTGACTAATGAGTTAGTTATGGGATGATGCATTACGGAACGAGTAAAGAGACTTGTTGGTAACGAGATTGAACTAGGTATGAAGATACCAACGATCGAATCTCGGGCAAGTAACATACCGATGACAAAGGGAACAACGTATGTTGTTATGATGTTTGACCGATAAAGATCTTCATAGAATATGTAGGAACCAATATGAGCATCCAGGTTCCGCTATTGGTTATTGGTCGGAGATGTGTCTCGATCATATCTACATAGTTCTCGAACCCGTAGGGTCCGCACGCTTAACATTCAATGAAGATTTGTATTATGAGTTATGTGGTATGGTGACCGAAGTTTTGTTCGGAGTCCCGGATGAGATCACATACATGACGAGGAGTCTCGAAATGGTCGAGAGGTAAAGATTGATATATTGGAAGGTTATATTTGGACATCGGAATGGTTTCGGGAAGTTTCGGATAAGTTTCAGAGTATTGGGAGGTTACCAGAACCCCCCCTCTACTGTTTTATCTACTGTTTTATCTATAATTTTTGATTGCTCATTGCTACTTTATCTACTGTTTTAGGAAATATTAGGCTTTATTATCCACTTTTATATTATTTTTGGGACTAACCTATTAACCGGAGGCCCATCCCAGATTTGCTGTTTTATGCTTATTTCAGTGTTTCGAGGAAAAGGAATATCAGACAGAGTCAAAACGGAACGAAATCAACTGGAGAAGTTATTTTTGGAAGGAAAGCAACCCAGGGAACTTGGAGTACACGTCAGGGGAGATATGGGCTGCCCACGAGGGTGGGAGGCGCGCCCACCCCCCTGGGCGCGCCCCCTGCCTCGTGGGGCACCCGTAGCTCCTCCGACGTACCCCCTGCACCCATATATACCTACGTACCCTAAAACTTCCAGAACAGAAGATAGATCGGGAGTTCCGGCGCCGCAAGCCTCTGTAGCCACCAAAAACCAATCGGGACCCTGTTCCGGCACCCTGCCGGAGGGGGATCCCATCACCGGAGGCCATCTTCATCATCTCGGCGCTATCCATGACGAGGAGGGAGTAGTTCACCCTCGAGGCTGAGGGTATGTACCAGTAGCTATGTGTTTGATCTCTCTCTCTCTCTCTCTCTCTCTCTCTCTCTCTCTCGTGTTCTCTCTCGTTTTCTTCTATGGCACGATCTTGATGTATCCCGAGCTTTGCTATTGTAGTTGGATCTTATGGTGTTTCTCCTCTTCTACTCTCTTGTGATGAATTGAGTTTCCCCTTTTGAAGTTATCTTATCGGATTGAGTCTTTTATGAGAACACTTGATGTATGTCTTGCGTGGGATAACCGTGGTGACAATGGGTTATTCTATTGATCCACTTGATGTATGTTTTGGTGATCAACTTGCGGGTTTCGTGACACTTGGGAACCTATGCATAGGGGTTGGCACACGTTCTTGACTCTCCGGTAGAAACTTTGGGGCACTCTTTGAAGTACTTTTATGTTGGTTGGATGAATCTGAGATTGTGTGATGCATATCGTATAATCATGCCCACGGATACTTGAGGTGACAATGGAGTATCTAGGTGACATTAGGGTTTTGGTTGATTTGTGTCTTAAGGTATTATTCTAGTACGAACTCTTTTATAGATCGATCCGAAAGAATAACTTTGTGGTGGTTTTGTACCCTACCATAATCTCTACGTTTGTTCTCCGCTATTAGTGGCTTTGGAGTGACTCTTTGTTGCATGTTGAGGGCTTGTCATATGTTCTATCTATGTTATTATTGTTGAGAGAACTTGCACTAGTGAAAGTATGAACCCTAGGCCTTGTTTCCTATCATTGCAATACCGTTTACGCTCACTTTTACCGCTCGCTACCTTGCTGTTTTTATATTTTCAGATTACAAAAACCTATATCTACTATCCGTTTTGCACTTGTATCTTCATCTATTCGCCGAACTAGTGCACCTATACAATTTACCATTGTATTGGGTGTGTTGGGGACACAAGAGACTTTTTGTTATTTGGTTGCAGGGTTGTTTGAGAGAGACCATCTTCATCCTACGCCTCCTACGGATTGATAAACCTTAGGTCATCCACTTGAGGAAAATTTGCTACTGTCCTACAAACCTGTGCACTTGCAGGCCCAACAGCGTCTACAAGAAGAAGGTTGTGTAGTAGACATCATGGGCCAACATGGGCCTTAGTGGACAAGAGAGGGCCGGCCATAGGAGGTGGCGCACGCCCCCCTTGCCAATCCGAATTGGACAAGGGATGGGGGCACCGCCCCCTTTCCCTCTCCTACTCCCTCTCTCTTTCCCCCTTTGCTACTCCGGAAAAAAGGAAAAGGGTGGGGGGCGAATCCTACTAGGAGTGGAGTCCTAGTAGGACTCCCCCGCATGGCGCACCCCTCCTGGCCTCCGGCATGCTCCTTCTCCCCTCCTTTATATACGGGGGCGGGGGGCACCCCAAAGGCACATCAATTGTTCTCTTAGCCGTGTGCGGTGCCCCCTTCCACAGTTTACACCTCCGGTTATAGTGTCGTAGTGCTTAGGCGAAACCCTGTGCGGATCACATCACCATCACCATCATCATGCCGTCGTGCTGACGAAACTCTCCCTCGACTCTCTGCTGGATCAAGAGTTTGAGGGATGTCATCGAGCTAAACGTGTGCTGAACTCGAAGTGCCGTATGTTTGGTGCTAGATCGGTCGGATCGTGAAGACATTCGACTACATCAACCGCGTTAACCTCATGCTTCTTCTTTCAGTCTACAAGGGTACGTGGACACACTCTTTCCCTCTCGTTGCTATGCATCTCCTAGATAGATCTTGCGTGATCGTAGGAATTTTTTTGAAATTGCATGCTACGTTACCCAACAACTTCCACATTCATTGAGGATCGGTACAGCCACCAAAGAGTAACCTTAGTTTCTATTCATTGCATCAACAATAGTCACATTATCAGTTTGAACCACAACCTTCTCACATCCCTGACTCTGAAGGAGCAAAAGTCCTTGATGCAGCGCTTCCGATTCGGCAGTAACCACGTCAGCTACATGTTCCATTCGAGCAACGACTGCTGCCATAAAGCCTCTTGTATGATCACGAATGACAGCTCCACAAGAACCACTGTTATCATCATCATCTAAAGACGCATCCGCGTTAAGGATTTGGAAAGCAAACAATGGTTTCTTCCAGTTATTTTGGACTTTTTGTTATTTGGTTGCAGGGTTGTTTGAGAGAGACCATCTTCATCCTACGCCTCCTACGGATTGATAAACCTTAGGTCATCCACTTGAGGGAAATTTGCTACTGTCCTACAAACCTGTGCACTTGCAGGCCCAACAGCGTCTACAAGAAGAAGGTTGTGTAGTAGACATCATGGGCCAACATGGGCCTTAGTGGACAAGAGAGGGCCGGCCATAGGAGGTGGCGCACGCCCCCCTTGCCAATCCGAATTGGACAAGGGATGGGGGCACCGCCCCCTTTCCCTCTCCTACTCCCTCTCTCTTTCCCCCTTTGCTACTCCGAAAAAAAGGAAAAGGGTGGGGGGCGAATCCTACTAGGAGTGGAGTCCTAGTAGGACTCCCCCGCATGGCGCACCCCTCCTGGCCTCCGGCATGCTCCTTCTCCCCTCCTTTATATACGGGGGCGGGGGGCACCCCAAAGGCACATCAATTGTTCTCTTAGCCGTGTGTGGTGCCCCCTTCCACAGTTTACACCTCCGGTTATAGTTCGTAGTGCTTAGGCGAAACCCTGCGCGGATCACATCACCATCACCATCATCATGCCGTCATGCTGACGAAACTCTCCCTCGACTCTCTGCTGGATCAAGAGTTTGAGGGATGTCATCGAGCTAAACGTGTGCTGAACTCGAAGTGCCGTACGTTTGGTGCTAGATCGGTCGGATCGTGAAGACGTTCGACTACATCAACCACGTTAACCTCATGCTTCTGCTTTCAGTCTACAAGGGTACGTGGACACACTCTTTCCCTCTCGTTGCTATGCATCTCCTAGATAGATCTTGCGTGATCGTAGGAATTTTTTTGAAATTGCATGCTACGTTACCCAACAACTTCCACATTCATTGAGGATCGGTACAGCCACCAAAGAGTAACCCTAGTTTCTATTCATTGCATCAACAATAGTCACATTATCAGTTTGAACCACAACCTTCTCACATCCCTGACTCTGAAGGAGCAAAAGTCCTTGATGCAGCGCTTCCGATTCGGCAGTAACCACGTCAGCTACATGTTCCATTCGAGCAACGACTGCTGCAATAAAGCCTCTTGTATGATCACGAATGACAGCTCCACAAGAACCACTGTTATCATCATCATCTAAAGATGCATCCGCGTTAAGGATTTGGAAAGCAAACAATGGTTTCTTCCAGTTATTTTGGCGAATAGTTTTTCTATTTTCCCTGCTGTGCATACAAAGTTCAGAGATAGAGTGTGTATAGCCAAAGCTGTACGATCAGGCGTCTGTACTTGTTCTCCCTTTAGTAACTCTCTTCTCTGCCACCATAGATAGTAGCAAGTCGAAGCAATAATTTCTGGAATCTCAATCAGATCAACATAAGTACGCTAGAACTTACTTTCACACAAGAGAAATTCCATTACTTTTGCACCAGAGCGATTATTTAATCATACTATTGGTTGGAAGGTTGGAGCTCAATATTGTTACATTGATTCATAAAAAAAAAAGGGCAGCCCCAGTGCATGTAGCTCCCGCTTGCGCAGGGTCTGGGGAAGGGTCCGACCACTTTGGGTCTATTGTACGCAGCCTTTCCCTACATTTCTGTAAGAGGCTGTTTCCAGGACTTGAACCCGTGACCTCATGGTCACAAGGCAGCAGCTTTACCACTGCGCCAAGGCTCCCCTTCTGTTACATTGATTCATCAAAAGCCAAAAAAATCTCCGAAAGCACCTATTTATCAGCTTTTATGGTTTTTTGGCCAAAGTGAAAAAGCTGCAAAAGCAAAAGCAAAAGCCCAAACAAATAGGGCCTCAGAGCTCGGCGAGGTAGACACGGACCTTATCGGCTCAGTCGTGTACTGCATGGCCAATGTGCCCCACCTCCTTCGTCGACATTGGCATAGTTTGGGGCTCATGGATTTACTGTTGTCAGCTTATCGTTTTTTTCATATATACTTTGTTAGACTGTTCGTTTAAGGTTGTGTGCATCTTAGCTATGCTGAGGTTGGGTGTCCCACATTATGCTTTGTATCCACTTGATGCAACATGCTAAATTAACATAAGTGCCCTTTATCAAAAAAGAAGCGGTTGTGAAGAAATTATATTTTATTTCTATTGTGGGGGCCACCTTAGAGGTTGAGTGATTTTGCTACATGGATTTCAGCTATGGCTGGACGCAAATGTGTGGGACCCATAATAGAGGCAATGCTACCTCTACATTGTTGATGCCTTGAACTTGGTGCGGGAGCACATCTGCAGAGCAAGCCAGACGACCATGGCCCATGGGACCCATGTGCAGGTAGCTGACTCTGTTGGGGAACGTAGTAATTTAAAAAAAATCTACACACACGCAAGATCATGGTGATGCATAGCAACGAGAGGGGAGAGTGTTGTCTACATACCCTCGTAGACCGAAAGCGGAAGCGTTAGCACAACGCGGTTGATGTAGTCGTACGTCTTCACGATCCGACCGATCAAGTACCGAACGTACGGCACCTCTAAGTTCAGCACACGTTCAGCCCGATGACGTCCCTCGAACTTCGATCTAGCCAAGTGTTGAGGGAGAGTTTCGTCAGCACGATGGCATCATGACGATGTTGATGTTCTACCGACGCAGGGCTTCACCTAAGCACCGCTACAGTATTATCGAGGTGGACTATGGTGGAGGGGGGCACCGCACACGGCTAAGAGATCAAACAGATCAATTGTTGTGTCTCTAGGGTGCCCCCTGCCCCCGTATATAAAGGAGCAAGGGGGGAGGCCGGCCGGCCCTTGCAGGGCGCGCTAGGAGGAGGAGTCCCCCTCCTAGTAGGAGTAGGACTCCCCTCTTTCCTACTCCTACTAGGAGGGGGAAAGGAAGGGGGAGAGGGAGAAGGAAAGGGGGGCGCCGCCCCCCTCTCCTAGTCCAATTCGGACCAGAGGGGGAGGGGGCGTGCGGCCCACCCTGGCCGCCCCTCTCTCTCTCCACTAAGGCCCATAAGGCCCATTACTTCTCCCGAGGGGGTTCCGGTAACCCTAGGGCACTCCGGTTTTCTCTGAAATCACCCGGAACACTTCCGGTGTCCGAATATAGTCGTCCAATATATGAATCTTCATGTCTCGACCATTTCGAGACTCCTCGTCTTGTCCATGATCACATCCGGGAATCTGAACAACCTTCGGTACATCATAACACATAAACTCATAATAAAACTATCATCGTAACATTAAGCGTGCGGACCCTACGGGTTCGAGAACTATGCAGACATGACCGAGACACGTCTCCGGTCAATAACCAATAGCGGAACCTGGATGCTCATATTGGCTCCCACATATTCTACGAAGATCTTTATCGGTCAGACCGCATAACAACATACGTTATTCCTTTTGTCATCGGTATGTTACTTGCCCGAATTTCGATCGTCGGTATCTCCATACCTAGTTCAATCTCGTTTACCAGCAAGTCTCTTTACTCGTTCCGTAATACATCATCCCGCAACTAACTCATTAGTTGCAATGCTTGCAAGGCTTAAGTGATGTGTATTACCGAGAGGGCCCAAAGATACCTCTCCGAAAATCGGAGTGACAAATCCTAATCTTGAAATACGCCAACCCAACATGTACCTTCGGAAACACCTGTAGAGCACCTTTATAATCACCCAGTTACGTTGTGATGTTTGGTAGCACACAAAGTGTTCCTCCGGTAAACGGGAGTTGCATAATCTCATAGTCATAGGAACATGTATAAGTCATGAAGAAAGCAATAGCAACATACTATAAGATCAAGTGTTAAGCTAACGAAATGGGTCAAGTCAATCACATCATTCTCCTAATGATGTGATCCCGTTAATCAAATGACAACTCATGTCTATGGTTAGGAAACATAACCATCTTCAATTAACGAGCTAGTCAAGTAGAGGCCTACTAGTGACACTCTGTTTGTCTATGTATTCACACATGTATTATGTTTCCGGTTAATACAATTCTAGCATGAATAATTAACATTTATCATGATATAAAGAAATAAATAATAACTTTATTACTGCCTCTAGGGCATATTTCCTTCAGTCTCCCACTTGCACTAGAGTCAATAATCTAGTTCTCATCGCCATGTGATTTAACATCAATAGTTCACATCTTTATGTGGTTAACACCCATAGTTCACATCGATATGTGACCAACACCCAAAGGGTTTACTAGAGTCAGTAATCTAGTTCACATCTCTATGTGATTAACACCCAAAGAGTACTAAGGTGTGATCATGTTTTGCTTGTGAGATAATTTTAGTCAACGGGTCTGTCACATTCAGATCCGTAAGTATTTTGCAAATTTCTATGTCTACAATGCTCTGCATGGAGCTACTCTAGCTAATTGCTCCCACTTTCAATATGTATCTAGACCGAGACTTAGAGTCATCTAGATTAGTGTCAAAACTTGCATCGACGTAACCCTTTACGACGAACCTTTTGTCACTTCCATAATCGAGAAACATATCCTTATTCCACTAAGGATAATTTTAACCGTTGTCCATTGATCTACTCCTAGATCACTATTGCACTCCCTTGCCAAATTTAGTGGTATGCAATAGATCTGGTACACAGCATGACATACTTTATAGAACCTATGACTGAGGCATAGGGAATGACTTTTCATTCTCTTTCTATTTTCTGCCATGGTCGGGTTTTGAGTCTTACTCAACTTCACACCTTGCAACATAGGCAAGAACTCTTTCTTTGACTGTTCCATTTTGAACTACTTCAAAATCTTGTCATGGTATGTACTCATTGAAAAATCTTATCAAGCGTCTTGATCTATCTCTATAGATCTTGATGCTCAATGTGTAAGTAGTTTCACCGAGGTCTTTCTTTGAAAAACTCCTTTCAAACACTCATTTATGCTTTCCAGAAAATTCTACATCATTTTCGATCAACAATATGTCATTCACATATACTTATCAGAAAGGCTGTAGCGCCCCCGCTCACTTTCTTTTAAATACAGGCCTTTCCAAAAGTCTGTATAAAACCATATGCTTTGATCAACTCATCAAAGCATATATTCCAACTCCGAGATGCTTGCATTAGTCCATTGATGGATCCCTGGAGCTTGCACATTTTGTTAGCACCTTTCGAATTGACAAAACCTTCTGGTTGCATTATATACAACTCTTCTTCCAGAAATCCATTCAGGAACACGGTTTTGATATCCATTTGCCAGATTTCATAAAATGTGGCAATTGCTAACATGATTCGGACAGACTTAAGCATCGTTATGCGTGAGAAAATCTCATCATATTCAACACCTTGAACTTGTCGAAAACCTTTCACAACAAGTCGAGCTTTGTAGATAGTAACACTACTATCAGTGTCCGTCTTCCTCTAGAAGATCCATTTATTTAACTTGGCTTGCTGATCATTGAGCAAGTCAACCAAAGTCCATACTTTGTTCTCATACATGGATCATATCTCAGATTTTATGGCTTCAAGCCATTTCGCGGAATTTGGACTCATCATCACTTCCTCATAGTTCGTAGGTTCATCATGGTCTAGTAACATGACTTCCAGAACAGGATTACCGTATCACTCTGGTGCGGATCTTACTCTGGAAGACCTACAGGTTCGGTAGTAACTTGATCTGAAGCTTCATGATCATCATCATTAGCTTCCTCACTAATTGGTGTAGGAATCACAGGAACTGATTTATGTGATGAACTACTTTCCAATAAGGGAGCAGGTACAGTTACCTCATCAAGTTTTACTTTCCTCTCACTCACTTCTTTTGAGAGAAACTCCTTCCCTAGAAAGGATCCATTCTTAGCAACAAAGATTTTGCCTTCGGATCTGTGATAGAAGGTGTACCCAACAGCTTCCTTTGGGTATTCTATGAAGACGCACTTCTCCAATTTGGGTTCAAGCTTATCATGTTGAAACTTTTTCACATAAGCATCGCAGCCCCAAACTTTAAGAAACGACAACTTTGGTTTCTTGCCAAACCACAGTTCATAAGCCGTCATCTCAACGGATTTTGATGGTGCCCTATTTAAAGTGAATGCAACTGTCTCTAATGCATAACCCCAAAATGATAGTGGTAAACTGATAAGAGACATCATAGGTCGCACAATATCCAATAAAGTGTGGTTACGACGTTCGGACACACCATAATGTTGTGGTGTTCCAGGTGGTGTGAATTGTGAAACTATTCCACATTGTTTTATATGAAGGCCAAACTCGTAACTCAAATATTCTCCTCCACGATCAAATCATAGAAACTTTATTTCTTGTTACGATGATTCTTCACTTCACTCTGAAATTCTTTGAACTTTTCAAATGTTTCAGACTTGTGTTTCATTAAGTAGATATACCCATATCTGCTCAAATCATCTGTGAAGGTCAGAAAATAACGATATTCACCACGAGCATTAACACTCATTGGATCGCATACATCGATATATATTATTTCCAATAAGTCACTAGCTCGTTCCATTGTTCCGGAGAACGGAGTTTTAATCATCTTGCCCAAAAGGCACGGTTCGCAAGCATCAAAATGATTCGTAACCAAGTGATTCCAAAAATCCATCTTTATGGAGTTTTTTCATGCGCTTTACACCGATATGACCCAAATGGCAGTGCCACAAATAAGTTGCACTATTATTATCAACTTTGCATCTTTTGGCATCAATATTATGAATATGTGTATCACTACGATCGAGATCCAACAAACTATTTTCATTGGGTGTATGACCATCGAAGGTTTTATTCATGTAAACAGACCAACAATTATTCTCTGATTTTAAATGAATAACCGTATTGCAATAAACATGATCAAATCATATTCATGCTCAATGCAAACGCCAAATAACATTTATTTAGGTTCAACACTTATCCTGAAAGTATAGGGAGTGTGCGATGATGATCATATCAATCTTGGAACTACTTCCAACACACATCGTCACTTCACCCTCAACTAGTCTCTGTTTATTCTGCAACTCCTGTTTCGAGTTACTAATCTTAGCAACCGAACAAGTATCAAATACTCAGGGGCTACTATAAACACTAGTAAGGCACACATCAATAACCTGTATATCAAATATACCATTGTTCACTTTACCATCCTTCTTATCCACCAAATATTCAGGGCATTTTCGCTTCCAGTGACCATTTCCTTTGCGGTGTGAGCACTCAGTTTCAGGCTTTGATCCAGCTTTGGGCTTCTTCGCGGGAGTGACAACTTGCTTGCCATTCTACTTGAAGTTCCCTTTCTTTCCCTTTGCCCTTTTTCTTGAAACTAGTGGTCTTGTCAATCATCAACACTTGATGCTCTTTTCTTGATTTCTACCTTCGTCGATTTCAGCATCACGAAGAGCTCGGGAATCATTTTCGTCATCCCTTGCATTATACTTCATCACGAAGTTCCAGTAACTTGGTGATGGTGACTAGAGAACTCTGCCAATCACTATGTTATCTGGAAGATCAACTCCCACTTGATTCAAGCGATTGTAGTACTCAGACAATCTAAGTACTTGCTCAGTAGTTGAGCAATTCTCCTCCATCTTTTAGGCAAAGTATTTGTCAGAGGTCTCATACCTCTTGACACGGGCATGAGTCTGAAATATCAATTTCATCTCATGGAACATTTCATATGTTCCATGACGTTTCAAAAATGTTTTTGTAGTCCCGGTTCTAAGCCATAAAGCATGGTGCACAAAACTATCAAGTAATCATCATATTGAGCTAGCCAAACGTTCATAACGTCTGCATCTCCTCCTGCAATAGGTCTGTCACCTAGCGGTGCATCAAGGACATAATTCTTCTGTGTAGCAATGAGGATAAACCTCAGATCACAGACCTAGTCCGTATCATTGCTACTATCATCTTTCAACATAGTTTTCTCTAGGAACGTATCAAAATAAACATATGAAAGCAACAACGCGAGCTATTGATCTACAACATAGTTTGCAAAATACTACCAGGACTAAGTTCATGATAAATTAAAGTTCAATTAATCATATTACTTAAGAACTCCCACTTAGAAAGACATCTCTCTTATCCTCTAAGTGATCACGTGATCCAAATCAACTAAACCATAACCGATCATCACGTGAAATGGAGTAGTTTTCAATGGTGAACATCACTATGTTGATCATATCTACTATATGATTCACTCTCGACCTTTCGGCCTCAGTGTTCCGAGGCCATATCTGCATATGCTAGGCTCGTCAAGTTTAACCTGAGTATTCTGCGTGTGCAAAACTGGCTTGCACCCGTTGTAGATGGACGTAGAGCTTATCACACCCGATCATCACGTGGTGTCTGGGCACGATGAACTTTGGCAACGGTGCATACTCAGGGAGAACACTTTTATCTTGAAATTTAGTGAGAGATCATCTTATAATGCTACCGCCAATCAAAGCAAGATAAGATGCATAAAAGATAAACATCACATGCAATCAATATAAGTGATATGATATGGCCATCATCATCTTGTGCTTGTGATCTCCATCTCCAAAGCACCTCCATGATTACCATCATGACCGGCACGACACCTTGATCTCCATCGTAGCATCGTTGTCGTTTACGCCGTCTATTGCTTCTACGACTATCGCTACCGCTTAGTGATAAAGTAAAGCAATTACAGGGCGCTTGCATTTCATACAATAAAGCGACAACCATATGGCTCCTGCCAGTTGCCGATAACTTCGGTTACAAAACATGATCATCTCATACAATAAAATATAGCATCACGTCTTGACCATATCACATCACAACATGCCCTGCAAAAACAAGTTAGACGTCCTCTACTTTGTTGTTGCAAATTTTACGTGGCTGCTACGGGCTGAGCAAGAACCGTTCTTACCTACGCATCAAAACCACAACGATAGTTTGTCAAGTTAGTGTTGTTTTAACCTTCTCAAGGACCGGGCGTAGCCACACTTAGTTCAACTAAAGTTGAAGAAACTGACACCCACCAACCACCTATGTGCAAAGCACGTCGATAGAACCAGTCTCGCGTAAGCGTACGCGTAATGTCAGTCCGGGCCGCTTCATCCAACAATACCACTGAACCAAAGTATGACATGCTGGTAAGCAGTATGACTTGTATCGCCCACAACTCACTTGTGTTCTACTCGTGCATATAACATCTACGCATAAAACCTGGCTCGGATGCCACTGTTGGGGAACGTAGTAATTTCAAAATTTTCCTACGCACACGCAAGATCATGGTGATGCATAGCAACGGGAGGGGAGAGTGTTGTCTACATACCCTCGTAGACCGAAAGCGGAAGCGTTAGCACAATGCGGTTGTTGTAGTCGTACGTCTTCACGATCCGACCGATCAAGTACCGAATGTACGGCACCTCTGAGTTCAGCACACGTTCAGCCCGATGACGTCCCTCGAACTCCGATCTAGCCGAGTGTTGAGGGAGAGTTTCGTCAGCATGACGGCATCGTGACGATGTTGATGTTCTACCAACGCAGGGCTTCGCCTAAGAACCGCTACAATATTATCGAGGTGGACTATGGTGGAGGGGGGCACCACACACGGCTAAGAGATCAAACAGATCAATTGTTGTGTCTCTAGGGTGCCCCCCTGCCCCCGTATATAAAGGAGCAAGGGGGGAGGCTGGCCGGCCCTTGCAGGGCGCGCCAGGAGGAGGAGTCCTCCTCCTAGTAGGAGTAGGACTCCCCTCTTTCCTACTCCTACTAGGAGGGGGAAAGGAAGGGGGAGAGGGAGAAGGAAAGGGGGGCGCCGCCCCCCCTCTCCTAGTCCAATTCGGACCGGAGGGGGAGGGGGCGCGCGGCCCACCCTGCCCTCCCCTCTCTCTCTCTCTCTCCACTAAGGTCCATAAGGCCCATTACTTCTTCCGGGGGGGGGGGGGGTTCCGGTAACCCTCCGGCACTCCGGTTTTCTCCGAAATCATCCGGAACACTTCCGGTGTCCGAATATAGTCGTCCATTATATCAATCTTTATGTCTCGACCATTTCGAGACTCCTCGTCTTATCCGTGATCACATCCGGGACTCCGAACAACCTTTGGTACATCATAACACATAAACTCATAATAAAACTGTCATCGTAACGTTAAGCGTGCGGACCCTACGGGTTCGAGAACTATGTAGACATGACCGAGACACGTCTCCGGTCAACAACCAATAGCGGAACCTGGATGCTCATATTGGCTCCCACATATTCTACAAAGATCTTTATCGGTCAGACCGCATAACAACATACGTTGTTCCTTTTGTCATCGGTATGTTACTTGCCCGAGATTCGATCGTCGGTATCTCCATACCTAGTTCAATCTCGTTTATCGGCAAGTCTCTTTACTCGTTCCATAATACATCATCCCGCAACTAACTCATTAGTTGCAATGCTTGCGAGGCTTAAGTGATGTGTATTACCGAGAGGGCCCAGAGATACCTCTCCGACAATCGGAGTGACAAATTCTAATCTCAAAATACGCCAACCCAACATGTACCTTCGGAAACACCTGTAGAGCACCTTTATAATCACCCAGTTACGTTGTGACGTTTGGTAACACACAAAGTGTTCCTCCGGTAAACGGGAGTTGCATAATCTCATAGTCATAGGAATATGTATAAGTCATGAAGAAAGCAATAGCAACATACTATACGATCAAGTGCTAAGCTAGCGGAATGGGTCAAGTCAATCACATCATTCTCCTAATGATGTGATCCCATTAATCAAATGACAACTCATGTCTAAGGTTAGGAAACATAACCATCTTCGATTAATGAGCTAGTCAAGTAGAGGCCTACTAGTGACACTCTGTTTGTCTATGTATTCACACATGTATTATGTTTCCGGTTAATACAATTCTAGCATGAATAATAAACATTTATCATGATATAAGGAAATAAATAATAACTTTATTATTGCCTCTAGGGCATATTTCCTTCAGACTCACCCGATCCCGTCCTTTCCCAGGCCATGTACGAATCCTCCGTTTGGATTTGGCCTAAAGGTCAAAAACGAATGGGATCAGTGAGGTTAAGGTATGGACTTCAGGAATTTAAATGTCAGGGTTCATTTGTGTTGGGCTCTACAACCTCAGGGTTTAATACAGACTTCACTCCTTCCGCTTGTATCACGCTTGCTAACAGTTGAAATGCCCGCTTTCGCTTGCACCAGGCTTGCCACACAGGAGAGACACCCAGCACCTGAGCCTCTAACCGCAGTCTGACTATCCCGCACAACGAAGCCACATCTTCCTCACCAGCCATTGCCGTCAAACACCCCATCAGTGTTTATTTTAAGGACCTCCCCTGTTGGTGCCTGCAAATATGTAGTCCTGATACTACAGTGTTTGTGTGAGAGTTGTATTATTTTTGCTAAATGACCCCTTAAAAAACTTAATCCCTTCACTAACCCTTCAAAAAACCTGGTCAAATGTGAATACATGCCAATTTATTTGGCGTCATTGACTTTTGATACATCACATTGACTTCTGGTGTGGATTTGGTGGCGCCAAATAATTATACACTATTACATGTATTAAAAACGTCAAATAAAATGAGGTCTATCTCGGAGGTCAAATTCCGAAAGAAGATTTTTTTTTTGAAGGGTCAGTGAAGGGATTAAGTTGTTAAGGGCTCATTTCGTAGAAGAAACAGATTAGAGCTGTAGTGCACTAAATGTCAGGCCGCTTTTTTGGCCTGCGTCACTAGAGCATCAACTTATTGCACTGATTCGGTGTCTTTAGTTTATTTAGGTGTATTTAGGCCCAATTCAGATTCACTGACTTGCTGTGGCAAACTATACTCTAACTAGTCTTTCTAATGATTCGAATCATAAAGTCCTCCACACCATAGATGAGGTGGGATCATATGCCACTCGGTTCAGAGTGACACTTTATCACCCAGGGTGTAGAATAAGTTATTCTTCATCCGAGGTAATCTTACATCATTTCATAAACAAATTATGTTTCAATACAAATAGTTTCAGTCATATTGATTTACTGCGTGAAATTTGGCATTAAAAAGTCAGAATGCCAGAAAAATTACATTTTATGTACATTTTACACTATGTTTTTATATTTGTAATTTTCGTAACATAAAATATTTTCTGAAATAAGACAAAATTTACGGAACGTAAAATCACGGTGCATTGATGTTAAAATAGAGGGGGGGAGGGGGGAGATAATATAAAATAATTATTCCTCACCTAGGGTGACAAATGTGTATGTGTGTCATCAATTTGTGTATGCTTGTAAAAATGTGTGCTTGTGCTTGCGTCCGTGCGTATGTGTGGGTGTTGGGGGGGGGGGGGGGGGGCATCGCCCCCTGTCCCCAAGACACAAAGCTGGTGGAGAACAAATTTTGTTCGCTCACCTGCATCGACTAATCCACCGCCAAACTTTGGATGAAAGCAAATATTATTGGTCAGGATGAAGAAGAGGCAGAGAGCAAGCCGACAAATTGTACACGTTGGCATTCGCCAGTAAATCTGGTATAGTGCACCATACGAAAGATTCTGGCTTGTTGTTTCGTCAAGGCTCCATTGCTCTCCAATTCAAGTCGGCTATTTTTTGGTCATCTAGACCTCATGACAAAATTGTTAAGACAACCATACTGACTGACCAATATTAAGGGGGACAGGGGTAGTGCACTCAATCTACCTGTGGCAATGTATTTATTTCCTGATGAGGTGCTAAGCACATTAAAGAGTTTAGCAACTAAAATCCTCAATGCATAGGTGCATAACTTGTTGTAGTTAAGTTTCCTTTATTTAATTATTTAGCAACTAAACTCTTCCATGCATTGGTGACGTTTCTTCGTTTAAGTGTTTTGCTAGGTTCATGTGTTTAGCGTTGTTTCTTCCCAGGGTCACAGACCTGCTCTCTCTCCTTCTTAATTGCTTTGACATGTCATGTTTTTTTGCTTATGTGGCAATACTTGTACACCATGGAGAAAGGACCTAATGCGCATGACTTGTCAATGAGCCTACATTTTCTACTTGGCAATAGAGGTTGCAGTCCACATGCTGACAGTGACTATAATTATACTGGCTCATTTCATTCAGATTTTGAGACGGAAACTTAATTAAGAAGCATCCTTTCGTGCCCAATAGAAATGATCAAGTATATGCCCCCATGTAGGGCCAATATTGGTGACATATGTATTAAAATAAAAGAAGCGCTATTGACACAAAAATGTTGTTTATGCATGCACCAAAGAGGGGGGGAAACAGGTTGTAGCAATCAACATACTAATAATGTTTTACAAGAACACTCATCTCAAGGGCTCTTCCAACAATGAACGCAAGTCCATTTTATGACTTTTACCAACATTGTGATCTTTTCATATGACAATATACTAAACATCCATCCTAGTGCAACAGGAGGGAGTTTTTCATAGACATCGTGTAGCGGTTGAGAACAAGCTGGCCTGTAATATAAGAGGCCAGCAACATAGTGCCAAACATACACCACATGATCTTGAAACTGAGAGTGGGCGAAGAAAACATTGTATCTTTGACAGTTTGCCAGACGTCGACTAAATGAAAATTCAGGTGGACAGTTTGACCTCGGTGATGTTTCCAAAAAAAAAAAGTTTACCTAGCATCGACCATCATTTCAACCTCATCATGATGAAGATAATAAAATAAGAGCTTGGAAGATGATGTTATATTGGTCATGATCCTTCCTTGGGTTGGAGAACAGCCAGCGGACGCCAAGGTATGTGCTAATGTGCAAGGCAGCTGAGCAAGAGAGTTGAGGAGTTGCATCACCCTTTGCATGTCGATCCATTCGTAACAGATGGGCTATATATTACTTTTCCTCGTATCTTGTAAGTAGACACTTGACATTTGAATTATGCAATAATCATTTTAAGCAACTGGTCAAGAATCTGGAAGGAGAAGCAAGGGTACATTTTTGGCTTCAGATTGTAGATGCGCCAGGATGAAAAGCAAAATGAGAAAAATAGTACTCCCTCCGTCTCAAAATAAGTGTCTTAACTTTGTACTAATTTTACTACAAAGTTGTACTAAACTTAAGACACTTATTTTGAGAAGGAGGGAGTAAAACAATTCAAAAAATCTTAAATTTTTACAACAAATATTATTGAGTGTAAAGCCTAAATGCAAAGTTTTGTAAAGAAAAAACATTCATAATGCTGTGGTAAAAAAGAATAAACGCTCCAAATATGATGTTTTTTAAAGCATTTCAAAGCACATAGTTTTTTTTTGTTTTTTTTGCCAGAACACCGGGAATGACATTACTTCACGAAAATTTGCAGGTAGGTAGACCACTGAGCAATGTTTGCAGCCAAAAAAGAAAGATTTTTTTTTTAGTTCAGAGCAAAAGCAAACTCAAGATGATAAAAGATAGCACACACGGTGGGATAATCTGGAAGCGCAGCTGCACATGAGAAGATAAACTGCTGACGGAGGGAGTAAAACATTACATATTGCATTGATATACTACGAAATATAGTTCACTTTATTATAATCAAAAGCCTGGCAAAGAGTGCGACGTGGATACACAAGTGAGTGTGGACATCAAAAGCCAACATCCTCACCCAGGATCGCAAGCACATTATATAGAAAAATAAAAACATCATATCAAATGGGAACAAATGGCTATTGATATGACAAAGAAATTAGTAAGTACTCCCTCCATTCCATAATTCTTGTCGTTTGGAACGGAGGGAGTAACTGATCCATGAGGAGCAGGAACGAAACAATATTAGGAAAAACACAAAGAAGAAATAACTATTTGACGATGCACAAAACATATGTATGACACTGGGGGTGAAACCCAGCGACTATGAGCACTAATCCTTAGCCTACATCAGATCTAGCTTCAACAAATAATCGAGTGGCTACATCATCTAGAAAAGTCATTTTCTTTATTCTACACTCTAGACAGCCAACTATTGCTTAAGAAAATCAGATGTGGATTAGAACAAAAAATCAGATGCCATCAAAGTATCATGCGTATGTTACTATTAGACCATAGCAATGGCATCACTAAGATTTAAAAAAAAACTCTGGCGTTACAAGTACTAATGATGGAGTATTACTGAAACAAAAGTATTCCATTTGTTGGCTATCCAAAAACTAAGATTAAAGTGACGAGTATATCAGCATCTTCCATGGTACCCAGTCAAGCAAAAAGCTTGCTGCTTCACTGAGTTTAGGTTACACAAGAATATTTTCCCCCATCTGTGGCTACATGAAGAATCATCTGTACAAATCAGCACTTTCTTCCATATGTCAGCATGCACAAATACCAGGGGTGATAAATGACTCACTCTTCAAACATATTGCCGCCCTTGCACAGAAAAGAAAAGGTTAGAAAATTGGAAACAGTATCCTAAGCTCACCTATTGCAGCCCAAATAATTATAGGCAAGAATTCTGAGTTTGCAGGGCAATGATCAAAAGGAAAATGCCTATTCTTGTTTACTTTTCCTTGATACACACCTCTCCTCATCAAATAGATGGGGTCAGGGAAAATTGAAGTGCTAATGTTAGTGAGCTTGCATATATATGCTGCCTTTTCTACTGGCCTTATCAACAGAGTCTGCACTGCAATAGCCAGAACTTATCACGGCATGTCATTCATGATATGACAACTGACGCCTGGTTTAAATTGTGGGCGAAATCATGGTACCAGCTTCAACAAACTGCAAAGAAAATTCAAAAAGCTATAATCAAGATTGACCTCTAGGAATAGAAGTTTGTGATCTAATACGAACATTTAAAAGCTACATTTATCCCAAAGAAAAATCTATGGTTAAGTAACTATTAAACTATGGTTGTTGCAGAAGATGGAGAAGAACAATATTATTTTGTTTGATACAGCGTGTACATGGGACCATGGATTAAGTAAAGACCCAATGAAAACAAATGACACGTTGTGCCATAAAAAAGCAAACGACAACTTAATAAATAATGAACAGAAAGATAACAGGTGACCTAAGAGTAGCAACCAGTGGCAGTAGTAAAATCCCTTTTGTCGAAATATTCGTTTAACAATGTTACTGAACAGCCTAGGCTCATTGCAGCTTGTATTTGATTAGTTCACATCTGAACTCCGAGCTGCCATCGAGAAGAACAATGGTAAGTGAAGTGCTCCTAACAAAATATTAAAGATCCATGAAAGACCAACACGTTGCTTTTTGTATGACACTCAGACTGATTTTGTTAGTAAATACTCCCTCCGTCCCAAAATTCTTGTCTTAGATTTGTCTAAATACGGATGTATCAAGTCACGTTTTAGTATTAGATACATCCGTATCTAGACAAATCTAAGACTAGAATTTTGGGATGGAGGGAGTATAACAACATAGCACACACCTAGAGTGCAGTTTTAGTATAAATCAAGTAAAAAGTGGCACCAACAGGGGAAAAAGCTTTGAAGTGAAGCATATAGCACACACCTATATTGTTTTGTAGCAACCTTTGGCGAGAGGAGAAAGATGTCTTGATTCGAGAGTAAATGCAACACCATGAGGCATATCCATCAGACTGTAAGATAGATACTGCAAAACTTATCGACATTATCACAAATTGTCACAATACACAACTTCAAGGTGAACCATGCAACTTGACTACAAAACAAAAAGGACACAGATAAAGGAATGAGAACATGCTTTAACGCACACTGGAGTTTTATGATAAGATATGATTCATAGGATGATAAAAACCTGGCTACTTGGCAATCAGCAACACATTCCTAAATCTGAGTAATCATTTTAAGGCTGGTCCATGCAACTATAGTGCTGCAATTGACGCCCTGTATTTGACGCTAGGATGGTGTACAGTTTTCTTTTAATGTTTCTTTCTTTGCCTTTGCTTTCTGTTTTTGCTTTCACTTTTTAGTTCGTGTTTGTAAGACTCCCGCCATCTTGGCGTTCCTTCTAATACAATGACGAGCACTTAGGTGCCCGTTTGAGAAAAAAAATCTTGATGTACATAAAGGGAACTAGGAAGCAGCCAATTCTTCCCTCATAAGGATGGAAAAAACTGAATGCTAGCTTGCCACAATGTACCACTGTAAACTACGCAGAAAGAAAGGGAACACCATTGTGGTAACAACGTTTATCACCTATCATGAATCATGATCAGTACTCTCTCTATAAACTTCTTTAGTGACCTAAAACGTCTTATAAAAGTTTACAGAGGGAGTACTTGTTAACTATTTTACCAAACCAGAGGTAATTGGCCCTGACATGCAAACCATGTCTCAAATAAATTCTAGATTGGTAAATGGAAAAAAACAATCGAGCATGAAAAATCTCTGCAGAGAAGAGCAAATCAAAACTGAAGTCGATAATCTTAAATCAGCCTGCATAGAATCTGAACACACCTGTGATGCGAGGATAACATTTAGAAGGCCTATATCTGAAGCAAATATGTAAAGCATATATTGTGCGAAGAAAGACTGATATTTCTCGTAGCATCCTAACCTTTTCCTGAATAGTCCATGTGATTTTAACACAGTGCAGAAAGTGAAAGCAAGAACGGCCAGGCAAATTTGGTCCAAAAGGATAGGAAGCAAGACAATGCTTTTAGGATTTGCACATGTGACATAATGGTAAGTAACGTGCAATTAAATATTTTGTTCTGAAGTTCATACATAGATTTTCTAACTAGCAGTTTTACATGCAAAGGAGTAGTGTAACTGCCTAAAGAAGAAAATAGCAGTTTTCTGGAGATGTATTGCCTGTCAGCTTTGTCATATATTCAGTTGTTGCCATTTTAGTTCTTCAACGAATCATAACTGTACGTACGGCAAACCAAATGAATAATCACACAAAAGAAGCTGCTTGCTATCATAATTGTTGGACAAGAAGAATCCAATCAGGAAATGTAATGACCTATTACTGAACAACTCCACTGCTTCCAGAAAACCTCTCCATATTTTCGTCCTGCAGTTCCTTCCTCACTAAGGACACATTATTCCAACGAGCAGCCTCAGCAAAGATATTAGATAAGGCCACTTTGGATGCTCCATGGTTTGGATCAATCTTGGACAATTCTTCCGCAGCCTTTTCTCCTAAGGCTACATTTTCATGTGTCCTCGCGGCTGCAAGGATGCTGCCCCATATCACCACATCTGATTTCATAGGCATCATCTGGATAAGACTTTCTGCCTCTTCCAAGTGTCCAGCTCGACCAAGAAGATCAACCATGCAACCATAGTGTTTAATTGTTGGTTGGATTCCATATTCTCTCCTCATGGACTCAAAATGGTGCCTCCCTTCGGTTACCAGCCCAGCATGACAGCATGCATTTAGGACACCAATGTATGTGACTGAGTTGGGCTTAATATTGGTGCTTTGTAGTTCTGAGAACAGTTCAAGCGACGTGTGTGCATGGCCGTGGATGGCTAAACTGCAGATGATAGCATTCCAAGGAGATACAGAAGATAACTTATGCTTAACATAACTGAATAATTGAACTGCATCAGCGACACTACCACACTTTGCGTACATATCAATCAGTCCAGCACTCAGGTTGTCTGTAAGTTGGATTGATTTGCTGATTATATAGTCATGAATAAATCTGCCTTGCTCCAATGTGCCAGAATCAGCAACTGCGGATAGAGTACTTGCCAAGGTGACGTGGTTCGGTTCAACACCAGCATCCAGCATCAAGTAGAATAGCTGCAAAGCCTTGTTTGAATGTCCACTCTGTACATACCCAGATAATAAAGTACTCCATGAAATTGTGTCCCTCTCAGGCATGTCATCAAACAGTTGCCTTGCTTCATGCATTAGGTTCCTCTGTAGTAGACCAGACATGAGAGCATTCCAAGACGCAATGTGTGACTTGTCTGATAATTTGAATTGCATCCGGGCAAGGTCAAGACGATCACAAGAACCATATAAATGGATAAGGGTCGCTTGTACAAACGGATGGGCATCAAAACCATCCTTCAGAATGACTGTGTGTAGTTGCTGCCCTTCTAAAACCTCAGCATGTCGAGCACACACCTTTATCAAATCAACAAGCAGCGCTGCATTGCCCCTCGTGTCCACCTCAGCCATCATGGCAACATGTGCCCTCAGGGCATCTGATGCACAATCTGCACGGATATACCCATCTATCATCGTCAACCAAGAGACTGCATCCCTTTCCGGGATCCTCCTAAAAACCTCAGCAGCCATATGAACCATCCCAGTCTTCAGATAACCATTAAGCATGGCATTCCAAGTGACTGTGTTCTTATGCGGCATCTGCTCAAAGATCTCACGGGCAAAACAAACCTGTGACGCTGCCGCATAAGCATGGACCAGGTTGGTGGCCACAATGAGAAACCCGTCGAGCCCACGTCGCACGGCGACTCCATGCGCCACACCCACCGGCACCGGGGGCCTCTCCTGGGCCAGAGCCGTGAGCACGCCCGCAAGGGTCACCTCGTTGGGAGGCACGTCCTGGGCGAGCATGCCACGGAAGACCGCCACGGCGTCCTCCGCGTGGCCGGCACGCGCGAGGGCGGTCAAGACGGTGGTGTACGAGACGGTGTCCCTGTGGGGCATCTCCGCGAGCATGCGCCGCGCGAGGTCGAGCCGGCCCGCGCGGGCGAGGGCGGCGAGGAGGGTGTTGTGGGCGGCGGGGTCGCGGAGGGCCAGGGGTATTTCGTCGAACAGGTGGTGGGCGAGGGCCGGCGCCTGGGGGGAGGGGAGCCGGGCGTAGAAGGCGAGGAGGGAGTTGCGGACGAAAGGGTTGGAGGCGAGGAGGCCCGACTTGGCGGCGAGCGCGTGGAGCTGCTCCCCGTGGCGGAGGCGCGCGCCGGCCTTGAGGGACGAGACGAGGAAGACGGCGAGAGGGGCGCCGCCGCTGGGCATGTGCTTTCCACTTCTTCGTGTATCTGCCTCGGCGAGAGTCCGCCGTCCTCCAGTCGCCGCCGCCGCCCCCCCCCCCCCCCGCCTATTCGGATGGCCCCGCAGGCGTCCGCCGCCTCACCCCCTTACCTGTTTCATCGCCTCTCGCCTTGGTGAGCAATGCGCCGTTGCCATTCTCACCGCGGAGATCTTGGGGTACTACTCCGGTGCTCCAATGTCAGAAAAATATTTTTAAATGGTTCAAAAAAATGTGTAAAAAATATGAATGCTTAAGAGGAATGAGACTACAACCGCTAAAAATTTCAGGTCCAAACTCGAAATGGCATTGAGAAACAAAAGGACAAATTCATATATGAATAGTGTCAATGTTGCTTTTGTCTTTTTTACACTATTCATGTTAGATTTCACTTTTTTTTTCTCAATGTGCATTTCGAGTTTGCACCTAAAAATTTTAAGGACTGTAGTCACATTCCTTGTAACATTTACATTTTTTTTATTTTTTTTTTACATTTCAAAATGTTTTTTTGACATTGGAGCATCAAAAGTAACCCAAGGCTGGGAGCACCTGATACTTACCCAGTTCGAGAGCACACACTCCTCGCTCCATACTCAAAAATATAGTTTTCACTGTTTGATTTATTTTTTAAATCACACGTGCTTTTAATTTAAATATCACATGTACACATTAAATTGGGAGCAAAAAATATATATTCTTGTGTCCTTGTGAAAAAATGACATTTTGGTATCCTGGCCATTGGTTTTTTTTTAGGGAATGCGAGAGGTAATTGTCTGTAACGTTCCAAGGGGTAGAACTATGTAATTTTTTATCCTTTGATGTGTCTTTTAGGGGGAAAACTGCTCTCTCTTTTTTTTGAAATGGAACACCCTGATTCCATAAATCACACTGGCGCGGCAAAAATGCTGGCCCTCCGAACGTTTACATCATCTGGCAGATCATGAAGCCAAAATTGCCGAGAGATCATCTGGTTGGACCCAAAGGCCGCTAAAGCGTGCGCTAATTTATTACATGCCCGAGGGGCAAAAACTGCTTTAGTATTAAGTTTCAATGGTTATTCCCTCCAAAAAAAAAGTTTCAATAGTTATTGGAATACAAAAGATTTCTAGAGTTGCCATGAGCGAAAGATAACGATCACATGCTAACGAACTAGAGCTATAATCGCGTCTTTCGTTCATCATCTTTGACCGATCCAACAAGGCTCGTTTTTTTTTTGAGGGACAACAAGGCTCGTTTTCAATATGATTGTTTCATCAATGACTGCTTTAATTGGACCCAAATACATCTCCTGAACACGCCCCATTGTAGCCTGACAATCTGTAGAAACCTGAATATTTGGTATCCCAGCCATCAAAGTTCAAATCCTACACTTAACATTTGTGCTCGCGTTTTCCTAAATTTATTTCAAGCCTTTTGATGATGTGCAAGATATTCCCGTCGACTATAAAAGACGTTTGTACGACTTCGTTAATCTCAAGATGAGGTGCCGGCTCAGCCTCTTGGAGGTGCTCATAGTCATAGGGGTAGGATATGCGTGTGCGTTCATAGGGGTGACTGTATGCTCGTCTATATGAATGACTTCGATTGTACTGTTTAAAAGAAAAAAGAGGGTCTCGTTACAAACCAAGTTGATTAGGTCATTGACCGCAACTGCATCACCCTTTTGGCTCGTAGCATACTACGTCACTGGTCATAGCTTTGCACATCCCTAGTTGAGCATCTGCGCCTGGCATGGTCGCGTCCTTGTCGATTACATCTATTGATTTCTCGGTCGCAACTTTATGCTCCGCTGGTTGCAGCATTGACGGCGTGGTGTGGTCCTACGTGCTCGTCTATTGTAGCTTTCAATTTCTATTAGGTAGCAATTTTCAGTTTCGGCAGTAGAAGCTTCATGTTCCGCCCACGGCGTGGTCCTGTGCCTGCCGGTTGCACCTTTAGATTTCGCCGGCCGTAGCCTTCGGCTTCACCTGTAGAAGCTTCTAGCTCCGCTGGTGGTAGCATTTGTGATCGCCGTCATGTCCGCGTGTCCAACCGGTT
Organism: Triticum timopheevii; assembly: GCA_963921465.1. Classification (NCBI taxonomy): domain Eukaryota; kingdom Viridiplantae; phylum Streptophyta; class Magnoliopsida; order Poales; family Poaceae; genus Triticum; species Triticum timopheevii. The sequence goes on from OY997270.1 coordinate 516,017,581, forward strand.
GTAGTTTTGATTTCGCTGGTCATAGCTTTTAGCTTCACCGGTAGAAGCTTCCGGTTGCGGCATCGTTGGTCGCCAGCGTGGTCGCGTGCCCTACCGCTTGCAGCTTCTGATTTCGCCGGTCATGGTTTTTAGCTTCGCAGGTAGAAGCTTCTAGCTCCATCGGCTGTAGCACCTCGTAGCTCCTCCCCTCGGCCTCGCAACACCGGTCAGGGGTGCTCGCAGCACCGCTCGCCTGCTCCACCGACCCCTCCCTTTTGTCGTTCACAGCTCGTAGCAGCCTTGGCCAGCATGTGGAAAGCGGTAGAAGCCTTGGCCCGATCGGTCGATTTGAATCAATTCCTATTTCCATAACACATGGCATCTTCTACAACCTTAAAAATATTTGTTTCAGTTATAACGCAGCAACACAATGAACTGCTGCCCTTGCTTTTTTCTCAAGAAAAAGGAGAAACTGTAACGGCTAGTAGAGCTTCAGTTGTGTGCCCTGAAACTGACATTATCAGGCCGGCCAGTCCGAGTTGTGGCGTGTCTCTCGGGTCATGGTAATTCGGTAGGTCCGCGTACAAACTGTACATGTTGCTAAATTGCTATGCTTGATGTTTCGACCGTCCGCAAGATCACAATGATTAACTAATGATCGATGCATATGCAGAAAGCCCATACAAAATTCACTAGTACCCACACTGTTTTACTGCAATCAGCTCAATGGTCGCTCCACCAACGCAAAAGAATACGTTATTGGTTGATCTTCATTTGACTAGCACAATTATAAGTGACCGACTCCGTAGCGTCCATCTTCGAGGACAAACTGCAAATACATTTGCTCAGAGAAGGACTACATTTTCCCCGGCTTTGCTGTCTACTTAAGGTAGACATGGTTACTGTGATGAACAACAACAACAAGAAGAAGAACAAATACATTGGAATAAGAAGAGAAACAAATACATGCAGGCACATTTATAGATGGGACATGAGGCAAGAAACTAGGTAGCTCGATCACTCTGTTGCACTACACGATGTCTTCGTTGTCCGCCCAGTGAACTCAGCTTTGATCTTCTTCAGCGTCACCACCACGTCGCGCATCGTCATCCTTTGGTCAGGCGAGTCGCTAGAACATTGTAAACCCAGCTCGAACACGGACGCGACAAAACCATTGTCCAAGCTGCAGTTCAAAAGAGAGGAGCCTTGTAGTAGGTGGTCATCGACGACCTGGAAAAGATCTATAGGAAATGCTCGATGTACCCACTGCCTAAGGGTTAGCTGCGCGTCGAACATAGCGTCGGTTGGTCTCCTTCCGGTGAAAACTTCAAGGAGCATGATCCCATAACTGAACATGTCGCTCTTCCGCGATGCTTTTCCAAGTGTTCCGTACTCTGCCCAAGAATAAACATAAAACAAAATTAGAACATAGTTGCTCAACCTTATTTTTCTAGGTGGAGACATAATTATCAATGATTTGTGTAGTTGGTTGAGCAATGTAACATGAGCTAGCTAATTAAGTACTTGGTGCCATGTATCCACCTGTTCCAGGCATGCTCACGGATATCATTGAGTTGTCGTCAAGTAGCAACCTTGCAATGCCAAAGTCCGCCACATGTGCAGTCATCTCCTCGTCAAACAACACATTGCTAGGTTTCAAGTCACAGTGCAAGATCAACTCATAATGATCATGGTGCAAATACTCAATTGCCATCGACACATCCAGCATGATGCCCAGCCTCTCAAGGAATCCTAGGTGTTGTGTACTTTGAGAGTAGTGTAGGAGTGTCTCTAAGCTTCCATTCGGCATGTACTCAAGCACTAGTGCTCTGAAGTCATGTGTGGAGCACGCGTTGAGTACCTTTATGAGGTTGCGGTGTCGCGTCATCCGAAGTACGTGACACTCAGTGTCAAAACTTTGGATGGCCTGCTCTAGTTGCATGTCAAGAACTTTTATCGCGACCACCAAGCCACTGCTCAATAAACCCTTGTAGACTTTCCCAAAGCTTCCTGATCCGAGGATGTTATGTTCACTAAAATTATTGGTGGCGTGAATGAGCTCCCGATAAGAGATTATTTGATGGCCTATGACACTGATTGGATTTAAAGATGCATTGTACTCCTCCTTAATTTTCTTTTCGAGCCATAGGTATACACAAATGGCAATGGCAACCACTGCTAATATGAGTGTTGGGAGTAGAAATAGTGGTAAGTGTATAGTAGTTGAGGGAGATCTGTCAAGGCAAGGCGAAAATCGGAGGCGTGGAGCACCACATAGGCCAGCATTCCCAATCAAAGATTGCACCGTGAGGTTTGAGAAAACACCTCCCTCGGGTATTTGGCCTTCTAGCCTGTTGAATGAAAGGTTTAAGATAGTCAAATAGGTAAAGTTTGCAAGAAACTTGGGAATGGTACCCGAGAGATTGTTAAATGAGAGGTCTAATGATGCTAAGCTTTTTAGTTTTTCGAATGTGCCCGGAATTGAGTTTTTCAATGAGTTGTGGGATAGATTTAGGTAGGTTAGCATATTAAGTTGTCCAAGTGATCTTGGGATGCTTCCTGTCAATAGGTTTGAAGAGATGTCCATTTGATATGTTTGTCCTAGACTAGAAATATCGGATGGTAGTGCACCAACAAAGGAATTGTGAGAAATATCCAATTTGATAAGTTTATTCAGGTGGAAAAAGCTCATGGGTATTGTTGAGCTTAGTTGGTTATTAGACAAGTTGATGTTTTCTAACCAACTAAGGTTACCAAAGTTGCTTGGTATGCCGCCCGAGAATTTGTTTGCTTGGAGAAATAAATGTTGAACACTCGCGAGCATACCTATTTGTGTTGGTATAGGGCCTAACATGTGATTGTGGGAGAGATCAAGGTACAAAAGATTTTCTAACGTACAAATGGACTCTGGAATTGGCTCGGTGAATAGGTTGTTTGAAAGATCTATCACTTCAAGGCTGCTTATATTTGAAATTGCTACCGGAAGGCCACCTGTTAACTTATTATGACCTGCGGAGAAAATGGCTAAACGTGAAATGATGTTTCCCATAAGGTCAGGGAGGACGCCGGTGAAAGAATTTTCTTGTACATCAATGCCTTAGAGCTGTCTGCACTTGGAAAGATCTAACAAGAAGTCTAAATTCCCCTCTAATTTGTTATCTGACAAATCAACCACGTTCAAATCTGCATTATATTCAAGTGTTCTTGGTCCCTGGCCGGACAACTGATTAGTTCCCAAATTTATGTAAGACACGGATAAGTTTCCAAGGGATGCTGGAATGTTTCCTGTGAGTTGGTTGTATCCAAGATGCAAATATGATAGTTTCTGCATAAGACCTAATTCTCGTGGAATTTCCCCTTCCAAGTTGCCATTAGATAGTTCTAATGCAGCAAGACTGGTGAGATTGCCTAGAGTAGCTGGAATTGATCCTACGAGGTTATTAAAACCCAAGGAAAGCTTTTCAAGGTGTGATAATTTGGCTAACCATGTTGGCACGCCATCCACAAAGGAATTTCTACTCAAAGAAATTACTTTTAGGTACTGGCATGATGCGAGCCCCGACGGAAACCGACCGGTAAAGTTGTTGTGAAATAGTGAAAAAAATTGTAGCATTGGGAGACTAAAAGTTTGATTGGTCGGAAATATTCCAGATAGGTTGCCGTTTCCTGCAAGTGCAAAAATTTGTAACCTAGACATGTTGTACATCGCTTGTGGCACTAGGCCGGAGAGTTGATTAACCTGTAGGTTTAAGACTTGAAGCATGGATAGGGACGCAATGGTGTTTGGTATAGGACCCGACAGGCTGTTATTTCCAAAACTGATGTATGCCAATGAAAGCGTGTTGTTGAACAAATACGGAGATATTTCGCCACTCAAGTCATTTCCAAACAAATTAATTTTCCTAAGGTTGTGCATATGAAGTAGCAATTCGAGAGGGATCTGGCCCGAGAGCTGGTTCAAATCTAGACCAAGAAACTCCAGCCTCGTTAGGTTCCCCAGGGTAGGAGGTATGATGCTAGACAAACTATTTCCACTGAGGCGAAGGTACTTGAGACGATGGAGCCTACCAAGTTCGGGTGGAATGGCGCCAGTGAGATTGGTGTTTGTGAGGTTGAGGACGGAGAGGAAAGAGAGGTTACCGACATGATTTGTCACGGATCCAACGAGCGGCATGCCCGGCAACGACAGAGCGGTGACCCGTTGCCTGCGCCGGCTGCACGAGACGCCGACCCAGTAACAAAAGGACGTGCCGGTGGTCCAGTTGCCGGCAAGGACGCGAAGAGGGTCGGCGAGCTGGGCTTTGAAAGCCAGCAGCGCGGCGACGTCGGTGTCGCCGCCGGAGCTGCTGGTCGGACTCGGAGAAGATGATGAGAGGACCGAGAGTAGCGCGAGTATGAAGAAGATGGGAATGGGAGTAGACGATGTTGGGGAGGCCATTGATCGAGCTGGGTGCGTAGTGGACATCACGGACTGGGAGTGTGGAGGTGCATTTGTAGTCCCATGTGTCCATGATTCCATCGCAGGCAGCCATGACCTTGTTGCAGTCATGGCGCGCACGGCACGGCAAAGGCAAGGCAACCACCAGACCTTTCAAAGTCAGTCAAGCGCTTGCATGCATATTCCAGGAAATACATGCTGCCGACTGCTGCGGCTGATTGAACTTGTGGACCGTGAAATGAAATGCAGGAGTGGGTGGCCATTCATGGCGTGTAAGACTTGACCTGAGGTGAACTTGTTCCGGTTTTGAAGTTTAGCTGTATGCGGCCGGCCGGCCACTATAGACAAGGGGGAAGTGTGAACCGGCCTTGCTGTGCGGGCGGCAGCTAGCCTTGACCGACGACGTGCGTCGTCCTAATCTGCTCTCGTCAACACCTCGGGGGCTCCAGTGGTAGCTAGTCCACATCGATCGTACGTAGAAGACGTTGGTGACAAAGACGCGCATTACGGAAACATGTAAATAGTGTCATTTGGCATAACTTTCACTTTCAACGTATACAATAGATCAGGACACATGGCAGCAGAAAATTGCTTCGGTCGGCGATGCATGCCCACATCCGTGTAAACGGCATGGAGTAGTTCACTTAAAAAAAAATGCTTGTATAGTTCACTGGACACACGATCAGCCGGCCAGCTCCCTCCTCGTTTCCCCGTTCTTTCATCTTCATGGTAGTTTTCGGCCATCTCCTAATACAAGTGGACGCTTATTTTGTCCTTATATGTTTGGATCGGAAATGTGAAAAAATTCCCTGAGGAGGCCCCCGCGTCGCTCCCACAGGGGCGACTCGGGCGGCGTAACCCTAGCCCGCCGCCGGCCCTCTCCCCCACCCCTCCTCTCCCTCGTTGCCACCGGAGGTGGCTGCCGGCTCACCGCTCGGCCGCCGGTGAAGGTGGCGGCGAGGGTCTGGTCGCCCCGTTCTTCCTCAGGGGGCTTTGGATCCATCGCGGCGGCCTCGGCTGGTGGATCGACGCCGGGTCTGCGGTGACTGAGGCTCGTTGGTGTTGGTCGTTCTTCCTCGGCCGCGGGGGCGGCGAGGCGGCGGCGGGTGGCGACTGTGGAGCGGGCGTCTCGGCGGCGCCCGATCCAGATCTGAAGGCCTCTGCCTACTTCAACCAGGGCTGTCTTTGATGGTCCTGCTTTGGGCGGCCTTTGTCGCCGGAGTTGTACCTGTTTGGTGGCTGGAGGTGGGAGGTGGCTCCGGAGAAATCCGAGGCCAGCAGTGCTGGCCACGACGGCAGCGACGCCCGAGGGTGCCGTACCCTTCTTGTAGGCGTCGTCCAGGTCGCCTCCTTCCCCTCTTCCTTCCACCCAGCTCGTATGCCGGACGAAAGCCCAAATCCTTGCCGGATCGAGCGACAGCGGCGCTCCGGGCGTCGTCACCCTCTTGGGGGTGTCGTGCGTGGTGAGCTTGGGGTGGATGTGATGCTTTGGTTGCTTGGCGGCAGTTGGTGGCGTGGTCGAAGTTTGTCTGGTGGCGGTGCGTTGGCGCTCTGCCGCCTATGTGCTCAGCCTCGGAGTCCTTCATTCACGGTGCTTGGTCTTGAGCAGCCCTGCCGGACTCGGCGGAGCGGTGCTTCATCCTACTCATTGATGGCGTCGTATCTCAGTGGCGTGGCGCAGTGGAGATTCGGCGTCCGATGTGTGGCGATGGACTCGCGCAGGAGGACGAAGCTGTCTGGTGTCGTAGTGACGTCGATGGCTGAGTGGCCAGACAAGGTAGAAGCCTCAATATTTGCTCTGAATACGGACCTGTGGAAGATGGCGACGACGACACACGATTGCGTCGAATCGGTTTGTACCCCAGACCCGGTATGTGGCTCGGCTGGGGCTTCCGGCTTTTGATGTTAGGGTAGGTGAGTGGTTTGGGTAGTGGCCCAGCTAGCACCCCTCCATCATTTTGATGTTAGGCTTAGATGACTGGTCTGGGTAGTGGCCCAGATAGCAAGCTTTCATCATTTGGATAGGAGTAGTGGCATATGTTGTCAAGATGACGGATTCAAACATATTGTTGTAATACTTTGTAATGTCCTCGAGAATAATCAATAAAGTGGCCGTATGCATCTCCCAGATACAGAGGCCGGGGGTCATCCTTCTTTTCTAAAAAATAATGTTTGGATCGGACGGTCCGAACATTATTAGTCCAGCAACGTGTAGATGCTCATGCTGAGCTGGACACTGGCGGACGTTCGGAATGCTCACTACTACAAATCCAGATGACAGTGACGACATCTAATGAATATATAATTTTAGTTTGAACTACAAGTACATGAAAAATGACCACTAATTATTTTGAAAATAACATTTTATTTATTGGTATAGTGTTAGGTTTAGTACAACATTTTATTCGCAAAAAAAAGGTTTAGTACAACATTTCTTTTGGAAATTAAAACATTTGGGTGAGAAAATTCCAAACTTCATTACATGCATGTTATTCTTTTTAATCTTTTATGAAATCTAAATTTGCTCAAAGAAAATATAAAAAATTGCGCGGTGAGATTGTAACATCTCATGAGATACTGTTTAAAACTTTAGATAGTGTCATAAAAGTTAGACAATACGTGCTTTACTAGTGAAACAAATCCACCAATACTAAGTGACACACCTTTAAAACTGGCCGGTCAGTGACAACGTACCCATGAGTGACCCCTCACCCTACATGGAATGTCCTGTCAGTGATAAAGTACGAGTCGTCATAGATTTGTCCATAAAACTGGCTCCCTCGTGACTAGTCATGAGTGGTCCCTATTCCCCTCCCCCTCCCCCACCTGACGAGGATACAGACCCAGGGTAGGGTCATAGGCTCGACCTATACGCCCTACCCAAGGTCGCTATCCTGGAAGATGAAAAGACTAAGAGCCAACAGAAGAGCACCAGTCTCATACGTCGAGTGCAATCCACTCGACGGTCACATCACTCGACGATCGTTACCTATCGTCACTCAACCACAAGGAAGATCACTCGACCATATTGAAGACCAGTAGTCAGGAGAACACGCAACAGCCAGATATTCACTCCCTCGTCTTCATGAGCATTAAGACTACTTACTGCTGGCGTTACCAGTAACGCCCCTACTTTATGTACATTAGTTCCCTTGCAATGGAGACGGGCTGGGGTCCTGGCGCACTCTATATAAGCCACCCCTCCCCTCTGGCACAAGGGTTCGCACTCTTTGTAACACAACACACATAATCCAATCGACCGTCTCCGGGCACCGAGACGTAGGGGTATTACTTCCTCAAAGAAAGGCCTGAACTCGTAAATCTCGTGTGTACACCTTTACCATAGCTAAGATCTTGCCTCTCCATACCTACCCCCTTTCTACTGTCAGGTTTAGAACCACGACAGTTGGCGCCCACCATGGGGCTGGTGTCTTAGCGACTTATTGGTGAAGTTGCAAGTTTTTCTGATCACCATCATCATGGTTTCCGGCGGCGGATTAGCTGAGGGCCGCGAGATCCGTCTCGGCGCGCTTGTTTTCGTCGCCGACGACTCTGCGTGGCTCCAGGAAGCTCCCCTGGACACCAAGGCGCTCCCCGTCCGAGGAGCGACACACTTCCACGCATGCGTTCGTGCCGTTCTTCTTCGGCAGCCGTCGACTCAATACCAGTCGGCTCCAATGGCGTCCCCCCCCCCCCCCCCCGCTATACGCCGCCGCAAGCAATCCGGTCGATCGCGGCTTCAGCGGTGGGTGAAACATGCGGTGGCTCGGCAATCGACCACCCATCAAGTCGCGGCAATCGAGCCCGACGAAACTCTCCACGGCCTGTTCGACTGGATCCGCGGAGACCGCATCCGAATGCGATAGCAGCGATCCTGTGGCCGAAGTCTTGATGGTCGATGGGTCTCGCAGACCACCTGGTTTCCGCCGCGAGGGCGGCGGATACGGAGGCGGCAATCCCTCACACGCCCACGAGGGATACCGACCCGAACCCCTCTCCTCTCAGCAGAGGGAAGAACTTCGTCGCCGCAACATGGATGCACTCCACATGCCCATCGTAGGGGAAACCCCCGAGGCTCGGGCCTTGGAGGAGGTACGCTTAGCCAATCTGGCTGAGCGCACTCGAATGGATAACCTCCAGCGGGCTCTCGACGAGCGCGCTCAGGAGCGGATCCATGAGTCCAGTCGACAGCAACTCTTCCCGCCTCCACCTAAGGTATACCGCACTCCGGTTCAGAATCTCACAGCCGCAGCCCGCATAGCAGAGTCGATCCAGCCCTCCCAGTCAGAGGCCGACAGAGGGTTGATGCAAATCCGGGCCCTGCTCAGGGCAGCGGGAGAGCAGAATACAGTAGTATCTCAGTCGCGGAACAGGATTCACAGCAGATCCGTTGCAGCAGACACGGTTCAGTCGGCTCACAACCCCAGATCGCCTCCGCGGCGTGAGGGGCGTGGGCAATATGATCATCCACTCGACCGTGACAATCACCATCGAGGGCCCATGCCTCCCCCGAGGAGCGCGTCGTATGTGCCTCGGCGGAACGATGACAGGCGCCGACATAGTGGTGAGCGCAGAGCGTCAATCGACCCAAGGGAACCAGGCTTTGATGCAAGATCTATCCTCGTTCAAGGCCTGGTCGACCGAAACAGGGCGCACGGAGAAGACCCAGGCAGAGACCATCCAAGTGGTAGTCGAGTGCATGTTTCTGGTCCCGAGTGTTTCAGCAGAGCCATCAGGGCGGCAGTGATACCTCCCAACTTCAGGCTGGCTTCCAGAGTTAGTAAGTTCACTGGTGAACCCAAGCCTGAAACTTGGCTTGAAGATTACTGAGTGGCTGTGCAGATTGGGGGCGGTAGACGAGATAGCGATGAATCATCTTCCACTCATGTTGGAAGGATCGGCCCGAGCATGGCTGACTCAGTTGGCTCCGGGCAGTATTCACAGTTGGGAAGATCTATCCCGAGTGTTCATGAGAACTTTCAAGGGCACGTGCAAGCGACCCGGGGGATTGCCTGAGCTGCAGCACTGCGTGCAGAAGCCGAATGAAACTTTGAGAGAGTTCATCCAGAGATGGTCCACTTTGCATCACACTGTCGAGAATGTTTCAGAGCATCAGGCTGTGTGCGCCTTCAAGGAAGGCATCAAATACAGACAGTTGGTCTTGAAATTCAGTCGGACTGGTGATATGACTCTGGCTCGAATGATGGAGATAGCCACCCGGTACGCTAACGGGGAAGAGGAGGATCGACTCCGTAGCGGGAAGAGCAAACCAGTCAGCCAAGAGGCCGGTGGAGGTAACTCCAGTCGGAAACAGAAGCGTAAGGCCGAGCCAGCGGCATCTGGAGAGATTGCGACAGTAAACCAAGGAAAATTTAAGGGAAAATCTAAGGGGCCCTGGCCCCCTAAGAAGGTGAAGGACAAGGAAGGAAATGACGTGCTTGATTTGCTGTGCCACATCCACACGAAGAAAGATGAGGATGGTAATCTGATTTACCCGAAACATACCACTCGGCAGTGTCGACTCCTGATCCAGCAGTTCCGAGAGAAACCGCCCAATGAGAAAGAAAATGAGTCGGACAAAGAGGAAAATGAGGAGGAAGACGATGGTTATCCCAAGGTCAATTCCACTCTGATAATTTTTGCTGATGTTGAAAGCAAGAGTCGATTGAAGGTCATCAACATAGAAGTAAACATGGTCGCCCCTGCTGAAAAGACTGCCTATCTAAGGTGGTCTCAGACGGCCATCACATTCGACCAGTCGGACCATCCTGCTCATGTGGCCACCCCTAGGAGGCAAGCACTGGTGGTCGACCCTGTGGTTGGGGGCACTCGACTGACCAAAGTATTGATGGATGGTGGCAGTGGTCTGAACATCCTCTACGCTGAGACCTTGAAAGGGATGGGCATTCCGATGTCCAAGCTTGGCGAGAGCAATATGAGTTTCCATGGTGTTATTCCTGGAAAGAAAGCTGAATCACTCGGCCAGATCGCCCTCGACGTGGTTTTCGATGATTCAAGGCATTACCGAAAGGAGAAGTTGACATTTGAAGTCGTGGATTTCCAGAGTGCCTATCATGCCATTTTGGGCAGGCCGGCCTATGCACGCTTTATGGCCCGACCATGTTATGTGTATCTCAAACTAAAGATGCCTGGCCCCAAAGGTGTGATCACAATTACAGGCAATCGGCAGAAGGCTGAGGAATGTTTCCAGAAAGGTTCCAAGATCGCCGACGAACAGATGGCAGCGGTTGAATTCCAAGAATATCATAAGAATGTAGATCCGAGTGATTTGCTGAGAGCCAAGAAGCCTGCCACAGATTCTGCATTCTAATCGACCAGTGAGACGAAGCCAGTTCATATTCATCCGACGAACCCCAATGCTGCACCGACTCATATATCAACGATGCTCGACAGCAAATAGGAGGAAGCGCTCGTACAGTTCCTCCGTGAGAACTGGGACATCTTTGCATGGAAACCTTCTGACATGTTAGGTGTGCCCAGGGGACTGGCCGAGCACCGTTTGCGTGTCGACCCCAAAGTAAAACCCGTCAAAGAGCACCTTCAGCGGTCCGCCGTGCAGAAGAGGAAAACAATTGGCGAAGAAGTAGCTCGACTGTTGGCAGCAGAGTTCATCCGTGAAATCTACCACTCCGAGTGGTTAGCCAATGTAGTCATGGTTCCTAAAAAGGATGATTCACTTTGTATGTGCATTGATTTCAAGCATATCAATCGGGCCTGCCCGAAAGATCACTTCCCTCTCCCTCGCATCGATCAGATTGTTGATTCGACTGCGGGGTGTGAGTGCTTGTCTTTCTTAGATGCATATTCCGGATACCATCATATTCGACTGTATGGTCCCGATGAAATAAAAACAGCCTTCATCACCCCATTCGGGTGCTTTTGCTATGTCACCATGCCTTTTGGTTTGAAAAATGCCGGAGCCACATTCATGAGAATGATTCAGAAGTGCCTGCTCACTCAAATCAGTAGGAATGTGGAAGCGTACATGGATGACATTGTGGTCAAGTCTCGCAAAGGTTCCGACCTATTGACTGACCTTGCAGAAACCTTTGCCAACCTGAGAAGGTATGATATCAAGCTTAATCCGTCAAAGTGCACGTTCGGAGTTCCAGGAGGGAAGTTACTCAGTTTTCTCATTTCCGAACGAGGGATCGACGCCAATCCAGAAAAAGTTGATACCATCCTCTGAATGAAACGCCCCATGCGAGTGCATGACGTTCAGAAGCTGACTGGTTGTCTGGCCGCCCTGAGTCGATTCATTTCTCATCTCGGTGAAAAGGCCTTGCCTCTTTAATGATTGATGAAGAAGTCTGATAAGTTTGAGTGGACTGATGAAGCTTAAGCAGCGTTTGCAGAGCCCAAAACCCTGCTTTCCACCCAGCCGGTGCTTGCTGCGCCAATAAGCAAAGAGCCTTTACTGCTCTACATTGTAGCCACTGGACAAGTTGTCAGCACAGTACTCACGGTCGAGCGAGAAGAAGAAGGAAAAGCTTACAAAGTTCAACGCCCAGTCTATTATCTCTCCGAAGTTTTGACTCCATCCAAGCAACGATACCCACATTATCAGAAGCTTGTCTATGGAATTTACATGACCATGAAGAAGGTGGCGCATTATTTCTCTGACCACTCCATTACAGTCGTCAGCGACGCACCACTATCTGAAATTCTGAATAACAGAGCCGCAACTGGTCAAGTGGCAAAATGGGCGATTGAACTCCTTCCATTAGATATCAAATTCGAGGCAAAGAAGGCCATCAAGTCCCAAGCAATCGCAGATTTCCTTGCCGAGTGGATCGAGCAGCAATTGCCGACTCAAGTTCACTCGGAGCATTGGACTATGTTCTTTGATGGCTCCAAGATGCTGAATGGTTCAGGTGATGGAGTAGTTTTGGTGTCCCCCCGTGGAGACAGGCTTAGTTACGTTCTCCAGATTCATTTTGATTCCTCCAATAATGAAGCCGAATATGAAGCACTTCTATACGGGTTGCGTATGGCCATTTCACTCGGCGTCCGTCACCTTATGGTCTACGGCGACTCAGATTTGGTGGTTAACCAAGTGATGAAGGAATGGGATGTCAGGAGCCCAGCCATGACAGGTTATTGCAATGCAGTGAGAAAGCTGTTGAAGAGGTTTGAAGGTTTGGGGCTCCACCATATACCCCGACTGAAAAATCAAGCCGCCGATGAGTTAGCCAAGATAGGCTCAAAGAGAGAAGCTATTCCCCGAAACGTGTTCCTGGAACATATCCATTTGCCTTCGGTTCAAGAAGATCCTTTCACCGAAGAGCCACCGCAGCCTAAGAGCGCCACGGATCCGACTGAAGTTGAAGTCCCAGCCGTGGTCGACTTAATCATGGAGGTTTTGGTCATCACTTCCGACTGGACAGTACCATACATTGCATACATTCTTAGGAAAGAACTCCCGGAGGATGAAGAAGAGGCTCGACAGATCGTCCGACGGTCTAAAGCCTTGACTGTGATAAAGGGACAGTTTTTCAAAGAGAGTGTAACTGGAGCCTGCCAAAAATGCATCCCGCCTAAAGAAGGCCGAATGATCCTTAACGATACTCACTCGGGGACCTGTGGTCACCATGCGTCCTCTCGGACCATCGTAGCCAAAGCATACCGAGCCGGGTTTTATTGGTCGCACGCCAACGAGATGGCAAAGGAAATAGTAGACAAGTGTGAAGGTTGTCAGCTTTATTCCAACATGTCCCACAAACCTGCATCAGCTCTAAAAACTATTCCTCTCGTCTGGCCTTTCGCTGTTTGGGGTCTGGACATGGTTGGACCCTTGAGGACAGGGAGAAGTGGATTTACACATGTGCTGGTAGCAGTCGACAAGTTCACCAAATGGATCGAAGCCAAGCCCATCAAGAGCCTTGAAGCAAGCACAGCCGTGAGTTTCATCAGAGAACTTATATTCAGATATGGTGTCCCGCACAGCATTATCACGGACAACGGCTCGAACTTCAATTCTGAAGAGTTCAAAGCTTTTTGCGCCTCCCAAGGCACGAGGGTCGATTACGCTTCGGTCGCCCGTCCCTAGTCTAATGGGCAGGCGGAACGAGCAAATGGATTGATTCTCAAAGGGATGAAGCCTCGGTTAATGCGTGACCTCAAGCACGCGGCAGGGGCTTGGGTCGACGAACTCCCCTCGGTGCTTTGGGGGCTGAGGACAACCCCCAATCGGTCGACTGGACGGACTCCATTCTTTCTAGTCTACGGAGCTGAAGCCGTCTTGCCGAGCGATCTACTCCACAACGCTCCCCGAGTCGAACTCTTCTAAGAAGAAGAAGCAGATCAGGCTCGACAAGATGCGGTCGACCTCTTGGAGGAGGAAAGAGAGATGGCCTTGATCCGGTCGACCATTTACCAGCAAGACTTGCATCGTTTCCATGCCAAGAACGTAAGAGGTCGTGCATTCCAGGAAGGGGACTTGGTCCTCCGAGTGGATCAACAGAAGCCCCACAAGCTCGCCCCCGCTTGGGAAGGCCCTTTCGTTATCACCAAGGTGCTCCACAACGGAGCATATCATCTCTTCAACGTCAAACACAATAAAGATGAGCCGCGCGCTTGGAATGCGGATCTGCTCCGTCCTTTCTATTCTTGAATGTTCGGACCGATCAGATGTAATAAGGAATACTTTTTAGTTTGACTACCAAAAGACATAATTTACTCCTCCCGCATAATTGTTGTTTATTTCTTTTACGTACATTACCTTAGCCGCGAATCTTTTTCGCCTAAGTCAAAGTGATGAAAATCCTACTGAGTGGTGAGTCTGCCTCTCACTCGGGGCTTAGCTGCAGCCCAGTGCTCGCCTAAGTGGTAAAAATCCTACCAAGTGGTGAGTCTGCCTCTCACTTAGGGGCTTAGTTGTAGCCCAGTGCTCGTGTAAGTGATAAATCCTACCGAGTGGTGAGTTTGCCTCTCACTCGGGGGCTTAGCTGCAGCCCAGTGCTCGCCTAAGTGGTAAAAATCCTACCGAGTGGTGAGTCTGCCTCTCACTCGGGGGCTTAGCTGCAGCCCAGTGCTCGCCTAAGTGATGAAAATCCTACCGAGTGGTGAGTCTGCCTCTCACTCGGGGGCTTAGCTGCAGCCCAGTGCTCGCCTAAGTGGTAAAAATCCTATCGAGTGGTGAGTCTTCCTCTCACTCGGGGGCTTAGCTGCAGCCCAGTGCTCGTCTAAGTTTGAAAAATCCTATCGAGTGGTGAGTTTGCCTCTCACTCGGGGGCTTAGCTGCAGCCCAGTGCTCGCCTAAGTGATGAAAATCCTACCGAGTGGTGAGTCTGCCTCTCACTCGGGGGCTTAGCTGCAGCCCAGTGCTCGCCTAAGTGGTAAAAATCCTACCGAGTGGTGAGTCTGCCTCTCACTCGGGGGCTTAGCTGCAGCCCAGTGCTCGCCTAAGTGATGAAAATCCTACCAAGTGGTGAGTCTGCCTCTCACTCGGGGGCTTAGCTGCAGCCTAGTGCTCGCCTAAGTGGTAAAAATCCTACCGAGTGGTGAGTCTGCCTCTCATTCGGGGGCTTAGCTGCAGCCCAGTGCTCGCCTAAGTGATGAAAATCCTACCGAGTGGTGAGTCTGCCTCTCACTCGGGGGCTTAGCTGCAGCCCAGTGCTCGCCTAAGTGGTAAAAATCCTACCGAGTGGTGAGTCTTCCTCTCACTCGGGGGCTTAGCTGCAGCCCAGTGCTCGCCTAAGTTTGAAAAATCCTGCCGAGCGGTGAGCGAACCTCTCGCTCGGAGGCTTAGCTGCAGCCCAGTGCTCGCCTAAGTTTGAAAAATCCTATCGAGCGGTGAGCGAACCTCCCGCTCGGGAGCTTAGCTACAGCCCAGTGCTCGCCTAAGTTTGTAAAAATCCTGTCGAGCGGTGAGCAGACCTCCCGCTCGGGGGCTTAGATGCAACACAGTGCTCGTCTAAGTTTGAAAAATCCTACCAAGCGGTGAGCGAACCTCCCGCTCGGGGGCTTAGCTGCAGCCCAGTGCTCGCCTAAGTTTGAAAAATCCTACCGAGTGGTGAGCGAACCTCGCGCTCGGAGGCTTAGCTGCAGTCTCATGCTCGCCTAAGTTTCAAAGAATCCTACCGAGTGAAGAACCGTCCTCTCACTCGGAGGCTTAGCTGCAGTCTCGTACTCGCCTAAGTTTGAAAACCATACCCAATCGGTCGACTGGAACGTCAAGACCATTCCTGAGTGCCTTGCTGATGAGCTGATCAGTGTTGCACAGGGATCATCTGACCGGCCGACTGGAACGTCAAGACCATTGTTGAGTGCCTTGCTGATGAGCTGATCAATGTTGCACAAGGATCACCAGATTAGTCGATTGGAACATCAAGACCATTGCTGAGTGCCTTGCTGATGAGCTGATCAATGTTGTGCAAGGATCATCCGACCAATCGACTCGAACGTCAAGACCATTGCTGAGTGCCTTGCTGATGAGCTGATCAATGTTGCGCAAGGATCACCCGACTGGTCGACTGGAACGTCAAGACCATTGCAGAGTGCCTTACTGATGAGCTGATCAATGTTACTCAAAGATCGCTCGATCAGGCGACTGGCCATTCTTCCCCAGAAGCTGCATTAAACAAACGGACAATAATTCGGGAGAAAGGCGAATTTCATTTGAAGGCAGACGCGATATGAGGGTCGATAAATCCGAAGTTTCCTAACCGCAAAATAAAGTGCTCGGGCGCCAGGCCCGAAGGAGTTTTATTCCGAGGAAAATCAAAGCGGTGGCATAATGTTTTTTAAATCACTCGGCGGGAGAAGGACTGGCCGGGTCGCAGAAGCTGTCAAGATCGATGCTGTCGGCGATGCGAGTGGCTGCCACAAGGAAAGTGGCCATGAAGTCCTGGAAGGAGTGCTTCTTGGTGTTTGCCACTTTGAGAGCTGCCAGCTTGTCCTCCTTGGCCTCCTTGCAGTGCACTCGGACCAAAGACAAGGCGACGTCAGCCCCACAGCGCGCAGAAGATTTCTTCCATTCTTGCACTCGGTCTGCAATCTGGTTCAACCGGGTCATCAAAGACTCGAGGTCTCGAGACATCTCCGCCTGGGGCCAGAGCTCGGCGTCCACTCAGACCATCGCTGCCTTCAGCCGAGCCAGATAGTCGATTGCACCATCCAAGCATGACTCCAGTCAAAGCAAGTTCATCGCGACTTCATCTTTCATGGGGCAATTGATGGGGTCGAGACCTGTCTCGACCCGTCCAGTTTCAGCCTTGAAGTCCTGACAGAATTCTATTTCATCACAGCGAACAATGAGTCGACAGAATTGCAAATCCCAGTCGATGATGATTATTTAACTGAATAGGCATACCTTCAAGCTTCAGGACAAGCTTTGCTGCAAGTTGTTCTAAATGAGACTCTAGCTTGCCGGTCCTGGTCTTGAGACCCTCAACTTCAGCGGTCAAGTTCTCCTTATCCTTCCTTAGCTGCTCGACTTCGCGATTAGCGTCCGAGACAGCCGTCTTCAGTGTTGCGTTCTCATCCTCCAACTTGCCGACTGAAGCCAGCTTCTCGTCCGCAAGCTTCGTCTTCTCGCGCGCTTCCTTTTGAGCAGCTGCCAAGTCTAGGTCCTTCTGCTCCAGAGCTTCCTTCATCATCTCTAAAGAAACAACACTCTTCAGACGAGACTGAAGTTGGCAATTTTCACTACGCACATCTGCTTGTGTGAATTCACTCGGTTCAAAGAGACTAAAAGAAAATCCAGCACCAAGTGTGAAGCTACAAAGCAGACAGAATGACCGAGTGATTACCTCCCATGATGGCTGTTTCTTCTTGAGCTTTCTTCAGGTTCTTCTTCGCCAGTTCAAGATCAAGTTCAACACTGATATGCTTCTTCTTTAATTCGGTGAGACGAGCTCCAAGATCACAAGACCTCTGCAGCCAGAAAGACAGGCATGTCAGTCGACACATACAAGTAACAATGAAGGGAAAGATTTATTCTCAGACTACTGCCGAATCAAATATTCAACAGTAGTCTCGGGGACTACACTCAGTGGGTGCACTTAGCGTGCCCCCACTGGATCAGATCAACACTCAGCAAAGAGCTCCTAAAAAGAAAAAAAAAGAAAGAATGATCAGCACTCATCAGACCCCAGTCGACTGCCAGCAGCCGACCGTGGTCTCGGGGACTACACCCAGTGGGTGCACTCGACGTGCCCCCACTGATTCGGAAAGTGCAAAATCAGAGATTTCTTGAGTCCTAAATGGAGGAACACCCACTGGGTGATCAGATATAAAGCAACGTTCAAAAATTCAGTTGGAAGTTTACTGACCTGAACATTGGTCCGAAGGGCAGTGCTGGCATTGTAAGCTACCTGACTAGCTTCATGCATCACTTTCACCTGCTCCATGACAAGATTTGACTGGCGAAGAGCTTCCCTAGCGGCACTCGGCGAGTCGTCCTGAGTCTGATATGTAGCAAAGAGAGATGGCTCCAGAGGAGTCGAAGTAGCGGCCGGGTCAGACGAGTGGAGTTGCACCGGTGCGGCAGGCGTCTGTGCAGTCGACCCCGATGGACGATCAGCCGTCAAGGGGTTAGCAATGTGACGTTTGTCCGAGCTATCACCTCCGGTGTCGGTGTCTACTGAGGGATTTGGACTTCAAGTCTACTTTTGCTCGAACCTCCACTCTTCTTCTTCCTCTCCTGTGGAGGCGCTACTTCTTCTTCATCATCAGGGAGCACAACGATATCTTGCGGAGCTACATAAGAAGAGCAGTATAAAATTTTCAGTCAATAGACCACTCACTCAGTTAGACAGAACTGGGTTGAACAAACTTACCAGCTCGTGAGGTGGCTTCTTCATCTTCTGGTCCCTTGTCAACGTCCATGTCAGTGGTAACAGAGGCGGGGCTGGAAAGGCACAAGGATTAGTCAGTCGGATCGATAGAACTTTCAGTCGACTCACGGAAACACAAATAAGATACCCACCCTGAGGCAACAGGGACGTCCATCTTGATTCGCGGCAATGTCTTTCGGGTCTTGGAAGGGGCGACTTTTGGCTGCTTAGCCACCTTCTCCGTCGGTTCTGGAGTCGACGTCCGAGCACGCTTCTGGGTGGTGGCACTTGGAGCTGCACTCTTCACACGACCGCCAGACGGATCGTGTTGCTGCTTGGATCGATGCTCGGAGCGCGGCGGCGAGTCGACCTCTTCCTCCTCGTCCGACTCCTCGCTCTCCTCCTCCTCCTCCCCTTCCGGAGACTCCCACTCGCCGCTCTCCTCCGCACTGTCCTCCCCCTCCTGGTCCTGCACCAAAGCTTGTTCGCCGTTGGGCATTGAGTACATCTCAGTGAATACCTGCAAAACAAATTGGTCGAGACAAGAGTCAGTCAACATCGAGCACAGTCGGAACGCAAGCAGAAAACAGTCGGAGCGGAGAATGTACCTTGTCGGGTGGGTTGTCACTTCTGAAAGGGACGGCTCACCTAGATCCTCTAGGGTTATCTTGAGTGCCCGTAATACTCTTCAACCATGAGGCCACGGTGTCGAGCGACACTTCTTCTGGATGGACCCGAGTGGTGTCGCTCGGTCCATAATACAACCACATCGAGTGATCACGGTCCTGGAGAGGCTGGATACGCCGAGCGAGGAACACCTCCAGCAAGTCCAGACCAGTGACACCGTCATTGATGAGATGGACCACTCGATCCACTAACATCCTCGTCTCCATGGTCTCGACAACAGTAACCTTCAGTGGAGCAGGAGTTTGGACACGGTCGAATGAAAAAGGAGGAAGACCAGTTGAATGACCTGGAGTCGCAATGTCCTGGCAGTAGAACCAGGACGATTGCCAACCTCTAACGGATTCAGGGAGGGTCACAGCAGGGAAAGCGCTCCTATTCCTCTTTTGGATGCCTAAGTCCCCACACATCTGGATAACGTGGGTTTTCGAGTCACTCGACTTCGCCTTTTTAACCGACTGGGAGCGAATGGTGAAGATATGTTTGAAGAGACCCCAGTGCGGTCGACACCCTAAGAAGTTCTCGCACATCAACACGAAAGCGGCTAGATACGTAATGGTATTGGGAGAAAAGTGGTGGAGCTGTGCCCCAAAGAAGTTCAAAAACCCTCGGAAGAAAGGCTGCAGAGGAAGCGAGAACCCCCGGTCGACATGAGTGGCGAGCAAGACGCACTCACCCGGTCGAGGTTGTGGCTCCGTCTCTCCCTTCAGCAGCCTCGCCGCCCCCGCTGCAATCAGCCCAGACTCCTCTAGATCGGTCAGATCTTCCTGCCGGATCAAAGACCGGATCCAATCGCCTTGGATCCAGCCCGGCGGCAGCCCCGAGCGCGACGACGAACCGCGGCTTGGTTTCTTGCCCTTCGCCGCGCCCGTTGCTTTCTTGGCGCGGTCTAGCGCCACCGTCTTGTCCTTCACCATGGCGAAGGAGCGGCGGTGTCGGAGGCGGAGGCGCTTGGTGCAGCGGAGGAGCAGAGGAGAAAGAAGAAGAGGCAGGCATGCACAGTGCAAGCACCCCGGCCCCGTCACCTTATAAAGGTTCACTTCCGAGTGACTGACGCGTGGGGCCGGGTAATCCCGTCAAATCCTGCTACAGTTGCATGTGCAGCGAACGTGGCAAAAAAGGCGGCGCGATGATCGAGGCGTCGCTGCTTATCCGGGTCCCCCTTTTTTCGGCGCCCTTCTGTTCGCGCGCACCCCCGAAATTTCATATCCTGCGGAATCCGGGATCCCCCGCGGGCAATCGCGCCCGAGATCTCGCACTCCCGCATGACACTCGACGCATGAAGTCGCGAATTTAGTCGACTAATCACTGAATGCATCAAGGCAACCGAGTCGACCCCGAAGTATCAACGCAGGCGTTCAGTCTAACAGAAAACACTCGCGGAGACACAAAACACAGGACAGGTCCAACATTGTCTTACTTTCCTCTCACACCTTAATCCTTCAGGGGCTACTGACGAGGATACAGACCCAGGGTAGGGTCATAGGCTCGACCTATACGCCCTACCCAAGGTCGCTATCCTGGAAGATGAAAAGACTAAGAGTCAACAGAAGAGCACCAGTCTCATACGTCGAGTGCAATCCACTCGACGGTCATATCACTCGACGGTCATTACCTATCGTCACTCGACCACAAGGAAGATCACTCGACCATATTGAAGACCAGTAGTCAGGAGAACACGCAACGGCCAGATATTCACTCCCTCGTCTTCATGAGCATTAAGACTACTTACTGCTGGCGTTACCAGTAATGCCCCTACTTTATGTACATTAGTTCCCTTGTAATGGAGGCGGGCTGGGGTCCTGGCGCACTCTATATAAGCCACCCCTCCCCTCTGGCACAAGGGTTCGCACTCTTTGTAACACAACACACATAATCCAATCGACCGCCTCCGGGCACCGAGACGTAGGGCTATTACTTCCTCAGAGAAGGGCCTGAACTCGTAAATCTTGTGTGTACACCTTTACCATAGCTAAAATCTTGCCTCTCCATACCTACCCCCTTTCTACTGTCAGGTTTAGAACCACGACACCACCCAATTGGCCAAACAGTGATGGCATATTCAGAGTCATTTAAGAACCTCATCAGTGACCTCCCCCATCCCTCCAAAGCTAGGTGATCAGTGATGATAGTCATCAATGACACCTGGCTCCATGGGGGGGGGGGGGTCACTAATGAGGGGTCGGTGCTAAAACACTCCACTGTGGTGCCTCCAGAATGGCCCCAAATCTAGGGGTAGAGGAGGGGCATCTAAACGTCCGCCATGTTAAACATCGATATATCGGACCCACCTCAAACCCCACCCAGAGCCCGCAGTTTTTTGACAATCTACTCCACATTCTTCCCATGCCAAACCCCGATGCGTCGCCAAATCAGCCCCAACGCCACCACCCCCACCCTCTCCATCGTCTACCACGCTCAACCGGGCGGCCCCCCACATGGGCTAAAAAAGGACCTCCTGATGATGCTGACTTGCAGGCCCAGGTGAACGTGTGTCCATTTAATATGACGAGCGGCGGTAGGTGGAAGATCAAAGTGCGGTCTCGAGGCGGACGCGCAAACGTCCATCTAGTGTCCATGTGGACGCAAATCTGACGCAAATTTAAGCCGAAAATGCGTTCAGACAAACATTAAGTGGACGCAATTTGAGAATGTGTTGGGTCATCATTTCTGTTCGTTTCGGCCCAATCAGATATGGAAAACGTTCGCTGCCGGTCGATCGGCTAGCGATTGCGCCGGTCGCTACCTCTCACGCAGCCACACGCTCAGCAGGCCCACCCCATTGCATGTGTCTTTTTGTTGTCTTGTCTTCCCTCACGCAACAAGGGCATGTTACGTTGCTCGCATGTCTCTTGTCCCTGGTCAATGGCAAGGTCGTCGACGTAGTGGTCCACTCCAGCAGCTGGGCACCTGCTGCAATGAGCTTTTCCCATGGTGAACGCGAGCAGCTCCTGAAGCCATGCGGCCTGGCTGCGTCCTGGGATGCTGGAACCGTCCAGTCCCGGTGCTGCAACTGCCGGTTGCGCCGGACGCTAGACCTAGCAAGGGGATGTGTTGGGTTTGCTGTGCTCTCCCAACCCTCCTGCTACAACGGCGCACCCGACGGCCGGAGCTGGAGACGATGTCCATAGGTGTTGCAACCGGTACCGCACGATGCTGGAGCAAGGTGTTGTTGGTACGACAACCAGTCAAGGGTGCTTCAACCGACTAGAAAAAAAGCTTCAATCGGCATTGGAAAAAGCTTTGACCATGAAAAAAACCTACAATCGGCGCAGAGAAAAAGCTTCAAACATGGAAAAAAAGCTTCAACTGGCGTTGGGAAAAGCTTCAACCAATGTGAAAAAAAGCTTAGATCGGAATGGTAAAAAGCTTCAACCATGCAAAAAAGCTTCATCTGGCGTGGAAAAAAGCTTCAACCGGTGTGAAAAAAGATTCCACCGTGAAACTTCAAAAACCAGTGCCAACTAGAGACGCCGGAAAGCTACGGGACGACGATGAAAGCTGAAACTAGAGGTGACCAGAGCTACAAGCGTCTATGGAAAAAGCTTTTCAACCAGCCCGAGGATGCTACAAACATAGCCTGAGGATTCTAGAGCCATCTGCGAGCATGCTACAACCATGGTCTTAGGATGCTGGAACTGGCCGGCAGGGATGCCACAAACCATGGCCTGATTTTTGCTAGAGCAGATTGTGGGGAAGCTGCAACCATGTATTGAATGTGCTGGAAGCCTGGAACCAATATGTGGGGATGCTACGACCATGATTGGATTTTGCTGGAACCGGCTGCAGGAGGAGACCAACAGTACTACGACCACGGCCGGCATGTCTGCGAGGTGGAGCGCATGGTACTGGAGCGTCAGGGGACGGCAAGCTGCTGGCAGCATTGATGGCCGGAGTTGGGCATGCTGGGAGGGACCGTGCTGTGCGAGGCGATTTTTGCTACAGGTCACAACGAGTGCGCTGAATCCGCGACCGGCGGCGAGGGCGGACGGCTGCTCCCGACGGGCTACCGCCGGCGAGTTGGTCGGCTCTGCAAGAGAAGCATGCAGAGGATACGGGAGGGAGGAGGTGGTGCAGGGGCGCAGGAGATGGACACGAGGGAGACAAGGGGAGCGAAAGTGGAAACATGTCGACGGCAAACTCCAACCCACGACGAGGGCAGCGACATGCGTGGTGCGGGCGGGGCAGGTGGTCGGGGATTGACCGGTGGTGTGGGTGCATGAAGGCTGCATGCGGCGCGACGTCCCCCTTTTTTTCTTCTGGCGAGGAATGTGTGCGTGAGGAAGAAGGAGGGAGTTGACTTTGCGCGAAAGGATAAGGCTAATCTGACGGCCTCGAGCGCTTGCATCTGACGGTTTGGATGCGACCGGCCGAACCCCTGGCCGGTCCACCGGCGCGTAGTACTGGCCATCACATATGCGCGGACAAACCAGTCATCACGCTGGAGTTGGGCTAAGGGCCGGGTTGGAGATGCTCTAATTGAGCCCACTTTTGCTAGAGCTTATCACCGTTGCAAGCCCACACCGGAAAACAGCAGTGTCAAGTCTGATTTCCTGCATTCCCACTCCACCCCTCAGAAATACTGAGTCATTGTAATAATTTTAGCTCTTCTCTTTTGTTCATGAGCGTCGGAACTTCAACTTCGAGGCTCATAATCTCGTTAAATATGCTTGTAAGCTAGGTATAGGGCAGTTTTTCCCCTACGTCGCGGCTAGGGTTTCCTTCCTCCTGGCGATCAGATCACCGACGAGTCCACGTCCGACACAAACTCCTCCTCCCTGGCGGCCAAAACGCCAGCGAGTCCCCCACAGCTAAATACTACTCCCCGCTCGTAGGGTGCGTGTCCGCAGTCTCCGTCAGTTTCGATCATGATGGCGACAGCGGCGGACGCCCAATCGGGTACAAGCGATGGTGGTAGCGCCGCTGTGAAATCGGATCTGGGAGATTTTATGGAACAGTTGAACCTGGAAGAAGAAGAATTCGACGACCTGGTTATCGATGAGGATGATCCTGAAGTCAACGAGAGTGTCAGATGGCTCGCCCTAGCTAGGGTTCATACTGACAAGTCCTTCAGTCAGACAGCCTTTTACCGGGAGATGCGAGCGGCGTGGAATACAACCTAGCCGGTTAGGTTTCGGCCGGTTGGACCAAACCTGTTTGTCGTGCAAGCCTCTTGTCTGGGAGATTGGGAGCGTATGCTTGATCAAGGACCATGGTTGTTCAGGAATATGCTTGTGTTAATGTGTCCATATGATGGATTCACCAAGACCGAGGAGGTTCCAATGGTTTTCATGCCAATCTGGCTACAAATCCACAAACTTCCTGAAGGGTTTTGTAAGGAAAAGATTGTGCAACATCTGCTGCGGAATTCGGGTAAGATTTTGGAGATGAGGCTTAATGGAAACACTAGAGGAGATTATGTCAGGATTCGCATACGCCATGATGTTAGCCAGCCGCTAACAAAATTTGTCAGCATTGTTCGAGGCGCGGAGAGGCATGTGTTTTTGGTTCGTTATGAGAAGTTGGCCCGCTTATGCAGCGTCTGTGGATTAATTGGACATGAGTACAAAGAATGTGGCAATGGTATTCATGAGGAAAAGGACAAGAAATATGGGGCATGGCTATACGCTGATGGCCCCAATAGACAGCGTCAAGACGAAATGCCTGCGCGAGGAGGCACAAGGCAATATGAGGCTACACCCCAACAGGTGAACAAGGCAGGGAAGGGGAAGGTTGACCCTGAAATTTTAGATACAACTACTAGCCCATCAAAAACTAGCCACACCTTCATGCAAGTGGATCCGGTGGCCAGGAAAATATTAGCCTTGGATGTGGTGAGTGCTGATGCAGTGCATGGCATCCAAAAACCAAAAGATGATGTTCTTGCCTTGACAAGTGGAAAGGGAGAGGACGATGGGAACAACTCACCTAGTAGCAGCAATGGAAGTAAAATGGCTAAAACTAATTCAGATAGTATATCTGGCGAGAGATCGGCGGCCTCCCTAGGGGAGGACCGCCGGGCACAATGAGTTTGTTATGCTGGAACTGCCGGGGGGGGGGGGGGGGGGACCGCCGGACAGTTTGTGAGGTTTTGGCCCTCTCTAAAGACAATTCCCCGGGGCTTATATTTTTAGCTGAAACTAGACAAGCCTCAAGTAAGATGGAGCGACTTAAGTGGAGACTACAGATGAAGGGTTTTGCAGGGGTGTCGAGTCAGGGGCTGAGTGGTGGCCTGGCTCTGTATTGGGATGAGAGTTTGCAAGTAACAGTCTTGGATGCTTGCGCACGGTACATTGACGTGCGGATAGTGGATGCAGCAAATGATAAGTCATGGAGGACAACCTTTGTGTATGGTGAGCCGAGGGTGGAGAATCGACATCTCATGTGGAGCACACTACCTAACCTCAGGGCAGTTTCTGCGGAACCATGGTTAGTGTGTGGCGATTTTAACGAAGCTATGTGGCAACATGAGCACTTCTCTCAATCTTTGCGATCTGAACAACAAATGCAAGTGTTCCGTGATTGTCTGTTAGAATGTGAATTGATGGATCTTGGATTCAATGGAGTTCCTTTCACATACGATAATGGCCAGTATGGTGTAAGGAATGTACGGGTTCGCCTAGATAGGGCTTGTGCGGACAAGGCTTGGAAGGAGTTGTTCCCTCTCTCACAGGTGGTTCACCTTGCAACTTCCTGTTCGGATCATTGCCCGGTCCTCATCCGGTTACTGTCCACACCACCGAGAACTCGACCGGTGTCACGCTATGAAATCATGTGTGAGAGACATCCTGGCCTATCTTCGGTGGTGTCAAATTGTTGGGAGCGCAGCCACCCAGTGGGGAATTTAGGTGCGGTTCGGGACGCACTAAAAGAAATGATGAACAAGCTGCGATCCTGGAGTAAAGAGAACTTTGGTCATGTCATATCTGATTTGGAGAAGCTGCGAGTGGAGTTGGCAGAACTACAACTTCAGGATGCTGATAGGAACTTGATAAAACAGAAAATGAATCAACTAGATGAACTCCTATATAGGGAGGAAATGCTTTGGCTGCAGAGATCACGGATCACATGGCTTAAAGAAGGAGAACGAAATACGTCATACCTCCACCGGCATGCGGTGTGGCGGGCTCGGAGGAATTATATTCAGCGTCTCCGACGGCAGGATGGTACGTGGTGCTCGGTCCCGACGGATATGCAGCGTATGGCCACTTCCTATTTTAAGGAGGTGTATACCAAGGACCCAACTTTGACACCGGAGAGTGTCTTGGAGGTTATTGCACCGAAAGTTACTCAAGGTATGAACGATCTATTGTGTGCTAAGTTTTCGGAGGAGGAGGTGTCTAATGCTCTTTTTCAAATTGGCCCGCTTAAAGCGCTAGGAACAGACGGTCTCCCGGCTAGGTTTTTCCAACGGAATTGGGCCGTGATGAAATCTGAGATCATAGCTGCGGTCTTGGAGTTCTTTAAAACAGGAGTTATGCCTGATGGGGTGAATGACACGGCTATTGTTCTTATCCCGAAAATCCCTTTCCCAAAGGAACTTAAGGATTTCAGACCGATAAACCTATGTAACGTTATTTATAAGATCATCTCCAAGTGTTTGGTGAACAGGCTAAGGCCGATGCTTGCGGAGTTAATATCAGAGAACCAGAGTGCCTTTGTCCCAGGGAGGCTTATCTCTGATAATTCTATAATTGCGTTCGAATGCCTTCATCACATACAATCTTTGAAACAGAACAGGAAGGCTTCATGTGCTTACAAGCTTCACCTATCGAAGGCATATGATCGGGTCGATTGGGACTTTTTGGAGAAAGCTCTTGGCAAATGGGGCTTCGCTCACCAGTGGATTTCGTGGATTATGGTTTGTGTGAAGTCTGTGAAATATTCAGTCAAATTTAATGGACAGCTACTTGAGAGTTTTACCCCCTCTCTGAGGCAAGGTGACCCTTTATCACCGTTCTTATTTCTTTTTGTTGCTGATGCCCTATCTGCGTTATTCTCAAAATCAGTGGAGGAAGGGTCCCTAAGAGGAGTGTCTATCTGTCGTGGTGCACCAGTTATCTCTCGCCTGCTCTTTGCGGATGATACTATGTTGCTGTTTGAGGCGTCGGGCTAGCAGGCGAGCATTGTCAAGGGGCTGTTGAACACTCATACTGCAGCAACGGGTCAACTCATTAACCCAGAGAAGTGTTCCATCCTTTTTTCAGACAATTGCTCTGTTGTGGTGGTAGATGAAATCAAGAGCACACTTGAGGTTACGCAACAGGTGTTCGAGCCAAAGTATCTTGGCCTTCCTGTACCGGAAGGAAGAGTGCATAAGGGGCAATTTGAATCATTGCAGGAAAGATTGAGGAAGAGATTAATTGATTGGAGTGAGCAGTATGTCTTAACGGGGAATAAAGAAATTTTGATCAAGGCGGTTGCACAAGCAATTCCCACGTATGTTATGAGTGTCTTTCGGCTACCTGCTTCTGTGTGTGATGATCTAACTCGTATGATGAGACAGTACTGGTGGGGTGTTGAACAAGGCAAGAGGAAAATGGCTTGGCTTAGTTGGGAGAAAATGATTTTACCCAAGGATATGGGAGGCATGGGATTCAGAGACATGAGGGCGTTTAACCAGGTGTTACTTGCAAAGCAAGCCTGGAGATTGCTTGATAGTCCGGACAGTTTATGTGCGCGACTGCTACGGGCTAAATATTATCCCAATGGGAATTTGCTTGATACAGTCTTCCCCTCTAGCTCGTCTGCGGTGTGGAAGGGAATCATGTATGGACTTGAGCTGTTGAAGAAGGGTCTTATTTGGCGGGTGGGTGATGGGTCGCTAATCAAGACTTGGAGGGATCCCTGGATTCCGAGGAGGCATGATTTCAAACCGGTCACCCCAAAAAGGAATTGCGGACACAATTGGGTCGCGGACTTCCTAGATGAGTCAGGTGCTTGGAATTTGCAGATGTTACGACAATATTTTTGGGATATGGACGTCCGCGAAATCGTCAAGATCCGGACATCGCCAAGACAAGGCCAGGATTTTCTGGCTTGGTTTCCAGAGAAAAGTGGATTGCTCACAGTCAAGAGCGCCTATCATCTTGCAGCTGAGACCCAGGTGGCACAAGAGGTGGGATCATCTAGCATTAGCCCTAATGGACACAGGACCATTTGGAGGCGGGTGTGGGAGGCTCGGGTGCCACTCAAAATGAGAATCATGGCGTGGAAGGTTGTGTCCGGAGCGTTATCAACTAACCAATGTAAGAAATATAGGCACATCTCCACTCGAGACACATGTCCTCTCTGTGGTACGGAAACAGAAACCAGCTTCCATGCGCTGGTTACTTGTGATCATGCTCAAGCAGTGTGGACGCAGATGCGCTCACTATGGAACCTCCCTGATCCTAAACTGCTGCGAGATACAGGTAAAGAATGGCTTCTCAATATCCTTATGCACTGTAATGATGATATGCGGGATTGTACCATCATGTTAATTTGGAGGATATGGACGCTGCGGTCGGATCTGGCGCATGGCAAAGATGTACCGGCCCCGGTGGTGACGGCCGACTACCTTCAGAGCTATATGCATTCGTTACAGTTGACAAGGAGGTATTCTACTGAGGAGATCATCAAGGGGAAGATGCCAATGAAGTGCGAAGAATCGTTCAGGCCACGTGATGCAGCGGTGCAGTTACCATGGCCGCGACCGGCGGAGGGCCAAGCTGCGCTCTCGGTCGACGGGTCGTTCTTAGCTTCGGATGAATCAGCGGCTGCATGCATGATACTAAGAAGACATGATGGTACGGTTATCTTTGCAGCCTACCGGTATATCTTCAATTGCAATGATGCGCTCGAGGTGGAACTACATGCAATAATGCAAGGAATGGCACTGGCAATTCAGCATTGCAATCTTCCTATCATCGTTCAATCGGATTCCTCACAGGCTCTTACAGCGTTGATTGGAGAGAGCCTCTCCCGTTCGGCATATGGTCACTTAGTTGCGGAGATTCGTCATTTAATGGGTGAAAGAGAGTTTATTCCTTTGAAAATTAGACGAGAACAGAATAGGGTAGCAGATCGGTTGGCTTTGTATAGTCGTACAGAGAGAACTACAGCTGTATGGCTCGGGCGGGGCCCTCTGTGTGTGGAGGAGCTGTTGCCATCGGATTGTAACCCTATGAATGAGGAATAAAACTCTTTTACCATCGCAAAAAAAGCTAGGTATAGGGCGTCATATTTGGTTGGGCACACCTCATGACCCAACATCTGTACCTATGACTATTTTTTCGATTGAATAAAGTCTGCGAGATTCCTCAAAAAAAAAAAAACTCCACCCCTCAGAACCACTAAAAAAAACTCCACCCCTGTGGAAAAAAAATCCCGCATTCCAACGGACCTACTCCTGTTGGTTCTCGCCCCATGTCATAGATGGTGTGTCCAAGCCGACCATATTTACCGAAGGTCTCGGCTTCATGGTGGCGCATGACTCCACCCTCGGCGAGGTCGTCGCCGAGCTGCCCAGCAAGCTCTTTATGGATGCCGTCAGAAACTTCAGGACCGACGATGCTTGCGGCTTGCTGCGCCATCTTGTGATACGGCGATGTTTGATCACGATTGCTCTCTAGCTGTTCGATGAAATGCGACATGCTCCTTTTATGCTTCATTCATGACCTCAGACTGCGTTCAGACCGACTTATTTCACTGTCCAAACGAGTGGAGTGCAAATAAATTGCTCGTTTAGCTTCACCTGTATGTTCAGTAATGTCTCCCAAAATTTAAATCCTAGAATCATGAATGTGACAATGTTTTGTTGTAGGTGCGAAAAACAATGGCTTGCAGGCTAATAATAAGCAGCGGCAGTCAAGTTCTATGGCCAAGTACACCAAAATCAGATCAGTTTGTTAGGGATGACACCTAGCAGGTGTGAAGTTATTTTCCTCAAACTTGCTCCTTTGAATGTGAATGTCGGGGTACTCAAATACGTGCATCTCTAAATAGATACATAAACCCTCTACTTACAAGTACCTTGAGAACACAATGTTTGATTTTGCACTAACATGTAAGTGCTTTGTATATATACTTCATAAAAAACTTGCAATTAAACTCTTAAAGTATCCGCAGTACATGGGAGGGAAATGCAATCTCTTAGGTCCTAATTCTGAATCACTTCCGCTTCGGTAGACCCCCCCAAACACAAGGACGGCCGAGATTGTCCAATACCCCTTCATAACAGAGGGCAGGATGGACATATTTTGAAAAAGCTTCCCCCGCCCGCCCGCAAAAAGAAAAAAAAACAGCCAGAGCTATACGTATATGAATACAGCCCGCCCGCCCGTGAGGGAAAAAAATTAAACCGCCCGGCCGCACGCGCCTGGTGACGTGGCAGGCATGCAGACGTGCCCGCGCGGCCCGCCCGCGATCAAAGCGGCAGCCCCGCAGTCAACACGTCGTCTTCCGCGCCGCGCCGCACCCGTTTATGCAAGACGAGGGTTAGATGGAAGACGGCGGCGACGTGGAAGACGAGGGCCGCGGTGTAGACGTCGCCGGCGTAGGTCGACGCGGGACGGATCCGCGGTGACGTTCAGATGCGGCGTTGGATGGGGTTCAGTCAGCGGCGATCGCACAGTTGGAAAATGGACGTGATCGACGTGCGTGGTCGTCGGGCGGGCGAGAAGGTCGTGCAGATGCCTTTTTTCCTCTACACGCGTGGTGATCTTTTTTTTTTCCATTCCTCAAGGTATACGGACGTCGGTCTATACGGTATGATAGGAGGTGGGCATACTTCTTTCCGTATGACCATTATACCCTTCTACGTTTTGTTTGGGGGTTCTACAGAAGCAAGCCCCGATTCTGAATACTGAATTGCCCTGAATGAAAAATGCTAACTTCGGTATTTTTTTGGAAGGCACATGGGTCCCAGGGTATGGACAGGTTTGGCCACATGTACATTGTTTTTTTTTTTAAACGGAGGCAAAAGTTTTGCCTCATCCATTAATTAAGCAGAAGAGAGTTGCTCGGTTAATTACTGGAAAACCGGGCGAAAACCATCACAAACCGCTGAGCGGCACACATTGGATAACCCCCACACACACTCCAACAAGGGCATCATCGAGACAGTACGCGAGCGTCATCGTCATCACTTCTCCCCTAGTGGCCTCATCGCCAACCCTTAAACACCAAGCAAACGACTCCGACTTTGCCATAGACGATCATCGACCCAACCCATACTGAAGAGGCCAGAGGAGCTACATGAAGACCCATGCCAGAACTCAGCCACCTGCGGCAAGACAGCGCAACTCCAACTCTGATGAAGAACTACGAAGGAGAACTAGGCAAGGTTGGCGCCATGGAGGATCACCGAACGGACCACCCATCACACGTCATCGTATACCACTGGGTCCCACCACAGCAGCTTCGACTTCACTGCGACAAACAGCCGAGGCAATCCCACGGACACGTCGGAGAAGAGCCGACTACCTCAACCAGCGCCACGTCTCCGACCTCGCTCACCCCCATCATTGTCGCCACAGAAGCCTCGACGCGAACCGACGCCATCCACAAGTCCCGCATGCCGATGTCCAGCTCCAAAGACGAAGCCCCCTAGAGGGAAAACGACACCAAGGCGCCGCCATCGTCCGATCACCCAGGATCAAGGGTTTCCCCGGAGCTGCACCGTTGACTGGATCCATGCAAGAGGGGTGCGACAGCAAAGCAGCGATGCCTCCAAGAAGGTTAACGACAGCCGCAGCCATCGCCATCACTAGTCATGGCACAAGGCCGAGACAGGGTTTTCACCCAAGCTCCCAGCACACCCTCGACCGCACATCAATCCGCACCGACGCCGACAAGCCCACCCATCACCACCACCACCAATGAAGCTACCCGTGGACGAAGAAGCACCAAGAACCACTTCAGCCAGCCGCACCACGCGGAGACTACCGGCGGCCAAACTCCGACGTGAGGCGCCAAATCCATCAAGTGTTGACCGGATGAAGGACCATCGGACGCAACGCAAGCCGCCAGGCCCTACCAAGCACCATGCCGGCAAGGGGTAGAGGAGCGCTGCCTGAGGCCAGGAGCCACCATGAATCCAGGCCGCAGCCCTGCAACAAGCGCAGCAACGTGCACCATGCGCGCCACCAAGCACCCGCCGGGGACCGGATCTGAAACGCCCGCGGCACGCAACCGCACTTCCTCGCCGTCGCCGCCACGGGCCCCTTGCACACCCTGTCAACCAACCGCGCCGCAGCACCACCACCATCGCTGCCCGAGCCCCTCGCACGCCCGGCGGCCTCGCCACGGTGCCCACCCAGCAGATCCGAGCTGCCTGGATCGACGCAGCTCCAGATTGACGCAGCAGATCGACGAATGGTGTCCCGCAGCCACGCTCCAGATCAACGCAGCCACGCAGCGCCGCCCCTGCGCGTGCCTCCCCGCGCCCAGCCACGGCCGCCCCAGCCGGAGCACGCACCAGCGCGGGAGGAAGACCGGAGATCCCATCGAGACGAACAGCCCGCGCTACCGAAGCTCAGACGGGAGGAGGAAAGTGCCCCGCCGCCGCCGGGCCGCGTGGGCTTTGCCCGGCGACCTCTGCCGGCGGCGGCAAGGGGAGGAGGGGGCGGTGGAGCTGCGCTGGCGGCGGCTGGGGTTCGCCCCCCTGGCCGCCCGCGGGAGCGATGCACACGTAGCTAACATGTGGTACAGTATGCGGGGATTCCCGAAGCCCCAAGGATGATTGCTGTACACGTTGGATGTTTCAGCCCAGCCACATGGGCACTGTTCCTTAGAGCCAACACAACCCCTGGGAAACTGTGCCTCAAGATCTGTCAAGATTTGCGGCATTTTGTTCCGACTGCGGATATATGAATATGATGTCGTAATATCAGAAGAGTACACGTGGATAGTTTTAACAAATATGTAATGCCAATCTCTATGTCTATCCTTTTGAATCTGGAATGCCTTTTTTTCAGGAAACTTTGCCAGGCTTGTGCTCTTGCCAGGGATAGATTTATTTCTTGAGGCTAATCATGCACATCGCCAGCCATCTCTTCACCATTTCTGACACTCCACGCCATCTCCCAATCCCAGCTCACATGGAGCCATGGAGGGTGGAGCTGTGGGGAAGAAACAACCAGCCAGCGTGCTGTAACTGTAACTCAGACCTAGTGCAGAGAAGTAAATGAGGTAGAGGAAGATGGCAGGTGGGTCCACCAGAAGAGGGAGGATAGTTGGGGGAGAGAGTGTCACGGGTGTGAGACCGAGGAGAGGGAAGAGATGAGGTGGACGACGGTGAGAACTGGCTGCGGATGCTAGTACTCGCTGGAATGACTCCATGGAAAATGCTCTCGCCAGGGGAAGAGGAAGAAGAGACCTCCTCCTTGCCCCTTTGCAGTGCTGCTAGGGTATAAATACCATTGCCCTGCCGCGCGAAGCTCTCCACTCCCTCGCCTCTCGCATGCGGATTGCTGGTCCCTCCCTCCTTCCGGGGAAGCAATTTTGCAAGGTATACTGCTGTTCAGATTTACTGTACTATCTTAGCTGCCGCTGCTGTTGTATTTCCAGATTTTCAGAAACTGTAAACCCCTATCGTGCTCTGTTTATGCTGCATTTTCTGTTTCTGTTATCCACCCATGTGTTCTGCCGCGGCCGAATTCGGCGAATCAGGCCCAGGCTGCTTCCCGTTCCGCCTATAAATCATGCTGGTTTCCAGCAACGTTATTTGCTTTGGACAATGAAATTGGGGGAAAACCCTTACCTGGATTTAGGGGTTTCCTTCTTCTTTGAACCGTGCAAAACCAGCTACTCATATCGTGCACAGGAGAACAACCAACAGATATGCACATGGCCTGCCCAGCTACTATCCTTTTTTAACTGTCAGCGCTTGTCCAAACCCGTTCTTGAACAACATTACCTGGTTGGTTTTAACTTTTAAGTAATATATGCACCCTTGTACTTGACTGCAGGAGTGTCTGCTTTACTTGTTTATGACATGATGGCTGCAGGAGTCTTTGACTGGTCCAGTGCCTGGTTTCTTCATACAACAGCCTCAGATTATTAGAATATAACGCATGATTGATCTTCCACTGTTGGTATAACCATGAGTGTTCACTACTTCACTCACATTGTTGGCACCATTGCTTAGGTGTCTGTCTATATAGAAGCCTGTGGTGATCGATACCACAGACACACGGTGACAAGATGGGGAGTTCGCGCAAGATCACCTCTGTTCTCCTCATGCTCTGCCTGTTGGTGCCGGTGAGGGCGGAGTATGCCAAGTACAAGGATCCGAAGCAGCCTCTCGCCGTTCGCATCAACGATCTGCTTGGCCGGATGACTCTCGCTGAAAAGATCGGACAGATGACTCAGATTGAGAGGGTGAACGCCACGGCAGAGGCCATGTCCAAATACTTCATAGGTACTTAACATTTTACTCATGCTAAACAACTCAGTGCACATGGTGAAGGGCTGCAGAGTTTGTAGTGTAACCAACTCACCATTGTGTGGCATGATGATGCAGGCAGTGTGCTGAGTGGTGGCGGCAGCGTGCCTGCTCCTCAAGCATCTGCTGAGGCTTGGGCTTCGATGGTGAATGAGATGCAGAAGGGTTCTCTTTCTACCCGCCTTGGCATTCCGATGATCTACGGTATTGATGCTGTCCATGGCAACAATAATGCCTACAGAGCTACTATCTTCCCCCACAACATTGGGCTTGGAGCTACCAGGTAGAAACTGTTTCTGCTTTTCATATGATAATTCAACTTCATTTATTCATATATTACATTGGATGGACAAGCTGTGAGTTTCTCGAAGAAAAAGCACCAACTTTGATGCGTACAGTGCTTTCGATGCGTATGTTGGACATATAAAGTATGTTTATGTGTATTTTTGCCTTCTAGGGACCCTATGCTGGTGAAGAGGATAGGAGAAGCAACTGCTCTTGAAGTTAGAGCAACCGGAATCTCTTACGCCTTTGCTCCGTGCATTGCGGTAATATAGGCAACACGGCTTGCTTGTTTAATGCTCTGGTCTGGCTTTGGATTGCAGATGTGTCTTCTAGTTATCCTTAGGAACTCTTTTATTTAGTTGACATGATGTTGCTCAGGTTTGTAGAGACCCAAGATGGGGACGGTGCTATGAAAGCTATAGCGAAGACCCAAAGGTTGTCCAGTCAATGACCACACTCATCTCTGGCTTGCAAGGCGATGCTCCATCAGATTACACAGGAAGACCATATGTTGGTGGAAGGTAATACTCCTACTGCATCATACAGTTGTAGTAACTGAATTTTCTTCAGTGTCTTATATACTCATGAGTAAGAATGAAAGTAGTGTTTTATTGATGGAACTAACTTTAATATCACTCTAATACTATGTAGCAAGAAGGTCGCGGCATGCGCTAAGCACTATGTCGGTGATGGTGGAACATACATGGGAATCAACGCAAACAACACAATCATCGACACACATGGGCTGATGAGCATCCATATGCCTGCCTATTATAATTCCATCATCAGAGGTGTCTCCACAGTTATGGTCTCCTACTCTAGTTGGAATGGGGAGAAAATGCACGCAAACCATTTCCTTATCACCGATTTTCTCAAGAACAAGCTCAAATTTAGGGTCAGTTGCAAGTATATTATTTTCCTTATCACAAAGACAGAAGATTGGTCTCTTTATTTGTTTTTGCAAGTATATTATTTAATAAAGATACTAATGTCATTAATTTACTTGGCTCTTGAGCAAACAGGGTTTTGTGATTACAGACTATGAAGGCATCGATCAGATCACCTCTCCGCCAGGCATAAAATATTCTTATTCAGTTGAGGCTGGAATTGGTGCCGGTATTGACATGGTATGGTCTGTGAACTTTGTGCTCTTAATTTACATGTTAAAAATTGTGGAACGCATCATTCACATTTCACTCCATTTTTCTTTTGGGCTCACAATAGAGGAGTGGTCCTCTTCTACTAGTGATTATGATACATCCTTGGTGATTTTTATCTCTGTATACAACTGATGAAAATGCCATGTTGCCTTCCCTTTCTGAACATGGTCTGAAACACACTATATGCAGGTCATGGTCCCTTTTGCCTACACAGAGTTCATTGATGATCTGACGTACCAAGTTAAGAACAACATCATCCCCATGAGCAGAATCGACGATGCTGTCTACAGGATTCTTCGGGTCAAGTTCACCATGGGTCTATTTGAGAACCCGTTCGCCGATCCAAGCCTCGCCGGTGAAATTGGCAGTCATGTGAGTTCTGAACAACGCAATTCCTTTCTCCCACACATCATCCGTCTTGATTGTAGTATATTTAGCGATGTATCTCTTCTGCTTGTAGGAACACCGCGAAGTTGCCCGTGAAGCTGTCAGGAAATCCCTGGTGTTGCTGAAGAACGGAAAATCTGCCTCCACTCCGTTGCTGCCTCTCCCGAAGAAGGCCGGTAAGATCCTCGTCGCCGGGAGCCACGCCGACAACCTGGGCAACCAGTGTGGAGGATGGACGATCACATGGCAAGGAGAGCCTGGCAATAACAACACTGCAGGTAAATGTTCATCTCTCGTTGATACTTTGACTGTTTTCACAGCAGTGTTGTCTATTGTTCGAACAGAATTTCATCGAATGGAATGCAGGCACGACGATCCTCTCGGCGATCAAGTCCACGGTCGACCCCGGCACGCAGGTGGTCTACGCCGAGAACCCGGACAGAAGCGCCGTGGATGCCGGCGAGTACGACTACGCCATCGTGGTGGTCGGTGAGCCGCCGTATGCGGAGACAGCGGGCGACAACCTGAACCTGACGATCCCGGAGCCCGGCCCGGCCGTGATCCAGACCGTCTGCGAGAGCGTCAAGTGCGTGGTGGTGCTCGTCTCAGGCAGGCCGCTGGTGGTGGAGCCGTACATCGGCGCCATGGACGCGTTCGTCGCCGCGTGGCTGCCCGGCTCGGAGGGTCAGGGCGTTGCCGACGTGCTGTTCGGCGACTACGGGTTCACCGGGAAGCTGCCGCGGACGTGGTTCAGGTCGGTGGACCAGCTGCCGATGAACGTCGGCGACGAGCACTACGACCCTTTGTTTCCCTTCGGGTTCGGGCTCACCACGGAGGCGAGGAAATGAGTTGGGTGCGATGAGTGATGTGAGACATGAGATGCTACAGATGCTTATGTCATTGTGCACAAAATAATTAACGAGATGGTAAATCATGCGTCGGGGACTCTTAATCAGCAACACTTCACCGTGTTCCTCTCGCGGTCTTCAATAATAATCTCAATCCTTGTACTCACTCCATAAACAAATATAAGAGTGTTTAGATCACTACTTTTATGATCTAAACGCTCTTATATTTCTTTACGGAAGGAATACCATAATATATGAATAAAGATGATAATGACCCATCGAATCAGCACGTAGGTGGTGTGGATGTGGCGAAGACACGAATCGGATGAAGAGGGGATGAATGATACATCACATGGAAGAGTGGTTTATCTACCGTCAATCCACTGTCCGTGGTCGTTTTGAGATTCATGCTACTTTTTTGGTTGTTAAAATTTACCTCATTTACAAAAAACTTGTTTAAACGTGTTCAATATGTACCGACAAAAAAGGGACGCACTTGTTTTGAATCTGGTTTGCAAATACACGATGATACACGATAATAATTGAAATACATTTTAGAGCGAAGAAAACCTCAATGTAACACTTTGAAACAAGACAAATTCTAATACCATAGAAATACTATTGAAATA
Organism: Triticum timopheevii; assembly: GCA_963921465.1. Lineage (NCBI taxonomy): Eukaryota > Viridiplantae > Streptophyta > Magnoliopsida > Poales > Poaceae > Triticum > Triticum timopheevii. The sequence continues at coordinate 516,055,217 of OY997270.1, forward strand.
GTAGCACCAATATTGAAAAACCTCCAACGATAGATCCATGCACGAAATATCTCGTGTATGGTAGAATTGTTTTTCTTTTCCACATAGTTCTTTACTGGAGATTAGTTTGCAATAACAACGGGTGCATAGCATGTGCGGTGAAGGAAAAAATGTCGCTTATTTTTTTAGAAATACCTTTAATTTTATTTAGACTCACAACCATTACAGTACACTGACTTGGATTCATGGTCCAAGAAATTATAAAATAAAAAGTAACTCCTGCAATTAAGACTTACAATGAAATCTCTTAGAGACATCTGCGCTGTAGTAATAGTCTTTGTAAGATAAAAAATTGCCAAGACTATAGTAAAGAGATTGCAATTAAATTGGAGCGGTCAACTCGTTCGCCTGTGCAAACTTGATTACCGATAAAGATTTTTGAAAACACCTTGAGTTGCTCATTCAAAAGATATGGGAAGCCATGGGCGGCGAGCATACAAGGGTCGCTGATGAAAATTCTACGCCTAGCGTCGGACTCTGTGTTCGTCTCCTTCCTCTATCCCTTTTTTTTTATTTTTTCACATTAGCTGTCTGGCATTTCTCTCCTTCTCCCTACCTTTTTTTCTCTTCTCCCAAGCCCTTTAGGGGCTTGCTTGCGCATTGTTCGCACATACTTGACGAGCCACCCGCGCTCATCATACCTGGGGGCTTCTTTATTAGAAGTTTATATAAACGGGCCTCATGCCCAAAACATGTGTGACACTTCCGCATGAATCTTTTATACACCATTATATGCATAGATATGACTTAAGTTTTGGCCAAGCTGGGTTGCCTGGCCCCTGTGCTTACCCCTACGTTCCCGTTCGTTCGTCTAGGTGGTAAAGAGAGCACCTCTGCGATTGTTACTGCCGGGTCAGCCGGATGTGTACCTCAGACTGGGTGAAGCCGAAAGCTAGCGTTCTTAAGGGAATATTCGGTCGGTGAACTAAAAGATGATTTTTCTTGTTTATTTATCTGCTCCTAGATGCTTTTCTGCTCTTTTTTAGCAGTTCAGACATGCACTTTAGGGCATGCCTCCCAGGGAAAGGAACCCCTAACGAAACTATTCTCCCCGGAAGATGTTTCTTACTAACCATGTAATATAACATAACTAGTTTGGCACTTGTCTGCTAAAGCAATTATGACCCCTACGCCTTGTCTCCATGCATGCCCCGGTTCTTATATAATCGAGAGGGTATTCGGACACACTCCGGACTATAGGGTCCAGAGGTCAAAGCGAAAAGGTCCGCAATAACAAACGATCTACAATCCGGCTAGAAGACATTTTTCATGTCATTTTAAATTACAGAGTCAATCCGACTCGGTATATTCTTCTTCAATACCATCCAACAGGCGGTCTAATTTACAGTCCTGTTGAGAATACTTTGCAGCTAGCTCTACCTGGCCATATACTAAACTGACAGGGATCTCCTTTCCGTCAGGACCTATAGGGCCGACCTCGGCCATGTGGTTCGGGTCAGCCTTCGTGTACCGAGTCTTCACCATGGCCCAGGCCTCCCTGGCACCTTGACAATAGGCCGATATGTTCCACAACCGGAAGCGCTGCCGCACTCCCTCTAGCTTCTTTGCAAGCTCCCCAAGGCCTTCGGGCGCGGAGAGGGATGACCACATAGCCTGGACGATGCCCTGCATTGCCTGCCGAACTCGTTCGTGCAGTTGCAACAGCTCGGGGAGAAGGTCCCCCGTTTAACCGGGCATTTCCTCCGCAGGACGACCTGTCAACAGACCTACAGACATAGCTCTATCAATCGACTTCCTCGCCGAATTTTTTTCGAGAATTCGTTCAAGAACTTACTAAAAATGCCGCGTCGAAGTCGTCGATTCCCCTTTACGGAAGCAGACAGCTGAATGCGAACATCCATTAGTTCCTCGCCCAACCGGGTATTGGCGTCTTGAAGTTTGTTCTTCTCTTGCCCCACCCTCGTCAGCACGCTCTCGCCAGCCTTTAGTTGGCGTAGGAGTTGTTGCTTGTCCGGATTTACTCCGGCCCCATCTGCACTGTTATAGTCAGAATTGCACACATGCCGCACTTCACAACGAAATTATTTTTCTGAGCATATATTACCTGAGTGGGTCCCCTTGGCAATAGCTGAAGCGGCCAGTGCAGCCTCGAGTTAGGCCTTGCACTCTTCCAGCTCCTGAGACAGTTGCGTGTTCTTCTTTGTAAGACCCTGCATAACATATGATCCTTAAAACAATTATCTTAACTATTTCAAGTCTCGGGGGCTACTGACATATATAACCATAAGATTTACTCACCCATATGTCTTTTACATACTGCTATGTGGCTCTGGCTAGACCATTTTGAGCAGCACAGAGGTGCGCATCTCCCGTATTAAAGGCGTTCAATGCCTCGGGGAAAAAACATGCGTCCTGAAGAACAGTCCGGAGATGCCGGTGGTTCATGGCACTATCCACCTCTGAATCGGTGGCAGATAGCCCGTCTGCGTCCTCTGTCGGAGGAACGCCCGATGCGCGCCCCGTGTCCGCCTCCGCTTCCGGACCCGACCTTGAAGTCTGGCCGGTGGATATAGTCCGGCGGGCTCTCTTCTTCCTAAGGAGAGCATGAGCATTAGCATGACTTGAGGGCATAAACCCTAGGCGTTAAATTTGTATGCCGTACCGTTGCACCGGAGTCTCGATCTGGTCCGCACTTCTCTTTGGCCCGCCTGGCTTCAGCGGCCCTTGTTGGCTGCCCACCGCGGGCCCGGCACTCCGCCTCAAGGATTTCCCCTGCAAAACCAAACACTATTGGTTTAAAGCATTCAAAATAAGGCATGGATGGATCTCCTTCAAAGTATCGGGACTTCGGTCTCGGTTACCTTTGAGACTGGAAGTAGTCTGGGATAGTCGGCCGTAATGGCCACTAAGGTGTTGTCCTTACTCAATTGATGAAACACCCCATCAATTAACTCCACACATAAGTCCGGGTCCTCTTGGGAATCCGGATCGAGGGACCGTTCTGGGTCCTCGGGCTGTGGGGGAGGGCTGTTGATCTCCTTCACCGTCTGGCGTAGCTCCTGCGTTAACATCGCCAGACTAAGTACTCAATTATGGGAATTTCGAAAGCGAGTAGATAAGTGAAAGTGTTCGCTTACCCAGCTCGGAGGGCTATACATGGAGAATCCGCCCCGTGGGTTGACACGGGTGAATTCCTCTTCTTCTCCCTTGTACAAAGTGGATAAGACCTTCGTTAGAGTAGCAGCCGAATCTGGTCCCTTGTGACCGCACCGGGTGGCGTCGTCCTCCCCGTTGAAATCCCACATGGGGTCGCCTCTGTATTGAAGCGGCTGCACCCCCCGCATAATGCATGTGGCCATGACCTCGATCATGGTCAATCCGGAATGAGCCAACAATCTTATCCGGCTCATCAGGTATAGGACGTCCCTGTCAGTTTCCCTTTGAGGAATCCGTGGGCGCCAACTCAGACGTTTCTTTAATGGAGCGTTGTTAAACTCAGGGAGGCTGATCCGCACAGGGTCCGGCAGGGGGACGTCATCCATATAAAACCATTCCGAAGGCCAGTCCTCGGACACCTTCTTAGGGGTACCAGATAGGTATCCGGTCCCGACGATGCGCCATAGTTCGGCTCCGCCCACTTGATAAATTGACCCCTCCTGAGAGCGGGGCACAAGGCAGAACAACTTCTTCCACAATGCGAAATGGGCCTCGACGCCCAAGAATAGCTTGCAGAGGGCCACAAAGCCCGCAACGTGCAGTATGGAGGCAGGTGTGAGGTTGTGTAGCTGGAGGCCATAGAACTCCAGTAGACCTCGGAGAAACGGATGAATTGGAAATCCGAGTCCCCTTATTAAATAAGGTACTAGGCACACCCGCTCTCCTTGAGAGGGATTGGGGACGCTCTCCGCCTGCTCTCCGCCGCCATAGGTGGCAATCCCAGATCGAACTGGGACCATATATGCCGGGGGAAGTAGCCCCTTGGATTGAAGCACTACTAGCTTGCTATGCGGGACGGAGCATCTCTCCCAATCCCCAGGCTTGGGGCTGGGAGCGCGAGAAGAGGAGCCGCGTTGGCTGTCCATGATGGAATGGATTTTCTGGACAGAAGCGCTCTGATGAAAGCTTGCTAAGGGGAGATGGTGTGGTTCGGATCTAGATCCTCGTCTCTTTTTATATAGGCAGCTTATTTGAGCAGCTATGGGGGAAAATGTAAAAATACCCCGGCTTTTCGCATTCGTTCGACACGTGGAAGATGGCCTTTATTGGACGTGGAAGCCAAGGAGTGCAGCATTTATCAGAAGCTGGACACTATTCTACAAGTATATGGAGCTGGAGAAGAACCCGCCTTGCAATACCGAAGACAATTTGCGCGCCGGACTCGTCGTCACTGAAGCCTGGTTCGGGGGCTACTGAGGGAGTCCTGGATTAGGGGGTGTTCGGATGGCCGGACTATGACCTTTGGCCGGACTCCCGGACTATGAAGATACAAGATTGAAGACTTCATCCCGTGTCCGGATAGGGACTTTCCTTGGCGTGGAAGGCAAGCTTGGCGATACGATGTGAAGATCTCCTCCCGTCGTAACCGACTCTGTGTAACCCTAGCCCTCTCTGGTGTCTATATAAACCGGAGAGTTTTAGTCTGTAGGACGAACAACAATCATACCATAGGCTAGCTTCTAGGGTTTAGCCTCTCCGATCTCGTGGTAGATCAACTCTTGTACTACCCATATCGTCAATATTAATCAAGCAGGAGTAGGGTTTTACCTCCACCGAGAGGGCCCGAACCTGGGTAAAAACATCGTGTCCCTTGTCTCCTGTTACCATCCGCCTAGACGCACAGTTCGGGTGACCCCCTACCCGAGATCCGCCGGTTTTGACACCAACAAGGACGACAGTGACAAACTGGAGGATAAAACCCCTGGACAAAAGCCAAAACGACGGCGCAGACGCCGCTCCAAGCCCAACAACAGTAAAAATATCGATAACAGTGCTAGAAAGATCGACACCCCAGTCAACTCTGAAGGCAACAACGACCATATGGACCCAGCAATGGAGCAGGATGAGCCAGGTCACGCCGAACACAGCTCGGAGCAGACGCCTGATCACAATGATCCCGAAGGACAAACTCATCAAACCGCCCCGGGACAAGAGCACAGTCCGGATGACGATGCACTCATCATCCCGGAAACACGTTTGGAACGAGATAACCTCCACAGAAGGCTTATGACCACTGCGAAGAAGCAGAAGCAAAGGCTTGAGGCCGCACAGGAAACGCTCAATCGCAGATGGAATAAAGTGCTAGACACTGAAGAAAATTACGACGATGATCGCCACACAAAGAGCTATCCAAAACGCAAGCTGCTGCCAGAATTCGACGATGAGGCCGTTCCACCAAAAAACAATACGACCATGAGGCCGGAAAAACCACTTCGTAACCACAATAGAGCGGTTACTGATGCCGCACACGATTTACGTGAGCTCCTGGATAAAAAGGCCGGCGCGGCTAGGTCCATCTATGGATCTAAAGGACACACCGCGGCACAGGACTATGCTCACCAAAACGATCATACCGATCAGATACCAGCTCGGAATCAGCACCGGACACAACAACAGCCGACGACATGCCACAACACGTCCATATACAGAGGAGCTGCTCACCCCCTGTGCTTCAACAAAGAGGTGCTGGACCATGAATTTCCACAGGATTTTAAACCTATGAACATAGAGGCATACGACGGAACGATAGACACAGGGGTCTGGATTGAGGATTTTATCCTGCATATCCACATGGCTCATGGGGACGACCTCCATGCCATCAAATACCTTCCCCTCAAGTTGAAGGGACCAGCTCGACACTGGTTGAAAAGCCTCCCCGAAAATTCAATTGGAAGTTGGGAGGAACTCGAGGATGCTTTCAGGGCCAATTTTCAAGGGACCTACGTCCGGCCTCCGGATGCGGACGATTTAAGTCACATAATTCAACAGCCCGGAGAGTCCGCCGCAAGCTTTGGAACAGATTCCTCACTAAGAAGAATCAAATTGTCAATTGTCCGGATGCCGAAGCCCTAGCGGCCTTCAAGCACAGCATCCAGGACGAATGGCTCGCCAGACACCCCGACCAAGAAAAGCCGAGGACAATGGCAGCCTTAACAAGCCTTATGACCCGTTTTTGCGCACGCGAAGATAGCTGGTTGGCCCGTAAAGGCACCAGCGACCCAAGTACATCCGAAATCAGGGATGGCAACGGGAAGCCATGGTGCAATAAAAACAAACATCAAAACAAGGAAGAAAGTCCGAACAACACAACAGTCAACGCCGGATTCAGTGGCTCTCGACCCGGTCAGCAAAAGAAGCCATTTTAAAGGCAACAAAGAGGGACCGTCCGGCCTTAACAAAGTCCTGGACAGACTGTGCCAAATTCATGGCACCCCCGAAAAACCTATGAACCACACTCACAAAGAATGCTGGGTCTTCAAGCAGGCCGGCAAATTGAATGCCGAACACAAGGGAAGGGAAACACCAAGTGAAGACGAGGATGAGCCTCGCCAACCGAACACTGGGGGACTAAAAAAATTCCCACCAGAGGTAAAAACAGTAAACATGATCCATGCGACTCACATATCCACGAGAAGGCGCGAATGCACGCTCAGAGACGCATGCGCTATAGAGCCCATTGCACCCAAACTTAACCACTGGTTGGCTTACCCGATCACTTTCGATCACAAGGACTACCCGACTAGTATTCGGCATGGAGGATCGGATGCCTTGGTGCTCGACCCAACAATCGACGGATACCATCTTACTCACGTCCTCATGGACGACGGCAGTAGTCTTAATCTAATATGCCAGGACACTGTTCGCAGGATGAGGATAGACCCATCCAGAATCAACCACAGTAACACCACCTTTGAAGGGGTCATACCAGGCGTCGAAGCCCACTACAGGGGCTCCCTCATACTAGAGGTGATATTCGGCTCCCCGGGCAACTTCAAACGCAGAAAACTACTCTTCGCCATCGCCCCCCTCCAAAGTGGTTATCACGCATTGCTCGGGAGAACGGCCTTTGCCCGCTTCAACGCAGTACCACACTACGCCTACCTTAAACTCAAGATGCCCGGTTCACGCGGCGTCATCACCATTAACGGAAGTACAGAGCGTTCCTTACGCGTGGAGGAATACGCGACGGCTCCAGCAGCCGGACTCTAAGCGGCCTCTAATACCAGAAAGCATGATTGGTCGTTAAGACCACGGACACGGTTAGACGAGTCCGACAGCCCAGATCAACCTGATCTAGGCGCCACGCATGTAATCACTACAAAAAAAGACACATCCGTGACATTTTGGGCCGAATGATTTTTTTCTATCATACATATGACACTTCTATGATGATAATTGTGACAAAACCCGGTATCATCATAGAGTGGTGGGCTCCTACTTCTATGACAAAAAATCATGACAGAAAATGGGCTTTTCGTCCTGGGCGGGCCGGAGACGCAGCTGCATGACATTCTTTGGGCCATCCATGACGGAAAAAACCATGGTAGAAGCGAGGGGGAGGAAAATTTCAGGGAGTTGCCGGTTAGAGTGGGAGGTCGGGGGCGGAGTGATGCGTGTTTCTCTCGTATAGGTACGTGCGTGTGTGCGAGGCGTTGGCTCTAACTGAACCCAAGCGAGGCGTTGGGCTCTAACTGAACCCGAGCGATTGCACTGCAGGCTACGTGTTACTGAACCCGAGCGATCGATCGATGGCTGTTAACTAAACCCGATGGAGCGATTCCTTCGCTACTGCTGCTAACTGAAGCCGATCAATTGGATGAACAGTGAGCGTTGCGGGGGGGGGGGGGGGGTTGGATGAACAGTGAGCGGTGGCGTTGCCTCTGGATGAACAGGAACCCGTGGTGTGGAGGGCTAGATGAACATTAGACGGTGGAGGGGTGGCCGTGGAGGGGTGGTTGAACAGGACCCGGTGGTGTGGAGGGTTGGATGAACAGTAGACGGTGGAGGGGTTCCCGTGGAGGGGTGGTTGAACAGTAGCCGGTGGAGTAGCGTGCGGTGGAGGATGGATGAGCAGGAGTCCTTGGAGGCTGGAGGAGGTCGATGGTAACCAGTGGAGGCTGGAGGAGGTCGACAGTGGAGATGAACAGTATCCCGTGGAGTCCCGTTTTGCGGTACGCCACACCCCTCCTGATGAACAGGACCCCCGTTTCGACCATAGCGCTCCAACACAAGTCCGTTTCGTCCGTTTTGCGGTACGCCACACCCCTCCCGATCAACAGGACCCCCGTTTCGACCGTAGGAGGTCCGTTTCGTCCGTTTTGCGGTACGCCACACCCCTCCCGATCAACAGGACCCCCGTTTCGACCGTAGGATGTCCGTTTCCTCCGTTTTGCGGTACGCCACACCCCTCCCGATCAACAGGACCCCCGTTTCGACCGTAGGAGGTCCGTTTCCTCCGTTTTGCGGTACGCGACACCCCTCCCGATCAACAGGACCCCCGTTTTGACCGTAGGAGGTCCGTTTCCTCTGTTCTGCGGTATGCTAGGCCTCGTTTCCATCGCCTGTTCCGTCCAAGCGGTTGGCTCCCACGCGTTCCGTTGCCTCCCGATGAACACGATGCATTCCGTTCCCTCCCCATGAACACGACGCATTCCATTGCCTCCCTATGAACATGACGCATTCCGTTGCCTCCCCATGAACACGACGCATTCCGTTGCCTCCCCATGAACACTAGCCCTCGCCGTACGTATGCGCGACTAGGCATTCGAGACCCCGCCCGTATGTACACATACGTGGCCGTATTTTCTTTCTTGCACCCTAGCCGCTGTACGTATGTGTACATGCTACGTGCGCGCCTCTACTACGACACGTACACAATCCACTACGACACGTGCGCGCCTCTACATCGACCAGTATATATGTACGTACACGTCCGCGACCAGAATGACAACGCTACATACGCTTTGACCAGGTGGGTCCCGACTGTCAGGCAGTTCCTTGCGTGCAAAAATGTAGCTGGTGGGTCCCAGCAGTTAGAGGGGCGAATCGTTTTTTTGCCCAGATGCACTTCCTTTGCGTGCGAAGATGTAGCTGGTGGGTCCTAGCAGTCAGGGGGACGAATCATTTTTTTTGCCCGGACGCACTTCCTTGCGTGCGAAGATGTAGCTGGTGGGTCCCAGCAATCAGGGGGCGAATCGTCTTTTTTTTTTCCCGGACGCACTTCCTTGCGTGCGAAGATATAGCTGGTGGGTCCCACTAGTCAGGGGGAAACTTTTTTTCGCGAAATATGGTGGCCCGTCCGGTGGGTCCCCGCTGTCAGGTGGAGGAATCATTATTTTCTGTGTAATAAGGAGGCACTTCCATGCTGCGTCCGTTGACCCAGCTGTCAGCCTCTCCACGTATAGTCCACGTCCGATGGAAGTTGTTCCTTGACCACGTTGACCACGCCGCGCCGAGAGCACCACGGCGGTGGACGACGGCGAGGCCTAGGAAGGGGACGACTTGGAGCCGGGGAAGATGCAGCAGTGGATGCCCATGCGAAGAGGAGTACGAGGGTTCACTGGTTCGGCTGCGGTGTGAGGCTGCTGTCGCCGTAGATTAACAGGGGGGATGGGTGAGTAGAGGGATGGCCTGGCCAGCAGTGGGAGTAGTAGGGGGCGGTGAGGCCTCCGCGGCATCACAGCCGGCCACGGGAGGCAGGAGCACGCGGCACGACCGGTGCTGGTTTGGGCGGCTGGAGCAAGAAGACCAGAGGTTGAAGAAGCACTACAACCGTTGGATGAACATCGTATGGTAACAGGAGCTAGAATCGTTCATATTGACTAAGTTGACAAAGCCCTCTGTCCCCATCAACTTGGTAGGCCCACAAGTCAGCCTCGCAGTATGCTGGGTTCCAGCTGGCAGGGGGAATATTCATTTTTTTGTGCGTAATAAGGAGGCACTTCCTTGCGTGCGAAGATAGCTGGTGGGTCCGACAAGTCAGCGGGGGCACGTTTTTTTCGCGAAATACAGAGGCCCTTCCGGTGGGTCCCAGATGTCAGGTGGAGGAATCATTATTTTGCGCATAATAAGGAGGCATTTCCTTGTGTGTGGCCATGGACCCAGCTGTCAGCCTCTCCACGCACAGTCTACTTCCGATGGTGTCGTTCGTTGACCATGTTGACCACCCCGCGCCGAGCGCATCCAAGGTGGTGGACGACGGCGAGGCCCCGGACAACAACGAGCCGGAGATGGGAAGACGCGGGAGTAGAGTCGCAGACGGAGAGGTGTACGAGGGTTAACTGGTTCTAGTGCGGTGTGGTCCGGTAGTCGGTGGAGAAGAACAGGAGGTGTGGAGGGTTGGAGGGATGGCCTGGCCAACGGTGGAGTAGCGCTTCATAGCGAAGCGTGCTAAGCAGAGCTGCTAGCAGTAGGAGGCGGGAGGTGGTCCCGGCGGCACTGGAGGAAGAAGACGAGAGATTGAAGATGGATGCCGGCTGTTGGATTCGGCTAACATGTCAGAATCATTTGTTGACTAAATTTACAACGACTTGCGTTGGCTTCGACCTATTGGCCCACATTTCATCCTCCAAAAATGTGGCACGTATTCAACCCATTTTTCAGAATTTACAGTCTTTTTTTTGCGCGGTAGAATTTATAGTCAATTTGATATTTTTTTGAATTACACCCATTAGCTGGGCTGGGTGAACAATTAATGTAGCTTTCATGAGGCCCATTTATTTTATTTCCTAAAAAATTACAGGCCATTTGCACTTTATCTAGATACACGATTTTGCTGGGCTGATTCTAATTATAATGTTGGGTTGGGCCAGCAATGTTATCAAAAAATAAAAAAGGGCTCAACATTTTGTTATAAATATATTTAAATAATAAGTGATATTATTACATTCGTCCTTAAATCTTACCAAGCTTTTGTACACAATCACTAGGATTTTCGTGCCAAAACAATCCAGGATTTTATTTGTTAAGAAATTATTTTTATAAGTTAATAAGATGTGGGATATTGTTTTCTTACATATGTAAGTATCTGTTAAATATATGGTGACAATAAAAATAATATATAATAACATATAAAATAACTTAAATATATATAATATAGTTAAAAGGGAAACATAAGTTGTACCTGGCGTTCCTATTCTTATATAGAAAAATAGAACAGACCTCTGTGTTTTCTTTAAAAAAATACATAAATTGGGCTGCCAAAAATAAAACCTCGGATGGGAGGTCCATAGGCCGGTCGATACATGACGGCCCTAAGAAAATACAAACAGGCCCTCCCATCCGAGGTCGTGGGCTGCGCATGTTAAAAATGAAAGCCTAGATGGGGAAGCCCAAAACCACGTCCAACACTTGCCAAAACTCCGTCCCTCATTTTCTCTGTGTTTCACACACTCAACATTGTGTGGACATTTTGACTGTGCATCATATGAAGATGTGCTATGCATGAATGTTGATCAGCATGATGTTAACTGGCTGGTAGTTCCATTTTCGACCATGAATAAAACTTCCAACATGATGTTAACCCTGTTTGAAAAGTCCGTGTTAATATAAATGCTCTGCCTCTAAAAGTTGCAGTTTCTTATCTGAAACTGAACTTGCAGTTTCTTATCTGAAACTGAAACTTGCAGTTTCTTCTCGTCTGCACTTTTATACTCCTATGAAACTACATTTTTTAAGTGCTAAAAATAGATCTCTAGAATTCATAAAATTCTTCATATGCTCAATACTACAAATCTGAAATTCAAAAGACATTCATATCTGAAAGTACTCTCAAAATACACAACACAAAACACAATTCACAACCAGCAAATACTGATAACCCTAAGCTCCTCCTGACAATTCACAACCTGCCCGACTATTGGGCTGGGGGGCAGTCCCCTCCTATTCCTCGGCGGCAGACAGCCGCCCTGTGAGACGATGTGAACGGCGAGGGAGACGATGGCGGGGAAGCGTCATCAGGCCAACTGCTTTTCTCCTCTTGAAGTTGGGTTCGGTCGACGAAGACTCCACCGGCTCGCTCTGGCAGGACACCCTCACAAACGACACCCTGTAGATGCTCGATCCTTCAATCTCTGGAGGATGCTCCATCTGGGATCAATACTCCCACCACCGCTCCCTCACGATCGGATTCTGTGAATCTGTTTGCTCCATGGCCCAGAGGAGCAGCTCTATGTACTCCGACGCGACTCCCTCCGGGAGTATCGCCGCCTTTTCGCTCTGTTGCAGATATTTGTCCATGGATGTCGCCGTCGCCGCTAGTTGGTCGTAGTTGTCAAACCAAGACTGTATCTCCAACATCCTAGCTAGTTTCACAGGGTCGCCGTCTGCGATCCTCACGTATCGGTTGTACTCCTCCATCGATCTACTTCTCCACAACACCTTCACTCGCCGGTGGTGGTTTTTGAATGGAAGAGGAGAGGAGCGGCACGAGTTTTGGATTAGAACGGAAGAGGAGCGACGCTGGTTTTGGACTGGAACAGGAGAGGAGGGGCGGTGGTTTTGAAATGGAAGAGGAGAGGAGCAACGCTGGATTTAGATTGGAACAGGAGAGGAGCAGCGGTGGTTTAAGAGGAGAAGAGCGGAAGAGCGGCGCTGGTCTTGGAAGTATTTTTTTGTTGTTTTGCGTATTTTGGGTCAAAGTTTGACCACGTACTGTATGTGACAAGCAAAATGTGAATGCATGCCACCAAAAATTGTATCGTTTGGTTCGTATCTGAATGTACTTTCAAATTATATTATTTTTGCAACGTATAACATATATTTTATGTGCGAAAATCATGGTCAATTATGACCCAGAATAAAAGGGAGACTAGTTAATGTGGGGTCGCTTTCTTAATTGAAGGGTAAATTGATTTTGATTTTGATCCAGTCACAGCGCGCCGGCCCTCTCGCCCAATCCTAAATCGCTGCCGCACGCTCCTCTCCCTCTTCTTCATTGCAAAACCACCTCCTATCATCTCCATCATCTCCATTCCAAAACCACCGTCTCTCTTCTCCCTCTTCTGATCTTCTCCAGGGCCGGGCCGGAAAAATCCAGAGCCCTGTGCAAAACTAAAAAATGGGGCCCTATTTCACAAAAAATGAACTAACAAGCAATTATAAGATTTATTAATCAAATTTTCTTCTTGTGCTTTTCTCTTGCGCTTATAGGCACTAGACTGATGGTTTCCCCATGATGATTTAAATATGTATTATTGAAACACAAGATAAAGAAGATGAATAAAATAAAATTGAATTTATAGGTAACATATATCAATTGGAGATCATGCATCAAAGTTTCGCAATTAGACGAACTGTCTAACTCATCTAATATTCAGTCCTGTGATTTTTAACCGAGGAGGTAAGAACCAATCTCTAATGAAGTAACGATCAAGTGTCAATAATTAATTAGAAAACTAGGAATTAGAAGTAGGAACCAAAGTTAATCGACAAGAAGGACTTGCTATGCACCTGAAGGCTAGAGTCTGTCACCTATCATTCACGAGATGACATCATCAAGTCTGAAGAAGGCAACGGGGGCACCACGGCAGCGACCTGTCGCTCAGTTGGCCTGAATCTGAACTCCAACCGATCAAAGGACCAGGGACCGAGCCAGAGTCACCGAGGGATGAGGCATCGACGTCAAGGGCTCGAGGCATCGAGGGCTCCAGGCGACATGCGGATGAGACGTTGTTTTTTTTCTGGGTGGACTAGACATTGTTTTCCTGTAGCATAGCCAGGATTCCGTTCCCTGTACCGATCTAGTTTTTCTTAAGATGACATAGCGATGGCCTCGTTGCATGAACCCTCGTAGCAATGGAGGAGGAGGAGTCTAGTAGCGCTTGATGGCCTGGTCGCTCTCGCTGACTCACTCGATGGGCCTAGTCGCTCGTCCCAGTAGCGCTAACTATCACTATACCTATATAAGAAATATGGGGCCCCTCAGAATTTTGGGCCCTGTGCGGGCCGCCCCTTTTGCACCACTGTGGGCCCGGCTCCGATCTTATCCATTGCAAAACCACCTCCTCTCCTCTCCATCATCTCCATTCCAAAACCACCTCCTCTCCTCTCCATCATCTTCATTCCAAAACCACCGTCTCGCCTCTCCCTCTTCTGATCTTCTCTCCATTGCAAAACCACCTCCTCTCCTCTCCATCATCTCCATTCCAAAACCACCTCCTCTCCTCTCCCTCTTCTCTATTGCAAGACCACCGTCTCTCCTCCCATCTTCCAAAGCTAGCACCGGACCACTCAGAACGACATCTATGGAGAGGATGCAGCAGTGAATCGGGCAGAACGCCGGCGGCGACCAGGCAAAGTTAGCCAGGTTGAAGGAGATCCTTAGTTGGTTTGACAATGAGTGGGAGATTTCGAGGACGGTGCGGGCCATGTGGCAATGTATGCGAAAGAGCGAGATGGCGGCGATGAGGGCGGCGATGTACATGTACTCCTCGGCGGCAGTCACGCCGCAGTCCTCTGAGTTCATCGAGTATCTCCTATGGGCGATGGAGCAGACAGATTCGCCCGAGGCGACAGTCAGGCAAAGGTGGGGGCCGTACAGGTCGAAGGTCGAGCACCCAGAGGATAACGAATCGATCGAGTATGGTGTGCCATTCATGAGGGTGCAAAGCCAGCCGGAGCCACAGGAGTATTCGTTCTCCCACCGCAAGAGGAGGCCGGATGGCGCAACGTCGCTTCCTTGACGTTCTCCACGGTTCCCTCGATGCTCGCCTCGTTTCAACGGTGGCGGTAGGGTTTAAGGTAAGCTTCGCACTAACCTAATCTTCCACCTGCTTATGCTTACAATCAGTGTGACAGCTAATGAAAATCATGCTTACAATCAGTCTCCGAGTACTACGCCAATCACCCTAAAATAGCTCTGGACCTTTGGGTCAAAGTTGTGACACAGTGTACAAATGAAGAAAAATAGATTGGTGCTTCTTTCAGAAAAGAGTACTCCCTAGAAAACTGCCAATATAAGCTACTAGTATTTGGTTAGAGAATTTGCTGCCGAGAAAGATCCGTCCACAGAGAGCGCCACACATCCCACTGGTTGTGGTGGATGCCAATGCGTGCATGCAGCATGGTTGGTGTTGGTAATTTTTACTTGGCACACCTCGCACTCTGCATATATGACGGTTCCGTACGTACATTTGTGCAGTTCCACCAAAATGCAGCTGAATAACCCTGTTTGCACAGATAATGAAAAAGCGTGATTACATTATAGTGGCACTAGTTGGTGAAACACACAAAATAAATAGAAGAAAATATTGCGATAGTATCATAGTATGCCATGGTGCGAGGGCGAGATGGGCCCTGCGACGCCTCATACGGTACGCCTCATACTGGACATCGTCCCAAGTCTCCCAGATACACCTTCTTCCAGTGATGAACATCAGTGTACAACAGTAGTACAAGGAGGCGCCTTGAGACATTCAAATCTCTATTTTTGTACACATCAACTAAAATTAAGCACCCCAATTTGTAGAAACGCTTAAACATTAACAATGGGACTAGTTGATGAAACATACTTTAACAAAGAGAAGCACTTTCTTTATCTACATTGGAAATGAAATGATAGAGATGACACTCCCTCTATTTTAACTGTATTATTACTTCATTTTATCAGTGACACTAGGGTCGAGCAGGTGGAAAACAAGGTGTACCGTGTGTCGCAAGGATGGAGGCCAAGGGTGCTTAGACTGGGATGCTGAAGCTGGCTCTTTCAGTCACCAACATGGGTGATTCAATTCATGGGACCTTTTAGTGCAGTTCACCTAAACTGAAGCAATGTCCCGTGAGCTAGCAGCTTCTTCTTCAATTTTTTTAAGAAAAGGGCTCCAGCCTCGGTTCCATTTCCATCAGAAAACGAAACCCACAGAGCTTCTTCTTCATTAGTTGCAATAAAATTGAGCAACATCAAGGTTGGTTGTGAAGCTCCTGGAATGCTCAACTATAATTTGGATATCATTTGTGCAGTTCAACTAAGATCGAGCGTGAAATGTATATCTCTGTTTGCACAAAAAAGGTGGAAAGGAGGGTGACTAACAAGTGATGAAACATGCATCAAATGAAAAGAAGCATGTTCCTTATCTGAATGGCAATCCTACATGGATAGTAGCAATTTCTAAAGCAGTGGCATTGCTAGATATTAGTGTGGGCATTAGGATTAACTATGACAACCGTTAAATACGACATTACTTTGGGCACGGGAGAGTAGGCGGACCAGTACAGTTGCATTTCTAACGAAAAGAACCAACTTATCTTAATGGGAAATTTTAGCAGGACATGTAAAGAAGTGCCATTGATTCATATTACTAGAGGCATTACATTGAAAACAACATTGGTTTAACGTGTCCTTACTTTTAACAGTGCAACTGCTACATTTTACCAGTGGCATTATATAAGAGTGGCTCGGGGCAACAAACATCAGAACAGGATATCTGGGTTGGTCCCATTTTTGTTCGGTATAGCCACCTTATACTGTGTGAGGCTAGCAAATCTAGTGTTGGACTTACTCTGTTGACTTGTCCCTCAGTCCCCACTTTCTTTCCTTTTTCAACCAATAGATCGGGTTTATATTGAGTTTGTACTGCGTTTCCCTTTATTTCCCTATTAGACCTAGAGACCAGTTCGATAGCCAGTCTCTGCTACTTTTCGCCCCCATTATTTCCTCTTTCAACCAAGTCCTAGATTCAAGTAACAAATCCTCCCCCACCCCCACCCCCTTTCTTCCTTGTTTGAACCATGTAGTACTAGATTCGAGTGCATGAACTAGTTTTACCTCTTAAACGTAAAAAAATTAGGTGGTTTTCGAACAGCCGATCGATCCTATCTACGAGGGGGCCTGAGAAATAGTAAAAGTTACAAATGCAGCGACGTCAGGAGCTCAGAAAGTAGAGCAAGGCCGGTTTCGAAGGAAGTTATACCTGATGGTCACTGGGGTGTCGCTAGGTGGGCGGCGGGAGGCCGGATCTGCCCACACTACGACAGCGAGGAAGAAGGGGTCGGAGTCCCTCCCTCGCCAGCGGTGCTTGGGAGAGAACGGCAAGGCAGGCTGATCGGGACGCGCCCAGGAGTGGGTAAGAGCCGTCGCCGAGGACGACCGCGTGAACGTTGCACCTTCTCACCTTCCCTGGTGGAGAGGATCCGGCTGGATCTGTGACCAGCGGTGAGCAGAGAGAGAGAGAGAGAGAGTGTGGCCACTGCTATCGTGTTTAGATCTGGAGAGGCCGAGACGGTGTGAAGAGAGCAACACTAGCAAGAAAGCGCGGAGGCTCCTGCCTATATAGTGGAGTAGTACTTAGTTTTCTTTTGTCTACTGGAGCCGGCTTGACCTCATCAATGATTGTCGAGAAGTCCTCATGCACGTGGCCCGAAGACGCAGTTGTCGTCATTTTGATCTAAAGTGCCAGATTATAACATATAACACGAAAAAATGCCACATGACAAGAAATCATAACCTCACTGCCCAAAGGAGACAACATAAATCCCGACGGACAAACTAGACGAGGAACAAAGCTCAAATTAAAGATAAACTTGTAGAAAAGGGGTCCGTCGATAGATGTCCTAATTAACATAGCCGGCTTGACCTAGATGGCAGCCGAGTAGTCACTGTTCGTGCATGTGCCCCCAATGACTAGGCCAACTCAGTTGTCACTGTTTAACCCTCGCGGTGATCTGAAGCACATGACACATAATTTTGCGAGATGACAAGATACCTTTTTTAGATTTCTCACCACAACTACAACCATGTACAACACAGCCTGCACAATATGTAGACGATAGCCAATCCAGGCGTGTCTGTTGGAGTCTGGTCACATGCATGGACGAACTGATCTTTCGTGTCTTGCAGGGATCGTCCAGGCACCAACGTAGTACAACACTTCTCTAGTACTATCGCTCGTCTCCCTCTTCTATTAAGTCACCCGAGTTGCGGGGCTGGGGAGTGTGCCTATGGTCGGTTCTCAATTGCCGTCCCACATGTGTGTGCGAACGCAATATGACGCGCGTTCCATTCGGAGAGCAGCGTGCCAGACCGACCGACCGTCTGGGGTGCGACGCGAATGCAACGTGCATGCTGTATACTTCGTACATGTGTACCGCCGTTTTCTAGACGCTTTGCTCTAGGGTGCGAGCGCAATCCATGGATTCAAAATTAGTATACTGTATACTATTTAAAAGTTGAGGGCGGGGCTTTTCCTGCTCGGTAGGCGGCGGGACAGTTCCGCCTAGTCGGTTCGACAGAGACGCGAGAAGATGAGGGAGTAGGCTGCTACAAACGTAGGGCTGTGTGATTTGACAGCGTGTTACTGCTGGACAGGTGGGGCCCCGTGATTTGACTTGCCATTATCATTTTAACTGCAGCGCTACGACTGGCGTGAGTCTCCCGATTCCTGACCACCTCCATACAGGTGCCTCTCCCAATGCTCCACCATGTAGTAGTAAAGGCTGGCTCTTGCATGAGAGATCACTTCTCCACTTTTTCCTTGCCTCTCTTTCCTCCACATATGCAAAAATGCCATGTAAAGCGCACTATTGTACTTACTTGCTCCTACAGATTCTTAAGCTTGCCACATAGGCATAAAGTCTGATGTGGCAAGTTAATCAAGAAGAAAGAGACTAGTTTGGTGACCCAAGGAAGAAACGGTGCTAAGTGCGTGTACCTACGTGAAAAGACAATTTTGAGTCTATAGCTAATTAAATGAAGCAAACATAGCAACACCATTTCATTGGAAGAGGTCACTCCTTGGCAAATGCAATAAATACTAGTACTCCCTGTGTCCCATTATATAAGAACGTTTTTGACACTATGCTAGCTAGTGTCAAAAACGTTCTTATATTATGGGATGGAGGGAGTACGAAGAAAGAGATAGAGAGGAGTAAAAAAACACTTATAGCCAACCTTATAGCCAACCTTGTTGTAGTATGAGTGACTAAGTGATGACTATGTATGACATGCCAACATCAGATAGCCTAACGCACCGTGTTAAATCTCCAAGGGCGCGACCGCGCGAGCGACGCGACGGTCGTGGTAGGCGCGACCATGATACGGGCTGCTGGCAGCCCTTGGATCTGAGATCAAACGGTCGCATGCTAAGTTGCTGAAAATTTTAAGAATAACCCTCCAGGATAGGATATTCATCCATAGGTCTAGAATCATGCCATGCAACCATTCGATCTCAGATCCAAGGGCTCTCGGAAGCCCGTCTCATAGGAGAATGGAAAGCCACTACCCTGCCGTTCGCACGCTGACAGTTCGCTCCTACTCTTTCCCGCACGTCCTTTAATACTATGGTGGTTTGCTCCTAGTCGTCCCGTCCATTCACATTACGACAGTTCCACTAATCCTAACCCTCCTCCCAAATGCATGGCGTCCCAAATCTCCCCGATCGGCAGTGAGTACAAGGTTAGAACCATCACCGGCGATGAGTTCGACGTCATCTACACCCGTACTTCCGCGACAGTGAAAGGATGCCTTTCTCGCTTCAGACGCATGTTCGAAAACTCACATGATGAGTGGATCACAGGGCTAGATGTTGAGTACACCACAGTCGTGGGACGAGAGAAGGATCTAAAGGACGAAGAGAGGAAGAAGCCCGCCGTGATCCAGGTTTGCGTACATAACATTTGCTTAGTCTACCACATATGCCATGCCGACGTTGAGTGCCAGGATTTTAAGAACTTCCTCGAGGACAAAACAGTCAAATTCGTTACTGTAGACTTTAAGAACGACAAAGAAGTCCTGCGTTGGATAGGCCTCGTTGTAGGCAACCCCTTCGACCTCTAGAAGAATCGGCTGGTGCCCTCTCGACAGCCCTCAATGCTGACCTTGGCAGGAGCCATGGTTCATCCTTCGTACCGCAAACTGGAGAAACCTCATTACACGTTTCATCGTCATGCATGGCAGCGGAATGTACTAGATATAGACCACATCCACTACGTTGCAATGGATGGCTACCTTTGTTTCAATATCTACAAGGGTTGGATGAAGAGCAACAACCAAGTTGGCGGTTCAAGCAAGGAAGTATCGGCCAAGAGGAAGAGGGACAAGGACGAAGTCGAGGACTTGGACGAGGACTCCGAGTAAGGTGGCAGTGTCGTTGCTCATGGCGGTTCTAAAATTCTAATGCAGTGTCTACCGGATTAGTCATAGTTTAATTTCAAGTGTGCTTAGTTTAATTTGAGGGGTGTGTTGTGCTGAGCCCCCAGCAGAACTATGTTATGTTTCTTCTCGTTACTTTAACTCTTCAGTATGTACATACTAGTACTAGTATTTCTTTAATAGAATTTAGCACCCCAATTAAGCAAGTACTAGCTTTTTTAATAGTACTATCTGCATAATTTGGCGATGAGCACTCTCTATATGTACCACCTTTTTTTAAAATTTCAATTTTTGCTCCATGGCGCAATCCATCGATAGTGGAGTACTACTGTACAAAACTATACATTTTTTAAAAGGCTAGCGTACTGTTCATCACACACACATATATATATATATAGCCAGTTAAATTCTCAACCTAGAACGACGTGCATGCCATGTAGTAAACCGATCCGAAGGAAGTATAGTAAAAATGAGGTGATTTTACCCAGCGATCGGCGGGGGGAGCATGGCCTGTCATGCGGTCCCACGTGTCATGATGTACCAAGGCGATGCGCGTGTCCCTCTTGAGGCAGAAGCAATACTAGTACGTGGTTTGAGATGATGTCGAACAGAAGTGTGAAATAATGGTTGCTTCGTCCGTCTGGGAAGGTGCGGCATTGTGATTTGACGTCTCATTGCTCATTACTAACACTGGGCCGGTACGAGTGGGGTGCGTCCCCCTGCTGTTCTGCACTGTTATTTGGTGCTTGACACATCGACCCGGTTGCACATGAGATGACCCCCACATACTTTGTCAAAATAAACAACACCCCGATCAATGCATTTCACTCTTCCGTGCAACGGACGGGCACCTTACTTGCTCCTACAGGTGCTTAAGCTTGCCACATAGGCATAAAGTTTGATGTGGCAAGTTAATCAAGAAGAGAGAGAGTAGTTTGGTGACCCAAGGAAGAAACAGTGCTAAGCGTGTGTACCTACGTGAAAAGACAATTTTGAGTCTATAGCTAATTAAATGAAGCAAACTTAGCAACACCATTTCATTGGAAGAGGTCACTCCTTGGCAAATGCAATAAATACTAGTACTCCCTATGTCCCATAATATAAGAACATCTTTGGCACTACCCTAGTGTCAAAAACGTTCTTATATTATGGGACGGAGGGAGTACGAAGAAAGAGATAGAGAGGAGTAAAAAAATACACCTATAGCCAACCTTATACCCAACCTTGTTGTAGTATGAGTGACCAAGTGATGACTATGTATGACATGCCAACATCAGATAGCCTAACACACCGTGTTAAATCTCCAAGGGCGCGACCGCGCGAGCGACGCGACGGTCGTGGTAGGCGCGACCATGATACGGGCTGCTGGCAGCCCTTGGATCTGAGATCAAACGGTCGCATGCTAAGTTGCTGAAAATTTGCAGAATAACCCTCCAGGATAGGATATTCACCCATTGGTCTAGAATCACGCCATGCAACCATTCGATCTCCGATCCAAGGGCTCTAGGAAGCCTATATCATGGGAGAATGGAAAGCCACTACCCTCCCGTTCGCATGCTGGCAGTTCGCTCCTACTCGTCCCCGCATGTCCTTTAATACTACGGCGGTTCGCTCCTAGTCGTCCCGTCCATTCACATTACGATAGTTCCACTAATCCTAACCCTCCTCCCAAATCCATGGCGTCCCAAATCTCCCCGATCGGCGGTGAGTACAAGGTTAGAACCATCACTGGCGATGAGTTCGACGTCATCTACACCCGTTCTTCTGCGACGGTGAAAGGATGCCTTTCTCGCTTCAGACGCATGTTCGAAGACTCACATGATGAGTGGGTCGCTAGGCTAGATGTTGAGTACACCACAGTCGTGGGATGAGAGAAGGATCTAAAGGACGAAGAGAGGAAGAAGCCCGCCGTGATCCAGGTTTGCGTGCATGACTTATGCTTGGTCTACCACATATGCCATGCCGACGTTGAGTGCCAGGATTTTAAGGACTTCCTCGAGAGCAACCTAGTCAAATTCGTTACTGTAGACTTTGGTAACAACAAAGAAGTCCTGTGTCGGATAGGCCTCGTTGTAGGCAACACCTTCGACCTCCAAAAGAATCGGTTGGTGTCCTCTCGTCAGCCTTCAATGCTGACCCTGGCAGGAGCCATGGTTCATCCTTCGTACGGTAAACTGGAAAAACCTCCATACACGTTTCATCGTCATGCATGGCAGCAGAATGTACTAGATATAGAGCACATCCAGTACGCTGTAATGGATGGCTACCTTTGTTTCAATATCTACAAGGGTTGGATGAAGAGCAACAGCCAAGTTGGCGGTTCAAGCAAAGAAGTATCGGCCAAGAGGAAGAGGGACAAGGACGAAGTCTAGGACGTGGACGGGGACTCCGAGTAAGGTGGCAGTGTTGTTGCTCATGGTGGTTCTAATGCAGTGTCTACCGGAATAGTTGCAAAGTTTAATTTCAGGTGTGCTTAATTTAATTTGAGGGGTGTGTTGTGCTGAGCCCCCAGCAGAACTATGTTATGTTTCTTCTTGTTACTTTAACTCTTCAGTAAGTACATACTAGTATTTCTTACATTTCATCTTTTAGTTGGTATAGTACTACCACTCGTTTATTCATATTATATACGTACAATATATATGGCCAACATCATATAGCCAGCAGTTTAGTTGTCAAAGAATTTCAGGGTGCTTAGTTTTGTCAAAGAATTCCAGGGTGCTTAGTTTTATTTGAGGGGTGGGTTGTGCTGGACACCATTATTGTGACTAGCCTTTTTAATAGTACTATATGCATAATTTGGCAACGAGCACTCTCTATATGTACCACCTTTTTTTTAATTTCAAGTTTTGCTCCATGGCGCAATCCATCGATACTACTGCTGTACAAAAGTATACATTTTTTAAAAGGCTAGAGGGCGTGGCAGTCTAGCTTGGTCGGTTTCATGAGAGGCGAGGGCCTTTGTGATTTGACGGCTCATTACTGCTGGAAGGCGGGGCCTTGTGATTTGACTGCTCGTATAAATGCGCCAATGACCTGATCGAGGAGGAGCAAAGAATCATGCGGTATACTCAAGTTTTCCACTGGAGTAGTACTGCGACAGGGGAGCACGAAACACGGCAGCCCAGTGCCATATGGCGATAAAAAATGATCTAATTTGCTAGTCATCTCATTGTTAGCATTGTTCTATTCATTCCCTCAAAAAACAAAAACCATGTTCTATTCATGCCTCGCAGAGAACGTGACACGTGCGGCAAAACACCCGAAGCAAAAGATGAAACACAACAGCAAAAGAAGAAGGAAGATTATCATCCCAAATGATCTAATTTGCCACGGAGTCGTAACTGCTTCTTCATAGCCTCCACGACCTCCATCTCCTTGCGCGTCTCCTCCGCCATCTTCTTCATTCTGTCCATGACGCGGGATTTCTCGACGCGAGCCTTCATCATCTGTTCCACGGCCGCATACGTACCTTGACAGCAGCCGGGTGCTCGATGCGGAGCTTCGCCAACTCCTCCTTCTGTTCCATGACGAGGGCCTGCAGCATCTTCATCGAGGAACTACTATTCTCATGCAGCTTCTTCCAGCCGATGTTCTTCTCCTTTAACAGGTCGATCTCGTGGCAGAGCTTCGCCTTGTCCTCCTGAAGTCGCAGGATTTCTCCGGTCGCCTTCTTCTCTGAGGCAATGCTCTTCTTCAGCAGCATCACCAAGCCGGCGGTCAACTCCCCCTGCTGATTGAGCTCAGCGGGCATGTCGTCGAGGCTCTCCTTCAGTAACTCTGTCAAGCCTTGGATGAACTCCTTCTGATTATTGAGGTGCTTATTGAGCTGATCGGGCATGCCGTCGAGGGATAACGACTCCAGCTCTGCCGGCTCGGCATGTTCGCCTCCGCGGCTAGGGCACTCCTGGGAGCCATCGCCTGCCCGTGAGAGATCTTTCGAGGTCTCTGCGTGGCGGCGAGCCCTCTCTTTTTTTTTCTGCAGCCTTGGTTGCCGCTCCCTTGTTACGAGTAGTTCTCGACCTAGAGCTCTGCTCACCGGCCATGGCAACGACGGACGAAGAAGAAGCACTTATGAGGAGGAAAGGTAGAGTAATTTTCGGTTAGGTAGTTCCCCTTTTTATAACCTAAGTACTAGCACTAGTAGTACTAATACCTGCATAGTGGGAACACGTTCAGGTTTGGTACGTAGTACTAGTAGGTGTGAGCAGGCTTTCGAATGTGATGGGAACAAGGTAAAGATTAATTGATGGTTTTGGTTTCGAGACCCGAAACGGCTCCCGATGAGTTTAGTGGAACATAAATTTCAAGTAGACTACACTGCTCAAATGCGTAAATATTATGTTACTGTCAAAAATTGGCACAAAATACGTAGGAGACCAATGGAAGTACTACTAGCAACCCATGATTTAACTACTCGCATGCGTGCAGTGGAGTAATAATGTCTTTCTTCCGCCCTCACGTCCACTCAATTTGCATGCGCTGTATTAATTGACCATCAATGAAGTGAACGACTTTACACGCGTCAAATTATCACATGGGGTGGATCTTGGTACAAAATTGCGTCCGTCCGTGTACCCGCGTGTGCGTGCGAGGGAATGAGTGCGTGCTGGCGTGCATGCACATCTTCGCTTCGTGCATGTACCGCCAGTATGGCTCAGGGAGGACGAGTACATTCTTCTGGAACCAGCAGCACGTCACTGTGATCAATCCACGCAAGGAGGTCGCGACAACGCCTCCACATGTGCCACGTGGATTCATGAACTGTAAGAGAGACACTGTGTAGCGTGCCATTGGTATTCTAATTTACGTGTTTTGCACATACTCGAAGTACTAGTAATTTACACGTGCATTGCACGCATCAGATTTTGCAACCAAATTATGAATAAATACCACACTATAGCATGTAAGCTCTTAGTCATATATGCGTGACGTAGCCCTTCATTTAATTCTTATAGTTCATCTCATTCAAAATCAAATTAGTTTTTATAAAAAAGCTAAGAACGCGTGAATAGGAAAACCATGGGATTATAGTGGAATGTCGTCTTGAATCCTACAGGATTGTACGAGTGTTTGATTGTGCATAGAAAAAACGCAGAATTCTTTCAAAGAGGTTTGAGTGGATGGGATGTTTCCTATGAAATCTAGTGCAAATGAATCATATGGAAAAATTCCTATGGTTTACAATCCTACGAATCAAACAACCAAGATAGGAAAAATTCCTAATGATTAGAATCCTCCAAAATTCCTTTGAAAATCCTTTGAATCAAAGAAGCCCTTAATCTATTTTATGATTCATGGAATTGTGCGTTGTAAAGCATAAAGTAAAAACAAATAATGGCAATTCAACTAGAAAAAAAGTTTGGGCAGTTATGATACGGAAGATTCTAGAACAAAAGAGAACCACTGTTGTTTTGAGGTTTGTGCATTATGCTTAAGTTCAACCATGGAGTCTGCTAGATTGTACATGTGGAAAAATCCGGTGGGGGGCTAGAAGATGGTGCGAGGGGCCGAGTGGAGGGAGACTATGAAGGAATGCACAAGTGCGAGATCAGTATTTAGAGAGATGGGGCAAACACGTGCGCTGTTGCACGCACTGGCGGAGCCATGAAAAATAAATGAGCTAGGGGGCCAAGCATTGCTAATCCTTTACGAGGAGGGTCAATTCATGAAATTAAACCTTTTTTAGCAGCAATTGTCTAATGATCACATTCATATTAGCCTCGATATATAGTGATGTTAGGGGAGGGCAGGGCCCTTACTGCCCCTGTCTTCGCCATTGTGCACGCATCTGAGAGATGAAGCGGAAGGCATGGATGATGAGAGGGGGACGTTGGATATATAATTAATGTGGGTGTATTAGCTATTTATGTTAATCCTATATAGAGAGGTATAGATTGATCGATGTGGACGTGGGAGAGGTATAGATTGATCGATGTGGACGTGGGAAAGAGGGTGAGACCTCACTGGATATATCAATTGATCGGTTTGTGTGGAAAACTATGAAATACCTAGCTATATACACACATACATAGAGGAACATCGATCGTTGCGCATGCACGCGTGAGAGATAAAGAATGCCCGGTATGAGGGAGAGGGGGATGTGTGTGGGTGTGTGCCTTCATGGGAGACCGACCTGAAGAAAAAGATTGCATGCGTGCGATAGATAATGCCGACTGGTAGTGTGTGTGCATGCATGCACAAGAGAAAGTTAGTGGTACAATTATAAAGAGAAGACTACTGTGTGGGTGTAAAAGAATAGGTGAGGTCATAATCAATGTAAAGTTGAATTCAAATATTTGAATAAGAGATCCTGATGTTTGAAACCCATGCATGCATGAATATAACGGAGATCTGCACGGTGCGCTTTGGAAACGAGCATGTTGTAATGTATACACATTGAACAAGGTCAGACTGATTTGAATTTGAGATACCGATGGCAGACATGATTTGCCCATGTCGCATCCGTGCATGTAATTGGAGATGATGGGCGGCTTTCGCATCACATATCTATATCTATACCCCTATATATATTATATTATATTTTTTTTATATTGTGTGCGGGTAACTTTAACTTTGAAAGATGGTCATTGGATGAGGCGAATCCGATGGTCCAAAGATGGCAAATTTGAGCACTATTGGCCGTTGGATATCATCTAGATTCCACCAGATTTTGCCACATGTATAATCTAGAAGACTCCATGGTTGAACTTAAGCATAATGCACAAACATCAAAACAAAAGCACTTCTTATTTGTTCTAGAATCTTCCGTATCAGAATTGCCCAAATGTTTTTCTACCTGATTTGCCATTATTTGTTTTTACTTTATGTCTTACAACGCACAATTCCATGAATCTTAAAATAGATTAGCTTTCTTATAAAAACTAGATGATTTTGAATGAAATGAACTATAAGAATTAAACGAACATCTACATCATGCATATATGACTCAAACCTTGCATGCTATAATGTGGTATTTATTCATAATTTGGTTGCCAAATCTCATGCGTGCAATGCACATGTACCTTACTCTAGTCTAAATGGTGTTTGTGTGTGTGTTGTGTGTGTTGAGGTGCAAATTGTCTTTTTTTGGGTACACGTTAAGCTTGTTCTTCCGAAATTTCAAGCCGCGCCTTGTTATGCCGAAAATTGAAGCTAGCGTCTCTGTCTATCGTGCTGCGAAACTCCCGCCTCTTCAACCCGCGCCTTGTTAGCCTGAAATATATTTAAGATATATCTTTGTCTCGTTGTGCTCCGACAACTCCCTCCATCTCAACCCGCACCTTGCTATTCCGAAATTACAACGCACGTGAAAACTCCCACCTCCTGTGAAATCCCGACACGTGAAATGCCCGTGATACCCCTGAACCGAAAGAACCGCCTCAAATCGGTGGGGGGTACTTTCGTTACTTACCCCACATTTTGGACGAGCGCATCTCTAAGTGATGGTTCCCTACTGCCATCCCATCTGCCCACCCATTCATACACCAAGGCCGCGAAAACCTACGACGAAACCCCACACCCTGCTCCGTCCGCCACCCAGCCGGAGCTTCTTCCCCGACGACGTCGTCCACAGCAACACCTCGGCGTCCCTCATCCACCGTACCGGATGAGGATCCGTCGTCGATCTCATCGTCCCGCCAGTTCAGCCACCCCGTCCTCCACCACAAAGGAGCTGCCCCGATGTTCCCCTCATCTTTCGCGCCACCTCCATTCCCACACCACCGTCTTCATCCGCACCACCGGAAGAGCATCATCATCACCGTTTCCTCGGATGAAGCTGCGGCCTAATCGGCACCACCAAAGAGGTTGTACACTAATCGCCGCATTTTCTTCTTGATTCGATCTCACGGTGCTACCGGCGCTCGATCCCGAGCCGACACAGCGCGGCTCCATCCATGGCAGCGTCGCCGGCCACTTCCTCCACGGTGTCGCTCCCTCAGCAGCGACGTCCACATCAGTAGGAGCTACTGCTGCTTTAGCTCTCGCTCGCGCTGCTGCTTTGCTCTTGCTCTCGGTCCCCTGCTTGGTCTGCTCTTGCTATTGCTCTTGCTCGCGCTGTTGCTCTCGCTCTTGCTCTTGCTTGCGATGCTGCTCCGATTTGGCTACACTTCAGTCGATTGAATCGACTTTTGGGTCAGTCGATTTCCAAGGGGCGGGCTTGCCGGGGTGAAGGAAGAACCAGCCGCAGCGGGGAGGGGGGCTCGCCGGAGAGGTACCCCACTATCTATCTTAGGGTTCAGGATGGGGGCGGTGGTCGCCGGCGGTGGCGGGGCGTTGGCGGGGCGGTGGCGTGGGAATCGCTGGAGAAAAAGCTCGGCACGGGGGGGGGGGGGGGGGGGTTCTAGAGGGATGGCCGGGGCGGCGGCGGACCGGCGGTGAGGAGTGTTTTCAGGGCGGGCGGGGCGGCGCACCGCCGGCCGCGGGCGGCGGGGGGCTGCTGTTTGGCCGGTGGTGGGTGGCGGCTCAGGAGGGTGGAGGTTGAAGATGAACCGCAGGCCCTTGATTTCGTATCCAACGGATACAAAATCAACTGACCAGAGATGATAAAGTCAGTCGACTGACGTGTAGCCTCACCTTGCTAGTGCGTTCAGTTTCGACAGCAAAATTCAGTTTCGACAGCAAAATTCAGTTTGGACAGTTTGGTTCAGTTTCGACAGTTACGTTCAGTTTCGACAGTTAAGTTTAGAGATGAGCGGCTGATGTATTTTACATCTAGCACTTTGTGGTTATGTATTTTATGTCATGTATTGCAGATGCTATTAGAATTCCACTCAGGTTAACGTTGTTTGTTGTCTCTCATGCCCTGCTTCAACCTCGGTGTCGTACAACTCATCGGAGCTGCTCCAACGACGAAACCCTTCATCACATCGGAGCAGTACCTCGGGCTCCATCTCCAGACGCCTAAGATCTTGTTCCCCTCCTCCGACAGCAAAGTCAGCCGGAGCATCCTCACCGGCCAACCCAATCACGCTGAGATCAACATGGCTTTGCCAAAGAGGTTGCACACTTGTTGCATCTCTTTTTTTACTCTACATGTTATATATATTGTCCACTGAGCACTCGTAGTAACGGGAAATATGATTATTTTATCCTACTATATGACAAGCAGTGAGGTACCAGGCAACTTAGCTATCCGTGATGGACTCTCTTGAACGCCATCATTATTTATCTCTGCGCGTTTGAGTTGTGCATTTGTCGATGGGCCTGGGAGTTGAGCTAGTATGGTAGTGGCCTGGGTCCAAAGTAATAGAAGTAGCACAAAAACATTTTTTTAGTGTATGATTTTCCTTGCTCAAGTCTGCATACTAGAATCACCAGTGCTTGAAAGGAAAAGTGAATGAAAAACATAGGAATTGGAAAGTTTCCTATGGTACTACTTTTCATGAATTTGGTGCAAAGGAATGGAGCAAAGGAAAACTGTAGGATTTGTTCCTTTAGTGTCTCCTTGAAAGAAAAACCGTAGGAATTCTAATTTCCACTTCTCCTCCTTTTCATGTTCCTATTCATCAAGCACAAGACTAAGAGATAGTAGCATAATAGCATTATAACCGTACATTTTCTTGTTGTTTGACTTAATCTCACCATGCTTTTTTGCATCCTATGATCTTCCAATTGTTGTGAATCAAACACCCAGATTGGCAGAGATCCTGTGTTTTTAAATTCTCTATTTTGCACGTGCATTCCCCTGCATTGTTAGAATCCTCAAATTCAAACAAGCCCTTACTCAATTACTTCTGTTACAGATATGTGTCAAAGAAAACCTTGTGTGGTTTGTCCTGCTCCTGCAGCGCTGTGTTCCACCCCAGCTCAGCTGCTCCAACGACGGAAGGGTTCACCACAGCAGGGATCCGCTCTCTAGACTGTCTTTCGCCGCCTCAGATCTTCTTCCCCGCCGCCGACAGCCACGACAACTGCATTACCATCATCAACTGAGCAGATGACCTTGAGGACTACACGTGTCCGCAAGAGAGGTCACACTCTTCCGTGTCTGCTTACGTTATGCTTCGCTTAATATGATGACATGCTACATTATCGTCGTGTTCACCTATTAGACTCCGAGTCAGGTCCAAACTAATGCTGAAACTTGAGTTTTTAAATGGTTGTGGGGTACATATTGGGGCAGCAATCAGTACTATTTGTCTACTATCTGGTTAATCTACGGTGTCTACTATGAGTTTCATGTTGGGTGCAAACAAACATTAAAGGAGCCATTATCTGTATTTTTTAACTAAAGCTATTATCTGCCTGCTATCATTGGTTTTGGGTCTATCCACAGTTTGCTACCATCACACTGGATTTGTGCATGCACTCCTTACATAATCTCACTATGTTTTATTCCTATGCATGACAGTTATTGTACACAACGGAACTGATCATGTAGAGCAGAAGAGACGAGCCTTGCGTGGTAATAAAATTTCATGCAGACGTCGTTCCATGGTGGGTGCAAAGGCAGCCCCCCCCTCCACCCATTTCAGATCGTAATCAAGAGGAAGATAACTGTTCTGAGGGGGATTCAGAAGGAGAAGACCACTCCTATTTACCCCATGAGGTCTTTGCTCTAACTTGGCATGCTGATGTTGGTAATATCATGCATATGGTGCCTTGCATTGCTTACTGTATACATTAAAGATGTCATCTGCTTAGTTTAGACATGCTTTGTGTCAATGCCATCTGTTTTGTTTCTTTATCGTATATGTGAATCATGCAATGCCATCTTATCTAGCCAGGCATCATATATGTGAATTTTGCAATGCCACCCTGGTTAGCCAGTCATCTTATATGTGAATTATATCATGCCATCATTTTTTTATTATGTGTTAAATTTGTCAAAATTTTTAGTACATTCAATTACTCTTCTTGTGCATCAGCCTTTCAGCACGGTCATGGAAAAATCTGGAGTGGAAACAAGGTCTTTAGAGCAGACAATGCTATCTGACGAAGCGCATGTCTTGCTGGTTACCGATAGCTCCTCAGAGGAGGATTCAGAGACAGATGACCAGTCATATTTCCCCCCTGAGGTGCATGCCCTAACTTGGCAGGGTTATGTTACTCATATCGTGCGTATGGTATCTTGCATTGCTATGTCATTTGCTTAGTTTAGACATGCTTTGTGTGAATGCTACCTGTTTAGTGTCTAATTACCATATATGTGAATTATGCAATGCCATCTTGTTGCAAGACATCATATATGTGCATTATGCAATGTTATCTTGTTGCAAGGCATTATGTATGTGAATTATGCAATGCCATGCTGTTTAGGCAAGCGTCATGTATGTGAATTATATCATGTCGTCCTTTTTTTGTATTTCTCATTGCTTTTGTCGACAATGTTTGTATATTCAACTGCTCTTCCTGTGCATCAACCATTTGAATTGGTGATGGAGAAATCTGGAGTGAAAACAAGGTCTTCAGAGCAGACAATGCTACATGCTGAAGCAGATATCTTGCTGGTTACAGATAGCTCCTCAGAGGAGGATTCAGAGGCAGATGACCAGTCCTATTATCCCCCTGGGGTGTATGCTCAAACTTGGCAGGGTTATATTACTCATATAATGCATATGTTGTATTGCAATGCTTATTTTTTACATCATATACACAATATTGAATGCCATCTCCTTAGTTGACACATCATATATGCAATTGCCCTCTGCTCACTTCCTTAGTATATAAATCATATATTTGAATTATGTCATGCCATGATGTTTACATAGACAACATGTATCTGAATTATGGCATGCCAGCCCATTTTCTAAAGACATAATATAGTTATATCATCTCATCATGTTTACATAGTCATCATATTTTAAATTATGTCATTCTATCCATGAATTATATCATGCCATCATGTTTCCATCGACGGCATGTTTGTGATTTATGGCATGCCAACCACTTTAATAGACACATCGTATAGTTATATCATGTCATCCTGTTTACATAGTCATCATATTTTGAAGTATGTCATCCTATCCTGTTTAGTTAGCCATCATATATGTGAAATTGTGTCATGCTATCCTGTTTAATTAGCCATCATATATGTGAAATTATGTCCTGCTATTCTGTTTGCTTAGACAACATAAATGTGAATTATTTCATGCCCTGTTTTCTTCCCCACTATCCATTGCACCTGTCTATCTTACAATGTATGTACATTCAATTACTTTTCTTGTTTATCAACCATTTCAATTGGAGGGAGTGATGGCAGTATCTGTGGGAGTAAAAACACGGTCTTTAGAAAAGATCATGCTACCTGTCGATGCAGATAGAACCACGGTTGTACTTGCCCAAGAATCAGCCCCACAACACATAACCCACACTCATGCAGATTGTACCCCTACCTAGTTGGACAGAGAACTAGCTACACCCCTTCTAACCCCAACCCCAGTAGATAGACACCTAGTTCCCGTTGACACAGCACCGTCTCCACCAGAGAGCACCCAAACACGAGCAGTTAGTAAGGCAACTGCAGTGCCCAAATCACGAGGACCACCACTCCGAACCCGAAGTCAACGCTTAAAGCAGAAGAAGAATCATTCTCAGGTCAGGTTCCGTAGCTATGGTTCATACTACTTTGCTCTTGCATCACTGTATTTACTGATACCAACCAATTTCAAATTTGAAGGATGCAATTGAAACTCCAATGGCGCAATAGGTATGTTTTAAACCTGTTTCTTCAACGTGTTTGGCTATTTGCTGTTGTAACTTGCTCTATGTTGATTTCAGTTTCCATTGAATAAACAGTTATGTTCTCATGCCATGCACATTACAAGTGTTGTTATTGTTGTGTAGTTTCCCACACTTATATTCTGGCTATGCTGCTTTGTCTTAAATAGATATGATTCGAACTGTATCTATCTTGATTTGGCAACATAAACTAGAATGATATAGACCATACAATGACCATACTACATAGATATATGTTTGTTTCATGCTGTTATCCTGTCCACCTTACTACTGAACTGGTTTACCAAAATGAGTTTCATGTACTACATTGTAAACCTGAGATGTGTTTGTTTGTTTCCCTTTTAGAATGTGGATAAAATATTGGAGAAGAGTGCCCTGTTATGCAATGGTAAAGGGAGTAATGCAGATAAGGTTCAAGATAGTGAGACATCCCTGTTGGTCTCCAAGAAAGCTGATAAAAACTATATTGAGGACACTAAGACAACCCCAAAGTCCTGTCTTGATGTAGTGTTCGAGTTACTGGCTACCACTGCTGGCACGAGCTCTTCGAACTCGTTGCCTGAATCAGTTCGGCTTCTTGAGTCTCAACTTCAAGTTGAAAGACATCGATCAGATGTTATGCGACAGGAAGCTGAAGGACTGAGGAAGTCCCTGCAGAATTCAGATGCATACTTTCTGGTGCAACAGCAGGTGCTAGAGGACTTAAACGCCAAACAAGAGAAAGTTAATAAGATTGCTAAGCATCTTGCCAGCATTATGGGTACCCAGGATATTGTTTCTTGAGCTCTTCTGAAGTGGTTTCAGTTCTGGACTTGTTTTGCTATGGCGTTTATATGCTGCTGTGTTCCCTATATTTGCACTGGTGGCGAACTTTGATGCCCAGTGGATGTAATATGTGTAATAGCCGTGATAGCCTAGTGTAAGTTGCTTGCTTATTTATTTCCTTGTTGTCTTTGTCGGTGTCAAAACCGGCGGATCTCGGGTAGGGGGTCCCGAACTGTGCGTCTAGGCGGATGGTAACAGGAGACAAGGGACACGATGTTTTTAGCCAGGTTCGGGCCCTCTTGATGGAGATAAAACCCTACTCCTGCTTGATTGATATTGATTATATGGGTAGTACAAGAGTAGATCTACCACGAGTTCAGAGAGGCTAAACCCTAGAAGTTAGCCTATGGTATGATTGTTGTTCGTCCTACGGACTAAAACCCTCCGGTTTATATAGACACCGAAGAGGGTTAGGGTTACACAGAGTTGGTTACAAGGGTAGGAAATCTACATATCCGTATCGCCAAGCTTGCCTTTCACGCCAAGGAAAGTCCCATCCGGACACGGGACGAAGTCTTCAATCTTGTATCTTCACAGTCCAGGAGTCCGGTCGAAGGTGATAGTTCGGCTATCCGGACACCCCCTAGTCCGGGACTCCCTCAGTAGCCCCTGAACCAGGCTTCAATGACGACGAGTCTGGCGCGCATATTGTCTTCGGCATTGCACGGCGGGTTCCTTCTCCGAATACTTCATAGAAGATTTTGAACACAAGGATAGTGTCCGGCTCTGCAAAATAAGTTCCACATACCACCATAGAGAGAATAATATTTACACGAGTTCAATCTACTAACGTATTCCATGGAGTGACATCATGGCCAAGTCTTCATTCGAACCGTTTTTACTGTTCCACCTCAGCGCGTTTAGCGAGGCGGTTTCCTTGGCACGTCTTGTCAAAGCAGAGACCGTGTCCTCTTATTCCGGGATTCTCATCAATACGGGCGTGGGTAACCCAACCGCGCCATCAATTACCACGCTTGGGAGATAAGCGAGTTTTACCAGGCTGGTGGGGATGCATAGCTTCGTCCGCCCATATAAGGGGATAAGGATCCACTCTTTCCATTTACGCCTTCTTCCTCCTTTACTTATCCATCTCCACACACTCGAGCTCCAGCGCCCAAGTCCGCACATCCCACCTCAACCTTCTCCGGTCATGTCAGGAGCGGGAGGCAAGTGGATGGCCTCCTCCGTCACGGAGGGGCACATCAAAAAGTTGAGGAAAGCCGGATACCTGCACAACAACATTGCGCACCGGCTTCCAGACGAGGGGCAGCTCGTCCCCACCCCCAGGCCCCATGAGAGGGTGGTGTTCCTCCCCCATTTCCTCCACGGACTGGGCTTCCCACTCTACCCATTTGTCCAGGGGCTCATGTTCTACTACGGCCTGGATTTCCACGATCTGGCTCCGAATTTCATCCTCAACATCTCGGCGTTTATCGTCGTGTGTGAGGCCTTCCTCCGCATCAAGCCCCACATCGGCTTATGGCTGAAGACCTTTAATGTCAAGCCGAAGGTGGTGGGCGGCCAGCAGGCGGAGTGCGGAGGCACCATGGCGGGCAAGATGCCCGTTATATGGCTCGAGGGCTCCTTTGTGGAAACCATCAAAGGGTAGCAATCGGGGTGGTTCTACATCACCGAGCTGTGTGGCCCTGAATGGGCAGCGCCCCCCGAGTTCCGATCTGGCATCCCCACACGGCTCACCTCCTGGAAAGAGAAGGGCCTGTCGTGGGGTAATTCGGAAGAGGTGACCGGACTCCAAACCTGCGTCCAAAACCTGATGGACAAGAAGGTTAAACTCGTCAACATAGTCCAGGTCATGCTCATCCGTCGGATCCTCCTGTGCCAACAACGGGCCTTCAACCTGTGGGAGTTCGATCCGGCACAGCACCGAACTTTGAGTAGGCTCTTCGACACTATGTACGAAGATGCCTGGAAGGTGCTGTTCAAGGGTGTCGAGGCTCCCGCATCCGCTACCGAAGATCGCGGATTCAGCTCGCAGCGTTAAGCCAGCGAGGTAAGCTATTTTACCCTTTACAGGACACTTGTTTTTCATAGTTTGACTCTATGCGGGATCTAAACTCCCTTACCTTTGACAGGCCTGGCAGAAGACGTCCGGGCAGGTTGACTATCCGGCTCCCTTGCCAGAAGACCCAGCGGACGCCCGATTAACGGGGCTGCTGGTTCCGGCACCTCACGTGGTGCCGGAGAAGAAGGCCAAGAAGAAGGCCACGGGAACTCGAAAGAGTTCCCGGCGCCAGGTGTTATCGGACTCCTTGTCCGATGACTCTGAGGCGGACTCCTCCCACGAAGACGAGGAGGAGGAAAAAGTGGCCTCTCCCCCAGCGGGGGGAGAGAAGAAAAGGAAGGCCGCCCCAACGGGGGAGGCCGAAGGGTCCAAGAAAGGAAGGACCCTCCCTCCGGACTACTCCACCAACGCCGACGATGATGAAGAGGAGTGGCCACCAAGGACTAAGCCCCTGGCGACTTCGTAAGTGTCCGGATACCAGAATAACTCATGGTGTTTTGGTAGTCGCATAGAATCTCTTAACGCTGAATACAACCCTTAGCCTGCCCAAGGACGGTCTCGACACTTCAACGAGCGGCTCCCTGGCCCCGTCGGCCGTGAATAGCATTTCACTTCCGGCCGCCTCCTCTCCTCGCGTTGCGTATGATGCTGAGGTGGAGTCCCAAAAAGGGCCCATCCAAGAGGAGGAGGTCTCGGAGGCGCCGCAAGGCAACCTCTCGGACTCCGGGCATGAGGGGGATCAAACCCCAAAGGGCTCTAAGTCCGGCCCTGGGCCGGACTCCGCGCCGGAACCTTCAGTGGTTCCGGAGTTCGGTAGGCGGTCCCTTCGTAAGAAGGGCGAGACTGCGACACCGGTGAACTCCGTCCAACCGGAGGCACCGGACAATTTGCTGGAGGCGCTTAACGGCGCCTCCATCAACGAGGAGCACCGCACTGTTATGAGTGTGGTGATCCGGAAAGTTCAGTCCGCGAAGAGTGGGCTGACTGAAGCTTGTGCCAGCCTTCTAACAGGCTTTGAGGTAAGTACTAAGATATGTAAAAATATTACTGCATAGATAGTAGCCCCTGGTGCTCAGTTTGGTGTTCGGAAAGAAAAACCAAATTGAGGATCTAAAAAGATGTACGCAGGAGTCTAACATAAGTATGTCACTATGGGAATGCAGGCTGCGCTGCTGACCTCTGCCGCACTGACTGCGGAGGTCAATGCATTGAAGCAGAGCCTCGAGCGGTCCAAGAACGAGCTCGGCCTTGCCAAGAAGTAGCTCGAGGACAAGGAAGGTAAGTAATACCTTATGGAACTATATAAAAGATGTGGTTGCAAAAAATAACAGGAATAACATGAAAATTGCAGGGGCCACGAGCGAGGTGGCAACCCTGAAGGAAGCGGTGTCCAGGGCCGAAAGCAATGCGGCCGCGGAGCGCACCGAGCGAGAGAAGCAGGAGGCGCGGGTGGCAGAGGTGCGGCAAGAGCTCCAGGCTCTCGTGGAAAAACATGAGAGTTTGGAGCGTGACTCAAAGACTCGAGTCCGAGCTCGCCTCGGCTCTTGAAAGCGCCAAAGTCGCTAAGGCCGAAGCCCAAAAATCCCTCCAGAAAATTGAGGCGATGAAGAAGATAGCAGCGGGTAAGGCATTCTTCATGCAAAGCAAGCACGTGAAAGTGAATTACTTGTTACTTACCCGAATCCGGAGCTCTCCAGGAGCATTCGCAGATCTGCCCCGCAGTGTGTCCAATGCTGCCGCATTCTACCGGGCCGAGGAGGGGAGCTCGACGGAGGTGTTCTGGTCTCAATATGCTGAGGCCGAACACCCGGTGCCCTTGAGCGACCAGCTGAAGCAGCTGGTCGAGCTCCATAAGGTGGCCGAACAGGCCATGAAGGGCCTCATAATTCGGTTGTGGCCTAAGGAAGCCATGCCTGGGAGCTACTTCGGGCTGGTGAGGCGGCTGGTGGACGCCTGTCCATGGATTGAAGTCGTCAAGCACTCCATCTGTATCGAAGGTGCCCGTAGGGCCCTTGCCCGTGCTAAAGTGCACTGGGGCAAGATGGACGCTGAGAAGCTTGGGACAGACGCTCCACCGCCGGGCAGGGAGTATCACACGCCCGAGATGTAATATGCAGGCGTCCTGAAGGGTGCGCTCCTTATAGCGGGTGAATGCTCAAAAGATGTAATTTTTGAGTAAACTCACATTTGTTATCATGTACGCTTGAAAACTTGTTCATATGCGCTAAGCAACGCTTGGGAATTTAAAATATTACCTTCTGTGCGGCCGTTTATTAGATTTGAGAGATGGCGAGTCGTCGGCTTCTGCCCCGATGCCACAAGTGCTGGGGTGTTCGGGATAAACTTGAGCACTCCTTTTCCCATTCTTGGGTCCTTCGAGGGAGGCGCTCAACGCAACGAACAAGGCAACCGGACTATAATGCTTGAACACTCTCACTTAGCCATAGAATTCTATAATTTTAAATTTCGGCGAAGCCCCTAGTATTCGGAAGACCGAATTTGGGGCACTATCCACGCCTGGGCCGGACAAAGCCGACTCCTCCCTCTAAGCGGCATAAGTCTTTAGGGACTCGAAGAAACCTCTCAAACAGCGACCGTCTCTCGCCCTATCATGACGGTCAGTTTTAGCTTTCTCCACTGAGGTGCTTAACCCAGCTCAACCGGGGCACAATCGCAGTGGTTCGCCCAGTGTTACCTTAGCCGATATAGCGGAACGTAAGGTACCAAAACATGGGAGCCGGGCAAACCCAACTATTGACCCAAGACATGATTTGGAGCCTATGCATATAATGTTATAAGTTTGGGGTGCCGCACTTGTGAAAGTGTTCGGACTTATCACACCATATTTTGGGGTACTTAAGCCCCTGGTGTATTTGGCCGTGCCAAAGCATATGTATGCAACATGTCATAAGTGAACATATATAGATAAGAAAAAGGAATGCAATAATAGGCAAAAGTTGTGCATTGTTTATTAAAAAAGCTGCGGTAAAAGCAGAACAATACAAATAGTGCGGTAAGCAAGGGACGGGACTATTTGAAATGTCGACCTCCAGGAGCGTGTTGCGGGATGATATGTAAAACAAGTATACTACTCGTTATAGAGACCACCTGTACATTTGACGTAGCTTTCTGCTTCACTGGCTGTTGCATCGTGTGTTCGGCAATTCTACTACCGGACAGGGCTTCTTGAAAAAGGAGTCCTGAAAGTAAGAGAAAAAAGAAGAATGACACAATTGGGAGCCCCTGGTGCGGTTGAGCCACATTCTGGGCCTGTCGTGGTCGTGCCCCTCCCCCAATGCCCATGGTATCTCCAGAGCGTAGTTATGTACGCGTAGGACTGGTTTCACAATTTCGCGAGGGCTGGGGTTGGGGCTGCATTGCTACGCGTGCTCGGAACGTGCTAGGCGGCCTTGTTGTAGGTTACTCTGGGTGCGCTTGACTGTGTCCGGACGTTTAATAGCCGGACTCGAGAATTGCCTTAAGAGGCTTATCGGTGTCAAAACTGACGGATCTCGGGTAGGTGGTCCCAAACTGTGCGTCTAGGCGGATGGTAACAGGAGAGAAGGGGCATGATGTTTTACCCAGGTTCGGGCCCTCTTGATGGAGGTAAAACCCTACGTCCTGCTTGATTAACATTGATGATGTGTATTACAAGAGTGGATCTACTACAAGATCAAGGAGGCTAAACCCTAGAAGCTAGCCTATGGTATGATGGTTGTTCATCCTATGGACTACAGCCATCCGGTTTATATAGACACCGGAGAGGGCTAGGGTTACATAGAGTCGGTTACAAAGGTAGGAGATCTACATATCCGTATCGCCAAGCTTGCCTTCCACGCCAAGGAAAGTCCCATCCAGACACGGGACGAAGTCTTCAATCTTGTATCTTCATAGTCTTGGAGTCCGGCCGATGATGATAGTTCGGCTATCCGGACACCCCCTAGTCCGGAACTCCCTCAGTAGCCCCTGAACCAGGCTTCAATGACGACGAGTCTGACACGCATATTGTCTTCGGCATTGCAAGGCGGGTTCCTCCTCCGAATAATTTATAGAAGATTGTGAACACCAGGATAGTGTCTGGCTCTGCAAAAATAAATTCCACATACCACCGTAGAGAGAACAATATTACACAAGATCAATCTGCTGACGTATTCTGCGGCGTGACGTCACACCACTCCCAAGCCTTTACTCAAATTGTTTTTATTGTTCCACCTCAGCGCGTTTAGCGAGGCGGTTTCCTTGGCACGTCTTGTCGAAGCAGAGATCGTGTTCCCCTTATTCTGGGATTCCCATCAATACGGACGTGGGTAACCCTACCGCGCCATTGATTGTGACGCTTGGGAGATAAGCGAGTTTTACCAGGCCGGTGGGGACACATGTTTTTGTCCGCCCATATAAGGGGATAAAGATCCAACCCTTTTACCTGCGCCTTCTTCCTCCTTGGCTTATCCATCTCCGCGAACTCGAGCTCCAACGCCCAAGTCCGCACTTCTCTCCTCAACCTTCTCCAAGTATGTCCGTAGCGGGATGCAAGTGGATGGCCTCCTCCGTCACGGAGGGGCAGATCTAGAAGCTGCGCAACGTCGGATACTTGTCCAGCGACATCACGCATCGGCTCCCCGACGAGGGAGAGCTCATCCCCACCCCCAGGCCCCATGAGAGGGTAGTGTTTCTTCCCCATTTCCTCCGCGGACTGGGCTTCCCACTTCATCCCTTCGTCCAGGGGCTCATGTTCTACTATGGCCTGGATTTCCATGATCTGGCCCCGAATTTCATCCTCAACATCTCAGCGTTTATCCTCGTGTGCGAGGCCTTCCTCTGCATCCAGCCCCACTTCGGCTTGTGGCTCAAGACCTTCAGTGTCAAGCCGAAGGTTGTGAAGGGCACCTAAGCGGAGTGCGGAGGCGCCATGGTGGGCAGGATGTCCCACGTTACGTGGCTGGAGGGCACTTTTGTGGAAACCATCAAGGGGTGGCAATTCGGGTGGTTCTACATCACCGAGCCGCGTGACCCTGATTGGGCAGCGGCCCCCGAATTCAGATCCGGCATCCCTACACGGCTTACCTCCTGGAGAGAGAGTGGGATGATCTGGGGGGATTCGGAGGAGCTGACCGGACTCCAAGCCTGCATCCAGAAGCTGGTGGACAAGAAGCTCAAGCTTGTCAACATAGTCCAGGTCATGCTCATCCACCGGATTCTCCCGTGCCAACGACGGGGTTTCAACATGTGGGAGTTCGATCCGGCGCAGCACCAGACCCTGAGCGGGCTCTTCGACACTACGTATGAAGATGTCTGGAAGGTGTTTTTCAAGGGTGCCGAAGCTCCCGCATCCGCTACCGAAGATTGCGGTTTCCGCTCGCAGCGTCCCGCTGACGAGGTAAGTGATTTTGCCACTTGTTTTCCATAGTTTGACTCTATGCGGGATCTAAACTCCCTTTACCTTTGACAGGACTGGCTGGCGAAGGCCGAATGGACTATCTGTCCGGCCCCATTGCCAGAGGACCCAGCGGACGCCCGCCTAACAGGGCTGCTGGCTTTGGCACCCCACGTGGTGCCGGAGAATAAGGCCAAGAAGAAGGCCATGGGGACTCGGAAGAGTTCCCGTTTTCAGGTGCTATCGGATGATGAATCCGAGGCCGACTCCTCCCACCAAGGCGAGGAGGAGAAGAAGAAAGCCTCTCCCCCAGCGGGGGGAGGGAAGAAAAGGAAGGCCTCCCCAACAAGGGAGGCCGAAGGGTCCAAGAAGGGAAAAACTCTTCCCCCGGACTGCTCCGCCAATGCCAGTGACGACGACGAGGACTGGCCTCCAAGGTCCAAGCCCCTGGCGAGATCGTAAGTATCCAGACTCCCGAATAACTTCAAGGTTTTTTCTTTTCGCCACATAATGCCTTTCTAATGCCGCATACAACCTTGCAGTCCGCCCAAGGATGATCTTCCCGTTTCGTCGAGCTGGTCCTTGGGTGCGTCGGATATGGATTCCCTTCCGACTGCCTCCACCCCCCGTGTCGCGGACGACGCCGAGGTGGGATCCCAGGAAGGGACCCACCAGGAGGAGGAGGCCCCGGAGGTGTCACAGGAGAACCTCCCGGATTTTGCACCGGACTCAGCCCCAGAGGCCAAAGTGGCTCCGGAGTCCGGCGG
This sequence comes from Triticum timopheevii, assembly GCA_963921465.1. NCBI lineage: Eukaryota > Viridiplantae > Streptophyta > Magnoliopsida > Poales > Poaceae > Triticum > Triticum timopheevii. The sequence continues at coordinate 516,096,970 of OY997270.1, forward strand.
GCGACCCCTTCGTAAGAAGGGCAAGACCGCAACGCCGGCTGCCTCCGTCGAACCGGAGGTGCCAGATAACTTGCTGGAGGCGCTCAACGGCGCCTCCATCAAAGAGGAACACCGCACTGTTATGAGTGCGGTGATTCAGAAGGTTCAGCTCGCCAAGAGTGGGCTGACCGAAGCCTGTAGCAGCCTTCTAACAGGCTTTGAGGTAAGAATTTCAATGTATGTAAAATGGTACCGCATAGACAGTAGCCCGTGATGCTCGGTTCGGTGTTCGGAAAGAAAAGCCGGACTGAGGATCTTTAGAAAGATAAACGCAGGAGTCATAAAAAATATGTCAATATGGGATTGCAGGCTGTGCTGCTGACCTCCGCCGCACTGACTGCGGAGGTCAATACTTTGAAGGAAAACCTCGAGCGGTCCGAGAACGAGCTCGGCCATGCCAAGAAGCAGCTCGAGGAAAAAGAAGGTGAGTAATACCTTATGAAAATTGTACCTTACAGAAAAGGATTTGGTTGCAAGAAAAATGACAGGGATAACGTGGGTATTGTAGGGGCCACTAACGAGGTGGCGACCCTGAAGGAGGCGGTGGCCACGGTCGAATGCAATGCGGCCGCGAAGCGCACCGAGCGAGAGAAGCAGGAGGCGCGGGTGGCGGAGGTACAACAAGAGCTCCAGGATCTCGTGAAAAAACATGAGAGCTTGGAGCGTGACTCGAAGACTCGAGAGTCTGAGCTTGCAACGGCTCTTGAGAGTGCATAAACCGCTAAGGCCGAAGCCTACAAGGCCCTCCAGGAGATTGAGGCGGTGAAGAAAATAGCAGCGGGTAAGGCATTTTTCATGCAAAGTAAGCATGTGAGTGTTAATTACCTGTTGCTTACCCGAATTCGGAGCTCTCCAGGAGCGTTCACAGATATTCCTCGCAGCGTGTCCGATGCTGCCGCATTCTACCGAGACGAGGAGGGGAGCTCGACGGAAAAGGTCTTCTGGTCTCAGTATGCTGAGGCCGGACATCCGGTGCCCCTTAGCGACCAGCTGAAGCAGCTGGTCGAGCTCCACAAGGCGGCCGAACAGGCCATGAAGGGCCTCATAGTTCGGCTATGGCCTAAGGAGGCCATGCCTGGGAGCTACTTCGGCCTGGTGCGGCGGCTGGTGGATGCGTGCCCATGGGTTGAAGTCGTCAAGCATTCCGCTTGTATTGAGGGTGCCCGTCGGGCCCTTGCCCGCGCAAAGGTGCACTGGGGCAAGATGGATGCCCAGAAGCTCGTGACGGACCCGCCACCAGAGGGCAAGGAGCATCGCACGCCCGAGATGTATTATAAGAGTGTGCTGAAGGGCGCCCGCACTATTGCGGGTGAGTGCTCCAAAGATGTAATATTTGAGTAGACTCGCATTTTGTTATCCTGTGCGCTGAAAACTTAGTTCATATGCGCTAAGCAACGCTTGTTAATTTAAAATATTACCTTCTGTGCGGCTGTTTATCAAATCTGAGAGATGGCAAGTCGTCGGCTTCAGCCCCCATGCCACGAGTGCTGGGGTGTTCGGGATAAATTTGAGCGCTCTTGTTCCCATTTTTGGGTCCATCTAGGGAGGCGTTCAACACAGCGAACAAGGCAACCGGACTTATAATGCTTGAACACTCTCACTTAGCCATAGAATTCTATAATTTTAAATTTCGGCGAAGCCCCTAGTCTTCGGAAGGCCGAATTTGGGGCGCTATCCACGCCTTGGCCGGACAGTATCCGGCTCCTCGCTCTAAGAGGCATAAGTCTTTAAGGACTCGCAAAAAACCTCTCGAACAGCGACCGGCTCTCGCCTCATCATGACGATCAGTTTTAGCTTTCTCCACTAAGGCGTTAACCCAGCTCAACTGGGGCGCAATCGCAGTGGTTCTCCCAGTGCTACCTTAGCCGATATAACTGAACGTAAGGTACCAAAACATGGGAGCCGGGCAAACCCAACTATTGACCCAAGACATGATTCGGAGCCGATGCATATAGTGCTATAAGTTCGGGGTGCCGCACTTGTGAAAGTGTTCGGACTCATCACACCATAATGCGGGAAACATAAGCCCCTGGTGTATATTAGCCATACCAAAGTGTACGGATGCAACATGCCGTGAATGAACATATGTATGAAAAAGAAATGCAATTTGTAAGCAAAAAGGTGCTGCATTGTTTTATTCAATAAGTGCTGCTACGAATGCAGAACGATACAAATAGTGCGATAAGCAAGCTATGGGACTGTTAAACATGTCCCCCTCCAGGGGTAGGCTGCAGATTAGTGTATAAAAATGCTCGTAATGGAGACCACCTGTATATTCGTTGTAGCCTTTATCCTTCCCTGGCTGTTGCATCATGAGTTCGGCAGGTCTGCTGCCGGACAGGGCCTCTGACAAACGGAGTCCTGTGGGTAAAAAATAAACGGAAAAAAGAAAAGAAAAAAGAACGACACACTTGAGAGCCCCTGGTGTGGTTGAGCCGCAGTCTGGGTTTATCGTGGTCGTGCCCCTCTCCCCATGTCCATGGTATCTTCAGAGCATAATGGTGTATGCAAAGGACCTGCTTTGACGTTTTGCAGGAGCTGGGGTTGGGGCCGCACTGCTACGCATGCTCCGAACGTGCCAGGTGGTCTTGTTGTAAGTTACTCCGGGCGCGCTTAGCTGTGTCCGGCCGCTTAACAGCCGAACTCGAGAATTGCCTTAAGAGGCTGCATTGCACTTCTACCGCGAGAGCCGCTGTATGTTCCTCCGTGCGGAGAGAACGTTCAGTGTTTCCGTTGACCGTGATGACTCCTCGAGGGCCTGGCATCTTGAGCTTGAGGTATGCGTAGTGCGGCACCGTGTTGAACTTTGCAAACGCGGTACGTCCGAGCAAGGCATGATAGCCGCTGTGGAACGGGACTATGTCGAAGATTAACTCCTCACTTCGGAAGTTATCCGGGGATCCGAAGACCACTTCCAGTGTAATTGAGCCTGTACAATTGGCTTCTACACCTGGTATGACGCCTTTAAAGGTTGTTTTGGTAGGTTTAATCCTTGAGGGTTCTATGCCCATTTTGCGCATTGTATCCTGGTAAAGCAGGTTCAGGCTGCATGTTATCACATGAAGTGAGTTCACTGTTTTGACTTCTAGTGGGAAAGTCTTCTGTTCTCCGGAGTGCTGCTTTTGGGTTTCGTCACTTTCACTTGGTGTGTTGAGCCCCTTGTGTTCGGCGTTAAGTCGGCCGGACTGCTTGAAGACCCAACAATCTCTATGGGTATGGTTTGCAGGCCTCCCGGAGGTACCATGTATTTGACACAGTCTATCCAGAATCTTGTTTAGGTTGGATAGATCGTCACTGTTATCCTTTAGGGGCAGTGTTTTGTTGTTCAGCCGAGAGCTTTTGAATCTGGCGTTGACCGCCGTACTATTTGGGCCATTTTCCTTATTCTGGCGCTGATCTTTCCGGTGTCGTGATTTCCCATTTCCATCCCTGATTTCGGATGTACTCGGGTCGCTGGTGCTGCATCTAGCTAGCCAACTGTCTTCCCCCGCGCAAAAGCGGGTCATGAGGCTTGTTAGTGCGGCCATTGTTCTTGGGTTTTCCTGGCCAAGGTGTCTGGCGAGCCATTCGTCTCGGACGTTGTGTTTAAAGGCTGCTAAGGCTTCAGCGTCTGGACAGTCGACTATTTGGTTCTTTTTAGTGAGGAACCTGTTCCAGAATTTGCGTGCTGACTCTCCGGGCTGTTGAGTTATGTGACTTAAATCGTCTGCATCCGGAGGCCGGACATAAGTCCCCTGAAAATTTGCTCGAAACGCATCCTCAAGCTCTTCCCAACTTCCAATGGTATTTTCTGGGATGCTTTTAAGCCAATGCCGAGCTGGCCCTTTGAGCTTGAGGGGTAGGTATTTTATGGCATGGAGATCGTCTCCTCTGGCCATATGTATGTGTAGGATATAATCCTCAATCCAGACTCCGGGGTCTGTTGTTCCGTCGTATGCCTCTATGTTAACGGGTTTGAATCCCGCTGGAAATCCATGATCCAGTACCTCGTCGGTGAAACATAGTGGGTGTGCGGCGCCCCTGTATTTGGGTGTGCGGTTGTCTTCAAGTGCTCGGCTGGTTGTGTTACTTCCTGGAGTCTTCTTTTTTGGCCCATAGATAGACCTGGCCGGGTTATCCTTTTTCCGAGGATCTTTATGCTGATCGTGTGCCGGCTTGTGTGGGGCGCCCCCTGTTGCTCTTGGCCTGTCATCTGGTCGTCTATCCGGCCAGGCGGCTTCTTTCTTTTTTGACTGCGGGGGCTCTAAGGCCTCCTCGTCAAATTCGGGCAACAACTTGCGCTTCGGGTAGCTCTTTGTCTGGTGACTAGTGCCATATTTATCTGCGGTGTTGAGTACTTTGCTCCATCGCATTCTGAGTGCGTCCTCCGCTGTTTTGAGCTTCCGCTTTTGCTTCTTCAAACTTCTTGCAGTGGCGACGAGCCTTTTATGAAGATTCATATGCTCTGGTGATGTGAGATCATCTTTGCCGGGGATGGGTTGCTTGTTGACATGTGCGTCGTCCACTGCTTCGCCCTGCTCTAGGGCCGGGTCCGTATGGGTGCCGTTTTTGTCGATGCCGGTCTTCGGGCGGCGCTTGCGTCGCCGCTTTGGTTGTTTGTTGGGGGAGTTGTTCTTCGCCACGTCCCATTTTTCCTCATTATCGCTTCCTTTTGGTGTATCCACCATGTATACGTCATGAGTTGGGGTGGCTTTCCCGTGCCCGGTAGGCGCTGGTTCTTGGTCGTCTCCGGCATCGTCGTCCATACCGTCAATGTCTTCGGAGTCGTAGTCTAGAATGTCGGTTAAATCGTCGACAGTGGCTACCAAGTGGGTGGTGGGTGGGCTTTGAATTTCTTCGTCGTCCGCATCCCAACCGTCCTGACCGCAGTCCGGCCAGGGCTCTCCTGATAACGAGAGATATTTTAGTGAACTCAAGATGTCGCCGAAGGGTGAGTGTTGAAAGATGTCCGCCGCGGTGAACTCCATGATCGGCGCCCAATCAGATTCGATCGGGGGGGGGGGGGGGGGGGGGGCGTAGGAGGTTTGAAGTCCGGCGAGGAGTCCGGCACCTCGGAGTCACGAGATTTATGAGGGACAAAGTCAGTGTTCGGCTCTATCACCGTAGAGGTTGCAGCCCCCGAGGCGGTGTCTAGGCATCCGTCCTCGATCTACGCAGCTGGCTCCGAATCGAAGATCGGAGCGGTTTCGAGTGCGGCCTCCAGGGTACTGTCCGGCTGCAGAGCTAAATCATGCTCGCCGTGACAGTGCGGCACGCTCGGCTTTGGCTCAAATCCATCGAGGATCAAGTCCCTGCGGATGTCAGCCGTGAAGTTCAAACTTCCAAATCTGACCTGACGGCCATGGGCGTAGCTTTCGATCTGCTCCAGTTGGCCAAGCGAATTGGCCCGCAGTGCAAAGCCGCCGAATACGAAGATATGTCCGGGGAGGAAGATCTCACCCTGGACTGTGTCGTTGATGATGATTGAAGAAGCCATCGAGCCTATCGGTGACAACACAGAGGAACTCTCGATGAAAGCACCAATGTCGGTGTCAAAACCGGCGGATCTCGGGTAGGGGGTCCCGAACTGTGCATCTAGGCGGATGGTAACAGGAGACAAGGGACACGATGTTTTACCCAGGTTCGGGCCTTCTTGATGGAGGTAAAACCCTACGTCCTGCTTGATTAATATTGATGATGTGTATTACAAGAGTGGACCTACCACGAGATCAAGGAGGCTAAACCCTAGAAGCTAGCCTATGGTATGATTATTGTTCGTCCTATGGACTACAGCCATCCGGTTTATATAGACATCGGAGAGGGCTAGGGTTACACAGAGTCGGTTACAAAGGTAGGAGATCTACATATCCGTATCACCAAGCTTGCCTTCCACGCCAAGGTAAGTCCCATCTGGACACGGGACGAAGTCTGCAATCTTGTATCTTCATAGTATTGGAGTCCGGCCGATGATGATAGTTCGGCTATCCGGACACCCCCTAGTCCGAAACTCCCTCAAGGCTGCTTTGTACTTCCGCCGCGAGAGCCGCTGTATGCTCCTCCATTCGGAGAGAGCGTCTGGTGTTTCTGTTGACCGTAATGACTCGTCGAGGGCCTGACATCTTGAGCTTGAGGTATGCGTAGTGCGGCACCGCATTGAACTTTGCAAATGCGTTTCGTCCGAGTAGTGCGTGATAGCCGCTGCGGAACGGGACTATGTCGAAGATTAACTCCTCGCTTCAGAAGTTATCCAGGGATCCGAAGACCACTTCAAGGGTAACTGAGCCTGTACAGTTGGCCTCTACACCTGGTATGACGCCTTTGAAGGTCGTCTTTGTGGGTTTAATCCTTGAGGGGTCTATGCCCATCTTGCGCACTGTATCCTGATAAAGCAGGTTCAGGCTGCTGCTGCCGTCCATTAGGACTCTAGTGAGGTGAAATCCGTCAATGATTGGGTCTAGAACCAATGCGGCGAATCCGCCATGGCGGATGCTAGTGGGGTGGTCCCTTCAATCAAAAGTGATCGGGCAGGAGGACCACAGATTGAACTTTGGGGCGACTGGCTCCATCGCATATACGTCCCTTAGTGCATGCTTCTGCTTCGTTTTGGGTATGTGGGTTGCGTATATCATGTTTACCGTCCGCACTTGTGGGGGGAAACCCTTCTGTCCTCTATTGTTCGGCGGCCGGGTCTCCTCCTCGTCATCGCTATGCAGCCCCTTGTCATTGTTTTCGGCAGTTAACTTGCCTGCCTGCTTGAACACCCAACAATCCCTGTTGGTGTGATTGGCTGGCTTTTCGGGGGTGCCGTGTATCTGGCACGAGCGATCGAGTATTCGGTCCAAATTGGACGGGCCCAGAGTATTTCTTTTGAATGGTTTTTTCCGCTGACCGGGTTTAGAGCCTCTGACTCCGGCATTGACAGCCGTATCTTCAGCATTATCGCCATTAATGCGGCGTTTGTGTTTGTTGCGACGCGACCTTGTGACACTCCAAAAAAAATTATGGTTTTTGTTTTCAGAAAGAGCCTTGCTTGGTTTGAAGAAGGTCTTTTAAACCCTTCTTAAAAACCCTCTTCTGAGTTTGCCCTCTCAAAAATCTTTTCTTGGATTTAGTTTCTTTTAAAAAGAAAACCTTTTGTTTTTGGGCTTTCATTTGATTTTGATCCATTCTTGTTTACCATGCCTCTTATGGTAAAACTCCCCCAAAACCCCTCCTTCCACTTTGGTACAACCCAAACATTCTGTCCAAACTAATAAAATCCATTTTTTGGATTTATTTCCAATTATTCATTTTTCCAAAATAATTCTGTCTTTTCTTTTGAGCCTAGGTGATTTGCAAAGCAAGTACCCTAATGCATTTGATTTTTGACCTCAACTCAACACCTCTGGATAGTCCTTTGTACCCACAACCTAGAACCATCTTGATCCACTCTTCTTCTTTTCAAATATTTCAAATTTCACTCTCTGCAAGTTTGGACCAGATTTGCCAAATTTGGTGAAATTCATATCTACATTTCTCCAAAAATTCCACCAAAATTCAGGCAACCTCTAGTTGCAATGAGAGACCTCTCCACCAAAAACCAGCTCAAGGAAAAATCCCTACATGCCAGAATCATTTTGTCGAACACTTGGCATGCACTGTTTTTGTTCATATTCAGTAAATTCAGAGTTTCAGTGTCGTTTCCCCGACAGAACTTCAGTCACATGCCCACTGTGCATTTGGATCGATGCTCGCAGCCCCTCCCTCTTGTCCGGAGCTCCACATGCGTGCTTGGCGCCTTCCTGGCGTCGGTGGCGCCCTGGCCCGCCTGCGCCGGCATGCCTTGTGGCGGCAGAACCACCATAACAGCCGACAGGGGGCAACACCACGGCAGAACGCCGTTCGGCACCGCCCAACCCTCCTGGTAGCTCTGCGTGGCCATCTCCTTGCCAGCGCACACATGCAGCACCGTCGCCGTGGCCTGGCACGCGCAGAGCGCGTTCTCTGCCGCCGACGGGCCGTGCCGCCATTCCGTCGAGGGCAGGCCGTAACCCTCCCTCCCGTGCTGAGTTGGACCCTGAAATGGCACCACTGCTCCACCTAGGCGATGCTCAAGCTCCTAAGCCAACCGTCCTGCCACACCGCCGCCGTAATCACCCGCCAGACTTATCCGTTCACGGCAACCGCCTCGGGCCGGCTATAAATAGCACCCCCCGAGCTTGCCCTCACCCCGGCACAACTCCACCACCTCACTAGACCCCGCCTAGCCACTGGGAGAGCCTCGAGGGGCCTTTCTTATTCGACTCCGGCCACCTCCGTCTGCCTCGGGCTCAGGCAACATTCTCTTCGGTGAGAACTCCTCCGCCGCCCTGCTCTTGCCCGTAGCCTCGTACCACCTCCAGTAGGCTAACCCCCACTTCAATTTGAACACCACAGCTCCCTCCGGCGAGATCCACGACTGCCTGAACCGCCGTCCGCTGGAGCAAGGGCCACCGTCGACACAGTGCTCGCCGGCGACCACCACCACCACCCACAGACGCGGAAAGGTGCACTGATCACGAAGGTAACCCCCGATCACCTTGCCTCGCCGTGGATCGCCGTCGGTGACCACCGCACCTCTCGGGCACCGTCGCTCTTTGTTTCCCTCGTTTGAAAATTCAAACCTGACAGGTGGAGCCCGCCTATCAGCCTCTCAGTCATTTCTTTTAAACGAAACATTTTTCTGGACTTTTCCGCAGAACCCCCTGGAAACTTTCTGTTTCATTACAGATGGGTCCTTGGACCAAAACTCTTATAACTTTTAAACAGAAAATGGTTTTTGGTTGATTCCTTTTCTGTCACTTTTACTTTTCTGTCTAGTTTTTTGTCATATTTATTTGAAAAATATTTGGGACACTTTTCTGTACACTCACGGTATTTACGTTACGTACGTATTTTTCTTATACCGTAGATATCGGAGGAGGTGACGGAGCTGCATACTTCACACAGTTAAACTCCGACTACTCCGAACCAGGCAAGCATGTTTGAACTCTTGATATGATGAGTGGTTGTTGCATGTTTACGTTTTAGTATAGTCATGGCATGTTTATGAACATTTCTTTGAATGTTACATTTCATGCACATAAGTGGAAAGTAAGTTTCGGAAAGCATTATGTTGTTGGATACATATTTGCATGGCCATGTGATGGCATGAGGAAGGGTAAGATGGCAGTGTTGTGACATGCCAGTCTTATGCCGGATTATTTGACTTCCGTGTCATCATGAAACAAATCACATTCCCATTCATTCCTTCCTGTACTGTCACATGTTTTCCGAAAGGAATATGGCTTAGTAGGTTGCAAATCGTTTTCCTGGTACACACCAAATAGAGAGGCCGGGATGAGCGTTCCATGGCCCTGGATTAAAGCCCGTCATCTGGTCAGGGGGCATGGGTGTTTCCGGTTGGGACCGAGAGGGGGGCACCCCTTAGAGCGCGCGTATAGAAATTTGGTCCCATGCTATTCGAGGTTGTGACCTCCCCGTCTCAAGGTTTTTCTTGGACGTTGTCCAGGGTGATTCCTGGCATCGTGAGGTGAAATGGGTGTGTACTAGTTAAGTGTGTTTCTACTGAAATACCGTAAACGGAACTAGTCCTTCGTGACTACGGAAATCCGTTGGCTATGGTCAGTTCATACAAACTCTTCAAAGTCTCAAATTCTTTAAATCATCTTGTACTTGTCCAAGTACCGTATTCATCTTAACTTGTCAGATATCAGCCTCATTGACAAATCTCCGGTGGACTACATGTGTGATAAATCCGGTTAAAAGATTATTCTTGTGGATGGTCTAATCTTGTTATTTACATTTATCGTAAGCCCTGTCTGTGATGTCGCTCAGACGTCCAACGATGGCAAACTTGTATTTACATTTATTGTAAGCCTTGTCTGTGACGTCGCTCAGACGTCCGATGGTGGCATACTTGTATTTACTTTTATTATAAGCCCTGTCTGTGATGTCGCTCAGATGTCCGATGGTGGCATTTCTTTTATAAGACCTGTCTGTGACGTCGCTCAGATGTCCGACGGTGGCATTTATTTTATAAGCCCTTTCTGTGATGTCACTCAGATGTCCGACTATGGCATTTCTTTTATAAGCCCTGTCTGTGACATCGCTCTGATATCCGACAGTGGTATTTCTTTTAAGCCCTTTATGTGGTGTCGCTTAGACGCCCGACTGTGGCATGAATTTCATTTGTTCACCTTTCGAGGCGTCGCTCCAGACACCCGATCGGTTTTCAGTTATTTATTTTATTTATCCAGTCATGCAATAATATTATTGTTGAGATGAGCATCATTATTCATATTCATGACACATTCATGCATTCATTGATTATATCTTTTGTCCGAACTATCTTGCGAGTACTTTCAAAGTACTCACCTGGCTTGTTGATTTGGCCAGATATTGATGAAGGCGATCTCATGGATGAAGAGTTTGATAGCGAGTCCGACGCCTAGAGGAGTCCCAATCAGTCCCGTGCGATCCTGTTTTGGTCACTGTATTATCGGCTTCCGCAACCCCAGAATAAATTCATCGAGCCTCACCTCGACTCTCGATGAGCTGCCAGTCAGGAGCCTAGTTATCCACCACCACTTTTTCCTCGAGCTAGTAGCATGCCACCACACCCCTGTGTCATAACCGCCCTTATGTAAGATATTGGCGAGCTTGTAATAAATTGTTGAGCAGCCTCGGCTCAACCCTGTAATATATGTAATGCTACTGGTCCTCTGTTCATCAAGTATTTGTCTACCAGTGAGGATGACTTTTCCTATACTGGGATTTAAAGATCGATTTTCTCAATAATTATTTATTGAAAAAGCCAGTCGTGACAGACTTGGTAACCAGAGCCAGGCTGACTGTAGGAAGCCACTAGGTGCGACCGCTAATTTAGTTATTAGCACGACAGAGTTTATTCATGTTTTTACAAATGTAGTCATTTTTCTGACAGTCAGCATAAAAATTATGATCTGATCACTCAGAATTTTTGCCTACTTTTGTAGATGGCCAGCAGCGACTGCGAGTCTAAAATGTTCGCCAACGTGCCTGAGGGGTTCGTCAAACTCCTCTCCTTCATCGTTCAGGTCGCGATGGGGCCATCCGTGCGCCCAGTCTTCACACTTTATCCTCACAAGATCAACGACAGTCTGACCATGCACCAAGCCGCGGTGCAATTCAGGGGAGGGTGTGTTGAGATGCGCCGCTTCCGTTTCTTGGGGAGAGCCATGCCTACAGAGAGGCATGCTATGCAGATGGCTGCCCGCGAGGCGATAGCTCGTCTTCGGGATGTCCTTCCGGCAATGAAGACCCATCGCTACCGCTACCTTCCATGCCATGTGCCTTACACCTCTCACTACTCCTTCTCTTGCCCCAGAGGAGAGCGAGACGAGGCCTTTGAGATGCTTGTCGAGTACCTCTGGGCCCTGGAGGCAGCCTTCGACAGCATGGTGGACGACCTCGTAGCTGCCTGCATGGACTCAGTTCATGGCTATGCTGCTAACAGGAGGGAACTCCTGCACACCACTCCACCGCTGACTTTTATCTCGTCCTCAGCTTCTCATTCACCTACCATTCTCGCCACTCCACGTCGCTTGCCTACCACTGAGGAATTTAACCAGGCTATTGCACCCACTCCCATTCGCGTTGCACCACTTTTTGCACCCACTCCCATACGTGCTACTCCACCTATTCCGCCCACTCTTATTCAGGGTACTCCGCCTACGGCACCTGCTCCATTAGCTCAGCGCAGCGTTCCTCGTCTGGAACCTATTAGCGAGGAGGAAGTTGATTCCCCAGCATCACTACGTCTCACCCTCGGCAGGCCAAGGGAGATCCTCACCATCTCCGACTAAGTACGCGTAGATGCCATGCGATGTACCGACTTGTGTAATATGTTTATATGTACATAGGTTGTGAGAAGTAGCCTGTTTGCGCAGCATGTAGGATCTGGAGAAGTGCACTAGTTTAAATAACATGTCAGGATTATGTACGCATATTCTGAGTGATGTAATGTATAATTATGCTTGCGTGTAAGATATGTAAAAGTCCTCCGCGCGCAACCGTGTATTTTCAAAAATATCCTGGCGTTTTAAAATGTTCTTTGTGTGTGATTTTATTGAATTTTGCGACTCTCTTTCTTGTCTTACGAGTTTCACAAAATATATCCCCAGAGTGAAAGATGTCTCGTCCTTGGACGCGCTCCATGCCAAATCAGCCAGAGGAAAATTATGGCACACCGCAAAACCACAATTTCACTCAGGGTCAGACAAGTCAACAGGACAGTGAAACAGCTTTTACACAAGTGTGTCGTCTATATGAACAGAGTCAGCAACAACACCAGGAAATGATGAACCAATTCATCAATATGGGAAGTAACCGTGGTCAGTATCAATAGCAATCCAAATTATCTGAGTTACAGAAGACGCGTCCTCCAACATTTTCTCATACTGACAAGCCTCTTGAGGCCGACGACTGGCTTCGAGACATGGAGAGAAAATTAATTATTGCATAGTGTTCAGACCGTGAAATAGTATTGTATGCACCACATTACCTCACAGGAGCAGCCGCATCGTGGTGGGAAAACTTCCTGCACATGCACCCCAATGAAAATGAAATAACCTGGGAGGATTTCAAAGAAGGTTTTCGTGGGGCACACATTCCTAAGAGTGTCATGAAAATCAAGAAGAGAGAATTTGATGACCTCAAGCAAAGGACCATGACAGTGTCAGAATACAACAGCCAATTTACTCTGCTGTCTCGCTATGCCAATGAAGAGCACATGACTGAGAGAAAGAAGATGGAAAAATTCTTGGAAGGCCTGGCACCCGCCTTTAAATGCCAGCTGGTTGTGCATACCTTCCCAGATTTTAAAACACTGGTGGATAAGGCCATTACTCTGGAAAATGAGCAACGTAGCCTGGAAGATTTCCGCAAACACAAAAGGGACCAGACTACTTTTGCTCGCAACCCTAGAAGCAAGATAGAATTTCAGAAGGGTGGAATACACAAAACCCCGACAGATAATTCATGCCCAATCAAGAATTTCCATGCAAGAGACAAGGAGTTCACCTATCGCCCAGGCGTCACTTGTTACGCTTGTGGAGAAGAAGGGCACTATGCCAAGCAGTGCCCCAAGCCAAGAAACTCAACCCCGAAGCCCAATAATGGTGGCAATAATTCAGCACCAAAGCGAAGCAATTTCAACCCCAATAACAACCACCGGAAAGGTCACCTAAACCACGTGACCTGAGAGGAAGCACGGAACGCCCCAGATATCGTACTCGGTACGTACCCCGTCAACACAATACCTGCCATGGTTTTGTTTGATTTTGGAGCTTCTCACTCATTCATTTCGAAGAGTTTTGCCTTGCAAAATAATTTTTCGATGCTTCCCTTGGAAAATCAATGATCATCAAGTCCCCTGGAATTAAGCAAGTGACCCAGAGTTACTGTCAAGGTGTGGTTATTGAATTTGAAGGATTGAAGTTTTACGCCAACCTTATTGTGTTGGAAAGCAACGGACTGGATGTCATCCTAGGGATGGATTGGTTAACCACCAACAAACGTTTTATTGACTGCTTCAACAGGACCGTGATTCTCACACACCATCATGGGAAGAAAATAAAAGTTTCAGCCAAAGAGAGACAAATACCTCGGCAACCGAGATTAAACAAGGTGGATGTTTCTGAACTGAACAAGGTTCTAGTAGTATGTGAATTCCCAGACATATTTCCAGAAGAACTACCAGGCATGCCACCGGACCGAGAGATAGAATTCAGCATTGAGCTAGCACCCGGAACTGCTCCCATTTACAAGAAACCATACAGAATGGCACCATCCGAATTGGTGGAATTAAAGAAGCAAATAAAAGAATTATTGGAGAAAGGATACATTCGAGCCAGTTCCTCACCTTGGGGTTCTCCAATTTTATTTTCCAAGAAAAAGGATGGAACACTGAGATTGTGCATTGATTATCGAGCTCTCAACATGGTCACAATCAAGAACAAATACCCAATGCCCCGAATAAATGATTTATTTGATCAGCTCGCACAGGCCAAAGTCTTCTCAAAAATTGACTTGAGATCAGGATACCATCAATTAAAGGTGCGAACAGAAGATATTCCCAAGACCGCCTTCACTTCCAGATATGGGCTGTATGAGTTCACAGTGATGCCATTCGGGCTAACCAACGCCCCCGCATATTTTGTTCACCTCATGAACAAAGTATTTATGAAGTATATGGACAAGTTTGTTGTGGTATTCATCGATGATATTTTGATATACTCCAAAACACCAGAAGAGCACGCCGAACATCTCAGGATTGTACTCGGAGAACTCAGGAAACATCAAATGTACGCCAAATTCAGCAAATGTGAATTTTGGCTAAGACAGGTGGGTTTCCTAGGCCACGTGCTAACCCAAGAAGGTATTGTAGTAGACTCAGAAAAAGTCAAGGCCGTACTTGGCTGGAAACCACCAACTAACGTAACGGACATACGGAGTTTCTTGGGAATGGCAGGCTATTATCGGAGATTTATTGAAGGATTCTCCACTATAGCAAAGCCCATGACACAATTTCTCAAGAAAGGCAAAAAGTTTGAATGGACAGAAGCATGTGAGAAAAGCTTCCAAGAGCTAAAGAGCAAATTAACAACGGCACCAGTACTAATTGTGCCAGATATACACAAGAATTTTGAGGTATATTGTGACGCATCCCAGAAAGGCCTCGGATGCGTATTGATGCAAGAAGGCAAGGTAGTTGCGTATGTCTCCAGACAACTTCGCAAGCATGAGGAGAATTATCCCACTCATGACTTGGAATTAGCAGCGGTCATCCATGCACTCAAGGAATGGAGACACTTCCTACTTGGAAATCGTTGTGAGATATACACAGACCATAAGAGTCTTAAGTATATTTTCACACAGCCGGAACTAAATTTACGGCAACGACGCTGGTTAGAGTTGGTGAAGGATTATGATGTTGGAATCCACTATCATCCCGGAAAAGCAAATGTTGTGGCAGATGCACTTAGTCGGAATCCCAGCACGGACGATGATAGTATACCAAAGTTGAGGCCAGAATTTCAACAGGAATTTGCCAGAATCAATTTAATAATGGTTAACGAAGGCAGTGTGTCGAATCTAGAAATACAGCCTACCCTGATGGAAAAGATCAAGGAAGCCTAGCACGGACACCCCAGCATTGAGGGCATAAAAAGGAAAGTGAATATAGGCAAGGCCTCATAATTCAACATAGATGAGCAAGGAATATTGTGGTACGGAGAGAGACTTTGTGTACCGAATATCAAGGACCTCAAACAGAAGATATTGGCTGAAAGTCACACAACTCCGTATTCAATCCATCCTGGAGGGACAAAAATGTACAGAGACCTTCAGGAATTTTTTTGGTGGCACGGTATGAAGAGAGATATAGCCACGTTCATTGCATGCTGTGACTCTTGTCAACGTATCAAGGCCGAACACCAGAAACCAGTCGGGCTATTACAACCAAACAAGATACCCGAGTGGAAGTGGGACGAGATTGGAATGGATTTTATTGTCGGACTGCCACGGTCATGACACGGAAATGATGCCATATGGGTCATAACCGACAGATTAACCAAAGTGGCACATTTTCTTCCGGTAAAGACAATTCACACCACTCAGAGGCTGGCCAGACTTTATCTTGCCCGTATCGTCTGCCTGCATGGAGTCCCAAAGACTATCATATCTGACAGAGGCACACAGTTCGTCTCTAGATTTTGGGATCACCTGCAACAGGCACTAGGAACCCAGCTAGCCTTTAGTACCGCATACCATCCCCAGACTGATGGGCAGACTGAACGCGTAAACCAAATCCTAGAAGACATGCTAAGAGCCTGTGTCCTCACCTACGGGAACAGTTGGGAAGAAAGTTTGCCATATGCAGAGTTCGCATACAACAACAGCTATCAAGCCAGCTTGCAAATGGCACCCTTTGAAGCTCTATATGGGAGAAGATGTCGTACCCCGCTAAATTGGTCAGAGACCGGAGACAGCCATATCTTCGGCCCAGATATACTCAAGGAGGCCGAGGAGAAAGTTAAAACAATTAGAGATCGACTCAAAACAGCTCAGAGTCGGCAGAAGAGTTATTACGATCGAAAGCATCGGGAAATCAGTTTTGAACCCGGAGAATTGGTATACCTAAGAGTTTCTCTTATGAGAGGTCTGCAGAGATTCAGCATTAAGGGAAATCTAGCACCAAGATTCATCGGACCATTTCATATAGTGGCCCGAAGAGGCACGGTAGCCTACCAACTAGACCTACCCGGAGACTTGTCCGGTATCCACAACGTGTTTCACATCTTGCAGTTGAGAAAATACGTGAGCAACCCAGAGAAGCAAGTATCACATGAGAATATTGACGTGCAACCAGACCTCACCTACCGGGAGCACCCAATAAAAATATTAGAAGAGTCTGAGAGGAGGACCCGACAGAAAACCATCAAGTTTTTCAGAGTTCAGTGGAGCAATCACACCGAGAATGAAGCAACTTGGGTGAGCGAGGATTTTCTTCGGACAGAGCACCCACACCTGTTTAAGGATCAGCTGAAATCTCGGGGACGAGATTTTTCCTAAGGGGGTAGGTGCTGTGACACTCCAAATTTTTTTTGTGGTTTTTGTTTTCATAAAGAGCCTTGCTTGGTTTGAAGAAGGTCTTTTAAACCCTTCTTAAAAACCCTCTTCTGAGTTTGCCCTCTCAAAAATCTTTTCTTGGATTTAGTTTCTTTTAAAAAGAAAACCTTTTGTTTTTGGGCTTTCATTTGATTTTGATCCATTCTTGTGTACCATGCCTCTTGTGGTAAAACTCCCCCAAAACCCCTCCTCCCACTTTGGTACAACCCAAACATTCTGTCTAAACTAATAAAATCCATTTTTGGATTTATTTCCAATTATTCCTTTTTCCAAAATAATTATGTCTTTTCTTTTGAGCCTAGGTGATTTGCAAAGCAAGTACCCTAATGCATTTGATTTTTGACCTCAACTCAACACCTCTGGATAGTCCTTTGTACCCACAACCTACAACCATCTTGATCCACTCTTCTTCTTTTCAAATATTTCAAATTTCACTCTCTCCAAGTTTGGACCAGATTTGCCAAATTTGGTGAAATTCATACCTACATTTCTCCAAAAATTCCACCAAAATTCAGGCAACCTCTAGTTGCAATGAGAGACCTCTCCACCAAAAACCAGCTCAAGGAAAAATCCCTACATGCCAGAATCATTCTGTCGAACACTTGGCATGCACTGTTTTTGTTCATATTCAGTAAATTCAGAGTTTCAGTGTCGTTTCCCCGACAGAACTTCAGTCACATGCCCACTGTGCATTTGGCTCGATGCTCGCAGCCTCTCCCTCTTGTCTGGAGCTCCACATGCACGCTTGGCGCCTTCCTGGCGTCGGTGGCGCCCTAGCCCGCCTACGCCGGCGTGCCTTGCGGCGACAGAACCACCGTAACGGCCGACAGGGGGCAACACCGCGGCAGAACGCCGTTCGGCACCACCCAACCCTCCTGGTAGCTCCGCGTGGCCATCTCCTTGCCAGCGCATGCATGCAGCACCGTTGCCATGGCCTGGCACGCGCAGAGCGCGTTCTCTGCCGCCGACGGGCCGTGCTGCCGTTCCGTCGAGGGCAGGCCGTAACCCTCCCTCCCATGCTGAGTTGGACCCTGAAATGGCACCACTGCTCCACCTAGGCGATGCTCAAGCTCCTAAGCCGACCGTCCCACCACAGCGCCGCCGTAATCACTCGCCGGACTTATCCGTTCACGGCAACCGCCTCGGGCCGGCTATAAATAGCACCCCCCGAGCTTGCCCTCGCCCCGGTACAACTCCACCACCTCACTAGACCCCGCCTAGCCACTGGGAGAGCCTCGAGGGGCCTTTCTTCTTCGTCTCCGGCCACCTCCGTCCGCCTCGGGCTCCGGCAACATTCTCTTCGGTGAGAACTCCTCCGCCGCCCTGCTCTTGCCCGTAGCCTCATACCACCTCTAGTAGGCTAACCCCCACTTCAATTTGAACACCACAGCTCCCTCCGGCGAGACCCACGACTGCCCGAACCGCCATCCGCCGGAGCAAGGGCCGCTGTCGACACAGTGCTCGCCGGCGACCACCACCACCACCCATAGACGCGAAAAGGTGCATTGATCATGAAGGTAACCCCCGATCACCTTGCCTCGCCGTGGATCGCCGCCGGCGACCGCCGCACCTCTCGGGCACCGTCGCGCTCTGTTTCCCTCGTTTGAAAATTCAAACCTGACAGGTGGAGCCCGCCTGTCAGCCTCTCAGTCATTTCTTTTAAACGAAATGTTTTTCTGGACTTTTCCACAGAACCCCCTGGAAACTTTCTGTTTCATTACAGATGGGTCCTTGGACCAAAACTCTTATATCTTTTAAACAGAAAATGGTTTTTGGTTGATTCCTTTTCTGTCACTTTTACTTTTCTGTCTAGTTTTTGTCATATTTATTTGAAAAATATTTGGGACACTTTTATGTACACTCACGGTATTTAAGTTACGTATGTATTTTTCTTATACCGTAGATACCGGAGGAGGTGACGGAGCTGCAAACTTCACACATTTAAACTCCGACTACTCCGAACCAGGCAAGCATGTTTGAACTCTTGATATGATGAGTGGTTGTTGCATGTTTACATTTTAGTATAGTCATGGCATGTTTATGAACATTTCTTTGAATGTTATATTTCATGCACATAAGTGGAAAGTAAGTTTCGGAAAGCATTATGTTGTTGGATACATATTTGCATGGCCATGTGATGGCATGAGGAAGGGTAAGATGGTAGTGTTGTGACATGCCAGTCTTATGCCGGATTATTTGACTTCCGTGTCATCATGAAACAAATCACATTCCCATTCATTCCTTCCTGTACTGTCACATGTTTCCCGAAAGGAATATGGCGTAGTAGGCTGCAAATCGTTTTCCTGGTACACACCAAATAGAGAGGCTGGGATGAGGGTTCCATGGCCCTGGATTAAAGCCCGTCATCCGGTCAAGGGGCATGGGTGTTTCCGGTTGGGACCGAGAGGGGGGCACCCCTTAGAGCGCGCGTATAGAAATTTGGTCCCATGCTATTCGAGGTTGTGACCTCCCCGTCTCAAGGTTTTTCTTGGACGTTGTCTAGGGTGATTCCTGGCATCGTGAGGTGAAATGGGTGTGTACTAGTTAAATGTGTTTCTACTGAAATATCGTAAACGGAACTAGTCCTTCGTGACTACGGAAATCCGTTGGCTGTGGTCAGTTGATACAAACTCTGTAGAGTTTCAAATTCTTTAAATCATCTTGTACTTGTCCAAGTACTGTATTCATCTTATCTTGTCAGATATCAGCCTCAGTGACAAATCTCCGGTGGACTACATGTGTGATAAATCCGGTTAAAAGATTATTCTTGTGGATGGTCTAATCTTGTTATTTACATTTATCGTAAGCCCTGTCTGTGATATCGCTCAGACGTCTGACGGTGGCAAACTTGTATTGACATTTATTGTAAGCCCTGTCTGTGACGTCGCTCAGACATCCGACGGTGGCATACTTGTATTTACTTTTATTATAAGCCCTGTCTGTGACGTCGCTCAGATGTCCGACAGTGGCATTTCTTTTATAAGCCCTGTCTGTGACGTCGCTCAGATGTCCGACGGTGGCATTTCTTTTATAAGCCCTTTCTATGACGTCGCTCAGATGTCCGACTGTGGCATTTCTTTTATAAGCCATGTCTGTGACGTCGCTCAGATATCCAACAGTGGTATTTCTTTTAAGCCCTTTATGTGGTGTCGCTTAGACGCCCGACTGTGGCATGAATTTCATTTGTTCACCTTTCGAGGCGTCGCTCCAGATACCCGATCGGTTTTCAGTTATTTATTTTATTTATCTAGTCATGCAATAATATTATTGTTGAGATGAGCATCATTATTCATATTCATGACGCATTCATGCATTCATTGATTATATCTTTTGTCCGAACTATCTTGCGAGTACTTTCAAAGTACTCACCTGGGTTGTTGATTTGGCCAGATATTGATGAAGGCGATCTCATGGATGAAGAGTTTGATAGCGAGTCCGACGCCTAGAGGAGTCCCAATCAGTCCCGTGCGATCCTGTTTTGGTCACTGTATTATCGGCTTCCGCAACCCCAGAATAAATTCATCGAGCCTCACCTCGACGCTCGATGAGCTGCCAGTCAGGAGCCTAGTTATCCACCACCACTTTTTCCTCGAGCTAGTAGCATGCCACCACACCCCTGTGTCATAACCGCCCTTATGTAAGATATTGGCGAGCTTGTAATAAATAGTTGAGTAGCCTCGGCTCAACCCTGTAATATATTTAATGCTACTGGTCCTCTGTTCATCAAGTATTTGTCTACCAGTGAGGATGACTTTTCCTATACTGGGATTTAAAGATCGATTTTCTCAATAATTATTTATTGAAAAAGTCGGTCGTGACAGACCTGCCATTGCTGTCATTGGTATCCGAACTACCAGGGCTCTTGGTCATGTTGTTACTACGAGCTAGCCAGCTATCCTCTCCTGCGCAAAAGCGGGTCATGAGTGTTGTGAGGGCTGCCATGGATTTCGGCTTTTCCTGTCCTAGGTGCCGGGCAAGCCACTCGCCGCGGATGTTATGTTTGAAGGCTGCAAGGGCCTCTGCATCCGGACAGTCGACGATTTGCTTTTTCTTGGTTAGGAACCGTGTCCAGAATTGTCTGGCTGATTCTTCTGGCTGCTGATTTATGTGGCTTAGGTCATCGGCGTCTGGTGGTCGCACATAGGTGCCCCGGAAGTTGTCCAGGAATGCGGCTTCCAGGTCTTCCCAACAACCAATTGACTCTGCTGGCAAGCTGTTAAGCCAATGCCGAGCTGGTCCTTTAAGCTTGAGTGGGAGGTATTTGATGGCGTGTAGATCATCACCGCGGGCCATGTGGATATGAGGGAGATAGTCCTCGATCCAGACCGTAGGATCTGTTGTGCCATCGTATGATTCAATGTTTACGGGTTTGAAACCCTCAGGGATTTGATGATCCATTACTTCGTCTGTGAAGCATAGTGGGTGTGCGGCGCCTCTGTATTGGGCTATGTCACGACGTAGCTCAAATGAGCTTTGTCTACTGTGTTTGGCCCGGCCGTAATTGCCATATCCGGCGTGACGGTTATCATCACGCATCGTGGGGTGCCCACGCAATCCATAGATCGATCTTGTTTGTCTTGCCTTGTCCTCCAATGTATCCTGCAGGTCTGGCGCATTTCCCCGCGCCTTGGAATTTTTTGAGCGGCGCCGTGGTGCGGCTTCAGTGTAGGGCCGAGAGGCCTCTCTGTCGCAGCCACGGGGTGGCCGGTCGGCCGTATTATGCACTGGTGATGTAGGTTTAGGTGCTTCCTCCTCTAATCGTGGTAGCAGCCTGCGTTTTGGGTAGCTCTTGGAGGAGCGTTCGAGTTCATACTCTTCGGCCGCAAGGACTTCAGTCCATCTGTCGGCTAGCAAGTCTTGGTCAGCTCTAAGCTGTTGCTGCTTTTTCTTGAGGCTGCTTGCTGTGGCCATAAGCCTGCGTTTGAAACGCTCTTGTTCGACGAGATCCTCAGGCACGAAAAATTCGTCATCGTCTAGGCTTGCCTCGTCTTCGGAGGGAGGCATGTAATTATCGTCCTCTACCTCTCTGCCTGCCGCTCTCTCATGAGGGCTGGCTTTTCCATCCTCCTGCACTGAATCCTGCTGGAGGGAGTTGTCTTCGGCACTGTCCGGGGTGTTATTTTCTCCCGTGCCGGAATCACCGTTTTTGCTGTGGCAAGATTTAGAGCGGCGCCGCTGACGCTGGCGCTTAAGCTATTTCTTGGAGGGGTCATCCTCCGTTGTTCCATCGCCATTCCCATCTTTTGGGATGTCCACCATGTAAATGTCGTATGACGAGGTGGCCTTCCAGTGCCCTGTAGGCGCTGGTTCTTGGTCATCTCCTGCATCGTCGTCCATACCGTTGATGTCTTCGGAGTCGAAGTCGAGCATGTCGGTTAAATCATTGACAGTGGCTACGAAGTGGGTGGTGGGTGGGCTTTGAATTTCTTCGTCGTCCGCATCCCAACCTTCCTGACCATAGACCGGCCAGGGCTCTCCTGATAAAGAGAGGGACTTTAGTGAGTTCAGGATGTCGCCAAAGGTCAAGTGCTGAAAGATGTCCATGGCGGTGAACTCCAGGATCGACGCCCAATCGGATACGATTGGCAGGGGCACGGAAGGTTCGGAGTCCGGAGAGGAGTCCGGCACCTTGGAGTCACGAGCTTCGCAAAGGACAGGGTTGGTGTTCGGCTTAATCACCGTAGGGATGGCAGCCCCCGAGGCGGTGTCCAGCCACCCATCCTCAATCGGCGCAGTCGGCTCCGAGCTAAGGGTCGGAGCGGACACTTGGGCGGCCTCCAGGGCACTGTCCGACGGCAGAGCTAGATCGTGCCCATCGTGACAGTGCGGCGCGCTTGGCTATGGCTCGAACCCGTCGAAGATCAAGTCTCCGCGGACGTCAGCCGTATAGTTCAAACTTCCAAATCTGACCTGATGGCCAGGGGTGTAGCTTTCAATCTGCTCCAAATGGCCAAGCGAATTGGCCCGCAGTGCAAAGCCGCCGAATACGAAGATCTGTCCGGGGAGAAAAGTCTCACCCTGGACCGCATTGTTGTTGATCATCGGAGGATCCATCGGGCCTAAAGATGACGACACAGAGGAACTCTCAATGAAAGCACCAATGTCGGTGTCAAAACTGACGGATCTCGGGTAGGGGGTCCCGAACTATGCGTCTAGGCGGATGGTAACAGGAGACAAGGGACACGATGTTTTTACCCAGGTTCGGGCCCTCTCGATGGAGGTAAAACCCTACTCCTGCTTGATTGATATTGATGATACGTGTAGTACAAGAGTAGATCTACCATGAGATCAGAGAGGCTAAACCCTAGAAGTTAGCCTATGGTATGATTGTTGTTCGTCCTACGGACTAAAACCTTCTGGTTTATATAGACACCGAAGAGGGTTAGGGTTACACAGAGTCGGTTACAAGGGTAGGAAATCTACATATCCGTATCGCCAAGCTTGCCTTCCACGCCAAGGAAAGTCCCATCCGGACACGGGATGAAATCTTCAATCTTGTATCTTCACAGTCCAGGAGTCCGGTCGAAGGTGATAGTTCGTCTATCCGGACACCCCCTAGTCCGGGACTCCCTCAGTCTTGTTTATTTGTTTGCTTGTAGTCAGTGCAGTTCTTTTTCTGCGGTTTGCTAGTGGCTGCAATAACCTATTTTTTAAAACTAGGCCACTATAACCATGGGCTAATATTTACTGTAGTGACACTGCACCTACGGGCCGTAGAAACAGTGGGCCTTCTACGGGCCGTATAAACAGTGGGCCTTCCACGGGCCATAGAAACAATGGGCCTTCTACGGGCCACAGAAACAATGGGCCTTCTACGGGTCGTATCATCAATGGGCCTTATACGGGCAGTATGATCGATTGGCCAAACATGGGCCAATAACAGGCCGCATTATGGCAGTAAACGGTCTAGAGTTGGAATCGTCCATTCATGGGCCGACCATAACGGGCCATTGTTAATAGGCCGTATTTCATGACGCTATGAAAATGGCCCAACATGTTAACAGACCACAAACGGGCCGACTATAACCACGAGCTGAATTTGGCCCATAAGCAGAAAATGACAGTAATGGGCCATAAGTAAACGAATGCTGGAAATGAGCCCAAGAATAAATGGGCTCTGAGAAGGCCGAAAGATAACATGGGATGGAAACGGCCCAACGGAATAACGGGCCCTTAATGGGTATAAAGTGATACACTGTTCATCACGGGCCAGTTTCACCACGGGCCATTAATGGGTGTAAAGTAATACACTATTCATTACGGGCCAGTTTCACCACGGGTCGTTAATAGGACAAGAGTTACATAGGGCCTCATATGGGCGGAAAGACGTCATGGGCCATACATGGGCCAGAAGTGAAAACGGGCTGGAATCATATTGCGTGGCCCAGATGACGCTACTGGGCCTAATTTGGATAGGGCATAACGGGCCTTGGGTTAGCGGGCTGTAAATGGGCTATATGCAAACATGCCGTTAACAGGCTTTACATGGGCCAGCCCGCCACCTTTTGACCAAGTCAAATGGGCCAGCCTTTTCACAGGAATGGGCCTCTGTTGGGCCATGCCACATGTCGATGTATCATAGGCGCCTTCTGTCCAATGAGTGGATGACATCTGTCCCAACGGTGAGCCAACACGTGTTTCCTCCAGCCAATGATGATTTTACACGTGGAAAATCCCCATTGGTCGTGGTTGTTAACGGGTTATCGGATCCAAAACCCGACCCGATAGCTTAACGGCGTTCCGTTATGGTGGATGCCACGTGTTGGTCACCCTTGACGAAAGCACTTCTGTGACGCGCGATTTATCGTCATGGAAGTGGACACTTCCGTGATGATAATTTTGGTAATGTCATGGAACACTTCTACGACAGCACAGGTATGGCTATCTTGATTCTGTCATAAATTTGTCATGGATGTACATGCATGACAAAAAACGCGACCTACTGTGACAAACACGTATCATTACGGAAGTGTATTTTTTTTGTAGTGAATCCCATAGAGGACACCAGGGGCTATAGATAATTAATAAAGCCCAATTCTCGGACTAACCTTATTAACAGGCCAATGTCTTACACTTTTACTATCCATTAGTGATAGCCAATTTTTCGCACGCTTATGTCATACTCTTCTACATGAGTTTTTCTTTTTACAGACACCATTCGTGCGACACCCTCCCAGGACACGGCACAACGGGGACAAAGGCGCAGACATGCTGCAGGGCCCCGCTCAAAGGTTTCTCTTTAGATTAAGCCCTTGTGTCAACCTTCTTTATTGTCTCTTGTTGCTTACACATCCCATGGGTACTACACCCGCAGAGGATACTGCCGTTATTGGCATTTCGCCACGACAGACTAATGCACGTACCCGGGAATACATGGTTCATAATAAGGGGCGTTACTCAGCCCAGTATACGTTATAAAGTCCGAATACCTTCGGGAGTGTTCGGCGTCGCGAGTTTGGCCTTATATGCATCAGCTCCGAATCATGTCTTTGGTCAAATGTTGGGTTTGCCCGGCTCCTGGGTTCGCTGCCTTACGTTCCGTTCTTGTTGGCTAAGGCGGCCAAAGGAGAACTACTGCGATTGTGCCCTGGTTATTCCGGATGAGCACCTCAGTAGAGAAAGCCGAAGACTGACTATCATGATATAGCGAGAGACTGCTGAACCACTCAAAGACTCATCGGAACCTTCAGGGTTCCTCTGCATTAATGAAGGACCGCTTACCGGTCATGTACACACGCGCCCGGATTCGGATGGACGCAAAGGTACAAGGGGCTACATAGTAGCCCCACCGTCAAACTCCTATGGCTAAGTGAAAGTGTTAAAGCTATATAGTCCGGTTGCCTAGTTCGATGTGCGATCACCTCCTTAATGGACCAAGACGTTGGATCAAGTGTGATTACGCATATTTTCGCGAACACCCCTGCATTATATGCGTGGGGACTGAAGCCAATGACTGCTAACTTTCAGAATTGCACACACACACACACACACACACACACACACACACACACACACACACACACACACACACACACACACACACACACACACACATATATATATATATATAGGGAAAATCCATCCTACCACCCGGTGGTAGTTACCCCACATGTCTCATATACTAGCATGTGGTACTATATATACTATTTTATTATTTTAAATGTGTTCATATACTATATCTAAGATATTTCAAAACAAGTTACATGAAAAAATTGCATATGAACCCATAGTTTTTGTTATATTTGTGAAATACGTACATATTTATACATAAAAAAAGCATACTCAAAAAATGGTATATACTACCTAAAAATTTGTATATATACTACCTAATCATTGTTATATACTACATACTACACGTACATACTTTCGGTTTCGACAGATACTACATACAACATACAAAACGCAAGTGGTGGTAACTACCACTGCTTGTAGGAAACATGCATACTCAAAATATGGTATATACTATCTAAAACCTAGTATATATACTACCTAATCATTGTTATATACTACATATTACACGTACATACTCTCGATTTTGACAGATACTATATACAACATACAAAACACAAGTGGTGGTAACTACCACTGCTTGTAGGAAACATTTGTCCTAAATATATAGCCTCCATAATCAAAATATATATATAACGGCCGCACATGAGGCACAACAACACTTTCGGGCGAAAAGTATAAATATAGCCTCCATATCAAAATAATATTGTCTTTACAATGACACGATTTTTCACTCGAACATGACATTTTTCGAGAACTGAGCCTCTATTAAGCGAGCACCTTCTGCTACCTGCTCCAAGATGTGCTCGGCCGGATCCTGGCCCCCCGCCGGATTCTGGGTCGCAACGACGGTGGCCTCCATATCTGTCCAATATGCTTTAACACGGGCAAGAGCCATCCGTGCACCCTCTATGCACGCCGACCTCTTCATGGCATCGATCCGCGATACGGCACCAAGGAATTGTTGCACTAAACCAAAATAAATGTCAGGCTTAGGCCCCTTCGGCCATAGATGGTCTATTACAGACCGCATTGCAAGGCCGGACAGCATGTGGAGCTCGGCCACAGCAGCCATCCTCTCTCTCAAAGGCAATGTCGCGTTGGAGCACTGAACAGCGACCAGAATAGCTTTTCCACTTCATCATCTTTTTGATCCTCAAAAAACCTGGCCGCATTAGCCGCACTCTTCGCCAAATCTGCATAGGCGTCTGCAGGACTCCAGCGTCGATCCAGAGGAGCGTACTTCGGATCTAAAAACTTCATCCGCAAAAAATAGGGGTTTCCAACCGCGATTTCTCCGGCCCGTCGAAGCTCCTCCCATGCATCCCTAATGTTGGAACGCGTCTCCTTAGCCGCATCAAGGGCCTTCTTTAGGTCAGCCTTATTTGCCTGATTTTCTTTTTCAAGAAACTCATACCGGTTGGCGGCGTTTTCTAGCTCCACAACCATTTCGGCTATTTTTTCTTCGCTCCGGCGACGTGCAGCCTGTTCGGCTTTCAACTCTTCGGCTGCCTTTAGGGCATCCGCATTGCTCGCCCTGGCCTGTTCCTTGGCCAGGGCAAGTTCCACCCTCAGGGCTTCCATGGCAGCAGCACCGTCTGCAGTCCAAACATATAACATTAGCATTATGCTCCACTCAGTTTTTCCTAAAAAATAATAAGGAAAGCAGAGCACATACCTTGTGAGTCGTTAAGCCACTTGTTCACCAGTGTGATATCGGCACCAATAGCTCCAATCTGCCTCCTTAGTTCGGCAACTTTAACGGACCGGTCGGCTGCCGGATCCTTAGACACCTACGCATAAATAAAGCGCGATCATTGCTTACACAATATGATCCTCCATTTGCCGCCTAGGGCGGATAGCCAGAGTCTCAGGGGCTACTATCCATATGGAGCACACCTAGCGCGTGCGTCACAGCCAAAAAATATTTATTTTTCATTACATACCTCAAAGCCTCTGAGCAGGCTCGTAAAGGCTTCATTCAACCCGCTTGTGGCGGATGAAATCTTCTCGAGCACCGTACTCATTAATGAACGGTGCTCCTCCGAGAGAGCAACTCGCTCCAGAAGGCCCGTCAGTGTGTCTAGCCGAACACCGAATGGTGCCGGACCCTTCTTATCGCCCCCCCCCCCGTTGGAGCCGAACGCTCCGAGCTCAGGGTGGCCGAAGTATTAGCTTCTGGCTTCAGCAGATCTAGACTCCTCCGTGACGACACCTCGGGGTCGCCCGCCTCATGAGGCAGAGAGGTTGGTGGGGTCTCACTCTCCATCATCTTCGAACGGAGATCCCCCGAAGATGAACTTTGTTGAGAAGAGCTGCTAGCCGGACTGCAAAGAATGGATCCTGGTTATTGTTCTCGGAGAAGGAAGCAGTACCTTCGTATTTACGATTAACTTACAGCTCGGCTGAGGGCTGGCCCGTTGGCGGGCATGGCGCGGTGAGGACGCCCTTCAGGGTAGGGCCCCCTGGTGAAGCTTTCTTCCCTTGTCTAGGCACCTCCGTCTCCAAGTTTTAGGAGGCGGCCGTCTTCTTCCCGCGAGGGGAGGAGGCCTTAGATTCCCCTCCCCGATTATCCTCCTTTCGGGAGGTAGCAATTCACCCGGTTTGGATGCGCAATGTGTGAAGTTCTGCTTCTCTGTTCTTCCCTTCGTCTTTCCCTGAGGGCACTTTACTTAGCACACGGTCAAGCATCTTGGCTATGACAGGACTTGGCGAGCCTTCGGGAAGTGGCGCCGGACACCTGATTCTCTCCGCCTTGCTGAGCCATTCCTGGCCATGGAGGATTTTTAGAATAATGACTATGACAAAAATAGACGAAGCATTCGGTTTCTGGGTTACTTACTTGGGTATCTGGGCGATTGCAGCTCAGGCCCGCATCCTCGGTGGTATCCGGACTTTTTACTTGTGGTCCGAAGAATAATTTACACATCCCTTCGAGCGTCAGGCCGAAGAAGTGCAGAATAGTCCGCGGACCCTCCGGATTGAACTCCTACATCCGGAGAGGCCGGCGTTTGCACGGCAACATCCGTCGGATTAGCATTACCTGAATTATGCTGACAAGGCTAATGTCCCTCTCAAGAAGCTCCCGAATACGGCTCTGCAATGTTGGTACATCACTAGCAGATCCCCAATCCCGTCCTATATCGGTCCATGATGCCAGTTGAGAAGGAGGGCCCGAACGGAAGTCGGGGGGAGCCACCCACTTTGTGCCTCTGGGAGCCGTGACGTAAAACCACCTCCGCCGCCATAGATTGGACACCTCTGGGAAGGAGCCCTCTGGCCATGGGGCGCCAGCATTCCTGCTTATCACAGCACCTCCGCAATCCGCATGTCGCCCCTCAGTCATCTTCGGCTTCACATTGAAGGTCTTGAGCCATAAGCCGAAGTGTGGAGTGACATGGAGAAAAGCTTCACACACAACGATGAACGACGAGATATGGAGGATAGCGTCCGGAGCTAGATCGTGAAAATCTAACCCGTAATAGAACATGAGCCCTCTCACAAAGGGATCAAGGGTGAAGCCAAAGCCGTGGAGGAAGTGAGAAACAAATACGACGCTCTCGTTGGGCTCGGGAGTAGGGATGACCTGCCCTGGAGTAGGAAGCATGTGCTTGATGTCGGCGGTCAGATATCCGACCTCCCTAAGCTTCGCAATGTCCTCCTCTGTGACCGAGGAGGCCACCCACCGGCCTTGAGGGTTGGATCCGGACATGGTGGAGGATCCGGGGTGCTTGAGCTTGGGTTTCGGGTGTTAGAACTGGAGATGCGGAAAGGCGCAAGGGTGGTGGAAAAGAGGGATAGGCCTCGGCCCCTTTATAAAGGGGGTGAATATCAAGCGTCCTTAGCGTCACCGCTCGGGACTTTCCTGAAAACACGGAGTCATACCAACAGGCGTCATGGGGTTGCACGCTCCCGTATTGATGGAAAATCTCGTGATAAGGGGAGCACGATCTCTGCTTTGGCAGGATGTGCCAATAAAACCGCCTCGCAACGCGTATCGAGGCAGGCCAAGAAAAAACGGTTCGTGTTGGACCAGACCACAGCGTAAGAGCACACCATACAAAAATTGCTAGCAGATCAGATTTATGAAGTACTATGCTCTCTACAAAGGTGTGCGGAAATTATCTCGCAAAGCCAGACACAATCATCGATCTACTTTGTAGTATTCGGAGATGGAACCCACCTTGCAATGCCGAAGACAAAACTGCACGCCGGACTCAATGTCATTTAAGCCTGGTTCAGGGGCTACTGAGGGAGTCCTGGATTAGGGGGTATCCGGACAGCCGGACTATATACTTTGGCCGGACTGTTGGACCGTGAAGATGCAAGACTCAAGACTTCGTCCCGTGTCCGGATGGGACTCTCCTTTGCGTGGAAGACAAGCTTGGTGATCCGGATATTATATTTCCTTCTTTGTAACCGACTCCATGTAAACCCTAGCCCCCTCCGGTATCTATATTAACCGGAGGATTTAGTCCTTAGAGGGAGAATCATAATCATCATAGGCTAGCTTCTAGGGTTTAGCCTTTACGATCTCGTGGTAGATCAACTCTTGTAACTCTCATATCATCAATATTAATCAAGCACGAAGTAGGGTTTTACCTCCATCGAGAGGGCCCGAACCTGGGTAAAACATCGTGTCCCTTGCGTCCTGTTACCATTAGCCTTAGACGCACAGATCGGGACCCCCTACCCGAGATCCGCCAGTTTTGACATCGACAACCAACGCATCTATGTGGTAGCTTGAGAGGGGTTGAGCGGAATCGAGAGACGCAACACACAAGAAAAAGATTTAGACAGCTTCGGGCCCCGGGAAACATCATCCGGTAACAACCCTACAT
Source organism: Triticum timopheevii (assembly GCA_963921465.1). NCBI lineage: Eukaryota > Viridiplantae > Streptophyta > Magnoliopsida > Poales > Poaceae > Triticum > Triticum timopheevii. The sequence continues at coordinate 516,127,527 of OY997270.1, forward strand.
GCTGTTTTTGGCTAGGTCTCATTATCATGAGGGAGTCGCCGTAAACCGGCTCTCCCTTGTTGTGTCTAGCCCTAGAGATTGTTTCTTGTTGCTTGTCCCTCTTTGGGGAGCCCTGCCCCTCCTTATATAAGTTGAAGGGGCGGGTTACATGTAGAGTCCAGTCCATCTCGAACTAAGACTTAAACTTTTTTGACTTCCCTTCATGGGCTTCTTAACGTCTGCCGGTTTAACATGGTCTGCCGGTTTAACATGGTCTGCCGGGTTATGATTGACTTAACACCTGCCGGGTTATCATCTGACTTAACTCCTACCTTTGTTACCATCTGTCTTAACACCTGTCGGTTTACCGTCTGTCTTAGCCATCTGTCTTAACTGTTTGCCGGTTTAACACTCGCAGATTTACCGTCTGTCTTAGCCATCTGTCTTAACTGTCTGTCGGTTTAACAAGTCCCAGCCAGATTATGACTCCGGGCGGGTCAATACCGTGGGGTATATCCCCGACAAATTATGTTGCCGATATCTGCGGAGACTTGATCTTTGACGGATTCGAGTCCATGGCAGCCGCTCCCTGCCACCACGATGAACATGACCTAAATCTGTCATCGGACCATGCCCACGAGATAGCGCCTGTAACTGCTCTAGCCCTGGATCCGGAGCAGATTAATTGCACCGTCCGAGGATGGGAAGCTTAACCCCTCCACGGAAGCCGCAGACTCAGCGACGTTAGAGCCGCACACAGATCCAACCTCGAGCGGCGCCTGTGTCACTGGAACCACAGATTCGTCTCCGGCCATAGGTTCCGAACCACATGCATCCGCGCCCATTGAACCTGATCAGGCGCCAATCGTTGAATTCAGCTCTACGGACATCTTCCGGCACTCACCTTTAGGCGATGTGCTAAACTCATTAAAACCCTCTCCTTATCAGGGGACTCTCAGCCGAACTATATCCAGTTTGGATTGGAGGCTGATGGCGGATATTTCCGCTTCCCACCCACCACCCACTTCATAGCCACTGTCGAAGACTTAACCAACATGCTCGATTACGGCTCCGAAGACATCGACGGTATGGACGATGATGCAGGAGAGGAGAAGGCACAAAAACCACCGCTTACAGGGCCCTGGACAGCCACCTCCTCATATGACGTATACATAGTGTATACACCCAAAGAGAACAACGGCGACAATGAAAGGGATCCAGTCGAGGATAAGCCTCCTGAGATACAGCCAAAGCACCAACGTCAGCGGTGCCGCTCTAAACCATACCGTGGAAAAAACAGCAATACCGGCACAGGAGAAAATATTACTCTGGACGATGCCGAAGACAATGAAGACCCCGTTGAGCCAACTTCCGAACAGGATGAACGGGAGGATGGGCGAGTCAGCCCTAATAAACAGGTCGTTAACGAAGACTTGGAGGATAGTAATTATCTTCCACCCTCCGAGGATGAGGCGAGCCTCAGCAATGAAGACTTTATCGTGCCTAAGGAGCCTGTCGATCAGGACCGCTTTAAGCACTGGCTAATAGCCACGGCAAGGAGCCTGAAAAAGAAGCAGCAGCAGCTTCAAGCTGATCAAGATCTACTCAATGACAGATGGACTAGTGTCCTGGCAGTCGAGGAATACGGCCTCGGGCGACCAACCAAAAGTTACCTGAAATGCAAATTGTTACCCCAATTCGATGACGAGCCGTTGGAGCCCGTCCTACCAGCGCATAATGCGGCTGACCGACCACCATGTGGCCGGGATAAAGCGACAACTCAAGCTGAACACCAGCCCGCACTACCTCGCCATAAAAACAGAGACACAACAGCTCAGGGATACACATATGACCTGTGGCATGACCTAGAAAACAGAGCAGGTCACACAAGATCGATCTACAGATCACGGGGATGTGCCCGGACGCGCAACGACGGCCATCTAGCCGGATGTGACAAACACAACCACGCCCGGGCCGAGCACCGCAGACGAACTCCATCCGAGTGCTACCTCTTGAGCATGCCTTGGTTTTCCCTTGAAGAGGAAATGGTGATGCAGCAAAGTACGTAAGTATTTCCCTCAGTTTTTGAGAACCAAGGTATCAATCCAATAGGAGGCTACATGCGAATCCCTCGTACCTACACAAACAAATCAGAACCTTGCAACCAACGTGATAAAGGGGTTGTCAATCCCTTCACAGCCACTTGCAAAAGTGAGATCTGATAGAGATAATAAGATAAATATTTTTGGTATTTTTATGATATAGATTGGAAAGTAAAGATTGCAAAATAAAATAGATCGGAAACTTATATGATGGAAAATAGACCCGAGGGCCATAGGTTTCACTAGTGGCTTCTCTCAAGATAGCATACATATTACGGTGGGTGAACAAATTACAGTCGAGCAATTGATAGAAAAGTGCATAATTATGAGAATATCTAGGCATGATCATGTATATAGGCATCACGTCCACGACAAGTATCGAAACGATTCTGCATGTACTACTATTACTACACACATCGACCGCTATCCAACATGCATCTAGAGTATTAAGTTCATAAGAACAGAGTAACGCATTAGGAAAGATGACATGATGTAGAGGGATAAACTCAAGCAAAATGATATAAACCCCATCTGTTTATCCTCGATGGCAACAATACAATACGTGCCTTGCTGCCCCAAAGCTAAGCACTTCTCCCATTGCAAGAAAGATCAATCTAGTAGGCCAAACTAAACTAATAATTCAAAGAGACTTACAAAGATAACAAATCATACATAAAAGAATTCAGAGGAGATTCAAATATTGTTCATAGATAATCTTGATCATAAACCCACAATTCATCGGATCTCGACAAACACACCGCAAAACGAATTACATTGAATAGATCTCCAAGAAGATCAAGGAGAACTTTGTATTGAGATCCAAAGAGAGAGAAGAAGCCATCTAGCTAATAACTATGGACCCGAAGGTCTGTGGTAAACTAGTCACACTTCATCGGAGAGGCTATGGTGTTGATGTAGAAGCCCTCCATGACGGATTCCCCCTCTGGTGGAGCGCCGGAAAAGGCCCCAAGATGGGATCTCGCGGGTACAGAAGGTTGCGGCAGTGGAAATAGGGTTTCGTGGTGCTCCTGGATGTTTTCAGGGTATATTAGTATATATAGGAGAAGGAAGTCGGTCAGGGGAGCCACGAGAGGCCCACAAGGGTGGGGGCGCACCTACCCCCTGGGCGCGCCCTCCTGCCTCGTGGCCTCCTCGTTTCTTTCTTGGCGTCCACTCCAAGTCTCCTAGATTGGGTTTGTTCCAAAAATAACTCTCCTGAAGGTTTCTTTCCGTTTGGACTCCATTTGATATTCCTTTTCTGCGAAACACTGAAATAGGCAAAAAACAGCAATTTGGACTGGGCCTCCGGTTAATAGATTAGTCCCAAAAATAATATAAAAGTGCATAGTAAAGCCCATTAAACATCCAAAAGAGATAATATAGTAGCATGGAACAATGAAAAATTATAGATACGTTGAAGACGTATCACCCAGCTATGTCACGACATGGCCTGACATAGAGGCGCTGCACACCCCCTTTGCTTCACTGATGAAGTAATGGAACACGAATTCCCGGAAGGGTTTAAACCCATGAATATAGAATCATACGATGGAACAAAAGACCCCGCAGTATGGATTGAAGATTTCATCCTCCATATCCACATGGCCCGCGGTGATGACCTCCACGCCATCAAATACCTCCCACTAAAACTAAAGGGGCCAGCACGGCACTGGCTGAACAGCCTCCCTGAGAACTCCATCGACAGTTGGGAAGACTTGGAAGACGCCTCCCACAATAACTTCCAAGGTACATATGTTCGGCCTCCGGACACCGATGACCTAAGTCACATCATCCAGTAGCCCGGGGAGTCTGCCAGGAAGCTCTGGACTAGGTTCTTAATAAAAAAGAACCAAATTGTCGATTGTCCGGACGCCGAAGCCCTCGCGGCCTTTAAACATAGCGTCCGAGATGAGTGGCTCGCCCACCACCTCGGTCAAGAAAAACCAAGATCCATGGCTGCCCTTACCACTCTGATGACCCATTTTTGCGCGGGAGAAGACAGCTGGCTCGCATGTAGAAGCAACAACACTGTTGATCCAGGTACTTCGGAAGTTCGAGGTGGCAACAGGAAGCCACGACACAATAAACACAAGCGTCGCAATAACAATGAAGGAACGCAAGACACGGCGGTCAACGCCGGATTCAGTGGTTCTAAACACGGTCAACGGAAAAAGCCATTCAAGGCTAACCGAGACGGACCATCCAATTTAGACAAGATACTGGATCGGCCCTGCCAGATTCATGGCACCCCCGTTAAACCGGCCAATCACACCAACAAGAGCTGTTGGGTTTTTAAACAAGTCGGCAAGCTTAATGCCGAACACAAGGTCAAGGGGCCGCCCAGCGACAGCGATGACGACAAGACTCGCCAACCGAACACCGGGGGCCAGAAGCAATTCCCCCCGAAGTAAAGACAGTGAACATGGTATACGTGACGCACATTCCTATAGGGGCTGCAAGCACGCGCTACGGGACGCCTGCATCATAGAGCCAGCCGCCACAAAACTAAGCCAATGGGCGGCCCGCCTGATCACTTTTGGTCGCAAGGACCACCCAGCCAGTATCCTTCACGAAGGTCTGGTAGCTCTCATCCTCGATCCAATTATCATTGGGTTCCATCTCATGAAAGTCCTTATGGACAGCGGCAGTAGCCTTAATCTACTCTACCAAGACACTGTCCGCAAAATATGCATTCATCCTTCTAGAATCAGGCCCACCACAACTACCTTCAAGGGAACAACTTCCGGCGTAGAAGCTCACTGCATGGGCTCGATTATATTGGAAGTCGTTTTCGGCTCGCCGAACAACTTTCGAAGTGAAGGCTTGACCTTCAATATTGTCCCGCTCCGCAGTAGCTGCCATGCACTACTCGGGCCTACCACTTTTGCTCGCTTTAATGCAGTCCCACATTACACCTATCTCCAACTTAAGATGCCCGGTCCACGCGGCACCATCACGATAAACAGAAATATGGAATGCTCCCTCCGTACAGAGGAGCATACTACGGCTACTGCGGTCGAAGTACAAAGCGGCCTTATCAAGCCGCACATTTCGCTGGCCATCAAGCCGCCGGTCTCCATTAAACAGTACCAATCAATCTCAGAGTTGGATTAGCAGTTCAGCCTCTGTCGTCTGCCCCATATAGCAGCGGTCTGTCCCGCGCACATAATTATACACTTAAAATACCCCGGTCACCGGCGAAGGCACAATGCGGACAGACCTATAACACTATCCACACTCTCATAGTCTTTTTCTTTTTCTAACCATTTTTTATCTTTTACCACAGGTGACTATATTTGCTGAGAAGTCCTTTAACCAAGGCAAGGCAGCACAGACGTGCGACAGGAGGTCCAAATGTTTTCGTAGACCGCGCTCTTTATTTCAAACCTGTAAAGTGCCCTTTTTCTCAGCTTTCGACCCCCGACATGTCAAATAGCCTTGGTAGTAGCGTTATAATCTGTAAAGATCGCGCTTGACGTATCATTCAGATGCTAGTAAACTTAACCCGTATTCAGTATTCACTCTCAAAGAACTAAATTTTGCTTCTGTGGTTATTTCACGCACGCACCTCGGCATATATTGCCAGGGGTTCGATATGGCAACATATGAGTTGCCGACAAGCCCAAACAACTTTATAGCACACTTCGGCGTCACGAGTTTGGCCTTATATGCATCAGCTCCGAATCATGTCTTTGGTCAATAGTTGGGTTGCCCGGCTCCTGTGCTTACTACCTTACATTCCACTCTATCGGCTAGGTTAGTAAAGGGAGAATTACTGCGATTGTGTCCTGGTTGGTCTGGATGAGCACCTCAGTAGAGAAAGCCGAAAACTGACTGTCATGATGTCGCGAGAGTTGGTCAACCAATCGATGACTCACCCGAATCTTCGCGATTCCTTCCGCATTACACGAAGGACCATTCTTCTGGTCATGTATGTAAACGCACCATATTCGGATAACCGCGTACATACCAGGGGCTATATTGTAGACCCACCGTCAAACTCCTATGGCTAAGTGAAAGTGTTAAAGCCCTATAGTCTGATTGCCTGGTTCACCGCATTGACACCTCCTTAACGGACCAAGACGTTGGATCAAGAGTGATCAAGTACTTTTCCGAACACCCCTGCATTATATGCGAGGGGGCCGAAGCCGACGACTGGTAAACTTTCAGATTATACAAAAAACGGCCGCACAGGAGGCACCAAAAACTTTTTAGGCAAAATTATAAAAAGCATAGCCCTAATATATCATAATATTGTTTTTACAATTTCGGTACACTTCACTCGAACATAATATCTTTTGAACACTGACCCTCTATCAAGCGGGCACCCTCTAGGACATCCATGAAATAATGCTCTGGCGTGTGATGGTCCTTGCCCTTGGGTGGACTTTTCGCTGCAATATCGGTGGCCTTCATCTTCGCCCAGTACGTCTTGACGCTGGCAAGGGACATCCGTGCACCTTCTATGCACGTTGACCGCTTAACAGCGTCGATACGTGGCGCCGCATCAATAACTCGCTGCACCAAACCGAAATAACTATTCAAAATTGGCTCAGTCGGCCACAGCCGGACCACGACGTCCTTCATGGCAGATCCGGATATCTTGTGGAGCTCGGCCCACTGGGCCATCTGTTCGTTCAGCAATAGCGGACGCTTTGGCATGCTGAATTGCGACCAGAAAAGCTTTTCCGTCACATGTCCTTCTTGCGCTTGGAAAAACTGGGTCGCATCGAAGACACTCTTCGGCAAGTCCAAAAATGCACCTGGAGAACTCCACATTTGATTAAGCGGGGCATACTTTGGATCGCCGAATTTATTTTGTAATACTTACTAGCCGCGATCTCCCCAGCTTGTTGGATCTCCTCCCGAGCCGCTCTAGACTCGGACCGTGCTTCCCTCGCCTCTTGTATGGCCTTGTCAAGATTGGCCGCTAGTTTTGTTATCTTTCTCAAGAAATTCGCATAGGCTAGTGGCATCCTTTAGCTCAAGCGCCATAGTAGATATTCTCTCCTCGCACTGGCGTCGAGCAGCCTGTTCGGCCTTTAATTTAGCAGCTGCCTTTTCGGCAGCCGCATTACTCATCCTGGCTTGCTCCTTGGCCCGGGCAAGCTCAGCCCGAAGGGTCTCAACTGCGGCGACACTATCTGCAGTTATGCATATCGCAGTACAAAATTCTCAGTGTCATGCTCATAGTATAAGTACTTGCATATACTGACTGCCCCAAAGACATACCTTGCACCTCATCGAGCCGCCTGTTAATAAGCATGATGTCATCATCCGCCACATCAAGTTTCTGCTTCAAATCTGCAACCTCTCTAGCTTGGGCAGTCGCCAGGGATGTAACAACATGTGTTCCAATTAGTCAAATTATTTCCTGGGCATATCTTTTTTGATCCTCTAATCGCCTCCCTTTGGACGCCAACCAGAGTCTCAGGGGCTACTATCTATACACAGGCGCATTTTGCGTTTATAGCACAATTGAAAATATTACATTACATACCTCGAAGCCTCTTAGCAGGCCCGTAAAGGCTTCATTCAATCCACTTTTCAGGGACAGAACCCTCTCAACCACCGTGCCCATCAAGGTACGATGTTCCTCTGAGACAGGGCATGTCGCAATATGTCCATCAATGTATCCGGCGCCTCCGGATCCCTGGAAGCAGCTGTAGGAGTACAAACTCCCTTCAAAGGAATATGTTTACTCGACCTTAGAGTCGTCTCTGGCTATAAGTCGGATAGCCCGGGGCCTTTATTGTTGGTCCCCATAGGGGCCACACACCCCGGACCCTGGACGACCTAACTGTCACCTTCGGGCCTAGTCTTCATTATCCCTCGCACCACTTGTTGATCGGGAGAGATCCTCCGAGACGACACCTCGGGGTCGTCTGCCCTATTGGGCGGGGAGACCTGTGGAGGAGTCTCGCTCTCCATCATCTCCGGAAGAAGATCCCTCGAGGAGGAGGACTATTGAGGAAGGCTGCATGCCCGACTGCAAACATATATTTTAAATATTACCCTTGCAACCAGGAAAGAACAGGATATGTTTAAGACACCCTTGTTCACTTACATTCAGCTAAGGGCTTGTCCTTATGGAGGAACTGCATGACAATGTCGCCTCCAGAACCAGAACCCCCTGACAGGGATATCTTCCCTCGCTTAGAAGCCTTTATCTTCAAGTCTTTGGAGGCGGTCCTATTTTTCCCATGGGGAGAAGGGATGTCAGTTTCTCCTTTCCTTTCATCTTCGGAAGAGGGAGTTCCAACCTCCCAGGACGAGGTGCCTGGCGTACCTCTAGAATGGGGGCCACCCAGGGCCTTCTTGCTCTCCTCCTTGTCTTCCTTCGCCGGCACTTGATATGGTGCTGGAACCAGCATCCTTGTTAACACCAGATCAGCTGAGCCTTTGGGAAGAGGGGCCGAACACCTAATTCTGTCTGCCTTCTTTACCTAGCCCTGGCCGAGTATGGTTTTCTCAGTATATTGTTATGAGAAATTTAACTAAGTTGTGTTCAGGAGTCGAGCACTTACTGAGGTATCCGGATGGCTGCAGTCAAGGTCGATGTCCTCTGTAGTATCCAGCCACTGTTTTTTTCTCCCGAAGAATAATTTCCACATTCCTCTGAGCGTCGTGTCGGAGAAGTGCTGAAGGATTCGTGGTCCTTCCGGATTGAACTCCCACATGCGGAGAGGCCGTTGCTGGCACGGTAGGACCCGACGGACTAGCATTACTTGGATTACGTTGATAAGACTGGTGTCCTTTTCAATAAGGCTCTGAATGCGGCTTTGCAGCGTCTGCACTTCATCAATTGATCCCCAGTCCAGCCCCTTATTAATCCATGATGCAAGCTGTAACGGAGGGCCAGATCGGAAGGCAGGTGTAGCTGCCCACTTGGTACCACGGGGTTCAGTAATGTAAAACCACTCCCGCTGCCATAGGTTGGAAGTTTCTGTGAAGGAGCCTTTTGGCCAAGGAGTATTGGTAAGTTTGCTCAGTGTAGCACCACCGCACTCCGCTTGTTTCTCGTCGACTACCTTCTGCTTCACATTAAAGGTCTTGAGCCACAAGCCGAAGTGTGGGGGAATACGGAGGAAGGCCTCGCACATGATAATGAACGCCGAGATGTGAAGAAAGGAGTCCGGAGCTAGATTGTGAAAATCTAGCCCGTAATAGAACATGAGCCCTCGGACGAAGGGATGAAGAGAGAACCCTATCCCTCGGAGGAAGTGGGAGAGGAATACGACCCTCTTCCCGGATCTGTGAGTAGGAATTACCTGCCCTTGAGCAGGAAGCCTGTGGGGGATTTCCGCAGTTAGGTATCTTGCCGCCCGGAGCTTCGCAATATCCTCCTTTGTGATAGAGAAAGCCACCCACCAGCCTTGAGGGCTGGGTCCGGACATGAATGGTAAGTGCGAAGCGATTAAATTGAACCTTGGGTGCTGGAACTCGAGGTGGGAGAGGTTGAGGAAAGGGTTGGCGTAAAGAAGAAAAGACGGGTCTTAGCCCCTTTATAAAGGCGATGAGTATCAAACGCCCCCTCCTAGGCCTCAAAACCTGCCTATTCCTAAGGAATCATGCCAACAGAACGGTTGGGTTACCCATGACCGTATTGATGAGAATCCCATAATAAAGGGACACGATCTCTGCTTTGACAAGACGTGCCAATGAAACCGCATCTCGAAATATGGAGCGGCAGGCTAAAAACGGTTCGAAATAATGGCCGGGCAGTGATGTGATGTCACGCTACAAAAAGTTGTTAGCATATTGGACTCGTGAAATATTATACTCTCTACGGTTGTGTGTGGAATTTGTTTTGCAGAGCCGGACATGATTCTTGTGTTCAAAGACTATTTTGGAGTATTCGGAGAAGGAACCCGCCTTGCAATGCCGAAGACAATTCGCGTGCAGGACACCTCGTTATTGAAGCCTGGTTCAGGGGCTACTGAGGGAGTCCTGGATTAAGGGGTCCTCGGACGGCCGGACTATGTAGCGTGGGCGGGACTATTGGGCTGTGACGATACAAGACAGAAGACTCTCTCCCGTGTCTGGATGAGACTCTTCTTGGCGTGGAAGGCAGGCTTGGCGCCCGGATATGAAGATTCCTTTCTCTGTAACCGACTTTGTACAACCCTAGTCCCCTCCGGTGTCTATATAAACCGGAGGGCTTAGTTTGTAGAGTCAATCATAATCATACAGGCTAGACTTCTAGGGTTTTAGCCATTACGATCTCGTGGTAGATCAACTCTTGTAATACTCATATTCATCAAGATCAATCAAGTATGAAGTAGGGTATTACCTCCATAGAGAGGGCCCGAACCTGAGTAAACATCGTGTCCCCTGCCTCTTGTTACCATCAACCATAGACGCACAGTTCGGGACCCCCTACCCGAGATCTGCCGGTTTTGACACCGACAGTTGGGATGGTGTCTTTTACCACTATGCCAAACATGTCTAGGGTTTGAAAAGACCAGAATCAGAGAGTTCAGGGTATCAACTTCAGGGATTTAAGGCAAGGGTTCATTTACGTCGGCCTCTACGAAGTCAGGGTTTATTTCAGACTTTACTCTACGTAGTACGATGAGAAGATGCCGAGTGGATGCGGATCGGTCCCAAATCAATCTTAGTACCCATAAACCCAGTCGTTATCATGCCTGGTTGTATGCTACTCCCTCCGTCCGAAAATACTTGTCACCAAAATGAGTAAAAAGAGATGTATCTAGAACTAAAATACGTCTAGATACATCCCTTTCTATCTATCTTGATGACAGGTATTTCCGGACGGAGGGAGTATGCACCACCACCACCCATGTCTTTCTATGATGCATGCGTCCAACACGAGGTCGAGCCGACCGGGTACAAAGAAGAAGCGTGAGATTGTAGAAAACCAGTTTTAGAGGATTTTTAGGAAACCCAGTTTTGATTTGTTATTCTGTTAAGATACGTCTATAGAATTTCTTATTTGGATATGAAGAATGAGAAAACACGACTAGTCTATTCACTACGGCTACTTCCCCAAGGAAGGCGACAACGTGAAGCTGCCTAGTATGAAGATGCACCAGTTTTGGGTTTCCATTGTTGCTTGATCGATTCATGCAGTTCAAGTGTTGAATTGATTAATCACTAAGACGCTAACTTTGACTGGAACGCAACAAGCAAAGCCTCGAGCGCAGCGGCCAGAGAGACCAGATAGCAGATTGGGGCCATTGCCGGTGCATAGAAAGATAAGCACGTCGGCCATGCGCCATCCGCAGTCACTCTGTCTCGCCATCCGATGCAGTGACGACCATGATCCAGACCCTCAGCGGCGAGCTCGGGCGTGGAGCGCAGAACATTGCACCTCCTTGCTGACTTCTGGCGTGGCCAGGCCGTGCCTGGAGAGGACGACATGCGCTCATGAGTAAACCTGAGAATAGTTTGTAATCCAAACCAAATCCAGTCCAATCTGTACCTGTGTACATGTATCTATATCTATATCTATTTTACCTACTATTAAAGGGAGGTGATATTCTTGGTTTCGTCCCGCTTAGTTTAGTTCTGCTTCAATTAATTTCACGCACGCTATTTGGTTTTGTTACTTGCCACCCGTTTTGGCCCAACGAAGAAAGCCCACTTGGCGGCGCACTGAGGCCTAGGTTCGGAGAGCTAGCAAAAAATAAAATTCCCGATGGGAGGATTCGATCTCGTAACATATGAATCGGCCACGCACAATTTGTCCAACTGACCCAGCTAGAGATATGAGAGGATTTTCTTCTCCCGTTGCAACACACGGACCTTTTTGCTAGTAAGTTCAATAGCCAAAACAAACCAATCCAAACAAAAAGTGTTGGAAATATGAGCAAATTACTACGAGATTTAATCTGAATGAACAAAAGATAAATCATGACAGCAATAGTAGAGATTAAACTAATCATCCAAACTAGCATAGTAGATGAACAGATCACATCTAGGGCACATACTAGAAACATGAATTCTACCACGATCTTGAACAGGAAGGATAGAATCACATACGATGCAGCGGGAACAGCACCATCGGCGTTGACGTTGTTGCCAATGTCGTCGAGGATGAGGTTGCCGAGGCCGGGGAAGAAGTCGCCGTTCGCGAAGTCGTCGCTGCCAGCAGTCGCGCGAGTGCGCTCCCCAAAAAACCTGATCGCCCCTCTCCCGTACAGGATCACGAGAGGCGGGGTTCCGGAGGCCTGCTGTCCCTTCTCCCGGTGCATGACGAAAGGAGGGATGGAGAAGACCTACTTGGCGGCGCCTTGAATGGTGGTGAGAAACCATACGAAGCGGCAGCGGCTAGGGTAGACGTCTGCCTAACTATATAGTGCGGGTCAGGTAGGTCGTGGGAGTAAACCCCACGTCTGAGTCGTCACGATCCAAAAGAACCGGAAACGGTTCAGTAATTAACGCATCCGTTAATTATTAATTAATGACTCATTAATTTTTCCAGAGCAGCAAAAATATAGACAACGTGCATAGCTATGTCCTCGGCTCGGCTCAATCCCGCAACTCGCGGCGCGGCGCGGTGCATCGTGACAAGGCGAGGCGTGGCGTGGCGAGGCGAGCGAGGAGGAGGAACGCGCGTGTAGATCTCCTCTTCTCATGCTTATACAAGTGGTAGAAGAGCTCACCTTATAAATAGGTACAACTCTCTGTCATCTTCCGGGATGGGACTAAACTTTAGTCTCACTCACTCCACTTACATGTGTGCATGAATGGGCCAAGAGAATTTCAGAATTTTAGTTGGGCTTTGGGCCAAAGGCCTACTAGAAAATTCCAGCAATTCCCCATAAAGTCTCATTGGCACATCTCATCATTTAGTTCCAAAACATTGTTTATATACTGGTGCTTAGTGGAGACTGTGAAGTTGAACTTCCACTTAGAGTTTTATGCTACACTAGATCACAACTTGAATAGTGGACTATGCTTTGAACTACAAGTTTTCCGCGAGACTAGTTTCACACATATTCTTGACCGATACTGGGTTGCGGCAAGGCTTCCTCGCGGGTGGAGCGTATACGTCATACTCCAGGGCCTTTCATGTATTTATTAGAGAACACCCACTTCTCACAGACTGCGACGTTAACAGTCAAATTCATATAGGTGTGTTCCTCAGGAGATGCTCTGCAGGACAACAACTCTGCTTACTCAAATAAGCCACTTGGAACACATTAAGATAAATATCGACTTGTCATGCTGATCAGGAGGGTATTGCATCTTCATGGAGTGGGATACTTAATATAGGGATACTCTCCTCCCAGCTGACCAACAGCTTGTCTCGCACTTCTACTTCACGGGATCTTCGATCACATAGAGTGGGTTACCACTATGGACAACTCATGCGGTGGGTCTCAAACCCATCTCCATTGATGCACTATCTATCACATTACGTGATAGACCCTTTGTGAAGGGATCTGCCAAGTTTTTTGATGTTTGGATATAATCCAACGTAATAACTCTGGAGTTCCTCAATTTTCTGACAGATTTTAGTCTCCTCTTCACATGCCTTGAGGACTTCATATTGTTCTTAGAACTGTTTATCTTGACGATCACAGTTTGATTATCACAGTTCCTCAGGATAGGGGGTATTGGTTTTTCAACCATAGGTAAGTCCATCAATAGCTCATGAAGCCACTCTACTTCAACAGTGGCAATGTCTAATGCTGTGAGTTCTGCTTCCATAGTTGACTTCGTTAAGATGGTCTGCTTGCAAGACTTACAAGAAACAGTGCCACCACCAAGTGTAAGAACATAACCACTTGTGGCCTTAATCTCATCAGCATCAGATATCCAGTTCGAGTCACTATAACCCTCCAGTACCCTTGGATACCCGGTGTAGTGAATCCCATAGCTCGCACTGCCTTTCAAGTAGCGCATAACTCTCTCAGGCGCACGCCAATGATCATCTCCCAGTTTTGACACAAACCGATTCAACTTGCTCACAACAAAAGAGATGTCAGGCCTCGTGGCACTCGCCAAATACATAAGCGAGCCAATAATCTGAGAATACCTCAGTTGATCTCTAGCAATCCGTCGATTCTTTCGAAGCAACACACTAGCATCATATGGAATTGGAGAAGGCGTGCAGTCGCTATACCCAAAACGACTCAAGATCTTTTCCACATAATGAGACTGAAGAAGTGTGATCCCTCCATTCTCATCTCTCAACAACTTGATGTTCAAGATAACATCAGCTACTCCTAGATCCTTCATCTCAAAACAGCGAGATAGGAAATCCTTAACCTCCTTGATTAGATCAAGTTTGGTTCCAAAGATCAGTATGTCATCGACATACAGACAAAGAATAACTTCTTCGCCCCCACCATGGCGATAGTACACACACTTGTCACCATCGTTTACTACAAAGCCGGAAGCAGTTAATGTTCTTTCGAACTTCTCATGCCACTCCTTAGGAGCTTGTTTTGTTGGAAATATGCCCTAGAGGCAATAATAAAATGGTTATTATTATATTTCCTTGTTCATGATAATTATCTATTGTTCATGCTATAATTGTATTAACCGGAAACCGTAATACATGTGTGAATACATAGACCACAACATGTCCCTAGTTAGCCTCTAGTTGACTAGCTCGTTGATCAATAGATGGTCATGGTTTCCTGACCATGGACATTGGATGTCATTGATAACGGGATCACATCATTAGGAGAATGATGTGATGGACAAGACCTAATCCTAAGCATAGCACAAGATCGTGTAGTTCGTCTGCTAAGTGCTTTTCTAATGTTAAGTATCATTACCTTAGACCATGAGATTGTGCAACTCCTGGATACCGTAGGAATGCTTTGGGTCTACCAACAGTCACAACATAACTGGGTGGCTATAAAGGTACACTACATGTATCTTCGAAAGTGTCTGTTGAGTTGGCACGAATCGAGACTGGGATTTGTCACTCCGTATGACGGAGAGGTATCTCTAGGCCCACTCGGTAATGCATCATCATAATGAGCTCAATGTGACTAAGAAGTTAGTCACGGGGTCATGCATTACAAAACGAGTAAAGAGACTTGCCGGTAACGAGATTGAACGAGGTATTGGGATACCGACGATCGAATCTCGGGCAAGTAACATACCGATTGATAAAGGGAATTGTATACGGGATTGATTGAATCCCCCACATCAAGGTTCATCCAATGAGATCATCGTGGAACATATGGGAGCCAACATGGGTATCCATATCCCGCTGTTGGTTATTGGACGAAGAGATGTCTCGGTCATGTCTGCATGATTCCCGAACCCGTAGGGTCTACACACTTAAGGTTCGGTGACGCTAGAGTTGTTATGGGAAATAGTATGTGGTTACTGAATGTTGTTCGGAGTCTCGGATGAGATCCCGGACATCACGAGGAGTTCCGAAATGGTCCACAGATAAAGATTTATACATGGGAAGTCCTTATTTGGTTGCCGGAAGTGTTCGGGGGTTTATCGATATTGTACCGGGACCACCGAAAGGGTTCCGGGGGTCCACCGGGAGGGTCCACCTGCCCCGGAGGGCCCTATGGGCTGAATATGGAGGGGAACCAGCCCCTAGGTGGGCTGGGCGCCAACCCCCCTAGGGCCCATGTGCCTAGGGTTGGGGGAGACCCTAAAGGGGGCGCCCCCCTTCGCTTGGGGGGCAAACCTCCCCCTTGGCCGCCGCCCCTCTAGATCCATCTGGAGGGGGCCGGCCTCCTCTCCCTTGCCCCTGTAAATAGAGGGGAGGTGGGAGGGCTTCCGCACCCTTCCCTTGGCGCAGCCCTCCCCCTCTCCAACACCTCCTCCGTAGTAGTAGTGCTTGGCGAAGCCCTGCCTGAGAACTGCAAGCTCCACCACCACGCCGTCGTGTTGCCGGAGCTCTCCCTAAACTTCTCCTCTCCCCTTGCTGGATCAAGGAGGAGACGTCCCGAGGCTATACATGTGTTGAACGCGGAGGCGCCGTCCGTTCGGTGTTAGATCGGATCTTCCGCGATTTGAATCACTGTGAGTACGACTCCATCATCCGCGTTCTAGTAATGCTTCCGCTTAGCGATCTTCAAAGGTATGATGATGCAAATCCTCTCTCTCTCTTGTTGCTAGAATCTCCTAGATTGATCTTGGTGATACGTAGAAAATTTTGAATTATTGCTACATTCCACAACAGTGGTATCAGAGCTAGGTCTATGTGTAGATTCTATGCACGAGTAGAACACAAGTAGTTGTGGGCGTTGGTTTGTTCAATTTGCTTACCGTTACTAGTCCTATCTTGTTTTGGCGGTATTATGGGATGAAGCAGCCCGAATTGACCTTACACGTACGCTTACGTGAGACAGGTTCCACTGACTGACATGCACTTGTTGCATAAGGTGGCTAGCGGGTGTCTGTCTCTCCCACTTTAGTCAGATCGGATTCGATGAAAAGGGTCCTTATGAAGGGTAAATAGCAATTGGCATATCACCGTTGTGGCTTTTGCGTAGGTAAGAAATGTTCTTGCTAGAAACGCATAGCAGCCACGTAAAACATGCAGCAACACATAGAGGACTTCTAACTTGTTTTTGCAGGGTATGCTATGTGATGTGATATGGCCAAAAGAATGTGATGAATGATATATGTGATGTATGAGATTGATCATGTTATTGTAATAGGAATCACGACTTGCATGTCGATGAGTATGATAACTGGCAGGAGCCATAGGAGTTGTCTTAATCTATTGTATGACCTACGTGTCATTGAAAAATGCCATGTAATTACTTTACTTTATTGCTAACCGTTAGCCATAGTAGTAGAAGTAATAGTTGGCGAGACAACTCCATGAGTACATGATGATGAAGATCATGATGATGGAGATCATGGTGTCATGCTGGTGACGAAGATGAACATGTCGCGCTTCAAAGATGGAGATCAAAGGCGCAAGATGATATTGGCCATATCATGTCACTTTATGATTTGCATGTGATGTTTGTCATGTTTACATCTTATTTGCTTAGAACGATGGTAGCATAAATAATATGATCCCTCATAAAAAATTCAAGAAAGTGTTCCCCCTAACTGTGCACCGTTGCGAAAGTTCATTGCTTCGAAGCACCACGTGATGATCGGGTGTGATAGATTCTAACGTTCGCATACAACGGGTGTAAGCCAGATTTACACATGCAAAACACTTAGGTTGACTTGACGAGCCTAGCATGTATAGACATGGCCTCGGAACACAAGAGACCTAAAGGTCAAACATGAGTCGTATAGTAGATACGATCAACATGAAGATGTTCACCGATGATGACTAGTCCGTCTCATGTGATGATCGGACACGCCCTAGTTGACTCGGATCATGTATCACTTAGATGACTATAGGGATGTCTATCTCAGTGGGAGTTCATTAAATAATTTGATTAGATGAACTTAATTATCATGAACATAGTCTAAAATATCTTTGCAATATGTCTTGTAGATCAAATGGCCCACGCTAATGTTTCCCTCAACTTCGGCGCGTTCCTAGAGAAAACCAAGCTGAAAGACGATGGTAGCAACTATACGGACTAGGTCCAGAACTTGAGGATCGTCCTCATACCTACCAAGAAAGCATATGTCCTAGAAGCACCGCTAGGTGAAGCGCCCATTTTCCCAGCAACTCAAGATGTTATGAACGCCTGGCAGTTGCGTAGTGATGATTACTCCCTGGTTCAGTGCGGCATGCTTTACAACTTAGAACCGGGGCTCCAAAAGTGTTTTGAGCAGCATGGAGCATATGAGATGTTCCAAGAGCTGAAAATAGTTTTCCAAGATCATGCCCGGGTCGAGAGATATGAAGTCTCTGACAAGTTCTACAGTTGTAAGATGGAGGAAAATAGTTTTGTCATTGAGCATATACTCACTATGTCCGGGTTATACAACCGTTTGTCTCAGTTGGGAGTTAATCTCCTAGATGACTCGGTCATTGACAGGATCCTCCAGTCACTCCCACCTAGCTACAAGAGCTTTGTGATGAACTACAATATGCAAGGGATGGAGAAGTCCATTCCTGAGTTATATTCAATGCTGGAATCAGCGGAGGTGGAAATCAAAAAGGAACATCAAGTGTTGATGGTGAATAAGACCACTAGTTTCAAGAAAGTCAAGGGTAAAAAGAACTTCAAGAAGGACGGCAAGGGAGTTGCCGCGCCCAGTAAATCAGTTGCCGGGAAGAAGCCAAACAATGGACCCAAGCCCGAGACTCAGTGCTTTTATTGTAAAGGAAATGGTCACTGGAAGCGGAACTGCCCCAAGTACTTAGCGGACGAGAAGGCCGGCAACACCAAAGGTATATGTGATATACAAGTTATTGATGTGTACCTTACCAGTACTCATAGTAGCTCCTGGGTATTTGATACCAGCGCGGTTGCTCATATTTGTAACTCAAAACAGGAGCTGCGGAATAAGCGGAGACTGGCGAAGGACGAGGTAACGATGCGCGTCGGGAATGGTTCCAAGGTCGATGTGATCGCCGTCGGCACGCTACCTCTACATTTACCTACGGGATTAGTTTTAAACCTCGATAATTATTATTTAGTGCCAGCTTTGAGCATGAACATTGTATCTAGATCTCGTTTAATGTGAGATGGCTACTCATTTAAATACGAGAATAATGGTTGTTCTATTTATATTAGAGATATGTTTTTTGGTCATTCCCCGCTGGTCAATGGTTTATTCTTATTGAATCTCGAATGTGATGTTACACATATTCATAGTGTGAATACCAAAATATGTAAGGTTAATAATGATTGTCCCACATACTTGTGGCATTGCCGCCTTGGTCACATTGGTGTCAAACGCATGAAGAAGCTCCATGCAGATGGACTTTTGGAGTCTCTTGATTATGAATCATTTGACACGTGCGAACCATGCCTCATGGGCAAGATGACCAAGACTCCGTTCTCCGAAACAATGGAGTGAGCAAGAAACTTGTTGGAAATAATACATATTGATGTGTGCGGTCCAATGAGCATTGAGGCTTGCGGTGGCTATAGTTATGTTCTCACCCTCACTGATGACTTAAGTAGATATGGGTATGTCTACTTGATGAAACACAAGTCTGAGAACATTGAAAAGTTCAAGGAATTTGAGCAACATGACAAGAAAATAAAGTTCTTACAATCAGATCATGGAGGAGAATATTTGAGTCACGAGTTTGGTATGCACTTAAGGAAATGTGGAATTGTTTCACAACTCACACTGCCCGGAACACCTCAGTGTAATGGTGTGTCCGAACATCGTAATCACACTCTATTGGATATGGTGCGATCTATGATGTCTCTTACCGATTTACCGCTATCATTTTGGGGTTATGCTTTAGAGACAGCCATATTCACTTTAAATAGGACACCGTCTAAATCCTTGAGACGACACCGTATGAATTATGGTTTGGGAAGAAACATAAGCTGTCATTTCTAAAAGTTTGGGGATATGATGCTTATGTCAAGAAACTTCAACCTAAAAAGCTCGAACCCAAGTCGGAAAAATGCGTCTTCATAGGATACCCTAAGGAAACCGTTGGGTATACCTTCTACCTCAGATTTGAAGGCAAGATCTTTGTCGCCAAGAATGGATCCTTTCTGGAGAAAGAGTTTCTCTCGAAAGAAGTAAGTGGGAGGAAAGTAGAACTTGATGAAGTACTACCTTTTGAACCTGAAAGTAGCGCAGCTCAGGAAATTGTTTTTGTGGTGCCTGCACCGACTAGAGAGGAAGTTAATGATGATGATCAAGGAACTTCAGATCAAGTTGCTACTGAACTTCGTAGGTCCACAAGGGCACGTTCCACACCAGAGTGGTACAACAACACTGTGCTGGAAATCATGTTGTTAGACAACGGTGAACCTTCGAACTATGAAGAAGCGATGGCGGGCCTAGATTCCAACAAATGGCTTGAAGCCATGAAATCCGAGATAGGATCCATGTATGAAAACAAAGTATGGACTTTGACAGACTTACCCGATGATCGGAGCCATAGAAAATAAATGGATCTTTAAGAATAAGACTGACGCGGATGGTAATGTGACCACCTATAAAGCTCGGCTTGTCGCTAAGGGTTATCGACAAGTTCAAGGGGTTGACTACGATGAGACCTTCTCACCTGTAGCGAAGCTGAAGTCAGTCCGAATCATGTTAGCAATTGCCGCATTCTATGATTATGAGATATGGCAAATGGACGTCAAAACGGCATTCCTTAACATAAGGAAGGATTTGAAAGTGCGTTACGTCGACTAGAGGGGGGTGAATAGCGAAGAACTACTTGCAGCGGAATAAGTACTCAGGTATAAGCATAACAGAGCAACAACATAGTCATCATGATGAAATGAAAGACTAACACAAAGTACAGGAAGCATAAACACAGCGATAAGCAGGATGAAGACAAAACAGACTAAAGAAATAGGATTAAGGAATTATAGAAAGTCTTCAGTCAAAGTCTTCAAATAGTAATGATCAGGTACATCAACACATAACTGAGGAAATTAAAGGGTTGAGGAAATAGAACCAGTTGGCTTGGTGAAGACAATGATTTGGTAGACCAGTTCCAACTGCTGTGACAGTTGTACGTCTGGTTCGAGCGGCTGAGTATTTAAACTCGAGGACACACAGTCCCGGACACACAGTCCTCACCGTATTCTCCTTGAGCTAAGATCACACAGACCTCGCCCAACAATAGTGGTAAGTCTTCACAGGTGACTTCCAAACCTTCACAGACTTGGTCACTTGGCAATCCACAATTCCTCTTGGATGCTCAGACCATGACGCCTAACCGTCTGGAGGATACACAATCCTCAAAGGTAACAAGCGTCGGTTCCACACAGGAACAATCTCTTCAGTGATGCTCAATCACTTTGGGGTTTGTAGGTTTGGGTTTGGGATTTGGGTTTTCCTCACTTGATGATTTTCGCTCAAAGTCCTCGGAGAATGGGATGCTCTCAAATGACACGTGTCAGTTTCTCTCATAGCAGCCAACCAGCTAGTGGTTGTAGGGGGCGGCTATTTATAGCCTAGGGAGCAGCCCGACATGATAAGACATAAATGCCCTTGTCTGATATGACCATTAGGTGGTAGGATATTTTGGCAGTTGCCGCGTGGCACAGCAACGGCCGTATTTGAGGTTTGAATTCCTCAGGGCTAGCATGTTCCTCACTGTGTAGGCAATTCATGCTGTGGAACTCCTAACTCCGCAGTCAGAACAAATTCCTCAGAGACCAGAAGATATTCGTCTCTGTCACTGAAGAAATTGACTGAACTGATATGAGATTTCCAATGGCTTCACTCGAAGGATTGGGTAGGTGTAGGATTTTGACATGAGCATCACTTGGAAATCAGTTTCCTTAGTATTACCTCGACCCCCTTTAACAGTTCGGTGTTTCCTATGACTCAAGAAAGATAAAAAAGAAACTACGAAAACAAATCTTTACACTTCAGATTCCTCGCATGAATATCGATGTCTTCAAGATCACACCAATTTCTTCACTTTCAAAGTCTTCAGGAGAACCAAAGTCTTCAGCCGAAGACATTCATTTTTAGGGGTCGACTTGCACTGTAAATATCAAACTCCTCGTTGACTTATAGAGCATGTGTATACTCACAAACATATTAGTCCCTTAACCTATAAGTCTTCGATACACCAAAATCACTAAGGAGCACTAGATGCACTTACAATCTCCCCCTTTTTGGTGATTGGTGACAATATAGGTTAAGTTTTCAACGGGGATAAACATATGAATTGAAAGTACTTAAGATTAAGGAATTTGATTGCAAGATATAGAAGAACTCCCCCTGAAGATGTGCATAGTGAGGAATTTGCTTTTGAAGCAATGCACATTTGAAGAGTAGAATCATGGAGAACTCTCCCTATATCTTGTAATTCATACACGCATTTAACATATGAAATGAAGAATTTGAAATGCATGATGAAATATGGTGACTGATGTAATTCAGCATGCGTGCATGACATTAATGAGGAAATAGCATGCAGAAAAACAGAGCAAAAGTATCAGGTCACTATCGGACTTAAGTTTACAACTCATACAACAAAAGCTTCAGAAGAGAGAGAGTTGCAACTTGACAAAAAATGCCCATATATAGAGACCCGCTTGAAGACTAACTCAAATTTCTCCCCCTTTGTCATAAAATGACCAAAAGGGACGAAAAATGAGGACTAAAGCCCTTGAAGAATTTCATCACGAAGTCGATGGAGGAGAGTCAACGTTGTTGGGGTCATTTGTTGTAGCCGGGCCTGCCGCAATGTCGTCTAGATCTTCATTTTCATCAGTATCGCGGGATGAGGAATATGAACTGGGCACCAAAGGAGGAACTTCAACCTTCTTGAATTTCTTTCGAGGAGGCTTAGACCAGCCGAAGTCCTGCTTGAAACCCATTTGCTTGAGATCCTCATCACCATAGAGATGAGACAGAATAGCCCAGGTGCGATCAAAAACTTCATTGAGGTAGTAATGGTTCTTCAACTGACTTATATGTGGCAGTCATGTTGTGAAGAATAGAACCAAACTGACGCTTTACCCATTTATGATTGCGATCCACCTTTTGATGAAGACTGAGGAGAAGCTCACGATCAGTCATCACCCTTGGAGCAGTTACGTGAGGACTTTGCTTAGATGCATTGGCGTCAGAATCATGAGTAGCAAAGTCATCATTGGTGGAGTATGAAGCAGCTTTGCAAAACTGTCCATCCAATGGACGATTGCCCTCATCAATAATAGCAGTGGCCTTGCCCTTGTCATCACATGAGGAAAATGTCCGCTTGAGGACTTCAATTGGGGGCAAGTAACTGCCATGGTTGAGTGTATCAGCTTTGTAGTTGAGTGAAGACCTTGATCTAATGAATCACATAATCCAAGGAGGGTAAGGCTTCAACTCAAACGGGGACATTGCAAAGTTTGCCAAAGTCCTCATGAAGAAATCATGGTAGTTCACGGGAATACCGTGCATGATGTTGAAAAGCAGATTCTTCATGATGCCAACGACTTCTGCATCATTTGAATCATGGCCTTTGATTGGACTCAATGTCTTCGTCAGGATGTGGTAGACAGTCCTAGGCACATAATGCAATTCCTTCACAAGGAATTTTATCCTTGAGGCTTGACCAGGCTTCAAAGGCTTCATCAACACTTGCATGAAGTGATCAGATAGTTTAGCTTTAGAATAGATCAGACACACACCTTCTGGGGGAGGACTGATAGGCATGGCACGAAGCAATTCGGTGGTCGGTGCCTTATAGTGAGTGTTCTCTGTCATCCAGTCCAACACCCATGAGTTCACATCTTCAGCATTACCTGTGCTGTGCAGCATCGCATAGAATTCAAGAATGAGTTCTTCATTCCAATCACAAATGTCCGTGCATAAGTTGAGCAGTCCAGCATCATGAATAGCAGCAAGGACTGGCGTGAAGCAAGGCAGTGATTCCATATCCAAGTGAGGAATATGCTCATGGTTGAAGACTTTATCCTTGTTGAAAAGCACTGAAGAATAGAAATTTTCTTGACTGGCTGTCCAGAAGCGCTTCCACCTGAGACGAGCAGAATCATAGAGATTGTAATCAGTGAAGAATACATGCTCATTGAAGAAGGCATCAGCCTTGAACTCGGAGTTTTGGAGAATGGATTCTTTGGCTGGGGCTGAGGAGTATAAGTCAGTTGAAGAATAACCTCTGGAATCTCAATTTCTGGAGCCGCGGGTTGAGGAATTCAGTTTCTGCTTCATTTGCAGCCTGGGCCTCCATTTCTTCAGCAGCATTTTCATCAGCACTAGTGGCTGGAATTTCTTCATGAATGGAAGGGGTAGCATGAATTTCTTCAAAGCCCATCTGAACTTCTGTTGGTGCTGGGGACTAAGGAATTTGTTGTAGTGGTGCCAACAGAGGATAATTGGGCTGTTGACTATCCCAAAAATCATCGTTCATCACTGGAGTGGTGCAGCCAATGTCCACATCCTCATCCACTTCCATTTCTTCAACATCGGCCTCTTCAGCAGTGAACTGAGGCGTTGGCGATGATACCCGAGGAGTTGAAGTGATAACATCAGCTTCAAATTCTTCATCCATCTGCTCTGTGGAAGCAGCAGAGGGATCTTCTTCAGCAAATTCTTCAGGAATCTGATAAGGAACAAGTTCCTTTGATGGCATGCTTGAAAGAGGAACAACATCAATGGGATTGTCAATTGAACTTGTCAGAATCTTCGCCTTCTTGGGGGCAGAAGATTCTGAGGCAGCTGATGATTTCCTCTTCTTCGGAGCAGCTCGCTTCGCTGCTTTGGTTTTCTTCACTTCCAGAGTAGAAGGAAGAATTGGGCTTGGTGTTGGTGCATGCGGAGCAGAGGGAGTAGGATCAATTTCTTCAGGCACAACTGATGCAGTTGGCCTGTCTTGAGCAATTTCTTCAGGCGCACCAACAGATGCTTCAGCTGGCCTGGCAGTTTCTTCAGGCGCAACACTAGTGGTTGCCCTGGCAGTTTCTTCAGAGACTAGAATTTCTTCAATAGCCCTGGTACTTGCAGTTTCATCAGTAGTCTGATTTTCATTAGCGGTGCTGGCATTTTCTTCAGTGGCTTGAGCAGATGCTTCAGCTGGAGTGACTTCAATGTGCACAGGAGCAGCAGCACTTGAAGTGAATTTCTTCGCCATCTTGACGAATCTGACCTTGGCTCCCAGCCATTCTGCCTTGTAGGTGTCAAATTCATCACTGAGCTTTTTGATTTCAGATTGAAGTCCAATGAGCTGCTCACGCGAAAGACTCAGAACATTATCTTTCAAAAAGCCCTGCTTCTTGTACTGGGCTTTCTTTGCAGTCCTGGCTTGATCATATTTCCATTTTTCTTTAGCAATGAACGCCGTCACCATGTGACTTTGTCCAGGAGTGAGGCCCAACTCTGGCATTGGAGCATTTGGATCTTTGTGCCAGAGATTGATGAAATCCAGGATCTTCTTGGATCCAGTAGAAGGGGCACAACACTCCCTTTGGCTCTAGCGGCCCGCTTCTGTCTGTCCTTGATGATATCAGCTAATTCATCATCATCATCAGATGGAGTTTGGAAGACCACCTGCTTCTTGTGAGGACTTGGTAAAGTGCCTCGTCTAGCAGTGGCCTTGGTCTTCAGTAGTGTGGGACCGGTTGAAGAAGGATGAGCTGAAGAACTTGCTGAAGCTCCTGAGGCAATTGATATGCCAGTGGTCCTTTGTCAAGTGGCAAGATGCACATGTGCCAAGGATTTTGCCGGAGGAGCTGAGGGTTTTGAAGCCCGAGGAATTTGTGCAGTCTGAGGAACTGGGGCAGCTTGAGGAATTTGCCTTGGTGGCACAGAGGAGCTTGGCCGTGAGGGCATTGAAGAAGAACCTGGCCGTGAGGGCACTGCTGAGGAACTTGGAGGTTTACGGGCTGGCTTCTTTGGCATAGCCTTCTTGCTTGAAGAAGCCTCGGCAGCGGCAGCGGCAAAATCCTCATTGAATTTATTCACTGCTTCTTTGGCCTGCTTGGCCAATTTAGCTTGCCACCTGGCCCATTCATCAGCATAATCCTCACCACGTTTAAGGCTTGTTGGATCAGCTCTTTGGCCAGGTGCTAGAGGAGGTCTTGAGCATGGAGGGTAAAGAGCAAATTTCTTCATGTATTTGGGAGTAACATATCTGTATTCCCTCCATTCTCTTGCCTGTCTTCTTTCAATCCTTTGTATGCGCACTTTGCGCTCATTTTTAGTCTCCTTGCCGTGAGTTGCCTCATCAGGCATGCAGTACCCTGCATAGATGTCATCAGGGATCTCAAAGGCAGTATTAACTTCAAGCTTCTTTCCTCCTTTCTGAGGCCTTTTACCATCTGCCATTTTCTTCAGCTGAGGAATTTGAACGATTGAGTTCTCTGAAGAAGTATGCAGCTTTTCTTCGAGGAATGCTGCAAATGAGTTAAGTTGATGAGAACCTAGTGATTCAGCAGCAGACATGTGTACCTGTGAACAGAGTATAGGTGCGAAGAATTTTCAGAGGTCATATGTGTTCTCAGAAGTTTTTGTAAAACAGAAGAAGTTTGAGGAAATTGACCCGATGTGTCTAGAAGAATTTCACTAAGCATTCTTTGACTTAGGTTCCAGAGTTGTGCGGATCGTGAGATTCACACAATTGAGGAATCATGAAGAAAAACGTCACTTAGAGAAACAGATCAAGAACTGAAGATTTGTGCTAGGTGTTTAGAGTGTGGAGGTTGAAGAATAAACACCTTTTGAAGATCTGATGAAAATCATTAGTAGAATAAATGCAGTAAAAGTAACTTTTAATTACCCTTGATGAAGAACACAACGAACAAGAGGTGTAGATTTGGAAGTTCGTCAGCTCGGATCTTCCACGCCCTAACTTGGCAGAGGAAGATGTCTACAGTGGCGGCGGAGAGAAGATGTCCGCGTCCGGCAAGAGTACGATGGCGACGAGGTCGAGGCAGTGAAGCTCTTCCTCACCGGCGACGATGGAAGTAGCGGCGGCGCTAGGCTTTGAGAAGCTCGAGCGAGGGAGTGAGGTCAAGCGGAGTAAAAACGAAGTGAGGAGGGGGGGGGGTATTTATAGCTGAGGTGAAAAACCGTTCGCCCGAGGAAATTGGACGAGCGTGCCCCTGACCCTTCTCATTCGCGCGACATGTGTCACCCACGTACTGAGAGGTGGAGATCATGTGAGATCGTTGGTGAATAGATAAGTATACCATGGAATGCGTAACGGTTTGAGCGGCAAAAGCAGAGAATTCGGATAAGAATATTTTAAAGTTTCGTTCGCAATTTCTTCAGCTGACAAGGACACAGTGAAGAATTTGAACGAGTTTCGAATAGAACGCACTTGAAGAATTTGTGAACAGACTGGGTTGAGTTTAGCTTAGAGGGAGATAAGGGTCCGATCACATTCACTTAGCAGAAAAATCAACTTCAAGAACTAGCAATAAGTATGTATATATATATATATATATATATATATATATATATATATATATAGGCTGTATATATATATATAGGGTGGGTCTATTCTAATAACACCCTTAAGAGTCTTATTCTGCACACCAAATCGCTTATTCTGCTAACACAAACGAACTGCGTGTACGCGCTGACCCGAACCCCACTAAACCCAGAGGACCTACCTACCCCCAGGAAACCACCTTCTTCCCGACACGCCCCCTCCCCCTCACCTTCCTCCGTTCCTTCGCCCAGGCTGCCACCGGATCCGCCCCACGGCCATCGACCTGGAGCCGCGATGGCCTGGATCCAGCCTCACCTCCTCCACACGAGCCTCTACCTCCCACTACTACCTTCCACCTAGCCCCCTCGCCTTCCTCCTCGTCTCGCGCCCCCCGGCTGCCACCGGATCCGCGTCATGGCCGCCGCCCCGGAGCCGCGACAGCCTGGATCCGGCGTCACCTCCTCCACATGAGCCACCACCTCCCTCCCCCACCTTCCTCCTAGCCATAGTTCCCGACGGTTGGCTTGGCCGGCGAACTGGAGCCACCACCCCCTTGTGAGATCCGTGGCGGCCAATCTTGAAGAGGTCGCTCCCCATGGTGCTCCACGACGAGGGATCCGAGGCCCACCATGCCGCTAGCGATGGATTCGACCCGGCAACTGCCCACGGATACCTCGTCGCTTCCCTCTGCATCATCGATCTCTCCCTGCTGGTCCCTCCCATCGTCCAGGACCCTGCCAGCCGTAAGGCCTCACCTCTCCTCACCCTGGTCCATGCCTAGCTCCACCGCAGGTTGTCCCCTGCTGTAGTCCAAAAGCAGTCCCTGATGGTTGATGCAGTACGACAGGTCTCTGCTGCCTCATTAGAGAAATCTGCCATGTCCTCTGGACGAGCTGGCCTCCTCCCCTTGCAGTCCAGACGCCCCGAGCTTGAAGTGCGCCGAGGAACGAGATGCAATTTGGCACCACAAGCACCGGCCTCCGGCATCCTCTCCTTCCCTTCATTTTTTTTCTTTTTCAGATTTCACTTGGGCACAACACTTCAATTTGTTTTGGGCATCAGTGCGGTGCGGCTGGATGTCCAGTCCACCGGCGAGTGTGCTTGCATTCCGATGGCACAAGGCTCGTGGTGAGACATGCAGTCCGGTGGCACCGGCGAGTTCATTTCGGTGCTCGCCGACATAGTTCGTTGCTTCTTTTGCAGTCCCCCCTGCCGTGCAATTTACTCAAAGAGGTTCGCTTTGTGCTTCGTTGGTGTTTTGTTTGCTTCAATGTGCAGTTTACTCAAGAAGAAGTGCGCCCAATAAGAAAAAGAAGAGAACATTGATGTTCATTTGAAGTTCATTTTGTTGTTTATGAGAAACGCGGAGAGAAAAAGGGCACTGCCTAGTGCATTTGAAGTTCGTTTTGTAGTAAGAAAAATGGATGGTAATTTTGCATAAGCAAGTCTTAGCCTAGTGTAGTACAGTTGGATACTCCGTCATTCATTCTGCTATGTACTCGATGGCTGTGTAGCTGTGTAAAAAGAATGAATGTATATGTATGTTTTGAAGCTCACTTTGTTCTCTCACGAAGTTCGCCATAAAACTCCTTCGTGGTTCATTTGGCGATCCGAAACAAAAACACCTCGGAAAGCAACTCACTTCTCATTACATGTGGTTCACTTGCTCGGTCCCTGCGGTCTACTCGTCCGGTCTATGCACGTAAAAATATTGAGTTTGGAAAAAGCTCAAGCGGTTTATTTTTGATAGTGTCGCGGCCTGTTCACGGTAGTCTCGAGGTTCACTTTTCATAGTATTGCGGTCCACCAACACTCGACATGAAGTGCAATCCACCTTGTTTGAAAAAAAATTATGTCCCACAAAAAAGAAATCATGCAGTGCGTTTGTCTGTCCGATGAAGTGTGATTTTTAGTCTGAAGCAGTGCACGCATCTGTCTGATGCAATGCATTTCATTTGTCGCGTATGCATGACAATTTTTAATCTGTCAGATGCAGTGCGGTTTTCAGTCTGAAGCAGTGCACTCATCTGTGTCATGCAGTGCACACGACGATTTGGGTGTCGCAAATAAAGTGTCCGCTTTTCACTAATTTTAAAACTGCTCTTAAACCATAAGGAATTAGAGAGTGTATTCTACATGAAAAACTTCCGTCTCGTTGATATCTTTCCAATGGCATATCATTTCAATCGTTTCGACAAGCGGTTTGTAAAAATTTCGCGAAAAACGACCGCTGTCACTCGTCATCCGCCGCACCATTTTCAAAATTAACTTAAACCCGTAAGGAATCTCAAAACCATTTCTACATATGAAAGTTGCGCCTCATTTGTAGCTTTCCAACGACGTATTACACGCCTCGTTTTGACAAACGGCTCAAAAACTAGAGTGAAAACAGTACCGAAAATTTGATTTTTTTTGAAAAACAGAATTTCGCGATTTACTAAATTCGAAACTGCTCTTAAACCGTAATGAATTAGAGAAAACTTTATATATGAAAAAGATGCGCCTCGACAATATCTATCCAACGGCATATCGTTTGCTTCATTCCGATGAGCGGTTTAGAAGAAATCCCGAAAAAGCGCTCGCTGCCACTCGTCATGGGCCGCACCATTTTCAAAACTGCTCTTAAACCGTGTGGAATCTCAAAAAGTTTTCAACATGTCGAAGTTGCGCCTAATCCATAGATTTTCAACGGTATATTACACGTCTCATTTTGATAAGCGGTTAAAAAATTAGAGCGAAAACAGTACCGAAAAAATAACGCGTGCAGTTTTTTCCGACGAGAAGTTCACTCGTGTGAGTGCTGCAACACACTTAGTTCAAAGAATGACGTGCACTTGCGTTTAGCGTGCAGTGCGGAAGTGGTGTATTTCAAAAATGAAGAAAAACTCAAATTGAAGATTTTCAACTTTGGTTGGTGGCACAACCCATCGTATAAGAAAGCTGATTTCAGACACCGCGTACAACTCTCGTAGGGTTCTGAGAATCAATGTCTTCATTAATTTCTTAACACTTAGAGGGTTAGTCTTCATTGATTGAAGAAAAACATTACTTGGTGTGTTGCACATCTAAGTCATCAAGTCAGCATAAGTGTTAGGATGTGTGTCCTTTTCAAAGAACATTCGAAGATTCTAGGATATTTAGCTCACACCGCAACTTGCTAAATCTCTTCTCATCCAAGGGCTTAGTGAAGATATTGGCCAGTTGGTCTTCAGTACTTGCATGGTTAATGGAGATGTTGCCCTTCAACACATGGTCACGAAGAAAATGATGATGAATCTGGATGTGCTTTGTCTTCGAAGGATCGTCCGAGGAAATGACATGTGCTGAACTGGGTTGTGAAAAATCTTGATAGCACTCTCATTGTCGCAGTAGAGTGGCACATTCTTCACATTGATGCCATAGTCCTTGAGTGTTTGCTTCATCCATAGTAATTGAGCACATCTAGATCCAGCAGCAATGTACTCAGCTTTTGCAGTGGAGAGTGATACGCAGTTTTGTTTCTTCGAGGACCAACATACCAAGGATCGTCCGAGGAAATGACATGTGCCTGACGTTGACTTGCGGTCCACCCGATCACCAGCATAGTCAGAGTATGAATATCTAATGAGATCAAAGGAAGAGCCCTTGGTATGCAATAATCCAAGTGTTGGAGTGTGAGGTAGATATCGAAGAATATGCTTCACAGCCTTATGGTGTGATTCCTTCGGTGTAGCTTGAAATCGGGCACACATGCAAACACTAAGCATAATATATGGCCTAGATGCACATAGGTACAATAAAGAGCCAATCATGGAGCGGTATACCTTTTGATTGAAGTCTTTACCATTTTCACCAGTGCATAGATGGCCATTAGTGGGCATAGGGATTTTTACGCCTTTGCAATCTTGCATGCCAAATTTCCTCAACTCATCCTTGAGGTATTTCTCCTGAGATATGAATATGCCATTGTATTGTTGACGAATCTGAAGACCTAAGAAGAATTTCAATTCTCTCATCATAGACATTTGATATTATTCACTCATCATATAGGCAAATTCATCATTGTAACGTTGGTTCATACAGCCAAAGATAATATCATCAACATATATTTGGCACACGAATAATTCATCATCATATGTTTTGGTGAAAAGAGTTGGATCAAGTGAATCGGGTTTGAAGCCTTTATTCATGAGGAATTCCTTCAATGTGTCATACCACGCCCGAGGTGCTTGCTTGAGGCCATAGAGGGCCTTGTTGAGTCTGTAGACGTGATCTAAAAATTTTGGATCCTCAAAACCTGGTGGTTGAGCAACATATACTTCTTCCTCAAGCTTACCATTGAGGAATGCACTTTTCACATCCATTTGATGTAAGATGATATTATGATGGTTAGCATAAGCAAGCAATATGCGAATAGCCTCAAGTCTAGCAACAGGTGCAAAAGTTTCATCGAAATCAGTTCCTTCAACCAGTGTGTAGCCTTGAGCTACAAGACGGGCCTTATTCCTCACCATGAGGCCATTCTCGTCTTGTTTGTTGCGGTAGATCCATTTGGTACCGATGATGTTGTGCTTGCATGGGTCTGGTCGCTTGACAAGCTCCCACACATTGGTGAGCTCGAATTGATGCAATTATCTTGCATGGCTTGAATCCACTCAGATTCCATGAATGCTTCATCAACTTTAGTGGGCTCTGTGATAGAGACAAATGCAAAATGCCCACAAAAGTTAGATAAATGTGAAGTTTTTCAGCGCGTGAGGGGACCTGGTGCGTTGATGTCATCGATGATCTTCTCAATCTGCACTTCAATTTGCAACGCGAGGATGTGCAGGTTGACGACTTTGCTTAGGTCCAGCAGTTTCTTCAGGACTAGTTTCTTCAGCACCACCAGCGTGATTTTCTTCACGGTCAGGAATGACTTCTTCAGCAGATTCTTTGGTAGGGATGACATCCTCAGTAGCTTTGAACTTGATGGATTCCTCAGGTGATATTTCATCTAGCACAGGAGGTAGGTGCTATCTTTGCGAGCCATTAGTTTCATCGAACCGCACATCTACAGTTTCAACAACCTTGTGATGATTGATGTTGAAGACTCTGTAGGTGTGCGAGTCTTTTCTGTAACCAAGCATGAAACCCTCATGCGCTTTCGGTGCAAATTTAGAGTGATGGTGAGGATCCCTGATCCAGCATTTAGCACCGAAGACTTTGATATAACTTACATTGGGTTTCTTGTTAGTGAGGAGTTCACATGAGGTCTTTTTGAAGAATTTGTGAAGATATACCCTGTTGATGATGTGGCATGCAGTATTGATTGCTTCAGGCCAGAAGCACTAATGTGTCTTGTATTCATCAAGCATAGTGCAAGCCATCTCAACAAGAGTCATGTTCTTGCGCTCCACGACGTTATTCTGCTGAGGAGTGTAAGGAGCAGATAATTCGTGAGTAATACCAAGCATATCGAGATATTCATCGAGGCCAGTGTTCTTGAACTCAATTCCATTATCACTCCTGATATGCTTGATCTTCACACCAAGGTTAGTGGAAGCCCTTGAGGAAAATCGTCTGAAGACTTCCTGCACTTCATTTTTGTAAGTGATGATATGCACCCATGTGTAACGAGAATAGTCATCAACTATGACAAAGCCATATAACGAAGCAGAACTAGAGAAGGTGGCATAATGAGTAGGGCCGAAGAGATCCATATGAAGTAATTCAAAGGGACGAGAAGTGGTCATGATAGTCTTCGAGGGATGCTTGGCTCTGGTGATCTTTCCAGCCTCACAAGCCCCACAAAGATGATCTTTGAGGAATTTGACACCCTCGATGCCAATGACATGCTTCTTCTTCACGAGTGTATGCAAGTTCCTCATCCCAGCATGACCAAGTCGTCGATGCCATAACCAGCATTCTGAAGCTTTTGCAAGTAGACAAGTGGCAGGTTGTGGTCCTGCAGAGAAATCAACAATATATAAGTCTCCTTTCCTAAAGCCTTCGAAGACTTTGGAGTTGTCAGATTCCATTAGCAGAAGGCAACAATATTTGCCAAGACAACAACCATATCAAGATCACAAAGCATTGAGACAGACATAAGATTGAATCCTAAGGACTCGACAAGCATGACTTTTTCCATGTGTTTATCCTTTTAGATTGCAACCTTACCTAGACCCAATACCTTGCTTTTGCCTTTGTCAGCGTAAGTGATATGCTTCAGATGAGATGGTGACAAATCAGTGTCCATCAACAAGCTCCTGTCACCAGTCATGTGATTTGTACATCCACTGTCGAGGACCCACTAGTAGCTTTGGGTTGTTCATCCTGCAGATGAATTAGTGCAACTTACGAACCCATATACTTCATCATTGAAGAATATGATATCAATTTCATCAACAGTAATAGATATAGCAATATGAGGACGTGAGAAATGAATGATTCATTTCTTCATGATTAGCTTGCGTCCTTTCAAACACATTCGGGTCTCCAGCAATTTCTTCAGACGATTAAGTTCGTCTGGAGACCTGATCCTGCCTAAGAGATTAGTTCTTTTTCTTCACCACCCACATCTGGAGGGGTGGCAAAGAGTTCATCAGTCTGCGAGCTCCATAAGAAAAAGATGGCATAGAAGCAAGTGCACTTCGTTTCATAGAAGAGTGGTTAGGATAAGCATATGAATAAGTAGAGAAATTCTTCGAGGACTTATGAACATAATGGTTTGAAGAATAATGCACATATTCATAGCCTTTAGACTTTCCTGCGAAACAGAAGTGTTAGCACGATGATGTTCATCTGAGGATTTGGATCCATGTGAGGAATTTGATCCATATGAAGAATTTGGTCTAGGGTTCCTATTCTTCATTGGTGGTGTCATGATGACATTCACCTGAAGATTTTCAAGGGATCTTTTAGGAACCCAGATTTTATTCATAGGGGGTCCGTTCCTACAGTCAGTTCCAACATATCGAGCAAATACCTCACCATTCTGATTCTTAAACGGCTTATAGTTGGAGTCAAATGACTCATCAGAGGAATATGACGAATCAGAGGTAAAGCCAGATAAAGTGCATGGATCTGCAGGAGGTCCTTTTGCAGCAACCCATGAGGTTTCGGGATACTGCTTAGGTTTCCAGTAGGTCCCATCAGCATTGAGTTTCCTCTCAAAGGCAATACCCTCTTTCCTAGGGTTCCTGTTCAAGATCTGCTTTTTGAGCACATCACATAGAGTCTGATGCCCTTTGAGGCTTTTGTAAATGCCTGTCACATACAATTCCTTCAGCCCTGCATTATCATTAGTGATACATGTGGTATCCTCAGATGAGGAATTTGTGACCACAGAGACAGTTGAAGAATTTGTAGCAATAGAAGCATTTGAACATTCAGGTGATGCATTAGCAGATTCACGCTCAATGCATTTCAAACATGGTGGAATAAATTCTTCCTGAGCAGAAATGATCTGTTGAGCAAGCAATGAATCGTTTTCCTTCTAAAGATCTTCATAACTGGCTTTTAACTTCTCAAGATCTTGCTTTCTCTGAAGAAATTCATAAGAAAGCTTTTCATGATCAGTTAAGAGAGTGTTATGATGACTTTGAAGGTTGTCAAACCGAGTTTGAAGTCTCTGAAGATTATCTGTCAGAGTCTTAGTTCGATTCAATTCCTCACCCAACAGGTCATCGCTTCTATCTAGTTGATTTTGAATCTTTTCTAAAGCCTTTTGTTGTTTAACAACAATTTTAGCAAGTTTTGAATAGCTAGGCTTGAGATTGTCATCAGATTCATCCTCACTAGAGTCAGAGGGGGAATGTTTGAGTACCTTGGCACCTTTTTCCATGAAGCAATAGGTGGGAGCATAGTCATCGACGCTCTTGTCAACAGAGTCGGGGAAGTCATTTTCTTTAGTGTTAAAGATGGACTTGCTGACGTATGCAGTAGCGAGGGCTAGGCTAGCCACACCAGAGTCAGATTCCTCAGGTTCCTCCTCTTCCACATTATCCTCATATTTCACTTCAGAGTCCATTTCCTTGCCAATGAATGTTCGGGCCTTCTTGGAACTGCTCTTCTTGTGATATGAAGACTTTGAAGATTTTGATGATGAAGACTTTGAAGATTTCTTCTTCTTCTTTGAGTCATCAGAATCATCATCTTTGTACTTCTTCTTCTTTGATTCCTTTTCCCATAGAGGAAAATCAGACATGTAGTGACCAGGTTTCTTGCATTTGTGGCAACTTCTCTTCTTGTAGTCATGGGACGAGGAATCATCATTTCTTGAAGACTTTCCAAAGAGACCGCGGTGAGAGAACTTCTGGAATTTCCTCACGAGCATTGCTAGCTCCTGGCTCAATTCTTCAGGATCACCAAGGCTGCTACCAGATTCCTCATCTTCGAACTCAGATACTGCCTTGGCCTTCAGTGCACGTGATCTTCCATAGCTCGGTCCATAGAGATATTTCTTCTCAGCAAGCTGGAACTCATGAGTATTTAGCCTCTCGAGGATATCAGCGGGATCAAGTGACTTGTAATCATCTCGTTCTTGAATCATCAGTGCGAGGGTATCAAATGAGGTGTCAAGTGATCTCAGCAATTTCTTCACCACCTCATGATCGGTGATATCAGTGGCACCAAGTGCTTGAAGCTCATTTGAGATGTCAGTGAGGCGATCGAAGGTTTGCTGAACATTTTTGTTGTCGTGCCTTTTGAAGCGGTTGAAGAGATTGCGAAGAACATCAGCTCGTGAGTCACGTTGAGTTGATACTCCTTCATTGACCTTGGACAGCCTATCCCAAATCAGCTTAGTAGTTTCCACTGCACTCACTCTGCCGTACTGTCCTTTGCTCAGATGGCCACATATGATATTCTTCTCTTGAGAATCAAGTTGCTTGAATCTCTTCACGTCAGTAGCATTCAGAGACGGGGTGACAGAGGGAATGCCATTTTCCACAACGTACCAGAGATCGTTATCAATTGCCTCAAGATGATGCGCATCTTGTTCTTCTAGTAGGGGTAGTCTGTCCCATCAAAGGTAGGACACCCAGCCAAGACCTTTATCATACCTGCAGGCTGTAGTCAACATAACTAAAACTCCACGCGGTTAAACCAAAATCACACAGAACAAGGGAGTACCTTGCTCTGATACCAATTGAAAGTGTGTTACGTTGACTACAGCGGGGGTGAATAGGCGATTTTTATGAATTCTTCACTAAGGAATTTCAGGGTGAGGAAATTCCTAAGCGAAGAACTACTTTCAACGGAATAAGTACTCAGGTATAAGCATAACAGAGCAACAACATAGTCATCATGATGAAATGAAAGACAAACATAGAGTACAGGAAGCGTAAACACAGGATAAGCAAGATGAAGACAAAACAGACTGAAGAAATAGGATTGAGGAATTATAGAAAGTCTTCAGTGAAAGTCTTCAAACGGTAATGATCAGGTACATCAACACATAACTGAGGAAATTAAAGGGTTGAGGAAATAGAACCAATTGGCTTGGTGAAGACAATGATTTGGTAGACCAGTTCCAACTGCTGTGACAGTTGTACGTCTGGTTGGAGCGGCTGAGTATTTAAACTCGAGGACACACAGTCCTCACCATATTCTCTTGAGCTAAGATCACACATACCTCGCCTAACAGTAGTGGTAAGTCTTCGCAGGTGACTTCCAAACCTTCACAGACTTGGTCACTCGGCAATCCACAATTCCTCTTGGATGCTCAGACCATGATGCCTAACCATCTGGAGGATACACGGTCCTCAAAGGAAACAAGCATGGGTTCCACACAGGAACAATCTCTTCAGTGATGCTCAATCACTTTGGGGTTTGTAGGTTTGGGTTTGGGATTTGGGTTTTCCTCACTTGATGATTTTCGCTCAAAGTCCTCGGAGGATGGGATGCTCTCAAATGACAAGTGTCAGTTTCTCTCGGAGCAGCCAACCAGCTAGTGGTTGTAGGGGGCGACTATTTATAGCCTAGGGAGCAGCCCGACATGATAAGACATAAATGCCATTGTCTGATATGACCGTTAGGTGGTAGGATATTTTGGACAGTTGGCGCGTGGCAAAGCAATGGTCGGATTTGAGGTTCGAATTCCTCAGGGCTATCATGTTCCTCACTGTGTAGGCAATTTGCACTGGCAAACTCCTAGCTCCTCAGTCAGAGCAAATTCCTCAGAGACCAGAAGATCTTCGTCTCTGTCACTGAAGAAATTGACTGAACTGATATGAGATTTCCAATGGCTTCACTCGAAGGATTGGGTAGGTGTAGGATTTTGAGATGAGCATCACTTGGAAATCAGTTTCCTTAGTATTACCTTGACCCCCTTTAACAGTACGGTGTTTCCTATTACTCAAGAAAGAGAAAAAAGAAACTATGAAAACAAGTCTTCATGCTTCAGATTCCTCGCATGAATATTGAAGTCTTCAAGGTCACACCAATTTCTTCACTTTCAAAGTCTTCAAGAGAACCAAAGTCTTCAGCCGAAGACATTCATTTTTAGGGGTCGACTTTCACTGTAAATATCAAACTCCTCATTGACTTATAGAGCCTGTGTATACTCACAAACATATTAGTCTCTTAATGTATAAGTCTTCAATACACCAAAATCACTAAGGGGCACTAGATGCACTTACAGAATTGTATATGATGCAGCCGGAAGGATTTGTCGGTCCTAAGAATGCTAACAAGGTGCGCAACCTCCAGCGCTCCATCTATGGGCTGGTGCAAGTATCTCGGAGTTGGAACATTCGCTTTGATGAAATAATCAAAGCGTTTGGGTTTATGCAAACTTATGGAGAAGCCTGCGTTTACAAGAAAGTGAGTGGGAGCTCTGTAGCATTTCTCATATTATATGTGGATGACATACTATTGATGGGAAATGATATAGAACTTTTGGAAAGAATAAAGGCCTACTTGAATAAGTGTTTTTCAATGAAGGACCTTGGTGAAGCTGCTTACATATTAGGCATCAAGATCTATAGAGATGGATCGAGACGCCTCATCGGTCTTTCAAAAAGCACATACCTTGATAAGATATTGAAGAAGTTCAATGTGGATCAGTCCAAGAAGGGGTTCTTGCCTGTTTTGCAAGGTGTGAAATTGAGCATGGCTCAATGCCCGACCTCAGCAGAAGATAGAGAAAAGATGAGTGTTGTCCCCTATGCCTCAGCAATAGGGTCTATCATGTATGCCATGTTGTGTACCAGAGCTAATGTGAACCTTGCCGTAATTTTAGTAGGGAGGTACCAAAGTAATCCCGGCATGGAACACTGGACAACGGTCAAGAATATCCTGAAGTACCTGAAAAGGACTAAGGATATGTTTCTCGTTTATGGAGGTGACGAAGAGCTCATTGTAAAGGGTTACGTCGATGCTAGCTTTGACACATATCTGGATGACTCTAAGTCATAAACTGGATACGTGTATATTTTGAATGGTGGGGCAGTCAGCTGATGCAATTGCAAGCAAAGCGTCGTGGCGGGATCTACATGTGAAGCGGAGTTCATGGCAGCCTCGGAGGCAGCACATGAAGCAATATGGATGAAGGAGTTCATTACCGACCTAGGAGTTATTCCCAATGCGTCGGGCCCGATGACTCTCTTCTGTGACACCACTGGAGCTATTGCCCTTGCCAAGGAGCCCAGGTTTCACAAAAGGACCAGGCATATCAAGCGTCGCTTCAACTCCATTCGTGAAAATGTTCAAGATGGAGACATAGATATTTGTAAAGTGCATACAGATCTGAATGTTGCAGATCCGTTGACCAAACCTCTTCCACGAGCAATACATGATCAACACCAGAACACTATGGGTGTTCGATTCATCACAATGTAACTAGATTATTGACTCTAGTGCAAGTGGGAGACTGTTGGAAATACGCCCTAGAGGCAATAATAAAATGGTTATTATTATATTTCCTTGTTCATGATAATTGTCTATTGTTCATGCTATAATTGTATTAACCGGAAACCGTAATACATGTGTGAATACATAGACCACAACATGTCCCTAGTGAGCCTCTAGTTGACTAGCTCGTTGATCAATAGATGGTCATGCTTTCCTGACCATGGACATTGGATGGCATTGATAACGGGATCACATCATTAGGAGAATGATGTGATGGACAAGACCCAATCCTAAGCATAGCACAAGATCATGTAGTTCGTTTGCTAAGAGCTTTTCTAATGTCAAGTATCATTTCCTTAGACCATGAGATTGTGCAACTCCCGGATACCGTAGGAATGCTTTGGGTGTACCAAACGTCACAACGTAACTAGGTGGCTATAAAGGTACACTACAGGTATCTCTGAAAGTGTCTGTTGAGTTGGCACGAATCGAGACTGGGATTTTTCACTCCATATGACGGAGTGGTATCTCCAAGCCCACTTGGTAATGCATCATCATAATGAGCTCAATGTGACTAAGAAGTTAGTCATGAGATCATGCGGAACGAGTAAAGCGACTTGCCGGTAACGAGATTGAACGAGGTATTGGGATACCGACGATCGAATCTCGGGCAAGTAACATATCGATTGATAAAGGGAATTGTATACAGGATTGATTGAACCCCCGACATCGTGGTTCATCGGATGAGATCATCATGGAACATATGGGAGCCAACATGGGTATCCATATCCCTCTATTGGTTATTGGCCAAAAAGATGTCTCGGTCATGTCTGCATGATTCTCGAACCCGTAGGGTCTACACACTTAAGGTTCGGTGACGCTAGAGTTGTTATGGGAAATAGTATGTGGTTACCGAATGTTGTTCGGAGTCACGGATGAGATCCTGGACGTCACGAGGAGTTCCATAATGGTCCGGAGATAAAGATTTATATATGGGAAGTCCTTATTTGGTCGCCGGAAGTGTTCGGGGGTTTATCGGTATTGTACCAGGACCACCGAAAGGGTTCCGGGGGTCCACCGGGAGGGTCCACCTGCTCCGGAGGGCCCTATGGGATGAATATGGAGGGGAACCAGCCCCTAGGTGGGCTGGGCGCCAACCCCCCCTAGGGCCCATGCGCCTAGGGTTGGGGGGAGCCCTAAAGGGGGCGCCCCCCTTGGCTTGGGGGCAAGCCTGCCCCCCTTGGCCGCCCCCCCCCCCTCTAGATCCATCTGCAGGGGGCCGTCCCCCCCTCTCCCTTGCCCCTATAAATAGAGGGGAGGTGGGAGGGCTGCTGCACCCTTCCCCTGGTGCAGCCCTTCCCCTCTCCAACACCTTCGTAGTAGTAGTAGTGCTTGGCAAAGCCCTGCCGGAGAACTGCAAACTCCACCACCACGTCATCGTGCTGCCAGAGCTCTCCCTCAACTTCTCCTCTCCCCTTGCTGGATCAAGAAGGAGGAGACGTCCCCGGCTTGTACGTGTGTTGAACGCGGAGGCGCCGTCCGTTCCGCGTTAGATCGGATCTTCCGCGATTTGAATCACCGCGAGTACGACTCCATCATCCGCATTCTAGTAACGCTTCCTCTTAGCAATCTTCAAAGGTATGAAGATGCACATCCTCTCTCTCTCTCTTGTTGCTATAATCTCCTAGATTTATCTTGGTGATACATAGAAAATTTTGAATTATTGCTATGTTCCCCAACATGTTTAAGGGCATATAAAGACTTTAATAACTTGCACACCTTTCCTTCCTGACCAGGTACTACAAAACCATCTGGCTGATCCATGTAAATTTCCTCCTTCAACTCTCCATTGAGGAAAGCCATCTTAACATCCATTTGATGAACGAGAAGACCATGTGAGGCAGCCAGTGATAGTAGCACCCGAATTGTGGCCAGTCTAGCCACGGGTGAGTAAGTATCAAAGAAGTCTTCACCTTCTTTCTGGCTATAACCCTTAGCAACAACTCGTGCCTTGTACTTTTCAATAGTACCATCAGGTCTAAGCTTTTACTTGAACACCCACTTACATCCTACAGGTTTACACCCATAAGGACGATCAGCAATCTCCCAGGTTCCATTAGCTAAGATGGAATCCATCTCGCTACGAACAGCTTCCTTCCAGTAGTCAGCATCAGGAGATGCATATGCTTCTGAAATAGTCCTGGGTGTGTCATCCACAAGGTACACAATGAAATCATCACCAAAAGACTTTGTAGTCCTCTGTCTCTTACTCCTTACAGGAGTTTCATTGTCGCCCTCAACAGGATTCTCAACGTGTTCCATCGTAATGGTGGGTTCAGGAATTACAGCGAATTCCTCACTAGATGGAGTAGGTATCTCCTGATTTGATGAACTCGATATATCCTTCATAGGAAATATGTCCTCAAATAAAGTTGCATCATTAGACTCCATAATCGTACCAAAATGCATGTCGGATACCTCAGATTTTATTATCAAATGTCTATAGCCAATGCTATGAAAAGCATAGCCCAGAAGAACACAATCCACGGTTTTTGGTTCAAGCTTGCGCTTCTTGGGAATTGGTATATTGACTTTCGCCAAACAACCCCAAGAACGTAGGTAAGAGAGTTTCAACCTTTTCCTTTACCATTCCTCAAATGGATTCATGGTCTTATGCTTTGTGGGAACTCGGTTTAGGACATGACATGCAGTCATCAGCGCCTCCCCCCGCCATTCCTTGAAAAGACCCGATGTGTCTAACATGGCGTTAACCAAATTAGTTAGAGTTCGGTTCTTTCTTCAGCTACCCCATTTGACTGAGGTGAGTAGGGAGGCGTCCTCTCATGGATTATACCATATTCTGCACAAAACAAATCATCATTGGAAAAGTACTCTCCACCACGATCAGACCTAAGCTGTTTAATTTTTCAATCAAGTTGGTTCTCTCCTTCAGCTTTATAGTTTTTGAAGAAAGTTAAAGCCTCATCTTTTGATTTCAGAAGATACACATAGCAATATCTAGTGGGGTCATCAATCAACGTCATGAAGTATCTCTTTCCACCTTTTGTCAACACGCCATTCATCTCACAAAGATCAGAATGTATAAGCTCTAGTGGCGCCAAGTCTCTTGCCTTTGCAGTCTTATGGGACTTGCGAGGTTGCTTAGCTTGCACACATACTTGGCACTTGGAGCCTTTGACAGTATATATTTTCGGAATTAAATTCATACTGGCTAGCCGCATCATTTAACCAAAGTTAATATGACAAAGTCGTGAATGCCAAATATCAGACTCATTATTGTGGCAAATATTATTAATAACTTTAGTGCAAATATCTGACAAAGACAGGCGGAACAAGCCTCCGCTCTCATAGCCTTTTCCAACAAATTGTCCATACTTA
The DNA here is from genome assembly GCA_963921465.1 of Triticum timopheevii. Taxonomy (NCBI): domain Eukaryota; kingdom Viridiplantae; phylum Streptophyta; class Magnoliopsida; order Poales; family Poaceae; genus Triticum; species Triticum timopheevii. The sequence continues at coordinate 516,169,743 of OY997270.1, forward strand.
GAAATTACAACTTTATTGGATTTGAAAACCAACTTAAAACCATCTCGACACAAATGGGAACCGCTAACGAGATTTTTATTGATGGACGACACATGATGAACGTTCTTTAGACGCACGGTCTTCCCCGAAGTAAACTTCAGATCGACCGTACCAACACCTCAAATGATATCATGTGGCCCGTTCCCCGTCAGCACGGGAGAAGTCCCTGTGACCTAGTAAGAAGAAAACATGGAGGCATCAACACAAACATGTACATTGGCACCGGTGTCAATTAACCAATCAGGAGATTGAAATACTGAAAGGATGGTAGGAAGAATGCCGTACCCAGATTCCTTCATATCAGTATCACCGATGACAACATTAGCGGACTTGTCGCTCTTCTCATGTTCACGCTCCTCAAAGCGGTTAGGACACTTCGGAGCCCAGTGATTAGGATCACCACAGACATGGCTCCCTTCCCTTTCTTATGAGAATTCTTCTTGAAGTTGGTAGAATGTGACGGCTTGTTCTTTGTATCAAACTTGCCTTTGCCCTGAGTTTTGCTCTTGTTGTTTTTGAACTTTTTCAGCTGGAAGTTCTTCTTCTGTATCATGTGGGAACTAGAAGCTTGCTACGTCTTGAGCTTGCATTGGTTTTCCTTGAAGAGGAAAGGGTGATGCAGCAATAGTAGCGTAAGTATTTCCCTCGGTTTTTGAGAACCAAGGTACAATCCAGTAGGAGGCTCCTCAAAAGTCCCATGCACCTACACAAACAAACCAAGAACTCGCAACCAACGCAATAAAGGGGTTGTCAATCCCTTCACGGCCACTTGCGAAAGTGAGATCGAATAGAGATAGTATGATAAGATAAATATATTTTTGGTATTTTATAAGATAGATGCAAAAAGTAAAGATGCAAATAAAAGTAATTTGAAAACAAATATGATAAGAGATAGACCCGGGGGCCATAGGTTTCAATAGAGGCTTCTCTCAAGATAGCATAAGTATTACGATGGGTGAACAAATTACTGTCGAGCAATTGATAGAAAAGCGAATAATTACGAGATTATCTAGGCATAATCATGTATATAGGCATCATGTCTGCAACAAGTAGATCGACTCCTTCCTGCATCTACTACTATTACTCCACACATCGACCGACTCCTGCATGCATCTAGAGTATTAAGTTCATAAGAACAGAGTAACGCCTTAAGCAAGATGACATGATGTAGAGGGATAAACTCATGCAATATGATATAAACCCCATCTTTTTATCCTTGATGGCAACAATACAATACGTGCCTTGCAACCCTTTATGTCACTGGGTAAGGACACCGCAAGATTGAACCCAAAGCTAAGCACTTCTCCCATGGCAAGAAAGATCAATCTAGTAGGCCAAACCAAACTGATAATTCAAAGAGACTTGCAAAGATAACTCAATCATACATAAAAGAATTCAGAGGAGATTCAAATATTTCTCATAGATAAACTTGATCATAAACCCACAATTCATCGGATCTCGACAAACACAATGCAAAAAGAGTTTACATCGAATAGATCTCCACAAGAGAGGGGGAAAACATTGTATTGAGATCCAAAAAGAGAGAAGAAGCCTGATACGTCTCCAACATATCTATAATTTTTTATTGTTCCATGCTATTATATTACCTGTTTTGAATGATTATGGGCTTTATTATACACTTTTATATTACCTTTGGGACTAACCTATTAACCGGAGGCCCAGCCCATATTGTTGTTTTATTTCCTGTCTCAGTATTTCAAAGAAAAGGAATATCAAACGGAGTCCAAACGGAATGAAACCTTCGGCATCGTGATTTTTTGGAAGAATATCATCCTGGAGGCTTGGAGATCAAGTCAAAAGATCCTCCAGGAGCCCGGGAGATAGGGGGGCGCCCTCCCCCCCTACAGGGCGCGGCCCCCTGTCTCGTGGGCCCCTCGAGCACCTCCCAACCGACTTCTTTCGCCTATATAAGCCTACGTACCCTAAAACCATTGAATATCAAGATAGATCAGGAGTTCCGCCACCGCAAGCCTCTGTAGCCACCAAAAAGCTCTCGGGAGCCCGTTCCGGCACCCTGTCAGAGGGGGAATCCATCACTGGTGGCCTGCTTCATCATCTCGGCGCTATCCATGACGAGGAGGGAGTAGTTCACCCTCGGGGCTGAGGGTATGTACCAGTAGCTATGTGTTTGATCTCTCTCTCTCTTTCGTGTTCTCTCTCGTGTTCCCTCTACGGCACGATCTTGATGTATCCCGAGCTTTGCTATTGTAGTTGGATCTTATGATGTTTCTCCCCCTCTACTCTCTTGTGATGAATTGAGTTTCCCCTTTGAATTTATCTTTTCGGATTGAGTCTTGTTTGAGAACACTTGATGTATGTCCTACCGTGTTTATCTATGGTGACAATGGGATATCATGTGCCACTTGATGTATGTTTTGGTGACCAACTGGCGAGTTCCGCCCATGAACCTATGCATAGGGGTTGGCACACGTTCTTGACTCTCCGGTAGAAACTTTGGGGCACTCTTTGAAGTACTTTGTGTTGGTTGGATGAATCTGAGATTTTGTGATGCATATCGTATAATCATGCCCACGGATACTTGAGGTGATAATGGAGTATCTAGGTGACATTAGGGTTTTGGTTGATTTGTGTCTTAAGGTGTTATTCTAGTACGAACTCTTTAATAGATCGATCCGAAAGAATAGATTTGAGGTGGTTTCGTACCCTATCATAATCTCTTCGTTTGTTCTCCGCTATTAGTGGCTTTGGAGTGACTCCTTGTTGCATGTTGAGGGATTGTTATATGATCTATCTATGTTATTATTGTTGAGAGAACTTGCACTAGTGAAAGTATGAACCCTAGGCCTTGTTTCCTATCATTGCAATACCGTTTACACTCAATTTTATCGCTTGCTACCTTGCTGTTTTTATTATTTCAGATTACAAATACCTTTATCTACCATCCATATTGCACTTGTATCTTCATCTCTTCGCCGAACTAGTGCACCTATACAATTTACCATTGTATTGGGTGTGTTGGGGACACAAGAGACTCTTTGTTATTTGGTTGCAGGGTTGTTTGAGAGAGACCATCTTCATCATACGCCTCCTACGGATTGATAAACCTTAGGTCATCCACTTGAGGGAAATTTGCTACTGTCCTACAAACCTGTGCACTTGCAGGCCCAACAACGTCTACAAGAATAATGTTGTGTAGTAGACATCAAGCTCTTTTCTGGCGTCGTTGCCGGGGAGGCTAGGTAAAGGGCACTCACTCACACCCCGTCAACTAAGCTCTTTTCTGGCACCATTGCCGGGGAGGTGAGTGCTTGAAGGTATATCTTTAGATCTTGCAATCGAATCTTTTTGTTTCTTGTTTTATCACTAGTTTAGTTTATAAAAGAAAACAACAAAAAAATGGAATTGAGTTTGTCTCATACGCTTCATCTTTTTAATATCTTTCGTGAGTATGATGAAAAGGAAAATTGTGCTCAAGTGCTAGAAGAATAATGCTTTAAAATGTTTGACATAAAATATTTTAATGATGAGCATGATTGCAATGTTGTTAGTATGAATTCCTTGAATATCCATGATGCTAATAATATGCAAAGCCACAAGCTTGGGGAAGCTATGTTTGATGAGTATGAAATATTTGAGAATATATTTGCTGAAATTTATTTTTGTCCCAAGCTTGGGGATGCTACGTTTAGTGAAGATGATATTTTTAGCATCCCAAGTTTTGATATGCAAAGTTGTTATGATGATAGCATGCCTCCTACCTATGATGATTACGTTGATGAAAATGGGTTCAGAAGAGTGTCAACTTTAGGAAGTAGTGGTCCCACTATTTTGGAGGATGTTGAATTTTATTGTGATGAATATGAAAGTGGATTTGGAAGAGTGTCAACTTTATTTAGTGATTCCACTATCTTGGGAGAGGTTTCAATCGATTATGATGAGAACGAAGTTGCTAGTTATGATGATTATTGTGAAGAAACTTATGCTACAAAAAGTAGTGATGATTATATTTACAAATCTTGTCATGATTATGATTACCCTTTTTCTGAACATTACTCTTTTAATGTGGAAACAATTTTTAGTGTTCAAGTCTCTTATGATACTCCCACTATTCCGAATGAGAAGAATCTTGCTTATGTGGAGAGTAGTAAATTTTCTATGCTTGTAGAACATGAAAAGAATGATTTAGGTGTTGGTTATATTGTTGAATTCATTCATGATGCTACTGGACATTATTATGAGGGAGGAATATATGCTTGTAGGAATTGCAATAATGTCAAGTTTCCTCTCTATGTGTTGAAAATCTTGAAGCTATGCTTGTTTTACCTTCCTATGCTAGTTGATTATTGTTCCCATAAGTTGTTTGCTCACAAAATCCCTATGCATAGGAAGTGGGTTAGGCTTAAATGTGCTAGTCATATGCTTCATGATGCTCCCGTTATGTTTCAATTCTTATCTTTTATGTGAGCATCATTGCCATCATCATGCCTAGCTAGAAAGGCATTAAAGAAAAGCGCTTGTTGGGAGACAACCCAATATTTATACTTACTGTTTTTGTGTGTCCACATGATTATGCTACTGTAGTAATCTTGTTTTATAGCTTTTATTTCAATAAAGTGCCAAGTAGAACCTTTGGGAAGACTTGGGTGAAGTTTATGTGATCTTGCTGTAAAAAACAGAAACTTTTGCACTCACGAGATTAGCTGCCATTTTTTACTGGAGAGTGCTTTTAGGTTGATTATTTTTGCAGATGATTAATAGACAAATTCCTCAGGTCCATCAATTTATTTCAGAATTGTTTGAGTTCCAGAAGCATATGTTTGATACAGATTACTACAGACTGTTCTGTTTTTGACAGATTCTGTTTTCATTGTGTTGTTTGCTTATTTTGATGAATCTATGAGTAGTATCTGAGGGTATGAACCATAGAGAAGTTAGAATACAGTAGATATTACACCAATATGAATTTAGAATGAGTTCATTACAGTACCTAAGTGGTGGATTTATTTTCTTACACTAACGGAGCTTACGAGTTTTGTTTTGAGTTTTGTGTGGTTGAAGTTTTCAAGTTTTGGGTAAAGATTCGATGGACTATGGAATAAGGAGTGGCAAGAGCCTAAGCTTGGGGATGCCCAAGGCACCCCAAGGTAATATTCAAGGACAACCAAGAGCCTAAGCTTGGGGATGCCCCGGATGGCATCCCCTCTTTCGTCTTCGTTCATCGGTAACCTTACTTGGAGCTATATTTTTATTCGCCACATGATATGTGTGTTTCTTGGAGCGTCATTTTCTTGCGTTAGTATTTGCTTGCTGTTAGTTAGAATAATGTTTTGCATCTTTAGTTTCTATAAAATAGTTAAGGATAGACTTTGCCATGCTTATTTTGCTAGTATACATGTTGCTGTTTGAAAACAGAAAGTTTACCGCTGTTGCAAACATTCCGTAGAAAAGTCAGAGAATGGTATAACATTGAATCTTTTTGCATATTAAGCTCTGATAAATTTATTACAGTGGGAATTTTAGTTCATATTTTTTGGAGTTAGCGAAGTATGATGAATCTTTCATTCTTTACAGACTGTACTGTTTTGGCAGATTGCTGTTATGTTTGCATTGTTTGCATATGTTTGCTTGTTTAATGATTCTATTTGAGGATAGGAGTATTAAATATGCAGAGGCATTTAGTATGCAATGTTGAATAATAATTTTAGTGATTTGTTACAGTAAAAGATGATAAGGTTTTGCATTGGTTTAAACTAACCTATCTCACGAGTTCTTGTTGAGTTTGTTGTGAAGGAAGCTTTTGAGAAATAGAGAAACCATGATATGAGAGGAATTAAGGAGACACAAAAGTTCAAGCTTGGGGATTCACAAGGCACCCCAAGATAATATTTCAAGAAGTCTCAAGCATCTAAGATTGGGGATGCCCCGGTAGGCATCCCACCTTTCTTCTTCAACAATCATCGGTTAGTATCGGTTAAGCCTAAGTTTTTGCTTCGTCACATGAGTCGTGCTATCCTTGCAATGTAATTTATTTTGTTTTTATTGATGTTTGAATAAGATACCAAGATCTGAAATTCTTAAATGAGAGAGAGTCTTCGCATAGTTGCATAATTATTTAGCTACTCATTGATCTTCACTTATATCTGTTGGAGTAGTTTGTCGTTCGCTCTAGTGCTTCACTTATATCTTTTAGAGCATGGAGGTGGTTTTATTTTGTAGAAATTAATGAACTCTCATGCTTCACTTATATTATTTTGAGAGTCTTAAACGGCATGGTTGTTTGAATGAAAACTATCATAGGAAGTGAATTGGATGCTATGATCAATTTGATACTTGATAATTGTTTTGAGATATGGAGGTAGTGATATTAAAGTCATGCTAGTTGGGTGATTATGAATTTAAAGAATGCTTGTGTTGAATTTAGCAAGTCCCATAGCATGCACGTATGGTTAAAGTTGTGTAACAAATTTGAAACATGAAGTGTACCTGGCTTGTGCATCCTTATGAGTGGCGGTCGGGGACGAGCGATGGTCTTTTCCTACCAATCTATCCCCCTAGGAGCATGCGCGTAGTGCTTGAGTTTTGATGACTTCTAAATTTTTGCAATAAGTATATGAGTTCTTTTGAATAATGTTGAGTCCATGGATTATACGCACTTTTACCTTTCCGCCTTTGCTAGCCTCTTCGGTACCGTGCATTACCCTTTCTCACCTTGAGAGTTGGTGCAAACTACGCCGGTGCATCCAAACCCCGTGATACGATACGCTCTATCACACATAAACCTACTTATATCTTCCTCAAAACAGCCACCATACCTACCTATTATGGCGATTCCATAGCCATTCCGAGATATATTGCCATGCAACTTTCCATCGTTCCGTTTATCATCATCATGACATACATTACTTTTGTCATATTGCCATTGCATGATCATGTAGTTGACATCGTATTTGTGGCAAATCCACCATGCATTATTTTTCATACATGTCACTCTTGATTCATTGCACCATCCCGGTACACCGCCGGAGGCATTCATATAGAGTCATATCTTGTTCTAGTTTCGAGTTGTAATTCATATGTTGTAATCAATGAAAGTGTGATGATCACCATTATTAGAGCATTGCCCAAAAAGAAAGAAAAAGAAAAGAAAAAAAGGAAGAAAGGCCAAAAGGAAAAAAAGAGGCCCAAAGAAAAAAAAGAAAAAAATAAAATAAATAAAAAGGGCAATGCTACTATCTCTTTTTCCACACTTGTGCTTCAAAGTAGCACCTTGTTCTTCATGTAGTGAGTCTCATATATTGTGCTTCAAAGTAGCACCATGTTTTTCATATAGTGAGTCTCATAAGTTGTCTTTTTCATACTAGTGGGAATTTTTCATTATAGAACTTGGGTTGTATATTACTACGATGGGCTTCCTAAAATGCCCTAGGTCTTTGTGAGCAAGCAAGTTGGATGCACACCCACTAGTTTTCTTTTGTTGAGCATTCATTTATAGCTCTAGTGCATCCGTTGCATGGCAATCCCTACTCCTCATGTTGACATCAATTGATGGGCATCTCCATAGCCCGTTGATTATCCTCGTCAATGTGAGACTTTCTCCTTTTTTTGTCTTCTCCACACAATCCCCATCATCATATTCTATTCCACCCATAGTGCTATATCCATGGCTCACGCTCCTGTATTGCGTGAAGGTTGAAAAGTTTGAGATTATTCAAGTATGAAACAATTGCTTGGCTTGTCATCGGGGGTATAGAAGTTGGGAACATCTTTGTGTGATGAAAGTGAAGCATAGCCTAACTATATGATTTTGTAGGGATGAACTTTCTTTTGCCATGTTATTCTGAGAAGACATGATTACTTTGATTAGTATGCTTCAAGTGTTACTATTTCTTTTGTCAATATGAACTTTTATTTTGAATCATTTGGATCTGAACATTCATGCCACAATAAAGAAAATTACTTTCAGAATCATGCTAGGTAGCATTCCACATCAAAAATTCTGTTTTTATCATTTATCTACTCGAGGACGAGTAGGAATTAAGCTTCGGGATGCTTGATACGTCTCCAACGTATCTATAATTTTTTATTATTCCATGCTATTATATTACCTGTTTTGAATGATTATGGGCTTTATTATACACTTTTATATTACTTTTCGGACTAACCTATTAACCGGAGGCCCAGCCCATATTGCTGTTTTATTGCCTGTTTCAGTACTTCGAAGAAAAGGAATATCAAATGGAGTCCAAACGGAATGAAACCTTCGGCATCGTGATTTTTTGGAAGAATATCATCCTGGAGGCTTGGAGATCAAGTCAGAAGATCCTCCAGGAGCCCAGGAGATAGGGGCCCCCCTACAGGGCGCGGCCCCCTGTCTCGTGGGCCCCTCGAGCACCTCACGACCGACTTCTTTCGCCTATATAAGCCTATGTACCCTAAAACCATTGAATATCAAGATAGATCGGGAGTTCCGCTGCCGCAAGCCTCTATAGCCACCAAAAACCTCTCGGGAGCCCGTTCCGGCACCCTGCCGGAGGGGGAATCCATCACCGGTGGCCATCTTCATCATCCCGGCGCTATCCATGACAAAGAGGGAGTAGTTCACTGTCGGGGCTGAGGGTATGTACCAGCAGCTATGTGTTTGATCTCTCTCTCTCGTGTTCTCCCTCGTGTTCCCTCTATGGCACGATCTTGATGTATCCCGAGCTTTGCTATTGTAGTTGGATCTTATGATGTTTCTCCCCCTTACTCTCTTGTGATGAATTGAGTTTCCCCTTTGAAGTTATCTTATCGGATTGAGTCTTGTTTGAGAACACTTGATGTATGTCTTGCCGTGTTTATCTATGGTGACAATGGGATATCATGTGCCACTTGATGTATGTTTTGGTGACCAACTTGCGGGTTCCACCCATGAACCTATGCATAGGGGTTGGCACACGTTCTTGAATCTCCGGTAGAAACTTTGGGGCACTCTTTGAAGTACTTTGTGTTGGTTGGATGAATCTGAGATTGTGTGATGTATATCGTATAATCATGCCCACGGATACTTGAGGTGACAATGGAGTATCTAGGTGACATTAGGGTTTTGGTTGATTTGTGTCTTAAGGTGTTATTCTAGTACGAACTCTTTAATAGATCAATCCGAAAGAATAGCTTTGAGGTGGTTTCGTACCCTACCATAATCTCTTCGTTTGTTCTCTACTATTAGTGGCTTTGGAGTGACTCTTTGTTGCATGTTGAGGGATTGTTATATGATCTATCTATGTTATTATTGTTGAGAGAACTTGCACTAGTGAAAGTATGACCCTAGGCCTTGTTTCCTATCATTGCAATACCATTTACACTCACTTTTATCGCTCGCTGCCTTGCTGTTTTTATTATTTCAGATTACAAATACCTTTATCTACCATCCATATTGCACTTGTATCTTCATCTCTTCGCCGAACTAGTGCACCTATACAATTTACCATTGTATTGGGTGTTTTGGGGACACAAGAGACTCTTTGTTATTTGGTTGCAGGGTTGTTTGAGAGAGACCATCTTCATCCTACGCCTCCTACGGATTGATAAACCTTAGGTCATCCACTTGAGGGAAATTTGCTACTATCCTACAAACCCGTGCACTTGCAGGCCCAACAACGTCTACAAGAAGAAGGTTGTGTAGTAGATATCAAAGCCATCTAGCTAATAACTATGGACCCGAAGGTCTGTGGTAAACTACTCACAACTCATCGGAAGGGCTATGGTGTTGATGTAGAAGCCCTCCGTGGTCGATTCCCCCTCCGGCAGAGCGCCAGCGAAGGCTCCAAGATGGGATCTCGCGGATATAGATGGTTACGGCGGTGGAAATTGTGTTTCAGTGGCTCCCTGGATGTTTTCGGGGTACGTAGGCTTATATAGGAGGAAGAAGTACGTCGGTGGCCGCCCGAGGGGCCCACGAGACAGGGGGCGTGCCCTGTAGGGGGGGCGCCCTACCCTCTCGTGGCCGCCTCGGCTGCTTCTTGACTTGCACTCCAAGTCCTCTGGATCACGTTCGTTCCAAAAATCACGCTCCCGAAGGTTTCATTCCGTTTGGACTCCGTTTGATATTCTTTTTTTTTGAAATACTGAAATAGGCAAAAAAACAGCAATATGGGTTGGGCCTCCGGTTAGTAGGTTAGTCCCAAAAATGATATAAATGTGTAAAATAAAGCCCATAAACATCCAAAGGGGGTAATATAATAGCATGGAACAATCAAAAATTATAGATACGTTGGAGACGTATCAAGCATTCCCAAGCTTAATTCCTACTCGTCCTCGAGTAGGTAAATGATAAAAACAGAATTTTTGATGTGGAATGCTACCTAGCATAATTCTCAATGTAATTTTCTTTATTGTGGCATGAATGTTCAGATCCAAATGATTCAAGATAAAAGCTTATAAAACATAAAAATAATAATACTTCAAAGCATACTAACAAATAATCATGTCCTATCAAAATAGCATAGCCAAAGAAAGCTTATCCCTACAAAATCATATAGTTAGGCCATGCTTCATTTTCATTACACAAAATACTCCCATCATGCACAACCCCGATGACGAGCCGAGCAATTGTTTCATCCTTTTGTTTAACGCGCTTCAGCTTTTTTCAACTCTTACGCGATACATGAGTGTAAGCCATGGAAATAACACTATGGTGGTAAATGGTGGTGGTTGTGAGGAAAAAAGAGGGAGAAGATAGTCTCACCTCAACTAGGCGTATCAACGGGCTATGGAAATGCCCATCAATAGATATCAACGTGAGTGAGTAGGGATTGCCATGCAACGGATGCACTAGAGCTATAAATATATGAAAGCTCAACAAAAGAAAATAAGTGGGTGTGCATCCAACTCGCTTGCTCACGAAGACCTAGGGCATTTTGAGGAAGCCCATCATTGGAATATACAAGCCAAGTTCTATAATGAAAAATTCCCACTAGTATATGAAAGTGACAACATAGGAGACTCTCTATCATGAAGATCATGGTGCTACTTTGAAGCACAAGTGTGGAAAAAGAGATAGTAGCATTGTCCCTTCTCTCTTTTTCTCTCATTTTATTTTTTTCTTTTCCTTTTTTTTCTCTTTTTCTCTTTTTTTTTTCTTTGACCTCTTTTTTTTTCTTTTTGGCCTTTCTCTTTTTTTTCTCCTCTTTTTTTTCTTTTTCTTTTTGTAAAGTCCGAAGTCCCATCCCGACTTGTGGGGGAATCATAGTCTTCATCATCCTTTCCTCACTGGGACAATGCTCTAATAATGAAGATCATCACACTTTTATGGATTTACAACTCAAGAATTACAACTCAAAGCTAGAACAAGATATGACTCTATATGAATGCCTCCGGCGGTGTACCGGGATATGCAATGAATCAAGAGCGACATGTATGAAAATTATGAATGTGGCCTTGCCACAAATATGATGTCAACTACATGATCATGCAAAGAGCAATATGACAATGATGAAACGTGTCATAATAAACGGAACGGTGGAAAGTTGCATCGCAATATATCTCGGAATGGCTATTGAAATGCCATAATAGGTAGGTATGGTGGCTGTTTTGAGGAAGGTAAATAATGGGCTCAATACCGGTGAAAGTTGCGCGGTAATAAGAGAGGCTAGCAAAGTGGAAGGGTGAGTGTGCATATATCCATGGACTCACATTAGTCATAAAGAACTCATATACTTATGGCAAAAGTCTACTTAGCCCTCTAAGCAAAGTACTACTACGCATGCCCCAAGAGGGATAGATTGGTAGGAAAAGACCATCGCTCGTCCCCGGCTGCCACTCATAAGGAAGACAATCAAAACTGCACCTCATGCAACAAATTTGTCACACAACTTTTACCATACGTGCATGCTATGGGACTTGCCAACTTCAAAAAAAGTATTTCTCAATTTCATAATTATCCACTAGCATGACCCTGACATTACTACCTTTATATCTCAAAACAATTATCAAGCAACAAATTGATCATAGCATCCAATTCACTTCCTATGATAGTTTTTATTATACCCAATTTGGATGCTCATCATTCTAGGACCAAATTTGTAACCATAGAAAATGCCATGCTGTTCTAAAAGACTCTCAAGATGATATAAGTGAAGCATGAAAGACTAGCAATTTCTTCAAAAATAATCCACCGCCGTGCTCTAAAAGATATAAGTGAAGCACTAGAGCAAAAACTATCAAGCTCAAAAGATATAGGTGAAGCACATAGAGTATTCTAGCAAATTCTAATCAAGTAGGCTTCTCCCAAAAGGTGAGTACATCAAGGATGATTGTGGTAAACTAAAAAGCAAAGACTACTATAATACACAACGCTCCAAGCAAAACACATATCATGTGGCAAATAAAAATATAGCTCCAAGTAAAGTTACCAATGAACGAAGACGAAAGAGGTGATGCCTTCCCGGGGCATCCCCAAGCTTAGGCTTTTGGATATTCTTGAATATCTTGGGGTGCCATGGGCATCCCCAAGCTTAGGCTCTTGCCACTCCTTATTCCATAGTCCATAAAAGCTTCACCCAAAACTTGAAAACTTCACAAAACAAAACTCAACAGGAAATCTTATAAGCTCCGTTAGTGAAAGAAAACAAAACCACCACATAAGGTACTGTAATGAACTCATTATTCATTTATTTTGGTGTTAAACCTACTGTATTACAACTTCTCTATGGTTTATAAACTATTTTACTAGCCATAGATGCATCAAAATAAGCAAACAACACACGAAAAACAGAATCTGTCAAAAACAGAACAGCCTGTACCAATCTGTAACTAATGCAAACTTCTGGAACTCTACAAATCCGACCAAAATAGGAAGTCCTGGAAAATTTGTTTATTGATTAGAAGCAAAAAGAATCAACGCAAAATCATGTTTCTGTGATTTAACAAAATTAAATTTGTGTATGCAAAGTTTCTGTTTTTCGGCAGAATCAAATCAACTATCATCATAGGTTATCCTATAGGTTCTACTTGGCACAAACACTAATTAAAAGATAAAAACACATCTAAACAGAGAGTAGATGCAAGATTTATTACTAAACAGGAACAAAAACAAAAAACACAAAGAAAATTGGGTTGCCTCCCAACTAGCGCTATCGTTTAACGCCCCTAGCTAGGCATAAAAGCGAAGATAGATCTAAGTAGTGCCATCTTTGGCACTAGGAAAGGAAAAAGAGGATCTCCTTTCTATGGCATTCATTCTTCTATTTAGGGTAAGCACATTGCCATTAATGGATGAAGTAAGATTAAGCACGTTATGGAAATTTGCCTCTAAGCTAGACTTCATCTCTTTGATAATTTCATTTTGATAAAAGCACAAAAGAGTAGTTGATTCAACCTTATCATTCATAGGGTGCCCAAATATGGTTTTCATTTTTTCATAAGTATCTATAGCATCCCCTTCAAGAAAACCTTCTTCAAAAATAGAATCTAAAACTTTTTTGAAAGAAGCGGGCAAGCCAAGATAGAAACTTTTTAAGTAAACTTCAATTTGATATTGTGGCACGTAGCTAGACCGAATCCTTAATAACCTATCCCAAGCATCTTTTAAAGACTCATCAAGTAAATAGCAAAAAATTCCAGAGTCATCCTCATCAAAATTATTCAAGCTCTCATTGGTGACCCCGGTGGGTCTTTCTATAGCATCATTATTCATGAGCTTAGAGAGGATAGAGGGGTTATCCAAGGTACCAGAACCTAGGAAAGGGCCCTTAGTTCTTTTTTATTCGGCCATGGCAGCGGGAAGGCAAACGGAAAAAGGAGAAGAAGATAGCGAAAGAGAGGGAGAATAAAACGGCAAAGGTGAAGTGGGGGAGAGGAAAACAAGAGGCAAATGGCAAATAATGTAAATGCGAGGGAGATGGGTTTGTGATGGGTACTTGGTATGTCTTAACTTGAGCGAAGATCTCCCTGGCAACGGCGCCATAAATCCTTCTTGATACGTCTTGAGCTTGCGTTGGTTTTCCTTGAAGAGGAAAGAGTGATGCAGCAATAGTAGCGTAAGTATTTCCCTCAGTTTTTGAGAACCAAGGTATCAATCCAGTAGGAGGCTCCTCAAAAGTCCCATGCACCTACACAAACAAACCAAGAACTCGCAACCAACGCAATAAAGGGGTTGTCAATCCCTTCACGGCCACTTGCGAAAGTGAGATCTAATAGAGATAGTATGATAAGATAAATATATTTTTGGTATTTTATAAGATAGATGCAAAAGGTAAAGATGCAAATAAAAGTAAATTGAAAGCAAATATGATAAGAGATAGACCCGGGGGCCATAGGTTTCGATAGAGGCTTCTCTCAAGATAGCATAAGTATTACGGTTGATGAACAAATTACTGTCGAGCAATTGATAGAAAAGCGAATAATTATGAGATTATCTAGGCATGATCATGTATATAGGCATCACGTCCGCAACAAGTAGACCGACTCCTGCCTGCATCTACTACTATTACTCCACACGTCGACCGACTCCTCCCTGCATCGAGAGTATTAAGTTCATAAGAACAGAGTAACGCCTTAAGCAAGATGACATGATGTAGAGGGATCAACTCATGCAATATGATATAAACCCCATCTTTTTATCCTCGATGGCAACAATACAATACGTGCCTTGCAACCCTTTCTGTCACTGGGTAAGGACACCGCAAGATTGAACCCAAAGCTAAGCACTTCTCCCATGGCAAGAAAGATCAATCTAGTAGGCCAAACCAAACTGATAATTCAAAGGGACTTGCAAAGATAACTCAATCATACATAAAAGAATTCAGAGGAGATTCAAATATTTCTCATAAATAAACTTGATCATAAACCCACAATTCATCGGATCTCGACAAACAAACCGGAAAAAGAGTTTACATCGTATAGATCTCCACAAGAGAGGGGGAGAACATTGTATTGAGATCCAAAAAGAGAGAAGAAGCCATCTAGCTAATAACTATGGACCCGAAGGTCTGTGGTAAACTACTCACAACTCATCGGAAGGGCTATGATGTTGATGTAGAAGCCCTCCATGGTCAATTCCCCCTCCGGCAGAGTGCCGGCGAGGGCTCCAAGATGGGATCCCGCGGATACAGAAGGTTATGGCGGTGGAAATTGTGTTTCGGTGGCTCCCTGGATGTTTTTGGGGTATGTAGGCTTATATAGGAGGAAGAAGTACGTCGGTGGCCGCCCGAGGGGCCCACAAGACAGGGGGGCGCCCTGTAGGGGGGGTGCCCTACCCTCTCGTGGCTGCCTCGCTGCTTCTTGACTTCCACTCCAAGTCCTCTGGATCACGTTTGTTCCAAAAATCACGCTCCCGAAGGTTTCATTCCGTTTGGACTCCGTTTGATATTCCTTTTCTTCGAAATACTGAAATAGGCAAAAAACAGCAATACGGGCTGGGCCTCCGGTTAGTAGGTTAGTCCCAAAAATGATATAAATGTGTAAAATAAAGACCATAAACATCCAAAAGGGGTAATATAATAGCATGGAACAATCAAAAATTATAGATATGTTGGAGACGTATCAAAGCTCCCTCAGCAACTCGAGCACGTGTGTCCTTTGCTCTCGCCTTCTCTTCAACATCAAGAGTACCAATGAGATCCGCAACCGAAAACTCCTGTCTCTTGTGTTTCAGGGAAGTAGCAAAATTGTTCCACGAAGGTGGAAGCTTGGCAATGATGCCTCCGGCAACAAATTTGTTCGGCAACACACACTTGAAGTACTCAAGTTCTTTTGCGTGCGACTGTATCTCATGAGCCTGCTATACAACAGAGCGCTCATCGGTCATATTGTAGTCATAGAATTGCTCCATGACGTACAACTCACTGCCGGTGTCCGAGGCACCAAACTTGGCCTCGAGCGCAGCCCACATGTCCTTGCTGTTGTCAAACGACATATACGAATCCACAATGGAGTCATCAAGAACACTCAGAAGAGCGCCTTTAAAGAGAGTATCGATCTTCTCAAAAGCTTCCAGCTGTGCTGGATTAAGATCGCCCTCAGGCTTGCCCTTGGTGGCGTCATAGCAGCCCATGTCTGCAACTAGTAGGCTGCTCTCGTGCGCCACCTCTTATATTGCGCCCCCTTAAAGACAGGCGGCTTCAGATGCGCAGCAAAACCACTCGGAGTAAATTGCCTATAATCAGGTTTTTGGATTGTTGGAAATATGAGCAAAATACTATGAGTTTTAATCCAAATGAACAAAAGATAAATCATGACAGCAATAGCAAAGATTAAACTAATCATCCGAACTAGCATAGTAGATGAACAGATCACATCTAGGGCACATATTAGAAACATGAATTCTACCGATCTCGAACAAGAAGGATAGAATCACATACGGTGCAGCGGGAACAGCACCGCCGGCGTTGATGTTGTCGCCCATGTCATCGAGGATGAGGTTGCTAAGGTTGGGGAAGAAGTCGTCATTCGCGAAGTCTTTGCTGCCAGCAGTCGCGCGAGTGCGCTCCCCAAAAACCTGATCGCCCCTCTCCCGTACAGGATCACGAGAGGCAGGGTTCCGGAGGCCTGCTGTCCCTTCTCCCAGTGCATGCTGAAAGGAGGGATGGAGAAGACTTGCTTGGCGGCACAATGATCTGAAACGGTGGTGAGAAACCATACGAAGCAGCAGCGGCTAGGGTAGTCGTCTGCCTGACTATATAGTGCGGGTCGGGTAGGTCGTGGGAGTAAACCCCACGTCTGAGTCATCACGATCCAAAAGAATCTGAAATGGTTCAGTAATTAACGCATCCATTAGTTATTAATTAATGACCCATTAATTTTTCCTGAGCAGCAAAAATATAGACAACGTGCATAGCTCTGTCCTCGGCTCGGCTCAATCCCTCAATCCGCGGCGCGTCGTAACGAGGCATGGCATGGCGAGGCGAGCAAGGAGGAGGAGCGTGCGTGTAGATCTCCTATTCTCATGCTCATGCAAGTGGTAGAAGAGCTCACCTTATAAAGAGGTGCAACTCTCTCTCAACTTTTGGGGTGAGACTAAACTTTAGTCTCACTTACTCCACTCACATGTGTGCCTGAATGGGCCAAGAGAATTTCAGAATTTTAGTTGGGCTATGGGCCAAAGACCTAGTAGCAAATTCCAACAAAAAGGGCTATAAACTAAACCAAACCAAACTGCTCGTGTTTTCAAGCCAAACCCATCTAATCCATTCCGCAGATACAATTTGAGCCCAAAGTTTCAGATTATGGACCTACTCACATATTCACGTGGATAACTGTTAATGCATCATCTCCCTGAATATGCACATATGCTCGTGCACATCGAAAGGAGTTGGTACAGTGACAAAGCCACGGACCTCCAGTCGTCGAACACTCCAACTGGTACGGCCTATGCTGCCCTAGGGGGCGCCTCCCAAGCTTGTGGGCCCTCTGTGGCTCCCCTAACCCTAATTCCAGCTTCATAAATACCGAAACATTCCCCGTATACCAGAGGGCACACCAAAGACACTTTTCCGCCGCTGCAAGTTTCTGTCCTCGTGAGATCCCATATATAGACCTGTTCCAGTACTCCGTCGGAGGAGGATTCGATCACGGAGAGCCTCTACATCAACCTTGCTTCCCTTGCGATGAAATGTGAGTAGTTTACCAAAGACCTACGGGTCTATAGCTAGTAGCTAGATGGCTTCTTCTCTCTCTTTGATCTTCAATACAATTTTCTCCTCGATGTTCTTGGAGTTCTATTCAATGTAATCTTTTTTGCGGTGTGTTTGTTGAGATCCGATGAATTATGGATTTATGATCAGATTGTCTATGAATATTATTTGAGTCTTCTCTGAACTCTTTTATGCATGGCCAACTAGATTAATTTATCTTGCAATGGAAGAGGTGCTTTATTTTGGGTTCAGTCTTGTGGTGTCCTCACCTAGTGACAGAAGGGGTAGCGAGGCACTTATTTGTATTGTTGTCATTAAGGATAAAAAGATTGGGTTTATACCATATTGATTGGATCTATCCCTCTACATCATGTCATCTTGCTTAAGGCGCTACTCCGTTCTTGTTAACTTAATACACTAGATGCATGATGGATAGCGGTCGATGTGTGGAGTAATAGTAGTAGATGCAGGTAGGAGTCGGTCTACTTGTTACGGACGTGATGCCTATATTCATGATCATTGCCTTAGATATCTTCACAACTTTGAGTTTTTATATCAATTGCTCAACAGAAATTATTTACCCACCGTATGTGTTCTTTTAAGAGAGAAGCCTCTAGCGAAAGTATGGTCCCCGGATCTATTTTTATCATATTATTTTCAGTTGTATAAAACCAAAAATCCAAAAATACCTTACTGAAATTTATGTACTTTTACTTCATTTTGCACTTTTATTTATCTTTTATACCTATCTCTATCAGATCTCATCCTTGCAATTAACCGTTAAAGGATTGACAACCCCTTTATCGTGTTGGGTGCAAGTATTTGTTTGTTTGTGTAGGTGCATCCATTTGTGACTTTTGTGTTCCTCCTACTGGATTGATACCTTGGTCCTCAAACTGGGTGAAATACTTATCTCTACTTTGCTACATCACCCTTTCCTTTTAAGGGAAAACCAACGCAAGCTCAAGAAGTAGCAGCCCCCAGCCCCCTCGTCATGCTGATTGGCGGCGTTCCTCCTGGACGGCGGTGGCAGCGGAGGAAGGGCAGCGTTGGCCTGAGGGCGAGGCTCACGAGGCTGATTGCGCCAGGCGTCCTCACAAGGCTGGTCGCGCCAGGCCTGGCGTGGGTTGCCATTGCGGCCATCCCATCGACCACCGCCACGGCCGTATCTGTGGCGGCGTCACGGTCGTTGCGGTCTCCACGGCGGCCCAGGCGCTCCTCACGGAGAGATTTGAGCTCCTGGCAGTCTTCGGTGTTGTGAGCGCGCACATTGTGGTAGACGATAGAACGGGCGGTTGTCCTTCTCGGGCTCGTCGCGGTCGCAGCCGCGCTTCTGCTTGGGCTCCGCCACCAACACGGCAGGGCCCTTGCGCTTGACCTCCTTGCCCTTAGCCTTGTTGTCGTCGAGCGTGGTGTCGGGGTCGTTGGGAATGAAGAAGCAGCCGTATATCGCACACACCATGACACAATCTCTACCTAATAATAAATCAAATTGGGTTTCTTTCGTCCGTCATGGCATTTTTCAGAAAAGTCCCTCTATTTCAGAGAATTCAACCCGCAGTCCCGTTTTAAGTTACACCCGAACCGTTATTTTACATTTTTCGAAACCCCCCTGATGTTTTAGGTAATTCATCCGCGGATCATATTTAAGTCAAACAAATACTTTTTAAAATCATTCATATCTTTTAAACCGTAACTCCGATTTGAATATGTTATATATGAAATTTGATTAGAAAAATATGTAGAATATGAATAAGAGATTATTTTTACGTGTTAAGTACTTTTAAATATTATTTTGGAATATATTTGAGTCAAACCAAATGATTTTCTAAATTATCTATATCTTCTAAACCGTAACTTTGATTTTAACATATTATATATGAAATTTTATTAGAAAAATGTGTGGAATCTAAATATGATGTTAATTTTACCTGTTAAATATTTTTTAAATATTGTTATGGAAGCAAACTTATAATTTATAGTGCAAGATCCGTTTTTTCATACCGGCGGCGATCCGGATTGCAAATAAATACCCCACTATGACCATATACGGAAAAGAAAACATCGATAACTACACGTGCATACCTCTGAAAAATGTCGCAAGAAAAAACAATAGATTTCTCATCGCGAGAGTGAGAGAATGCGAGCGAGAGAGAGAGAGAGGGGAGAGAGAGAGGGAGAGGGAGGAGAGAGGGAGAGAGACGCCTTAGGATTAACCATATTCAACACACGTTTTTTGTTGTTTTGTGTGAACACCGAGGCCATCGCCGGCGAGGGTGAGAAAGAGGATAAGCGGCAACACAAATATGATGGCTCGCAAAAATAAAAGAGATGGACCTATTGTGGTCTTGAGTCATGGTTGTTGAGTTAAGAATGTGTGTTATGTTTTCTCTCCCATTGCAACGCACAGGGTCTTTTGCTAGTAATAATAAGACATGGTCAAGAGAAAACAAAGAGAGTTGATGCAGGACACGCAACAAAAAGCAAAGATAAGATAAAAGGAGCGCAATTTATCTACTTGTTGCAACCAAAAGGCAAGAAGGGAGCATCTCCTATGGCATCGGATACGGCCATACGGGATTCGTTTTAGCAGAAACAAAACAAGCGCTCGATTTTTAATTGCGAAATACGGCAATGCTAGAAGACTTTGGACTTCTGCCGTTGTATTAGTATAATGCCGCCACAGCTGTTCTGTTGAGAATTTGATATGACAGTCGAAGATGGCATCTTTCTTTTCTCTATACAAGAAGATGGTATGCAAATCGAATTTGGCTCCCTCGTGAACGGAAAGCTGGACCCTCCAACAACTTCTTTTTCTTCGAGGGAAGACCCTCCAACTTCTGAGAAACCAGCAGTCCGTTATACACGCAAGAGAGTGGTGCGACACGTACTTCGCCAAGGGTGTACGTAATCCAATTATAATTTTATCAATCAAATAGTAGTTCACTGAACGCATAAACAAAGGTAGCATTAGGTGGATATAAACTAATGAACACAATAAGCAAATGTCCGGTCTCTCTCATAGATAGGATGCACACAACCAACACCAACACGTATAAATGAATATGCCGAAAAAAGAAAAAGCAAAGTCATACAAGACCAAAGTTATGCCTAAGAGCATCTAGGCCGGACGCCCAAACCCACCCTATACGCCCAGTCGGACGGTCCGGTCACGAAAAATCGACCCAGACGGGCGCCTCAAACCGGCCTCAAATGCCCGGGTTGACCGACACCCCTCATATCCAGCCCAAATATGGGCGCATATAGGGGCGCCCGGGCGCGTCCGCCACGTCGGACCCGACCCACGGCAGCCCATCCGACATCACCTCACTCCACTCACCTCCACTCCCCTCCGCCACCCAAGCTCACCTCTGGCGATCTCCGGTTGTCTCTGACATGGCGGGCAAGGATCTGACTCCGACCAGTCCGGATTCATCAACTGGGGTGTCATCTCGTGCGGGTTGGAGGAGGCAATGGTTGTCCACATTGCACTTCATCGCTCCTGGGATCACAACCCCCGGTCGACGGCAAGATCGGTCTGGCGCGACTCCATAGCGTCGACAACAGGAGCTCGGATCCTATGGGGTTGGATCGTCACGGTCCCGGTAGCAGGAAAATCTCTCCTTCCCCATCACCGGGTCGGGCGAACTATGATGAGTTCCATCGGGACCGGTGCGCCCGCCGTGGGAAAGAGAGGATAAGGGCCGCCGAGGCCCGTCGCGCTGCTGACATAGCGGTGGCGGACGAGACTGATGCGGTGGTTTGGGTAGCCGCAGAGGAGGAAGTCAGTCGTGCCAGCATTGTGAAGAAGCGGCAGCGGAGCAACATGCGCGCCCTTGCTCGAGCAGAATCGGACGGTCCATGCCATGACTGGCCTGCCACCGAAGGAGGAGAATGAGGACAGCGACGGTGAGGATAGCTCCGATGATGAGCAGATCCAGCTCGATCCCTACTATGTCTATGACCGGTACTTCCACGACAAGGATGGCAAGGGTGCCGGGAAAGGCAAGGGCAGTCGTGGATGATCTTCTCCAACATAGCCAAACATGCCAAATTTTGGTAGTCCGATGGCATGTTATTAGTGATGCAATAGCCGGACGATGCATATATGCATCGACGTAGTTGCATGAGTTTATATGGATTTGAGGTATGGTAATTGAGCTGTCCGGTTATGAGAAGGCAAATTTGAGCCTTGACTGGTTAATGTCCATAGACACAGGGGCGTCCGCGAGCGTTTGAGGGGTAAGATTTGCAAAGTCCGGTTGTATATGCTCTAAGCGAGAGAAAAAACACGAAGCGATCAAACGACAACAATCAACAAACTACATCAACGATGCTACAAGGACAACAATGTTCACAGAAACAATCTCTTGACGCTACAAGGGCAACAATGATCTTCAACATTAAAGCCTTCGGAAAGGGACAACGCTCAAACACCACCATCATCGAACCACCAAAGGCCGGAATCTAGGTTTTCACCCTGAAGAACGAGTCCGAGGATATTCAAGAAATGGCTTCAACCAGATACCAACGTAAAATATCATCATTGCTAGGTAACCAGCTCGGGTCATACGTAGGGTTTTCGCCCTCGAGCGCGAGATCGGATACTGGACAAGCACCACCAAATCATTGCCAGGTATAACCAGCTCGTGCATAGTGTAATTTACTTTTTCTCCCCTGAGATGGGCGTATGATATACTTTTATTTGGTCACAAAATATATGATGGGTCATCGGAAGGGTTAGGGCATCGCCGACGCTGACCCTCAAACCACCCACATACGTCTGGACTGCACTGTCCACACATGTTGTGCTATCCAACGCAGATCTGTATCGATCCCCATGGCGGTCCGGGCGCAATTTCTCCAGCAAACCGAAGACAAGCGTGGGGGGCTTTAGGGACGTCCGGATCGCTGCCATGCCGACTTCTGACCGCCCTGGCCCACCCAACAATCCCACCGCCTCTCACGCGCTTTCCTTCCCACGCCGCATCAATGTCGACCCAGAGCATGCAGCGGCCGGTATTGATGCCGTGATGTGACCACAGGGAGGGCGCGCTGACCGATGCGACCTCTTGGGAGCCGCCGCTTCAATGCGGATGCAGCTTCCCGAGGAACCAACTCCGGCCACTGCGCGCATTGAAGCGGTTGACCAACCCTTCACATGGCCTATCCGCATCTATAAAACCATGCTCCGACGCCGTCCACATTGCAACATCTCCGCTCTTCCTCCTCATCCTCCTCCCCTCCCCGCCCCTCTTCCTCCACTACTCAAGCGACGGCCAAGTCGTGGACCTTGGCACCTGCAGGCGGAGGCTCCGGGACGGGCTCCATAGGATCCTGGCAATGCTGCCCTCAAGCTCCAGGGTCATCATCATCATCATCGGCGGGTGGCTCCTCGACGAAGGCGGAGATAGTCATCTCCTCTGGCGACGAGGAGGATCAGCCGCCACTATAGTAGTCCACGCCGGCGGCGCATGCCCAAGTGTACACTGCCACAGATGAGAAGTACGACCAGCAGATGGAGTTGATGCTCCGTCCTCACCTGAATGGCCCGGTGGCGCGCCTCCCCATGAAGCCAGAGTCGGCATCCCCTCCGCACTCTCCGCAGCGAAATCCCGACGTCCAAATCAGACGTTGCATGAAGGAGGAGCGGATCTTGCCGCCACCACGGCGCGTCAAGGCGGAGCGCCGCTCACCGCCGCCCCAACGCTTAAAGGAGGAGCGCCACTCGCCGCCTTCCCTGCCCAATGCGATCGCGGCAAACGCGCACGACCGCATTCTCCACAACCTTGGAAGCAACGGGGGCGGCCACAGCTATTCGTCATCCTGGAACACCATGATGGCGCAAGAGTATGCCGATAGGGAGCAGCGCCCGTGGGACAGTCGCAACACGGCGCGTGGATCCAAGCTCGCGGACTCCAACTTCCCGCCGCCACACATCACGGCGGACCCGGACCTGGCGTATGCCTGGGCCCTGGACCGCTCTGTGACAACGCCAGAGGGAGATGGCCAAGTACGGCGAGGAGTTGTCTCTCAACGAGGTCACCGCCGCCAATGCTGCCTCCTCCAAGGACCGCCGCGCTCTCCCCCAACCAACGTTCTCGGTAGCCGTGGCCGCACTGTGCACGACGCTGGAGGAAGCGGAGAGGATCATCCGCGAGTGTCGGGCGGCTGCCGGGAAGCCCTGTCGTGACGCCGACCCGTTCCGTCGCCGGAAGCATGACTCTAACGACTCCGATGCTGGATCCGATGACGATGACAGAGGAGCCGTCGGCCAGCCCGACATGGCCTATGAGGCCACCGTCAAGTAAAGGGTAATTTAGGGTTTTTGTTTTAAGGTTTTTAGCTCATCGAACAAAATATCATCCGGTTTTATGTAAAATTTATCCTAATTTACATGTACTTCGTTCAGTTTATATCAAAATCTGCCCGGTTTGCACGAATTTCATCCGAATAGTTTAAGTAGTAGTTGAAATGTATGCAGACAGCATTGGATGACGGTATCTGTCATTAGTTGTCCGCGGATTGTCCCCTGTCCACGAACGGATGCCTGAGGAAATTTGTGGGTCGTCATTGAAGATGCCCTTAGAACGGTGGTGATTCAAGTTGGACTGGGCCCACATACACATATAGATACCATTTCATTCGGAGGCACGCTAAACTAGCGTCGCGCCGCAAATAAGTCCGTTTTAGCGCGCGCGCAACGCGGCGGGTCGCTCCAGCGGGCGCGCAAAAACGGCGCGCGCGCTATAACGAGTTGGGCGCGCTGTCAGAAACACTGCCCCGCACGGTGTATTTCGGGCGCCCGCTACAGCACGCGGCACACTCAAGCGTTCGCGCCCGCACTTCCTCTTCCACTTCCACCCCCATCCGGCCGCGCCGCCGCCGCCGCCCGCGCCCCCCGTGACCGTTCAGGCGCTTCCCCGGCCTATCCCCGCGCTTCCGCCCCATCCCCTCCTAGTCCCGCCGGCGCTCGTGCGCCTCCGTCGTCCGAGGAACAGCGCCCGAGCGCTCGCTGCCGCGCCGCGCCCGCAAGGTGTTTGACAAAACGCCTACAAGGTATGTATTTGCTCAAACTTCATGAATTTGATGCATGTTTTGAATTGTAGTTTTTATAGTATAGTATTGAACATTGTTGATGAGTTCGTCGTATGATTCTTCCGAAGAAGAATTTGATATGGAAGAGGAGGAGGATCTTGCAATGATCCTAGCTATGCATATCAATAAAAAACCGAAGCACGGTGGTTCGGTTATGGATCGGGAGAAAATTTGGAGAGATAGGATTGATGCCCATAACAGATTGATGAAGAACTATTTCGTGGAGAATCCCACATACCCGGAGTCGTATTTTCGTCGCCGGTTTAGGATGAGCACCGACTTGTTCAGGCGCATTGCAGAGAAACTAGCGAGCCATGACCGCTTTTTCCAGCAAAGGAGGAATGTCGCCGGAGAGCTCGGGCATAGCACCTTTCTGAAGGTGACAACCGCTTTGCGTATGTTGACATACGGTATCCCGGCTGATCTAGTTGATGATCACTTGGCTATGGGTGAGAGCCAAGCCATCATGTGTGTCAAGTGCTTTGCAGTGGGAATTGTGCAAGTGTTTGGCGAGGAGTATTTGAGATCTCCCACTGCTGAAGACGCCGCAAGGCTATTGGTGATGAACAAAGCGCGCGGCTTTCCTGGCATGCTTGGCTCAACAGATTGCATGCATTGGAGTTGGAAGAATTGTCCAAAGGCATGGCATGGGCAATTCCACGGCCAAAAAAGGGTTCCACTATAATCCTTCAAACGGTGGCCGATCAGGAGACTTGGATTTGGCATGCATACTTTGGAATGCCTGGATCTTTGAATGACATCAATGTTGTCAATCGGTCACCACTGATGAATAAGATTGCAAACGGTGAGTTGCCACATGTGCAGTTTGTAGCAAATGGCCGTACGTACAACTATGGCTATTATCTAGCGGATGGCATCTATCCAAAGTGGCAAACCTTCGTGAAGCCGTTGAAAAAGCCAGAAGGTAAGAAAAATCTTGATTTCCACAATGCTCAGGCGGCGGCTAGAAAAGATGTGGAGAGAGCATTTAGGATTTTGCAAGCCCAATTTGCTATTGTGAGAGGACCGGCTAGATTTTGGGATCAAAAAATGCTTTGGTACATCATGCACGCTTGTGTGATCATGCACAACATGATCATCGAGAATGATCGTGGCCAAGATTTAGACTACTCACAACATGAGCTCTTGGGACATCCCGTGCGAGTGCGACGGAGGGCTGAAAGGATAGCCCGTTTTATTGAACGATAAACTATTTGTTTGAGTTGTAATGATAACGAAATTGAACTATTTATTGTTGAATTATTTTGTTCGTTTGATCATTTTTGCTCCTCTTCTTGAAATGTATATGTGGTTTGTGCGGCGCGCGGGCGCTCTATTTTTGCGCTCTGCTGCACCGGCGCGCGAGCACTGCATTATAGCGCGGCTGCTGAAGCCAGCGCTGGCGGCCGCGCTAAACCAGCCGAAGCGCGCGCGGTAAATAGGTTTTTTGCGCGCGGCGTATAGCGCGGCTGTTGGAGATGCTCTTACATTCCGTGAGATATTCGGCGACGGCTGGGCACGGTACTCATTACTCAACCAAACCTATCTTTCATAGAACCTCAAGAGAGAGAGAGAGAGACATGGAGGTGGCAAACTATACGGAAGGCGTGGCCCATGCCCTGGTGGGCAAGCTCGGGCAGCTGCTGAGCGAGCAGTACCGGCTGCTCAGCAGCGTCCGCGGCGAGATCCTCCACCTGAGGGACGACGTGGCTATCATGAACGCCCTCCTCCGCATGCTCTCTGAGGCCGACGACGGTGCCGTGGACCACTTCGTACGGGAGTGGATGAAGCAGGTGCGCGAGCTCGGCTACGATGCCGAGGACTGCATCGATCTTTTCGTGCGCCGCATCAGCTGCGCGCCGCGGGGCGGCTGGCCGGTTCTGGCCGTTGCCTGGAACCGGGTTGTCACGCTTCGCGCCCGGCACAGCCTCGCCCGTGATATCAAGGCCCTTCGTGCCCGCTCTGTTGCCGTCGCTGAGCGCCGCGTACGGTTTGGCGTCGACGGCAAGGTACTGAGACCCGCCATAGCTTTCGTCTCCTGTGCGCCGTCGTCGCAAGTGCTCGCCGTTGCCAACAACCATAACCAGTTGGTCGGCATCGAGGAGCAGGTTAATTGGTTGTCCAACAAGGTTATGTCGGTGAAGATGACGCATGAGAATCAGCTCGACAAGAAGCTCGAGGTGTTCTCCATCCTGGGGTTCGGGGGGCTCGGGAAGACGACGCTCGCTGTAGAAGTGTGCCGGAGGTTGGAGCAGGAGTTCAGTTGCCAGGCAACCGTGACTGTATCGCAGGCCTTTGATGCCAGCAAGGACATGAGTGGGCTGCTCCTGCGCATACTTCACCAGGTCGTCAAGGTGAAAAGAGATAATGAACAAAAATGCATGCAAGAAGAAGATCCATTGGGTGAAATCGACAGTAATGTGGACAATCTGGCCAGGATGCTAATTCAGCGACTCGCGGATAAGAGGTACCACTACTGAGAACATACTTATTATACAGAAATCCAATTCGGCTTTTGGAAGCATATGCTTCTGCGCGTAAAAATGTTCTTTTATAATTATAAAAAATTATGAAAAAAATAGATGTGTTCATATTTTTGTGAAAAAGCATCTGATATATTCATCTTCAATCATAGGAGTACAACGAACATTAGAAATAATAAAAATAACATCCAGATCCATAGACCACCTAGCAACAATTACAAGCACTGAAGCGAGCCGAAGGTGCGCCGCTGTCATCGCCCTTCCCTCACTGGAGCCGAGAAAACTTTTTGTAGTGGACAGTCTGGAAGTCGTCATGCTAAGGCATCGTAGGACCAGCGCACCAGAATAGCAACCGCCGCCGATGAAGAGTAATGTAGATCGGAAGAATCCAACCTAAAGACATACGAACGTAGACGAACAGATCCGAACAAATCCACCAAAGACAGATCCACCGTAGACACATCTCCACATGCCCACCAACGACGCTAGACGCACCATCAAACGGGGGCTAGGCAGGGAGAACCTTATTCCATCTTCAGGGAGCTGCCGTCACGTCTCGCTTTCCTGTGCAGGACACAAACCCTAACAAATCTCGAAGACACATTTAAAAAAGGAGCCCTCTCACCGGCAAGGGCCAGCATCCACCGCGGCCTCCATAGCCCTAAGGCCACCGGAGACGAGGCGGACCGGCATCGGCGGCAGCGGGAGGCAGAGAAACCCTAATAGAGAGGAGGTGCGATCTTGAATTGATGGACACCACGGCTGCTGGTGGTCGGGTCGAGACATCATTTGCGAAGAAACGAAGATCTGCCGAAAATCATTTTCTCGGTGGATAAAACCAATATGGCATGTTACTATAATCACTTGGATAAATATACACTCCCACTATATTCATCCAGTTCAATATGGAAAGCAACCAAGCAAAATAAAAGTCAACAACCTATCAGCAAAAAGGAAAGATAACCCATTATTAATGCTACAAATAGCAATTATTTTTTGTTAAGAAAAAATTGAAGGATTCTTTCAGCAAAAATATCTTGAGCTTTTCCAAATAAAAAGGGGCAACGTATAAGCAAGGGGAGGCCTACACTATTAATGAAGGATAAAAAAGCAACATTCAATACATATGTTATTGAGATCTAACTGTGAAATTTGTTGATCTAGGACAAAGGCTGAACTAAAACCAGGCACATATATTGCTTCAATGGGGTAAGAGCATCTCTAGTAGACCCCGTATAACGCCGACCCGTAAAACACGTTTGCAGTTCGCGGAAAAAACGGCTTTGCGGGCCTATGCGGACGGGGGCAGAGTCAGACCCCGCAAACGGACCCGGAAAAAAGGATATTCGCAGTAGATGCTCTTTTACGGGTCGGCTACACGGGGTCTGTTCGGGCGCCGCCGCTTGGACCCGCAAACCGAAAACCCCCTATTGAGCGAATTTGACAGCAATTCCGGTAAATGAGTTCAAATTCAAACAATAAAATATAGTTGGCACACAAATAAAATCATTGTTTTGTAGGACAAACGCAAAAGGACTTGCAAACGGCCACGTCTGTCGCTCTTCACTCCGCACCACCTCCATCGAGGTCATCGCCGCCCCCGAATCCAACGCCGGCACTTGTTCCAACTCCGGCACCGAAATCACCGGCGGGCGCGCTGAATGCATCGGCGATGTTGGTTCCTAATCCCGATGAGAAACCATCGTCGGCATTGTAACACGCATCGACCGAAGCAAGCATACGCCTCTTCAAGATGTCTCTCCTTGCCATATCATGTTATTCTTTGGTGAGGTCATCCATGTCGTTGAACGGCATCGTCGAGGAATATCTCGCCGGGGCGGGGGAAGTTGATGAAGGCGCCAAACTTTTCATAGCAATCTTCTTCCGCTTCGCGCCCGAAACCTTGCTCAGCTTCTCCGCCGGCGGCCGGGCAGATCGCGCAGCAGCGGCGGCGGCCGACGCGCATGCTTTTTCGGCAGGCCAGCCGGATTGCCGCCCTACACGACAACATTGCACTGCCGCTTGCGGGCAGGCGCGTTGGGGCCTTGGGCGACGGCGGGGGCGACATGGCCGGCGACGAGATCCGCCAGAGGGGATTGCGCCTGCGTGACCTCCACGAGGACGGGGGACTGCTGGGAGGCTTCCATGATGGCGAGGTACGGCGGGGAAGATGGACCGGAGCTCACGGTGGCGGGGCAACGACAGCCAGGGAGGGGGGGAGCGGGAACGGCCACGCGGAAATTTCCCTCGCGCCAAATCTTGCTGCGGATAGGGGGGCGAGCTCGGGTCAGCCTCCCACCCCGTGAATCTATGGGTTGAGGGTGAACTTTTGCCGCGCCCCTCAAATATTTTTGCAGGTCGGACGCGTTTGCGGGGTCTGCTCGGGCAGATTTTTCCATGCCGACCCGTATACCGGCGGTAATTTTGTAGGTCGGGGACTTTTACGCGGTCTGCTAGAGATGCTCTAAGCAATGTGCATATGCGGGGTGTCAAGAAAGTAATTGGAGTTTATTTTCAACCCGTAAGAGAAACACTTAACAAAGAGTTTTTTGTTCACTTACGGGTTGCAAGGTGGATAATTTACTTTAAATTTAGAGGCAGTTTAGATGAAAGACGAAACAATTATATAAACAATTAACAAAGAGTTTTTTTTTCACTTACAAATAGTGGGGTGGGTGATCTATTTCAACTTTTAGGGCGATTTTAGTGACAAATAAAAAAACGGAGAAACAATTAACGAAGAGTTTTTTTCACTTATCCACTTACGGATGACAGGGTGCATGAGTAATTTACTTCAACTTCATGGGCAATTTAGGGTTCATGGACGGATAAAAAATTGGAGAAATGTATCATTATTTATTATTAGGTATAGACATAGACTAGGATTTGAACGGTATCTTGATATATTTTTTTTGAAAAGGGAATACGTCTACCTCAATGGCCATGAACGCATCTGTAAAAGAATGAAAGAAATATCATATATGTATAGAACTAGAATAACATAATGAAAACCTTGAAATAAACATGGGTCACACTCTCAATGGAACTTACTAACTTTTAG
Organism: Triticum timopheevii; assembly: GCA_963921465.1. Classification (NCBI taxonomy): domain Eukaryota; kingdom Viridiplantae; phylum Streptophyta; class Magnoliopsida; order Poales; family Poaceae; genus Triticum; species Triticum timopheevii. The sequence goes on from OY997270.1 coordinate 516,200,015, forward strand.
TCATTCAGTAGACACCGAAATAAATTTCTTTCAGTCAATTTGTTTAAAATGTTTATATAGTAGACACTGATTCCCCGGTAAAAAAAATTACACACTGATTCAAATAATGTTTTTAAATATTTCCAACTCGGTAAAGATTTGGGTGAACTTCAAGTGATTTTTTTTGGCCATTTGGCTGAATTGAAACCGAAATAACTGAACTTTGGAAAATAAAATCAAAATCATGTTTGTATATACCTAGAAAATTTTGATGATATGTTGTTCTTGAATCAAAAATGAATACCATTTAAGTAAGTTCAAGAAACAACGAATGAGACCACTATTTCATCCCCCAAAAAAAGAGATCACAACGTCAAAAGGGAAAAATGAAATGTCAAAAACTTATCCATTTTTTAACTCATATTGTGATATGCACAAATATAATTTTTTATGTCATGTCAAAATTAAATTTTTTTATATGGACATGTAGTGTTGTACCTTTCCTTAGTACCATGTCAAGTTTTGTACATTTCTTATGTCATATAAATTTAAATTGGTTAAAAATGTTTCTATGTTGACTTATATTAGGGTACATATGATCCCATAAATCTTTGTACATGTGCATTCCTTAAGTCGATAATCATATAGTAAGAACAAGGACCACGTTTTGGAAGGAATATAAGTCCATTTTCGCCGTAATAAGGTGTACTCAAGATATTTGTATGTTGTACCATATTTTTAGAATGTCTGCAGTTAAATCCAATTAATGATTGGAGTACTTTTTTTGCATGGAATGACTGAAGTGCTTTGAAATGGAAATTTAGAACTAAAATTCTGAACTCCGGAGTTAACTCCGGAGTTTTTAAATTATTTTGCCTTTAAAATTGAATAAAATATATAAAACTTATTTTCAGCTCAAGTCTTAATTCAGAAAGAATTCAAATTTTTTATAACATTAAAATTTTATGTCGGTCATATAAATTGTTGTACTTTTGAACTGTATTCCAATTTGGGTTCATTATTCTTTCTTGTCATGGTAAACATCATAAACAAACATTTTATGTCAGCAATTAATGCAAATATTGGTGAATTCCCATTTAGAATTTCATAATGAATGTATGTTTGGGTTGAATAATCAGGTACCTCATTGTGATTGACGATGTATGGACCATATCCGCATGGGATGCAATACGATGCAAATTGCTAGACAACAATAATAGTAGCAGAATCATTGTGACTACTAGGATAGAGACCGTGGCCAAAGCATGTACCCTAGCTAATGCTTGGGGAGATCATATCTATCGAGTCAAACCTCTCAAGTTGGAAGACTCCAAGACGCTATTTGTTAATAGAGTATTTGGCCCCAATAATGTTTGTCCCAATGATCTGGAGACGGCAATGGATGGCATACTGAAAAAAAGTGCTGGTTTGCCATTGGCAATTGTTAGCATCGCCAGCCTTTTGGCAAGCTACAAAACGCCTGGCAGCTTGGAGATGTGGACGAGAATCTGCAACTCAATTGGTTCTCAAATGGAGAATAACCCCACATTGGAAGGAATGAGACAATTGATTACACTAAGCTACAACCACCTTCCACATCAATTGAAGGCTTGCATGATGTATCTCAGCATTTTCCCGGAGGATTACGTGACAAGCAAGGACCGACTCCTCAACAGATGGATTGCTGAAGGGTTAATTCCTGAGAAGCGTGGACTGACACTGGAGGAGGTTGCAGAATCCTACTATGATGAGCTGTTTAGCAGGAACATGATCCAGCCAGGCCAGGTAATATATGATGGTTCAGCGATTGAGTGTCGTGTGCATGATATGATGCTGGAGGTCATAGTGTCCAAGGCCCTAGAGGTGAACTTTGTCAGCCTGATAGGAAGTCGATATGGAGGGTCATCACATGACACTGTACGCCGCCTCTCCATCCATGGCGACCTGGGTTCCAATATTGAGGAGACAAGCATGCGGCATGTCCGGTCTTTGAGCACTTTTCGACCAGAAGGTCAAGGCAAGCTGCTTGATCGACTAGCCGAGTTCACCCTGCTCAGGGTACTAGACCTACAAGACTGCAAAGATGTAAAAGACCACCATATGAAGCATGTTTGCCGGCTGTTTCTTCTCAGATTCTTGAATCTTAATCATACAGATATCACACTACTACCTAGCCAGATAGGTGAGCTGCAACATTTACAGACGCTTTGGCTATATGGCACGCTCCTTGACGGGGTCCCAGAATCCGTTATCAACCTCGAGAAACTTGAGTACTTTGGCCTTTCCAACAGGAAAGATTGGAGGGTACTTTTGAGGCTGCCTCGGGGGCTCGGGAAAATGAAGGCCCTAGAGGGTTTGTTAAGGGTTGATATCCGTGAAGGCGATACAGAACTTGCCAAGGAGATGGGCGACATGGTTCAATTACGAAGACTTGGAATCGTCCTCCGTTGCACCGGCTGCTCGGATAAGCCCGTGCTCAGAGAGATTGGTAACTCCATCGGACGGATATCCTCCATCCGTCAGATCTCCGTTGAAGACATGTCAGAGGATGCAAACAACATGGACTTTCTTCATCACCTCCCCTCCCCACCACTCCTCCTCCGGCACATCACAGTTGGTGGCAAAATTAACGGGTTTCCAGACTGGATGGCATCACTCACACACCTCGTCCATATAGAACTTTGGTGGATTGACATGCACGGTGATGACATATACGGTGTCCTGTACAAGCTGCCTAACCTGCTGAAGATCACGTTGGATAGGAAGTGCTGCAAGGATGAGGAGCTGGTTGCGCGCACCACCTTCAAGTTCCCGGTGCTCAAAGAGCTGGCCATTGTTCGTGATAATAGTACGCCGAGAGTTGTTCGATTTGAGCAAGGCGCCATGGAAAAGCTCGAAAAGCTCATGGTGCGATTCTGTGAGCAGGAGAGGAGCCTGGCCGGCATTCACAACTTGACCAGCCTTCAGGAGGTGGAACTCGTTGGTAAGAAAAACACCAAGGCGCTACAGGTGGCAGCAGACCAGCTGAAAACCGAGAGCCAGAGTCGCCAGAAAGCAGAGCAGTTCAAAGTTGTACTAAAATACGAGTGATCAGCTGTGTCTCTGTTTTGTACCTTTTGTTAGAGCACGCTTGTGCATGTCTCCTTTTATTTCTTGAGAAACACAATGTGCCATGAGCCGTTGCAATTCATTAGGCAGATTTTTCGACAAAGGGGAATTCATTAGGCAGATGATATGAGCTGTTGATTTCCTTCTTGTTTTCAATCTGAATTGTCCATATTAGTGTCGAACAAGGATCGTGTAGGAAAATATATAGCATATGCACATCATTTCCGAAGCGAAACTACTTTATGCACGATAAGTTTGCTTTTCGGTTCTTTTTATTTTCGAAAAGGAGGTAAAAGATTTGCCTCATCGATTAATTAAGCAGAAGAGAATTGCCCAGTTAATTAAATGGAAAACCAGGCGAAAACCGATACAAACCAACCATACGCACAGAGCATGCAACCCTATAAGCACGTAATCCGACAACCAACCCTCACACTGCAATATCACAAAAATAGCCCCAACGAGAGTAATTCGGTCGAAAACCACGCGCACCACCAAAGCCACGAAGATAAGTCAGTCCATAAGGACAACCCAAGATACCAATGACCATCCATCAAGCAGCTGCAGGCGCCTTTCCTGTGACATCACTCTTCTTTCCTTTGCTCCTAAGAGTCTCCTCCGCAATTGCCTTGCTAGATCCCGGGCTTACCCTCTCCAAACGTTTGAGCAAGCTATGAAGCTCTATCTGGAAGAGAATCTCATTGACCTTATCACGCACAGAAACCTGCCCAACGGTCAGATGCGAGTGAGTGACCGCAACATTAGAACCTCCACGCTCCACGGAGGCGAGCGACTGTGTGGGCTCCAAGGGATCAGGCGCCAACATACCAACCGCCTCAACATCAGCGATCGCAGGTACCACCGGCATGATGGACTCAGGCACCTCGAGTTGCTCACAAAATAAAGCCTCGGAGTTAGGTGCCAACACACTTATCTCATCAACCTCGTCACTCAAAGACACCACATGCCCAATGGCCATAGATGAGAGAGTGAGAGAACCAACCAAGCATCCAATGTCCACAAAGGCAGGCGGCTGATAATACTCTGACCGTGGTGGTGGTGATGGCGTCATGGCCATCGGTAAGGACTCCAACTCCATCGGTAGCACCATAGGTGATTCCCCACAAAGCTCCCGCAGCTCAGGCATAATCTATAGATCTGGAGCCACGACCTCGGGGATGACCGCATTCCCATGAACAGACGACGTCGCATGCCGACCACGAGGAGAAAAATCTCCAAAGAAGCATTCAGCCTCCCCATCAATGGAACCAACCTGAAGCTCGGGCAACAAAGGCACAAACAAAACAACATGAAGCTTGGCAAGAGCGTTGCGAAACTCAGTGCGGAGCAGCTCAACCTCCCCAAGGAGCTCTGTACACAATAGGGCAAGCTGGGACTCCAAAGTAGAGACAAAAAGGCATTGACATTGGAATCCTTGCAACACCTAGATTGGGACCTTGGTGGCACCGATGCACGTGGCGACGAGTGGCCCACGACCTCAGCCCAACTCCTGTTCAACGAAGGACAAGGCTGGACGCATGGGGTGCGGCTTCACTGGCGAGGAGCACGGGTAACCGGAGAGCCAGCCCGAACGACCAGTACCGGAGAGAGAGCACGACATAACCTCTCCCGATGACCAGGGCAATGCATCTGAATCGTTCACGACATGCGTTGACTTAGTGGCCACGCTCGAGGCAACGGAAGCACCTTCCTCGAGCCCAATGCTTGAAGGCGAGGCTACGCTCAAGAGCTTCCCTCGACGGCTCGAGGGGAGCACCCCGATCGGAATGGCGCCCCCGGCCCACATGCTCCCAGCCCACCTCGGCTTCAAGAGCGGTAGCGGCAGTAGAAAGGCCGTTGCATGCCGACGCGGAAGATGGACCAAGCAGAGCCGGCTGTCCGTGGAGCGGGGCCTCAAGCATCACCTCCACCCCGTCACAAGCGTCGTGGAGGGTAGTGGTGGCCGCATCACTCTCCACGCCCGACCGAGCAGGCAAAACTGAGGAACTGGTAGCCGGAGGTGGCGTCGGCGGAGCCAGCTCATCATCATCCTCTTCTTCTTCTTCGTCAGCAAGGGAGCTCCACAAAACAAGTCGCCCTGTGTCCAGACCTGACGCGGTGTCGACAGGAGCCAAGGACAGCACAACTTCAACAGTAGCAGAGGACGACGTTGCGGCGCCGGCAGGAGTTGGGGACGGTGCGTCGTCAGCAGCAGTCGGAGGTGACAGCCCAGTACCAACAGGAGCAGCGGACGCCACAGTGGCAGTAGCAGCCGGGGACGGGGGACGCCCATACGGAGGCGGCAGCGAGGACCCAAGCCCTCCTTCCTCCAGGCCAGGAGCGCATGCAGCTTCCAGGGAGGACGTCGCGGCGACGCCGGCCGGTGGACGCCTGGAGCCCGGCAGGGAGTGCATCCCCGAACGCATTGCCGGAGATGCAGCCACAACGGGCATCGGAGGGCGTCCAGCGCGGTCCAAGCCGCCACCAGCGCCCGCGGCGGCCTTGCGGGAGGCAAGAGCAGCCGCGGCGAGCGCGGCAACGGCAGCCGAGGTGGCCGCCGGAGCCCGAGCCGACGACGCGGATCCAAGAGTCATGGGCCAGCACATCAAGAGCTCGGAGGCGAGAATAAGTGCAGCCGAGAGAGGATGCGGGGTGTCAGTACCAACTTTGGGGCGCGGCGTTGCCGAACGGACTAAACGACGTATAAACTCGTATTGACAGAGAAACTGACAGCGGGGCCCGCCTGTCAGAGGCTGACGTGGCATCTTCTTTTAGAGAAAAACCCCTCGGCAATTGAATAACCTGCGCCCGTGAGGATTGAACCCGCGACGGGTTGCCCGAGGGAAAGGCCGTGTGACCACTACGCTACGCCACTCGGTTAGATAAAGCTGGTGCTTAAAAGTTTTTATATTATCTACTACCCCTATAAAAGAAAGAGAGGGGCAGATCTAAACAATCAGATCCGTTTATCTACAAAATCTGATGGCCATAATCCTTCCGTGTTTAACACTACAAGCCACGAATTAAGTGATCAATAACCCTGCTCTGCCGTTAAAAAAAATCTACCAACAATGCACGCACGCACGACTCTCGCCCCCTCCTCCTCCTCCCGTCGGGGCAGTTCCTCCCGCGCGTAGTTCGCCGCGTCGCCGTTCCTACCGCGGCCGTCAGCCGCCGCCTTCGCCGCCCCGGATTTCCTCCCGTGGCCGTCAGACGCCGCCGGAGCCGCCCTACCCCACGCCCCGCCGGAGCTGCCCCCTTCGCCGCGGGAGCCGCGGGCCGCTGGAGCCGCCCTTTGCCGCCCCGCCGCTCAGCTTGCCGGAGCCGCCCGCCGCCCTACGCCACGCCCCGCCGGAGCCGCCCCCTTCGCCGCGGGAGCCGCGCGCCGCTGGAGCCGCCCTTCGCCGCCCCGCCGCTCAGCTTGCCGGAGCCGCTCGCCGCCCTACGCCACGCCCCGCCGGAGCCGCCCCCTTCGCCGCGGGAGCCGCGGGCCGCTGGAGCCGCCCTTCGCCGCCCCGCCGCTCAGCTTGCCGGAGCCGCCCGCCGCACCCCCTTGGCCACGGGAGCCGCGTGCCGCCGAGCCGTTCCTCCACGACCACCACAACCAAGGCAGGGAGCGCTGCTCCAACCTCCTCTCCTATGACTCCAAGTCTGACGACGCCCGCGACCAGGCGTGCTCCCCTCCATGGTACGAGGAACGCCGTATACATATTGGTTCAACAGTTTGTTGTGACGGAATTGTCGAAGTTTGTAGTATATCTGTATTTGCAAATTCTGTACTTTGTGGTTAATCCATGTAGTGAATTAGTTTGCCAAAAAAAATAGTGAATTTGATGTGCCAGACTCTTGTCAGTACCACTCAAACAGACTACATTTTGACCCCTTTTCGTTTTCCCCTTTGGCTCCAGCGACTTTGGCCATGTGCAGATAGTTCAGAAAGAAACACGAGCACAACGCTATCACTAAACTACTTCTACAACAGTATAAGATATACATATCCTTTAGCTATTGAACTATTTAGCAGTCAAAAAATGTTGAACTGTTTAGCTCCTGGACAATCAGTTTGACTTCATGTCCTTATGTGACCAAATAGTTTTAGGCTGATAACTATCATTAGAACCAGCCTGAAATTTGACCTCTCATAACATGAAAAGAGCAGCACGTGGTCAGTCCCCCCCCCCCCCCCCACCAGCTACCATCTGTCTCGGATTTTGATTTTGACTTTTTGATTTTTTTTCTAGAGATTTCAGGATAGAAAGGGAGCTTTGGAGAGGGACCGCAAAGATCAAGGCTATTGTGTCAAGTACTGTGCTCAAAACGTCCATTGGGTGCATCCATCTCGCCCCAGTTTATCACCAACCACCGTGCAATTTACATCCACTGCGATCATGGATGACCCCGTGAGACATTGTCGTCAGTCCTATTCTTCTAGATACAATGGGTCAGCTAATACGGTATTTTGCTATGCTAATCACGCTTCCGTTTCATTAAATTCTCAGAACAATACTACTTGCTTTCTACTAATAGTGTTCTGTCCACTGCAAAAATAAGAATTATCGCAACATTTTCATGATCTATATTCCAGCTCTTAATATAACATTTGTTTCAGAAGCGGATAAGTGGTCAAGGGTCGTATATAAGAATACTGCAGGTCTAACTACACTCTTCTCAGCCTGGAAATTATTATGTGCTTGCTGACTTGCTTTGCTCACATTATCGCCAAAACTGTGAGCGGTCCTTGCATTTCTTGCGTATTCATTGACATACACGCATGTAGTAAATGCGAAGTTATTTTGTCCTGATATGAACAAGCATGTTGATTAGTGCATTCAGTTTCCAGTAGTACAGAAGGAATCTCAATCCATGTTCATGTTAAAGAAAGCGGAGAGATGTTGTAGGTTGGAACTGTGCACGCTTGTTGATTTCTTGTTGTGACTTCTGTAGTTTGCCACATGTTTTTGTTCGAACTACATCTGAATTGTAGATCTGAAGTTTCATTTGCACACATCAACTTCAAACTGCTATAGAATTTTGTACCATACTGAGGTTCGTTTCAGTTCTGTTTTTGAGAATGGTTCGGTTTAGTTCACATAAGTCATTTGATGATATTTTTCAGCCATTACTATTTCTCCAATATTGTTCATGATCTCTTCGCCACCCCTTGATGCCGGGCTTGGAGCTCACCTGGCCCGCATGGCCCCGCCGCCTCTCCCACGCCGTGTCTGCCCAGCAGTCGCACTAGGCCAAGACGAGGACAAAGTCAAACCCCAGACAGCGTAGGGACTGAAGCAACAATCTGTTCATTTCGGACACTTGGTAATTGACTAATGCTTCCTCTCTTGAATCAAAAAAATTCAGTTCAGCGAATTTTCAAGGATGCATTTGCATTCCCAATTAAACCTTTTGATGCCACCCTTCTTTCATCATAATGGAATTTGATTTCTCTGATAGAAGCTGAATTTGACATCTTCAGGGCCCAGAAATTAGGAGTTGAGGTTTGCCTCATTGAGAAGTACTGACCGGGAGTTCACCTTCACAATCAACCAGTGATCCCTTGTACTACTTGAGGGATCAAGCCGAGGTACTTCTACTTTTCTGTCCAAACAAGAAATTAGTGGGAAAAAAAGATACCTCTCATTCAGGTATATTATGAATACAGATTTGGCTGTCGGCTGTCGGCTTTTCCTATAGGGACAAAGGTTTGTGCGCATTCATGTTTTTGTTTTCAATCACACGCAAAATTCATGTCTTTATTAGTACTGAAAAATTCCCTGAGCATCCCTGTAGATTACATGGATTTATATAATTTGTCTAATGGGTTTATTTCTGTTGCTATGCAGCTCAACTGTTGAATGTTGATGGTGAATCGAAGATAGTGCTTATTCCAGTTGTAGTTGCGGTCAGTTTCCGTCCATTCCTTTTACCTAGTAATTTATCTCTTCATTTTCTTTGATATTCTATTTTATATGCAAATTCGTCGATGCGAGACTTGGACCATGAATTTGCTTCAGTTGCTTATTTTGTAGTAGTATACTCCTTTGTGACAATCAAGAATATGCTAGCCGTATTGCCAGCATTATATGTATATACTCCATATGGTAGTATATACTCTGAGAACTGGTGTATATACCTTATTTGTAAAATAGTTTGTATATACTTCTTGCTAACTACTCTGTATTATCATGGTGGGTTAAATAGTTTTTGGTCTTCTAACTCTCTAGGATAATTAGCATCTTTGTGGGCCTTTTCAGATTAAAATAACCTATTGATTTGATCAATAGAACATATCTCTCTTTTTAAATAGTGGTAGTTTCTCCAAAGTTCTACTAATTTAATTCATTATTTAGGTATCCAGATCCAATAGCCTTGCTGTTTATATCTTCTTCTAATAAATCGATTTACAGTGCCACAGTTAAAACAGATGCAAATTGATGTATTGCTCGAATTTCAATCCTGCACTTTATCTATGTTGCTTGCTCTGAACTCTGTAAAAGGTACATTGCACATGCTGTTCACCTCTTTCTGTACTTTGTTGGTTCTTCTTAACATTTGTGTTTTTCCTATAAGATGACGAAGAGTAATCCAGACAAAGTTCCACGAACGACTACGCATCGTTCCCCATTTACAGACATAACGAACTCGTCTACCATTGATAACGCAAATGTCACTACTAATAGTCAACAATTAGTTCAATAAAATTGCTTGGTTATTGGCACGGTGGTTGCATCACAGCTGCGAAATCTCCACTGGCGTAGGATACAAAGATAAGACGCTGGCAAGTGGTTGTACAGCTTATTCTTGTTTACTTGTCTCAGACACAGATGTATATCGCTGTTAAAGGCTGTGATGACGTGCCGTGCTGATTGATCATTAGTTGGACGGGCCTGCTGGGGCTGAACATTTGACTTTTGACCAGAACAAGTGATCAGAAGCGCTTCTCCAGTTGGCATCATCCTGCAGACAGCGTTTAGGATGAGCATCATCTTAGTGGCGCGCCGTTGTGGGAGGCGCATGCACTGTGGTGGGCCGAGGTGTGTACTACGTGGGAGACGCGAGGAAAATGCTCAATTCCTATTTTGAGTGAGTCCCACCCATGGAACCTCATAAGCCTAAGGCATTTAGACTAGATGTCTGGATTATGTGGTTGCCCACTTGATTTCTTCATTCACTGCAGTTGATGGTATGAGAAACAATATATGAAGACTTGGTTATTTCTTTCAGTTGAGACGTTCAGTGAGAATTTAGCACCGACATAATGAGAGAGGAATTCAGCCCTGAAGAAAGCACTGGCAAATGAACCGGCATATATTTCATCACTTGGTTCTTCTATCTATGAAGTAGTGTGAACCTGCATGCCAAGTTTCTTCTGCATGAGGCAGATATGCTATATTGCTATTTGAGATGTGATTCTCCTGTCCTTAGAAGCATGTTCTTTGTCCTAATTTTCTGTATGCTCTCTGTTCTTCAGAGATTATACTTAAAACAGTCTTGATTAGAACGATAATAATAAGTTATCCTTGGAAATCTGCTGATCGACAAAATGTAGTTTTCAGTAGCATGCCTGTTGATTACTAATTGCTACGGCATTTTATTTTCTGATACATCTAAAGCGTCCAATGTGATTTGCTTCACTGCAGAGTAATATGGATGAAGAACTGAGAGCAGCGTTTGGTCAAACGATTCAGGTAGGAAACTGGTTTTCGCAAATGCCCAAATCGTGGTAAAGGCAGTAAAGGTAAGTTAAGAGTCTTTCGGTTACATACAGAATAAAGACTATATTTATGGTGAGTGATGCGGGAATTATTATGAATGTGATACAGATTCAGGCATAACCTTTGATTGGCTACAATTTATGTCGAAGATACAATGCAGAAGCATGATATGAATGTGTGCCAACTCAACAAAACTAAATGTTGCTCTATGAATCATTGTTTAAAGTGATTCAGTATCAGTTCATATCTTAAGATCATTGCACCATCAAGCATCTTCCTCGTAGCATGGGCTGTGGCCATTTTCTATAGAAAAATTATAGTAACCATGCATTTATGTTTCTGTAGTTTGATTTTAGCATTTGTTTCAATGAATTTGAAGGTACTGGCACAGCGGAGTTATTGTGGTATATGCCAGCATGTTTGACGCTGTCACACGAGCTGTTGATAACTCGATATGCTATGAGTTGTCCTTCTGATGAAGAACTTTTTACTTACATCTCAATTTTCATTGTGTCTGGAGGATAAATACTAATACTATCTCCTTTGATCTTTTGGCTATCCCTCGGGCCATGAATGTTCCTACTGGGGTGAAGGAGAACATTCAGCTCATGAGGGGGCTTCACATGGTCGCCGATATCCAATGCCTTGATTGTCGTGAGGCGCTCGTGTGGAAGTGCAAGATGGACTACGAGGAATCACAGAAGTACAAGGAATGGAAGTTCATATTTGAGAAGGCAAATATTGTACATGAGAATTGGTAGTAAATAAAAAAGTCAACAATGTGCCAAAATGCTATTATGGAGATGTGAATTGTGATCCCTGCCTTTGTACATAGCAGTCACCTGTAAGTACCAATTTGTTGGTCGCACCATCTTATTTCGCGCCATAATTTACACTTTTGTTTTCTGTGGAGAGATAAATTTTGTTAATTTGTCTCGGAACCATTTTTTGTTCATAGCTGGTTGGCTTAAGAATGTTTGATCTTTTTGTTAAACATCGAATTAAGAAATGGATCAACTTCTTGCTGTAATTTCCATTGTTACCTTGTGTAGTTGTGATGTGTTTAATGACGAAAACAAGTGTATGGCCATATCTCTATGAAACCATAAATACATCAGGCCTAACTTGGTTGTGTATACTTTCCTTGACATCAGAAGCACTTGCTCCAGAAAAAAGGAAGCACTTATGCCACATGGCATGCGCTGTACGTCCACACTTAGAATTGAAAGATTTTCTGAAGTTTTACCTGGTACTAATTGCAATAGTTTTGTTAACAATGTCTGCACTGAATCTGACTTTCTTTTAGCTTGTTGATAGTGGTTCCCATGCTGAAAAGATGTTCCTTTCTGATGTTTTTTTCCATGTCGATTAGTTGTACATATAGACAGTATTACCATACAATATAATTTTAATTTGAATAAAAAATCTTATGATTTTTGTGTTTAAAATGGAGACGTGCGTTACACGTGCAAGCTTACTAGTACGTTAGAAACCATTTTTGTTGCCGGACAACTGTTTTGTTTTTTTAATGTGTTTTTTTGTTTCGTATTTCTTTTATCTTTTAAGACAAGTCCTGGCCTTCTTCCGGTTTTCCTTTTTAAAACTTTTGCGCATCTCTTTTATATATAGGTTTTCGTATTTCTTTTCTATATAGGTTTTGAAATGTACACACTGATAATTGACGCCTTTTTTGAAATGTGGCCCCTGACAGGTGTGTCCCACCCATCAGTTTCAGCTCAATACATGTACATTTCAAAAAAGGTTCGACATGTATTAAAAAATTATTGTGTAAAATCATTTTTAATTTTCTTTTATCTTTTTAGATCTTGGGTATTCTTCCGGTTTTCCATTTCTTTTATTTACGCACATTTCTTTTTTATATAGGTTTTGTAGTAAACGGTGAACATTTTCTCAGTACTCAACATATTTTAAATTTATACTGAACTATTTATTATGCGATATTTTTTGTAAATACACACTGAAAATTATTTTATAAATACATACTGAACACTATTGTATAATATATGAACATTTTGTTATACACTGAAATTATTTATACTGAATAATATACGAACACCTTTTTTAATTTTTAGATGAACATATTTAAAATATATGGTGACGTTTTTTAATATATATATATATATATATATATATATATATATATATATATTGAACTTTTTATATTATGCGATATTTTTGGAAAATACACACTGAATATTATTGTACAAATACACACTGAATACTATTGTATAATATACAATGAACAATATTTTTATATAAATTGCATTTTTTTTTAATATACAATATCTGAAAAAATGCCGCATAGAAAAAATTTTGGTGTAAATTTTAAAAATGTCAAAAGTATTGAAATAATGTACACCATTTACTTCAAAACCTATATATAAAAGAGATGCGCAAAAGTTTAAAATATGAAAACCGGAAGAAGGCCAGGACGTGTATTAAAAGATAAAAGAAATACAAAATAAAAAAACATTAAAAAAACGAAACAGTTATCCAGCAACAAAAATGGTTTCCTACGTATAGTATAAAAAAATTCAAGCGTCTAATTTATCACTGGAGTGTCATAGCGTAGTGGTCGCTGCTACTTTCCCTTGGGCAGTCCGTCCCGTGTTCGAATCCTCGCGGGCGCGCATACTTTTGCTGGTTTTGAGTTTTTTCCGCAAAAAAGGCCCTTTGTGTGATTAGATATAAGCCGAGGGGTTTTTCTGTAAAAGGAGATGCCACGTCAGCCCCTGACAGTTTCTCCATCAATACGAGTTTATACGTCGTTTAGTCCGTTCTGCAACGCCGCGCCCCAAAGTTGGTACTGACACGTAAAAATTATCAAACTTGGTACCAATCTGCTTTTAATGCCCAATTATGGTACTTCTGTGCAATTAACTCCTTTTTCGAGCTTCTGAGTTGTTTGTCCCGTGTCCCGAAAGTACTTGCTTTTCGGTTCTTGCACGACCATTGATCCAAAGGTGCTAATCCACTCCACCCATCGTACATAAATCATACACAAATAGTGTCATGTGTGTAGCATTGCTCTCTCCGAAGCAAGAGAGTAGTTCCGGCTCACAAGATAAACCGGATCGAAAACCTGGTTGTCTATGTTTTCTGCATGCTGTGCATTACCATTACGCGATCTTCACATGTGTAGCTGACACACGAGCTACAGCTTACTCACAGAACACTGAGAGCAACAGAGGGGGGCCTGCGCGTTCTCAAGACGAGATTGAGATAGCAAGCCAGCCTTTTTTTTTGAGGGGTTGATAGCAAGCCGGCCAAGGAGTAGAGACAGGCCAGGGCTCCAACTCGACGAAACCTGCCCCAGCCCAGCTCAGACGACGTACCCTTGACCAAACTGGACGTAGTAATGAGCAGAACCTGAAGAAGAAGCTCCCTCCCCCGAAAATCCAAAGCGGTCGACCTCGCCTGTTCTTTGTTTTCGAGTGAAATGGGAGTTTTATTCCAAAAGTGTAGAGTTACAATCAGCCGACAAAAGTTCAGCTATACATGGATGGCCTCTACGAAGCCAACAAGTCGTACTACGATCAGTTCTACCATGATTTGCCAGATGATCTGCTACTCTATTCTGGTCCCTAGAAATTTTCATAGGAATAAACTCCCTTCCTACCATCAGATCCTTAATCTCTAAGATGAGATGCCCATTTGCCGATCGGTCCAACTCATTAGAAGTTAGAACAGACAGTGCCGTCGTCGAATCCGATTGAACAACCACCGGAAGAGTAGTATGCTCGACAGACAGTGCCATCCCCTCCATTATGGCGTGTAGCTCCGCCTCAAGAGCATCGTTGCAATGAAATAAGTGGTGGTGTGCCGAGAAAATAACACTCCCATCCCAGTTCCGAAGTATCATGCCTGACCCTGCTGACCCGTCTTCTGCCAAAAAGGAGCCATCCACTGATAAAGCTACCTTGCCCGGCATCGGCGGCGGCCACGGTTTGTACGACGCTTGGGATTTTTTAGTTGGTACCGTCAACCACTCCTCCTTCCCCATTTTTTCTTTCACAATCTCTTCTGTACTATACTTATTTGCCTGCTGAATTGATTTGAAATAACTGCATTGCTCTCTCCGAAGCAAGAGAGTAGTTCCGGCTCACAAGATAAACCGGATCGAAAACCTGGTTGTCTATGTTTTCTGCATGTTGTGCATTACCATTACGCGATCTTCACATGTGTAGCTGACACACGAGCTACAGCTTACTCACAAAACACTGAGAGCAACAGAGGGGGGCCTGCGCGTTCTCAAGACGAGATTGAGATAGCAAGCCAGCCTTTTTTTGAGGGGTTGATAGCAAGCCAGCCAAGGAGTAGAGACAGGCCAGGGCTCCAACTCGACGAAACCTGCCCCAGCCCAGCTCAGACGACGTACCCTTGACCAAACTGGACGTAGTAATGAGCAGAACCTGAAGAAGAAGCTCCCTCCCCCGAAAATCCAAAGCGGTCGACCTCGCCTGTTCTTTTTTTCCAAGTGAAATGGGAGTTTTATTCCAAAAGTGTAGAGTTACAATGAGCCGACAAAAGTTCAGCTATACATGGATGGCCTCTGCGAAGCCAACAAGCCGTACTACGATCAGTTCTACCATGATTTTCCAGATGATCTGCTACTCTATTCTGGTCCCTAGAAATTTTCATAGGAATAAACTCCCTTCCTACCATCAGATCCTTAATCTCTAAGATGAGATGCCCATTTGCTGATCGGTCCTACTCATTAGAAGTTAGAACAGACAGTGCCGTCGTCGAATCCGATTGAACAACCACCGGAAGAGTAGTATGCTCGACAGACAGTGCCATCCCCTCCATTATGGCGTGTAGCTCCGCCTCAAGAGCATCGTTGCAATGAAATAAGTGGCGGTGTGCCGAGAAAATAACACTCCCATCCCAGTTCCGAAGTATCATGACTGACCCTGCTGACCCGTCTTCTGCCAAAAAGGAGCCATCCACTGATAAAGCTACCTTGCCCGGCATCGGCGGCGGCCACGGTTTGTACGACGCTTGGGATTTTTTAGTTGGTACCGTCAACCACTCCTCCTTCCCCATTTTTTCTTTCACAATCTCTTCTGTACTATACTTATTTGCCTGCTGAATTGATTTGAAATAACTGCATTGCTCTCTCCGAAGCAAGAGAGTAGTTCCGGCTCACAAGATAAACCGGATCGAAAACCTGGTTGTCTATGTTTTCTGCATGTTGTGCATTACCATTACGCGATCTTCACATGTGTAGCTGACACACGAGCTACAGCTTACTCACAAAACACTGAGAGCAACAGAGGGGGGCCTGCGCGTTCTCAAGACGAGATTGAGATAGCAAGCCAGCCTTTTTTTGAGGGGTTGATAGCAAGCCAGCCAAGGAGTAGAGACAGGCCAGGGCTCCAACTCGACGAAACCTGCCCCAGCCCAGCTCAGACGACGTACCCTTGACCAAACTGGACGTAGTAATGAGCAGAACCTGAAGAAGAAGCTCCCTCCCCCGAAAATCCAAAGCGGTCGACCTCGCCTGTTCTTTTTTTCCAAGTGCAATGGGAGTTTTATTCCAAAAGTGTAGAGTTACAATGAGCCGACAAAAGTTCAGCTATACATGGATGGCCTCTGCGAAGCCAACAAGCCGTACTACGATCAGTTCTACCATGATTTTCCAGATGATCTGCTACTCTATTCTGGTCCCTAGAAATTTTCATAGGAATAAACTCCCTTCCTACCATCAGATCCTTAATCTCTAAGATGAGATGCCCATTTGCTGATCGGTCCTACTCATTAGAAGTTAGAACAGACAGTGCCGTCGTCGAATCCGATTGAACAACCACCGGAAGAGTAGTATGCTCGACAGACAGTGCCATCCCCTCCATTATGGCGTGTAGCTCCGCCTCAAGAGCATCGTTGCAATGAAATAAGTGGCGGTGTGCCGAGAAAATAACACTCCCATCCCAGTTCCGAAGTATCATGACTGACCCTGCTGACCCGTCTTCTGCCAAAAAGGAGCCATCCACTGATAAAGCTACCTTGCCCGGCATCGGCGGCGGCCACGGTTTGTACGACGCTTGGGATTTTTTAGTTGGTACCGTCAACCACTCCTCCTTCCCCATTTTTTCTTTCACAATCTCTTCTGTACTATACTTATTTGCCTGCTGAATTGATTTGAAATAACTGCATTGCTCTCTCCGAAGCAAGAGAGTAGTTCCGGCTCACAAGATAAACCGGATCGAAAACCTGGTTGTCTATGTTTTCTGCATGTTGTGCATTACCATTACGCGATCTTCACATGTGTAGCTGACACACGAGCTACAGCTTACTCACAAAACACTGAGAGCAACAGAGGGGGGCCTGCGCGTTCTCAAGACGAGATTGAGATAGCAAGCCAGCCTTTTTTTGAGGGGTTGATAGCAAGCCAGCCAAGGAGTAGAGACAGGCCAGGGCTCCAACTCGACGAAACCTGCCCCAGCCCAGCTCAGACGACGTACCCTTGACCAAACTGGACGTAGTAATGAGCAGAACCTGAAGAAGAAGCTCCCTCCCCCGAAAATCCAAAGCGGTCGACCTCGCCTGTTCTTTTTTTCCAAGTGAAATGGGAGTTTTATTCCAAAAGTGTAGAGTTACAATGAGCCGACAAAAGTTCAGCTATACATGGATGGCCTCTGCGAAGCCAACAAGCCGTACTACGATCAGTTCTACCATGATTTTCCAGATGATCTGCTACTCTATTCTGGTCCCTAGAAATTTTCATAGGAATAAACTCCCTTCCTACCATCAGATCCTTAATCTCTAAGATGAGATGCCCATTTGCTGATCGGTCCTACTCATTAGAAGTTAGAACAGACAGTGCCGTCGTCGAATCCGATTGAACAACCACCGGAAGAGTAGTATGCTCGACAGACAGTGCCATCCCCTCCATTATGGCGTGTAGCTCCGCCTCAAGAGCATCGTTGCAATGAAATAAGTGGCGGTGTGCCGAGAAAATAACACTCCCATCCCAGTTCCGAAGTATCATGACTGACCCTGCTGACCCGTCTTCTGCCAAAAAGGAGCCATCCACTGATAAAGCTACCTTGCCCGGCATCGGCGGCGGCCACGGTTTGTACGACGCTTGGGATTTTTTAGTTGGTACCGTCAACCACTCCTCCTTCCCCATTTTTTCTTTCACAATCTCTTCTGTACTATACTTATTTGCCTGCTGAATTGATTTGAAATAACTGCATTGCTCTCTCCGAAGCAAGAGAGTAGTTCCGGCTCACAAGATAAACCGGATCGAAAACCTGGTTGTCTATGTTTTCTGCATGCTGTGCATTACCATTACGCGATCTTCACATGTGTAGCTGACACACGAGCTACAGCTTACTCACAGAACACTGAGAGCAACAGAGGGGGGCCTGCGCGTTCTCAAGACGAGATTGAGATAGCAAGCCAGCCTTTTTTTAGGGGTTGATAGCAAGCCAGCCAAGGAGTAGAGATAGGCCAGGGCTCCAACTCGACGAAACCTGCCCCAGCCCAGCTCAGACGACGTACCCTTGACCAAACTGGACGTAGTAATGAGCAGAACCTGAAGAAGAAGCTCCCTCCCCCAAAAATCCAAAGCGGTCGACCTCGCCTGTTCTTTTTTTTCGAGTGAAATGGGAGTTTTATTCCAAAAGTGTAGAGTTAAAATGAGCCGACAAAAGTTCAACTATACATGGATGGCCTCTGCGAAGCCAATAAGCCGTACTACGATCAGTTCTACCATGATTTGCCAGATGATCTGCTACTCTATTCTGGTCCCTAGAAATTTTCATAGGAATAAACTCCCTTCCTACCATCAGATCCTTAATCTCTAAGATGAGATGCCCATTTTCCGATCGGTCCAACTCATTAGAAGTTAGAACAGACAGTGCCGTCGTCGAATCCGATTGAACAACCACCGGAAGAGTAGTATGCTCAACAGACAGTGCCATCCCCTCCATTATGGCGTGTAGCTCCGCCTCAAGAGCATCGTTGCAATGAAATAAGTGGCGGTGTGCCGAGAAAATAACACTCCCATCCCAGTTCCGAAGTATCATGCCTGACCCTGCTGACCCGTCTTCTGCCAAAAAGGAGCCATCCACTGATAAAGCTACCTTGCCCGGCATCGGCGGCGGCCACGGTTTGTACGACGCTTGGGATTTTTTAGTTGGTACCGTCAACCACTCCTCCTTCCCCATTTTTTCTTTCACAATCTCTTCTGTACTATACTTATTTGCCTGCTGAATTGATTTGAAATAACTGTCCAGAAACTCTACTGAGACCTTCACCGGAGCAGCTTCCTTACCATGTGTTAAATCTGTACGAACTTGCCACACTCGCCAGACCAACATAATTATCATATCCCGCACTTTGTCCGAACAATTTGCAAGTATGTTCAGTAGCCACTCTTCTCCATTGTCCAGCAAGTACTCGTTCCCCGGCAAAGGCCACCTAGAATGCATGCCATTCCACAACTTCATTGCCTCTGTACATGCAACTAGTGCATGGAAAGAGTTGTCCTCTTCTAGTCCACAAAGTGGGCAAGTAGTAGTAGTACGTAAGTGTCTATACTGCATGCACTTATGGGTAGCCAGTGCCCCAGTGACCGCCTTCCATGCAAGAATTTTCATTTTTTGCGGCACTCCAGCCCGCCAAATCAGGTTCCATATAGGCCTATTTCCATCGGGCTGACTGCTAGAAGCCTCCCCAGCATGAAGCTCCTCATGTTACTGCATAGCTAGATGATAGGCGCTTCGAACAGAAAATCTACCATTCCTCTCCGGCTGCCAAGCAATGAAATCCTCTTGGCTTCGCGCAGAAGTCTGGATTTTCAAAATTTCCTGAACATCCAAAGGCCAAAAGTGTTCTCTGACCAGCTGTGTGTTCCAAACCCCATTGCCGTTCAAAAAATCCGAGACTCGGATTAGTCGACAATTACGTTTGGGTGTGACTGGTCGAAAGGATGGACCCCGAGGAATCCATGGATCACGCCAAGTACGGATTTGAGAGCCACACCCCACCCTCCATATGAAACCCTTCTTTACAAGCTCAAGCCCATGTTCAATTCCTCTCCAAACAGCGGAAGCATTACCTGTAAACACCATCCATGAGATTTCCATTAGGAAAATACTTCGCCCTAAGTAGCCAAGAACATAAGCTATCTGGAAACTCCAGTAAACGTCAAGCTTGTTTGGCCAACAAAGCTTGGTTAGAGACAGGCATGTCTCTAAATCCCATGCCGCCCTTGGACTTTGGCAAAATCATCTTATCCCAACTCAGCCAAGACATTTTTCTTTTGCCCTTCTCAACACCCCACCGGTACTGTCGCATCAAGCGAGTCATTTCATCACAAATCGATGCTGGCAATCGAAATACGCTCATCACATAAGTGGGTATTGCCTGAGCTACAGACTTAATCAAAATCTCCTTACTCCCAGAAGACATGTATTGTTCACTCCAATCAACTAGAATTTTGCTTAACCTCTCTAGTATAGATTCAAATCTTCCCTTATGCATTCTCCCATCCGGGACTGGAAGACCTAGATACTTAGGGTCAAAAACCTCTTGAGTTACTTCAAGAATATCCTTCACCTCATTCATGACTGTCGTTGAGCAATTGTCAGAGAAAAGGATGGAACACTTTGAGGGGTTTATAATTTGCCCCGTCGATGAAGCATAAGTGTTCAACAAACCTTTTACCACTGCCGCCTGCTGTCCCGAGGCTCGAAAAAATAGAAGTGAATCATCCGCAAAAAAAGATGAGAGATCCCTGGGCCCTGCGACAAATCTTCACCGGCTCCAAACCTTCCTCTAGAATGGCCTTATTCACTAGAGCAGACAAGGCATCAGCAACAAATAAGAAGAGGAAGGGAGACAATGGATCACCTTGACGAAGACCCCATGTCGGCGTAAATGATTCCAGTAACTTGCCATTGAATTTCACCGAGTAATTAACAGACTTAACACAAGCCATAATGCGAGTAACCCAAGTATGGGAGAAACCCCACTTAATTAAGGCTTTCTCCAAAAAATCCCAGTCAACACGATCGTAGGCTTTAGATAAATCCAATTTGTATGCACAAAAATCCGGAGCCCCTTCCTTCAAAGACTGAATGTAATGCACACATTCGAAAGCAATAATTGAGTTGTCAGATATGAGTCGACCCTGAATAAAGGCACTTTGATTTTCTGAAATAAGCTCCTGTAAAAATGGCCTCAATCTATTAACCATGCACTTCAAAACAACTTTATAGATAACATTGCAGAGGCTAATTGGCCTAAAATCCTTGAGGATGATTGGATGTTGCACCTTTGGAATAAGAACAATTGTGGTATCATTGACCCCATCTGGCATAATTCCAGTCACAAAAAAATCCAAAACTGCTTCCACAACCTTCTCCTTCAACACCAACCAATTACGTTGGAAAAAATGAGCTGGAAAACCATCTGGACCTGGTGCCTTCAGTGGACCAATTTGAAACAGCGCATCGGACACTTCTCTTTCTGTAAATGGGGCACAAAGCTTCACATTCATATCATCCGTTACCTTACTTGCTATACTATCCAGCATCACCTCTGGCTGTAATGTAGGATCCTTTGTATACACCTCTTTAAAATAGGATGCTGCCATACACTCCATATCTGAAGGGACAGAACACCAGGAGCCGTCCTCCTTCCTCAGTCGCTGGATATGATTCCTTCTAGCACGCCAAATAGCACGCCGGTGAAGATACTTGGTATTCCTCTCCCCCTCCTTGAGCCAAGTTATACGCGAGCGCTGCAACCACAACATCTCTTCCCTGTATAAAAGCTCGTCTAGTTCATTCATCTTCTGCCGGATAGTCGAGCGATCAATACTACTCTGTTGCATAGCATCCAATTCAGCACGTAACTTCTCAATCTCCTTCAAAACGTTACCAAACTTTTGCTTACTCCAGACTTTAAGATTTTGCATTAATTCTTTCAGTGAACCAGCAACTGAACCGAGGTCACCAGCAGGCAAGTTCACATTCCACGCTCTTTGAACAACCCCTGGGAGCGACGGGTCACGCTCCCACATGATCTCGTACCTGGGTGCAGCCTGGCTCCGCTGACTGCAGTCCGGAGCAAACTGCAGGAGGACCGGGATATGATCCGAATGCGGTGAAACAAGGTGTTGGACACGCGCCCGAGGAAACATGTCCCTCCATGCATCATCCGCACAAGCTCGGTCCAGTCTAACTCGAACATTACCATCAGCAATCTGGCCATTATTATATGTGAACAGGGCACCCGTGAAACCAAGATCCCAAAGCTCGCATTCAGACAAAGCATCCCGGAAGGCCACCATCTGACTCTCCCCTCTCAAGGTCTTTGAAAAATGCTCATGTTGCCAAAGGGCTTCATTAAAGTCTCCACACACAAGCCACGGATCGTCAGAGATGCCTTTCAGACGAGACAAATGAGACCACATCAAATGTCGGTTCTCCACCCTTGGTTCTCCGTACACAAACGTACATCTCCATTGGACACCAAGACTATTATCCAGGACCAACACATGAATGTATCGTGCACATGAATCAAGAACAGTAACCTGCAGGCTTTCATCCCAAAAAAGAGCCAAGCCCCCGCTTAATCCATCACTAGAAACACCACAAAAACCTTTCAAACCCAATCTCCACTTAAGTTTCTCCACCTTAGCTGAAGCTTGTCTTGTCTCGCACGGGAAGACAAGCTTGGGGACGTTAGCTTTTACGAGGGCCAACACCTCACGAACTGTCCGGCGGTTCCCCACCCCCCGGCAGTTCCAGAATAATGTATTCATTGCTCCCGGCGGTACTCCTCGAGGGAGCCCGCCGATTCAACATTGCCATCTTCACCACTCATGTCAGTTTTTGCACGCTTAATACTTGAACTGTTGGTAAGGAATTCAATTTGAGCTAGATCCTCCCCCTTACCATCAGTAATTGCTAGTACCCACTGTTCAAGAAGGCGCTACTAGGCGCTCGCCTAGGCGCGCTTAAGCTCTGGGCGCTGGCATAGCGCCTCGCTTTGGCCCTAGGCGCTCAGAAAAGCGCCCAGAAAGGTCCTCCGGCAAGAAATCGTGTTTCTCAGGCAGGAAATCAATCTCCCCAGCCAGGATTTGACCTCCCCAGCGAAGATCCATCCTCCCCGACGAGGATTCAACCAATCCAGCAACAAATCAACTGATTCCGGCGAGAGATCAAGCATTTCCGGTGAGAAATCGACTGATTCCGGCGAGGGATCAAGCATCTCCGGCGAGAAATCGAGCTTCACTGGCTGACTGGTTCCCGTGTGCAGCAAGGGAGAGAGGAAGGAGAGAGGCGGCGTGAGGAGGATCCCTAATTTTCTGTCGACTGTGCACGTATGGGAGGCTTTAGTAGGAGAATTGAATAGATGGGCCAGTGGTTTAATGGGCCAGATCAGCCCATCTACCTTGTTTCTTCATGCTACAGTGGAAACGCCTAGGCGCGCCTAGGCGACGCATAAGCGGGTTGTGCGCAAGTAGGTCATAAAACGCATAAGTAACGCCCAGCGCCTTCTTGAACTTTGCTAGTACCCGAGAAGGAACAGTAACAACAAGCGTACCATTACCTCCCTCTACCTCCAAATTCGACCGCTTTCTTATATTTCTGTCGAGGTCCATGCTCTCTCCCAGAAGCTTCTTTGGGCTAGATGCCATATTAGCAACCTCTGGGTCAGCCACAACTTGATCCGATCCAAGCCCCTTGTCAGCCAGAATATCATGGGCATAAACCTTGGAAGAGCCAAGGCTAGCTGAAGCACCAACAGTACTACTACGTGGATTCTGCTCAAAAACTGCACCTGCATGTGTCCTGTTTGGTGGATCGGCGTACAACCACTCACCAAACTTCAAATCTTTTTCAGCATAAATACCAACCCCACACTCCTTATGACCATGTCCAACCAAACCACAGAACCTACAAAACTTTGCAAGTTTCTCATATCTCACCAAAAAAACTTGGCGTTCTTTTGATCTAACAATACTCACAAACTTGGTCAGCGGTTCCCGAACATCATGACGGACACGAACACGGATGTAATCACCGCGCGTATTGCCCGCCAGCCTCATCTCCAGGATCTTTCCCGACTTGTTCAACAACTTCTCGACAAGCTCCTTCTTACAATACCCATCCGGCAATTTGTGAATTTGCAGCCAGATTGGCATGTGGACAATGCTGATCTCTTCAGCTTTAGTGAAGCCGTCATACGGACTTAGAAGTATAGCCAATTTCTAAATAGCCATGGACCTTGCTCTATCACACGCTCCCAATCACCGAGACACGCCGCCTGAACAACGAACAGGTTAGTGCCAACAGGTCGGAAGCGAATCTGTTGCGCAGGGTTCCATGCAGCACGCATGTCACGGTAGAAAGCTGACTGACTGAAGCTTTTTTCTGTATGAACGCCAACGCAAGCCATCGTACACTGTCCTTGATTGCAGGGTCATCATCATTGATCTCGACGTCGTCAAACTCTTCGTCGCTTAAATCCAGTTGGCCAAGTAAATCATCAATATTGGTTCTCTTGGTGCTCTGGCCGCCACCACAAGTCACTGATTGAGAATCAGAGAGAGTCGCCATAGAACCAGAAAGCAAGGGAAGTCAAGCAGGAGACGCCCGACAGAAAAACCCTAGCCCCGGGAGGGAAGACACGGACAGGAACTCAGCGGAGGAACCCTAGCCGCCAGCGTAGGGGAGACGCGAAGACTTTTGTGTCTGTATATCTGGAGGAAGACACGGACAGGAACTCAACAGCGACTGAATCGCCGGAGAGGATAGGGAACCCTAGCCGCCAGCGTAGGGGAGTAAAAATTCTGCGACAACTCTCTTGTTCGCTCAATCAATTGAAATTGTTACCACTTTCAAAGGTCAATTCAGTGCTTCTGGACGTCGCTAGGTGGTCTATAGATATGAATATAATTTTTATTATTTTTTATGCTCATTGTACAGTCATGATTGAAAATGAATAAATGAAAAGTTTTTCTAAAAAAAGTCACTTCCATCTTCTCAAGCATTGACAAGTGGGGCACGCCATTTGTGGCAACCTCATAGTTTTCTCATCCACGGTCTTTCCAAGATTTTCTCCAAGCTCCTCGCCAACAGGCTAGCCCCGGTTCTGCCAACTCTGGTATCTAAGTGCCAAAGTGCTTTTGTCCAAAAGCGTTCCATCCACGATAACTTCATGCATGTTCAGAACCTAATCAAGGACCTACGCCGCCGGAACATCCCATGACTTTTCCTCAAGCTTGATATATCAAAGGCTTTTGACTCCGTCAATTGGGCTTTCTGTCTTGAAGTTCTTCAGCGCTTGGGGTTTGGCCAACATTGGCAGGACAGGATTTGCATGACCCTGGCATATTCGTCATCTAGGATCCTACTCATTGGAAACCGGGCAAGCCGTTCAGGCACGCACAGGGCCTGCGTCAGGGAGACCAACTGTCGCCGATGCTTTTCATACTGGCAATAGACCCGTTGCAGCAGATACATCGCTCGCCTCCAAGCAGGGCATCTTCACACCCATCCGTGCTCGTTCCGCCAGATGCAGGATCTCTCTCTTCGCGGATGATGCAGGCATCTTTGCCAACCGGGATAAGGAGGAGCTGCGGACGATCTCGGCCATCTTGAAAGCCTTTGGGGAGGCTAGTGGCCTAATCACGAACCTGTCGAAGACCGAGGTTTTTTCGATAAGGTGCGGGGCCAATGACACTAGTAGAAAACAGGGCTTTGGTCCAGGCGAGATAAGAGCTTTAATCCCGGTTCTGTTACGAACCAGGACATACTCACCGTCTTCCCCACCAAGATTGCCAGCTTCTCGGGCGACGCTACCTTGGACTTCCATTGCACTATTGTCGGTTCCGGAGAGTTGACCTCCAACCTTTCATCGACAAGATCGCGGGTAGATTGCCGGGTTGGAAAGGAAAGCTACTAAATAAGCCCGACAGGGTGGCTCTCGCTCAATCGGTTCTAATGGTTGTGGAGACTTTCCACATCTCCGCTTTCAGCCTGCCGAAATGGATCCTCCGAAAAGTTGAGAAGATCATTTGCGGGTTTCTAGGGTACAAAGAGGACCAAACACAAACTTCTGGAGGGCACTCCCTCCTTAACTGGAAGACTGTCTATCGTCCAAGGGGTTGGGCGGCCTAGGAATTGCGGACCTTGAGAGATTTGGCCGCGCCCTCTGCCTTCGCTGGCCCTGGTTACAATGGACGGACCCAGAGAGGCCATGGGCAGGCACTGAGCTGCCATGCGGCCATGCTGACATGAACCTTTTTCGCGCATGCACAACCATAACTTTGGGAGACGCGTCGTGGATACCAGCGAGTAAGACTACGCCATCGTGGTGGTCGGTGAGCCGCCGTATGCCGAGACAGCGGGCGACAACCTGAACCTGACGATCCTGGATCCCGGCCCGACCGTGATCCAGACCGTGTGGGAGAGTGTCAAGTGCGTGGTGGTGCTCATCTCCGGAAGGCCGCTGGTGGTGGAGCCGTACGTCGGCGCCATGGACGCGTTCGTGGCCGTGTGGCTGCTTGGCTCGGAGGGTCAGGGTGTTGCCGACGTGCTGTTCGGTGACTACAAGTTCACCGGGAAGCTGCCGCGGATGTGCTTCAGGTTGGTGGACCAGCTGCCGATGAACGTCGGCGACGAGCACTATGACCCGCTCTTCCCCTTCGGGTTCGGGCTCACCACCGAGGCGAGGAAATGAGTTGAATGTGATGAGTGTGGTAAGACATGAGATGCTACATATGCTTATGTCATTGTGCACAAAATAGCGAGATGCTAAATCATGCGTCGGACTCTTAATCAGCAGTTTGTCGGTGTGGTCCTCTCACAGCCTTCAATAATAATCTCCGCCCTTGTAGGATGATATAAGAATAAAGATAATGACACCCTCGAATCAGCACGTAGGTGTGAATGTGGAAGGTGTGGATGTGGCGAAGAAATAAGTCGGGTGAGATGGGATGAATGAGATAGGGCACATGTGAGTACGGTGCACGGGATATTCCGTGCTTGAATCTATTGTCCGTGGTCGTTCTGTGTTTTGTGTTACTTTTTTTGGTTGTCGTTAAAACTTATCTCGTTTTAGAATGTTCTTTTGTTTTTTTTATTGTTTGAAGGTGTATCATCATGGTTCATTGTGTATCAATAAAAAATAAGATGCACTTGTTAGGAATCGGGTTTGCTGATACAAGATGATACACAATAAAACATTAAAATACACTTTGAAACAAAGAAAACCCTAATGTAATACTTTGAAACAAGACAAATTCTGAACAGTAAAAGAAAGTAGCACCAATATTAAAACCAGGAACGGTGAACCATTAACAGAATATCCCGTGCATGGCAGAATTGATTTTCTTCTGAATATCGCTTATCTTTTTGGGAAACACCTGCAATTTTATTCAGACTCGCAAAGTCGCAACCATTAAAGTCGCTGATTTGGATCCACGATCCAAGAAATTAGAAAGTAAAAAGGAACTCCTACAGCTATGACGAAAACTGCCAGGACTTCGGAAACGAGATTGCGAGCAGATTGGAGAGGCGATACCACGACTCGTTCATCCGCACGAACTTGATTACCGGTAAAGGTTTTTGAAAGCACCTTCAGTTGCTCATTCAACAAAATGGGAAGCTAGGAACGACAAGCATATGTGGGCCGGGGATGACTCCCTAGAAGTGCAGGTTCAAACCACAAAGTCTTTCATCATAATGTCGACAAAAAGTTTCAACTCCACAAAGAATCAACCCAACAAAAGCAAGATGATACATAAACACAACATATTCAAATAATCGGCTTTGCAAGGACAAATAATCTTGCTTCATCGCACTGCCACAAAAAGGGAGTAAATTATTCGTAAAAAACTAGCGGAGAATTTTTTTGATTATTTTTATTCACGGGAATTTTTTAACTCATGAACGTTTTTATGACTTCATGAAAATGTTGGAAATTTTGTTTCTTACTCATGATTCCTTTTGGTTATGCGATTTTATAAATAAATGAACATTTACCAAATTTGTGAAATCTGGAATCGTTTTCTAAATTTGCAAAAAATAAGTAAAAGTGAAAAAAATAAAATGGAAAAAGAAAAACCATAATGAAATGTAAAAAATGGGCGCCCGTGCCCCGCACTGGGCTGGCCCAAATCGCGCACAGGGATTGTGTGTTTGGAGGTTATCTTCCAACCCGTGCGACCATTAGGAGTCCTACACCCCACGCGCGATCTGATCTATTCGGGCCATGTCCCGAGTTGAGCGAAATTACTAGTTAAGTTGTACCCGTTGCGAAGATCACTCCAACTTTCTCAGGTTGCGACAAGCGGCACGCTGCATGTGTGCCACTTGTCGCAACCTGGGAGTTTTTCCTTTTTTTCATAGATCTGTTTATTTAAAACGTTTTATCTCTTAAACAGTGCGTCCAAATCTCAAACCGCTTTCGCTGTTGGATTCCTCGCATCGAGATCTTCAAAACTAGATCCCATGTTAATAGGTTTTGACGAACTTTTTTTCACAAAAAAATGGACGAAAAAACCGAACCAGAAGCACATGTTTTTTCCCTTTCCGAAAGAAGCACACCCGTGCCTATGACGAAATCACAACCGTGCCTCCCGCGGAAGCAAAACCGTGAATCTCGCGAAAGAAAAAAAAACAGAAAACACGTTTTTTTCGTTTCCGAGGAGGCACGGCCGTACCTCTCGCGAAAGCATAACCGTGTCTCTCGCGAAAGAAAAAAACAAGAAAACATGTTTTTTTTGGTATCCGAGAGGCACGGCCGTGACTCTCGCGAAAGTATAACCGTGCCTCTCGCGGAAGCAAAACCGTGACTCTCACGAAAGGAAAAAATAACAGAAAACACGTTTTTTTTCGTTTCTGAGAGGCACGGCCGTGACTCTCGCGAAAACAAAACCGTGCCTCTCGTGGAAGCAAAACAGTGTCTCCCGCGAAAGAAAAAAAAAAGAAAACGCGTTCTTTTGCACAAAAAAAATTGAAATTTTTTTTTGGGCGAAAAGCTAGGGAAGACCGGTGAAAAACCAAAACGTCGGGAAAAACTCGTGCGAAAAAATAAAAAAAATTCGGAGGGAGTGCCCAGAGCACGACACGTGGCGAATGGCTGAGAGCGCACCAAGTGGCGCGAGGCTCCCGAAGGAGCGCTCGTTAATTAGTTGCTCTCTTGAGCGAAATCACTAATTCAAATATTTTTATTTCACCAGTTAAAAGTATCGGTTTCGAAAAGGAAAAAATAATACGGAAAAAGGAAATTTTCTTGTTCGTGTGTAAGAATGTTCACTGTGAATTTAAAAATAAATACTCGTCACTTATTTGAAAAACAAATCGCACCCGCATATATTCAAACAATGCCCGTTGCGTACTGAAAAAATGTCCATTACATATTAAAAAATTATCAAAGTGTATTTCCAAAAATGTCCATCATTTATTATTTAAAAATTTGTGTATATAAAAGCACACACGAAATAAAAGAAAATGGAACCAAAAAAACCAAAAACTGAAAATAAAAGGAAAAAATGTACACATTGTGGAAAAAGGAAAAAAAATCACCCACGGTACAAATACCATCGTGTATAACTACGTGACAGGCTTATATAAGATAAAAATATTTGATCAACCACGTGTCGGCGTACTTCCCGGTCAACCCGTTCCGGATGAGCGCCTAGTCGAAGGAAGTCGGCCGGCCCGGATGACGATAACGCCGGTGCGTGCGTCGGCTGTCACTCGTACGCCCGGGCGATCTTTAATCGCGCACTTGGCAGTACAATAGCAATACTACGTTGTCCGTCACGCACTTGCCTTTTACGTGGAAGAAACGTATACTACGACCGTGCTAGAAATGACAAAAATGCGTCGACGTCTCGCCGGAAACGTTGGTCACCTAAAATCTTTTCGCCCTGATCCGGATGGGAGTGGCGCCATCGCTCGAGGTGGACGTCCCCGTAAAATTACAAAAGGTGGCCAATCCACGTATAGCTTCGAAGCAAAGCTATGTGTGTGTGAGCAACGCTGGTTGATGTGATGCGCTTGTTTTTTTGAACCGAAATGGCTGTGAGCAGTTGTGATAACCACTATAGAGAGACGATGCGTCGCGGTGTCAACATATGCACGCTCGTCCCCGGTTCCATTTTGCTGTGTGTGCATTGCTCCGGCGCAAATGCAACGATCGCCCATACACATCCACGCGACCTAGGCAGCTGCGAGGGTCCAACCATCTGCATGGCAACTGTGAGCGCCTGAGCGGTGAAGAATCAAAGGAGGATGCGTGCACGTACGTTACGTGCGTGCACCCAAGCACCTTGAGGGCACGCGATCAAGCGACCCGGCCATGTGCATTGCATGAGCCGTGCGTGACTGTTAATTGGCTACGTACGTAGTACGACGAGAAGAGAAGGCGCCGTGTGGATGTGGATCGGTCCCAAATCAATATTAGTCCAATATAAACCCCGTCGTTATCGTGCCCGGCTCTATGCTACGCACCACCACCAACCATCTCTTTCCCTCATGCATGCGTCCAACACGAGGTCGAGCCGACCAGGTAACCTTGCTACTACCTCCGTTTCAGTTTATAAGCCATGCGTGTATACCTAGGTTATCAATTTTATCATCCTAATATGAACTATATAACACAAAATTTATATCTTTTGAAAGTAGAAACTCCGAAGTTTATGTTGGAATATTTTTTGTAATATATGACTTGTATTAAGTTGGTCAAATTGATGGCCTAGGGGTACGCGCACGCCCTCTAAACTGAGAGAGATGTAGTAGGTCTAGAGACAAGCCGCTGCTGCCGTTCAGCTGAATGAGCTTCTTTCCTCCCCCGCAACAACTGCTTGATGATTATCCAACGAGTAATGCTACACGTACAAACGAGTTACAAGGTTTTATAAAGAGAGTTAATTTGATTGATCAATAGATGAGGAGGCGGCCCACCCTCTAAAAATCAAGGGGGGCAAGTTTATGATTGGTTAGTAGATGAAAAAAACCCTAGCCAGCGTGTAATTGCGTGTAACTCTTTGTATATTTAGCATTATTGTTATCAAACAGCACCAGGCCACGTCCGTGCCCGTAACATGAGTGGAGTGCGATAAATTCTTTTCGTTGGCGTGGCGTTGTTGGGTAAGAGCATCTACAGCTGGACTCACCAAATCCGACCTCCTGTAACGCTCACAGACATTGATCGAACACTCATTAAATTCACACCTTCACATCCGCGTATCTCATATTTTGAGTCTCATATCCATACAAATTCATGCAACTACTACGTATAGATTATCAAACGATCAAAATTGACAGAAAACAAACATATAAACCGGTAGGAAACGGGCATAATTCACATAAACATCATCAATAGATCACCAAATGGGCATAAGTCACACGGTTCAACGATCTGACACATTGTAACTACATACCAGAACTAGATTATAAACAGGAGAGGGCGAGGTTCACCACTTTTTCGCCAGCCCTTTGCCCGTCTAGTTGCCGGTGCAACTGTAGGAGTCCGCGGCAGAAGGTGGGTCTACGTCGGAGCCGTCGGACCTGCCGTCGGAGGAGAAATCAAAGATGACGATGTAGCCTTGCAAGTGCCGGATGGCGCGGTCTTGCTTGTGCTTGAGCTTGATCACCCTCGCCACCTCTGTCGCTGCCTCCCGCTTGGATTCCTCAATGCCGAGCCGGAGCTGCTTTGTGTTGATCCTTCGGAGCCATTGGGCCTTCGTCTCCGCCTCAGTAGACAGTAGGTGGTCGATGGCACACCCACTCGAGGAGACGCTCCTCATCGCCGGGCAACGGCGTCACGCTACGGCCGGACTTCGCAGCCGCGTCAGACCCGACCCCTATCTCCCTTGTCCTCTGCCTCTCGCGGCGGGAGGCACGTGCCTCCGACTCTGGAGTCCGTATCCGCGGCGTCGGTGTTGCGGGCACTAGAACCCACCGCTGCCCACGCGGAACAACAGCTGGAGGTGGAGGAGGCTGTCGGGCGGAAGGAACAGATCGGGCCTTGCGGGGAGGGAAGGGTCGGCGCTGTGACGACGGGCGACAGGTGGCGTCGCATCGGACCTCGAGCTGCCGCCCGCATCGACCCGCAAGCGCGATACGAAGCGCCAATTCCTCCTCGTCTCCGAAGCTGCCGTCGGAGTGGCTGCCGATGCTGGACATACTTGCCGACACTAGGGATTGGACGAATTGGGGAAGTGGGAGCGTCGGGGAGCGGAGCGGAGTGGGGTGAGCACGGGGGATTTTGTGGCGTCGGGGTAGGCCGGCGGTGGTCCGGGTTGACGTGGCAAGCGCCGTACGCATCACACGGAAGAAACCAACAGCCAGCGCGACGCGCCCTACGCGGATGCCCCTCTTCTGGGTTTGATCGATGCGTACGGTAGAGCTAATAAAAATCTTGTTACACGGGACACGCACACTCACGTGCCCACGAGCGTGTTGTGTTGTGTTGCCCGACCCAAAGCAGAGCCAGAAAGGTAGGAACACGAAAGCTGGCCGAAAAGCACAAGGGCCGGAGGGTACTCACGTGCAGTGGTACCAGCTTTCCGACCCATGAGGGCACTGCTGAGTTACATACGCCGCGCCAAGTTTAATTATTTACTTTGACGTGTGCGAGCCGGCGGGTCACCGCGCACAAGCACCCCGACAGCAGGAGTGCCTCGCTTCGGTTACGGGTAAAAGAAAAGTAAAAGTGAGTGGCCGCGTCGACGCAAAACACGAGCGTTCCACACGCTAAATTTACCGCCGGGTACGGCATCCCACCTCTGTGTGAAGTGTGAGCGCGCTGCGTGCCTGGCTAGCTTGAGGCGCCCGGCTTGTCTCGCCCGACGTGGCCCAACTTCGTGCAGCATCACGGTCGCTCTCACCGATCTACACCAAACAGATGCCTCCTCAAGGGCATCTACATCCGGACATGCAAATCCGGCCCTCTAAACACCCCGCAAACGCGTCCACTGACCGCGTCGAACGGCCCTCGTTTGGTTTGCCTGACGGTTAATTTCGATACTTTCCCTCGCCTCTAAGTTATTTTAGTCCTTAAACGTGAGATCGATATAGACCGCAAAATTGTTTTATTTAATACTATTGTGTTGGCAGGGTCTTAATTTAAGACCTCCTGGTTCTCATACCATATTGAATTCATGCTCTAGCTAACTCGTCCAAAAATTCAAACTAATGAAGGAAGACGAGCAATATATTTCAACACATATAAACCATCCACACCGATCATCTTGGCCAAAAACAGTTCTGTGCACATAAATACAAATTGTTTGTACTTATGATTTTCAATGTGGATGTAACATCCGTGTTGGCAGGGGCGGAGCTACTAGGTGGCCGGGTGGACCGCGGCCCACCCTGAAATTTAGTTCCGAGCTATATACATATATGTATAGATAGATGGGCCATAGAAGGAAAAAAATTGCCCAGCAACACTTCACGGTTTGACCCAAACTAATCCACGCATGCACACGCAGCCAAATCAGACGCACGCGGCGCTAAAACCCTGCCCGACGCCCAACCGGGCCCTCCTCTTTGCCTCTACCTGCGTCGTGGCTCTCCCCGGTCGCCAACCGCCCGGCCATCAAGGAGGCTCCTCTGCACCTGCTTCTCTGTCTCGCCCTCGATGCCAACTGCATCACTACCCCAACGGTGACCCTGCTATCCCACTGCCCTGCCCCGGCTGCATGGCGTCCCTGCAAGCCGGCGGCAGCCGCCCACCGCCCAGTCAGCACTCCCGCACTAGGCTCGGCCCGATTTGAGGTACCATTTCCCAATCCCCCAATTTTTTATTTAGGGTTTGCTTCATTGCTGGATATTTGTTGTGTTATGCACTATCCAGTACAATACATGAACATGAACCGGTCAATTTAGCGCATAATTTCTGTTGAGTTGTGTCATTATGATTGATAGAAAGTAAACTCTTATTCCAGAATTATTAAAGAATGAAGAGGACGGTGATATTGCAAAAAAAATCACATGCATGCTTTGAAGATAGGGAAAAGGATATACTATATGTGGTAAAAGAAAATTAGACGGGCCACCCTGATGTCAAATGCTAGCTCCGCCACCGCATGTTGGGCCGGCTGGGTTGTGGGTTTAGTCCCACTTGCTGCGCGAAGAGTGAAGCGTCCGGCTTAAATAGTCGCGTCGTTCAAAAACGGCAAGCTTCTCTCTCACTTTGAGTAGGGCCATGAATGCACCATTTATGAAGGGTATGAACTGTATGAATCTGCTTCGTTCATAATGACGGTTCATATCCTTCACAAAGCAAGCATTGATGACCCTATTTTTTAAGTTATAAATCATTTTCCACTTACCCTTTGTTCTCTTACTTTTGAATAATTTTTACTGCAGACGAGAATCCATCGATGATGTAGAAGTAATGACCACGGGGCATCGTCAGGTGGTGATGACCTTGATCGATTGCGGCTGTGAGGACGAGGACAAACAGAGAAGAGAAGAGGGTTGGTCGCGCATGGAGGGGGGTATGGGCGAATTGGCGCAGGGCCCTAGTGGTCACTCCGACGAGGCGAACGCGCTCGGGTCTCCTCATATCCGTCCTAGATTTGAGCTACATATGAGGGTGCGAGTCAACCCGAGCGTCTGAGGCGCCCGTCTGGGATGTTTTTCTTTTACCTCTTAGTGACCGAGCCGTCCACCCAGGCGTTTGAGGCGCCCGGTTGTCGATGCTATAACCCTCGATCCCTCTCATTTACTGTCAATGTGGCCCAAGTACTTTCATTGATCAACACATTTCATCTTTTTGGATTGGCGACTCAAAGCGCTTTCAGAAACCTTTATTGATAATGTTCGTGAGTGTGAAAGAGTGACAACATTGTTGCTCCAGTCCAATTACAGACTCTTTACTTAAGTCTTAAGAGTGTTTCTTCTAGCAAAGATTTATACCACGAAGAAGATGTTTCCAAGAGATTTCATAGTAATTCTTAGTCATATGGATAACTTTGTATTTTCTTAGATCTTAGACGATCCACATCAGTGTAACAGTAATTGTTATGAGTATGAATAAAATTACATGTGTTTTCTAAACACATGTTTTGAAGTCTTTTTAGCGTCACCTAAGCTTTGTTCTCCAGCTTGCGCTCGACCTACTTCTAGCTTCTAGGACGCGGCCCGGTGCAAACATTCACAACCAACAAGCACTGAACTTTTGGCATATTGGACCACATGCGCGACCATATTGACAGAAAGGACCGCCCCTGAATGCAATTGGCAAAACTACCACAATGACAGGGAACTTCCAGTGGTGGCGACCTTGACCGTTTGCGGCACCGTCGGCGGCGATGTGGGTTGGGGGCCTCCGGTGATAAATCAGGGGGTTGGGGACGCCAGCGGTGCAGCGATGGCCACAGAACTGCAATGGGAACTGTGCGGATTGGGAGAAAAGAGAAGAGGAATAGATTGGTCAGGCAAGAAGGGAGAGCCTTCTTCAAGAGAATTGACCGGGCCCTTGCGGTCAGTCCTACGTGACGGGCGCATCCAGGCATCCTCATATTCGCCCGAATATATGGGTCGGGTATGAAGAGTGGTCGTTTGAGACAGAGTTGTCACGTCCTATTTGGTGGCTCTTTCTTGTCTAGGCAACGATAGGACAGACCGTCCGGACATTTGGGGCGGATATGAGGGCTTTG
The DNA here is from genome assembly GCA_963921465.1 of Triticum timopheevii. NCBI lineage: Eukaryota > Viridiplantae > Streptophyta > Magnoliopsida > Poales > Poaceae > Triticum > Triticum timopheevii. The sequence continues at coordinate 516,235,481 of OY997270.1, forward strand.
GCTGTAGATGCTCTTAGGCTTCAAACTCGTAAATTTATTTTGCGAAAAAACTTCGAATCTATTCATCATCGTTCAAGGTAGTACAAAGAACACTAGAACTAAATATTACATCCAGGTCTAGACCACCTAGTGGCGACTAGAAGCACTGGAACGAGCCCAAGGCGCGCCGCCGTCACCATCTCTCCCTCGTCAGAGCTGGACATACATTGTTGTAGTAGACAGTTGAGAATCATCGCATTAAGACCCCATAGGACCAGCGCACCAAAATAACAACCACCGTCGAAGAAGAGAAGCGTAGATCGGAAGGACCAACCCGCAGACACGCAAATGAAGACGAATGAAGATCGAATCCACCGAAGACAAACGCTGGTCGGATCCCATGAGATCTCCCGGAGGCACACCTTGACACGCCCTCCAACGACGGTAGAAGCACAGTCGGGACGGGGGCTACGCGGACCGAACCTTATTCCATCTTCAGAAAGCCGCCGCCGCTTCGTCTTTCTGAGCATGGCACAAACCTAACTCAAAAGAACTTTAAAAACGGAGCCCTCCCGCCGGTGAGAACCGGGATCCACCGGGCCTCTATGACTGTAGGAGATGAGACGAACCGGCGGCGGGGCGACGAGAGACAAGGAAACCCTAGCCGAGCGCCAAGGTTTGTATGAACGAAGGGGTACATATGCACTGTAGTATACTTTGATTTATGCTAGGTTTCTAGCTCGTAGTTAACTTGTTGGAGAGGGGAATATTTTGATATTGGATCATAAACGTGGCGGCACATGCCATGGCTACCTTGAATATAGAAACAAACTAAAAGCACTCATCAATGGACAACGTATACATCCTTGAATCTTTTTTTGGTTTCAAGTCATTGAACGCTTAGTTTGCCGGCCCAGGCAGCTGCTTTCCTGCACTTATTTCTAGGTATGCCCGGTTTGGACGTAGGAAATAGAAAAATAATACATAAACGTAAAAGCTACACCAACGGGAACAAGGTGCGACATATGCGATATATGTCTAGGACAACTTGTATAGACCATGAAACAAAAATACATGATTCCTTCCAAATGGCAGTTTGGAAGGCTTTGAAATAGACAAAAAAAAATTAAACATTGTTCAAGCCGTTTCACATAGAACACGCGCTTGGTCTGCACCGCTCGCTCGCGTGGAATTCGTATTGGCTTTTGTGACAATGTGTGTTATTGTACTGTTTCCTTGTGCTAGATACATCTGTTTGAGCAACAAGTAATTCTGAATGAAGGAAGTAGTACTCGCTATCACGCATCGTCGTTTTATTTTTCTGCCGTTTTCCATGTAAACATGCATGGATTCTTGCCCCCGATTGCCCCATCTTCTCCGGTCCCGCCGACGGCCATCATCTGGACTTGCCCATTGCTAGTGCGTACAACTCCATTAATCAGTCCAGCACGGCATATGTTAACACGAACGGTCAAAGGGTTTCTCACCACCCAAAGTTCCCAACGTTCGGAAAAATAGAACAGCCAGGCGCACGTTACAAACCTTGGGCATGCGTCCAAATTAAGAAACGAAATGCGCTCCATCTTCTCCTCCTTTCAGCAAGAGAAATGCACGAAAAATCAAAGAAAATCAGATCCATCCAGCACGGGACAGATCGCACACGCACAGTGCGGAGTGCGAACCATGAAGAAGCATAGGGATCTGCACGGCTGTCCTACAAGATCATCCGAAGAGAAAGAAAAAAAGAGCGCTGGCTGGCCCTAGTCGCCCGAACGACTGCCTCGCCCGGATCGGGGTTGGCGAGGCGAGCTTTCCGACCGAGCAGGACACTGCGTTGCTACATACTCCCCCGTCCTAAAATTCTTGTCTTAGATTTGTCTATATACGGATATATCTATTCATATTCCTAAAACCTAAAAAGTGCTCGCGGGCTCTTTAGACGTCCCGAGCACACACCCTTCTGCGCCGTTCGATCGAAATCGCGGTCTTCAGGTGTTGGGCGGTCTGGCCGACACAAACGAAGCCATTCTGCCCGTGTGGCTGTGCGCCCGTTCCCCACTCCTCACGAACTCACCTTCTCCCTCTCCCTGTGCACACTTTCCTCCACGCCCGACAAGATCTGCTGCGCTCGCCTCCATTGCCCTGGCCCTCGCGCTCGCCGGCCTCCACCGAGCCAAATCCTGCGCCGGAGCCCCTGTTTCCTCAATCTTCTTCTCCACCGATGTGCCCCCACACCCCGACCGGCAACGAAGCACCCCACATGAGCGGACACGTTCCCCTGCCCCAGACCGGCGGCGAAGCGACCCCACGCTCTGCTTCTCCCTCCCCGGCGTCGTCCTACACCCCGCCGTGTCGATCCCTCGCCGGATTGATGCATCCCGTGGCTGGGACCTTTGCTTCCTGTTTGACCCAGTTCCTTCTCATCCAACAACAACAGAGGAAGCGGCTGCTCCGGCCGCCCCCTGCAGATTCCAACCAACGACGGCCCCTTCTGCTCATGCGCCCCTTGGAGATCCCCTGCAGTTCAATTCCCTGGCTGCACAGTATAGGGAGGATTCTCTTGAAGCCTTGCCTCAATTTCTTCATCCACAACCATGCCTGCAGGGGTCATGTGGACGGCGACGAGAAGCACGGAGCAGTGGATGCGGTGCAGTACCTCACTGTAGATTTCCCTCCCGCTCTTCGTCCACATGGTGAGCCGTTCTGAACCAATTTTTGGATTTGCCAAAGTGCGTGTGTTGAGTTACACAGATGTGGTGCGTTGCTAGAGTTTGCAGTATGAGTAATTGCCAGATCCTTTCCCACAAAACATGCAATTTTTTTGTCGTACAAAACTCGCCTAACTATTTATCTGTAGTTGCCTCAAATGTTAGTCAATTTTGCCGAGGTGTTATATATCTGAAATAGCAAGTAACATACGGAAATGTTATCTGCTTGGATGGTTAAACATTTTTGTTGATCATGGTATCCATATCAGCCTAATGATTTTGTTAGTTGGTTGCATGATATGTCTGTCCGCCTAGTTAAACATTACTATTGAATATGGTGTCCATATCAGCTAGACTGAAACTTGTACAGGAACACATTGGTTCAATAATAAAAAAGGCCTACTTGGATGGTTTATACATTTACAAGTCCGTCGGTTCTAAACTTCTAATACTACAAGATATGTGTAGAAGTATAAGCACATTATTTTGGCATATGATTTACGACAACCAGCAAGTGGAAGGGAGGAGAGTGGTGTCGGAGTACCGGTGATCAGCAAGCGAAGAAAGAGGAAGAGCCAAGGGGGCAGCGCTATTTGTACAATGCGGCCACCTAGTGGGGTGGAGCTAGATCCGGGAAAGCGTTGTCTCGAGTGGTCGAAGAACTGGGCTGCTAATCGCCGCTAAGTATCCCAAAATCGACACCCCTAAGCATGTGTTTTTCTACTCACATATATAATTCTGTGTGATAGAGGCGGAATAGGGAGGTTGAAGAGGGGTGTGTGTGTGTTGGGGGGGGGGGGGGGGGGTCCGATCTTCATGGGAAAATCGATATTTCTGGGAGCGGGGTGAGACTTGGCATGCAGGAGCTGGAATCATCGATGACTCGAGCCGAGATTGTCCAAAACTTGCCTAGCACATGTGAGTCAGTTGCTAAAGATGCTGGCGTCAGTTGCCCGAAAGATCCGGTCCCAAGATGCGGGGGCTGGAATCGCCGATGACTCGAGCCGAGAGTGTCCAAAACTTGCCCAACGCATGAGAGCTAGTTGCTAGAGATGCCGGCATGAGTTGCCCAAAAGATCCGCTACCGAGATGCGGGGGATGGAATCATCCATGACTGGAGCCGAGATTGTCCAAAACTTGCCCAAAGCATGAGAGCTAGTTGCTAGAGATGCCGGCATGAGTTGCCTAAAAGATCCGCTACCGAAATGCGAGGGATGGAATCGTCGATGACTCGACCCGAGGGTGGCCGGAACTTGCCCAACGCGCTATAGTTAGTTGCTAAAGATGCCAGCGTGAGTTGCCCAAAAGATCCGCTACCGAGATGCGGGGCCGGAATCGTCGATGACTCTAGCCGAGAGTGTCCAAAACATGCCCAATGCACGATAGTTAGTTGCTAGAGATGCCGGCATGAGTTGCCCAAAAGATCCGCTACCGAGATGCGGGGGATGGAATCATCCATGACTCGAGCCGAGAGTGTCCAAAACTTGCCCAACGCATGAGAGCTTGTTGCTAGAGATGCCGGCATGAGTTGCCCAAAAGATCCGCTACCGAGATGCGGGGCCGGAATCGTCGATGACTCTAGCCGAGAGTGTCCAAAACATGCCCAATGCACGATAGTTAGTTGCTAGAGATGCCGGCATGAGTTGCCCAAAAGATCTGCTCCCGAAATGCGAGGGTTGGAATCGTCGATGACTCGACCCGAGGGTGGCCGGAACTTGCCCAACGCGCTATAGTTAGTTGCTAAAGATGCCAGCGTGAGTTGCCCAAAAGATCCGCTACCGAGATGCAGGGCCGGAATCGTCGATGACTCTAGCCGAGAGTGTCCAAAACATGCCCAATGCACAATAGTTAGTTGCTAGAGATGCCGGCATGAGTTGCCCAAAAGATCCGCTACCGGGATGCGGGGGTCGGAATCATCGATGACTCGAGCCGAGAGTGTCCAAAACTTGCCATAGGCATCATAGTTAGTTGCTACAGATGCCGACGTGAGTTGCTCCAAATATCCGCTCCCGAGATGTGGGGGCTTGAATAGCCGATGACTCGATCCGAAAGAGTCCAAAACTTGCCCAAGAATTGCTTACTGCCAACACTGGTTTTGCTTAAACAAACCCTAGAACTTGGCTGCTCTTTTTTGGTTTTTCAACACATTTATAGTACAAAAAGCAACCTAAGAAAAGCATCAAGGGGTTTCTCTGAATGGACAACAGCCAGCAGCTGGATAAAGAAAAACGAAATACTTTTCATGTACTAGCACTTGCTTTTTCTCAATACTTGATTTGCTTAAAAAACCGCTATAGTTGCTCACTAATTCCTTTTTACTTTTTCTTGCAACAGGTGCAGTCAAATCAATACTAGTTGCTCATGCAGATGGAAGAAACAAGGGGAAAGCATTGGAAAAGGAGTTTGCAATCAGGATGAACAAGGTGAGGAAAAGTCAAACCTTCCATCTCTTTCCTCTTATACACCATGGTTTACTTTTCTATCTCTTCCTTTTGTGTTTAGATTCTTATAGATTTCTTTTTTAGTTTTCAAGCTATATGTGGCACCCATCTCAGAGGGGGCGTGGGGAGAAGAAGCAGAAGGGCGTGGGAACGGCGCGTCGAGAGCGCTCCCTCTCGCTGGGTGGACGAGGGACGTGAGAGACGGTGGACCCTCTCATTTTCCAAATTTGGGCAAGGGGACCGAAACCTACCTAATATGGGAGGCTGCCAGGAGGCGCTAGCGGGCAGACGTTTGCCCTGTAGTCGCGTCCATTCATATTTTAGTGTTAGATAAGAATTTTGGGACGAGGCAGTACATACGCCGGGCCAAGTTTGTTAAGAGTACTCCACAATTTACACCTTGACGTGTGCGGACCGGCGGGTCACTGCGCACAGGCACCAGACAGCACGAGTGCCTCGCTTCGTTTACGAGTAAAAGAAAAGTGAGTGGCCGCGTGGACGCGAAACACGAGCGTTCCACGCTAAATTTACCGGCCACGGCACCTCTAGGTGAAGTCTGAGCATGTGGCGTGCATGGCTAGCTTGAGGCGCCCGGCTTGTCTCGCCCGGCGTGGCCCGACTACGCGCGCATCACGGTCGCTCTTATTGATCTACGCCAAAAACACATGCCGCCTCAAGATCTACAACCGTGTTTGACAAATCCGGGCCCCTAAATACTCAGAGACGTGTTCATGGTCAGAGTCGGACGACCCCTCATTTTGTCTGTCAGACAGTAACACATCTTAAATGTAAATACTTTAATCCATGTAAACCATACATGTCGATCATCTTGGTTAAAAACAGTTCAGTGCACACAAATACAAACTGTTCAGGGCCGTCAGGGTTGGCGGTATAGTCCCACTCGCCGCGAGAGGAGCAATGCAGCCGGCTTAAATAGGCACGTCGTTCGGAGACAATAAGCTTGTCTCTCACCGTGAGTAGGACTATCAATGGACCCTTTATGAAGTGTATATGAGATGTCACTATAAATCTTCTATGTTTATAGTGGCAGTTCATATCCTTCACAAAGCAAGCATCGATGATCCTATTTTTAAGTTATAAATCATTTTCCCACTTACCCTTTGTTCTATTAGTTTTGAATAATTTTTACCGTGGATGAGAATCCATCGATGACCTAGAAGTAATGACCACGGGGCATCGTTCGGTGGCGGTGACCTTGACCGGTTGCAGTTGTGAGGACGAGGACAAACAAAAAAGAGAAGAGGGTTGGTCGGGCATGGAGGGAGGACGAATATGGGCGAATTGTGCAAGGCCCTAGCGACCAGTCCGACGAGGCGGACACGCCCGGGCCTCCCTTATCCATCCTAAATTTGAACTGGATATGAGGGTGCGAGACAGCCCGGGCGTTGGAGGCGCCCGTCTGGGTCGCTTTTTTACCGCAGTGGTCGGGCCGTCCACCCGGGCGTTTGAGGCGCCCGGTTGTTGATCTTCTAACCCTTGACCCCTCTCATTTACGGTCGACCTGACCCAAGTACGTTCATCAATCAAGACTTTTCATCTTCTTGGATTGGCGACTCAAGACGGTTTTAGAAACCTTTGTTGATAATGTTCGTGAGTGTGAAAAAGTGATGACATTGTTCCTCCAGTCCAATTACAGACTCTTTACTGAAGTCTTGAGAGTATTTCTTCTAGCAGACATCGATACCATGAAGATGTTTCCAAGAGATTTCATAGTAATTCTTAGTCATGGGGGTTACTTTGTATTTTCCTGAATCTTCGATCAACATGAATGTATATGTAATTGATATGAGTATGAATAAAATTACATGTGTTTTCTAAAAACACGTTCTGAAGCCTTTCTTCTCCAGCTTGCGCTCGACCTATCTATAGGACGCAGCCCTGGTGCAAACATTCACAACCAATGTGCATGAAATTTTGCCGTATTGGACCACTTTCGTGACCGGCAGAAAAGGACCACCCCTGAATGCAATCGACAAAACTACCACATCGATAGGGTGCATCCGACGGCGGCGACCTTGACCGGTTGTGAAACGGTCAGCGACGGTGTGGGTTGGGGCCTCTGGTAGGGCTGGACCAAAAGCTCGTAGCTCGCGAGCTTAATGAGCGCTCGGAAGTTCAGCTCATTAAGCTCGTAGCTCGCTTCTTAATGAACAGAGCCAATCATTGATTTTAGCTCGTTAAGCTTAACGAGCTTAACAAGCAAGCTAACGAGTTTCACGAGTAGCTCGTTAAGCTTGTTAGTAACAACACAATACATATTTTCATCTTATGTGACAAACTTTTTATAGCACCTCAGCCCATTTATTTAATTTAATCGACATATGAGGCAATAAACTACTTCATTTCTTTTTGTAGTCACCATATTTCATCTTGAAAACCATACCTACACATTCATCATGTATATCATAACACATTATAATCTGTTAACGAGCGCTCGCGAGTGCTCACGAGCTTAACGAGCTTCAAACGAGCCGAGCCGAGCAGGGTTTTCTGCTCGTTAATCTTAACGAGCTTAACGAGCCGAGCCTTAACGAGTGCGAGCTTAGCGAGTACAAGCTTAACGAGCCGAGCTACTCGTTAGTCCACCCCTAGCCTCCGGTGATAAAACTGGGGGTTGGGGACGCCGGTGCAGCAGTGATAGCGGCATAACTATAGTGGCAGTTGTGCGGATTGGGAGAAAAGAGAAGAGGAACAGGCTGGCTGGGCAAGAAGGGAGGGCCTTCTTCAAGCGATTTGACACGGGCCCTTGCGGTCAGTCCTACATAACGGGCGCACCCGGACATCCCCATATCCGTCCCGAATATATGGGCGGGTATGAGAAGTGGCGGTTTGAGCAGGAGTTGCCAGGTCCTCTTGGGTGGCTCTTTCCTGTCTGGGGAGTGACATGACAGAACGTCCGGACATTTGGGGCGGATAGGATGGCTCTAGTTGTAGATTCTCTTAGGTTTCAAGCTCATAGTTTTTTTTGTGAGAAGTCTTCCGATCTATTCATCATCTGTCAAGGTAGTACAAAGAACACCAGAAGTAAATATTACATCCGGGTATGTAGACCACCTAGCGACAACTACAAGCACCGAAACGAGCCCAAGGTGCGCCATCGTCATCGTCCCTCCCTCATCGGAGCTGGACATGCATTGTTGTAGTAGACGGTCGGAAAGTCGTCGTGCTAAGGCCCCATAGGACCAGCGCACCAGAGTAATAGCCACCGCCGATGAAGAAAAATGTAGATCAGAAGGATCCAACCTGCAGACACATAAACGTAGACAAACGAAGATTGGATCCAAGCAGATCCACCGATCGGATCCCACGAGATCTGCCGGAGGCACACCTCCGCACGCCCACCGACAAAGCTAGAAGTACCGTCGAGACGAAGGTTAGGCAAGGAAAACTTTATTCCATCTTCAGGATACCGCCGTCGCCGCCTCGCCTTCCTAAAAATGGTGTAAACCCAAACAAAACTCAACAAACATCTATAAACGGAGCCTTCCCGCCAACAAGAACCGGGATCCACCATGCCTCCATGACCATAGAGATGAGACGGATCGGCGGTGGCGCTGGCAAGAGGCGGGGAAACCCTGGTCGAGCACCAAGGTTTGCACGAGCGAAGCGGTACAGATGCACCGTATACTTTGATTTATGCTAGGTTTCTAGCTCATAGTTAACTTGTTGGAGAGGGGGGTATTTTGATATTGGATGATAAACGTGACAGCACATGCCATGGCTACCGTGAACATGAAAACAAACCAAAAGCACTCATCAATCCTTGAATCCTTTTTATGAATCAACCCGTGGTTGGATGGTTAGAGGAACTATGATATCTTCAGCCCACCAGGGTTCAAATCCTGATGCTCGCATTTATTTCTGGATTTATTTCAGGATTTTCGGCGATGTGCATTCAGTGGAAGAAGACGTTCCCGTCGACGACGAGGTGCCTACGACGACTTCGTAAATTTCAAGATGATATGCCAGCTCAGTCTTTCGGAGGTGCTCATAGGGGTAGGGTGTGCGTGTGTGCGTTCATAGGGGTGAGTGTATGCATGCGTACGTGAGCGCTTGCGTCTGTACTGTGTTAAAAAAAACCTGAATCTTTTTTTTTTCTTTTTGGTTTCAGTCGCAAAATAAATAAAAAATAAATGGAACCTGGTAGTCTCTTTTAGTAATACTATATGCTCAGTTTGGATGGTTAGAGGAACCTGGTTGTAGATGCTCTTAGATTTCAAGCTCATAGCTTTTTTGTGAGAAATCTTTCGATCTATTCATCATCTGTCAAGATAGTATAAAGAACACCAGAAGTAAATATTACATCCAGGTATGCAGACCACCTAGCGACGACTACAAGCACCGGAACGAGCCCAAGACGCGCCATCGTCATTGTCCCTCCCTTGTCGGAGCTGGACATACATTGTTGTAGTAGACGGTCGGGAAGTCGTCGTGGTAAGGCCCCATAGGACCAGCGCACCGGAGTAACAGCCACTGCCGATGAAGAGAAGCGTAGATCAGAAGGATCCAACCTGCAGACACATAAACGTAGACGAACGAAGATTGGATCCAAGCGGATCCACCGAACGGATACCACGAGATCCGGCGGAGGCACACCTCCACACGCCCGTCGACGTAGCTAGAAGCACCGTCGAGACGAAGGTTAGGCAGGGAGAACTTTATTCCATCTTCAGGATACCGCCGCTGCTGCCTCGCCTTCCTGAACATGGCATAAATCCAAAAAACTCAACAAACACTTATAAACGGAGCCCTCCTGCCGGCAAGAACCGGGATCCACCATGCCTCCATGATCATAGGAGATGAGACAGATCGGCGGCGGTGCTGGCAAGAGGCAGGGAAACCCTGGTCGAGCACCAAGGTTTGCATGAGCGGTACAGATGCAGTGTATACTTTGATTTATGCTAGGTTTCTAGCTCATAGTTAACTTGTTGGAGAAGGGGATATTTTGATATTGGATGATAAACGTGACAGCACATGCCATGGCCCATGGCTACCCTGAACATAGAAACAAACCGAAAGCACTCATCAATCCTTGAATCTTTTTCTTTTTCTTTTTGGTTTCAGTCGCAAAATAAATAATAAATAAATGGATCGTGTAGTCTCTTTTAGTAATACTATATGCTCAGTTTGCCGGCCCAGCCAGCCAGCTGCTTTCCTGCACTTATTTCTGGGTAATGCCCACGTAGAGTTGGAAATAAGAGAAAGCGTAAACGTAACAGCTACACCAAATGGAACAAGGCGCGACATATGCGATAGTATGTGCCCTGAAACTAAAGAAAAATAGTACACGAATCCTTCCAAATGGCAGTTCGGAATGGTTTGAAATATTAAAAAAACGATAATATTCAAACATTGTTCAAGCCTTTTCACATGCAACACACACCTCGTCACTTTTTTTTCGTGTAAACACGAACGCATGACTTGTTGCTCCGGTCGGCCCATCTCATCTTCCCCGGTCCAGTCCACGGCCATAACCATCTTTTGGATTCACCCATTACCAGTGGCACGACCCCATTAATCAGTCCAGCACGGCATATGTTGTTAACACCAACAGTCAAAGAGCTCTCACACCATATTCAAAAAAGAAAAAAAAAGAGCTCTCACACCACCTAAATAAAGTCCCCAACGTTCGGAAAAACAAGACAGGCAGGCGCACGTTGCAAATCCTCGGCATGCGTCCAAATTAAGAAACGAAACGAAATGCGCTCCATCTTCTCCACCTTTCAGCGAGAAAAAAGTGCACCAAAAATCAAGAAAAGTCAGGTCCATCCAGCACGAGACAGATGGCACAGTGTGGACTATGTAGACGAAGCATAGGGATCTGCAAGGCTGTCCTACAAGATCATCCCAAGAGAAAAGAAAAAAAGAGCGTTGGCTGGCCCTCGTCGCCCGAACGTTTGCCTCCCCCGGATCGGGGTCCGGTTGGGTTACCGTTGGGCCTCGTGCCCGGACCGTCTCGGCGGAGAAAAACCAAACCAAAAAGGGGACCGGACGGCGAGCAACATGGCCGTCACGTTGCCCGGGCGGGAACGCACGCACCCCCATGCATGGCCCATTCATTCATCATCGCCGGCCCCAGCTGGCCGTCCGTCCGTCGCCCGTCGGGATACGTGCCCCGAAGCCCGAGCCGAACGTTGGAGATTAATCACTAATCTAATCGGCTCGAGTAGTACCTCCGCCGCGTTTCCCTGCGTCCCTGTCTGTTCCTCAGCGTGCGTGCCGTTTCCTTTCTTCCCCGATCGATCAATCAATGCTGCTATAAAATCACACTCTCCGAACTGCCGGTCCATCATCCCTCCCGCACCTAGCCGTTGCCCGCCCCGCCCCATCTTCTTCTTCCTCCAACTGCCGGTCCGGCCTCCTCCTCCTCCTGCTGCCATTGTTGCTTGCCTTGCTTGGCTTGCCTGCAAGTTGTGGCCGGGTTCCAAGGCAGGTGGGAGAATCTCGCACGAAAGAAAGATCAGATAGGTGGCGGTGGAATAGTGGATAGAAAGATAGGCACGGAGGTTCGGGCGTCGCTGTTGGATCGGACCTGACTCATCGCCGTCGTCCTCAGCCGCGCACCGGTCGCCGTCGCTTCTAATCTCCGGTAAGTAACTAACCCCACCGCCGCTATTTATACCCTTTCCAGTTCCCCTGCACGCCAACATTCATCCTTGCTTTCAACCAACCAATCAATCGCCCCTCTCGTCTTCCCGCTGCCGCATCCCCTCCTCCTCCTATACTGCCTTCGTTTTCGAGTTTCGACCGCATGCTGGGCCTCATGGCGACCAAGCTGCTAGCCAGAGTAAGTTCGTAAGTTCGCGAGTCCGTTAGTTCGCTCGCAAGGCCTTCCTAGTCCCCACACACTTGGTCACTTTTGTTTCTTGCGATTCTCTGGGGCCGATGTTGCCGTTGTTTTCAGTTCGGCCTTTGCCGGAACAAGACAACCGGCTCGCCGGATGATTGCCAAAATATCAATCATCAAAGGCGGGCGGGGTGGGGGGAGGACCAGAACAGAGGACATTTTCGGTTGCATTGCAATGGCGGCTTCCGTTTTGCATGATCTCACACCCCAACCACTCCTTGATCGACCGCCCTTATCGCCGGCGCCACACCGGGTTATATAAAGGGGAAGGAGAAGGGCAGGGGAAAGAGCACGCCTCCTCGTCGCCTCTTTTTTCCCATCCACCCTAGCTACCCTCGCTGCCGCGGTGCCGGTGCCGCACGAGCACCACCGCCGCCCTTTCCGGTAAGAGACTCATGGCAGCCAGCCACGGTTGTTTCTTGCGACCTCGTCATGTGTCTCGTGCCAAAAACAAGGCGTGTCTTCTGTGAAAACCCCCAAAAAAGTAGCGTGCCTCTTGCTGGAAGCATTTAGTGTGTGTGCTTGGACTCCAACTGTCTGTCCAAGCGCGCCGGCCATTCACGCGGCCTGGATTTTCTCCCGCGGGGGAGGTTCCCAAATTTCCAATCGGTTGCAACAAACGCATTGAATCTGGGTGTTTCACCACCCCAGTACTTCACCCCGCCCCACACCTCTCATACCAATAGTGCTCTCCCTCCCCCTGTTCTTGCCAGCGCTCATACGTTTCTGCAGCATTTGCAAAGCGGCGCAAGCGCAAGGGCAACCTCCTCGCTGTAGCTCCTGGCCTCTTCTTCCTCCGCTCGCCTCTGGTGATTACACTTCATAGCTTAGCTCCTTCCTGTTTGCTGCTTCGGATAGTGGTATTAGCTTCCAAGTGATCTTTTAGCTCGGCGTTTGGTTTTCTTTCTGGAGCTGTAGATTTTGATATATTCCATTAGACGTCCTTGCGAGCTTTAATTTGTTCTTAGTACTGTTGCTGTACCTGTACACAACTGCACTATATATGTTCTCTTCTGTGCAAGCGAAACATGCCGCTCTGCTCTGCCAAATTAAGCAACGGAAAACAACGCTTAAACTAACATCCCGCGCCCACGATGGCAACTGGCACTAAACAAACCATCCACCCCCGTCGGTGGTTGCCAAAAACAATCCGCACGCGATGATGATGCCCCGGCACGGCCCGCTGCCATGGCTCCTCGCACCACTCAGCCTCGCCGCCCCGGGCTCCTCTCGCCGCTGACCGCGACCGTTGACGTTGACCCCACGCCGCGCCATGGCCGACGGGCTCGCCTGCCGTCTCCGGTCAGGCGTCCTCTCGCCACTGGAGGAAGGTCTCGCCGCCATACTCATCACGTCGCTGCAATGTTTCGCGCAGGTCAGGCGGCTCCTGCCCCCGCTCCTGCGCCGGCACAGGATGGCGCTGCTCACGGCGCCCGCGGTCTTCGCCGCGCTCCTGCTCTTCTGGGCCGTGCTCGGCGGCACCGACGCCGACTACCTGCTGTACAAGGACGCCGCCAAGCCCGTGGAGGACCGCGTGGCTGATCTTCTCGGGAGGATGACGCTCGCGGAGAAGATCGGGCAGATGACCCAGATCGAGCGGCTGGTGGCCACGCCGGACGTGCTCCGGGACAACTTCATCGGCAGCCTGCTCAGCGGCGGCGGCAGCGTGCCGCGGAAGGGCGCCACGGCCAAGGAGTGGCAGGACATGGTGGACGGCTTCCAGCGGGCCTGCATGTCCACGCGCCTCGCCATCCCCATGATCTACGGCATCGACGCCGTCCACGGCCAGAACAACGTCTACGGCGCCACCATCTTCCCCCACAATGTCGGCCTCGGCGCCACCCGGGACCCGTACCTCGTCAAGAGGATCGGCGAGGCCACCGCGCTCGAAGTCAGGGCCACCGGCATCCAGTACGCCTTCGCACCATGCATCGCGGTGAGTCTTCTCTCCTGGACATCAATGTCAGCGGCATTTCGAATTTTGGATCTCGGCGAGCCATGCTGAATTTTTGTTGTTTCGATTTCTGTTCTTGAACAGGTGTGCAGAGATCCGAGGTGGGGGCGGTGCTACGAGAGCTACAGCGAGGACCGCCGGATCGTGCAGTCCATGACGGAGCTCATCCCGGGCCTGCAGGGCGACGTCCCCAAGGGCTTCACCAGCGGCATGCCTTTCGTCGCCGGACAGTAAGATCCAGTCCATGAACCATACAGAAATTCCGATGTAGAACTCGTGTGATTGATGAGCACAAATTTTGCGTTGAATGCAGGAACAAGGTGGCTGCATGCGCGAAGCACTTTGTGGGCGACGGCGGCACGGTGGACGGCATCAACGAGAACAACACCATCATCAACCGCGAGGGCCTGATGAACATCCACATGCCGGCGTACAAGAACGCCATGGACAAGGGCGTCTCCACCGTCATGATCTCCTACTCCAGCTGGAACGGGGTCAAGATGCACGCCAACCAAGACCTCGTCACCGGATACCTCAAGGACACGCTCAAATTCAAGGTAAAAAATCAAAATTCAAATTCAAGTGCAGCTGCTCTTCATTGCTTGGAGCATTCTTCAGATGTTCAGATGCTCATCGCCATTGCCGCATCTTGTTTGCAGGGCTTCGTGATCTCGGACTGGGAGGGCATTGACAGGATCACCACCCCTGCCGGATCTGACTACTCCTACTCGGTCAAGGCTTCCATTCTTGCCGGCCTTGACATGGTGAGCACCACTTTCTTCCCTGTGAATGCAGTAATGTGGCTTGATGCTGGCCAGGCTGAGACCTAAGATCCTTGTGGTGTTGCAGATCATGGTGCCCAACAACTACGAGCAGTTCATCAGCCTCCTGACTGGCCACGTCAACAGCGGCGTGATCAACATGAGCAGGATCGACGACGCCGTGACCCGGATCCTGCGGGTCAAGTTCACCATGGGCCTCTTCGAGAACCCCTACGCTGACCCTGCCATGATGGAGCAGCTAGGAAAGCAGGTACGGGAACAAACTCCGATGCTGAAAAACTCAGAAACTCCCTTCAGCTTGGAATGGTGGTTCTGAACTCAATTTGGAATGCAGGAGCACAGAGATTTGGCGAGGGAGGCGGCGAGGAAGTCGCTGGTGCTGCTGAAGAACGGCAAGACGCCGAGCGACGCGCCGCTGCTGCCGCTGCCCAAGAAGGCGCCCAAGATCCTGGTCGCCGGGAGCCACGCCGACAACCTGGGCTACCAGTGCGGTGGGTGGACCATCGAGTGGCAGGGCGACACGGGCCGCACCACCGTGGGCACCACCATCCTGGAGGCCGTGAAGGCCGCCGTGGACCCGTCGACGGTCGTGGTGTTCGCGGAGAACCCCGACGCGGAGTTCGTCAAGGGCGGCGGCTTCTCCTACGCCATCGTGGCGGTGGGCGAGCACCCGTACACGGAGACCAAGGGCGACAACCTGAACCTGACCATCCCGGAGCCCGGGCTGAGCACCGTGGAGGCGGTGTGCGGCGCCGTGCGGTGCGCGACGGTGCTCATCAGCGGGCGGCCCGTGGTGGTGCAGCCGCTCCTGGCCGCCTCCGACGCGCTGGTGGCGGCGTGGCTGCCCGGCTCGGAGGGGCAGGGCGTCACCGACGCGCTGTTCGGCGACTACGGGTTCACCGGGAAGCTGCCGCGGACGTGGTTCAAGTCGGTAGACCAGCTGCCGATGAACGTGGGCGACGCGCACTACGACCCGCTCTTCCCGCTCGGCTACGGGCTCACCACCAAAGGGACGAAGCAGTACTAGGCTAGGCTGCTTCACATAGTAGAAGACAGCACCATTAATGGATGGATGGAGATAGGAAAGTGGGACATGAACCGTAGGTTCTTGCCTCCCGCCATGGCTGCCGATCGATTCCTTTCGCTCGGTTGGTACTACTGCTATTCTTTCTTACTTTCTTTGTTGCTAGTTGATATGGTGTATGCTGAGTGAGATCTCACTCTGGAGCAAGCAATATATCCAATCGATGAGCTATTTTATTCACTGATGGTCATGGTCTTGTATGTGGAAACGAAACACAGCGGCCGGTGGGTGCTCTTTCAATCACGCATGCCCTTGAATCATCATCGTGTGTGAATAGTCCGAATTTTGTCTTGTGCATACTCGCAGAAAAATGCTGTTCATTCGGAGTTGGGCCGTGGAAACAGAGCAGCTCCCCATCGTGATTGAAACCCCGCTCAAGAGCAGAGCAGCAGGACCATGCGACCCAACCAAATTTTGACATTCAATCCGGCCGGGCATCCAAACGTTTGCAGACAATTCGTATGTTTGAATTTGCCACTTGCGAGAGTCCGGACAATATGCGGGTGTCCGCTTGCCACGCTGGACCACATTTCCTCACACCCCATGTTTTGTCCTCTAGGTCCGCCTAGCCCGTCATACTGTTCGAAATTTATGCCTAATTGATGAACATTGTTGGATGACCGGCTTTGGTACCAGTATGCGTGGGCGGATAGTGTGTCTAATATGACAGATGTCATTGGAGATGCCCTAAGGCACCATCCAGAAAAAGATCAGATCACAAATGGGGGTGTGACACAAAAGTATCAAGAATATTAGTGTCAACGTTCTTTCCGAACCTTTAGAAAATTATAGCCCCTGCCGCCTCCTTCCTTTTCCTCATGGCGGCGGGGGAAAGCCCGCTTAGCCGACAACAGCGTCAGGGGCGCCTTCTCGTGTGGGGAGCGGTCCGTGATCATACGCCGTGGTGGCCCCGAACGACATGATGTAAGTGATGGAGCTTGGATATCGAGGCGGTGTCCTCGAAGGCCCGAAGTGTCTAGGAGGTGGTCGTGCCACAGTGTTGTTGGGCAGCGATGACCTCCGATGCACATATGTTGGTGGCGGCGGGGGGGGGGGGGGGGGGGGGATGGTCGGTGGCTAATCGATTGTGGCAACAGTGATGTAGCGATGGCAACGACATGAAGTAGCGCGGGATGGGGCGAGGATGGTGCCGTTGCATGTGATAAAACTTATGCCGACATTGGCTCTCCCATACCACAAAATATTTATGTGTTCAGAAGCATGGATTTGGGGTGCATGAGGATGTCCACAACATACTGCCTCCAGAGCATGTATGCAATGGAACAGTTGTTTCCAATTTCCCGTGAACAGTGTGTGTACTTTCATGTAGTTGTCTTCTTCAGAAAAAGGGTCGAATTTCCCGTGAACAGTGTGTGTACTTACATGTAGTTGTCTTCTTCTGAAAAGGGGTGGCGATAACACAAAGTGACTTCAGCTCGATGGTGCTTTTTGAGCGCCGGGTTTCGAGCTCCGTGGTGAAAACCCCGGGTTTGGCGTTCAATGGTTGCACCTGGCAATGACAATGTTTACACATCATGCCCTTGACGACAAATGCAAAATCTGACCCTCAGTGATTGGATTCGGCAATGTTGATACTGCGCGTCGTTTCCTTCTTGAAGGTGTTGCTTCAAGAAATGTCCTCGTGTTTTGTGTGCTATCAAGGACGGCGAGTGATGTTGCTTCTTATCATCTGTCAACTCTCTATTTTTTTCCTCCTTTTATTTTTTGACTTCATGCATCCTACTGTCTCGACTTGATCATGATGTTGTTGTAGAGATTAGATGTAATTGATATATCTTGATATTATAATTTACCTTTGGTCAAAAAACCATGAAAAACATTAGCGGGCAAGCTGCTATTTCTCATTCAGGTTTTGGGTTGCTGCCGCTATTATCCAGTCTCGTTTTGGTTCGTATTTTTTTTTGTTAAAAGTACAGATAATGCACTGTGCGTTGCTGCAGGAATTGCTTGCAACTATATCAGTGAGATTTGATTTCACATTTATATTTGATCATTGCATAGTTGTAAAATATTTCCATGCATGTGGAATGATGGGATAGTTACATGTTAAGAGAATTAAAGTCAATTGGTATCAGCTTTGTTTTTCTGAAGCCGGTATAGGGCCATGTCACGTAATTTTCTCATTTTTTTGGCTTTTATTATAAGAAAAATGCTAAATACATGTATTACCAAAAATAAATTAGTTATTTTAAAAAAGTGTACGTCGCACATTTAAAACATTGAAATGTGGTGTAAAATAAATCTCGCTCAAATTTTAATTTACATTCCAAAAAAATGCACGTGACATTATAAAATGTTCACATGTTTCAAAAAAATGTACGTAACATTTAGGAATTTTTTTTAATTCAGTATAAAAAATGTCCATGTAAATCAAACATAAGTACTTTGTGCCATCCAGAATAATGCATGTTAGTCCCTCCGTTCCTAAATATAAGTCTTTATAGAGATTTCACTAAAGACTACATACGGAGCAAAACGAGTAAATCTACACTCTAAAGTGTGTCTATATACATCGCAATGTAGTCCGCAATGAAATCTCTAAAAAGACTTACATTTAGGAATGGAGGGAGTACATTTTAAAAAATCATGCGATCAGACGAAATGTTGTAACATTTTCAAAATAATGTGTATCCAATGTCTATAAACAAATGTTTAAAAAATGGTTCATGTCAGCTGAAAATATGTTTGTGTGTGTGTTAGGTTTTTTTGAAAGAAGTATTTGGAAAAAAATATAAATCATATATTTAAAATAGTTAAACACATATAAGAAAATGTTTTAGATGTATATGAAAAATGTAAAATGTTTGTGAAAGAAGTAGGCATCAAAACATATATTCGAAAAAAAATGTTAATCATGTATTTAAAAAATATTAAATGCATATGATAAAAAAACATATAATGCATCTGAAAAATGTGGAAATGGATTAAAATTTAAAAAACAAAAAGAAAATGCTGAAGAAAACCAGTGAAAACCAAAGAAAGAAGAAAAAAAATATAAAAAGGAAAACACAAAAACAAAACAAAACCAAAAGAAACCAATGCAAATAGTGAAAAAACCTGATAGAAAACAACAGAAAAACCTGCGAAAACCAAAGAAAAACACAAATGAAGAAGAAAAAAATCGGTGAGAACTGGACCAGTTCAGCATTAGTGCAAGAAAAAACCGTCCATATAGCTAGCAAGCAGCAAACAATAATGCCACGAACCATACATAGCGGTGGCGGCGGCTACTTTTTTTAGGGGTAGGTTTTTTTAGACAACTTTTTGAGGGGAAGGTGGCGGCGGCTACAGGAGCTCCTAATGTGCGCTTTAAGGCCTTGTACAATGCTAGATGCTTAGGGAGGTTCTTAGAAAAATAAATCGGGTTTATCTGAAGCACCAGTGCTTATTTCTATAGGAGAGACGCCTAATTAAGCGTTGTCATGTATAAATAAGCACGGTGCTTAAAAAATACCTGATTTATTTCTCCAAGCACCTTGCATTGTACAAGGCCTAAGCGCCGGTTGGCGCATCTGGCTCTCGCAAGCGACGGGAAGCGGGCCTGCCCAGAACCCTGTGCAAAATGGAAAACGGGAGAGAAAAGACACATCAATTTGGGAGCATTGGGATTCGAACTCAACCCTACTAGGTAGACATCCTACCGCAATAACCACTGCACCAAAATCGTTGTGTTGTTCGCAATCAGAAAACATGTGTAGTTAACGTTTGTTATTCTTAAAACGTTAAATTGTTGAAAAAAGGAAACTAAAATTTGGAAAAAAGTTCATTAACTTCTAGGAAAAGTGCACAAAAATAAAAAAAAAATCATCTATTTTGAAGAAAAGCTCATCGATTTCGAAATCAAATTCACAAATCTGAATTTTTTATCATTCAAAAAAATAGAAAAAGTTCATCAGAATTGAAAAGTTCATTGAATTTGAAGTACAATCATCGAATTTGGAAAAAGTTCATCAAATTAGAATTTTTTTCATCAAATTTGAATAAAGTTCATTGACTTTCAAAATAAGTTCGTAGAATTTGAATAAAGTTCATTGAATTTCAAAAAAGTCAAATGTGAAAAAATGTTTATCAAATTTGAAAAAAGTTCATTGTATTTTAAAAAGGTTCATGGAATCTGAAAAAATGTTCATCGGATTTGAAAAAAGTTCATTGAATTTGAAAAAACAAAATCATCAAATGTTAATTTTTTTATGGAATTTGAAAAAAGGTTCATCGAATTTGATGAAAAAAGTTCACGCGTTCCACATAAAAAAGGGAATCCCGACTCTGAAAGTTCGCGTATTTAAGAAAATGAAAAGAAAAGCAAAGAAAGGAAAATGGCTGCGTTTTTATTGTCTGTATTTAGTGGGTACAAGAAGGTATGTAGCACGTCAAGTGTGGTGGGTGAGTTGGGCAGTGCGTCCAGGTTTCAGTCCGGTGCTTCTAGGTTTGATTCAAGCTACTGCCTGCACTTTGAGATTAATTAAAGCGCCTGTAGACAAGAAAACAGTAATGGGCCGGGCCCAGCTAACGCGCCCGTTTGCAGAAATAGTAAGAACTCGCGCCCAACAATGTCCCACCACGAGGTGGCCCAATAGGGAGTGCTTTATTTTTTTATTTTGTCATTTTTCCTTACTTTGTTGTCTTATTTTGTTCTCGTTTCATTTTTGTGCTTTTCATTTTCTTAAAGTATGATCGAAAATGCTTCGGCTCAAATTTTTTAGTCCATGCACTAAAATTTTAAGACCGTGATAAGTGTCACATGTGTGGCACGAACACATGACAGCTTTGAATGTTTTTTATGGAAAATTTAGTAATGTGAGGATGATAACTCTAGTTGTCAAGCATGACAACTTCTTTTCGGATGACAAATTTTGATTTTTTTTTCTGTTTGTTTTTTCTTTCCGGATGACAACTTTAGTTGTAATAAACGTTAGGGCCGCGAATCAACCTGCGGTCGGTTGGTTGGAGGGACTGTGATATCCCCAATCTACCAGGGAGGTGCTCATAGCGAGGTGTCTATGGTGACTTCATAAATTTCAAGATGTGAGGATGATAACTTTAGTTGTCAAGCATGATAACTTCTTTTCGGATGACAATTTTTGTTTTTTTTTGTTTGTTTTTTCTTTCCGGATGGCAACTTTAGTTGTAATAAACGTTAGGGCCGTGAATCAACATGTGGTCGGATGGTTGGAAGGACTGTGGTATCCCCAACCCACCAGGGAGGTGCTCATAGCGAGGTGCCTATGGTGACTTCATAAATTTCAAGATGATATGCCGGCTCAGTCTTTTGGAGGTGCTCATAAAGGTAGTGCGTGCGTGTATGCATTCATAGGGATGAGTGTATGCGTGTGTATATGAGCGCTTGCGTCTGTACTGTGTTAAAAACAAAAACAAAACCCAAATGATAACGCCCACACGCCTTGATCCACGTTGATTCTGTTTTGCACGAATCCTAAAATAATCTGTTAGAATCTGAGTGTCATGTGGGCATCATCGTGTGTGTGGGCATCGGAGAGTTCACCCACAAACCCTGCAGCACGCGGTTTGCCAGCTGCGCTGTGCGGGCAAACTAGTTTCTGCCCACACAGTCACCACCTAGTCCACGCGCGTGTAGGCGAACTTCTTTTCACCCACACGACACCCTTACGTTGTTGGATGGCAACTGCTGTTGCTCGTACGTGGCAACTAGGTAACACACACATGGCAACTATGATCGTTGCTAGATGACAACTGCAGTTACGTGTACGTGGCAACCAGATAAACACACATGGCAACTGTGATTAACCATACATGACAACTATGGTTAGACCACACGTGGCAACTAGGTAAACACACATGTCAACTATTGTTTGACCATATGTGACAAGTAGTTAATCACACACGGCAACTATGATTGGTTATACGTGGCAACTACCATAAATTAGACATGACAACTATAGTTAACAAAACAGAGAGAGTTACAGTGCTTTTATAACTATATTTGCAATCCCGGATAACTACACTACCATCCCGGATGGCAACTAAATCGTCATCCCGCGGGTACCTAACGTAGCTGCGCTAGGACATGTAGGCATATTTGCTTCGTGCCACACGCGCGGGGTGATGATGAGTAGTATTTGTTGAGCGTGTGACACGAAGTAACCACACCCACACGTGTGGTCAATTCTAATGTTCACCCATACACAGTCCGTGCGGACGCCTCCTGCTCATGCCACACACGATGTGCGGGCGAATATCTAGTATGCCGGGCGCTATCAGGACCCAAACAAAAACGTTAGGGCCAGAGTGCTTCATGCCACATATGTGACACTTATCATTTAAGATACTATTATTTTAAAAATCATTATGTTTTAAAAATATATATTTACTGTGCATTAATTAAATGTGCAATATTATTTAAGAAATCTTGGTCGTGTATTTGAAAAATGTTCTGAAACCGGCGTGACAATGACCTAGCCTCCCAGCCTGTAGAGACCAAATTGATTAATTGGTTGTGCAGGTCTGGTGCATCGCGACTTGATGTATGTGGATGCTACGCTACCCAATCTTCAAGTGATGGTCCATGAGATCTGTCTCACGTCCATTGCATGATTAATCGGAAGAAACAATACTAGAAGAGGACCAATCAGTACTGAAAAGGGTAATATCTCGATTATTAAAATTGAATGGATAGGGCTGCACATCACTACGGTCTACGGGCATGCACCAAACGAGAGATCTCATTTGTGAGGCGAGTAAAGCATACACAGATACACTAGTATCAGAAAATAACTAATAATTGATGATTAGATAGAGTGGACCTCTAGCATGTGGATGCATGGGCCAACCACATCAAATCGATTAATTAATTTCCCTTTGATGCCACGATGTGCATACTGATCGATCCGATCGATCCCTCCCTGCGAGCATATGTCGGTGTATGTGCGATGCGCGCGTATACTACGACGCAAAGACGTGAGACATACCTCGTGGTTTATTAGTCCCCTTTGTTAGTCCCTTTGTATTCTGTGCAAAATTTTAATATTAAATTTAAATAACAAAATGTTTATGCATATTATAAAAATAATATAATTAAAAATTATGATTAAATACAAATCTAACGATATAATTTTGATAACATGCATTAATATTTTGTTAGTTATATCTCTAGTCAAAATTTAGCACAAAATACAAATGGACTTATAAATTAGGACAGAGGTAGTAAGTGATAACATCATACTTATATAGACAAAACAGATGATGTGGTAAGTAATTAATAATAAAAAAGAGGCATCTGAAACATACTATGAGTAATATCACTCATACCAAGACAAAATGAGTCTACAACCTAATAAACAAAGAGTCGCATGACACCACACATATGTTAGTCCCACTATAGAAGTAGTAACATAGAGGATGTTTGGATACGTTTTAGTCCCATGACTAAAAGTAGCGGTACTAAAACTTGCTAGCCCACCCGTGCTTGGATCAAAATACTAAAAGTTACTCCCCACTGTGGGTAGTCTGAAGACGATAAATCTCCCTCGGCAACCAGGTCTTAACAAATCTTACCGATTTGAAGGCCAGATCAAACATGATAATTTGAAGAAGTCGTTTCCAAAGGAACAACGTGTTGCCCCTGGTGGGTGTGAAATATCGAGGATTAATACTCCACATTGTGGATTAATCTATCGATCCTGTACAACCGAGCATACATGTAACTTGAATATAGTGTCGATCTCATCGAAGATACATGAGAGATGAGAGAAGATCACAGAACCAACCTATAGTTGGATGGTTACAAGAACAGTGGTACCTTGGAGGTCCGCAAAGCTGCATGTCAGTGACGGAGCCGTGGTGAGCTCGAATGAGGAGGTGATCTGTCATTTTTTCTTTGATGGTTGTTGTGATGATCCCGGAGGTGGGTGACGGCGTTGGTGTCAAAGCCCATGGCATTCTTCGGTCTTGATTACAATTTTTCTTCTTGGACTAGTGTTTTGCTTTCTTTTCAATTTAAGATTTCTATTTTCATGCCCCTGGTTCCTTAGTTGTGCTTAGTTTTGCCAAAGTGAACTAACTTTGCTCATTTTGCCCTCCCCTTCACCACCTCTGACAAAAAGCCCAAAAGCTGCAATGTCCTCCGGTCAAAGCCTTTGACAGTTGCCTTCTGACTAGCTTTTGGTCTCCTCCTGACTAGTGGGGCCGCATGATATCTTGGTAGGTGTGGCGGAGGCAACTTTCTACAGGTGGGGCCTAGGCTGGTTGACGTTTCTCTCTCTCTCTCTCTCTCTCTCTCTCTCACCCCATTTCCAACAGCCCGTACCCAAGCCGTTCGCCACATAACCGCCACTGCACCATCCGCTGATAGTCGGCGGGTCAATCAAAGGAAGGCTGCACCGCACATACCCCCACCCCTACTCACCCAGCCCATCACTGTCCCCCACTCTAGCCTACAATCGGGAGGAACACTCGACCACGGTGCACTAATCCGCTGTGTTCCATGCCCAGTCTTGTAGTGGCTTGAGGGGATCTAGAGGGTGGACCTACAACATTAGCTTGAGCTGCATATACTTGGGCAATGTTGAGGGACACTGATCGTCGTCCCATCCACCATGGGGAGGATTGGGTCAAACCTGGAGAAGCAGAGAAATCATGGATTCCGGCTGGGTAAGCCTCGAACCCCTTGTAATGTGTGATCTAACTCAAAAATATGCCTAGCATTTCACCAATGGGCGCGTGAATTGTTGCATGTTTGACTGAATTATTGCCTGCCTAACTGTAGGGTTGATCCAGCGCTTGCCTCTTGGCTCGCGTTAGAATGGAAACTAGCATCCCGCGAGGTACAAAAGCGCATCTTTTGTCTGGATTTTGCAATCCAAAGGTGGTAGAAACAATAACTTCGTTTAAAGATTTGTGCAAATCCCTCTGCGCTGATTTTCCCTGGATCCAAGCCGATGACATTGATCTGGAATATTTTCATAGTAGTGAGCAAAAATTTGTGCCACTAACTTGCGACGAGCATCTAGAAACCCTTTTTTTGTTTGAATGCTAGCAGCCATTTCAATAAAATTCAAATGAACGTGCTCCAGCCGTGAAAATAATGTGAAAAGGGAATGGGTGTCGTACCTGATAACTCTGCTAAAAGTGAGCGGCCCTGCACTCCTCATAGGTCCAAACCGGCTAAACCTACTAGAAGTGAAAGCCAGGCGAGTGCTGCAGTGGATGTTGAAGATGATGCACGGTCTGATGAGCCAGTGCCTCAAAACAATGGCAAGGATGGCATGATGTACCCTGAATTGGTTGATGGATTCAGCAAATGAGAAATGCAGGATGAATACTCGGAGGAGCCAATAGGCCCTGCTATACTTGATGACACTGATGATGAAGAGAAGTAGGAGAACACTGACATGTTGGTTCTAGACGAATGCGATGGTGAGGACATGCCAACAATTGAGCGGGACAAGAACGATCCTAAGCTTACTCCAGGAACAATATTGGAATCGATGATGGAATGTCGGAGTGTACTGACCACATATTACATTCCCAGTCAAAGTGATTTTGTGAATGACAAGAGTGAGCCTAGAAGGTTGACAGTTCACTGCCATATGAGAGGTGTAGGTGGAGGTTGCATGCCTACCGTATGCGTAGAAGTAATATACACAGGTATTTAATTTTGCACGAAATATTAGTTTCAGTACTTCTTAATCACTTTTCTTTGATACACTTCTTTCATCGAATTTTCGGTCAAACTGAACCCACATGTGCACACTTGCCCACATGGAGGGGGGAAGACACAAACAACAAAATTAGCAAAAACTATATGGGTGACCGATGCAATCATGGATTGGCTGAGAGAGACACCAACACTTGGTCCTACAACACTACTCAAGCAGTTGTTTGAGAAAAGATAAGCATACTGTACATGAGGATTTTTATGCAAAGGAAATGGTCTTCACAGAATTAGTGGTCCATGGAATGAAAGTTTTGCTTTCTTGTACACCTACAAAGCTGAAGTGGAGATGGCAAGTCCAGGCAGTGTTGTAGACCTTGACAATCATATTGTGCAGTACAAAATAAGGGGGAAGACATTTGAGAAGGAATGTATCAAGAAGGCTTTTATTTGTTTCAAGGCTTGCTGGCAGGGGTTTCTGGTCGGTTGTAGGCTTTATTTGGACGTGGATATAAAAAATTTAAATGGAAGATTTAGGGGACAATTAGTAGTTGTTTGTGCAATTGATGCACACAACTGGCTTTTCCCAGTGGCTTATAGTGTGTTGGAGATGGAGTCAGATAAAACTTGGGTGTGGTTTCTGAAGAATTTGCGCAACATTATAGGGCAGCCTTCAGGATTAGCTATACACACAGATACTTGCAAGGGTTTAGAGACTGCAGCAGACGTTGTATTCCCTAGAGTTGAGCATAGGGAATGTATGAGACACCTAGCTACTAATTTTACAAACAAATTCAGGGGTAAAGTGTATGATGAGAACCTATGACCAACATCATACACTTGCAGCTTGAGGAAGCATGAGCACCAATTGAGAGTTTTGTATGCTGAGAATTCTGCTGTGCGGGAATACATGGAAGCACATCATGGAAAGGTTATTGGGAAACATAGTAGAAAACAAAAAAATCCCTACGTTCACCGAGTAACAATATGAAGACACATATAGGGTTTGGATAAACGATCATTATCGACTCTGGAAGTAGACGAATCGGTGTAGAGTGTACTTGGAGTTCCTTGAACTGTTGAAAACAATCCAGTGAACCGCATTCAAACGATCCCTCGAATGGAAGACCAAAAGCACAGCCTCACTACTTGGTTGCAAGTGTACGGTCTTCATGATCCGGCAATGCTTCGTCATCCAGAGCTAATCATCGCCAGAGAATTAGAGCTAGGAGATTAGAACAACACCGGGCTTCTAATTATGAGGATTAGAGGAACTAGGTATATATCAAATTAGTCAACTAGGACCAACTAGAACTAGAACTAGATGAACTAGAGGAAACTCCAAAACTTGTGTGTCCCAAAGGAAACAATCCTCTAGTATATATAGGTTAGAGGGGGAAGGAAGGCTAACCACTAAGGAGGGAAAGGTCGTCCTTCGGGCGCCGACCAAGGGGGCTCCAATTTGGCGCCCCACATGGAAAGGGGTGGTGCCACTTCCTATTGGGCCTGGTGGCCCAATATTCCTTCCGCCACTTGGCCTTTTAAGGCCCGTTGATATTAAATAAAATATAAATCCTTCTAACAATTACTAGAGCATTTTATATATAATTTAACATCTGTGGAAACATTTTCCACCTATATATAATTTATTGGTAATACCCAGTATTGCCCGATAAACTCCAAAACCCTTCTGGTGACCCCGAAATGATTCAGGTTCCTCTCAAAACTATTTCGAATATTAGTGAAACAATTCCACAAATAAATCCTTGATATTTTCGTCCTACTAACACTTAGCATATCGTGATTACATTAAGCTTGTGACCCCGCAGGTTCGATAAATCATAGACATAGCCGCAACACACCAAATTGTGAGTGCGGTGCTCGACGTCGAACGAGAGGACGGACACAAATTTCCAGTTCAAAAGCCGGTATACTACGTATCTACTGTCCTCACACCATGCAAATCCCGGTACCCACATTACCAAAAAAATAGCATACGCGGTCTTCATGGCATCCCGGAAACTATGACACTACTTTCAAGAGTGTTCAATCACGGTGGCCTCCCAAGTACCACTTAATGACATAATGAACAACCGCGATGCCACGGTCCGGATTGCCAAGTGGGCCATAGAGCTCCTCCCCTTCGACATCACATATAAACCACGACAAGCCATTAAATCCCAAGTACTGGTGGACTTCATCGCCGAATGGACAAAGGACGAACTCCCTAAAGAGTATGACACATACTCCAACTGGATCATGCACTTCGACGGCTCTAAAATGCTGGCAGGTCTGGGAGCAGGCGTCATCCTCACATCCCCCACTGGAGATACAGTCCAATACGTACTCCAAATATTATACACAGACCAACAATGCAGCCGAATACGAGGCTCAGTTGCATGGTCTTCGGATGGCCGTCTCCATGGGCATTCAGCACCTAGAAGTGTGTGGAGATTCAAACCTCGCAATATCTCAAATAAATGGAGACTTTGATGCCAAAGATCCGAAAATGGAGGCATATCATAATGTCGTCCTTAAGATGTTAGCTCGGTTCGAGGGGCTCGAATTTCATCATGTGGTTCGAGAAAACAATCAAGCGGCGGATGTCCTTGCCCGCATCGGTGCTAAGCGCGACCCCGTCCCACCTAATATCTTTCTGGAAAGGCTTTTCAAGCCATCCATGGTGTGGCAAGGGGAGACCAGCAACATCAGTTTAAATCTGACCACAACCCTAGAATCCGAACACACTGACATAATCGGGGGCTCTGTCACCGAAATAACACCCTCGGCCCATCTCATCATGGCTGTTATCGCCCCATGGACCGAACCCTTCTTGTCCTACCTTAACAGACACGAACTCCCCGAGGATCAAAATGAGGCACACTGCATTGTGCGGCGCTCTAAAGCCTACAAAGTCCATGAGGGAGAGCTTTATAAGAAAAGCGCTACCGGGGTACTTCAAAGATGTATCTCCGAGGAAGAAGGGCGGCAGCTCTTGGCTGAAATTCATGCCGGCCTCGGCGGTCACCACGCCACAGCTCGGGCCCTTGTAAGCAAGGCCTTCCGTACAGGTTTTTACTGGCCGACGGCCCGAGCAGACGCACAAGACCTTGTCCAACATTGTGTCGGATGCCATCTTTTCGCCAACCAAAGCCATATGCCACCCACCGTCCTACAAACAATCCCCATAACTTGGCCTTTCGCGGTCTGGGAGCTTGATATGGTCGGACCCCTTCAAGTAGGAAGCCATAAGAAAAAATACATGTTGGTCATGGTGGATAAATTCATCAAATGGATAGAAGCCAGACTCGTGATAGACTTCATATCGGGTGTTGTACACCGTTATGGTGTCCCCCATAGCATCATCACTGACAACGGCTCCAATTTCACAGCCGGCAAGGTGAAAACTTGGTGCGGCAACATGGGCATTAAGCTCGATTACGCCTCCGTCTATCACCCTCAAACAAACGGTCAAGTCGAATGAGCCAATGGTCTTATTATGAGCGGAATTAAACATAGACTAGTGCGATCCTTAAAAGAATCAGACACGCACTGGGTTGAGGAGCTTGACTCCGTACTCTGGGGGCTGCGGACCACGCCAAATTTCACTACCGGATACACACCCTTCTTCATGGTGTACGGCGCAGAGGTTGTGCTGCCCTGCGATATTATTCATGACTCACCTCGAGTGCGCATGTACGAAGAGAGAGAGGTCGAGCTCGATCGGCAGGACAGTTTAGATGCCCTGGAAGAGGAGCGCGACGTCGCAAAAGCCTGTTCCGCATTCTATCAAGAACAAGCTTGCAGGTATCAAAGCAGAGAAGTACGGGCTAAGACATATAATATTGGTGAACTCGTTCTACGCCTACCGGAGAAGAAAAAGGACAAACTTAAGCCCAAGTGGGAGGGTCCCTTCATTACTGACAAAGTTCTCACCGGAGGAGCATACCGACTATGTGATGCATCTAATCATCACCTCGAGCCGAACCCATGGAATGCAGCCAGACTCTGAAGATTCTACAACTAGCACCGAACTCCATGTTTGTCTCCTTCCCTCCGTTCCTATTTATTTACTTTTCAGCTCTCTTCTTGCCTTTTCTTTTGAAAAGCTCTAAAGCTTTAGTGTGGCTAGACTACACACTTGTGACGCACTAATCTTTATGTGTGCGCGCTCATTATACCTGGGGGCTTCTTATACAAAAGCTTAATATAATTATCCGGGCATCAAGCCCACTGCATATGTGTCCTTTTTCCATATGTACCTTTTCTTCACCATTATATGCATCGATAAGACTTAAGTTTTAGCCAAGCTGGGTTGCCTGGCTCCTGTGCTTATGCCCTACGTTCCCGTTAGTTCGGTTAGGGCATAAAGGGAGCACCTCTGCGATTGCTACTGCCGGGTACTCCGAACGTGTACCTCAGACTAGGTGAAGCCGAAAGCTAGTGTTCTTAAGGGAATATTCGGTCGGTGGACTAAAGATGTTTTTTACCTGTCACAATATAAACCCCCAGATGTTACATATACTGCGCATTTTGATCACAGTTCGGACATGCACACTAATGCATGCGCACCCAGGGAAAGGAACCCTTAATGGAACTATTCTCTCTGGAAGATGTTTCTTACTAACCATGTAATATAACATAGCTAGTTGGGTACTTGTCTGTTCAAGCAATTATGACCCCTACGCCTGGTTTCCACGCATACCCCGGTTTATATTACCGAGCGGGTATTCGGAAACCCTCCGGACTGTCGGGTCCAGAGGCTGAAGCGAAAAGGTCCGCCATGACAATGTTTTACAATCCGGCTAGGGACAAATATGTCAATTGAAGTACATAGTCATTTAGACTCAAATGCTTCTTCTTCTATGCCATCCAACAAATTGTCTAGCCTACAATCCTGTTGGAAATATTTTGCGGCTAATCCTACCTATTCATATACCAAACTAACGGGAACTTCTTTCCCATATGACCCTACAGGTCCGACCCGGGCCATATGATTCGGATCGAGCTTGGTATACCGTGTTTTCACCATGGCCCAAGCCTCTCTCGCTCCTTCTCGATAGGTAGATATCTTCCATAGTTGGAAACGCTGCCACGCTCCCTTGAAAAGCTATGCAAGCTCCCCCATACTTCCTGGCAGGGAGGCAGATGGCCATAAGGCCTTGGCGACACTCCGCATGACCTGTCGAACTTGTTCGTGCAGTTGCGAAAGCTGTTGTAGCAAATCGCCTGAGGATCCGGGCATCTCCTCTTCGCGGCGGCCAGTCAGCATACCTACAGACATAACTCTGTTAGTTCCTATCTTTGCCGAACTATATAAATGTTCGTTTGAGAACATACTAAAAATGTCGTGCTGAAGCCTCCTATTTTCCTTCACAGAGTCAGCCAGCTGGGCCCGAACATCTTTCAATTCTTCACCCAGTTGGGTATTAGCATCTTGGAGCTTGTTTTTCTTCTGTATGACCCGTGTAAGTACATGCTCGCCAGCAGCTACTTGCCTTTGTGCTTCTTGTTCACCCTCTTGTGGGATTCCCGGATTCTGTTCCGGATTATCTGAGGATTTTGGTCATCAGATATTGTTAGCGTTACTGGTTTATAAACACAATATTGTTTTTTTCTCAATTCAGGAATACATACCAGTCGATGCCCCTTTGGATCTTGACAGCTTGGCCATAGCGGCCGTTAGCTGGGTTTGACACTCTTCCAGCTCTTGAGACGACAGGTTGTTTTTCTCCGAGAGAAGTTATTAGTACAATGATCCTTAAATCAGTTGTACCAACTGCTTCAAGTCTCAGGGGCTACTGATATACATAATTATCAGATTTTTATACTTACCCGTATATCTTTCAAATACTGGTCCGTGGCTCTAGCAAGCCCATCCTGAGCGGCTCGGATGTATGCATCACCCGAGTTGAAGGCATTAAAAGCCTCTTCTAAAAAACCAGGGTCGCGGAGTGCGGCCCGCCAGCGCCGATGATTCATGGCGCTCTCCACTTCAGAATTTGTAACGGACATTCTATCTGAATCCTCTGTATGAGGATAGTCCGATGTCGGTTCTGTGTTGGCCTCCGTCCTCAAGACCGGGTCTGGAATCCAGCTAGTAGAGGTACGGTTGGAAGGATCCCCGGACATAGTCCGGCGGATGTTCTTTCTGCTAAAACACAACGGATGGTGTCATACTTTAAGATGACAACCGCGGGGCGCATTTAAAGCCATACCTCCTTGACGACGGCTCCGCCATGTTTCTGTTCGCCTTTCTTTTTGAAGGCCTACCCAGCACGGGCGCCCCTTGTTGACGAGTCGCCTCGGGTTTGGCTTGGCGCGTCAATCGTCTTCCCTTTAGAGCATAAGAATTGTGTGGTGAGTAAGACGAAAGGAGTGAATCTTTCCCGGAAGATAAGTCTCTTGTTTACTTACATGTGATACAGGGAGGAGGTCGGGATAGTCAGCAATGATGGCCACCTCTGTGCCATCACAGCTCGCCTGGTGAAACACCCCTTCCACGAGCTCCACGAATATATCCGGATCCTCTTCGAATCCGGGGTCAAGGGCCCGGTTACGGCCCTCTGGCTGTGGTGCCGGGCTATGGAACTCCCTGGTTATTTTCCGCCATTCCTGTTATAAGTAGACGGAGTAAATATTTATGAAAACAAAGGCTCAGGGAATGAATAGAGTAGAGTAATGGATGGCAACTCACCCAGATGGGAGAATTGTACATGGAAAATCCATCCCGTGGCTTAATGCGGACGAACTCCTCTCTTTCCCCCTTGTATAAATCGGACAGTATTTCCACCAAAGCGGTGGTGGAGTTCGGACCCTTTCGACCGCAGTGGATGGCGTCGTCTTCTCCATTGAAGTGCCACATGGGATGCCCTCGGTATTGGAGTGGCTGAACCCCCCGCATTATGGATATCGCCATAACCTCGTCCATTGATAATCCAGACTGAGCAAGTATTCTTATCTTGCTCATCAATTGAAGGACCTCCCTGCTATCTTCCTCTCTGGGGCTCCGGGAACGCCAATTAAGGCATTTTCTCAGCGGAACGTTTGTAAACTCAGGAAGACCCATTCGGATTGGGTCGGGGAGGGAGACGTCCTCAATATAAAACCACTTGGAGGGCCACTCTTCGGGTGCCTGCTTCGGTGTGCCGGATAGGTATCCGGTCCCGGTGATGCGCCATATCTCGGCTCCGCCCACTTGGAATATTGATCCCCCTTGATTGTAGGGGACGAGGCAGAACAGCTTCTTCCATAGCTCAAAATGGGCTTCGCAGCCTAGAAATAGCTCGCAAAGAGCGACTTAACCTGCGATGTGCAGGATGGAGGCATGTGTGAAGTTGTGCAGTTGAAGGCCGTAGAACTCCAGAAGCCCATGGAGGAACGGATGGATTGGAAATCCGACGCCCCTTAGTAAAAAGGAAACAAGGCATACTCGCTCCCCTGGATGGGTTGGGAAAGTTCTCCGCTTGCTCCCCACCATTGAAGGAAGCCGGTCCGGCTCGAACGGGGACTAGATATGCAGGAGGTAGAAACCCTTGGGTCTGCAACTTCACTAATCGGCCATGGGATACGGTACACTTCTCCCAATCGCCGGGCTTGGTGTTGCGAGAGCGGGAGGAAGAGCTGCGAGCGCTGGCCATATTGGAGTGGTTTTTTCGGGCACGCTCTGATGATTCCTCGCTTGGGGGAGATGGTATAGATTGGACCTGAAGATCCCCGTCTCTTTAATAGACAATTTATTTACATGGTCAGGGTGGCAAATGTAAAAATGCCCTGACTTCTCGCATTCGCTCGACACGTGGAGGCTCGGACTGTTAAGGTGCAGAAGCCGATGAGCATAACATTAAATGGGGAACCGGGCACTGCTATTTACAATAGGTACTTTGAAGAGTTCGGAGAAGGAACCTGCCTTGCAATGCCGAAGACAATCTACGCGCCGGACTCATCGTCATTGAAGCCTGGTTCGGGGGCTACTGAGGGAGTCCTGGATTAAGGGGTCCTTGGACAGCCGGACTATATGCGTATGTCGGACTGTTGGGCTATGAAGATACAAGATAGAAGACTTCGTCCCGTGTCCGGATGGGACTCTCGTTTGCGTGGCAAGCTTGGCGATTCGGATGTGAAGATTCCTTTCTCTGTAACCAACTCTGTGTAACCCTAGCCCCCTTCGGTGTCTATATAAACCGGAGGGTTTAGTCCGTAGAACAGCAACAATCATAATCATAGGCTAACTTCTAGGGTTTAGCCTCTACGATCTCGTGGTAGATCAACTCTTGTAATACTCATATCATCAAGATCAATCAAGCAGGAAGTAGGGTATTACCTCCATCGAGACGGCCCGAACCTGGGTAAACATCGTGTCCCCGCCTCCTGTTACCATTAGCCTTAGACGCACAGTTCGGGACCCCCTACCCGAGATCCGCCGGTTTTGACACCGACAGTCACCACTTGTGAGAAGTGGTGATCACATTTTTAGTTGTTTACAACCAAACAATGTGTTGTTTGTCTAACAACAATGAGGCAGACAACGAAACAACATGCAGATGTTGTTTTCTAGCATGCATTAGTTCAAATAGGTCCAACCAAAACAAGTACGCAAAATGGCCTAACACAGAACTGTGAATCGAACGCACCTTTTCTTAACACAGTACAGACGCAAGCGCTCATACATACGCGCATACAATCACCCCTATGAACGCGCGCACACACACCCTGCCCCTATGAGCACCTTCGAGTGACTGAGCCGGCATATCATCTTGATGATTTACAAAGTCACCGTAGGCGCCTCGTCGTCGATGGGAATGCCTTCTCCCACTAAAAGCGCATCGCCAGAAATCCTGAAATAAATATGAAAATAATGCGAGCATCAGAATTTGAATCATGGTGCAGTGAGAATACCACTTTCCCTTTAACCATCCAACCACAGATTGATTTCCAACCGAACGCACACTTGGAGGTGCTCTTTATCCACATCCGAGAATTGGATAAAAGAAGAGAAAAGAAAATTTCCCCTCGGGGGTCGGTAGCACGCCCTTGGCACATAGCATGAGCACTCCAGTATTTTTGTTTGGGTGTTGCTTGCTTGTGCGGCATGGGTTACCCAAAGTAGCGGCTGCCGGGTCCCGCATGTGCATAGATATGTTTGAAAATCTAATCTGACCCCACAGATATGCCGTTTGCAATAATTCATGCAACTTGATGCAAAAAAATCACGCATTTCTTGAACGCGGAGAACGGCACGCGACGCACGACGGCCATGGCTCCTCTCGCCGTCACATGCCCCGCTCCTCTCTATAAATTGTTGCACCGTCCTCGGCTCCTCTCGCCGCCGACCGCGTCCTGCCTCCATCACACGCCATGGCAGACGGCGGCCACCCCGGCGTTGCGCTCGCCGCGCTCCTGCTCTTCTGGGCCGTGCTCGGCGCTGAGGCCGACTACGCGCTGTACAAGGACGCCGCGCAGCCCGTGGAGGCGCGCGTCGCCGACCTCCTGGGGCGGATGACGCTCGCGGAGAAGATCGGGCAGATGACGCAGATCGAGCGGCTGGTCGCGACGCCGGAGGTGCTGAGGGACAACTTCATCGGCAGCCTGCTGAGCGGCGGCGGGAGCGTGCCGCGGAAGGGGGCCACGGCCAAGGAGTGGGCGGACATGGTGGACGGCTTCCAGAGGGCCTGCATGTCGACGCGGCTCGGCATCCCCATGATCTACGGCATCGACGCCGTGCACGGCAACAACAACGTCTACGGCGCCACCATCTTCCCCCACAACGTCGGCCTCGGCGCCACGAGGGACCCCGACCTGGTGAAGAGGATCGGCGAGGCCACGGCGCTCGAAGTCAGAGCCACCGGCATCCAGTACGCCTTCGCGCCGTGCATCGCGGTAAACTAAATCTCTGAGCAACGCTTCCTGAATTTTGACTTGCGTTTGCCGACACCATCACTCACTCAGTCACTCACCTGCTGTTGCTTCCCTTGTCGTGAACAGGTGTGCAGAGATCCGAGGTGGGGGCGGTGCTACGAGAGCTACAGCGAGGACCGCCGGATCGTGCAGTCCATGACGGAGCTCATCCCGGGCCTGCAGGGCGACGTCCCCAAGGGCTTCACCAGCGGCATGCCTTTCGTCGCCGGGAAGTAAGATCCAGTCCATCAACACTTTTGGAACTGCCACCATCACACTATGTAGAAAGAATTCAGTACAGATACTTTTGGGAACTGCAGGAACAAGGTGGTGGCCTGCGCGAAGCACTTCGTCGGCGACGGCGGCACGGTGAACGGCATCAACGAGGACAACACAGTCATCAACCGCGAGGGCCTGATGAACATCCACATGCCGGCCTACTTCGACGCCCTTGCCAAGGGTGTCTCCACCGTCATGATCTCCTACTCCAGCTGGAACGGGGTCAAGATGCACGCCAACCAAGATCTGGTCACTGGGTACCTCAAGGACACGCTCAAATTCCAGGTAAAAAAGAGTGAAAACAATTGCACGCTCAAATTCAGGTGTTCTTCATCTATTGGATTCTTGTTTTTAGTCTTCAGATGTTCATTGTCTTTGATGCATCTTAACTGCAGGGCTTCGTGATCTCAGATTGGATGGGCATTGACAAGCTCACCACCCCTTATGGGGCGGACTACCCCTACTCGGTCAAGGCTTCCGTTCTTGCCGGCCTTGACATGGTGAGCAAAACTTTCTTCTCTGTGGAAGAAGAAGACTGTGTCTCTCTGTGAATGCAGTGCTGCTTGCTGAGATCGATGATTTTCGTGATGTTGCAGATCATGGTGCCTAAGAACTACACGCAGTTCATCAGCATCCTGACTGGCTACGTCAACAGCGGAGTAGTCCCGATGAGCAGGATCGACGACGCCGTCACCCGGATCCTGCGCGTCAAGTTCGCCATGGGCCTGTTCGAGAACCCTTACGCCGATCCCGCCCTGACCGAGCAGCTAGGCAAGCAGGTACGGAAGAACAAACTCTGATGCCGAGCTCTGAAATCTGGTTTCATTTATGATTTGCTACCGGATTCAGAGATTCTGAATTTATGGCATGCAGGAGCACAGAGATTTGGCGAGGGAGGCGGTGAGCAAGTCGCTGGTGCTCCTGAAGAATGGCGAGACGAGCGACGGGCCAATGCTGCCGTTGTCCAAGAAGGCGCCCAAGATCCTCGTCGCCGGCAGCCACGCCGATAACCTGGGCTACCAGTGCGGCGGCTGGACGATCGAGTGGCAGGGCGACAGCGGGCGCATCACCGTGGGCACGACCATCCTCGACGCCGTGAGGGCGGCCGTGGACCCGTCGACCACCGTGGTGTTCGCGGAGAACCCGGACGCGGAGTTCGTCAGGAACGGCGGCTTCTCCTACGCGATCGTGGCGGTGGGCGAGCACCCGTACACGGAGACAGCCGGCGACAACCTGAACCTGACCATCCCGGAGCCCGGGCTGAGCACCGTGCAGGCGGTGTGCGGCGCGGTGCGGTGCGCGACGGTGCTCATCAGCGGGCGGCCCGTGGTGGTGCAGCCGCTCCTGGCCGCCGCGGACGCGCTGGTGGCGGCGTGGCTCCCCGGCTCGGAGGGGCAGGGCGTCACCGACGCGCTGTTCGGCGACTACGGGTTCACCGGGAGGCTGGCGCGGACGTGGTTCAAGTCGGTGGACCAGCTGCCGATGAACGTGGGCGACGCGCACTACGACCCGCTCTTCCCGCTCGGCTACGGCCTCACCACCGAGGGGACCTCGCACGAGGACGGGGTAGCGCTGGACAGCAGCATGTGATGGCGGTACATGGGGGCATGAACCGTGGACCTTGCTTCCTGCGCGCCATGGCTCTACCGTGGCACCGCGCGAGTTACCATTCTTTATAGAACAAGTTACCATGGTGGTAATATTATTCATCAGCACACCATGGTGGTACTTTTCACCGGACGGAGCGGTGTGGTAAATGTATCCTCACTATTATATGATGGTACTAAAACATACGCAAGCTGTGGCAAATGTATCCTCACTATTATGATAATACTAAAATATACAGAAGCTATGGTAAATGTATCCTCATTGCTAGTAGTAAGATGATACTAAAAATCATGACAATTAGTTAGTACTACCATTCCCGCAAAAAAAATTACCACAATGATAAAACTTACGATCCTATATTGTTACAAGCGAAAATGCTAAATGGAGGACGAGTTACACGGAGCCCTTTATTCCCCGCTGAAGGATGCCGCCGGCCTATAGCCCGGGGGCTGACGGCGGTGGCGGGGGCCTTCCCTTTTTTCTGCGCCATGGGAGCGGTGCGGAGCCCCGTGGCGTGGGTGGCACGGCCGATCTAGCCTTGGTGGCGCGGCGGGCCCGCCTTCCGGCGGCGGCGCGGCGGCTGCCTCGGCCTTGGGCGACGATGGTGGCGGGTGCGGCGGCCGACCCTGCTTCGGGCAGCGGCCTTGGCGGCGTTCGGCGGCGGCGGCCGGGTCTGTGGCGACAGACCATCTGACCTCGGATCGACGGTGGCGGCATGGAGGGCCTGGGGGTTGGGTCGGCACTATGCGTGGTGAGCCCTCCGGATAAATCTGATCTGGCCGGTGCGGCCTGCTCGATGTGCGGCGGCTCAGATCGGCGGCGACCCGTGCACACGATGCTTGATGGAGGTTCTTCGAGCGGATCCGGGTGAAAACCTCGTGCTCGGCTTGATGCCAAGACCGGTGTTGGTGGTACTCTTTTGTGTCATTGCCTTCTTGAAGGCATCGCCATGGAGAAGCTCCAGACCTCTATCTGCTACCTCCGGGAGAAACCCTAGATCAGTAGATCGGATGACGGCGGCGCGTTGGTGTC
This sequence comes from Triticum timopheevii, assembly GCA_963921465.1. Lineage (NCBI taxonomy): Eukaryota > Viridiplantae > Streptophyta > Magnoliopsida > Poales > Poaceae > Triticum > Triticum timopheevii. The sequence continues at coordinate 516,273,765 of OY997270.1, forward strand.
GTTTCCTTCTTGGGAGCGTCATTCTTGGAGGCGTACACGGGATCGAGAGACCAGTGGGCGGCTCTTTTGGTGGAGCGGTGCTTCATCCTACACATTGATGACGGCGGATCTCGGCGGCGTGGTGCAGTGGAGACTCGGCGCCCGATGCGCGGTGATGGACTCGCGTAGGAGGAGGCAGTTGTCTGGCGTTATGGTGGCGTTGATGGCAGAGTGGCCTGACAAGGTAGAAGCCTCAATATCTGCTCTGATGACGGACATGTGGAAGATAGCATCGACGACACATGTGAGTGCGTCAGACCAGTTTATGCCCCAGACCCGGTATGTGGCTCGGCTAGGGCTTCTGGCTTTTGATGATAGGCTTAGGTGAGTGGTCCGGGTATTTGGCCCAGGTAGCACCCCTTCATCATATGGATAGAAGTAATGACATATGTTGCCAAGATGGCGGATTCGGTCATATTGTTGTAATACTTTGTAAGGTCCTCGAGAATAATCAATAAAGTGGTCGTATGCATCTCCCAGATGCAGAGGCCGGGGGTCATCCTCCTTTTCTAAAAAAAAGTTCCAAAAAAATCTAGAAAGATCACACAAATTCATACAGATGTATAGTACATGTGTGCAAAATTAGAAGATGATATACATTATGGTCGGAGCTAAAAAAAAGGAAAAACATGATTTTCAAATGATGAACAGTACATGCACTGTTCGCTATGAAAATGCATGAACTCGTCTTTTTTGTGCAACTCTCACGATAATATATTCCATCATCAGACTTTACACATATGTAAAACACATCAATATGAACGTGTATGTTTTTTTTTCAGAATTTCTTGACACTTAAAAGTTTTTCAAATTTTTCAAAAAACAAGCTCCATCTCCTCCCTCCCTCTTGACCCGTAGGGCTTCGGCCGCCGCGGCCCCTCTCCTCGTCGCCGCCGTAGCGACACGGGGCAAAGCCAGGCAGCGGATGATGGCGGTTGGGGGGTCTTCCTCCGCCCAGGGGCGGAGCCAGGATTCAAACATAGGGGGGCGAGATTTTTCTTATAGTGTAGTTGTTGGCTGAGAAAAAAAATGAGTAGACAATAGCCTAGGTTAACAAAAGTAAATTTCATCAAAGAAAGAAAACAAGTGGCGACTCTGAAGAATTCAATTTTCACTAAAAGTTGCCATAAAGTAAATGCAAAAGGCATTTTCCATGTAGTGCATCTCGAAAGCTGACCCGCAAATGAAAACGACAAATGTTTGTTTTTATGTCCAGGCAACGATTGTATGAATTGATTCTCTCTATCTCTTACGAATGCTAGTTGTACTTGTACATGGGCTAAACAAAGGCTGATGGGGATAGGGGGCGAACCAGGCTGCAGACACGTACGCAGGTAAAAAAAAGTAGCGAATATGTGATCGATGTCAAGGGACGACACGATCGTCGCCCCCCTGCCCCCCCCCCCCCCATTTATTACCCTAGAAAAAAAAGAAAAAACTAATCCTCGCCCCCGTAATCCGTCCCTGCCTCTGCCGTGGCTCCGGGACGCAGTCGCGGTGGATCCGCACAGGTGTCCTGCTTCGACGTGTGCGTCGTCGGGCGTCGGTGGGTGTCGGGGAAACTGATCCACGAACACCTATGGGACCGGCGGACCGAGCCCCTTTCGGTTCGGCGGGGGGCGGAGATCGCACGAAGAGCAGATCGAGGCGAAGCACACGAGCAGTTTACCCAGCTTTGGAGCTCTCCGGAGAGATAATACTCCTACTGCTGCTTGTCTGATTCTATTATGTTCTTGCTCGGGAGAGCTAAGTGTTTTTCTGTTTTCCAAACCTTCGAACCTTCCAACCTTTTCCTACGTTGCGCATGGGCCTCCTTTTATATGCTCAAGGGGTCACCGACAGGTGGCAACGCAGACAAGGGTAAAAACGTAAAAGGAGTTGCGGTTGGTACACCTACTTGTACAGTGTATCCTACCTAACCCTGACGGCAGGGGACAAAGGCATTAAATGCCCATCTGCGTCGCCCAAACAGTGCAGGAAAGGACCGTTAGGGACGCCACCGTTCGCCACGACGGTAATCTTGTCAGCGCCGCTTGCCACCTTGCACCGCTGGCTGCACAGCCTCTCGCCACGCGCGCCTGGAAAGGCCCCAGGGTGACACGTTGGTGGATGTGCTGGAGCGCTGGCACAGGGTGGTTACTTGCCGCGGCAAGCGCCTTGTCGCGGTCGTCGTCTTGTTGCGCCCGGAAGCTTGTCGCTCACCGGGCCTTGCGGGGACGCGTGGCGCGTCACGGCAAGTTCCTTGAGATGCCTTGGTTGGCCTTCCCGGCAAGCTCCTCTTGCCAGGCCTTGTCTCCTTGGCTTGAATACTTTGTTCTTGAATGGCTCCAAGGGAACCACGGAGGACCTTGGCGGTCGCCCGGCAAGCCTTGCCGCGGGGTGCTGCAACTGCCCGTGCACAAGTTCGGGATACTAAGGGTACCCCTACTCTAGTACACCGACAGGAGCCCCCGGGCCTGGGCCACACACGGTGCCGAGCGCTGTTGGGCCAGGCCCAAAACAGGGCACGGGCACGTGCGGCCTGGGTTACACCGAATCTTACTCCGCATCCACCGCGCCCTCCCCAACGGCACGCGTCGAATGCGGCGTCGTGGGAGAGATCGTGGGTGGTTTCTTTATTCGGAAGGGCGAAACGTCCGCCCCCTCCCTCTTTATAAGCAGGGGAAACAGGGGCAGTTCGTCCACCTTGCTGGTTACTGCTCCAATCTTCAGAAATCTCCGCTGCTCCCCCCTTCTTCCCAAAGTCAAAAGAGAGCAGCGCTGCACCCCCCATCGCCACCAGCGCCACCAACGCCGCCGATCTCCCCCGCCACCTCCGCCATGGCTCCGAAAGCCAACAAGGGGAAGGGCGTGAAGTCAGCCGAGGCGCAGCGGCTCGCGGCGCTGCGAAAGGAGCGGGCCATCTTCCCCCTCAGCTCGACGCGAAGGAGCTGAGGGAGTACTACTACCTCTTCTGGTCGACGGAGACGCGAGCGCATCCGCGCACGAGGGTGCTTTCAGCCGCCGCTTCGAGACTGGCTCCGAACGGGTACCCATTCTTCGCGCTGTTCTTCTACTGCGGGCTCTGCCCGCCCTTCTCTGAATTCTTTTGCGATATCATGAACACCTACGGGTTCCGCCTCCTTGATTTCACCCCCAATGCCGTTCTGATCATGGCAGTTTTCGCGCATCTGTGCGAAAACTTTGTCGGAGTCCATCCCAACGTAGCCCTTTTCCGCCACTTCTTCATACCCCGAGTCAAGAGAGGAGAGCCCCTTGCCGGTGGAATTGCCTGGATCTCGAGAGTCGGCAAGAAGGAGGCTTATCTGGAAGGAGAGCTCCGTAGCAAGTGGGAGGAGTGGAGGGCAGATTGGTGCTGGATTGACGAGGAGAACCCACAGCCATTTACCGCCCGGCGCCAAGCCCCAATAGTGCGCGGCAATGATTGGAGCAACGTGGCCCCGGAAGACGATAGGCTGAAGATTGCCGTCACCCGGATTCTTCGCCTCAGGCTTGCCGGACTCACCGTAGGCGCCGTTGGCGCAGATTTTCTCCGCCGCCGCATCGCCCCTCTGCAGGAGAGGAGGAGGCCCGCCTGGGAGTTCCAAACCTCGGCGGATATCATGAGGCTGAGCCCAGGCCTCAACTTCAACTTCACTGTCTTGGAGCTCGACGCGATGCTTCTGGAGCTGTTCAAGCGCGATCCCCAACACCCGTTCATGCTGCCGAGGAGCGTCGTTCCGCTGTGCAATAATTCCTCGCTCGACCGCATCCGCGCAATGATGCCACTGTGCGATTCACATGGAATTGTTCCAACTTGGCGAGAGCCTGCGGACGACGTCGTGCAGGAGTTCTTCGACAGCTTGGTAGAAGTGCCGGTCCACCCCGATGAGTAGAAGAGCCTCACCCGCGACACCACCGACGCAGAGATGCAGCGCATCGCCACTAGGCTGGAGGAGGCGGCGGCAGCAGCTGCCGCGGGTGAATTTGGATTCACCTTGGAGGAGGCGGAGGAAGCAGAGGCGACAAGCCTTGCCGAGCGAGAAGAGCTTGTCGGTGAGGAAGAACTTGTCGTGCCTGAATCTGAGTCGAGCGAGCCCGCCGAGGGCGCGGGCGACCCGTTGCAGATCGGCTCCTCCTCCTCCCCACCTTCAGCCAGCTCGCCGCAAGCGGAGCCCCCAGCTCCACCAAGAAGGCGTCTCCGCAGGGCCGGGGACGTGGCGGGGCGGCAGACGAGTCAACAGCCGCCGCAGCGCGCGACGCGCTCGACCGCGGCAAGCACTGTTGCCGCGGGAGCACCTCACGCCGCTGCGGCAACTGGAGCGGGGCCTTCCCGTTCCACCGCCACTGCCCCTGCCAAGCGGACAAGGGAGCCTTCTCCTCCGCCTCGTCGCACTGGAGGCGAGCCGGACTTCGATCTCTCCGCGCTCAGCTCCGACGATGAAGAAGAAGAGTAAGATCCTTCGCTGTACTTATAATTCTTCAATTCTTGATGTGCGTCTTGTATCTGATTTGCTTTACTCCGAACTCATCCCTTTTCAGGACTCTGGCCCAGAGAGCGGCAAAGAGAGCCAAGGTCCCGGTGATTGTCATCGAGGACGAACCTACCGCGACAGCAGAGGACGCGCCTGAGACCACCTTGCCGGACCCGGCAATTCTTCCCCAAAGCAGCCCCCAGCGCAGCCCCCAGCGTAAGTGTATGGTTTACTTCATGCTGTCAAGCGCGCATGGGTGTTCTTCTTTTGTTGATATCTGTCTGTTGATTTGTGTAGGAGCAGAGCAGCCTCATCAGGAGCGCCCGGAAGCCGCCCCCAAAATGCCATCTGCTTCAACTACGCCGCCAAGGGAGGATTCCCCGGCAAGGGAGCGTTCTCCGGCAAGGGAGAATTCTCTGGCAAGGGGCAGTTCTCTGGCAAGGGGCAGCGCCAGTGATCCTCCGGTGGTTGAGACCACGACTGCAGATCCTAGCACAGGTAACCCTTTTGCCTGAAAACCTCCCTTGGGTTCTTCTTCCTCTGATTTCCTTTTTGAATATTTGCTTGAACTTTCTCCCTTCTTCGGTCGTCAGATCTGCCCGCCACGGAGCCGATGGAAACTGAGGCCGCCGGCAAGGAGAACGCGCGCGGCAACAACGACGACGCCGCCGCCACCGAAGAAGAGGCCGGTGCTGATGATCCCGCCGGCGAAGAGGCCGCCAAGGCTGCCGCCACAGAAGCAGGCGAGGGATCCGGCGATCGCACTGACGGCCCCGAGGCCGCAGGAGCGCCAGGTGCTACGCCGACCGCCGATCCCTCCGCCGATGCTGCAGCGCCAGGCTCCAAAGAGCCCCAGTCTGGCGCCTACTTGAAGGCTGGCGACGGTATCTTCATCAAGCTCCCCTGGGCGTCAAGTTCCAGGGCGCCGGTCGAAGGAGAAACCTTGGACAGAGAGGTGCTCGCGTCCGCTGGGTTGACGCTGGTCGACGCGCCAAGCAGCAGCGACGAGCCTGAGGAGGAGCGGCTGCTGCGGAAGCTGCTGTCTCTTTACCGCGCCCGACAAGCCAAGCTGGCATCCCGAGAGGCGCTTGTCGCGAAGGCGGGAGTGGACATTGAGAAGCGCGCAGAGGAGCTCCGGGATCTCAGGCAGGAAGCTCTCCGGTCCCTGGCGGAGGAGCGGGAGCAACTTCTCGAGGAGCGGAAAGCCTTCCTCCTCGAGAAGGCTGAAGTTGAAGAGAAGCAATGGCTTGTCGCCAAGAATCTATTTGCGCAAGAAGGAGAGTTGGCGCAGCGCAAGGTGAACCTTGACAGCCACGAGGAGGAGCTTGCCGCGCGGGAGCAAGCAATTGGCGGGGCTCTCAAGGAAGCGAAAGATGCTGCCGCAGCTGCCGAGGCCGCCAAGAAGGAGCTGGAGACGAAGGTGGCGCAGCTGGAAGCCGATCTCAAGGCGAGCGGCGAGGAGCTCGCCGCGCTCAAGCATGAGCGCGAGAAGGATGCTGCCGCTCACGGTGAGCTGCAGGGTCTTCTCGCTGAGAGGAGCAGGGAGCTCAGCGCCGCCAAGGATTCCAATGCAGATCTCGAGCTGAAGCTGGCCACTTTGACTCAGACGCTGGACGGTGCCAGGGAGCGGGAGGTGGCCTTGTCGGAGAATATCAAGGCCGACGAGGCGCTGCTGGCAAGTGCTGCTGCCGCCCACGACGCTTTCAGGGAGACTGTGGAGCACTGGACCGAGGGTCTTGTGGATCTTGCTGCCGCCATCGACGGGGAGCTGGCGCAGCTGGGGATGGAGGATCTCAGGTACTCCTCCGACGAGCACCTCCAACCCAGCGCCAAGCTCAGCTTGTTCTTCAAAGGCGTGGCGACGGCCCTCCAGCGACTCCGGAAGAAGATCCCAAAGCAGCTGGCCGACGAGTCGCGCAAGATCTGCGCAGGAGCTCTCCAAAAGGTGCTGATGAAGGTGGCCTTCCGCAACCCAGGCCTCAACTTCACCAACGTCCTCAAGTCCTTGCCGCCGGATGCTGATCTGGAAGCGCTCAAGGCCCTTGTCGCACCCATTGTGGACAAGGTGAGCGGGATCAAGAGGGTTGAGGGTGATTGCGTAGATTAGGCCGCCCGTTTTCTCTTTCTCTTTGTCGCTGCTGATCATGTTACGAGAACGATCTATTAGAGCTGCGACAAGCTATCTTATAATTTAACTCTATTTTGGGTAGAGATTGCTATGTTATTTCCTTTACTTGATTCCTTCCTTTGTATGCTTTTGCCCTACGCTTTTAGGGAACTTGTCGGTGCAGGCACCTTTAGCCGCGAGCGCTGAGTGCGGAACATCAGCAGCCTGCTGGCAGTGCTGCTACCGACAAGAAACCTTGTCGCAACTAGTCGCAGCTCACTTAAGTTGTTGAGCGGACTCGAAACAAAGTAAGGGCGCAACTAGCTACGAGTTGGTTCCTCCGCGCACAGGTTTTCCATACAAAGCACGGTCGTTCGAGGAAGATAACTTCAAAATTTAAAAACTGATTGCTCAAACTTTGGCAACTTAGCTTTTTTGTCGTTTGCTTCCCAGCAAGGCGAAACTCCCTTGAACGACGCCTGGTCCACACCATTATCTTCTCCTTTCCTCCCCGGAAACTTGTGGGCGAGGGAACCTTCCTTTCTTCGAGAAAAAGAAAGAAGAGAAAATAAAGATATGGAGCCCTATGACTCGTTATTGCTTACCGGGGGTAAGTGCTGCACAAAGTGTCAGATAACGCATGCAAATATAAAGCAAAAAGCATGAAATTGACAAGATGTGCGAGGCACATGAGCTTTACTTATGCACGGGTCTGCGCCCGGCTTTGTACAAAGGATTACATGCAACATCGGCAAGACTTGTACAAAAGGTGGTTGCCGGAACGGGTTCCGGCAACCGCGCCCTACGGGTAAAACTTACGAAGATGCTCAATGTTCCAGGAGTTGCTCACCGGAATGCCATCTTCGGTCTCAAGGCGGACAGCGCCAGGCCTAGTGACTCGTTTCACTCGGTAAGGGCCTTCCCACTTCGGCGTCAACTTGTTGGAATTCTTGGCGGACCGAACGCGCCGAAGAACAAGGTCGCCTTCCTCGAAACTTCTGGCATTAACTTTGCGGCTATGGTAGCGGCGCAAAGCTTGCTGGTATCGAGCAGCTCGTACAGCAGCCTGAAGACGGTCCTCCTCAAGGAGCAGCGCGTCATCTTGTCGCAGCTGCTCTTGCTCAAGCTCATCATAAGCGAGCACTCGAGGTGACCCGTATACGAGTTCCGTGGGGAGAACTGCCTCTGCTCCATAGACTAGAGCGAAAGGTGTCTGGCCAGTGGCTCGATTTGGCGTCGTTCTGATCGACCAAAGAACCACCGGCAGCTCCTCAATCCAGTTCTTTCCGCACTTGTGCAGCCTGTCGAAAGTCCTGGTCTTGAGCCCGCGCAGCACTTCAGCATTCGCCCTCTCCGCTTGACCGTTGCTTCTCGGATGAGCAACAGAAGCGAAGCAGACCTTGGCGCCAAGATCTTGGACGTACTGCATGAAGGTGCGGCTCATGAATTGCGTGCCGTTGTCGGTGATGATCCTGTTAGGGATCCCGAAACGGCAAACAATCGACCTGAAGAACTTGACTGCTGACTGTGCTGTCACCTTCCTCACTGCTTCCACTTCCGGCCACTTTGTGAACTTGTCGATTGCAACGTACAAGTACTCAAAGCCCCCGACAGCTCCGGGAAAGGGGTCGAGGATGTCGAGCCCCCAGACCGAAAATGGCCAGGATAAAGGGATCGTCTGGAGAGCTTGAGCTGGCTGGTGTATCTGCTTGGAATGGAACTGGCACGCTTCACACTTGGTTACTTGTGCAGTTGCATCCTGGAGGGCTGTCGGCCAAAAGAAACCCTGCCGGAACGCTTTGCCGGCAAGTGCTCTTGCGCCAATGTGGTGACCACATATGCCTCCATGTATCTCTGCCAACAGCTTTTGTCCATCTTCCCGAGGAATACACTTCAATTTCACGTCGTTGAGTCTTCTTCTGTACAGTGTGTTGTCGACAAACTGGTACATACTTGACTGTCGGGCTACTCTTTTCGCTTCTTCTTGCTCTTCGGGAAGTTCTCCTGTCTGAAGGAAACGGACAATCTGCTGCGCCCATGTTGGAGCTTGCGGCTCGACAACAAGGACTAAAGGCATATCTGTTGCTGCGGGAACATCCGCTTCTACGGCGAGAACCTGCGGCTCAGCCAGAGCTTGACGTTCCCCGGCAAGCTTGTCGGAGCAAAGCTTGTCAGGAGCGTCTGCTTCAACGGAACAAACCCTAGGGCTTCTCGGAGCAGACTGCTCCTCAGCATCCTTGGTGTTGATCTTGGGGACCTTCTTGGCGGCGGCTTCGGGGAGCTCTGCCGGAAAGTAGTCACCAGAAATCAACTTCCTCTTCTTGCTCTGTCCGGTTGATGGCGTTACGGATGGTTGAGTCAGCTTGAGCACAAAGATTCCTGGTTCCACAGGTAACTTGAGTGCGGCACACTTCGACAGGCCATCAGCAATGTCATTCTGAGCTCTGGAGCTACCAGCTTTGGCTTCCTTGCCGGACTGCTCAACGACTAGCACCTCTTTGCCTTTGTTCTTCCTGTTGCTCCGCCGCCGGTTTTTCTTTGCCGGGGCAGCATCCTCACTATCAGATCCTCCTGCTCCTGTACTCTCTCCGGGGAGTTTCCTCCCTTCCTCAGCACATGCACACTTGTCGGCCAGGGCATATAGCTCACTGATGTCTCTGATCTTGCACATCGCCATCTCCTCCCGCATCCTGCGGTTCCGCATGTTCTGGTGGAACGCGCTGATTACCGCGGCAGGGTGGACGTCTGAGATGTTGTGCTGTACGCGGCTGAATCTCTGAATGTACTTGCGCAGGGGCTCTCCTTCCTTCTGGGTGAGCAGATGAAGGTCGCTTTCTTGGCCATGAGGCTTGTGGCCGCCTGTAAAGGCGCCGACAAACTGATGGCACAAGTCAGCCCAGGAGGATATGGAGTTGTTCGGCAAGTGCATGAGCCAGGATCTGACATTGGGCTTGAGCACCAGCGAGAAGTAGTTGGCAAGGATCTTGTCGTCCCGTCCCCCGGCAGCTTGCACCGCGATGGTGTAGATGCTGAGGAACTCCGACGGATGCGTCTTGCCGTCGTACTTCTCTGGTACGTCTGGCTTGAAATTCTTCGTGCTGGGCCACTGGACTTGCCACAGCTCACGAGTGAACGCAGGACAGCCTACCGCGTACGGCAAGTCGCCTGGTTCCCCTGGTGCATGCATGTCGACAGTGGGCCCAGCGCGCTGGTCTGACTGACGCTGCGCTTCTCTTCGGCACTCGATGCGAGTACGAGCGTCTTCTTGTTGTCGTTCGTGAAGAACTTGGCGCTGATCGCGACAAGCTCGTGGATCCGACGATGCAGTGGAGTCGCTGTCGAGGTGGATCCGACGAGTCGACGATCTTGGCCTTCGGGGTGGAGAGTGCATGGTGGTCGCACCCCCACCGGTCTCGTCGCCACCGGCTCGTGCCTGGAGGTCCTGTCGCGGCAGCGATGTACTCGGCTGCCACGGAGTGTCGCCATTGACGAAACCGATGAGACTCTGAATGGTGGCCCTCCATTGGTCGATCTTGTCTTCCGCTGGAGGGTAATCCAGGAGCAGTTGAGCTCGTGCCAAAGCTTCTGCTGGAGTGGTGGGCGGCAGTGGCGAACGGTGCGAGGAGCGGGATATGCTCGGACTTCTAACTACGTTAGAAGGAGCAGTATCCTGTCCAGGCGACCGTGCCTCGCTCGCACCAGCATGTTGTCGTGCATGCTGTTCTTGAGCGCCCCGAGATCCACCAGCTCGATCTTGGTCCAACAAGCGTATGGTACTGCGAATACCATGACGCTGTCGGTCCTGCGCCTCCTGAGATGGGCGCGGTACGTGTACGGACGCCGAGGTCTGCGCGGCCTTGTCCTTGGATCTGGCAGCACCATGAACTTCCTCGTCGATGTCCATTCTTCCGCCGGCGTCTACCCCACCACCCGTTTGCTCCGGTGGCGGTGGGATCGACGTGGACGGAGCAGCTGCCACCGAAGTCTTCTTCTTCGGTGGCATGTCGATGAAGAAAATGAAGATCTAGCCCATGTGAACGCCGGATCAGGTTCACACAATCTCGACGCCCCCTACCTAGCGTGCCAAAGATGTCGGGAAACTGATCCACGAACACCTATGGGACCGGCGGACCGAGCCCCTTTCGGTTCGGCGGGGGGCGGAGATCGCACGAAGAGCAGATCGAGGCGAAGCACACGAGCAGTTTACCCAGCTTCGGAGCTCTCCGGAGAGATAATAGTCCTACTGCTGCTTGTCTGATTCTATTCTGTTCTTGCTCGGGAGAGTTAAGTGTTTTTCTGTTTTCCAAACCTTCGAACCTTCCAACCTTTTCCTACGTTGCGCATGGGCCTCCTTTTATATGCTCAAGGGGTCACCGACAGGTGGCAACACAGACAAGGGTAAAAACGTAAAAGGAGTTGCAGTTGGTACACCTACTTGTACAGTGTATCCTACCTAACCCTGACAGCAGGGGACAAAGGCATTAAATGCCCATCTGCGTCGCCCAAACAGTGCAGGAAAGGACCGTTGGGGACGCCACCGTTCGCCACGACGGTAATCTTGTCAGCGCCGCTTGCCACCTTGCACTGCTGGCTGCACAGCCTCTCGCCACGCGCGCCTGGAAAGGCCCCAGGGCGACACGTTGGTGGATGTGCTGGAGCGCTGGCACAGGGTGGTTACTTGCCGCGGCAAGCGCCTTGTCGCGGTCGTCGTCTTGTTGCGCCCGGAAGCTTGTCGCTCACTGGGCCTTGCCGGGACGCGTGGCGCGTTGCGGCAAGTTCCTTGAGATGCCTTGGTTGGCCTTCCCGGCAAGCTCCTCTTGCCGGGGCCTTGTCTCCTTGGCTTGAATACTTTGTTCTTGAATGGCTCCAAGGGAACCACGGAGAACCTTGGCGGTCGCCCGGCAAGCCTTGCCGCGGGGTGCTGCAACTGCCCGTGCACAAGTTCGGGATACTAAGGGTACCCCTACTCTAGTACACCGACAGTGGGGCAACGATGCGGATTCTTCCGCCATCGATGGCTCACCCAGCCGGAGCAGTGGTTCCGGGTGGTGACACCGCTGCGACTCCGGTCGTGGGCGGTTTCTGGCGGTAGGGACGTCCCCATGGGGCGTGCTGGATGAAAGTGGTGGAGAATCTGGTGGACCAACCGGTGATGGGCGCGAGGTTGCCAGTTAAAGCTTGATTCAGGCTCAGCCGTAACTGTCGACGGCGACACCCGTGGGCCTCGTTATCTTGTTGGAGGTCTTGTGGGGCGATTTTGCGTTCCTGTGTGCCCTGGGGGAAACCCCAGATTCGAATTCCAGATCGGACGAAGGTGAGGTTCCTCTGCCCTCACCCCTATGGGGGCATCATCTTTGGGGTTGTACATCGGCTGGAGGGACAAGTGTTTGGCTTCGATGGCTAGGCGCAGGTCTCTGCATGCTTCTCATGTGATGACCAAGGTGGAGCGGTGTGCCATCTACAGTATCGACAGCGGCGAGTCTTGGCGGCAAGGTGCAGGAGGGTGGTCAGTGATGTTGTCTGACGTCGTGGTGGCGTCGACGGCAAAAATGGTCTGACAAAGTCAATGCATTGATTACTCCTGAAGATGGGATGACGGAAGATGGCAGCGACGGATTCTATAACGTGCACTTGCGGTGTACGCTGAGAATCTGCTAGACTAGTTGGTGCTCCCGGCTAGCCGGCAGGCGGCTTGGTGAGGCCACTGAATTTTATGGTGTGCGTTGACGCGAGGTCAAGACATATAATCAACCTTGTGGGTAGGATGACAATTTTCTTTAGAAAGATGGCTTTGGTTGATTCGTGTATTTATTTTGTAAGATCTTGTTAAATAATGCAATAATGATGGTTGTGTGCATCGATCGATGCAGGTGTCCTTCTTTAAAAAAATAGAGCTCGTATCCAAAAGCTGTTATTGAGTGTTAGTAAGCACAGTACTACTGCAGTTGTAACTGTTATCAAATCGTCAAGTGCAAATGAGAGCGTCATGGTACTAATGCTAAGAGCAGCTTGTTCATATTTGGTTGTCCAAATTTTTATATAGACAGTGGTCTGAAAAGATTCCGGGTCAATATCTCATTCACCTCTATATTCTCTCTATTGTTTCAATAATATTTTGTAACTACCATTTCAACTTCATTTTGGAAATGCTCGTGAGCTCTTCATCATCCTTGTTCGGCACAAACATTTTATACAATAAATTGAACAAGATGCCAGGCCGACATGTATAGCTATCAAATGGATCAACCTTTTTTTATGAAAATCAAATGGATCAACTTACATGAGGTTGAGTTCAATCTACTTCCTTCGTAAAGAAACATAAAAACGTTTAAATCACTAAAATAGTGATCTAAATGTTCTTGTATTCTTTTTTACAGAGGGAGCACTTCGTAACAACTAGCAATCCAGATAAATGGAGGGGATTTGGGTGGCCTCTCTTGAAGAGGTTGTTTTGTCCTTACACTATCCGACCTGTTTGCTCGGACATATAGGAAAGGTTTCGATGGTTCATTTGAAGGTCCTCTAACAACGGCTGGGTACCGCCCTCTTTGCCTCCAGTGCTGATTGGTCAAACTCAACGTTGCACTCGATTTCCCTCATGTCCCACAATGCTCCTTACTGCCCCCACACGACCCATCAACGAGAACTTTATACACATAGTGGTATCTTTATTTAGAGAAAATGAGGCTTCTACAATGGATTGGCAAGGTTATCAATGAATCTCTGAGATTTTTCTTTGGGAACCCCTTCTTCTTTTAACTGTGATATGGTCCATATATAAGCATACTGAACGCAGTCATCATGTATCTTTGGCTATAGCCGGTGGCGACGATCCTCCGCCCTAGGTCCTCCTCGCCCCTCACCGTTGATGTCCTTGCTCCCACCTTGCCAGCTCACATGCCTCTTCCTCTTTCCCTCCCCGACAGCGCGGATCAATGCCCCCTACTCCCCCTCCTCGTCTCCGCGCCAGCCCCATGCTTCTCCCCTCCCCTTCTGTCCAGAGTCGCACGGAGTGATGTGGCGTCATCTCAGTGCTCCACCTGCTCCGAATGGTGACGGGAGGAAAGGGAATTGGCGTTTGGACGATGTGGATGCATTGTCTAGATTTCAACGATGTCAACGCTGATTTATCTGTTTGTTTTGAGGTTGCTTACCAAATGGGCCATGTGATATGTCAAGGCTGATTTGTACTATATGGGAGCACGTTTTTTTAGAGGATCATATGTATGAGCCGCTAGAGATGCTCTAACAGTATGGTAATGATATCTCCATCATGGTGGTAACTTCAGTTATAAGACAAGGTTTAGCAGTGTCCATGCTAGTGTTTTCATGCAATTAGTTCTTACACATGTACACACAGACTGAAGACTCCACTATGAATACAGCTAAAACAAAACGCATCCATTGATTTCTTAAACCAACCTACATATGGTATATTAAGTGATATTCTAGTAACATTTCAGAAAACAGAAATCACTCGAACTTGTCTATATAGGATGCAGTTTTAAAGCTCATCACAAAACTAAACTAAATGTGAAGATATATCATAAAATACATTCAAAGTTTAAGAGTTGAAACATTTAATTTGAACTAAAGAAAACTCAGTTTCGCGCATATATAAAATACCTTCTACATGCATTCCAGCCGCAGTATTCCTCATGCCCTAGGATTTTTCTTTTTTTGCCGATAATCATGCCCTAGGATTATTAGATTGACATTACGCATCAAGGCCATTATAGAACAATGTAACCACACAAGTCTCTTCTAAAATATTTTGTTAATAGTTGCAAAATCGAAACCATATAAAGGTGAAATACATACATAATAACACTAATTGTATACTCCCTCCGTCCTAAAATAAGTGTCTCAACTAAAATAAGTGTCTCAACTTTGTACTAAAGTTGAGACACTTATTTTGAGGAGGGGGGGGGGGGGGGGGGTATCAAATAAGCCACTCTTATTTAGTTACTTCATCCATGTTTATCAAGTCCCTCATATTTTTGGTCAAACTTTGATTATCTATATGACTAATGAAATATAAGGTATATGCTATGGAAATTATACTATTGAATTTGTATTTGTATTCGAAAAGGGATTTCCACTTGTGACACATAATTTATATTTCATTAGTTAAATTAAGGGTTTTTATCATTTATGCCACTAGGTGTGTCCCACTGCTCGGCTTTGCCATTAGAAGTTACAACTTCTCAAAAATGTTATCGACATGAGATGCTTGCTTAGAAATGCCATTAAATATCTCAAAAATGCCATCTTTTCATTAGATGTTTGCTCAAAAATGCCATCAGACATCATTATTACATCGTTATTATTAGATCAAACCCATTGACCATGTATTATAACAAAAATACCCCTATACCCACATGTCAACTTTCTCTATCTCATAATAATAAGTGTGAGCCTCACTTGTCAAGAGTAAGCAAGCAAATAATTTTAGAGGAAATAAAAACCCTGTTGAAATCAAGTGAGGCCCATACTTTATTGAAGTGAGATGGAGGGAGAGCAGTTGTGTTGGTCCATAGGCATTTTGGTCAGTAACATGGCAAACGAGATTCAAGCTGAAGCGCTGGCATTTTTGAGCAGTTCAAATTCCTAGTGGCAAAATTTAGTGGGACATAACCAGTGACATATAAATGATAAAAACCCTTCAGTTAATGGTTGGACTTTGACCGGAATAAGAGGAGGCCCAATAAACCCTAACTGAGGAAGCAGTTGTTGATCAAAGCTTTCAACTAACCACACCCAATTTAGACAACCGAGATAGAACGAACATATCCAGGCGGACATAGTGCATCACAAAGGTTTTGTTGAACATCGACGGTTCCCATCTCTGATGAATGTGTGTTTGGCAGAGCCCAGTCCCTAGTGGACCGTACGAATAAATACAGCCTTTAAAGGAACCACCCATCAGCAGGGTCGCTAGCAAAAACAAACATCACATTACGCAAGGAGGGGCGGCACAAGAGCATCGAGAGAAGTGCATGCCCCTCAAAACCGATGCCCTACTTCCTCTAAACTGAAAAGAGCAGACATTGGATCATCACAGTTTACGAGACCAAACCCGAAATTTACAATATGTACAGTTACACCATTTGGGAGTGGCTGCCCAACCCCCAAAAAATACTTCGTCTTGTAGTGTAGTCATGCCCAGACGTGCAGTGTCTACCTCTTTGCATAAGAGAGATAAGGATCTTGAGCTATTGACAGAACGTCTGGCCTCTCCGATTGATTGTATGTCAAGCAACGGCGTATCAGTTCCTGCATAAGTTGGAAGTAAAAGATCACAAATTGACTCACAAGAGATGGGAGCAATAATGCTTCGCATTGATACAACAGAAGTTTGATGTGTGGTTATTTGTATTCCAAGATCAAAATATTTCCAAACTAGCAACATTCCCTTGCACAATTCATGGCACTCTACAGAACAAACTTGAAACCAAACTCGTGGTCTCCTGTCACATGTACATAATCTAGCAAGGGAATAACTAGAACTACAAGTGATGGCTCAGAAGGTGAAATATGCCATATGAACAAACAGGAAGCATACCTTTGCTTCGTTTGATACAGTTGGCTTCGAAGGGAATTCCACCTTGCGTGCGTTGATAATTGTATCTTCTCGAAGTATTCTCTCTTGGGTCTGGTCATGGCCAAAAGGACGCCTCCCATATAGCATCTGATAAAACATTACACCGGCTGACCAAACATCCACCTACATAAATGCAACAACAAGAAGTTTACACACCAATCAGAATGAAGCTACAGTTACCATAACTGGGTATTTAAATCAGAAGTTTGGGAAGCTAAAAACTTAAAGAAAGAGGGTTAACTAGAGTTCATGTCCCCAATTTTGTCCAAAAGTGCATATCTGCCCGACCACTTCCCCCTCTCAGTGTCACCTTTCACTTCCCAGTTCAGACCTACTGTTGCATCCTCCCACGGACCACCCATGGATGGGCACCTCCACCACTGTTTGCCGGAGCCATACTCCGCAACCCCGCCCTCTGCAGCAACCCCCAGCTAACTCTATCACTGACAATCGGCACATCAATCCACTGCTCCACCTCCACTCCGCCAGCAGACCAGTATCCTTACCACGTCTGGTGACCCAATTACCCAGCCTCCCAACAGCCAAAGATTCCATGTCGCTGAGTCGAGTTCGATCCCAGGGCCCTATGTCAACATAGCACCCGTCATGGCGACAAATAGGCTTTGAGGGAAAATAAGAATAGATGATACTTATATGGCAGAAAATTATACCCCGGCATCAAATTCCAACCTTATGTGCCAATTAGGACCAACAGGAATCCCTGAGCCAGCCCATTAGGTCCAACAGCCTGGCCTATATGACCCAACAGAAACCCTAGCAGCTCCAAATCATCACTCACAGCCTCTCCCACCCAGCTCCCTTGTACGGTGCCACCTAGCTCAATCTCTCCCCTTATATGTTCCTACCATGTCACCCCTATCTGCCTTCTTTTTCCCAACAACCAACCCCACCCCTACCGCCGGTCCAGCAGCCGTGTGGAGATTCAGCAACCCCAAAATCAGTGAGCTTCGGCAAGCTCCAGCAACTGCCCCGTCTACGTCTCCACTGTCTGCAAGCAAATCGGCCACGCCAGCAGCACCCTCCCTCTCTAGTGGACTCTTGCTCACTCCAAATCCAAAGTTTTCTCCCATTCTTGTGCAAAACGCAAGATGCAAACACTTGTATCAGGAAGGACGTTCTAAAATATGTAGCAGGTGAACATGCATCCCTGGCAGCTGAGGCATATCAAATATATCCCGAAGACCACCAAATTCTGCCAGCTCAGAAAATATCTTTTATAGACTACCACGAGATTAACACAATTGGATGAACCAACTATTGTTTACTCCCTCCGTCCCAAAATAAGTGACTCAACTTTGTACTAACTTTATTTTGGGATGGCGGGAGTACATTAAAAGGTAAAGCATGCTGGCAAATATCAGTACCTTAGATGAAATAAATGGTGTTCTGCTGAGATCAAAGCATTCTGGTGGCAGATACCTGGAGAAGGAAGAAAAAAATTAAAGCAGAAAAGGAAGAAAGAATTTTTAAAACAGAAATATCTGTCATTAAGAAATAACATTGGTGCAGCAGACACAATAACATGAACAAGAATTAAATGTATAATCCAACCTGCTTACATAGCGTACTCCCTCCTATCCATATTACTTGTCGCTCAAACGGATAGACGTACTAGATACATCCGTTTGAGCGACAAGTAATATGGATCGGAGGGAGCATTTATTTTGAAGGTTATACAATTGTACACAGGTACAGCAAATCAATGGCGGCGACTAAAACATTCCACAGAAACATGATCTGGCCTCGTAAAAAT
This sequence comes from Triticum timopheevii, assembly GCA_963921465.1. Classification (NCBI taxonomy): domain Eukaryota; kingdom Viridiplantae; phylum Streptophyta; class Magnoliopsida; order Poales; family Poaceae; genus Triticum; species Triticum timopheevii. The sequence continues at coordinate 516,291,743 of OY997270.1, forward strand.
CAACTGGGAAAGTGAATGCACTCAGTCGCTCACCAATAGGTTCCAGCTCCCTGAGAAGTGAGTTCCATTCCCTGAGACCCAACGTCATCCTCCACTATCTTGCTAAGGCCAAAGTCTGTGACTTTCGTAACACCAACTTCGTCGAAGAGGACGTTGCCTGGTTTGAGGTCATAGTGGATGATCTTTTGAGCCTTTTTGTTAAGATAAACAAGGCCCTGAAATACTTGAACAATTATGATTCTTGCTTCCTTTTCTGGAAGAATTGGCGTTGCTTTAAGGACTGCATCGAGATCCTTGCCTAGGTAAAAGATGAGCAAGGAGATAACATTATTAGATGCCACAACCTCCTAATATGAGAGTTCTAGATTTCAGTAGTAAAATCATTATGAATAACTACTTATGTAAAACTAGAATGGACTGTGCGCCTACCGAGAAGAGAAGAGCAGAAATGTAGAAACTTCAATCTACTATATGAGACATGATCTATCATGTTTCGATATCTATGCACTGAAGCCAAGGTCATTGGGTCAATGCCATGCTCAGCAACTACAAATGACCACTTCAGCCTCCATTAGATATCACTAGAATTGCTAATAATCTAGCTCAAATTCCATGGCATCATCAAAGCATTATGTATTCTTTTTGTGCAGTGATCAAATATGACAGTTTTCCATACCTCTTAAGCTCATAATGTGGTATGGGTGATCCATATGTTACAAGATTATAAATGGCAATGTGGACTGTAACTGTAAGAAACCATGACCAAATCACTGGAAGCATGGTTTAGATGTCCCTTTTAGTTCCCAAATTTAAACATTTATATCGCTGTCTACTCCAGGACACCTAAAGGCAACTATGACTAAATAGTAAAAACTGGAATAAGTTTAATGACGTAAGATTTCATCATAGATAGATGTATCTGGGTTACACCATGCATGCCTGGCACAAAACCTAACTAGCATTTTCTGTATTACTCCCTCCGTTTCTAATTAAGATGTTTTAGATATTGCAATATGGAGTGCATACGGATTAAGATGAGCGAATATACACACTAAAACGTGTCTAGACGCATACGAATCTGAGGAAATAGAGAAAAACTAAAACATCTTATATTTAGGAACGGAGGGAGTACAAAACTAAAGGAAACATGAGGCAATGGGCATCATCAGGGTGACATAATACTCCAAGCAAAACAAAAATGACAGAACCAAATTTAGACAGTCAAAATGTCGAAGAAATTTAAGGAATCATTATACCGCTGCAATATTCTAGGACAGTGCAGAATGTGTTGTGATCAATCTCGAATATGTCCCATAGCCTGACAATGTTTGTATGCACCAAAGTCTTATGGATATTATATTCACGAATCGCATGCCGTATGTAGCTTTGCTTTTTCTCCTCACTCCACTGAGCATTCAAACCATGAAGCTTACAGGCCACGTACTTGTATTCCACCAAGTCAAAAGCCTGCACAGAGAAACAGTTGCATGTTACTATTTGTGGTGTCACCAAACTCCAAATTTCTACAGATCAGATGTGAATGCTATATCAAAACACATTGAAATGACGTCACAAAAGGAAGGCTAAAAACTAGGTAATATTCTGGCAACAAAATTAATACAACATCGAAGCTGGTACAAGATGGTATACCCTGCATTTATTTATAACACCTTACATTTTTCAACATAAGAGGAACATAAGGACCTGTTCGCTTCACGGGAAAAGTTTAGGAAACTTGAAAGGAATCGTTTCCTACAGGTTTTTTCACTGTAGCTGTGTTCGGAGCACAGGAATCGCTGCTTTCCAATCCTTTGTAAAGTTTTCTAGGCCTGTACTTTTGAAGAAAACCAAGAATCCACTCCCAGCTCTTTTTTTCTGCTTTGGCCCAAGGCAGAGCACCTCAACCATACACATTAGGACCAACATCAAGTTCAGAATGAGATGGATAAGTGCATGGTGGGGCCCATTAACCTAAACTCTCAACCAGCATGTTAGTTATTTACATAGAAAAAATCATCGGGTGTGACCAACTTATCTAGATTCCCTGTACTCCATTTTCCTGCATTCCGAACACCTACGCCGTTCCTACATGGTCTATGTATTCCTGTGTTTGACCCCGTGTTTACTTTTTTTTTCCTCATTTCCTCCCAATCCTTTGGTTTTCCTCCCTTAGATCCGAACAGGGCCTAAGTTGCCACAGGCAAGGATCAGAAAATGAAGGTTATAGTTGTGGTACGAAGCACCTTTGCAAGGCTTGGACGGCATCGTGATAGGATTTCAGTAGAGTAAATAGCAGCTCAGTAGGAGGTCGATGGATAGGGAGGAGATAGAAAAGAGTGTAGAAATTAGAGAAATATCTCATTGTTGGCATGCTTTTATAGCATTGCCTGATACACAGACTGGGCCAACTAACAACTTCCTAAAAAGAATCAGACTCATCTTAACTCACCTAATTCTTCCCTTTCCTAATTGAATTAACCTACCTAAATTATTCCTTCCCTGACCAACTACAGACTAGGACCTGATAGACAGCTGGAAACTGAATCCAGTTCTCAGCCACTTGCACTGGCTCCTACCACATTGCACCTGGTGTACTGACTTTCCCATGTAACATAAGCCAAAGAACATTCAATGCCAGATGTGTTGCTCCAATGTTTCCATACAGATTCACCTACTCCCTCCGCTCACTACTAAAAGATGTTCTAACTTTTTTTCTGATTCGGATGTATATAGAAGCATTTAGTGTGTTTGTTCATTCATTTCAGTTTGTATGTACTCCCCGTAAAGAAATATAAGAGCATCTACATCACTAAAGTAGTGATCTAAACGCTCTTATATTTCTTTACAGAAGGAGTAGTTTATATTAAAATATCCAAAACATCTTATATTTGTGAACAGAGGGAGTACTATTTAAATACCAGGTTTGCATACTTCTTTCTTATCCTTTTAAGCCCATTTTGGATAGGCCAGGATCCCAGCCTTCCTGCCCACCCCAAATGAAGCTATTGATAGGAGCATATATAGAGACAAATCTAAAATAATGATGGTAACGTTGAGCACTTCTTTTACCTTATTAACGCAGAATGCATTTGTATTTCAAGATGCATTATCGATAAACAATGGTTCAGAGCCTCCTTTTAAAAAGAAATATATAACTGAAGAAAGAATATACCTTGTACACCTCACTAAACCCTCCCTTTCCAAGAAGATTTAACAGAGCATATCGATGGTGAAGAATTTGAAAGTTATTAAAGCGGGATCCATCCTCATCTCTGAGACGCTTCATTTCACGTATAAGCCTGCCCTTTTCCAATTCATATCGATCTCTTTCTCGCAGATACTGTTCTTCCTCCTGCAATTCAATTGTGGAAAGTAGGTTAAGAGGGGAAGAGGGTGTATTTAATAACCAAGTAAAGGAAACCACTCACCCGCTTGATACTTGTTAACCGAGATTTACATATCTCGTCCTGTAAGAGGAAATCTTCCTCGGACATGCTATTTTCAGCATCACTCCCGTCACCCTTATCTACAATAGCAGACCATCAAGCAGTGAGTGTAGAACAGTGACAACAAAAGTATCATGTGTGCTTGTTTATCTCTTGCTTGTGTGAGAGTTTTTCCTCGTATAAAATAATGAACTTAAGTTATATACCCATACATCAAATCTTCTTCAATGTGCAAGATAGTTCGATCAGCAACTTATAAAGAATTTGAGTTAGCACAATATTTGTTTTTGAGCCAGCACAATATTTGTTTCTAAAGAGTAGCTCTTACCAGATGATTGTCTTTTCTTTAGAGATTTACGATGTCTTTCAACAGCCTCTTTAGTTTCCAGCAATGATTTCTACATAGAGGTCCAACATACATGAGCAATTCAACAAAGGGATGGTATGTTAATGTGACTGTCAAGAACTGGAATTATATAGATGAGAGCAAAACATGTAAAAGACCGGAGCTGCAAGTTACGCAATGTGCCTTAATAGACAAAGCTTATGAAATGTAAACTACATGTCCAAGCCAAGCCAGATCAATAAATATAAAGTATGAACAACAAAGTTTCCCTTTTGAACATGATGCTCAACTAAACAAGATCAAGATGTCCTATAAGATGCTAGGATGGTAATGACTTAAGAGCATCAGGTAAAAAAAAACAAGATCTGGGTGATCTGCACATATATCATCAAAATCGCGAACAAGACAAAATGAAATAGAAGTTATCTAATAAGAGCATCAGGTATGCCTTCTGAAGTAAAGCTGTTAATGGTTGGGTATCAGCAACTGGACAGGTCACCCAGATCACAATTCCACAGTAAGTTCTTAACATTATGATCAGCTTTTACAATGGAATATACTATGCCTAATAGTCTATTGAAATAAACAGATCTACGGAGCGGCAGAAACTCACAAGATGCGCATTAAGGTCCTTTATTGCCTGGCCATCCTCCCATGTTTCAGATATGACAGTCCCAGCTCTGAGTTATGACAAAGAACAGTCAAAGAAAAGGTTGCAATAAATGGTCCATACCCAAAACATCCAAACTGCAGAGAAGTTGCCAATACTAGAAGGCATACTGAATATATGAAGTAACTGACAGGTCATGCCACTAAGCCTATTTCTGGAAGACAATATCGCAGCATACATGCCAGTATAACAACGACCCATATACAAAGTATTATTCTTTAGGTAATAGGAAATCCAGACACATCCTTCCTTTATTCCTCATTAAGTGTTTGAAACTCGGATCATTGAGAGATTACCTCATAACACCAATGTTCCCGAGTCTGAAAGATTCCTGCTTTAACTTCATCCGTGCTTCTTGCCTTTCTGCTTTTGATACTGCTATGAGCAGATCAGACAGGACCTTCATTTGCTGTATCAATGAGAATAGACACGTAAGCATATATGCTGCATAATTATAATAATGGCTATTATTTCAGGATCTCTGCATATACAAGAAGCGAGTTGTTTCCTTCATTTGTCAATAATGATAGGCTTAAGTGGTAAGTTCCAAACCTTCAGAACAAAAATGGTCCAATGTATAAATAACAATGAAGGGTAGCTAAAACATATGGTTGGTAATAAAAAATGGTTTCTAAATGACACCTTTGATTTCTTTTGTTGATCTTGATCCTTGAAATCCTTCAATTCCTGGCAGAATAATGCAAAGGCAACAAGTCAGTGACCTAGGGAAGTCGGGATCAAAGAAAGCTTGCAGTGAGTATATCTTTACCTTAGCTAACCTATCACTAAGTTGGCGATACTCCGTTGCTTCTTGACGCGATTTGTTAAGCTCCTCCTCCAAAAATGCAACTTTACCACGTAACAGTGATAATTCTTCCTATTCAATTGGGAGTGCTTAAGATGTAAATTTGAAAATGAAAGAAAGTATCCTAGAACATGTTTGTATGGTACACTATACTTCGTATCTCAGATTGACTGATTCCCTATGAGATATGGCTTGTCCAGTACAGTATTCACCAAAGCTGCACATGCTTTCACAACGATATCTTAACGACATCATATTACTTTATGTAGTTAAGTTGCCTATAGGTGCTAGACTCGGACAGAAGTACTGAACCAAACAGAAACACTTTTCCTTGAAGGAAAGGGCCTGGATGCATATATGAAAGCCATAAAAAATATTACTTATTTAGTTAAGATGCTTAGATGCTAAACTCAAGTGGAAGTATTGAACTAACAGAGACACTTTTTCTTGAAGGAAAGGTCCTGGATGCATGTACGAACACCCTCAGAAGTATTTTCAAGTGTATGTACAAGCTAAGCCCACACACATTCGGAAGCAGGGAGGAAATGGTATGTAAGGAAAATAAAAGGATGCATTAGCATTATCAGACCAAGATGTGTGCATCTCATTGGAAGTGGTGCAAATAAATAAGTCTTACGTGTAAAGCAGTCCTGTCATCATTCCCAGGTAGAACACTTGTTCGGGAATCCTGTGGAGTAAATGGTATGTAAGCTGGTAATTTAGCAGATAAGGAAATAGCGTACTGGTATTGTATACATATGTGTATGAGATTACAACAAATGAAGCCCTCAAATGCGTCGATATCGCCAAGCCTTGTATCACTTGATCACGGAATGTACAGTCCTTTAGGAGATTATCATAGAGCCAAGGATTGCAGCCATTTAATCAATTTTATTCCAGTCTACAAGATTACCAGATCCCTGGTGAAGTGATGATGAAGTGATGCCCTAATGTGGAATTTTAATATGTTATGCAACATGAACCTTATTTGTCAATATAAGTTGCATCAGTTAGTAAAACTCAATTGCTGAAGTGCTTATTGTGCGATGTGGCCTATTTCAGCAATTCGCACCCCAACTGAGCAAAAATATAATGGCTCTATTTCAACATTCTCCAATTGATAGATTTTATCCGTATCGGAGAAGCTAGTTGTTCTTTATCATTGATACACCCTGTTCAAGAATTCATCCGATTAACCAGTTAATTTGCCGATTAATCCCTACTCCTAGGGTCACCGAGTAGCCGATTAATTGATTAACTTGCCGACTAACCTGCTGATTAGTCTATTAATCCCCTACTCGCCAGCCAACCAAGCAGCTACCAGTTATGGATTTCCTCAACAATGTTCATACATCTAATAATTTGATCAATACCAAACTAAGCTGTAGGAATTTCTACACTGTGATAATTATTTCTTGCATCGATCAATGGCCTTAAAAGGGTTCTTCCAGAAGAGCACAGGCAATGACGTGATCTATTCAAGTGCAAGATAGTCATTACCCACCACTGCCCGTTGATGGGTTAAAAGCTAGAAGATCGGTCAAGATCTTGAGAATAAAATTGCACAGCATACCATGTTGGTTAATTTGTCATGTTGACCATTTGATGCAGTTACTGAGGAAGCCGAAGTATGGCGTGTTTGATCAACCGTCTTTGAGCCACGCCCTCGGCCTGTTCCACCACGTCCCCTTCCACGGCCTTGCTTTTTTCTGCTTGGGTTTTCCGAAGGCAGTCGTGCGTCCGCGACATCTAATACTTTTGCTGCCGCATTAGCTGATCCCTGGAATTCACAATCATGAAAGAGTGCACCAGACAGAATTTTTACTACAAGGAACGGAAAGCAAGTGCAGAATAGAACTGTCCGTGTTTAATTCTAGTCAATTAATGTTAGAAGATCACACCTCAAAATTTCCAAGAGCTAGGCCGTGGTCATCGTCCGGGGATCTCGGACGCTTCAGTGTGTTCTTCTGTATCAAGAACTCCTCGCCATTCTGGTGAGCAAATACAGCAAACATTAGTCTAGGTTAGATGAAATGAAATTAGGAATGGGAATATCAGTAACCTGTAATTAGCTACAATACAGGTTTACCAATAGAGACATTACAAATAGTTCTAACCAGGATGATTGCAGCAGCATAGGTAATATACAGGCAAGGTAATCGAAGGTAGATAAACATTATGTTTATGTGTAATACTTGAGCAGTAAAAAGGGGGGAGAAAGAACAGAGGGAGTAGGAGGTTTAGGGCTGACATCATCATCCGAAGAGGAGGAGGACTCGGGCAGCTCCTCCTGGTCCATGAAGGTGGGGGCCGAGGCGGCGGAGACCACCGGGTGGTGCGGCGGCGACGGGGGCGGCACCGAGACGGCCTTGCCGGCCATGCGCGCCTCGAGCTTGGCGAGCTTGGACGAGGACGGGTTGGAATTCGACGAGAGGTGCTGCACTATGTCCTCCCCCGCGGCCGACATTGCCGCCGCCTGCTCCCAGACCAAACCGGATCGGGCCGTGCCGCGCCCCCCGAAGCTTCCACGAGAAGCAACCGCCGCGCCGGTCAGCGCCCCCTCCTCACCGCACGGAGCAGGCGCGTCCAAGGCGAGCTCGCGGGTTGATCTGCCTTAGTCGCGCGCGGGACGGGAGCCGGCGAGCGGAGGGCGAGCGCGAATGCTACCTCGGGAAGCGAGCGGCCAACGCAGCAACCGCCGCCCTTCTCCTCCCTCGACCCGGTGGCTCGCTGGCCGCCGCGGCGGACGCTGAGGGCGGCGGGCCGGGGCGGCGCCGCCGCGAGATGTGGAGGCGATTGGGGTTTCGGAGCTCTGCCCGACCGGGAACGGAGGCGCAGGCAGGCGCACCACCTCCCCCCTCGCTTCCCTCACAGCCCCCCCCTGCGATTCCATTGCCACTCTCTGCTTTTATTTTCCCTGCTCCCGCTCCACTGGGCCCAGACGTCTCGGCCCGTGTCCACTGAGGCCCAGCCGCCTCGGCCCGCCTCCACCGAGGCCCATAAACCGGCCCTTGGGCCATTCGTGTGAGAAACGACTGGACTGTTTGCTCGGTGAGAGTTTCCCTGGTGCGCCGCCTCCTCCCCAGCTCGGCGAGAGAGCAGAGAAAACTATGGCGAGCGGCGCGGAGGAGGAGAGACCGGGGCGGGAGGCCGGGGAGGAGGAGGAAGACGACGACGACGAGCGGCCGCAGCTGAGCGCGGCGGCGGCGGGGGCGCTGCGGGAGTTCCTGGAGGAGCAGCGACGGCAGGAGCGGGACGAAGGGGAAAAGGGGGGAGGAGAAGGGGTGGAGCTGGTCGCGGAGGACTGGCGGCTGAGCCAGTTCTGGTACGACGAGGGCACCGCGCGGGGGCTGGCCGAGGAGGTCGCCCGCCTCGCCTCCGGCCTGGCCGGCGGCGCCGCCGTGGCCTGCGTCGCGTGCCCCACGCTCTACGCCTACCTCAGGAAGAGCAGCCCGGATGTGCCCGCGCGGCTGCTCGAGTACGACGAGCGGTTCGGGCAGTACGGCGACGACTTCGCCTTCTACGACTACAACCAGCCGGAGGCGCTGCCGCCCGCCATGAAGCACGCCTTCCAGATCGTCGTCGCGGACCCTCCTTACCTGGTATGCTTCCCAAGCTCCTTTGATTTGCTTAGCTCTGGAGTAGAATGTTACAGATTTGACTCAATTGTGGGGAGGAATGGCAATTCGTCGTTGGTGGTGCAGAGTCAGGAGTGCTTGGAGAAGGTTGCCAAGACGGTCTCCTTCCTCGCGCAGCCTGAAGGCTCATTCCTGCTGTTACTCACAGGTAATTCAAGTGAACTGAACCCTTGGATCAGCGTCGTCTTGGATCTAACTAGAATCCGATGCATCTGTTCTTGTTTGATACTTCATGGCATTGTAAAAGGGGTGCCGATTGTATGTGTTTCCTGGTTGGATTTTGTTTTGCAATCAATGGAAAACAGTATGATTTTGGGTATCACCTATTACTATCAACAATCCATGCTAGTACTTCTCACAAGACTTTTAACATTCGTCATACCAGGAGAATAGCCCTAGGTGTTCGTAGGTTGGGGGTGTGGTTGTCAACATATCAAACCCACTTTGCTTTGTAACAGGACCTACGTGAAACTCCTCTTTATTAATGCAATGATACGCAAAGCTTTTGTGTATTTGTGGGGAAAAAAGCTTGAACAGTCGGTATTGCATCTTGGTAGATCGAGTGTAGTTGCAGCTTGCAAGTACTGTGGCATTTAGCACAACTTCAGCAGTTTATTTTCATCTTTCGAAACCATACATGATGTGCCTCTTCTTGTATGTGAATGGTCTCTCTTAGAAATTGTATGCAATCGTATACTTATGTGTGATTAGCATCAGATTGTGTAATCCTCACTAGTTTACAATTTAAGAACCCGTGATGCCTCGTAAGCGTGATTGTAACTTTGCTGAGAACATTACTAGTGTTGTTTTGTGAGATATCAATATGTACCGAAATTTGTCTTTCCGAATAATTCGTTTGTTCTCTAATGCATATGACTTCAACTTCTTCTGCCAGGTGAAGTTCAGAAGGACCGCGCGCTGGAGCTCCTAAACGTGCGCCCCTGCGGTTTCAAGCCTCAGCACTCGAACAAACTGGGGAATGTGTTCCGGCTGTTCACGAATTATGACCCGGTGGACAGACTTGGTGGCTGGGATCGGAGCGACGGCGCCACCATTTAGCCTTCTGATGAGGTTGTCCATGGTGCTTGTGGAAATGCGACAGCGATGCTCATCCTACGGATGCTCTCGGATGATGCATCTTTCAGCTGCTGAACACGGATTTAGCACGTGATGTTTTTTGTTTGATACATCTGTGTACACTCTCATGTATTAGGTGAACCAGATTCGTCGCAAATGTAACCTACCTGTTGTAGAGTTGACAGTTTATTCAGTTGTAGAGTAGATAGATGGATATGGATGGGGAGCGAGGCGCTGTGGCTTTTGGTCCGTGGCTCCCGCCGTGCGTTCGTGAACTCCGGCTCGCGTCCGGTCCGGCGGTCGGGCGGTGTATCTTGGCTTCGTTGGGCGGGCCGTTGAGCTTGGCGCGTCCCCTGCTCGCGGTCTGCCCCGGGATTCGCACAAGTGCCCAGAAGCCTCGTCAGGCCACCGCAAACGTAAAGATTTTTCTTTTAGTGCTAACTAACCAACGTTCACCGGGAAGAAACTGCCAGCGAACACAGTCGCAACCAGCAGTTTTTCAATAAATTGCCCTCTCCACCACAAATTGCTACTATGCTAGTCCGAAGAAACTGTCAACTCTACAACTGAAACTGTCATGAAAGCGTTTGGTGTCACTTGCTTTCTTTATCAGTTTGTTTTAGCAAATGTTTTGTTTATCAGTGTCAGATATAACAGTTAACATTTACTTTTTTATTGTTTTATGTATTGCACGCATATACTGTGCTACTAAACCCATTCGTGTTCAGGGACAGGTTGCTACTAGCCGTGAAATTTTTACCATGAAATTCTAAGGGCCGGTTCTTTTGAGGCTTTTTTTTTCTAGCAGCTTAGTGTGAAAATAAGTCAAAAGCCGAAAAGAACTTGTTTTCGGCTCGGGGCTTAACTTATTTTCACCGCTCTTTTCTTCACAATGAGAAAAAGCTAGAAAAAGCTAGGGGAGAGGTGCTCCCACATAAGCCCACTTAAAAACGAAGGGATATAGCCCATTGAACATGTTGTCCGCACACATTACGCCATATATGCCACCGCCCCACCGTTCACACCCGAACAGAGGCCCTAGAAAGAAATCCAAGAAATCCACGAGGCACTCACTCAAGTGCCTCTTGTCCACACTACGAATGTTTCGTTAACGGTTCAAGGGACTTCATCAACAATCTACGCCAACTCTTCTTCCGCTGCAACTTGAAATTGGTAACGATCTGATCTAACCTTGTATGCATCTTCATAGTGATCCGGGAGTATCTGTAGGACAAATTTTTTGTTTCCTACTGTGTTCCTAACATCTAACACATTCAAGTCCGTGTGTATATTGCACATCTTTATATGTCTCCATGTTCCACAAAATTCACAAATTATGTGGAGTTTGCTTCATATATGTTTGAATAGCTGGTAGGACCTTGGTTCCTTAGCATGGGCTATGTCGGCACTATCCTCAATAGTGTTTCACCAGCTCCAACGTACTTGGAACCCTACCAAGTTCAAGAACTCTTTGATCCAAATACCTACCCATACCCTCCATCGTCGCTTCCAAAGCGGCAATATACTTTGCCTTTGTCATAGAGTCCGCCACAGTGTTCTACTTGGAGCAATTCCAGGTTACTGTGCCACCGTTCATTGTATTCACAAAATCCCGACTGAAATGAAAATCAACTGGATCAATGATAAGGATTGCATCGATGTAACCACTTACAACGATTTTGCATCGGTGTAACCCTTTGCAAATAACTTTTCATCACCTTCATATACGTGAAACATGTCCTTAGCCCTAGATAGATATTTAAGGATATTTTCACTCTTGGCCCATGATCAACACATTAATCACTCCGTATCTTGCTCGCAATTCTTTGGAGCATATGACATATCTGGTTGTGTACATACCATGGAGTACATGATAAATCCAAGTGCAGACGTGTATGGAATCTCACTCATGTGTTCTTGCTCATCAACCGTCTTAGGGTACTGAGTTTTTCCTGAAACATTTTTCGTGTGACCTTAGTGAGAACCTCTTTGTGTTTTTCATACTAAATCACTTTAATATTTTGTCAATATGTATTTTTGGCTTAGCCCTATTAGACGCTATGGTCTATCTCTATTGATATTTATGCCTAGTATACATGTTGTCTAGCCAAGTCCTTCTTTGAAAAATTATTTTTATTGATGTTCTAATTCATGTCAAGAAATTTACATCACTTACAATTAACAATATGGTTTCCCCATAAAGTATTAGAAATGTTATTGGACTCCCATTTAATTTCTTGCAAACACAAGCATCTTCACCATTCTTGATGAAATCAAACTCTTTGACCATTTCATCGAGATGAAGATTCCAGTTCCTTTGTGCTTGCATAAAATGGATCTATGAAGTTTTGCACATTATTCAAGCATCCTTTGGATCGACAAAACCCTTGTGATGTATCATATACACGTTCATATTTAATATTCCATTTAAAAAAGTTTGTTTTGAAGCCCATGTACATATTTCAAAGTTGAAATATCCATCGATTGCTAGAATAACCCGAATTGGCTTAAGCATCGCTACGATGTGATTAGTTATTTCATCGTAGTCAACTTCTTGAACTTGTCAAAAACACTTGGCAACAAGTCAAGTTTTATGGATGTCAGCGGCAACATCCGATGTTGGTTCGTTCGCGACGGTGTGAAGTGGTGTCAGTCAGTTTCACGCCTCCATCATGAGTGTCCTCCTGACAATCGTTGCTTAAGGTGGGAAGACGTCTCACGCATCCGAGCGCCGCTCTGGTCTAACCCGGAGTGTTGGCTGACGCAACTAGTGGAAGATCCATTTTCAAGGCGGTGATTGGAGTACAACTTCCTGTCCAGGGTAAAAACTCTTGTTCTGACCTTCATTGTTCAGGTTCTGTGCCAACAAACTGTGTGTTACCTTGTTGAAGATGTTGTCTACTTGTTGTCGTACTGTCCTTCATTGGTTGGTCTCCACAATCATGATGAAAATCCTTATCCTTGTTGTGTCTGCTTGGATATGGTGATAACGGCGCAAGGGCGGATATCCCTTCTTGAAGGCGTTATTGCCGAAGAAGTCGACTTAGTCGAAGGTGCTGATTCCATATCACGTGTCTCTCGTAGTTATTCAAGTCTTGTACTCGAATTGTTGATGGTTGCTTTGCATCAACTTTAACAAAATGACCATGCGCATCCTTTTCGAAGGCACAAAAAATATCTAAAAATCCCTGACTCTTTGAAGTACGTATGAAATTCTGGACATGAAGGAAGTTATATCATGTCATCTCTTCTGAACACTAGTTTGTTCATGGCAATGGCACGTCGTTCATTACATGTGATGAATAGGAACTTTGGGATATTTTTCTTCAACAAGATCTTATATTGGTCGTGTATTAGGTGAACCGAACTCTTGGAGATGTACCTGTTTTTCACCAGCATCACCGTACTTCAAGGGACACTACGTCCATGACAACGTTTGCACTGGGACAAGTGCACTAATCAAGATTAAATTTTTGAACAAGCGCTTGCAGCCATACAACAGTTCACTCCCTAATTTCTTCATACATGCCACTACACAGGATCACATCCTTAAATAAACACGAGTCACTTGAGACATTATTACAAAAACAGAAGTTCAGAGCTAGTGCTAGTTGACAGAAGTAGAGGGAGAGCCTCACTCATGGCGGGCTTTGTTGGGCGGCTTGACGATGAGAACGGGGCAGCGCGCGTGATGGGCGAGGTAGTCGCTCACGCTGCCCAAAAACGCCCTGCCAATACAATACCACGCGCACAGGGTCAGATTGTGAATCAAAATTTACTGCCGCAGATGCTCACGCGTGTGGCGGACTCGAAATCCTCTGGCTCTGGCAACTGGTACGTACCTCTTGATCATGCCCAGGCCGCGGCTGCCGAGGACGAGCAGGTCGGCGCTCATGTCCTCCATGGCCTGGCAGATGGCCTCCTTGGCGTCGCCCTCCACCACCGCCGCCGAGGCGCTCGCCTGCTTCTGCCTGCACACGTCCAGCGCGCGGGCCACCACGTTCCTGGAGTTCTCCGCCTGCGTCCTCCTCATGGCGTCCATCGCCGTGGGCGGGACGTAGGCCAGGCCTGCTGCGATACGACGCCGCACGCACCAAACGTGTCAGCCTTGAGCGTCAGCGAGCGCGGCCGCGCGCGGGCCGAGTTCATACAGTGAGTGCGCGTGGGATTGTGTGGTACCATAGGCGGAGCGGTCGACGCGGTGCTGGGCGTGGACGACGACGACGGACGCGCCGGGGTGGAGCCGGACGACGTGGTCGAGCGCCCACGACAGCGCGTGCAGGCTCTCCTCGCTCGCGTCCACCGCCGCCACCACCTTCATCGTCGCGCACGGCGCCCGAGCGGCCTCCGCGCCTCCGGCTCCAGGCGCCACGCCGCTCGCCGTCGCCGCGGCCTCGGTGCTCTCCTCCATGACGACGCGCTCGCTTGCGGTTATGCGAAGACCGGCTTCGTGCCTAGCGATCATTGCCTCGATGGCCACATCACCTGTCGTATATATGCGTGCGCGCGCACGCACGGTCGGCGCCGCTAGCTTTTGGATGTGGACATCCCGAGATAGATAGATAGAGACGAGGGGGACGCGGTGGCTTTTGGTCCGTAGCTCCCGCTGTGCGTTCGTCAACTCCTGCTTGCGTCCGGCGCCCGGGCGGTGTATCTTGGCTTCCTTCGGCCGTTGCGCGTGCCATGACAACAGACGCGCGCATGGTCAGCCCGGCCAGAAAGCCCGAAATCCAAGCCAGGCTCAGCTTTTCTGTCCGAAGGCCGGCCCAATAGCCTGAAAATAGGCCCGAACAGGGCATAGATCATTATTTTATATAAGAAATATGTGTAATATGTGTATTTTAAATATTCTAAAAATCATTATTTCAATTAAAAGGCACTTTTCATGTGTTTCGTGCTCGGGCTTGAGATTTTGAGATTAGAAGAAAGTATACTTTTCCCCCTCAAATCCATCTAGCTGGATCAAATTCCCCCCAAAGTCTAAAACCAGTTAAATCAACCCCTCAACTCTTCAATACCGGATCAATTAGCCTTTTAAGTGGTTTTCGGAAGGATTACAGGTGGTTTTGACTAAAAATTGTTGACTGGGGATAATGATGCTGACGTGGCAATGAACGTGAGCAAACAGAGAGTAACCACCACCGCGCCCGTCCACTAGCGGTACACGGCTGCCATGGCTGGGCTCGGCCAGCACCCTCCTGTACCACGCACACGCAACTCGCCTCATGCTTGACCCGCTCGCCTGGCTCACCTACGCCACCCATGGCCGAGGCCATAGCCCCGAGCTTGGCCGGCCATGGCCTGACCAGTGGCGGAGCCAGGAAAATCGAATGAGGAGGGCCAAATGCTGCTAATCTTCATTGAGGAGGGTCGGTGCATCAAAATACACCAATTTAGTGGCAAATAATCATCTTTTCATATACATATTAGACTTAGATGAAAAAATGTTAGGGGGGCCAGGGCCCTTGCTGGTCCCCTGTCTCCGCCACTGGGCCTGACCACCTTGCAGCTGCGTCCCGCACTGCGAGCACGCCCCCAGACGCAACCGCGCTGCCGCACTACAGCGCACACACGCCCCTGCGCGTGTCTGCAGATGCCCAGCCGCCCGTGCTTGTACCGGCGAGCTCCCTTGGCCCGCCATGGCTAAAAGGACCAAGCTCCGTTGCCATGTTTGCACTTTTGGACTGAACGCCTAACCTCACACGAACATCCAGCCACCCAGTTTGCCATGTTTGCCAAGCACAGCACAGCACAAGCACGAACGCCAAGCATGCACGCGTAGCACACTTGACGAACGGTTCGCCGGCTTCGGCGCGGCAGGCTCAACGACCCACGTCGACGTCGCCAACGCCGGTGATCTCGACTTCTTTTTTGTGTCGCGGTCTCGCGGCCGCCGGCCTCGTTTCCTCCATCGCCTCCCTCCCGCCGGCGCGCGTGGCGAACGCGGCGAGGCAGCTCGAGGCGCCCATCGGAGCTGGGGGAGCGATGCCATATTCACCGTGAGGACGCACCTTGGGCACCTCCTGAGCCCCGGCGACCACGCACTCGGCTACAATCTCCGTGGCGCCAGCGCCGACAACCTCAACCTGGATGAATGGTCAGAGCCACTACTTGCCTGGCGCGATGCTTGCTCGTGAAGAACATTGCGTCGCGGGGCACAAGTCAACAACCTATAGTCAAAACCAGCCGCAATCCTTCCCAAAACCACCCGAGGGGCTTATTTATCCGGTATTGCAGAGTTTGGGGGGTGATTTAACCGGTTTTAGACTTTGGGGGGAATTTGATCCAACTAGATGGATTTGAGGGGGGAAGTGTCTCGAACTGAAGACGTCCTGGTTCAGGATAGTACGCACTAACCACTCCGCCAATCAACCCCACGTGACAACTTTGCTCTATTCCTTTCTTTTCTTCTTGGTAGTCTTCGTTTCCTTCTTCTTTACCCCTTTTTTCGTATTTTTTTCCTCCTCCTGGTTCTACAAACTTTCGGAAAATTCGTGATTTAATTTAAAATAGATGAACTTTTTCTCAAATTTGAACAAAATTTTAAGAACTTTTTTCAAATACGATGAACTTTTTTCAAATTCAATGAACTTTATTTCAACTTCCATGAACTTTTTTCAAATTTGATGAAATTTTTCAAATTCGATAAATTTTTTTCAAATTCGATGAACTTTTTTCATATCCGATGAACTTTTTTACAAATTCAATGAACTTTTTTTCTACACCTCACAAAATAAATGAACTTTTGCCTCAGATTCGATGAACTTTTTCAAATTCTATGAACTGTTTTCAAATTTGATGAACTTTTTTTAATTTGATGAACTCTTATTCAACTTTGATGAACTTTTTTCAAATTCGATGAACTTTTTTTCAAATTCTATGAAGTTTTTCCCAATTTTATGAACTTTTCTTCAAATTCGATGGTCTTTTTTCAAAATGGATGAAATTTTTTCACGAACTTTTTTCAAAATCGATGGACGTTTTTGAGTTTGTGAACTTTTCTTCAAAAATGCCGAGTGTTTTCAAATTCACGACATTTTTCAGAATAATTCAAAAATCGAAGTGATATAACAGATGGTATTATGCAAATAAATAGCGCGGCCATGCTGTTCTTATACTGTTGTCGCTGTTATCTGTCACGAATGTCCCTTGGCTCTAGTGGTTAGACAAACTTAGATAAAGAAGGCACCGACCTGAGTTCGAATCCAGGAAACACACTTTTTTGCAATTTTCGACCTCGCTGCGATCCTCCTTCATGGGCCGGCCCATCAAGGTGCGGCCGTGTGCGCCAGCGAGCTGTTCGGGCGCATAAGGCGCCGAACAGGAGCTCTCGTTCCTGTAAGCGCCGATACGCGCCGCTGGCGCCTGCAGGAACGCGAACTGGGCCGGCCCAGGAAACGCAGCGAGGCACAGCTAGGTAACAAAAATTGAGAAAATGTGCGGTAGAGCGAGGATTCGATCTCTGACCGCCCAGCCACTAGGCCGACCTCCCGTATGCTGTTCATTTCGAGGACAGCCTGAGTACACAATTTAAAAAACGTGAATCCATATGGACTATATACACAGCCTGAGATCGAATGAACAGCATAGGCTGTGTATATATGCGGTAGAGCGAGGATTCGATCTCTGATGCTTATTATACACAGCCTGTTCATTTGGACTATATACACTGCCTATATGGGCGGTCAGAGATCGAATCCTCGCTCTACCGCACAATATACATAGCCTATATGCTTATTATTTTATGATGAAATGAAATGAAAAAAGAAAAATGAATGCACAATATAAAAAACGTGAATTTCAAAGAAAGTTCATAAAATTGAAAAGGTTCATACAAACTGAAAAAAAATGAATTTGAGAGAACTTCACAAATTTCTAAAAAGTTCACAAAATTTAGGATAAAGTTCATGAAATTTCGAAAACAGTTCACAATTTTGGAAAAAAGTTTCATTGATTTCGAAAATAGTTCACCGATTTTGAACAAAAAATTCACCAACTTAAAAAAGTTCATCGATTTTGAATAAAAAAGTTCATCAAATTTGAAAAAACAGTTAACTAATTTTGAAAAAAGTTTGTTGATTTTGAAAAAAGTTCATCAACTTAGAAAAAGTTCATCTAAATTGGAAAAAGTTCATCAATTTGAAAAAAAGTTCATCGATTTAAAAAAAACTCGTTGATTTTGAAAAAAAGTTCATGAAAATTGAAAAAAGGTTCATCCAATTTGAAAAAGTTCATAGAATTTCAAAAAAGTTTATCGAATTTGAAAAAAAGTTCATCGAATTCAAAGGGGTGCAAGGGGAACCTGGCCATACAAAAAGGAAAAACAAAAAGGAAAAAGGAAAATAGGAAAAAGGAAAAAGGAAAAAGGAAACAAGGGAGAATAAAAGAAAGAAAACATTGTAACTTTTTTAGGATTAGCTGCGTGGTGGGCTGGTAAGGGATGCATGTAGCGACGAGCGAGGTCGCAGGTTCGAGTCGCAACCTGCTGCATAGCTTTTTTGCGTTCTAAAAACAAGAAGAAAAAACCTCAGGCATCCCTACATGGGCCGACCCATCACGGAGCGCTGCAGGCGCCAGTTTGCGAAATGCACAGAAACGGGCGCCTGCAGCGCTAAATAGGAAATGCCCTTGCTCGGTGCCAAATCAAACCGCAACGTCATCTACTCACGTACTACTAGTGGCGTGTTTCATAGGCTGCATCCAGCCCAATCGGACCTCTGCGGTGCAAAAATAGGGCGTTTGGTTGGTTGAGCTGCATCTGTTTTTAGCCCGCGCGAAACTTAAATCAGTTTCAGGTCAAGCTGAGGGGAATGGCTGAATCGACCGTTTTTCGCGACCCAGGCTCATAACTCCCCCTTTCGAGTCACCTCCCCCCCCACACACAGGCACAAACACACACACACGGGCACACACACACACACACATGCACACACACACACATACACACACACTGAAGGAAATATGCCCTAGAGGCAATAATAAAGTTATTATTTATTTCCTCATATCATGATAAATGTTTTTTATTCATGCTACAATTGTATTAACCGGAAACATGATACATGTGTGAATACATAGACAAACATATAGTCACTAGTATGCCTCTACTTGACTAGCTCATTAATCAAAGATGGTTATGTTTCCTAAACATAGACATGTGTTGTCATTTGATTAATGGGATCACATCATTAGGAGAATGATGTGATTGACATGACCCATTCCGTTAGCCTAGCACTTGATCGTTTAGTATATTGCTATTGCTTTCTTCATGACTTATAGATGTTCCTGTAACTATGAGATTATGCAACTCCCGTTTACCGGAGGAACACTTTGGGTGCTACTAAATGTCACAACGTAACTGGGTGATTATAAAGGAATACTACAAGTGTCTCCAAAGGTACATGTTGGGTTGACGTATTTCGAGATTAGGTTTTGTCACTCCGATTGTCGGAGAGGTATCTCTGGGCCCTCTCGGTAATGCACATCACTATAAGCCTTGCAAGCAATGTAGCTAATGAGTTAGTTACGGAATGATGCATTACGTAACGAGTAAAGAGGCTTGCCGGTAACGAGATTGAACTAGGTATTAGATACCGACGATCGAATCTCGGGCAAGTAACATGCCGATGACAAAGGGAACAACGTATGTTGTTATGCGGTTTGACCGATAAAGATCTTCGTAGAATATGTAGGAGCCAATATGAGCATCCAGGTTCCGCTATTGGTTATTGACCGAGAATAGTTCTAGGTCATGTCTACATAGTTCTCGAACCCGTAGGGTCCGCACGCTTGACGTTACGATGACAGTTTTATTATGAGTTTATATATTTTGATGTACCGAAGGTTGTTCGGAGTCCCGGATGTGATCCAGGACATGACGAGGAGTCTCGAAATGGACGAGACATAAAGATTGATATATTGGAAGCCTATATTTGGATATCGGAATTGTTCCGGGAGAAACCGGGATTTTTCCGGAGTACCGGGGGTTACCGGAACCCCCCCCCCCCCCCCCCGGGGGTTATTGGGCCTACATGGGCCATGAGGGAGAAGAGGAGGGCCGGCCAGGGCAGGCCGCGCGCCCCCTTCCCCCTAGTCCGAATAGGACAAGGAGGGGGGGGGGGGGGCGCCCCCCCTTTCCTCTTTCCCCTCCCCCCTTTCCTTCTCTACCAAGGCAAGAGGGGGGAGTCCTACTCCCGGTGGGAGTAGGACTCCTCCAGGCGCACCCCTTGGGGGCCGCCCGCACCTCCCCCTCCCTCCTTTATATACGGGGGTAGGGGGGCACCCTAGCACACACAAGTTGATCTACGTGATCGTTCCTTAGCCGTGTGCGGTGCCCCCCTCCACCATATTCCACCTCGGTCATATCGTCACGGAGTTTAGGCGAAGCCCTGCGCCGGTAGAACATCATCATCGTCACCACGCCGTCGTGCTGACGGAACTCATCCCCGACACTTTGCTGGATCGAAGTCCGGGGATCGTCATCGAGCTGAACGTGTGCTGAACTCGGAGGTGCCGTACGTTCGGTACTTGGATCGGTCGGATCGTGAAGACGTACGACTACATCAACCACGCTGTCATAACGCTTCCGCTTATAGTCTACGAGGGTACGTGGACATTACTCTCCCCTCTCATTGCTATGCATCACCATGATCTTGCGTGTGCGTAGGAATTTTTTTGAAATTACTACGTTCCCCAACAGTGGCATCCGAGCCAGGTTTTATGCGTAGATGTCATATGCATGAGTAGAACACAAGTGAGTTGTGGGCGATACAAGTCATACTGCTTACCAGCATGTCATACTTTGGCTCAGCGGTATTGTGAGATGAAGCGGCCTGGACCGACATTACGCGTACGCTTACGCGAGACTGGTTTCACCGTTACGAGCACTCGTGCTTAAAGGTGACTGGCGGGTGTCTGTCTCTCTCACTTTAGCTAAATCGAGTGTGGCTACGCCCGGTCCTTGCGAAGGTTAAAACAGCATTAACTTGACAAACTATTGTTGTGGTTTTGATGCGTAGGTAAGAACGGTTCTTGCTAAGCCCGTAGCAGCCACGTAAAATTTGCAACAACAAAGTAGAGGACGTCTAACTTGTTTTTGCAGGGCATGTTGTGATGTGATATGGTCAAACGTGATGCTACATTTTATTGTATGAGATGATCATGTTTTGTAACCAAAGTTATCGGCAACTGGCAGGAGCCATATGGTTGTCGCTTTATTGTATGAAATGCAAACGCCCTATAATTGCTTTACTTTATCACTAAGCGGTAGCGATAGTCGTAGAAGCAATAGATGGCGTAACGACAACGATGCTACGATGGAGATCAAGGTGTCGCGCCGGTGATGATGGTGATCACGACGGTGCTTTGAAGATGGAGATCACAAGCACAAGATGATGATGGCCATATCATATCACTTATATTGATTGCATGTGATGTTTATCCTTTATGCATCTTATCTTGCTTTGATTGACGGTAGCATTTTAAGATGATCTCTCACTAAATTATCAAGAAGTGTTCTCCCTGAGTATGCACCGTTGCGAAAGTTCTTCATGCTGAGACACCACGTGATGATCGGGTGTGATAGGCTCTACGTTCAAATACAACGGGTGCAAAACAGTTGCACACGCGGAATACTCAGGTTAAACTTGACGAGCCTAGCATATAATAGATATGGCCTCGGAACACGGAGACCGAAAGGTCGAGCGTGAATCATATAGTAGATATGATCAACATATTGATGTTCACCGTTGAAACTACTCCATCTCACGTGACGATCGGACATGGTGTAGTTGATATGGATCACGTAATCACTTAGAAGATTAGAGGGATGTCTATCTAAGTGGGAGTTCTTAAGTAATATGATTAATTGAACTTAAATTTATTATGAACTTAGTACCTGATAGTATTTTGCTTGTCTATGTTTGTTGTAGATAGATGGCTCGTGCTGTTGTTCCGTTGAATTTTAGTGCGTTCCTTGAGAAAGCAAAGTTGAAAGATGATGATAGCAATTACACGGACTGGGTCCGTAACCTGAGGATTATCCTCATTGCTGCACAGAAGAATTACGTCCTGGAAGCACCGCTGGGTGCCAGGCCTGATGCTGATGCAACTGACGATGTTAAGAACATCTGGCAGAGCAAAGCTGATGACTACTCGATAGTTCAGTGTGCCATGCTTTACGGCTTAGAACCGGGTCTTCAACAATGTTTTGAACGTCATGGAGCATATGAGATGTTCCAGGAGTTGAAGTTAATATTTCAAGCAAATGCCCGGATTGAGAGATATGAAGTCTCCAATAAGTTCTATAGCTGCAAGATGGAGGAGAATAGTTCCGTCAATGAACACATACTCAAAATGTCTGGGTATAATAATCACTTGATTCAACTGGGAGTTAATCTTCCTGATGATAGTGTCATTGACAGAATTCTTCAATCACTGCCACCAAGCTACAAGAGCTTCGTGATGAACTATAATATGCAAGGGATGGACAAGACTATGCCCGAACTCTTCGCAATGCTAAAAGCCGCGGAGGTAGAAATCAAGAAGGAGCATCAAGTGTTGATGGTTAACAAGACCACCAGTTTCAAGAAAAAGGGCAAAGGGAAGAAGAAGGGGAACTTCAAGAAGAACAGCAAACAAGTTGCTGCTCAAGAGAAGAAACCCAAGTCTGGACCTAAGCCTGAGACTGAGTGCTTCTATTGCAAGCAGACTGGACACTGGAAGCGGAACTGCCACAAGTATTTGGTGGATAAGAAGGATGGCAAAGTGAACAAAGGTATATGTGATATACATGTTATTGATGTGTACCATACTAATGCTCGCAGTAGTACCTGGGTATTTGATACTGGTTCTGTTGCTAATATTTGCAACTCGAAACAGGGACTACGGATTAAGCGAAGATTGGCTAAGGACGAGGTGACGATGCGCGTGGGAAATGGTTCCAAAGTCGATGTGATCGCGGTCGGCACGCTACCTCTACATCTACCATCGGGATTAGTTTTAGACCTAAATAATTGTTATTTGGTGCCAGCGTTGAGCATGAACATTATATCTGGATCTTGTTGGATGAGAGACGGTTATTCATTTAAGTCAGAGAATAATGGTTGTTCTATTTATATGAGTAATATCTTTTATGGTCATGCACCCTTGAAGAGTGGTCTATTTTTATTGAATCTCGATAGTAGTGATACACATGCTCATAGTGTTGAAACCAAAAAATACAGAGTTAATAATGATAGTGCAACTTATTTGTGGCACTGCTGTTTAGGTCATATCGGTGTAAAGCGCATGAAGAAACTCCATACTGATGGGCTTTTGGAATCACTTGATTATGAATCACTTGGTACTTGCGAACCGTGCCTCATGGGCAAGATGACTAAAACGCCGTTCTCCGGAACTATGGAGCGAGCAACTGATTTGTTGGAAATCACACATACTGATGTTTGTGGTCCAATGAATGTTGAGGCTCGCGGCGGGTATCGTTATTTTCTCACATTCATAGATGATTTGAGCAGATATGGGTATATCTACTTAATGAAACACAAGTCTGAAACATTTGAAAAGTTCAAAGAATTTCAGAGTGAAGTGGAAAATCATCGTAACAAGAAAATAAAATTTCTACGATCTGATCATGGAGAAGAATATTTGAGTTACGAGTTTGGTTTACATTTGAAACAATGCGGAATAGTTTCACAACTCACACCACCCGGAGCACCACAACGAAATGGTGTGTCCGAACGTCGTAATCGTACTTTACTAGATATGGTGTGATCTATGATGTCTCTTACTGATTTACCGCTATCGTTTTGGGGTTATGCTTTAGACACGACCGCATTCACGTTAAATAGGGCACCATCAAAATCCGTTGAGACGACGCCTCATGAACTGTGGTTTGGCAAGAAACCAAAGTTGTCGTTTCTTAAAATTTGGGGTTGCGATGCTTATGTGAAGAAACTTCAACCAGATAAGCTCGAACCCAAATTGGAGAAATGTGTCTTCATAGGATACCCAAAAGAGACTGTTGGGTACACCTTCTATCACAGATCCGAAGGCAAGATTTTTGTTGCAAAATTCGGATCCTTTCTAGAGAAGGAGTTTCTCTCGAAAGAAGTGAGTGGGAGGAAAGTAGAACTTGATGAGGTAACTGTACCTGCTCCCTTATTGGAAAGTAGTTCATCACAAGAACCGGTTCCTGTGACAACTACACCAATCAGTGAGGAAGCTAATGATATTGATCATGAAACTTCAGATCAAGTTTCTACTGAACCTCGTAGGTCTACCAGAGTAAGATCCGCACTAGAGTGGTACGGTAATCCTATTATGGAAGTCATGTTACTTGACCATGATGAACCTACAAACTATGAGGAAGCGATGATGAGCCCAGATTCCGCAAAATGGCTAGAGGCCATGAAATCTGAGATGGGATCCATGTATGAGAACAAAGTATAGACTTTGGTTGACTTGTCCGATGATCGGCAAGCCATTGAAAATAAATGGATTTTTAAGAAGACTGACGCTGATGGTAATGTAACTGACTATAAAGCTCGACTTGTTGCAAAAGGTTTTCGACAAGTTCAAGGGGCTGACTACGATGAGACTTTCTCACCTGTAGCGATGCTTAAGTCTGTCTGAATCATGTTAGCAATTGCTGCATTTTATGATTATGAAATTTGGCAAATGGATGTCAAAACTGCATTCTTGAATGGATTTCTGGAAGAAGAGTTGTATATGATGCAACCAGAAGGTTTTGTTGATCCAAAAGGTGCTAACAAAGTGTGCAAGCTCCAGCGATCCATTTATGGACTGGTGCAAGCATCTCGGAGTTGGAATAAATGCTTTGATAGTGTGATCAAAGCATATGGTTTTATACAGACTTTTGGAGAAGCCTGTATTTACAAGAAAGTGAGTGGGAGCTCTGTAGCATTTCTGATATTATATGTAGATGACATATTATTAATTGGAAATGATATAGAATTTTGGGATAGCATAAAGGGATACTTGAATAAAAGTTTTTCTAGGAAAGACCTCGGTGAAGCTGCTTATATATTGGGCATCAAGATTTATAGAGATATATCAAGACGCTTAATTGGACTTTCACAAAGCACATACCTTGATAAAGTTTTGAAAAAGTTCAAAATGGATCAGGCAAAGAAAGGGTTCTTGCCCGTACTACAAGGTGTGAAGTTGAGTCAAACTCAATGCCCGACCACGGCAGAAGATAGAGAGAAAATGAAAGATGTTCCCTATGCTTCAGCCATAGGCTCTATCATGTATGCAATGCTGTGTACCAGACCTGACGTGTGCTTAGCAATAAGCTTGGCAGGAAGGTACCAAAGTAATCCAGGAGTGGATCACTGGACAGCGGTCAAGAACATCCTGAAATACCTGAAAAGGACTAAGGATATGTTTCTCGTATATGGAGGTGACAAAGAGCTAGTCGTAAATGGTTACGTCGATGCAAGCGTTGACACTGATCCGGACGATTCTAAATCGCAAACCGGATACGTGTTTTTATTAAACGGTGGAGCTGTAAGTTGGTGCAGTTCTAAAGAAAGCGTCATGGCGGGATCTACATGTGAAGCAGAGTACATAGCTGCTTCGGAAGCAGCAAATGAAGGAGTCTGGACGAAGGAGTTCATTTCCGATCTAGGTGTCATACCTAGTGCATCGGGACCAATGAAGATCTTCTGTGATAATACTGGTGCAATTGCCTTGGCAAAGGAATCCAAATTTCACAAGAGGACCAAGCACATCAAGAGACGCTTCAATTCTATCCGGGATCAAGTCCAGGTGGGAGGCATAGAGATTTGCAAGATACATATGGATCTAAATGTTGCAGACCCATTGACTAAGCCTCTTCCACGAGCAAAACATGATCAGCACCAAGACTCCATGGGTGTTAGAATCATTACTGTGTAATCTAGATTATTGACTCTAGTGCAAGTGGGAGACTGAAGGAAATATGCCCTAGAGGCAATAATAAAGTTATTATTTATTTCCTCATATCATGATAAATGTTTATTATTCATGCTAGAATTGTATTAACCGGAAACATGATACATGTGTGAATACATAGACAAACATATAGTCACTAGTATGCCTCTACTTGACTAGCTCATTAATCAAAGATGGTTATGTTTCCTAAACATAGACACGTGTTGTCATTTGATTAATGGGATCACATCATTAGGAGAATGATGTGATTGACATGACCCATTCCGTTAGCCTAGCACTTGATCGTTTAGTATATTGCTATTGCTTTCTTCATGACTTATACATGTTCCTGTAACTATGAGATTATGCAACTCCCGTTTACCGGAGGAACACTTTGGGAGCTACCAAACGTCACAACGTAACTGGGTGATTATAAAGGAATACTACAGGTGTCTCCAAAGGTACATGTTGGGTTGGCGTATTTCGAGAGTAGGTTTTGTCACTCCGATTGTCGGAGAGGTATCTCTGGGCCCTCTCGGTAAGGCACATCACTATAAGCCTTGCAAGCAATGTAGCTAATGAGTTAGTTACGGAATGATGCATTACGTAACGAGTAAAGAGACTTGCCGTAACAAGATTGAACTAGGTATTAGATACCGACGATCAAATCTCGGGCAAGTAACATGCCGATGACAAAGGGAACAACGTATGTTATTATGCGGTTTGACCGATAAAGATCTTCGTAGAATATGTAGGAGCCAATATGAGCATCCAGGTTCCGCTATTGGTTATTGACCGAGAATAGTTCTAGGTCATGTCTACATAGTTCTCGAACCCGTAGGGTCCGCACGCTTAATGTTAGGATGATAGTTTTATTATGAGTTTATATATTTTGATGTACCGAAGGTTGTTCGGAGTCCCTGATGTGATCCAGGACATGACGAGGAGTCTCGAAATGGATGAGACATAAAGATTGATATATTGGAAGCCTATATTTGGATATCGGAATTGTTCCAGGAGAAACCGAGATTTTTCCAGAGTATCGGGGGTTACCGAAACCCCCCCAGGGGTTATTGGGCCTACATGGGCCATGTGGGAGAAGAGGAGGGCCGGCCAGGGCAGGCCGCGCGCCCCCCTCCCCCCTAGTCCGAATAGGACAAGAAGGGGGGGGGCGCCCCCCTTTCCTCTTTCCCCTCCCCCCTTTCCTTCTCTACCAAGGCAAGAGGGGGGAGTCCTACTCCCGGTGGGAGTAGGACTCCTCCAGGCGCACCCCTTGGGGGCCGGCCGCACCTCCCCCTCCCTCCTTTATATACGGGGGCAGGGGGCACCCTAGCACACACAAGTTGATCTACGTGATCGTTGCTTCGCCGTGTGCGGTGCCCCCCTCCACCATATTCCACCTCGGTCATATCGTCGCGGAGTTTAGGCGAAGCCCTGCGCCGGTAGAACATCATCATCGTCACCACATCGTCGTGCTGACGGAACTCATCCCCGACACTTTGCTGGATCAGAGTCCGGGGATCGTCATCGAGCTGAACGTGTGCTGAACTCGGAGGTGCCGTATGTTCGGTACTTGGATCGGTCGGATCATGAAGACGTACGACTACATCAACCGCATTGTCATAACGCTTCCTCTTACGGTCTACGAGGGTACATGGACATTACTCTCCCCTGTCATTGCTATGCATCACCATGATCTTGCGTGTGCGTAGGATTTTTTTTGAAATTACTACGTTCCCCAACACACACATGCACACATCTCTCTCTCTCCCCTTCATGCTCTCCAATTACAGATTCACAGTCATGCCATCCCCACCCCCCATCCTTGCCTCGCCGGCAGCAACGCCATCCAAGACTCGTGGGTGGTCGACCTTGCATCCGGCATTGACATGATGTTGGCAATCTAGGCGTCATCCCCATCTGAGCCACAAGCAGCAACCATTGACTGACTAGTCAATGCGGCTCCTGCTCCAGAGGTAATCATTTGGGGTGCATCGATGGAGGGAAGCCCGTCGGCTGCGACGACGGCGGTCATTGTCTTTTTTACCCCCGTAGGAGGTTTTTCTCCCCTTGCTTTGGGGCAAGGCGAGGGGAGCACGGTCGGAGCATCATTGAAGTAGCTTGGGTCCTCAGATCAGCGTCGGTGATTTCCATCTTGATGGATACTCAGTGGTCCCCGCTTACTCTGTGCAATTTATGGGAACCTTGTACTCACCTATGGATCACACGGTTTGGAAGGTGTGCTCCGCCCAAAGTCAAATTATTTGCTTGGTTGGCCAATCAAAATAAATTTTGGACCGACAACTACTTGGCCTGAAGGAAATATGCCCTAGAGGCAATAATAAAGTTGTTATTTTATATTTCCTTATTCATGATAAAGGTTTATTATTCATGCTAGAATTGTATTGATCGAAAACCTAAATACATGTGTGAATACATAAACAAACAACGTGTCCCTAGTGAGCCTCTACTAGACTAGCTCGTTGATCAAAGATGGTTAAGGTTTCATAACCATGGACATGAGTTTTCATTTGACAACGGGATCACATCATTAGGAGAATGACGTGATGGACAAGACCCATCCGTTAGCTTAGCATAATGATTGTTCAGTTTTATTGCTATTGCTTTCTTCATGTCAAATACATATTCCTTCGACTATGAGATTATGCAACTCCCGGATACCGGAGGAATGCTTGTGTACTATCAAACATCACAACGTAACTGGGTGATTATAAAGATGCTCTACAGGTATCTCCGAAGGTGTTTGTTGAGTTGGTATAGATCGAGATTAGGATTTGTCATTCTGAGTATCAGAGAGGTATCTCTGGACCCTCTCGGTAATACACATTATAAGCTTGCAAGCAAAGGACTAAGGAGTTAGTCACGAGGTGATGTATTACGGAACGAGTAAAGAGACTTGTCGGTAACAAGATTGAACTAGGTATGAAGATACCGATGATCGAATCTCGGGCAAGTAACATACTGATGGACAAAGGGAATTACATATGTTGTCATAACGATTCGACCGATAAAGATCTTCGTAGAATATGTAGGAGCCAATATGGGCATCCAGGTTCCTCTATTAGTTACTGACTGGAGAGGTGTCTCGGTCATGTCTACATAGTTCTCGAATTCGTAGGGTCCGCACGCTTAACATTCGATGATGATATATTATTATATGAGTTATGTGATTTGGTGACCGAATGTTGTTTGGAGGCTTGGATGAGATCACAGACATGAAGAGGAGTCTCAAAATGGTCGAGAGGTAAATATTGATATATATGACGATGGTATTCGGACACCGGAAGTGTTTCAGGGGGTATCGGGTACTTATCGGGTCACCGGAAGGGGTTCCGAGCACACCTAGCAAAAGATATGGGCCTTATGGGCCAAGAGGGGAAACACATCAGCCACAAGGGGCTGGTGCGCCCCTCATATGGGCCGGCCTAGGAGGAGAAGGAAAGAGGGGAAGGGAAAGGAATGTGTGGAATAGGACTCCCCCTTCCTTCCCTCTCCCCTCTCTTTCCTTCCCCCTCTGAGAAACGTGGCAGGCGGGTGCGGCCAAGGGCAGCCCAAGTAGGATTCAGACCTACTTGGGGCACCTCTTGGCCTTTCCCCTCTCCCTCCCACCTATATATATGGGGAGGGGGTGCCTAGCACACCCAAGACAATTGCCTAGCCGTGTGTGGCGCCCCCTCCACTGTTTACACCTCGGTCATATTTTCATAGTGCTTAGGCAAAGCCCTGCGAGGATCACTTCACCATCACCGTCACCATGCTGTCGTGCTGACCAAACTCATCTACTACCTCGACATCTTGCTGGATCAAGAAGGCGAGGGACGTCACCGAGCTGAACGTGTGCCGAACACGGAGGTGTCATGCGTTCGGTACTTGATCGGTTGAAGCGCGAAGAAGTTTGACTACATCAATCGCGTTGTGAAACGCATCCACTTATGGTTTATGATACGTCTCCAACGTATCTATAATTTTTGATTATTCCATGCTATTATATTATCATTCTTGGATGTTTTACAATCATTTTATAACATTTTTTGGTACTAACCTATTGACATAGTGCCCAATGCCAGTTGCTGTTTTCTGCTTGTTTTTTACATCCCAGGAAATCAATACCAAACAGAGTCCAAACGCAGCGAAAGTTTTTGTGGATTTTTTCTAGAACAGAAGACACCTGTTGGGCCAAAGAAGTACCAGAGGACTGCTCCGAGGGGAGCACAACCCACCAGGGCGTGCCTAGGGGCCCAGGCACACCTAGGTGGGTTGTGCCCACCTCGGTGGCCTCCCGCACCGCCTCTTTGCTCTATAAATACCCCAATATTCCAGAAACCCTAGGGGACTTGAGGAAAATCAATTCCAGCTGCCGCAAGTTCCAGAACCACCAGATCCAATCTAGACACCATCACGGAGGGGTTCATCATCCACATTGGTGCCTCTTTGATGATGCATGAGTAGTTCATTGTAGACCTTCGGGTCCATAGTTAGTAGCTAGATGGCTTTCTCTCTTGTTTGATTCTCAATACAATGGTTTCTTGGATATCCATATGATGTAACTCTTTTTGTGGTGTGTTTGTTAGGATCCGATGAACTTTGAGTTTATGATCAGATCTATGTTTTTATCCTTGAAAGTTATTTGAGTCTTCTTTGATCTCTTATATGCATGATTGCTTATATCCTCATATTTCTTCTCCGACATTTGGTTTTTGTTTGGCCAACTTGATCTATTTATCT
This sequence comes from Triticum timopheevii, assembly GCA_963921465.1. Lineage (NCBI taxonomy): Eukaryota > Viridiplantae > Streptophyta > Magnoliopsida > Poales > Poaceae > Triticum > Triticum timopheevii. Next base: position 516,322,401 of record OY997270.1, read on the forward strand.
TGCAATGGGAAGAGGTGCTTTGTGATGGGTTCGATCTTACGGTGCTTGATCCCAGTGATAGAAGGGGAACCGACACGTATGCATCGTTGCTATTAAGGATAACAAGATGGGGTCTATTTCTACATAAATAGATCTTGTCTACATCATGTCATCGTTCTAATTGCATTACCACGTTTTTCCGTGAACTTGATATACTAGATGCATGCTGGATAGTGGTCGATGTGTGGAGTAATAGTAGTAGATGCAGACAGGAATCGGTCTACTAATCTTAGACGTGATGCCTATATTGTTGGAAATATTCCCTAGAGGCAATAATAAATTAGTTATTATTATTATATTTCCTTGTTCATGATAATCGTTTATTATCCATGCTACAATTGTATTGATAGGAAACTCAGATACATGTGTGGGTACATAGACAACACCATGTCCCTAGTAAGCCTCTAATTGACTAGCTCATTGATCAATAGATGCTTACGGTTTCCTGACCATGGGCATTGGATGTCGTTGATAACGGGATCACATCATTAGGAGAATGATGTGATGGACAAGACCCAATGCTAAGCCTAGCACAAAGATCGTGTAGTTCGTATGCTAAAGCTTTTCTAATGTCAAGTATCATTTCCTTAGACCATGAGATTGTGCAACTCCCGGATACCGTAGGAATGCTTTGGGTGTACCAAACGTCACAACGTAACTGGGTGGCTATAAAGGTGCACTACGGGTATCTCCGAAAGTGTCTGTTGGGTTGGCACGAATTGAGACTGGGATTTGTTACTCCAGTTGACGGAGAGGTATCTCTGGGCCCACTCGGTAGGACATCATCATAATGTTCACAATGTGACCAAGGGGTTGATCACGGGATGATGTGTTACGGAATGAGTAAAGAGACTTGCCGGTAATGAGATTGAACAAGGTATTGGCATACCAATGATCGAATCTCGGGCAAGTACAATACCGCTACATGAAGGGAATTGTATACGGGATTGATTGAGTCCTTGACATCGTGGTTCATCCGATGAGATCATCGTGGAACATGTGGGAGCCAACATGGGTATCCAGATCCCGCTGTTGGTTATCGGCCGGAGAGTTGTCTCGGTCATGTCTACATGGTTCCCGAACCCGTAGGGTCTACACACTTAAGGTTCGATGACGCTAGGGTTATAGGGAATAGATACACGTGGTTACCGAATGTTGTTCGGAGTCCCAGATGAGATCCCGGACGTCACGAGGAGTTCCGTAATGGTCCGGAGGTAAAGATTTATATATGGGAAGTCCTGTTTTGGTCACCGAAAAAGTTTCGGGTGTTATCGGTAACGTACCGGGACCACCGGGAGGGTCCCGGGGGTCCACCAAGTGGGGCCACCGGCCCCGGAGGGCTGCATGGGCCAAGTGTGGGAGGGGACCAGCCCCAGGTGGGCTGTTGCGCCCCCCACAAGGGCCCAAGGCGCCTAGGGTTTGCGGAGGGGGCGCACCCACCTTACTTGGGGGGCAAGTTTCCCCTCTCCCCCCCTTGGCCGCACCCTAGATGGGATCTAGGGGCTGCCGCACCCCTTGGGGTGGGAACCCTAGAGGGGGCGCAGCCCCCTCCCTCTCCCCTATATATACTTGAGGTTTTGTGGTTGCCATACACAAGAGTTTCCACCTCTCCCTGGCGCAGCCCTACCTCTCTTTGTTCTCGTCTCTCGCGTTGCTTGGCGAAGCCCTGCTGGATTACCACGCTCCTCCACCACCACCACGCCGTTGTGCTACTTCTGGACGGAGTCTTCCTCAACCTCTCCCTCTCTCCTTGCTGGATCAAGGCATGGGAGACGTCACCGGGCTGCACGTGTGTTGAACGCGGAGGTGCCGTCTGTTCGGCACTAGGATCTCCGGTGATTTGGATCACGGCGAGTACGACTCCTTCAACCCCATTCTCTTGAACGCTTTCGCTTAGCGATCTACAAGGGTATGTAGATGCACTCATCTCTCTCTCGTTGCTAGTCTCTCCATAGATAGATCTTGGTGACTCGTAGGAAAATTTTGAATTTCTGCTACGTTCCCCAACAGTGGCATCATGAGCTAGGTCTATTGCGTAGATTCTTTGCACGAGTAGAACACAAAGTAGTTGTGGGCGTTGATTTTGTTCAATATGCTTACCGTTACTAGTCCAATCTTGTTTCAACGGTATTGTGGGATGAAGCGGCCCGGACCGTCCTTACACGTACACTTACGTGAGACAGGTTCCACCGATTGACATGCACTTGTTGCATAAGGTGGCTAGCGGGTGCCAGTCTCTCCCACTTTAGTCGGATCGAATTCGATGAAAAGGGTCCTTATGAAGGGTAAATAGCAATTGACATATCACGTTGTGGTTTTTGCGTAGGTAAGAAATGTTCTTGCTAGAAACCCATAGCAGCCACGTAAAACATGCAAACAACAATTTGAGGACGTCTAACTTGTTTTTGCAGGGTATGCTATGTGATGTGATATGGACAAAAGAATGTGATGAATGATAGGTGATGTATGAGATTGATCATGTTCTTGTAATAGGAATCACGACTTGCATGTCGATGAGTATGACAACCGGCAGGAGCCATAGGAGTTGTCTTAATTTATTGTATGACCCGCGTATCATTGAACAACGCCATGTAATTACTTTACTTTATTGCTAACCGGTAGCCATAGTAGTAGAAGTAATAAGTTGGCGAGATAACTTCATGGAGACATGATGATGGAGATCATGGTGCCATGCCGGTGAGGATGATGATCGTGGAGCCCCGAAGATGGAGATCAAAAGGAGCAAAATGATATTGGCCATATCATGTCATTTTTTGATTGCATGTGATGTTTATCATGTTTATGCATCTTATTTGCTTAGAACGACGGTAGTAAATAAGATGATCCCTCATTAAAATTTCAAGAAAGTGTTCCCCCTAACTGTGCACTGTTGCGAAAGTTCGTCGTTTCGAAGCACCACGTGATAATCGGGTGTGATAGATTCTATCATTCACATACAACGGGTGTAAGCCAGATTTACACACGCGAAACACTTAGGTTAACTTGACAAGCGTAGCATGTACAGACATGGCCTCGAAACACAAGAGACCAAAAGGTCGAGCATGAGTCGTATGGTGGATACGATCAACATGAAGATGTTCGCCGATGATGACTAGTCCGTCTCACGTGATGATCGGACACGGCCTAGTTGATTCGGATCATGTAATCACTTAGATTACTAGAGGGATGTGTATCTGAGTGGGAGTTCATAAGATGAACTTAATTATCCTGAACATAGTCAAAAGCCCTTTGCAAATTATGTCATAGCTCGTGCTTTAGTTCTACTGTTTTAGATATGTTCCTAGAGAAAATATAGTTGAAAGTTAACAGTAGAAATTATGCGGACAGTAGAAGGCTTATGTCCTTAGTGCACCGCTCGGTGTGCTGAACCTCGAACGTCGTCTGTGGATGTTGCGAACATCTGACATACACGTTTAGATAACTACGTGATAGTTCAGTAATGTTAAAAAGGTTTAGAATTGAGGCACCGAAGACGATTTCGTAATGTCGCGGAACATATGAGATGTTTCGAGGGCTGAAATTGGGATTTCAGGATCGTGCCCACGTCAAGAGGTATGAGACCTCCGACGAGTTTTCTAGCCTACAAACTAAGGGAGAAGATCTCAATCGTTGAGCTTGTACTCAGATTGTCTGGGTACAACAATCACTTGAATCGAGTGGGAGTTAATCTTCCAGATAAGATAGTGATGTTTCTCCAAAGTCATTGCACCAAGCTACTAGAGCTTCGTGATGAACTATAACATATCAGGGATAGATATGATGATCCTTGAAGTATTCGTGATGTTTGACACCGCGAAAGTAGAAATCAAGAAGGAGCATCAATTGTTGATGGTTAGTGAAACCACTAGTTTCAAGAAGGGCAAGGGCAAGAAGGGGTACTTCATGAAACGTCAAATCAGTTGCTGCTCCAGTGAAGAAACCCAAGGTTGAACCCAAACCCGAGACTAAGTGCTTCTATAATAAGGGGAACAACCACTGGAGCAGAATTACCCTAGATACTTGGTAGATGAGAAGGCTGGCAAGGTCGATAGAAGTATATTGGATATACATTATGTTAATGTGTACTTTACTAGTACTCCTAGTAGCACCAGGGTATTAAGATACCGGTTCAGTTGCCAAGTGTTAGTAACTCGAAATAAAAGAGCTACGGAATAAACGGAGACTAGCTAAAGGTGAGATGACGATGTGTGTTGGAAGTGTTTCCAAGGTTGATGTGATCAAGCATTGCCTACTCCATCTACCATCGAGATTGGTGTTAAACCTAAATAATTGTTATTTGGTGTTTGTGTTGAGCATAGTCATGATTGGATTATGTCTATCGCAATACGGTTATTCATGTAAGGAGAATAATGGTTACTCTATTTATTTGAATAATACCTTCAATGGTCTTGCACCTAAAAGAATGGTTCATTGAATCTCGATCGTAGTGATACACATTTTCATGCCAAAAGATATAAGATAGTAATGATAGTACCACTTACTTGTGGCACTGCCATGTAAGTCATGTTGGTATAAAACGCATGAAGAAGCTCCATGTTGATGGATCCTTAGACCATGAGATTGTGCAACTCCCGGATACCGTAGGAATGCTTTGGGTGTACCAAACGTCACAACGTAACTGGGTGGCTATAAAGGTGCACTACGGGTATCTCCGAAAGTGTCTGTTGGGTTGGCACGAATTGAGACTGGGATTTGTTACTCCAGTTGACGGAGAGGTATCTCTGGGCCCACTCGGTAGGACATCATCATAATGTTCACAATGTGACCAAGGGGTTGATCACGGGATGATGTGTTACGGAATGAGTAAAGAGACTTGCCGGTAATGAGATTGAACAAGGTATTGGCATACCAATGATCGAATCTCGGGCAAGTACAATACCGCTACATGAAGGGAATTGTATACGGGATTGATTGAGTCCTTGACATCGTGGTTCATCCGATGAGATCATCATGGAACATGTGGGAGCCAACATGGGTATCCAGATCCCGCTGTTGGTTATCGGCCGGAGAGTTGTCTCGGTCATGTCTGCATGGTTCCCGAACCCGTAGGGTCTACACACTTAAGGTTCGATAACGCTAGGGTTATAGGGAATAGATATACGTGGTTACCGAATGTTGTTCGGAATCCCGGATGATATCCCGGACGTCACGAGGAGTTCCGGAATGGTCCGGAGGTAAAGATTTATATATGGGAAGTCCTGTTTTGGTCACCGGAAAAGTTTCGAGTGTTATCGGTAACGTACCGAGACCACCGGGAGGGTCCCGAGGGTCCACCAAGTGGGGCCACCAGCCCCGGAGGGCTGCATGGGCCAAGTGTGGAAGGGGACCAGCCCCAGGTGGGCTGGTGCGCCCCCCACAAGGGCCCAAGGCGCCTAGGGTTTGGGGAGGGGGCGCACCCACCTTACTTGGGGGGCAAGTTTCCCCTCTCCCCCCTTGGCCGCACCCTAGATGGGATCTAGGGGCTACCGCACCCCTTGGGGTGGGAACCCTAGAGGGGGCGCAACCCCCTCCCTCTCCCCTATATATACTTGAGGTTTTGGGGCTGCCATACGCAAGAGTTTTCACCTCTCCCTGGCGCAGCCCTACCTCTCTTTCTCCTCGTCTCTCGCGGTGCTTGGCGAAGCCCTGCTGGATTACCACGCTCCTCCACCACCACCACGCCATTGTGCTGCTTATGGACGGAGTCTTCCTCAACCTCTCCCTCTCTCCTTGCTGGATCAAGGCATGGGAGACGTCACTGGGCCGCACGTGTGTTGAACGCGGAGGTGCCGTCCGTTCGGCACTAGGATCTCCGGTGATTTGGATCACGACAAGTACGACTCCTTCAACCCCGTTCTCTTGAACGCTTCCGCTTAGCGATCTACAAGGGTATGTAGATGCACTCCTCTCTCTCTCGTTGCTAGTCTCTCCATAGATAGATCTTGGTGACTCGTAGGAAAATTTTGAATTTCTGCTACGTTCCCCAACATATATAATCTCATTGTCTGTATATTGTCATGAGTATTTGAAGTTCTATCAATTGCCCAACAGTAATTTGTTTTCCCACGGTTTGCTATTTTTTCTCGAGAGAAGCCACTAGTAACCTACGGCCCCTGGTGAGGGAGTCCTGGATTAAGGGGTCCTCGGATAGCCGGACTATACACATTGGCTGGACTATTGGGCTATGAAGATACAAGTTAGAAGACTTTGTCCCGTGTCCGGGTGGGACTCTCCTTTACGTGGAAGGCAAGCTTGGCGATTCAGATATGTAGATTCCCTTCTCTGTAACTGACCTGATGTAACCCTAGCCCCCTCCAGTGTCTATATTAATCGGAAGGTTTAGTCCGTAGGACAAGAAAAACAATCATAATCATAGGCTAGATTCTAGGGTTAGCCTCTACGATCTCATGGTAGATCCACTCTTGTAATACTCATATCATCAAGATCAATCAAACAGGAAGTAGGATATTACCTCCATAGAGAGGGCCCAAACCTGGGTAAACATCATGTCCCCCGCCTCCTGTTACAATTAGCCTTAGACGCACAGTTCGGGACCCCCCTACCCGAGATCCGCCGGTTTTGACACCGACAATGGTGCTTCCATTGAGAGTTCCACTGCGTCGTCATCATAAGGCTTGATGGCTCCTTCAATGATCCACAACAACGCGGTCCAGGGTGAGATCTTTCTCCCCGGGCAGATCTTCGTATTCGGCGGCTTCACACTGCGGGCCAACTCGTGTGGCCATCTGGAGCAGATTGATAGCTACGCCCCTGGCCATCAGGTCAGGTTTGGAAGCTTGAACTACACCGCCAACATCCGCGGAGACTTGGTCTTCGACGGATTCGAGCCCATGACAGCCGCACCCTGCAGCCACGATGAACATGACTTAAATCTGTCATCGTACCATGCTCAGGAGACAGCGCCTATAACTGTCCTGGCCCTAGATCCAGAGCAGATCGCACCATTCGAGGATGGGAGGTTGGACCCCTCCGCGAAAGCCGCATACTCAACGGCGCTAGAGCCGAACACAGATCTAACCTCCAATGAGGCCAGTGTCATCGGAACCTCGGACTCGTCTTCGGCCACAGGTTCTGAACCGCGTGCATCCGCGCCCATCGATTCTAATGAAGGAACTATGCCCTAGAGGCAATAATAAAGTTATTATTTATTTCCTTATATCATGATAAATGTTTATTATTCATGCTAGAATTGTATTAACTGGAAACGTAATACATGTGTGAATACATAGACAAACAGAGTGTCACTAGTATGCCTCTACTTGACTAGCTCATTAATCGAAGATGCTTATGTTTCCTAGCCATAGACATGAGTTGTCATTTGATTAACGAGATCACATCATTAGGAGAATGATGTGATTGACATGACCCATTCTGTTAGCTTAGCACACAATCATTTAGTATGTTGTTGTTGCTTTCTTCATGACTTATACATGTTCCTATGACCATGAGATTATGCAACTCCCATTTACCGGAGGAACACTTTGTGTGCTACCAAACATCACAACGTAATTGGGTGATTATAAAGGTGCTCTACAGGTGTCTTTGAAGGTACATGTTGGGTTGGTGTATTTCGAGATTAGGATTTGTCACTCCAATTGTCGGAGAGGTATCTTTGGGCCCTCTCGGTAATACACATCACTTAAGCCTTGCAAGCATTGCAACTAATGAGTTAGTTGCGGGATGATGTATTACGGAACGAGTAAAGAGACTTGTCAGTAATGAGATTAAACTAGGAATTGAGATACCGACGATTGATATATTGGAAGCCTATGTTTGGATATCGGAAGTGTTCCGGGTGAAATCGGAATTTTACCGGAGTACCGGGAGGTTACCGGAACCCCCCAGGAGGTTAATGGGCCTTAGTGGGCCTTTACAGAGAAGAGGAGAGGCGGACAGGGCTGGGCCGCACGCCCCTCCCCCTAGTCCAAATAGGACAAGGAGAGGGGGGCGGCGCCCCCCCTTCCTTCCTCTCTCCCTCCTCTTTCCCCCCTCCCAAGTCCTAATCCAACTAGGAAAGGGGGGAGTCCTACTCCCGGTGGGAGTAGGACTCCTCCCGGCGCGCCTCTCCCCTTGGCTGGCCGCACCCCCCCTGCTCCTTTATATACGGGTGCAAGGGGGCACCCCATAAAAAACAACAATTGATCGTTTGATCTTTTAGCCGTGTGCGGTGCCCCCCTCCACCATAGTCCACCTCGATAATACTGTAGCGGTGCTTAGGCAAAGCCTTGTGTCGGTAGAACATCATCATCATCACAACGCTGTCGTGCTGACGAAACTCTCCCTCAACACTCGGCTGGATCGGAGTTTGAGGGACGTCATCGGGATGAACGTGTGCTGAACTCGGAGGTGCCATTCTTTCGGTACTTGATCGGTCAGATCGTGAAGACGTACGACTACATCAACCGCGTTGTGCTAACACTTCTGCTTACGGTCTACAAGGGTATGTAGACAACACTCTCCCCGCTCGTTGCTATGCATCACCATGATCTTGCGTGTGCGTAGGAAAATTTTGAAATTACTACGTTCCCCAACAGTGGCATCCGAGCCAGGTTTTATGCGTAGATGTCATATGCACGAGTAGAACACAAGTGAGTTGTGGGCGATATGAGTCATACTGCTTACCAGCATATCATACTTTGGTTCAGCGGTATTGTGAGATGAAGCGGCCCGGATCGACATTACGCGTACGCTTACGCGAGACTGGTTTCACCGCCACGAGCACTAGTTGCTTAAAGGTGACCGGCAGGTGTCTGTCTCTCTCACTTTAGTTGAACCGAGTATGGCTATGCTCGGTCCTTGCGAAGGTTAAAACAACACCAACTTGACAAACTATCGTTGTGGTTTTGATGCGTAGGTAAGAACGGTTCTTGCTCAGCCCGTAGCAGCCATGTAAAATTTGCAACAACAAAGTAGAGGACGTCTAACTTGTTTTTGCAGGGCATGCTGTGATGTGATATGGTCAAGACATGATGCTAAATTTTATTGTATGAGATGATCATGTTTTGTAACCGAGTTATCGGCAACTGGCAGGAGCCATATGGTTGTCGCTTTATTGTATGCAATGCAATCGCCCTATAATGCTTTACTTTATCACTAAGCGGTAGCGATAGTAGTAGAAGCATAAGATTGGCGAGACGACAACGATGCTACGATGGAGATCAAGGTGTCGCACCGGTGACGATGGTGATCATGACTGTGCTTCGAAGATGGAGATCACAAGCACAAGATGATGATGGCCATATCAATCACTTATATTGATTGTATGTGATGTTTATCTTTTATGCATCTTATCTTGATTTGATTGACGGTAGCATTATAAGATGATCCCTCACTAAATTATCAAAGTATAAGTGTTCTCCCTGAGTATGCACCATTGCGAAAGTTCTTCGTGCTGAGACACCACATGATGATCGGGTGTGATAGGCTCTACGTTCAAATACAACGGGTGCAAAACAGTTGCACACGCAGAATACCCAGGTTAAACTTGACGAGCCTAGCATATAACAGATATGGCCTCGGAACATGGAGACTGAAAGGTCGAGCGTGAATCATATAGTAGATATGATCAACATAGTGATGTTCACCATTGAAACTACTCCATCTCACGTGATGATCGGACATGGTTTAGTTGATTTGGATCACGTGATCACTTAGAGGATTAGAGGGATGTCTATCTAAGTGGGAGTTCTTAAGTAATATGATTAATTGAACTTAAATTTATCATGAACTTAGTACCTGATAGTGTCTTGCTTGTCTATGTTGATTATATATAGATGGCCCGTCCTGTTGTTCCGTTGAATTTTAATGCGTTCGTTGAGAAAGCAAAGTTGAAACATGATGGTAGCAATTACACGGACTGGGTCCGTAACTTGAGGATTATCCTCATTGCTGCACAGAAGAATTACATCCTGGAAGCACCGCTGGGTGCCAGACCTGCTGCAGGAGCAACACCAGATGTTGTGAACATTTGGCAGAGCAAAGCTGATGACTACTCGATAGTTCAGTGTGCCATGCTTTACAGCTTAGAACTAGGACTTCAACGACTTTTTGAACGTCATGGAGCATATGAGATGTTCGAGGAGTTGTAGTTAATATTTCAAGCAAATGCCCGGATTGAGAGATATGAAGTCTCCAATAAGTTCTACAGCTGCAAGATGGAGGAGAATAGTTCTGTCAGTGAGCATATACTCAAGATGTCTGGGTATAATAATCACTTGATTCAACTGGGAGTTAATCTTCCGGATGATAGCGTCATTGACATAATTCTCTAATCACTACCACCAAGCTACAAGAGCTTCGTGATGAACTATAACATGCAAGGGATGGATAAGACGATTCCTGAGATCTTCGCAATGCTAAAAGCCACAGAGGTAGAAATCAAGAAGGAACATCAAGTGTTGATGGTCAATAAGACCACCGGTTTCAAGAAAAAGGGCAAAGGGAAGAAGAAGGGGAACTTCAAGAAGAACAGCTAGCAAGTTGCTGCTCAGGAGAAGAAACCCAAGTCTGGACCTAAGCCTGAGACTGAGTGCTTCTACTGCAAGCAGACTGGTCACTGGAAGCGGAACTGCCCCAAGTATTTGGTGGATAAGAAGGATGGCAAGGTGAACAAAGGTATATGTGATATACATGTTATTGATGTGTACCTTACTAATGCTCGCAGTAGCACCTGGGTATTTGATATTGATTCTGTTGCTAATATTTGCAACTCGAAATAGGGGCTACAGATTAAGCGAAGATTGGCTAAGGACGAGGTGACGATGCGCGTAGGAAATGGTTCCAAAGTCGATGTGATCGTGGTCGGCACGCTACCTCTACATCTACCTTCGGGATTAGTTTTAGACCTAAATAATTGTTATTTGGTTCCAGCATTGAGCATGAACATTATATCTGGATCTTGTTTGATGCGAGATGGTTATTCATTTAAATCAGAGAATAAGGGTTGTTCTATTTATCTAAGTAATATCTTTTATGGTCATGAACCCTTGAAGAGTGGTCTATTTTTATTGAATCTCGATAGTAGTGATACACATATTCACAATGTTGAAGCCAAAAGATGCAGAGTTGATAATGATGGTGCAACTTATTTGTGGCACTGCCGTTTAGGTCATATCGGTGTAAAACGCATGAAGAAACTCCATACTGATGGGATTTTGGAACCACTTGATTATGAATCACTTGGTACTTGCGAACCGTGCCTCATGGGCAAGATGACTAAAACGCCGTTCTCCGGTATCATGGAGAGAGCAACAGATTTGTTGGAAATAATACATACAAATGTATGTGGTCCGATGAATGTTGAGGCTCGTGGCGGATATTGTTATTTTCTCACCTTCACAGATGATTTAAGCAGATATGAATATATCTACTTAATGAAACATAAGTCTGAAACTTTTGAAAAGTTCAAAGAATTTCAGAGTGAAGTTGAAAATCATCGTAACAAGAAAATAAAGTTTCTATGATCTGATCGTGGAGGAGAATATTTGAGTTACGAGTTTGTTCTACATTTGAAACAATGCGGAATAGTTTCGCAACTCACGCCACCCGGAACACCACAGCGTAATGGCGTGTCCGAATGTCATAATCGTTCTTTACTTGATATGGTGCGATCTATGATGTCTCTTACTGATTTACCGCTATCATTTTGGGGTTATGCTTTAGAGACGGCTGCATTCACGTTACATAGGACACCATCAAAATCCGTTGAGACGACGCCTTATGAACTATGGTTTGCCAAGAAACCAAAGTTGTCGTTTCTTAAAGTTTGGGGCTGTGATGCTTATGTGAAAAAGCTTCAACCTGATAAGCTCGAACCCAAATTGGAGAAATGTGTCTTCATAGGATACCCAAAGGAGACTGTTGGGTACACCTTCTATCACAAATCCGAAGGCAAAACTTTTGTTGCTAAATTCAGAGTTTTTCTAGAGAAAGAGTTTCTCTCGAAAGAAGTGAGTGGGAGGAAAGTAGAACTTGATGAGGTAACTGTACCTACTCCCTTATTGGAAAGTAGTTTATCACAGAAACCGGTTCCTGTGACATCTACACCAATTAGTGAGGAAGTTAATGATGATGATCATGGAACTTCAGATCAAGTTGTTACTGAACCTCGTAGATCAAATAGAATAAGATCCGCACCAGAGTGGTACGATAATCCTGTTCTAGAGGTCATGCTACTGGATCATGATGAACCTATGAACTATGAAGAAGCGATGGTGAGCCCAGATTCCGCAAAATGGCTTGAGGCCATGAAATCTGAGATGTGATCCATGTATGAGAACAAAGTATGGACTTTGGTTGACTTGCCCGATGATCGACAAGCAATTGAGAATAAATGGATCTTCAAGAAGAAGACTGACGCTGATGGTAATGTTACTGTCTACAAAGCTCGACTTGTTGCAGAAGGTTTTCGACAAGTTCAAGGGATTGACTACGATGAGACCTTCTCACCCGTAGCGATGCTTAAGTCTGTCCGAATCATGTTAGCAATAGCCGCATTTTATGATTATGAAATTTGGCAAATGGATGTCAAAACTGCATTCCTGAATGGATTTCTGGAAGAAGAGTTGTATATGATGCAACCGGAAGGTTTTGTCGATCCAAAGGGAGCTAACAAAGTGTGCAAGCTCCAGCGATCCATTTATGGACTGGTGCAAGCCTCTCGGAGTTGGAATAAACGCTTTGATAGTGTGATCAAAGCATTTGGTTTTATACAGACTTTTGGAGAAGCCTGTATTTACAAGAAAGTGAGTGGAAGCTCTGTAGCATTTCTGATATTATATGTGGATGCCATATTACTGATTGGAAATGATATAGAATTTCTGGATAAAGGGATACTTGAATAAGAGTTTTTCAATGAAAGACCTTGGTGAAGCTGCTTACATATTGGGCATTAAGATCTATAGAGATAGACCGAGACGCTTAATTGGACTTTCACAAAGCACATACCTTGACAAAGTTTTGAAGAAGTTCAAAATGGATCAAGCAAAGAAAGGGTTCTTGCCTGTGTTACAAGGTGTGAAGTTGAGTAAGACTCAATTCCCGACCACTGCAGAAATATGAGAGAAAATGAAAGATGTTCCCTATGCTTCAGCCATAGGCTCTATCATGTATGCAATGCTGTGTACCAGACTTGATGTGTGCCTTGCTATAAGTCTAGCAGGGAGGTACCAAAGTAATCCAGGAGTGGATCACTGGACATCGGTCAAGAACATCCTGAAATACCTGAAAAGGACTAAGGATATGTTTCTCGTTTATGGAGGTGACAAAGAGCTCATCGTAAATGGTTACGTTGATGCAAGCTTTGACACTGATCCGAACGATTCTAAATCGCAAACGGATACATGTTTACATTGAACGGTGGAGCTGTCAGTTGGTGCAGTTCTAAACAAAGCGTCGTGGCGGGATCTACATGTGAAGCGGAGTACATAGCTGCTTCGGAAGCAGCAAATGAAGGAGTCTGGATGAAGGAGTTCATATCTGATCTAGGTGTCATACCTAGTGCATCGGGTCTAATGAAAATCTTTTGTGACAATAATGGTGCAATTGCCTTGGCGAAGGAATCCAGATTTCACAAGAGAACTAAGCACATCAAGAGACACTTCAATTCCATCCGGGATCTAGTCCAGGTGGGAGACATAGAAATTTGCAAGATACATACGGATCTGAATGTTGCAGACCCGTTGACTAAGCCTCTTCCACGAGCAAAACATGATCAACACCAAGGCTCCATGGGTGTTAGAATCATTACTGTGTAATCTAGATTATTGACTCTATGCAAGTGGGAGACTGATGGAAATATGCCCTAGAGGCAATAATAAAGTTATTATTTATTTCCTTATATCATGATAAATGTTTATTATTCATGCTAGAATTGTATTAACCGAAAACGTAATACATGTGTGAATACATAGACAAACAGAGTGTCACTAGTATGCCTCTACTTGACTAGCTCGTTAATCGAAGATGGTTATGTTTCCTAGCCATAGACATGAGTTGTCATTTGATTAACGGGATCACATCATTAGGAGAATGATGTGATTGACATGACCCATTCTGTTAGCTTAGCACACGATCGTTTAGTATGTTGTCGTTGCTTTCTTCATGACTTATACATGTTCCTATGACTATGAGATTATGCAACTCTCGTTTACCGGAGGAACACTTTGTGTGCTACCAAACGTCACAACGTAACTGGGTGATTATAAAGGTGCTCTACAGGTCTCTCCGAAGGTACATGTTGGGTTGGCGTATTTCGTGATTAGGATTTGTCACTCCGATTGTCGGAGAGGTATCTCTGGGCCCTCTCGGTAATACACATCACTTAAGCCTTGCAAGCATTGCAACTAATGAGTTAGTTGCGGGATTATGTATTACAGAACGAGTAAAGAGACTTGCCGGTAACGAGATTGAACTAGGTATTGAGATACCGACGATTGAATCTCGGGCAAGTAACATACCGATGACAAAGGGAACAACGTATGTTGTTATGCGGTCTGACCGATAAAGATCTTCGTAGAATATGTGGGAACCAATATGAGCATCCAGGTTCCGCTATTGGTTATTGACCGGAGACGTGTCTCGGTCATGTCTACATAGTTCTCGAACCCGTAGGGTCCGCACGCTTAACGTTACGATGACAGTTATATTATGAGTTTATATGTTTTGATGTACCGAAGATTGTTCAGAGTCTCGGATGTGATCACTGACATGACGAGGAGTCTTGAAATGGTCGAGACATGAAGATTGATATATTTGAAGCCTATGTTTGGATATCGGAAGTGTTCCGGGTGAAATCGGAATTTTACCGGAGTACCGGGAGGTTACCGGAACCCCCCGGGAGGTTAATGGGCCTTAGTGGGCCTTTACGGAGAATAGGAGAGGCGGCCAGGGCTGGGCCGCGCGCCCCTCCCCCTAGTCCGAATAGGACAAGGAGAGGGGTGCGGCGCCCCCCTTCTTTCCTCTCTCCCTCCTCTTTCCCCCCTCCCAAGTCCTAATCCAACTAGGAAAGGGGGGAGTCCTACTCCCGGTGGGAGTAGGACTCCTCCCGGCGCGCGTCTCCCCTTGGCCGGCCGCACCCCCCTTGCTCCTTTATATACAGGGGCGGGGATGCACTCCATAAAAAACAACAATTGATCGTTTGATCTTTTAGCCGTGTGCGGTGCCCCCCTCCACCATAGTCCACCTCGATAATACTGTAGCGGTGCTTAGGCGAAGCCCTGCATTGGTAGAACATCATCATTGTCCCCACGCCGCCATGCTGACGAAACTGTCCCTCAACACTCGGCTGGATCGGAGTTCGAGGGACGTCATCAGGCTGAACGTGTGCTGAACTCGGAGGTGCCGTACGTTCGGTACTTGATCGGTCGGATCGTGAAGACGTACGACTACATCAACCATGTTGTGCTAACGCTTCCTCTTACGGTCTACAAGGGTATGTAGACAACACTCTCCCCGCTCGTTGCTATGCATCACCATGATCTTGCGTGTGCGTATGAAAAATTTGAAATTACTATGTTCCCCAACATCTAACTAGGCGCCGATCCTGGAGTTCAGCTGCGCGGACATCTTCCAGCACTCGCCCTTGGGCGACGTGTTAGACTCATTAAAATCTCTCTCCTTGTCAGAAGATTCAGGGCCAAACTATGTCCGGCTTGAGTGGGGAGCGGACAACGAAGATTTTCGTTACCCACCACCCACCCACTTGATAGCCACTGTCGACGACTTGACCGACATGCTTGACTTCGACTCCGAAGACATCGACGGTATGGACGATGATGCAGGAGAAGAACAGGAACCACCGCCCACAAGGCGCTGGACAGCCACCTCCTCGTATGACATATACATGGTGGACACACCTAAAGAAAACAATGGCGAGGACAAAAAGGATCCAGTTGAGGATAAGCCTCCTGAGAAGCAGCCGAAGCGCCGACATCAGCAGCGCCGCTCTAAACTACGCCATGGTACAAGTGGCGATACCTGCACAGGAGACAATAGCACTCCGGACGATGCCAAAGACGACGAACCCACCCAACCAAGTTTTGAACAGGCCAAACGGGAAGACGGGCGAGCCAGCCCGATGAACATGCCATGAATGAAGACTCGGAGGACGATAATTACATGCCTCTCTCCGAGGATGAGGTGAGCCTTGGCGACGAAGAATTTATCATGCCTGAGGATCTCGTCGAGCAGGAGCGCTTGAAGCACCGGCTTATAGCCACCGCAAAGAGCCTGAAGAAAAAACAGCAGCAGCTTCAAGCTGATCAAGATCTGCTCACTGGTAGATGGACCGAGGTCCTGGCAGCCGAGGAATACGGACTCGAACTCCAAAACAAAAGTTACCCGAAGCGCAAGTTGTTACCTCAATTCGATGACAAGGCCTTGGAGCCAGCACTAGCAGCTGACCGACCATCGCGTGGCCGAAACAAAACAGAAGCACAACCCGCACTACCTCGCCGAACAAATGGAAACACAACAGCTCGGGGATACACGCATGACCTGCGGTACGACTTGGAGAACAATGCATGCCAGACCAGATTGATCTATGGATCGCGGGGGTGCACCCCTGTACACGACGACGGCTACCACGCCGGATATAATAGATACAAACCTGCCCGGGCCGAATACTGCAGACCATCTCCATCCGAACTGTGTCACGACGTAGCCCGACATAGAGGCGCCGCACACCCCCTATGCTTCACTGATGAAGTAATGGAACATGAATTCCCAGAAGGGTTTAAACCCGTGAACATCGAATCGTATGATGGGATAATAGATCCCGCGGTATGGATTGAAGACTTCCTTCTCCACATTCATATGGCCCGTGGTGACGATCTCCATGCCATCAAGTATCTCCCGCTAAAACTCAAGGGACCAGCTCGACACTGGTTGAACAGTCTGCCTGAAAATTCTATTGGCAGTTGGGAGAATTTGGAAGACGCATTCCTTGACAACTTCCAGGGCACCTACGTCCGACCTCCGGACGCCGATGACTTAAGTCATATAACCCAACAGCCTGGAGAGTCAGCCATGAAATTCTGGACTCGGTTCTTAACTAAGAAGAACCACATCGTCGACTGTCCGGATGCCGAAGCCCTAGAGGCCTTTAAGCATAACATCCGTGACGAATGGCTCGCTCGACACCTTGGACAAGAGAAGTCAAAGTCCATGGCAGCCCTTATGACGCTTATGACCCGATTTTGTGCGGGCGAGGACAGCCGGCTATCTCATAGTAATAACACCTCAAGCAAACCTAGCACTTCTGAAGCTAGAGATAGCAACGGCAAGCCCCAATGCAACAGACACAAGTGTCAAAATAATGGCAACAATGCCGAAGAGACGACGGTCAACGCCGAATTCAGTGGCTCCAAGTCTGGTCAGTGGAAGAAGCCATTTCAGAGAAACAATCTGGGCCCATCCAGTTTGGACCGCATACTCGATCGTCCATGTAAAATCCGCGGCACCCCCGATAAACCAACCAATCATACCAACAAAGAATGTTGGGTATTTAAACAGGCCGACAAATTAAATGCCGAGAACAAGGACAAGGGGTCCCAAAGCAATGACAACGAGGAGCCCCGGCAACCAAACATAGGGGGACAGAAGAAGTTTCCTCCCCATGTCAAAACGGTGAACATGATATACGCTACCCATATCCCCAGAAGGGAGCGGAAGCGCGCCCTAAGGGACGTTTATGCTATGGAGCCAGTTGCCCCAAAATACAACCCATGGTCCTCTTATTCGATAACCTTGATCGACGGGACCATCCAACCAGTATCCATCATGGCGGTTCAGCCGCGCTGGTGCTCGACCCTATCATCGACGGATTCCACCTTACACGAATCCTTATGGACGGTGGAAGCAGCTTGAACCTGCTCTATCAGGATACAATGCGTAAAATGGGTATCAATCCCTCAAGAATCAAACCCACAAAAACGACCTTTAAAGGTGGCATACCAGGTGTGGAGGCCTGTTGCACGGGCTCAATCACACTAGAAGTGGTCTTCGGATCCCCGGATAATTTCAGAAGCGAAGAATTGATCTTTGATATCGTCCCTTTCCGCAGTGGCTATCATGCATTGCTCAGACAAACCGCATTCGCTCGATTCAACACGGTGCCGCACTACGCCTACCTTAAGCTCAAGATGCCCGGACCACGCGGTGTCATAACAGTCAATGGAAACACAGAACGCTCCCTCCATACCAAGGAACACACCGTGGCCCTTGCAGCAGAAGTACAGAGTAGCCTTCTTAGGCAGAACCTCAATAAGGCAGTAAAGTCCCTGGACACCGTCAAGCGAGTCCGAACTACTCTGCAGCAGGACTGTCCAACCCGCCTAGAGCTCAACTAGCAATTCGGCCTCCGTCCCAGCCTCAATCAAGCAACAAGACTCGTGCTGTGCGTACATAATTACGCACTCAAAATACCATGGGCATAGACGGAGGCACAACTAGGCAAGGGTTCACAATGCGGCTCAACCGCCCCTGGACCCACATAATTTCACTATTCGTTTTCTTTTCAGGTTTCTTTCTTCTGGCCTCGTTCCCTGACAACCTGATCATCAGACCTATCAAGGGACATCTATACCAAGAAGGCAAAAGGCTCAAACATGCAAGGGAATTTATAGGTGGTCTCTGCTAACGATCGTTATACCTATCTTAAAACCTGCATGCTGCCCACTGAGGGAGTCCTGGATTAGGGGGTGTCTGGATGGCCGGACTATGACCTTTGGCCGGACTCCTGGACTATGAAGATACAAGATTGAAGACTTCGTCCCGTGTCCGGATGGGACTTCCTTGGCGTGGAAGGCAAGCTTGGCGATACGATATGAAGATCTCCTCCCATTGTAACTGACTCTGTGTAACCCTAGCCCTCTCCGGTGCCTATATAAACCGGAGGGTTTTAGTCCGTAGGATGAACAACAATCATACCATAGGCTAGCTTCTAGGGTTTAGCCTCTCTGATCTCGTGGTAGATCAACTCTTGTACTACCCATATCATCAATATTAATCAAGCAGGAGTAGGGTTTTACCTCCATCGAGAGGGCCCGAACCTGGGTAAAAACATCGTGTCCCTTGTCTCCTGTTACCATCCGCCTAGACACACAGTTCGGGACCCACTACCCGAGATCCGCCGGTTTTGACACCGACATTGGTGCTTTCATTGAGAGTTCCTCTGTGTCGTCACCTTTAGGCCTGATGGCTTCTTCGATCATCAACCACGACGCGGTCCAGGGTGAGACTTTTCTCCCCGGACAGATCTTCATATTCGGTGGCTTCGCACTGTGGGCCAATTCGCTTGGCCATCTGGAGCAAATCGAAAGCTACGCCCCTGGCCATCAGGTCAGGTTTGGAAGCTTAAACTACACGGCCGACATCCGCGGGGACTTGATCTTCGACGGATTCAAGCCACGGCCGAGCGCGCCGCACTGTCACGATGGGCATGATCTAGCTCTACCGTCGGACAGCGCCCAGAGCGCCGCTCAGATGTCTGCTCCGACCATTAGCTCGGAGCCGACTGCGCTAGTCGGGGACGAACGGTTGGACGCCGCCCGAGGAGCAGCAATCTCTACGGCGATAGAGCCGAACACCGGTTTAGTCCTTTGCGAGGCCAGTGACTCCAAGGTGTCGGACTCCTGTCCGGACTCCAAACCTTCCGCACCCCTTCCGATCGAACCCGATTGGGCTCCGATCATGGAGTTCACCACCGCGGACGTCTTTCAGCACTCGCCCTTCGGCGATATCCCGAATTCACTAAAGTCTCTCTCTTTGTCAGGAGAGCCCTGGCCGGACTATGGTTAGCATGGTTGGGATGCGGACGACGAAGAAATTCGAAACCCACCCACCACCCACTTTGTAGCCACTGTCGACGATCTAACCGACATGCTCGACTTCGACTCCGAAGACATCGACGGTATGAACACCGATGAAGGAGACGACCAAGAACCAGCACCTATAGGGCACTGGAAGGCCACTCCATCACACGATGTATACATGGTGGACACACCTAAAAGAAGCAACGACGAGGATCAAAAGGGCGCAACCAGGGATCGCTCCCTCGAAAAACAATCAAAGCGGCGGCGTAAGCGCCGCGCCAAGCCCCACCTCGACAAAGACCCAGCCATAGAGCAGGGCGAATCAACGGAAGATGAACATGCCATCGAGCAACCGTCGAAAACAGGGCGGACAAACCGAACAATCCGTCCCCGGGAAGGATAATAGTCCGGACGACCTCACGCCGGACAAGTCACTGGAACACCAGAACCTCCACCAAAGGCTCGTTGCCACTGCACGTAGCCTGAAAAAGCAGAAGCAGAAGCTCAAAACAGCGGAAGATGCACTCAGAATTAGATGGGGCAAAGTACTCAACACCGCACACAAGTACGGCAACAGTCATCACTCAAAGAGCTATCCGAAGCGGAAATTACTATCGGAATTTGATGAAGAGGCCTTAGAGCCCCCACAGTCAAAAAACAAGGAAGCCACCAGGTCGGATAGACGACCCCATGATCGATCCCAAGCGTCAGAGGGCGCCACACCCAATACGGCACGCGGTCCGCCCAAGGATTCGCATCAAAAACCGGTCCAACTAGATCCATCTATGTACCAAGAAAGCAAGCTCCAGGGAGCAATGCAACGCAAAAAATATTCGAACATCGCGACACACCTACATACAGGGGCGCCACACATACCCTATGTTTTACCGATGAGGTACTGTATCACGAATTTCAAGTGGGATTCAAGCCCGTAAACATAGAAGCATACGATGGAACAACAGACCTTGGAGTCTGGATCGAGGATTATATCCTTCACATACACATGGCCAGAGGAGATGACCTTCATGCCATAAAATACTTACCCGTTAAGCTCAAAGGGCCAGCCCGACATTGGCTTAAAAGCCTTCCCGAAAACACCATGGGAAGTTGGGGAGCGCTCGAGGATGCGTTCCGGGCAAATTTTCAAGGGACCTATGTCCGACCTCCGGATGCAGATGATCTGAGTCATATAACTCAGCAGCCCGGAGAGTCAGCCCGGAAACTCTGGAACAGATTTCTTACTAAAAAGAATCAGATAGTCGACTGTCCAGATGCCGAGGCCCTAGCAGCTTCCAAACATAGCGTCCAAGACGAATGGCTCGCCAGACACCTCGGCCAAGAAAAGCCAAGAACAATGGCCGCATTAACAAGCCTCATGACCCGCTTTTGCGCAGGAGAGGATAGTTGGTTGGCAAGAAGCAGCACCAGCGACCCGAGTACATCCGAACTCAGAGATGGAAACGGGAAACCGCGCCGTAACAAAGAACAATGCCGGATCAAGGATAACAGCCCGATGAGCACGGCAGTCAATGCCGGATTCAAAAGCTCTCGGCAAAATCAGAAAAAGCCGCCCCCCAAAGACGACAGGGACAAGCTATCTAACCTCAACAAAATCTTGGACAAAATATGTCGAACCCACAGTACTCCCGGGAGACCTGCAAACCACACTCACAGAGATTGTTGGGTCTTCAAGCAGTCCGGCAAACTCAACGCCGAACACAAGGGGCTCGACACACCAAGCGAGGATGACGACGCACCCCACAAGCAGAACACCAGAGAACAAAAGAAGTCCCCACAAGAAGTCAAAACAGTAAATTCACTTCAGATGACAAAAGGGAAAAAACAGAATGGCGCTTACGAAGACACGCGCCATACGACCCGCCCCAGAGGAGCACCGCCACTGGTTGTTACAACCAATCACCTTTGATCATCAGGATTACTCCAGAGGGGCCCGGAACGCAGGCTGGACTGCCTTGGTCTTGGATCCGATTATTGACGGACTCCAATTTACACAAGTCCTTATGGACGGCAGCGGTGACCTAAACCTTTTATATCAGGACACAATCCGCAAATTGGGAGTAAACCCAGCAATAATTCGCCATGGCAACACTTTCTTTCAAGGAGTCACACCGGGCCTAGATACCCGGAGTATGGGTTCCCTTTCGTTAGAAGTCACGTTCGGCTCACCCGACAACTTCCGAAGCGAAAAACTAACCTTCCACATCGCCCCATTCATAAGTCGCTATCAAGCGCTACTGGGACACGAAGCTTTTGCCCGCTTTAACGCAATACCGCATTATGCATCCCTTACACTCAAAATGCCCGGTCCACGAGGCATCATCTCATTAAAGGGAAATATCAATTGATCCCTAAAGTACGGGTAACGGTGCGGCCGCCTGGACAGCCGCACACTAATCCAGCCCTACACGGCTTGACGAGTCCGGCATAAACATACAAAGACTTAATAGCCGCATAACCCTATACAAGGGGCTCCGCGTGTTTACGCCAGAAGACAATACGGCTCAATTTTGCTCATGTCTCTGTACTATATTTTGTTTATTTTAATATAGATTTCTCGCACGATTATTTTTTTACTAAGTTCCTCTCTTTTGCAAACGAACACCATGCTACGCCCGTCCAGGATACGGCACAACGGAGACACAGGCGCAGACATGCAGTAGGGACCCATTTTAAGGATTCTTTTTAGATTAAGACCCTGCGTAAACCATTTTTACTGTCTCTTGTTGACAACATCCCCCGGTTTTCACTATAACCGAGGAGGAGGCTGGCGTCTTGGCATGTGGCCATGCTAGAATTTTGCGTGTACCTGGACACCAGGGGCTTTTTTACCAAGGGCTTTGGTTCGGCCCGTCTTCATAAAGACCGAATACCTTAGGGAGTGTTCGGCGTCGCGAGTTTGGCCTTATATGCATCAGCTCCGAATCATGTCTTTGGTCAAATGTTGGGTTTGCCCGGCTCCTGTGTTTTGCTGCCTTACATTCCGTTCTATCGGCTAACGCGGCACCAGGAGAACTACTGCGATTGTGCCCCGGTTCGGCCAGGCGAGCACCTCAGTAGAGAAAGCCGAAAACTGACTATCATGATATAGCGAGAGATTGGTCAACCACTCGATGACTCTCGGAATCTTTAGGATTCCTCCGCATTAATGAAGGGCCGCTTCCCGGTCAGGCACACACGCGCCCCGAATTCGGGCGAGCGCGGTGCCTCTAGGGGCTATTAAGTAGCCCCACTGTCAAACTCCTATGGCTAAGTGAAAGTGATAAAGCATTATAGTCCGGTTGCCTAGTTCGCCGCGCTATCACCTCCTTTGTAGGACCAAGACGTTGGATTAAGTGTGAAAAGGCGCCTTTTTGTGAACACCCCCGCATTATATGCGTGGGGCTGAAGCCAACGACTGCCATCTTTCAGGTTATATACACATATACATTAACGGCCGCACAGGAGGTATTATAATTCTTGCAAGCACAAGTATAAAAAGCTTTTGCATTCTATCAGAATATTCCTTTTACAATAGCACATGCTATTCGAACACAACATCCTTCGAGCACTGCGCTTCTATTAAACGAGCGCCCGGAAGAACTTCCTCAAAGTAGTGCTTGGCAGGTACTCGGCTGTCATCTGAATCCCGGGATGCAACAACACTGGCCTTCATATCCGCCCAGTATGTCTTGACACGGGCAAGAGCCATTTGTGCACCCTCTATGCACGCCGACCTCTTCATTGCATCAACATGCGGCACCGAACCAAGGGACTGCTGCACCAAGCTAAAATAACTCTTCGGCTCTGGTTCTCCCGGCCACAAACGACTCGCAACATACTTCATGGCGAGTCCGGATAACCTGTTCAGCTCCGCCCAGGCGGCCAAACGGTCGGATACCGAAAGTGGGCGTTCTGGATTGTGGAACTGCGACCAAAAAAGTTCTTCCAATTTATGGTCACCTCGATCTCGGAAGTGTTCGGTTGCGTTTGCCGCACTCGCTGCCAAATCCAGATAAGTGTTTTCCGCACTCCACTGCCGGTCTAATGGAGCATACTTAGGATCCCCGAACTTCATCCGTAGCATATAGGGCTTTCCAGCCGTGATATCTCCGGCCTGACGCAGCTCCTCCTTCATAGCTCTCATTGCAGAGCGAGTATCCTTGGCCTCTGCAGTGATCTTCTCAAGGTCCTTCTGAGCCGCCCTTTCTTCTTGTTCGAGAAATTTACAGCGGTCGGCAGCATCCTTCAATTTTATAGCCATCTCGGCTATTACTTTCTTGCTCTGGCAGTGAGCAGCCTGTTCGGCTTTCAGCTCTTCAGCCGCCTTAACGGCAGCCGCATCACTTTTTCTTGCTTGCTCCTTGGCTCGGGCAAGTTCCGCCCGAATGTTCTCCACGGCAGCAGCACCATCTACATTAAGCACATATATTATAAGGCACGAGCATCGAACTCCTCTTATCATATGTCTGTGGAGCATACCTTGTGCCTCGTCTAGCCGCTTATTTACAAGCGTGATGTTGGCATCCGCCACGTCAAGTTGCCGCTTTAGCTCGGCAGATTCATCAGTCCGGCTAGCCTCCGAACGCCTCGCCACCTTCATAAAAAGGTGACATTTTACACCTGGGGTTATGATCCTCTGTGCGCCATCACTTTTGATGACACACAGAGTCTCAGGGGCTACTATTTATACAGGGCGCATTTTATATATGTGGCTCTACCAAAAGGTACACCTTTTCATGTACCTCAAAGCCTGTCAGTAAACTCCTGGCGGCCTCATACAATCCGCTTTCCACGGATGAAATCCTTCCTATCACCGTGTTCATCAACATACGGTGTTCTTCTGAGACGGACGCTTGCCCGAGCAGATCCCTCAGCCTCTCCGACCGCGCACCAGAGGGTGCCGGACTAGCCCGACGACCTTTTTTAGGGTTCGGACTTGGAAAAACCCTCCGGGACGATACCTCGGGGTCGCCTGCCTCGTAAGACGGTGTAGCTAGGGGAGGCGTTTCGCTCTCCATCATCTCTGGACGAAGATCCCCTGAAGACGAGCTCTGCTGAGAAGGGTTGAGATCCGAACTGCAAGGTAATATTTCGGTTATCTTCCTTAGAAATAAAACAGGGATGCCACTCATTTTTGAACCCCTCTCTTTACTTATGGCTCGGAGGAGAGCTGATCCCCTTGAGGGCGCAATGCGGTCGGGGCATTCTCCGGCGCCGGATCCTCTGACGAAGATTTCTTCCCCCGTTTCGAGGTCATCCCCTTCGGGTCTTCAGAGGCAGTCCTTTTCTTTCCCAGGTTGGGGGAATTCTCGATTCCTCCCTTCCTGACAGCCTCCTTCGCGGAGGCGGTAGCTCCTTGGTTCCCCGCTTCGCCCTCCGCCGAAAGCATAATCTCCAGCATCCTGGTTAACACGGGATCCGGCACGGTCTCGGGCAGGGGGGTTGGACACCTGATAAGCTTTGCCTTCGCTATCCACTCCTGTTCAAAGGATAGCTCTGTTAAAGGACAATTTTATGGTGAAAATATGGGTGGCACATCCAAATACAAGGCTACTTACTTGAGCATCCGGGCGATTGCAGCTCAGACCTGCGTCCTCGGACAAGTCCGGACACCTTGCTTGTGATCCGAAGAACAATTTGTACATCTTCACGGGCGTTGCGCCCATAAAATGTTGGAGGACTCGCGGTCCCTCCGGATTAAATTCCCATAGGCGAAGAGGGCGACGTTTGCAGGGTAGCATGCGGTGAATCAGCATAACTTGTGCCACTACGGTCAAGTTAATATCTCTTTCTAGGAGATCTCGAATGCAGTCCTGCAGTAGGGGCACGTCTTTGGACGGCCCCCAGATAAGCCCTTCATTGACCCATGACGCTCGCCGTGGTGGGGGACCTGAGCCAAAAGCAGGTGGCGCCACCCATGTGGTGCCCCTGGGGGCGGTGATGTAAAACCAGTCCCGTTGCCATAAGCCGAACTCCTCTTGGAAAGAGCCCTCGGGCCATGGAGCGTCGGTCATCTTGCTTATGATAGCTCCTCCGCACTCAGCGTGCTGCCCCTCGATCATCTTTGGTTCCACCTTGAAGGTTCTAAGCCACAATCTGAAGTGAGGAGTAATATGGAGGAAGGCCTCACACACGACAATGAATGATGAGATTTGGAGGATGGACTCCGGAGCTAAGTCGTGGAATTCCAGCCCATAATAAAACATCAGCCCCCTCACGAAGGGATCAATCGGGAAGCCTAGCCCCCGAAGGAAGTGAGATGTGAACACCACGCTCTCACCGGGCTGGGGAGTGGGAATGGCCTGCCCTTGAGCAGGCAGCCTATGCGAGATTTCGCCGGTTAGATACCTGGCATCTCTTAGCTTTCGCACGTCTTCTTCCGTAACGGAGGAAGGCATCCACCAGCCTTGAAGGTCGGAGCCGGACATCGTCAAAAGTCTGAAGCGCCTAAAACTAGAGCCTTGGGTGTTGGAACTCGAGGTGAGGGGCGGATACGATTGGATTGAAAAGAAAGGAGTCGAGCCTTGGTCCCTTTATGAAGGGGTGGAATACCAAGAGCCCTCCCCGTAACCATTTGGGACTCGCTTTCAATTAGGGGGTCATACCAAAGGCACGGTTGGGTTAGCCACGCCCGTATTGATGAGAATCCCGAAATAAGGGGACACGATCTCTGCTTTGACAAGACGTGCCAAGGAATCCGCCTCGCTAAACGCGCTGAGGTGGAACAGTAAAATGATTCGAATAAAGGCTTGGCCGTGGCGTGATGTCGCGCTGCGGAATACGTCAGCAGATTAGATTTGTGCAGATATTATTCTCTCTACGGTGGTAAGTGGAACTTATTTCGTAGAGCCGGACACTATCCTTGTGTTCAACATCTTCTATGAAGTATTCGGAGGAGGAATCCGCCTTGCAATGCCGAAGACAATTTGCGCGCCGGACTCGTCGTCATTGAAGCCTGGTTCAGGGGCTACTGAGGGAGTCTTGGATTAGGGGGTGTCCAGATGGCCGGACTATGACCTTTGGCCGGACTCCCGGACTATGAAGATACAAGATTGAAGACTTTGTCCCGTGTCCGGATGGGACTTTCCTTGGCGTGGAAGGCAAGCTTGGCGATACGATATGAAGATCTCCTCCCATTGTAACCGACTCTGTGTAACCCTAGCCCTCTCCGGTGTCTATATAAACCGGAGGGTTTTAGTCCGTAGGACGAACAACAATCATACCATAGGCTAGCTTCTAGGGTTTAGCCTCTCTGATCTCGTGGTAGATCAACTCTTGTACTACCCATATCATCAATATTAATCAAGTAGGAGTAGGGTTTTACCTCCATTGAGAGGGCCCAAACCTGGGTAAAAACATCGTGTCCCTTGTCTCCTGTTACCATCCGCCTAGACGCACAGTTCGGGACCCCCTACCCGAGATCCGCCGGTTTTGACACCGACACCCACCCTTGGTTATGGCATGTTAAATAGCCTTATTGATTATAGCACTATTTGCACAAGTACACCTAGGCGTACTGATCAAATTATAATGGAAAATAATTTGTGGCTCCACATTTGCAGCATCAACTCATTACTTAATTTTTTTCTTTTCATTTGTACATATTATTATTATTTGCACCCGTACACTCTGGTATGGCTTCATTCGCCAGGGGCTTCATTACACCCCATAATATGGCAAGAAAGTCCGAACAATTTTACAGTAGTTCGGCACCCTGAATTGTAGCATTATATGCATCGGCTCCGAATCATGTCTTGGGTCAATAGTTGGGTTGCCCGGCTCCTCTGCTTGCTACCCTATGTTCCGCTATATCGGCTAGGGTAGTAAAGGGAGAACTACTGCGATTGTGCCCTGGTTATCCCAAATGAGCACCTCAGTAGAGAAAGTCGAAAACTGACTGTCATGATGCGGCGAGAGCTGGTCAGCTGTTCAAGAGGTTCCAAATCTTTAGCGATTTCTTCCGCGTTATGCGATGAGTCGGCTTTTATCTGATTAAGCGTATATAGCGCCCCAAGTTTGGTCTTTCGAACACCAGGGGCTACGCCCAAGTTTGTCTCGTCAAACTCTTATGGCTAAGTGAGAATGATAAAGCCGAATAGTCTGATTGCCTGGTTCGCTGCGCTGAACACCTCCTTAAAGGACCAATGACTTGGATAAAGAGTGTTTAGATTCATCCCGAACACCCCCGTACTACCTACGTGGGGGCAGAAGCCACCGACTGGCATTTCTCAGATTTATTAAAACGGCCGCATAGGAGGTGTAGTTTCAAACAAACTTTACACTACATAACCGAACTGTTTTATATTACAGGACATGATAAAACATGAGTGTATTCATGGGAATATGATATCCTTAGCACATTGCTCTGCCACAAGGCGGGACCCCTCCATAACACTATCATAATACAGCTCGGGCCTGCGGTGCTCCTTGCCTTCGGGCGGTCCTTCGGTCATCAATTTAGTGGCGTCCATCTTCGCCCAATGCATCTTCATGCGGGCGAAGGCCATTCTTGCACCTTCAATGCAGACAGACCATTTAATGGTGTCAAGCCGAGGACAAACACTGACTAGCCGCTTCACGAGTCCGAAGTAGCTACTAGGAAAAGCTTCGGCAGGCCATAGCCGGATTATCAAATCCTTCATGGCTAGTTCGACCGTCCTATGCAGCTCAACCAGTTGCTTCAGCTGGTCGCTAAAAGGCACCGGAGGTTCGGACGCAAGGTATTGCAACCAGAACAACTTCTTCGTCGAGCTTCCCTCCTCGGCTTGGTAGAATTCAGCAGCGTCTGACACGCTGCGCGGCAGATCCGCAAACGCCCCTGGAGAGCTCCAAATTCGGGTCAGTAAAAGGAACCTTTCCCTTACATATTTGCTCTGCATTATAAAAGCCTTACCCACCGCGATCTTCTTGGCCGCCTGGATTTCCTGGAGGGCATCCTGGGCTTCGACTCGGGCATCTTATGCGCTCTGGCGGGCCTTCACAAGTTCAGATTCTTGCTCCTTATAATCACGCTCCAAGGACTTGCATATGTTGACTGCGTCCTAGAGCTCCTGCTGGACCTCCTTAACCTGGGCTTCATGCTTCTCGCATGAGGCCCGCTCCTTGGCCGCCTTGTCTTCGGCCTCAACCAGCGCCTTCTTGAGGGCCATCACTTCGGTCACGGCCCCTAATAAATATAAATGACACTTTCAATCATAACAAAACATTCACCATATCTGAATTTTGATTCAAATCAACGCATACCTTCGTTTTCTTTCAGCTGCCCCTTTACGCGGCCGAGCTCTCCCTTGGTCCGCTCCAGATTCTGCTACAATCCGGAGATTTCCGTAGTATGAGCGGATGCAACTAGCAGCAATGCCTGTTTGTTCACATATACATTTTAAATTATTCTCCTGCGAAATTCATTTGATCCTCTGTTCGGTTTTTCTTTCCGAACGCCGGACAGAGCATCAGGGGCTACTACCTACACTGTGACATTCCTTTTAAAATTGTGTGACTTACCTCTAAGCTTGTTAGAAGGCTCGTACACGCTTCGATCAGTCCGCTTTCCACGGACTGAATCCTCTCAATCACCACACCCATGAGGGTGCAGTGTTCTTCTATGATGGCAGCGCCTCGCAGCGCTTCTAGTAAATTGTCTGGCGCCTCTAGATAGACAGAGGCCGCCGGCGAAACAGGCACGCCTTCTTCCGTTGAGGGTTGCTTGCCTGATTCCGGATCCACATGGATCTCCGGAATGGTATTCGGCTGGGGGCCGGATTGAAATTTGCCCCCACCGTCAGTCTCTGTGGGGACTTGCTCCCCAATCTGTTTGGTGGGCGAGGTTCCACCCCCCGGCACCACCGGGACGGCCTCTTGAGCCTCTCCCTGGCCCGAGATCCTTCGATACAACACCTCGATGTTGACCACGGCCTTGGGGGAAGAGGCTATTGAAGTGACCTGATGTCCATCACCGACGGGTCCAACGATCCCTCCGTAGAAGAGGATAGCTCGACGTTGAACTGAGTCGGGCTGCAAAGTGCATGACCCAATACATTAAAAACAATACAGCAGAAAGGTCGGACACATTATTGTGTTCGGATACTTATGATTTAGCCAGGGGCTTGACCCTGGGTTCCCATTGCGGGCTACTATCGGTAGCCATCCTGGGACTGTCTGAAAGAGAAGTTTTCCCCTTCTTGGATGTTCTGGCCTCCGAATGAGTGGAGGCCGCCCTCTTTTTTCTCCCCCTACCTGGGGGGGGAGGCGAATTTCCTCCTCCTCCTCTTCCACACCATCTTCGGTGGTGGAGGAGCGATCCTCCACATCTTCGGACACTGTGTCCGAAGTACCCTTGCGACCGAGACCATCTCTGGTCCCCTGGGCCTTCTTCTTGGCCTTCTTCTTCGGCACCTCGTATGGTGCCGGAAAAAGCATCCTCGTTAGAAGTGGTGTTTCTGGGCCTTAGGGCAGTGGAGCCAGACAATTGATCCGCTCCGCTATCTCTACCCAGGCATGAATAAATCAAGGGGGAAGCTTAAACTTCTGCCTCAAATATGCGTGTAAAAGGTGTAACTTGAAATATATAAAAACTCACTGGATTAGCCTGGCGTTTTGAGCTAAGCCCACGATCCTCGGTCGTGGGTGGTGGTGTCTCTCCGGCCTTGAAAAGCACTTTCCAGATATCTTCATGCGTTGTGCCGAAGAGCTCTAGCAGCGTCTGGTGCTGGGCTGGACTGAATTCCCACAAGTTGTAGGACCGGTGTTGGCACAAAAGAGTCCGGTGAATGAGCATAACGTGTACTATGTTGACAAGCTTGATTCTCTTGTTTTTCATGTTCTTGATGCACGTCTGGAGCCCGGACACCTCTCCCAAAGAGCCCCAGGTCAGGCCCTCCTCTTGCCAGGAGGTGAGCCGCATGGGGACTCCAAATCGGAATTCGGGGGCCGCCGCCCAGTTGGCATCGCGCGGCTCAGTGATGTAGAACCACCCCGATTGCCATCCCTTTACCGTCTCCATGAAGGAGCCTTCGGGCCAGGTAACATTGGGCATCTTGCCCACCATGGCGCCTCCACACTCCGCTTGCTGGCCGCTCACCACCTTTGGCTTCAGATTGAAAGTCTTCAGCCATAACCCAAAATGGGGTGGGATGCGGAGAAAGGCCTCACACACGATGATAAATGCTGATATGTTGAGGATGGAGTTGGGGGCCAGATCATGGAAGTCCAGCCCATACTAGTGCATAAGTCCGCGAACGAATGGGTGGAGGGTAAATGCCAGCCCGCGGACGAAGTGGGAGACGAACACCACCCTTTCTTGGGGTCCTGGGGTAGGGACAATTTGTCCCTTGGCCGGAAGCTGATGGTTGACCTTCTTGGATAAGTATCCGGCCTCCCGGAGCTTCTTTATGTCCTTCTCCTTGATGGAGGAGGCCATCCACTTGCCTCCTACTCTAGATCCGGACATGTTCGGAATGCCTTTCCAGGAGGAGAAGGGTGAGAGCTTGGGCGCTAGAGCTCAAGAGTGAATGAGCGGATGAAGGAGAAGGCGTGGGTGAAAGAGGGGAAACCTTATCCCTTTATAAAGGCAACAGAAATCATGCGCCTCCCCACTCGCCCTAAAACTCGCTTATTCCCCAGGCGCCGTGCTTATGGCACGGTTGGGTTACCCACGCCCGTATTGATGAGAATCCCGTAATAAGGGGACACAATCTCTGCTTCGACAAGATGTGCCAATAAAACCGCCTCACGAATATTGTAGTAGCAGGTTGGAAAAAGGGTTTGAATAATGACCGGGCCACAGCGTGATGTCACGTTATGAAGAAGTTGTTAGCAGATTAGACTCGTGGAATATTGTACTCTCTGCGGTGGTATGTGGAATTTGTTTTGCAGAGCCGGACACGATTCTTGTGTTCGAGATCTACTTTGGAGTATTCGGAGAAGGAACCCGCCTTGCAATGCCGAAGACAATCTGCGCGCCGGACTCATCATCATTAAAGCCTGGTTCAAGGGCTACTGAGGGAGTCCTGGATTACTGGGTCCTCGGACAGCCGGACAATACACATTGGTCGGACTGTTGGGCTATGAAGATACAAGATAGAAGACTTCGTCCCGTGTCCGGGTGGGACTCTCCTTTGCATGGAAGGCAAGCTTGGCGATTCAGATATGTAGATTCCCTTCTCTGTAACTGACCTGATGTAACCCTAGCCCCCTCCGATGTCTATATAAACCGGAGGGTTTAGTCCGTAGGACAAGAACAACAATCATAATCATAGGCTAGCTTCTAGGGTTAGCCTCTACGATCTCATGGTAGATCCACTCTTATAATACTCATATCATCAAGATCAATCAAGCAGGAAGTAGGGTATTACCTCCATAGAGAGGGCCCGAACCTAGGTAAACATCGTGTCCCCCGCCTCCTGTTACCATTAGCCTTAGACACACAGTTCGGGACCCCCTACCCGAGATTCGCCGATTTTGACACCGACAACCGGGTCTCTTCTTTAATATATTTGCCTTCGCGATCTATTTTCATTTGCTTTCATTTTCAGATCTATTAAACCAAAAATACAAAAATACTTTGCTGCACTTTATTTTATTTGCGATCTATTTATCCAATCTGTTACAACTTTCTCCCGTCCACTTTGTTTTCTTGTTGTTTTCAATAAAATACCCAATTATGCCTCTGATTAGATTTTTTTTGTGGTTTACATTAGTGTTTGTGCCAAAAAGCATTTGGGGTGATTTGGGTAAGAGTTGATTTGATCTTGCTGAAAAACAGAAACTTTTGCGCTCACGGAAAAATTCCCTTTTTAACAAAAGAGTGATTTTGAGTTGATTGCTTTTGCACAAGATTAATATACAAATTGCTCACATTTTCCTAATTTTTCCGAATTTTTGGAGTTACAGAAGTATTTGAAATATCCAGATTGCTACAGACTGTTCTGCTTTTGACAGATTCCGTTTTCTTTGTGTTGTGTGCTTGTTTTGATGTTTCTATGGTTTTCTTTGAAGAGTTTTTTCCATAGAAAATTTGGAATACAGTAGATATAATGCAACAATAGAATATGAATGGGTTTGCAATAGTACTTATAGTAGTGGTTTGCTTTCTTATACTAACGGGTCTCACGAAGGTTTTGTTGAGTTTTGTGTGATTGAAGTTTTCAAGTTTTCGGTGATATTATGATGGATGAAGGAATAAGGATTAGCAAAAGGCTAATATTGGGGATGCCCGAGGCACCCCAAGATAATATTCAAGAAGTATCAAGCAACTAAGCTTGGTGATGCCCCCGAGTGGCATCCCCTCTTTCTTCTAACGACCATCGGTATTTTACTTGGAGCTATATTTTTATTCATCACATATTATGAGTTTTGCTTGGAGAGTCTTGTATGATATAAGCCTTTGCTTGTTTTGCTTTTTATTTTAAGTCTCTAATCCTTGCTGGACACACCTTTTTGAGAGAACCAAAAATTATGCTATGCTTGCTCCTATGCTTCACTTAAATTTTTAGAGCCATGGAATTGCTCTAGTGCATCACTTATATCTTTTTGAGCATGGTGTGCTTTGTTATTTTTGAAGAAATGCTCTCATGCTTCACTTAGATTTATTTGGGAGTTAGTATTTTTTTTAATAAATTCTCTCTTGCTTCACTTAGATAATTTTGAGAGAAAGAAATACTATGCTCATGTTCTTCACTTGTATTTGTTTGATATTTTTAAAAGCAACATATGAAACTAGTCCCAAAGTGATAGATATCCAAGAAGGATATAATAAAAACTTTCATGAATATCATTGGACAAAATAAACTTGGTTCTTTGTAATGTTTTTGAGATATAATGATATGATATGTGAGTCATGTTGATGAGTAATTATGCTTTAGTAAGAATATTAGTGTTAAGGTTTGTGATCCCCTATGCAAGCATGAAAGTCAATAGTTATGCAATGAAATTACATGCTACTTGTGGTGCATTATTCGGTGTTAGTTATGCTTAATGCTTGCTTATGAGATTTTTCGTTTCTTGGTTGGACGTTTCTCAATCTTTTTGCTAGCCTTCATTTGCACTAAGTATGATCACTACTTGTGCATCCAAAACCCTTTAAACCAGTTTTACCATATGAGTCCACAATACCTACCTATATGCGGTATTTCCATGCCGTTCTAAGCAAATTTGTATGTGCCATCTCTAATTTTCAAAATAAATTTCTCTTTTGTGTGCTCGTACTGCTCGCGAGGCGGTGAGGGGTGGCCGACATTTGCCATGCTAGATGTGTTACTCTCAAGATGAGTGTTTATTCACTTGTCATTGTCGAGAGTACAGAAAAGGTATGAGGGGTGCCCAGTCCCGAAATGAAAAATGAATTTACTTTATGTTGTCAAATAATAAATTCCTTGGAAAGTGTTGGTATGGAGGGCACCCATGGATATGGTTAGCCATGGAAAGTGAAAGTATGGTGGAAAAAGAAATAAACTTTATTTTCTGTTTGGGAACCACCTATGATATATCTAGCATGAAAAGTGTTGGGAACTCTAAGTCATTTTCGTCGGTGGGAGAAGTATGCCTCCCAAAATGTTTTTATCTCTCAATATTTGCTTTGAGCTCTGGCACCTCTACAAATCCCTACTTCCCTCCGTGAAGGGCCTTTCTTTTACTTTATGAAATTTTTATTTTTTACTTTAGTCTCCACCTTCTCTTATAAAGCACCAACTAAGGGGTACTATGATCGTACTTGAGCATTGGGTATAGCTAGTATACGAGTGTGTTTCATGAATGGATCAATGATTGAGCATAATGGGCAAGGGATAAGTTGCTTTAGCATTGATATTTTGAAAGACATGGTTGCTTGTTGATATGCTTGAGTATTAAAGTCTTCATGTCAAAACTAGACTATTGCTTTGAACCATATAAAAGTCCAAATGTCCATGCTACAAATAAAAGAATATATGATTAACATGTTAGGCAGCATTCCACATCAAAAATTCTGTTTTTATCATTTACCTACTCGAGGACGAGTAGGACATAAGCTTGGGGATGCTGATACGTCTCCAACGTATCTATAATTTCTGATTGTTCCATGCTGTTATATTATCATTCTTGGATGTTTTACAATCATTTTATAATCATTTTATATCATTTTTTGGTACTAACCTATTAACATAGTGCCCAGTGCCAGTTGCTATTTTCTGCTTCTTTTTTACATCGCAGGAAATCAATACCAAACGGAGTCCAAACGCAGTGAATTTTTTTGTGAATTTTTTCTGGACCAGAAGACACCTGTTGGGACAAAAAGTACCAGAGGGGTGCTCCGAGGGGAGCACAACCCACCAGGCGCGTCTGGTGGCCCAGGCGCACCCAAGTGGGTTGTGCCCACCTTAGTGGCCTCCCGCACCGCCTCTTTGCTCTATAAATACCCCAATACTCCAAAAACCCTAGGGGAGTCGACGAAAATCAATTCCAGCCGCCGCAAGTTCCAGAACCACCAGATCCAATCTAGACACCATCACAGAGGGGTTCATCATTCTCATTGGTACCTCTTCAATGATGCGTAAGTAGTTCATTGTATACCTTCGGGTTTGTAGTTAGTAGCTAGATGGCTTTCTCTCTCTCGTTTTATTCTCAATACAATGGTCTCAGGGAGATCCATATGATCTAACTCTTTTTGCAGTGTGTTTGTTGGGATCCGATGAACTTTGAATTTATGATCAGATCTATGTTTTTATCCATGAAAGTTATTTGAGTCTTATTTGATCTATTATATGCATGATTGTTTATAGCCTCGTATTTCTTCTCCGATATTTGGGTTTTGTTTGGCCAACTTGATCTATTTATCTTGCAATGGGAAGAGGTGCTTTGTGATGGTTACGATCTTACGGTGCTTGATCCCAGTGACAGAAGGGGAACCAACACGTATGTATCGTTGCTATTAAGGATAACAAATTGGGTTGCCTCCCAATAAGCGCTATCGTTTAACGCCCCTAGCTAGGCATAAAAACAAGAATAGATCTAGGTATTGCCATCTTTGGTATGCAATCCATAAGTGTCTCTCATAATAGATTCATAAGGAAATTTAATTTTTTTCCTAGGAAAGTGTTCCATGCCCTTCCTTAACGGAAATTGGAATCTAATATTTCCTTCTTTCATGTCAATAATTGCACCAATCGTTCTAAGGAAAGGTATACCAAGAATAATAGGACATGCAGGATTGCAATCTATATAAAGAACAATGAAATTTATGGGCACATAATTACTATTTTCAACAATAATAACATCATTAATCCTTTCCATAGGTTTCTTAACGGTGGAATCCGCAAGATGCAAATTTAAAGAACAATCATCAAATTCACGAAAACCTAGCATGTCACACAAAGTTTTTGGAATCGTGGAAACACTAGAACCCAAATCACACAAATTATAGCATTCATAATGTTTAATCTTTATTTTAATAGTAGGTTCCCACTCATCATAAAGTTTTCTAGGGATAGAGACTTCTAGTTCAAGCTTTTCTTCATAAGATTGCATCAAATCATCAACGATATGTTTCATAAAAGCTTTATTTTGATCATAAGCATGAGGAGAATTTAGCACGGATTGCAACAAGGAAATACAATCTATCAAAGAGCAATTATCATAATTAAATTTCTTGAAATCCAAAATAGTGGGTTCATTGCTATGTAAAGTTTTGACCTCTTCAAACCCACTTTTATCAATGTTTGTATCTAGATCTAAAAACTCCGAATCATTGGGACGCCTTTTAAGTAAAGTTGACTCATCTCCAGTCCCATCTTTATCAAGATTCATATTGGAAAACAAAGATTTAATAGGATCCACATCAATCATTTTTAGATCTTCATCGTTATTATCATGAAAACTAGAAGAACACGCCTTCACAAACAATTCTTTTTAGCACGCATCCTAGTGGTTCTTTCTTTACACTCATCAATGGAAATTCCCTTGGATTTGAGAGACTCATTGATATCATGCTTATGTGGAATAGATCTAAGTTTCAAAGAATCAACATCAAGAGAAGTTCTATCTATGTTCCTAGCCAACTCATCAATATTATGCAATTTTTCTTCAATCAAAGCATTGAAATTCTTTTGCGAACTCATAAAATATTTAACACTATTCTCAAAATCAGAGGGCATCTTATTAAAATTTCCATAATAGTTATTGTGGGAATTACCATAATTATTAGAAGAATTACTAGGAAACGACCTAGAATTAAAATTTCCTCTATGCGCGTTGTTACCAAAATTGTTCCTACCAACAAAATTCACATCCATAGATTCATTATTATTCTCAATCAAAGTGGACAAAGGCATATCATTAGGATCGGAAGAAACGCTTTTATTAGCAAACAATTTCATAAGTTCATCCATCTTTCCACTCAAAACATTAATCTCTTCAATCGCATGAACTTTTTTACTAGTGGATCTTTCGGTGTGCCATTGAGAATAATTCTATAATATTATCTAGGAGTTTAGTAGCTTCGCCTAAAGTGATTTCCATAAAAGTACCTCCCGCGGCTGAATCTAAAAGATTTCTAGAAGCAAAATTCAATCTGACATATTTTTTTTGTATAATCATCCACAAACTCAAACCATGTGTAGGGCAATTACGTATCATTAATTTCATTCTCTCCCAAGCTTGTGCAACATGCTCATGATCAAGTTGCTTAAAATTCATAATATCGTTCCTAAGAGAGATGATCTTAGTGGGAGGAAAATACTTAGAGATAAAAGCATATTTGCACTTATTCCATGAATCAATACTATTTTTGTCGGAGAAAATGACCACGGGTAGCCTTGCCGGCTCCCCCTGGCTCTTCAAAACATTGGGCTGACTTCGCCCCTCGAGAATTCAAGATGAAGGGCCGCCTTCCCGTGACCGGCTATGACACGACCGACTGCAGGAAGGCGGCAGAGATCAGTATGCCAGCCTAGAGCAGGCCTACTCCTAGTAGGCGGCCACTAGAGTGGCCGACCCCTAGTAGGCGGCCACTAGAGTGGCCGACCTCTAGTAGGCGGCCCACCCTATATGCCCTCAAAGTTTGCACCCACATAACGGTGATAAGACGGGGCGTGGCTACAGTGAAGCCCGCTACCCCCGAATCGTGGAGCGGGCAAGTCCACAGTGCGTCGTACCGGTCGGCTATCCCCCGCCCGGTGCGACACTGTTGCCATGTTGGCGGTGACATCACCCACTACGGACTGTTAGTACGGCTCGTAGGTGGCGGGCCCCTCATGCCAGTGAGCCCTCCCCCCCCCCCCCCAAGGCGGCTAGGTCAGTCCAGTCGGCTCAAGGGGAAGCCGGCTCCCAGCAGCCGGCCAACCCTTCCCTGGAAGTCTGTGCACCATCAAGTGGATGAGATAGGTAAGGCTACAATAAGCGCCTGCCAGGCGGTGGTACTGTAGCCATGCTTGCCCCGACAAAGCCATCGTCATCAAGGGTGATGCAACAGTAATGAGCCGCCGACAAGACCCCCAAGCGTGGGCCCAGCCTGTCGACCAAGAAGCCGCTAGCCGGTGGGACCCACCAGTCGGCGGGCCCCAGCAGCCGGCGAAGAAGCCGGCGTCGATAGACACTGACGGCTTGGACCCGCATCCAGCCGGATTACCATTGTACTCCTGGGGGGCATGCCTATATATAAACCCCCCAGGGCACCCATGCAAAGGGTTGAGCTCTTAGGGTTTCACACACACATATAGGGAGAAGAGGAAAGCAAGCCTTTCCCTTCTTCTTTCTCTAGCAAACAGCTCAAGGAGCCTCTTGTAGCTACTTACTGATTTAGTGATCATGCGGAGACCCCGCAGAGCAGGACTAAGGGTATTATCTCCTAGGAGAGCCCCAAACCTGGGTAAGATCCGCCGGCGTGCATGTCTTCGCCTTATCCCGCTTCCAGACACTGGCGATGTCTTACTGGTTCCCACTATGATTAGCCATCCTTTGGCATATGTTGCACCTACCACCCGACATTTGGCACCCACCATGGGGCCAGGTGCACCATCGTCTAGAGACCTGCTTTGGACGGGAACCTTGTTCCTCCCCAGCGAGCGTAGCTAGCCTGGCACGCCCGATGGCGCTTGCCCCGACGTACTGCATGGTGTCGACGCCACCTTGGCAGCGAGTCAACTCGCCGATCTTCTCGGTGAGGTTCACATCGCCGACGAGCCCGCGCCAGGCGCGGGCGCGACCAGCTCCGAGAGCTGCCTCATCGACCTCCTTGGCAAGCTCGACATCGCCAATGAGCCCACCTCTGACTTGGAGTCAATCAACTCCACCGACCCGATGCTTGTCGACTCTGACACGATATCCTCGACGCCTTCCCCACCAACGTGGTGGTGATCGATGACCCTCTTCCTCATGCCGACATCGGCGGCAGCACCATCACCGAGGTGCTGGTCATCAGCCACGACGCCGCCTCCGGCAAGAACTCCCGCGATGCTCTGCAAACGTGAAAGTGCAACTATCCCTGGGTGGTTTTGGTAATTCCTAACAACATATAGCTCATTGAGCTAATACTATCTCAAGATAAATATTTCAGGAAAGCTCAATGATTGGCGTGGCCTGGATGAGAAAAGTGGACCCCTCAAAATACTAAGGACAAAAGGATTGGCTCAAGCTCAAAGCTCAAGACTCTACATCTTCTATTTTAGTGATCCAAGATCACATTGAGTCTATAGGAAAAGCCAATACTATCAAGGAGGGATAAGGTGTTGCTTAATGAGGTTCTTGCTCAAAATGCTTAGTGATATGCTCCAAAGCCCTCAACTACTTTCTCACATCCACCTTTGACCTAAACCAAAAGTCAAACTCGGCCCCACCGATTCTTTCTATCCGGCGCCACCGAGTTCAGATGTCATAGCCACTGCCACAAACCCTAGGAAAATCGGTCTCACCGATAGGGATCTCGGTCTCACCGAGATGGGATTGTAATCTATCTATTTCCCTTTGTAACGTTTCGGTCCAACCGAGATGAGCGATTGATCCCACCGAGATTGCAATGTAAACTCTTTGTTTCCCTTTCGTAACGTTTCGGTCCCACCGAGATGAGCGAATCGGTCCCACCGAGATGAGCGAATCGGTCCCACCGAGTTTACCTGACCAACTCTCTGGTTAGCTTATTACCAAAATTGGTCTCACCGAGTTTGTGTAATCGGTCTTACCGAGATTACGTTATGCCCTAACCCTAACCATATCAGTCCTATCGAGTTGCATGCCGGTCCCACGAAAAATCCTAACGGTCACTAGATTTGCTGAATCGGTCCGACCGAGTTTCTCAATTGGGTCCCACCGAGATTGGTAAGTTATGTGTAACGATTAGATTTTGTGTGGAAGCTATATATACCCCTCCACCCCCTCTTCATTCATGGAGAGAGCCATCAGAACATGCCTACACTTCCAACTTACATTTTCTGAGAGAGAACCACCTACACTTGTGTTGAGGTCAAGATATTCCAATCCTACCATATGAATCTTGATCTCTAGCCTTCCCCAAGTTGCTTTCCACTCAAATCTTCTTTCCACCAAATCCATATCCTGTGAGAGAGAGTTGAGTGTTGGGGAGACTATCATTTGAAGCACAAGAGCAAGGAGTTCATCATCTACACACCATTTGTTAGTTCTTGGAGAGTGGTGTCACCTAGATTGGCTAGGTGTCACTTGGCAGCCTCCGACAAGATTGTGGAGTTGAACCAAGGAGTTTGTACGGGCAAGGAGATCGCCTACTTCATGAAGATCTACCCCTAGTGAGGCAAGTCCTTTGTGGGCGACGACCATGGTAGGATAGACAAGGTTGCTTCTTCGTGGACCCTTCGTGGGTGGAGCCCTCCATGGACTCGCGCAGCCGTTACCCTTCGTGGGTTGAAGTCTCCATCAACGTGGATGTACGATAGCACCACCTATCGGAACCACAGCTCAAAAATCTCCGTGTCTCCAATTGTGTTTGCCTCCTCAAACTCCTCCTCTTTACCTTCATATGCAATTGTGTTAAATTCCAATGCTATGCTCTAGAATTGCATGTGTAGGTTGATTTCTTGACTTGTGCTAAGTTGCTAAAATCTGCCAAGAATTAAAATTGGGAAAAGGCTAGGTTTTTATTTGGTCAAGTAGTCTAATCACCCCCCTAGACATACTTTTGATCCTACAAGTGGTATCAGAGCTTTGGTCTCCATTTGCTTTGATTTCCATAGCCTTTGGTAGTCATAGCCTTGGTTTCACAACCTAGGAGAGTATGGCGTTTAGCGAAGGAAATTATCACCATAGAGGTCCTTACTTTGATGGTACAAATTTTGCTAGTTGGAAGCATAAGATGAAAATGCATATTCTTGGACATAACCCTGCCGTATGAGCTATTGTGTGTATTGGCTTGCAAGGTGAATTCTTTGATGGGAGAGAACCGAACCGTGAAGCTAGCGTGAAAGAGTTGAAGATGTTGCAATACAACGCTCAAGCTTGTGATATCCTCTTCAACGGATTGAGCCCCGAAGAATTCAACAAAATCAGCCGTCTTGAGAATGCAAAGGAAATTTGGGATACTTTGATTGACATGCACGAAGGTACCGACTCTGTCAAGGAATCCAAATTGGATGTGCTTCAAAGTCAACTTGACAAGTTCAAGATGAAGGATGGTGAAGGCGTTGCTGAAATGTACTCTAGGCTAGCTCTCATCACAAATGAGATTGCCGGCTTAAGAAGTGAAGAGATGACCGACAAATTCATCATCAAGAAGATCCTAAGAGCCATGGATGGAAAATATGATACCATGTGCACATTGATCCAAATGATGCCCAATTACAAGAATCTCAAGCCAACGGAGGTCATTGGAAGAATTATTGCTCATGAGATGTCACTCAAGGATAAGGAAGAGCTCCACAACAAGTCAAGTGGTGCCTACAAAGCCTCATGTGAAGCTCCCACATCATCAAGTGAGAAACAAACCTTCAATGAAGAATTGAGCCTAATGGTGAAGAACTTCAACAAGTTCTACAAGAGTAGAAGCAAGGAAAGAAGTTCCAAAGTCAAGGTCCAACAATGACAAAAGATCTTCGAGTCGAGAGTGTAATTGCTACAATTGTGGAAGACCCAGACACTATTCCAATGAGTGTACGGCTCCCTACAAAAGAAGAGAAGAATCTCCAAAGAGAAGAAGTAGAAGAGAAGAATCACCACCAAGAGAGAGATGGAGTAGAGATGATCATTATGAACGAAGAACATCCTGGAGAAGCAAGGATCCGGGAAGGAAGGACAAATCATCAAAGAGCTACACAAAACAAAGACATCAAGCTCATGTTGGTGAATGGGTATCCGGCTCCGACTCCGTACATCACTCCGAGAGAAGCTATCACTCTGACTCAGAACATACTCAAGATGAAGGTGTTACCGGTCTAGCACTTGTGTTGACCAACTCCTACAACATATTTGATTCACCAAATGAAGGACTTGTAAGATGCTTCATGGCTAAAGGCCAAAAGGTATTACACCCCGAGTATGTTGATTTCAATAGTGATGAAGATGACTTGCTAGGTGATGATGATTTACTTGTTGACAACTCTGCTGATGAATACTATGATGAAACGTCAATTCGTCATGCTAATTAATATAAACCGAATGAAAATGATAAGGAGAAGATTGAGCTCCTAACTAAAGAACTAAACACTCTTAAGTTAGCTCATGAGACTATCTTAGGAGATCATCGAGAACTTTTAAGGACTCATGAGAAGTTATGCTTTGAAAAGCTCAACCTTGAGCAAGAGCATGAGTTTTTAAAGGCTATCAATGATGATCTTAGCAAGAAAAGTTCTTTTTACATTGCCAAGCGTTTACTCTTATCTACTTACATGCCTCAAGTCAAGTCTAGTAACAAGTACAAGAAAGATTCTTCCTCTAGTAGTAACGACAATCATCATGCTAAATCCAATGTTGTTGCTTCTAGTAGTTCTCTTGATTCCACTAATGATTCTCTTAGCCAAGTTACACTTGAGCAATAAAACAACTTATTGAAGGGAATTATAGAGAAAGGTGTTTACAAGAGCCTTGCCGGAAGTAAGCAATTTGAGGAAATTGTACGCAAGCAAGGAAGGCACCGGAAGAACCAAGGTGTTGGTTTTGAACGAAATTTCAATGCCAATGGAGTTGAGTGGGAAGAAGATCAATACCCCAAGAAGAAGTTTGTTCCTCAACAAGAGAAGTATGATCCTACTTCCTTCAAAGGGACACAAGCTCAAGATGATCTTCCACCACAAGACCACAAGCCGAAAGGCAAGGACAAGCTTCAAGAGGAGATTTATGCATTTGAAGAAGCTCCTCAAGCCTTGGTCAAGTGGGTTCCCAAGACTACATCAAGTTCTACTTCATCAAGTACAACTACAACTCCAAGGATTCCCATCAAGATGGTGTGGATCCCGAAGAAGAACTAGAGAGTTCTTGAGGGTGACTCCGCCAACATACTTCACTCTTATCATTTTGGCGAGGACAAGTGCAACCAACTTCCACATTTTGCACTAGTTCATGGAGTCACAAACCCTCTTGTTGGTAAGACAAGGGACAAGATAACCTAATGCTTTCATAGACATCATATTGTGTGTGCATCACTCTATGTCTATGGATATCCTTGTTTGTTCCTTGTGGGACTAACCCGTGTAGGTATTGAAAGTGCAACTCACTCCAAAGGATTGCTCCAAATGATCTACATCAACATAGAGCATCCACATCTTCAACACCTACGTGAAGCCATCATCGACAAAACCCAAGGTTAGTTCATCCCTCTTAGGGGGGATCTCACATCTAGGGGGAGCTTTACTCTAAGAATTGAGCTAAAGCAACTCTAATGGTGTGAACACAACAATGCATTATGTAAAAGTGGCAACCCCACTTGAGCTTAAACGATAAGTATGACCTATGATCAAATGTTTTCATTTGACTCCTAAGTCAATATAC
Source organism: Triticum timopheevii (assembly GCA_963921465.1). NCBI lineage: Eukaryota > Viridiplantae > Streptophyta > Magnoliopsida > Poales > Poaceae > Triticum > Triticum timopheevii. The sequence goes on from OY997270.1 coordinate 516,366,188, forward strand.
TCATATATAGATGACCTAGTCAACGCCAATTGCTTGATAGATGCTAGAATTGGTTGTGCATGCTCTGTCACATATTGAAAGTGCAACTATCCCTAGGTGGTTTTGGTAATTCATATCAACATATAGCTCATTGAGCTAATACTATTCCAAGACAAATATTTCAGGAAAGCTCAATGAATGGCATGGCATGAATGATGAAAGTGGATCCCTCAAAATATTAAGGACAAAGGATTGGCTCAAGCTCAAAAGCTCAAGACTCTACATTTTATATTTTAGTGATCCAAGATCACATTGAGTCTATAGGAAAAGCCAATACTATCAAGGAGGGTTGAGGTGTTGCTTAATGAGTCTCTTGCTTCAAGTGCTTAGTGATATGCTCCCAAAACCCTTAACTACTTTATCATATCCACATATGACCTAAACCTAAAGTCAAAATCGGTCCCACCGATTCTTTCTATCTGGCGCCACCGAGTTCAAATGTCATAGCGACTGCCACAAACCCTAGGCAAATCGGTCTTACCGATAGGGATCTCGGTCTCACCGAGATGGGATTGTAATCTCTCTGTTTCCCTTTGTAACGTTTCAGTCTAACCGAAGTGAGCGATCGGTCCCACCGAGATTGCAATGTAAACTCTCTATTTCCTTTTTGTAACATTTCGATCTCACCGAAATGAGCGAATCGGTCCCACCGAGTTTACCTGACCAACTCTCTGGTTAGCTAATTACCAAAATCGGTCTCACCGAGTTTGTGTAATCGGTCTCACTAAGATTACGTTATGCCCTAACCCTAACCATATCGGTCCCACCGAGTTGCATGTCGGTCCCACCGAAATCACTAACGGTCACTAGGTTTACTGAATCGGTCCGACCGAGTTTGTTGATTCGGTCCCACCGATATTGGTAAATTGTGTGTAACGGTTAGATTTTGTGTGGAGGCTATATATACCCCTCAACCTCCTCTTCATTCATGGAGAGAGCCATCAGAACAAACCTACACTTCCAACTTACCGTTTCTGAGAGAGAACTACCTACTCATGTGTTGAGGCCAAGATATTCCATTCCTACCATATGAATCTTGATCTCTAGCCTTCCCCAAGTTGCTTTCCACTCAAATCTTCTTTCCACCAGATCCAAATCCTATGAGAGAGAGTTGAGTGTTCGGGAGACTATCATTTGAAGCACAAGAGCAAGGAGTTCATCATCAATGCACCATTTGTTACTTCTTGGAGAGTGGTGTCTCCTAGATTGGCTAGGTGTCACTTGGGAGCCTTCGACAAGATTGTAGAGTTGAACCAAGGAGTTTGTAAGGGCAAGGAGATTGCCTACTTCGTGAAGATCTACCGCTTGTGAGGCAAGTCCTTTGTGGGCGACGACCATGGTGGGATAGACAAGGTTGCTTCTTCGTGGACCCTTCTTGGGTGGAGCCCTCCGTGGACTCACGCAACCGATACCCTTCGTGGGTTGAAGTCTCCATCAACGTGGATGTACGATAGCACCACCTATCGGAACCATGACAAAAACATCCGTGTCTCCAATTGTGTTTGAATTCTGGAAACCCTTCCCTTTACTTTCTTGCAAGTTGCATGCTTTAATTTCTGCTGGTTATATACTCTTTGCATGCTTTCTTGAATTGTGTGAAGATTGCTTGACTTGTGCAAAGATAGCTAAAATCTGCCAAAGTCTAAAATTGGGAAAAGGTTAAGTTTTTAATTGGTCAAGTAGTCTAATCACCCCCCCTCTAGACATACTTCAAGGTCCTACAAGTGGTATCAGAGCTTTGGTCTCCATTTGCTTTGATTTCCATAGCTTTTGGTGGTGATAGCCTTGGTTTCACAACCTAGGAGAGTATGGCGTCTAGAGAGGGAAATTATGACCGTAGAGGTCCTTACTTTGATGGAACTAATTTTGCTAGTTGGAAGCATAAGATGAAAAATGCATATTCTTGGACATAACCCCACCGTTTGGGCTATTGTGTGTATTGGCTTGCAAGGTGAATTCTTTGATGGGAGGGAACCAAACCGTGAAGCTAGCGCGGATGAATTGAAGATGCTGCAATACAACGCTCAAGCTTGTGATATCCTCTTCAATGGATTATGCCCTAAATAATTCAACAAAATCAGCCGTCTTGAGAATGCAAAGGAAATTTGGGATACTTTGATTGATATGCATGAAGGTACCGACTCCGTCAAGGAATCCAAGTTGGATGTGCTCGAAAGTCAGCTTGACAAGTTCAAAATGAAGGATGGTGAAGGTGTCGCTGAAATGTACTCTAAGCTTGCTCTTATCACAAATGAGATTGCTGGCTTAGGAAGTGAAGAGATGACCGACAGATTCATCATCAAGAAAATACTAAGAGCATTGGATGGAAAGTATGATACCGTGTGCACAATGATTCAAATGATGCCCAATTACAAGAATCTCAAGCCAACGGAAGTCATTGGTAGAATCGTTGCTCATGAGATGTCACTCAAGGAAAAGGAGGAACTTCACAACAAGTCAAGTGGTGCCTACAAAGCCTCATGTGAAGCTCCTACATCATCAAGTGATAAACAAACCTTCAATGAAGAATTGAGCTTAGTGGTGAAGAATTTCAACAAATTCTACAAGAGTAGAAGCAAAGAAAGAAGCTCCAAGTCAAGGTCCTACAATGACAAATGATCTTCCAGTCGAGAGCGCAATTGCTACAATTGTGGGAGACCCGGACACTATTCCAATGAGTGTACGAGACCCTACAAGAGAAGAGAAGATTCTCCCAAGAGAAGAAGTAGAAGAGAAGAATCACCACCAAGAGAGAGAAGGAGTAGAGATGATCGTTATGAACGAGGAACATCCCGGAGAAGCAAGGATTCGGAAAGGAAGGACAAGTCATCAAAGAGCTACACAAAACAAAGACATCAAGCTCATGTTGGTGAATGGGTATCCGGCTCTGACTCTGAACATCACTCCAAGAGAAGCTATCACTCCGACTTCGAACATACTCAAGATGAAGGTGTTGCCGGTCTAGCACTTGTGTCGACCAACTCCTACGACATATTTGATTCACCAAATGAAGGAATTGGAAGATGCTTCATGGCTAAAGGGCCCAAGGTAACTCACCCCGAATATGCTGATTTCAATAGTGATGAAGATGACTTGTTAGGTGATGATGATTTACTTGTTGACAACTCCAGTGATGAATACTATGATGAAACGTCAATTAATCATGCTAAACAAGATAAAACGAATGACAATGATAAGGAGAAGATTGAGATTTTAACTAAAGAACTAAACACTCTTAAGTTAGCTCATGAAACTAACTTAGGGGATCATCGAGAACTTTTGAGGACTCATGAGAAGTTACGCTTTGAAAAGCTCAATCTTGAGCAAGAGCATGAGTTCTTAAAGGCAATCAATGATGATCTTCACAAGAAAAGTTCTTCTTACATTGCCAAGCATTTACTCTTATCTACTTACATGCCTCAAGTCAAGTCTAGTAACAAGAACAAGAAGGATTCTTCCTCTAGTAGTAGTAACAATAATAATGCTAAATCCAATATTGTTGCTTCTAGTAGTTCTCTTGATTCCACTAATGATTCTCTTAGCCAAGTTACACTTGAGCAAGAAAATAGCCTATTGAAGGGAATTATAGAGAAAGGTGTTTACAAAAGCCTTGCCGGGAGTAAGTGATTCGAGGAAATTGCACGCAAGCAAGGAAGGCACCGGAAGAATCAAGGTGTTGGTTTTGAACGAAAGTTCAATGCCAATGGAGTTGAGTGGGAAGAAGATCAATACCCCAAGACAAAGTTTGTTCCTCAACAAGAGAAGTATGATCCTACTTCCTTCAAGGGAACACAAGCACAAGATGATCTTCCACCACAAGACCACAAGAACAAAGGCAAGGACAAGCTTCAAGAGGAGATTGATGCATTTGAAGAAGCACCTAAGGCCTTTGTCAAGTGGGTTCCCAAGACCACGTCAAGTTCTACTTCATCAAGTACAACTACAACTCCAAGGATTCCCATCAAGATGATGTGGATCCCGAAGAAGAAGAACTAGAGAGTTCTTGAGGGTGACTCCGCCAACATTCTTCACTCATATCATTATGGCAAGGACAAGTGCAATCAACTTCCATATCTTGCACTAGTTCAAGGAGTCACAAACCCTCATGTTGGTAAGTCAAGGGAAAGGTAACCTAATGTTTTCATGGACATCATCTTGTGTGTGCATCACTCTATGTCTATGGATATTCTTGTCTGTTCCTTGTGGGACTAGCCCATGTAGGTACTGAAAGTGCAACTCACTCCAAAGGATTGCTCCAAATGATCTACATCAACATTAGGCATCCACATCTTCAACACCTACATGAAGTCATCATCGACAAAACCCAAGGTTAGTTCATCCCTCTAAGGGGGGATCTCACATCTAGGGGGAGCTTAACTCTAAGAATTGAGTCAAAGCAACTCTAATGATGTGAACACATCAATGCATTATGTAAAAGTGGTAACCCCACTTGAGCTTAAACGATGAGTATGACCTATGATCAAATGTTCTCATTTGACTCCTAAGTCAATATACTCATATATAGATGACCTAGTCATCGCCAATTGTTTGATAGATGCTAGAATTGGTTGTGCATGCTTTGCCACATATTTCATTTGCCATCTTATTGTGTGAGCATGTTGGTTGCATATTTAACTCATTCGAGGACATCCACTTGTTGCTTTCATTGATTGGTTGCTTTTTCTTTTGCCAAGTGGATGGACAAGAATGCCTAAGAACCTTCTCTAGCTATCTATGCTTTTCTTGTCTCAAACTCTATTCATGCTACATCACAAAATTTGATCAAGTCAGATTCGAACCACTCTGTGTGAGGAGCACTTGGAGTCCCCGATTCGTCATAGACTTAAACTTCCAAAATTCTTTGTGTGTTTCGGTCTGACCGATTCTTCCATTTCGGTCATACCGAGATCCCTAAGTCGATCTAGGTTTTCAATCTCAGTGCAACCGATTCGAAATTTTCGGTCTCACCGAGTTGCTGTAACTGTCAACAGTTATGCATCTCGGTGCTACCGAGTTGTTCAACTCGGTCATACCGACAGTGTCGGGCTATATATACACACGGGCAAAATTTTGGAAAACTTTCTCCAAACCTCTCGCCCGCGCATAGCTCGCTCTGCCTTCTAGGTCTCCGGATCATCGACTTCGTTGCCAGCCGCCTCCTGTCGCTGGTCTCCGCCGCCGTCAACGGAATTCGTCCCCGTCGTTGCCGCCGTAGCGAGTTCATCGCCGAATTAGGGTATGAACTCGATCACAGTGCTATCCTCGTCTGATTCTCAGCACATTGTGTACATTATGATTCTTGCCACGATTGAAACACATCTATCCAGTCAAAACAATCCGTAGAATAGATGCGATTTGAAAATTTAGGGTTAGGTTTCTGCTGAAACCATCTTGGACCCACCGAGTTGAAAAACTCGGTCCCACCGATTCGGCTAACGCCATTGCACTAGTAACTCTCGGTCTGACAGAGAATTGCTAATCAGTGTGATCGATTTTAGGACTCAGTGAAACCCTAGCAGTCTCGGTGCCACCGAACTGTGACTCGGTCTAACCGAGATCACTAGTTTAGGTTCCAAAACTGCTTCTGTATCACCGAGTTTGAAAATCGGTTGATCCGAAATGCTTTCTGTGGAAAACTAAAACTAAGTTTTTGAATCATTCTTTTGCAAAAATCTCTGCATTTTGTGATGCTCATCCATTCTATCTCATCCATAACTATTCATAGGGTCAGCAGTCAGCATTCTCAACATGTCAGACCAAAGTGATAGCCAAAACAGGGAAGAAGAGCAGAGTCACATGAGTGAGGGCACTAGTCCCTCCAGTTCCTCAGATGATGGCAGCAGAAGTACTCCTATCAATTTGCCAAAAGCATCCACAAGAGCAAGAATGAAGAGAACCTCAGACTCAGAGGATGAGGACTATGTGGCAGCTGAAGATGAGGCTACTTCCAAGAAAGTAGTGCTCAAAAAGGAGTATGGCTCAGCTAAGACCACAAAGCCTGGACTGAATAGGAAGGTCCCTGCCAAGAGGACACCTATGCTGAAGGTCAGAGGATCAACGCAAGAACCAGAGAAACCTGATCCCAAGGAGCCAGCTGCAGAAGGAAAGAAGAGAAAGGAAAGGGTCAGAAAGACCATGGCCAGAGTTGTTGGACAACCTTCCATGATGGAAGAGGAGGAGGAAGAAGAGGTTGCTGCACCAGCACCCAAGGCACAAAAGTTGATGGGTGATGCCATAAAGTTAGGGGCTGCAACATCAAAGCCCAAAGAAGCACCCAAAGCTGCCTCCAAGGCCAAATCTGCACCTAAGAGGAATACCAGGAGTATACCAGCTGCTGAGAAGAAGAAGGCCCCAGTGCCCGAAGTTGCTGCTGAGGAAGATGATGAAGGACAAGTCCTAAGGAAGCTCAAACCCAAGATTCCAGACCACAACGATGCTCATCCAGTGGCTGAAAATATGAAGCTGAGGAAGGATGCAGGGCTCAGGCAGTGGAGATTTTCTAATCCATACGCAATCAGGAGAAGAACTGCTGTAGATTACAGGTTCCACACTAAGGAACAACAAGACTTCTATGAGACTGTGCTGTTGGATAAGAAGCCCATAGTCTGTGACATGAGGTGGGTGGACTGGAAATACATGAAGGCCAATGAGGATCATTACCCAGGAGTGTATGACAGCTTTAAGGCTTATGGAGTTGATGAGTTTGTTGGGCAGAAGTTCACAAACTGGAATGATGAGCTAGTTATGCAATTCTACTCCACAACTCATTTTTATCCCGATGGCAGGATTGTCTGGATGTCTGAAGGTACGAGGTACCAATCAACTATTGAGGAATGGGCCAATCTGATTAATGCCCCAGAGGAGAAGGAAGATGACTTGGATGTCTACTCCAAGAAGAAGAAGGATCACAATTCCATGTCCCATATGTACAAGGAGATCCCAGACAAGGCCCTTGAAACTTTCAAGTTTGGGTCTGTCCACTTTCTTCTGTCAGGGCTGCCAACAATCAACTGGATTCTTAGGCACACTCCATTGCCCAAGTCAGGTGACCACAACATGATCAGAGGGCATGCAATTAATATGCTTCACATTTTTGATGTGCCACAGAGATTCAAGGTCATGAGCCTCATAGTTGAGTCTATCAAGAGGACAGCAGCAAACCAAAAGAGAAGTTGTGGGTATGCCCCACAAGTCCAGGAGCTGATCAACTCAAAGATGGGCACATGCAAATATCTGTTGGATAAGGAACACTTTGTTCTCTATCCAGATTTTGAGGAAAATCAAGGTGTCATGAATGAGGATGACCCATCATCAGTGCAAGCTCAAGAGAAGAAGGAGAAAGCAAAGAAAGAAAAGGCTGCCAAGATGCCAACTCTAGAGGAGGCATCTGAATACTTTTTGAAGAGCAAGCAGGACCAACTTGGTTACTTGATAGCATCAACTCTGAGGATTGAGAAGGGGTTGGCCACCCTAACTCAAAACCAGGAGAGCCTGGAAAGAATCATGGAACAAAAATTCTATGATTTAGATGTCAAAGTAACTGAGATTCAGTCAGTTGTGGAGCAGCTACAGGATGACATGCAGGAGAGGAAGGGCAGGACAACTACTGATGCATTTGCCAGAGTGCCTCGAGCTCAGAGATCAGCTGCAGAACCAGTGACAGACACCAGAGCCACTTCATCTGCACCAGCTACAGCTCCAGTGCAACCAGCTCCAGCACAAACTCCTTTAGCTCCATCCACATCAACTGAAGTCTTCGTCCAAGGAGCCATCTCTACACCACCAACTGAAGACCAAGCCTGAGAGACGATATAGTACTATGCATTTTCTAGGAACTTTTTGGTAACTTGTTGCCAAAGGGGGAGAAAAATGTATAGATCATAGGCTTCGAGAGAGAGAGTTTGCTTTTGTTCTCTCTTGTCTTCTTGGTTGGACTTTGTTTGCTTTTGCTTGCTTGAGATACTATGATATTATCTGTGAGACATTGATGATCATGTGTTTGATCATAAGCTACACTTATGCTTGTTAGATGATATTATCTTATTTATCCTTATATGATCATTCACTTTGCTTGGTGATGAGTGCATGTATTCAATCTTTATTATTTTGAGCGCTCCACCAAGATGTATGTGACATGGAAGAGTAACCCATGAGCCTAATTCCTTGTGCATTTGCAGTCCAAAGCAAATCTTAAACTATGCACAAATTTTGGGGGAGCTCTTGCTTATCACATACTTCTCAAAGCAATGATGTTTTTCAATCTTATTATCATTTCTCGAAGCTTTGATCTATATGTTGTCATCAATTACCAAAAAGGGGGAGATTGAAAGTGCAACTATCCCTAGGTGGTTTTGGTAATTCATATCAACATATAGCTCATTGAGCTAATACTATTCCAAGACAAATATTTCAGGAAAGCTCAATGAATGGCATGGCATGGATGATAAAAGTGGATCCCTCAAAATATTAAGGACAAAGGATTGGCTCAAGCTCAAAAGCTCAAGACTCTACATTTTATATTTTAGTGATCCAAGATCATATTGAGTCTATAGGAAAAGCCAATACTATCAAGGAGGGATGAGGTGTTGCTTAATGAGTCTCTTGCTTCAAGTGCTTAGTGATATGCTCCAAAAACCCTTAACTACTTTCTCATATCCACATATGACCTAAACCTAAAGTAAAAATCGGTCCCACCGATTCTTTCTATCTGGCACCACCGAGTTCAAATGTCATAGCCACTGCCACAAACCCTAGGCAAATCGGTCTTACCGATAGGGATCTCGGTCTCACCGAGATGGGATTGTAATCTATCTGTTTCTCTTCGTAACATTTCGGTCTAACCGAAGTGAGCGATCGGTCCCACCGAGATTGCAATGTAAACTCTCTGTTTCCTTTTTGTAACATTTTGGTCTCATCGAAATGAGCGAATCGGTCCCACCGAGTTTTCCTGACCAACTCTCTGGTTAGCTAATTACCAAAATCGATCTCACCGAGTTTGTGTAATCGGTCTCACCGAGATTACGTTATGCCCTAACCCTAACCATATCGGTCCCACCGAGTTGCATGTCGGTCCCACCGAAATCACTAACGGTCACTAGGTTTACTGAATCGGTCCGACCGAGTTTGTTGATTCGGTCCCACCGAGATTGGTAAATTGTGTGTAATGGTTAGATTTTGTGTGGAGGCTATATATACCCCTCCACCTCCTCTTCATTCGTGGAGAGAGCCATCAGAACAAACCTACACTTCCAACTTACCGTTTCTGAGAGAGAACTACCTACTCATGTGTTGAGGCCAAGATATTCCATTCCTGCCATATGAATCTTGATCTCTAGCCTTCCCCAAGTTGCTTTCCACTCAAATCTTCTTTCCACCAGATCCAAATCCTATGAGAGAGAGTTGAGTGTTCGGGAGACTATCATTTGAAGCACAAGAGCAAGGAGTTCATCATCAACGCACCATTTGTTACTTCTTGGAGAGTGGTGTCTCCTAGATTGGCTAGGTGTCACTTGGGAGCCTCCGACAAGATTGTGGAGTTGAACCAAGGAGTTTGTAAGGGCAAGGAGATTGCCTACTTCATGAAGATCTACCGCTAGTGAGGCAAGTCCTTCGTGGGCGACGACCATGGTGGGATAGACAAGGTTGCTTATTCGTGGACCCTTCTTGGGTGGAGCCCTCCGTGGACTCGCGCAACCGTTACCCTTCGTGGGTTGAAGTCTCCATCAACATGGATGTACGATAGCACCACCTATCGGAACCATGACAAAAACATCTGTGTCTCCAATTGCATTTGAATTCTCCAAACCCTTCCATTAACTTTCTTGCAAGTTGCATGCTTTAATTTCCGCTGCTTATATACTCTTTGCATGCTTGCTTGAATTGTGCGAAGATTGCTTGACTTGTGCAAAGATAGCTAAAATCTGCCAAAGTCTAAAATTGGGAAAAGGTTAAGTTTTTAATTGGTCAAGTAGTCTAATCACCCCCCTCTAGACATACTTCAAGGTCCTACACATATTTTATCTGCCATTCTATTGTGTGAGCATGTCGTTTGCATATTTTACTCATTCGAGGACATCCACTTGTTGTTTTGCTTGTTTGGCTTCTTTTTCTTTTGCCAAGTGGATGGACAAGAATGCCTAAGAACCTTCTCTAGCTACCTATGCTATTCTTGCCTTCTCTAGCTATCTATGCTATTCTTGTCTCAAATTCTATTCATGCTATATCATAAAGTTTGATCAAGTCAGATTCGAAGCACTCTGTGTGAGGAGCACTCGGAGTCCCTGATTCGTCATGGACTTAAACCTTCCAAAACCTCTTTGTGCATTTCGGTCTGACCGATTCATCCATTTTGGTCATACCGAGATCACTAAGTTGATCTAGGTTTTCAATCTCGGTGCAACCGATTTGAACTTTTTGGTCACACCAAGTTGCAGTAACTGCTTGCAGTTATGCATCTCGGTGCCACCGAGTTGTTCCACTCGGTCACACCAACAGGGTCAGGCTATATATATCCCCAGGCCAAAATTTGGAAATTTCTCCGAACCTATTCGCCCGCGCTCAGCCTGCTCTGCCTCCTTGGGTCTCCGGATCGTCCTCCTCGTCACCAACTGCCTCCCGCCGCTGGTCTCCGCCACCATGAACGAGAATCATATCCGCCGTTGCCGCAGTAGCAGGTCCATCGCCGCATTAGGGTATGGACTTAATCTTTGTGCTATTCTCACTCCGATTCCTAGCACATTGCGTTGCCATGTATCTTGCCACGATTGAGATTATCCTATCCAGTGAAATCACTTTGTAGATTAGATATGGATTGGAAATTTAGGGTTAGGTTTCCGCCGAACTCATCTCGGACCGACCGAGTTGTAGAAATCGGTTCCAACAATTTGGCTCAGGCCAGTGCACATGTGATTCTTGGTCTGACCAAGAATTGCAAATCAGTGTGACCGAATTCAGGACTTTGTGAAACCCTGGCAGTCTTGGTGCCACCAAACTGTGACTCGGTCTGACTGAGTTCACTAGTTTAGGTTCCAAAAGCTGCTTCGGTATCACCGAGTTTACAAATTCGGTAGCTCCGAAATGCTTTCTGTGGAAAACTAAAACTAAGATTTTTGATTCATTTGTTTTGCAAAATCCTCTGTGCTTTGTGATGCTCATCCCCTCTACCTCATCTATATCTATTCACAGGGTCTGCTGTCAGAGTTTGCACTATGTTAGATCAGAGTGACAGTTAGAACAGAGCTGAAGAGCAAGTTCACATGAGTGAGGGCACTAGTCCCTCAAGCAGCTATGATGAGGGTAGCAGAAGCACTCCTAGTAACTTGCCCAAGGTAGCTACTAGGACAAGGAAGAAGAGAACATCTGATTCTGAGGATGAGGACTATGTGGCAGCTGAGGATGAAGCCACCTCAAAGAAGAAAGTGATAAAGAAAGAATTTGGAACTGCAGCTTCAACTAAGCCAGGAATGAACAGGAAATTTCCAACCAAGAGGACTCCTATGCTAAAGGTCAGAGCATCCACTCAAGAAGCTTTGGAATCTGAACCCAAAGAACTAGTTGTGGCTGAGAAGAAAAGGAAGGAAAGGGCCAAGAAGACAATGGCCAGAGTAGTTGGAATACCCTCTATGATGGAAGAAGAGGAAGAGGTTGCTGCACCAACACCTAAAGCTCAAAAGCTTATGGGAGATGCTATAAGATCAGGGGCTGCTCCATCAAAGCCCAAAGATGCTCCCAAGGCAGCTGCATCTAAGCCCAAAGCTGCACCCAAGAGGAACACCAGGAGTATTCCTGCTGCAGAAAAGAACAAGGCCCTAGTGCCTGAAGCTGCTGAAGAAGAAGATGATGAGTCACTAGTCTTGAGAAAGTTGAAGCCCAAAATTCCAGATCACAATGAGGCTCATCCAGTAGCTGAAGATATGAAGCTCAGGAAGGATGCAGGACTCAGACAGTGGAGATTGACTGATCCCTATGATGTCAGGAGAAGGACTGCTATGGACTACATGTTCCATACCAAGGAACAATAGGATTTCTATGAGACAGTGCTGCTTGACAAGAAGCCAATAGTCTGTGATATGAGATGGGTGGACTGGAAGTACATCAAGAACAATGAAGATCACTATCCTGGAGTTTATTACAGTTTCAATGCTTGTGGAGTAGATGACTTTATAGGGCAGAAGCTCATAAAATGGAATGATGAGCTCATTATGCAGTTCTACTCCACAGATCATTTCTACCCAGATGGAAGGATTGTCTGGATGTCTGAGGGTACAAGGTACCAATCGATAGTTGAAGAATGGGCCAAATTGATCAATGCTCCTAAGGAGAATGAGGATGACTTGGATGTCTATGCCAAGAAGAAGAAAGATCACAACTCCATGGCTCACATGTACAGAGAGATCCCAGATGATGCACTTGAGACTCACAAGCTTGGATTAGTATATTACCTGTTGTCAGGATTGCCAACAATCAACTGGATCCTAAGGCATACTCTGTTGCCAAAGTCAGGTGATCACAAGATAATCAGAGGCCATGCAATCAACCTACTTCATATATTTGATGTGCGATAGAAGTTTAAAGTCATGAGCCTGATTGTGGAAACAATCAAAAGGACTATTGCTGATCAGAAGAGGAGTTGTGGGTATGCCCCCAAAGATTCAGGAGCTTATTAACTCCAAGATGGGCACTGGCACATATCTCTTGGACAAGGAACACCTGCCCATCTACCCTGATTTTGAGGACACACTACAAAAAAAATACACTTCCGTGATGATACGTGTTTGTCAGAGTAGGTCGCGTTTTTTGTCATGCATGTGCATCCATGGCAAATTTATGACAAAATCAAGATAGTCATACCTGTGCTGTCGTAGAAGTGTTCCATGACATTACCAAAATTATCATCATGGAAGTGTCCACTTCCATGACGATAAATCGCGCGTCACAGAAGTGCTTTTGTCAAGGGTGACTGACACGTGGCATCCACCATAAGGGAACACCGTTAAGCTGTCGGGTCAGATTTTGGATCCGATAACCCGTTAACAGCCCTGACCAATGGGAAATTTCCACATGAATAACTCTGATTGGCCGAAGGGAACACCTGTCAACTCGTAAGTGGGCCAGATGTCGCCCGTCCATTGGAGGAGACATGTCTATGATACGTCGACATGTGGCTGGGCCCAATAGAGGCCCATATAGGTTAAAAAGGTCAGCCCAGTCAAAGGCCCGCAGTATTTAATCAGGTACTAGTGGGCCATCCCAATAATGGCCTGCTTAATAAAGGCCCATTTATGGCCTGAAGCCAGATCTGGCCCGTTAATTGTTCGTCCAATATTTGGGCCCATTTACGGCCCGAAGCCAGATCTGGCCCGTTAATTGTTCGCCCAATATTTGGGCCCATTTGCGGCCCAAAGCCAGATCTGGCCCGTTAATTGTTCGCCGAATATTTGGGCCCAACTACAGCCCAGTGACTTTCGGCCTGTTAGAGGCCTGATGTAGACATGGGCCCATTTTAGCCCGGTGGGACTTTCGGCCTGGGAATGGCCCGTGCTGCCCATGGGCCATATATGGTCCGATGGGACATTGGGCCCACTAATGGCCCGTGCTAAAGGTGGCAACAGTTAAGCCCAATGTGACTTTGGGCCTGTTAAAGGTCTGCCATGTAATTCGGCCCGTTGATGCCTGTACTAAGCTTTCGACCTCTTAAAGGCCCATGATATCAGTGGTCAAACTAAGGCCCGAGATATGTTTCGGCCTAGTAACGGCCCGTGAGCTAACTGGGCCCAAAAAGGCTCGGTCTACATTTCGGCTTGCTGAAGGCCCATTGACGACTAGTGAAAATTGAGGCCTGAGGGAGTCCTGGACTAGGGGGTGTCCGGATAGCCGAACTATCATCATCGGCCGGACTCCAAGACTATGAAGATACAAGATTGAAGACTTCGTCCCGTGTCCGGATGGGACTTTCCTTGGCGTGGAAGGCAAGCTTGGCGATACGGATATGTAGATCTCCTACCATTGTAACCGACTCTATGTAACCCTATCCCTCTACGGTGTCTATATAAACCGGAAGGTTTTAGTCCGTAGGACAACAATAACAACAATCGTACCATAGGATAGCTTCTAGGGTTTAGCCTCCTTGATCTCGTGGTAGATCTACTCTTGTAACATCCACATCATCAATATCAATCAAGCAGGATGTAGGGTTTTACCTCCATCAAGAGGGCCCGAACCTGGGTAAAACATCGTGTCCCTTGTCTCCTGTTACCATCCGCCTAGACGCACAGTTCGGGACCCCCTACCCGAGATCCACCGGTTTTGACACCGACATTGGTGCTTTCATTGAGAGTTCCTCTGTGTCGTCACTGATAGGCTCGATGGCTCCTTCGATCATCAACAACGACATGGTCCAGGGTGAGACTTTTCTCCCCGGACAGATCTTTGTATTCGGCGGCTTTGCACTGCGGGCCAATTCGGTTGGCCATCTGGAGCAGATCGAAAGCTATGCCCCTGGCCATCAGGTCAGATTTGGAAGTCTGAACTTCACGGCTGACATCCGCGGAGACTTGATCTTCAATGGATTCGAACCACAGCCGAGCATGCCACACTGTCACGATGGGCATGATTTAGCTCTGCTGCCGGACAACGCCCTGGAGGCCGCACACGAGTCCGCTCCGACCTCGGATTCGGAGCCGGCTGCGCATATCGAGGACGGGTGGTTAGACACCGCCTTGGGGGCTGCAACCTCTACGGCGATAGAGCCAAATACGGACTTCGTCCCTTCTGAAGCTCATGACTCCAAGGTGCCAGACTCCTTGCCGGACTCCGAACCTCCCGCGCCTCCACCAATCGAATCCGATTGGGCGCCGATCATGGAGTTCGCCGCCACGGACATCTTTCAACACTCACCTTTTGGCGATGTTTTGAGCTCGCTAAAATATCTCTCGTTATCAGGAGAGCCCTGGCCGGACTGCGGTCAGGACGGTTGGGATGCGGACGAGGAAGAAATTCAAGACCCACCCACCACCCACTTAGTAGCCGCTGTCGATGATCTAACCGACATGCTAGACTTCGACTCCGGAGACATTGACAGTATGGACGATGATGCTAGAGACGACTAAGAACCAGCACCTACTGGGCACTGGAAAGCCACCTCATCATACGACATATACATGGTGGATATCCCAAAGGATGGGAATGGCGAAGGAACAGCGGATGAAGATCCCTCCAAGAAACAGCCCAAGCGCCGGCGTCAGCGGCGCCGCTCTAAATCCCGCCACAGTAAGAATGACGATTCCGACACCGGAGATAATAATACCCCAGACAGTGCCGAAGACAACCCCCTCCAACAAGATTCATCGCAGGAGGACGGGGATGCCAGCCCTCACAAGAGGGCGGCAGACGAAGAGGTAGAGGAAGATATCTACATGCCTCCCTCTGGAGACGAGGCAAGCCTCGACGATGACAAATTTGTCGTGCCTGAGGATCCCGTCGAACAAGAGTGTTTCAAACGCAGGCTTATGGCCACGGCAAACAGCCTCAAGAAAAAGCAGCAACAGCTTAGAGCTGATCAGGATCTGCTAGCCGACAGAGGGATGGAAGTCCTGGCGGCCGAAGAGCATGAGCTCGAACGCCCCTCCAAAAGCTACCCCAAACGCAAGTTGCTCCCCCGATTAGAGGAGGAGGCATATAAACCTGCATCACCAGAGCATAATACGGCTGACCGGCCACCTCGTGGCCGCGACAAAGAGGCCTCTAGGCCCTTCACTATAACCGTACCCCGGCACCGCTCGAACAGCATAAGGCCACAGGGGAATGCTCCGAACTTGCGAGATATATTGGAGGATAAGGCAAGACAATCAAGATCGATCTGCGGATCGCGTGGGCGCCCCATGATACGTGACGACAACCGTCGCGCCGGACACAGTAAGTCCGGCCGGGCCGAACACAATAGACAAAGCTCGTTGGAGCTTCATCGCGATATAGCCCAATACAGAGGCGCCGCACACCCACTATGCTTCACAGACGAAGTAATGGATCATCAAATCCCCGAAGGGTTTAAACCCGTGAATATCGAATCCTATGACGGCACAACAAACCCCACGGTTTGGATCGAAGACTATCTCCTTCATATCCACATGGCCCGCAGTGACGATCTTCACGCCATCAAATACCTCCCACTCAAGCTTAAAGGGCCAGCTCGGCATTGGCTTAACAGCTTGCCAGCAGAATCAATTGGATGTTGGGAGGACCTGGAAGCCGCATTCCTTGATAACTTCCAGGGCACGTATGTGCGACCACCAGATGCTAACGACCTAAGCCACATAATTCAGCAGCCAGACGAATGGACCAGACAATTCTGGACACGGTTCTTAACTAAGAAAAATCAAATCGTCGACTGTCCGGATGCGGAGGCCCACGCAGCCTTCAAACATAACATCTGTGACGAGTGGCTTGCCTGGCACCTGGGACAGGAAAAGCCGAAATCCATGGCAGCCCTCACATCACTCATGACCCGCTTTTGCGCGGGGGAGGACAGCTGGCTAGCTCGCAGCAACAACCTCAGCAAAAATTCCGGCAGTCCGGATACCAAGGATCGCAATGGCAGGTCACGTCGCAACAAGAACAAACGCCGCATTAATGGCGACAATAATGAGGATACGGTAGTCAACGCCGGATTCAGAGGCCCGAAACCCGGTCAGCGGAAGAAGCCATTCAAAAGAACTAATACGGGTCCGTCCAATTTGGACCGAATACTCGATCGCTTGTGCCAGATATACGGCACCCCCGAAAAGCCAGCCAACCACACCAACAGGGACTGTTGGGTATTCAAGCAGGCAGGCAAGCTAATCACTGAAAACAATGACAAGGGGCTGCACAGCGATGACGAAGAAGAGACCCGACCGCCGAACAACAGAGGACAAAAGGGTTTTCCCCCACAAGTGCGGACGGTGAATATGATATACGCAACCCACATACCCAAGAGGGAGCGGAAGCGTGCACTCAGGGACGTGTACGCGATGGAGCCAGTCGCCCCGAAGTTCAACCCATGGTCCTCCTGCCTGATCACTTTTGATCGAAGGGACCACCCCACCAGCATCCGCCACGGCGGATTCGCCGCATTGGTTTTAGACCCAATCATCGATGGATTTCACCTCAGCAGAGTCCTGATGGACGGCGGCAGCAGCCTGAACCTGCTTTATCAGGACACAGTGCGCAAGATGGGCATAGACCCCTCAAGGATTAAACCCACAAAGACGACCTTCAAAGGCGTCATACCAGGTATAGAGGCCAATTGTACGGGCTCAGTCACACCGGAAGTGGTCTTTGGATCACCGGATAACTTCCGAAGCGAGGAGTTAATCTTCGACATAGTTCCGTTCCGCAGCGGCTATCATTTGCTCGGACGGACCGTGTTTGCAAAGTTCAACGTGGTGCCGCACTACGCATACCTCAAGCTCAAGATGCCAGGCCCTCGAGGAGTCATCACGGTCAATGGAAACACCGAGCGCTCCCTCCGAACGGAGGAACATACAGCGACTCTCGCGGCAGAAGTACAATGCAGCCTCTTAAGGCAATTCTTGAGTCCAGCCGTTAAGCGACCAGACACGGCTAAATGCGCCCGAAGTAACCTACAACAAGACCACCTGGCGTGTTCCGAGCACGCATAGCAATGCGACCCCAGCCCCAGCCCTCGCAAGATCGCAAGACTGGTCCTTATCATACATCATTACGCTCTGGAGATACCATGGGCATAGGGGAAGGGGCACGACCACGACGGGCCCAGAATGCGGCTCAACCACATCAAGGGCTTCTAAGTGTGTCATTTCTTTTTTTTCTTTCCTTTTTTTTCTTACCCACAGGACTATGTTCACCAGAGGCCCTGTCCGGCAGTAGACCGGCCGAACTCACGATGCAACAGCCAGGGAAGGAGAAAGGCCGCGACGAATATCCAGGTGGTCTCCCTTACGAGCATTTAATCTGTTTTATACACCACTCCGCAGCCTACCCCTGGAGGGGGACATGTTTAACAGTCCCATTCCTTGCTTATCGCACTATTTGTATCGTTCTGCATTCATAGCAGTACTTCTTGAATAAAACAATGCAACACCTTTTTGCTTATAATTGCATTTCTTTCTTATACATATGTTCATTTACGACATGTTGCATCCGTACACTTTGGTACGGCTAAAAACACCAGGGGCTTATGTTCCCCACATCATGGTGTGATAAGTCCGAACACTTTCACAAGTGCGGCACTCCGAACTTATAGCATTATATGCATCAGCTCCGAATCATGTCTTGGGTCAATAGTTGGGTTTGCCCGGCTCCCATGTTTTGGAACCTTACGTTCCATTGTATCGGCTAAGGTAGCACTGGGAGAACCACTGCGATTGCGCCCCAGTTGAGCTGGGTTAACGCCTCAGTGGAGAAAGCTAAAACTGACCATCATGATGAGGCGAGAGACGGTCGCTGTTCGAGAGGTTTTTTCGAGTCCCTAAAGACTTATGCCGCTTAGAGCGAGGAACCGGCTTTGTCCGGCCCAGGCGTGGATAGCGCCCCGAATTCGGCCTTCTAAACACTAGGGGCTTCGCCGAAATTTATAATTATAGAATTCTATGGCTAAGTGAGAGTGTTCAAGCATTATAAGTCCGGTTGCCTAGTCCGTCGTGTTGAGCGCCTCCCTAGATGGACCCAAATATGGGAACAAGAGCGCTCAAATTTATACCGAACACCCCAGCACTCGTGGCATGGGGGCTGAAGCCGACGACTTGCCATCTCTCAGATTTGATAAACAACCGCATAGAAGGTAATATTTTAAATCAACAAGCGTTGCTTAGCTCATATGAACAAAGTTTTCTGCGCACAGGATAACAAAATGCGAGTTTACTCAAATATTACATTATTGGAGCACTCACCCGCAATAGTGCGGGCACCCTTCAGGACACTCTTATAATACATCTCGGGCGTGCGATACTCCTTGCCCGGTGGTGGCGCGTCCGTCACAAGCTTCTCAGCATCCATCTTGCCCCAGTGCACCTTAGCACGGGAAAGGGCCCGACGGGAACCTTCAATACAGGCGGATCGCTTGATGACCTCAACCCATGGACATGCATCCACCAGCCGCCGCACTAGGCCGAAGTAGCTCCCAGGCATGGCCTCATTAGGCCACAGCCGAACTATGAGGCCCTTCATGGCCTGTTCGGCCACCTTGTGGAGCTCGACCAGCTGCTTCAGCTGGTCGCTAAGGGGAACCGGATGTCCGGCCTCAGCATACTGAGACCAGAAGACCTTCTCCGTCGAGCTCCCCTCCTCAGCCCTGTAGAAAGCGGCAGCATCGGACACGCTGCGGGGGCAGATCTGCGAACGCTCCTGGAGAGCTCCAAATTCGGGTAAGTAACACGTAATCCACATCCACATGCTTGCTTTGCATGAAAAATGCCTTACCCGACGCTATTTTCTTCAACGCCTCGATTTCCCGGAGGGCCTTGTAGGCTTCGGCCTTAGCGGCTTTGGCACTCTCAAGAGCCGATGCAAGCTCGGACTCTCGAGTCTTCGAGTCACACTCCAAACTCTCGTGTTTTTCCACGAGAGCCTGGAGCTCTTGCCATACCTCCGCCACCCGCGCCTCCTGCTTCTCTCGCTCGGCGCGCTCCGCGGCCGCATTACGTTCGGCCACGGACACCGCCTCCTTCAGGGTCGCCACCTCGTTTGTGGCCCCTGCAATACCCACGTTATCCTTATCATTCTTTTTGCAACCAAATCCTTTTTTGTAAGGTACAATTTTAATAAGGTGCTACTCACCTTCTTTGTCCTCGAGTTGCTTCTTGGCACGGCCGAGCTCGTTCTCGGACCGCTTGAGGTTCTGCTTCAAAGCATTGACCTCCGCAGTCAGTGCGGCAGAGGTTAGTAGGGTAGCCTGCAATCCCATATCGACATATTTTTTATGACTCCTGCGTATATCTTTTTAGATCCTCAGTCCGGCTTTTCTTTCCGAACACCGAACCGAGCATCAAGGGCTACTGTCTATGCGGTACTATTTTACATATATTAATATTTTTACCTCAAAGCCTGATAGAAGGCTGCTACAGGCTTCGGTCAGCCCACCTTTGGCGAGCTGGACCTTCTGAATCACCGCACTCATGACAGTGCGGTGTTCCTCCTCGATGGAAGCGCCGTTGAGCGCCTCCAGCAAGTTATCCGGCGCCTCCGGTTGGACAGAGGCCGCCGGCGCCACAGTCTTGCCCTTCTTGCAAAGGGGCCGCCCGCCGGACTCTGGAATCACTGCAGGTCCCGGTAAGGAGTCCGACACGAAGTTCGGGAGGTCGCCCTGTGCTACCTCTGGGTCCTCCTCCTCCGGATGGGTCCCTCTCTGGGATCCCACCTCAATGTCGTCAGCGTCGCGTGGAGAAGAGGCGGTTGGAAGTGAAGTGTTGTTCACATCCGACGAACCCAAGGACCCGCTCGACGGAGTGGGAAGATCGTCCTTGGGCGGACTGCAGGGTTGTATGCAGCGTTAGAAAGACACCAAGTGGCGAAAAGAAAAATCATGAAGTCATTAGGGAGTCCAGATACTTATGATCTCACCAGGGGCTTGGCCCTCGGAGGCCAATCCTCGTCGTCATCACCGGCGTTGGCAGAACAGTCCGGGGGAAGAGTTCTTCCCTTCTTGGACCCTTCGGCCTCCCTCGTTGGGGAGGCCCTCCTTTTCTTCCCTCCCCCCGCTGGGGGAGAGGCCCTTTTCTTCTTCTCCTCATCCTCGGGGGAGGAGTCCGCCTCGGAGTCATCAGACACCTAAAAACGGGAACTCTTTCGAGTACCCGTGGCCTCCTTCTTGGCCTTCTTCTCCGGCACCACATGGGGTGCCGGAACCAGCAGCCCCGCCAGATGGGCATCCACTGGATCTTCTGGCAGGGGGGCCGGACAGTTAGTCTGCTCGGCCTTCTTCAGCCAGTCCTGTAAAAGGAAAGGGAGTTTAGATCCCGCATAGAGTCAAACTATGAAAAACAAGTATCCCATAAAGGGTAAAATCATTTACCTCGTCAGCCTGGCGCTGCGAGCGGAATCCGCGATCTTCGGTAGCGGATGCGGGGGCCTCGGCGCCCCTAAAAAGCACCTTCCAAGCATCTTCGTACCTAGTGTCGAAGAGCCCACTCAAGGTTCGGTGCTGAGCCGGATCTAACTCCCACAGTTTGAAGGCCCGTTGTTGGCATGGGAGGATCCGACGGATGAGCATGACCTGGACGACGTTGACAAGCTTGAGCTTCTTGTCCACCAGCTTCTGGATACAGGCTTGGAGTCCGGACAGCTCCTCCGAGTCGCCCCAAGTCAGCCCACTCTCCTTCCAAGAGGTGAGCCGTGTGGGGATGCCAGATCTAAATTCAGGGGCCGCTGCCCATTTAGGGTCACGCGACTCGGTGATGTAGAACCACTCCGATTGCCACCCCTTGATGGTTTCCACGAAGGCGCCCTCGAGCCAAGTAACGTTGGGTATCTTTCCCACCATGGCGCCTCCGCATTCCGCTTGGTTCCCCTTCACGACCTTTGGCTTGACATTGAAGATCTTGAGCCACAAGCCGAAGTGGGGCTGGATGCAGAGGAAAGCCTCGCACACGATGATAAACGCCGAGATGTTGAGGATGAAATTCGGGGCCAGATCATGGAAATCCAGGCCGTAGTAGAACATGAGCCCCCGGATAAAGGGGTGAAGTGGGAAGCCCAGTCCGCGGAGGAAATGGGGAAGGAATACCACCCTCTCATGGGGCCTGGGGGTGGGGATGAGCTGCCCCTTGTTGGGGAGCCGGTGCGCGATGTCACTGGACAGGTATCCGGCGCCGCGCAGCCTCTCGATGTGCCCCTCCGTAATGAAGGAGGCCATCCATTTGCCTCCTGCTCCGGACATGGCTGGAGGAGGTCGAGGCGAGATGTGGGCGCTGGAGCTCGAGTGCGCGGAGATGGATAAGCAAAGGAGGAAGAAGGCGTAGGTGAAAAGGTGGATCCTTATCCCCTTATATATGGACGGACGAAACTATGTGTCCCCACCGGCCTGGTAAAACTCGCTTTTCTCCCAAGCGCCGCAATCAATGGCGCGGTTGGGTTGCCCACGTTTGTATTGATGAGAATCCCGGAATAAGGGGAGCACGATCTCTGCTTCGACAAGACGTGCCAAGGAAACCGCTTCGCTAAACGCGCTAAGGCCGTATAATAAAAATGAGTAAAGGCTTGGTTGTGGTGTGACGTCACGCCACGAAATACGTCAGCAGATTGAACTTGTGTAAATATTATTCTCTCTACGGTGGAGTGTGGAATTTATTTTGCAGAGCCGGACACTATCCTGGTGTTCACAATCTTCTACAAATTATTCGGAGAAGGAACCCGCCTTGCAATGCCGAAGACAATATGCGCGCCGGACTCGTCGTCATTGAAGCCTGGTTTAGGGGCTACTGAGGGAGTCCTGGACTAGGGGGTATCCGGATAGCCGAACTATCATCATCGGCCGGACTCCAAGACTATGAAGATACAAGATTGAAGACTTCGTCCCGTGTCCGGATGGGACTTTCATTGGCGTGGAAGGCAAGCTTGGCGATACGGATATGTAGATCTCCTACCATTGTAACCGACTCTATGTAACCCTAGCCCTCTCCGGTGTCTATATAAACCGGATGGTTTTAGTCCGTAGGACAACAATAACAACAATCATACCATAGGCTAACTTCTAGGGTTTAGCCTCCTTGATCTCGTGGTAGATCTACTCTTGTAACATCCACATCATCAATATCAATCAAGTAGGACGTAGGGTTTTACCTCCATCGAGAGGGCCCGAACCTGGGTAAAACATCGTGTCCCTTGTCTCCTGTTACCATCCGCCTAGACGCACAGTTCGGAACCCCCTACCCGAGATCCACCAGTTTTGACACTGACAAGGCCCAACATGCATTTTGGCCTGCTAAAGGCCCGTGGTTTCATCTAGGCCGTAAGAGGCCAGTACAATATTCAGCCTGTTAATGGCCCAACGCTACCTGGGCCAAACTAAGCGCTGGGTGATGTCTACTACACAACCTTCTTCTTGTAGACGTTGTTGGGCCTGCAAGTGCACAGGTTTGTAGGACAGTAGCAAATTTCCCTCAAGTGGATGACCTAAGGTTTATCAATCCATAGGAGGCGTAGGATGAAGATGGTCTCTCTCAAACAACCCTGCAACCAAATAACAAAGAGTCTCTTGTGTCCCCAACACACCCAATACAATGGTAAATTATATAGGTGCACTAGTTTGGCGAAGAGATGGTGATATAAGTGCAATCTGGATGGTAGATAAAGGTATTTGTAATCTGAAATAATAAAAACAGCAAGGTAGCAAGTGGTAAAATTGAGCGTAAACGGTATTGCAATGGTAGGAAACAAGGCCTAGGGTTCATACTTTCACTAGTTCAAGTTCTCTCAACAATAATAACATAGATAGATCATATAACAAGCCCTCAACATGCAACAAAGAGTCACTCCAAAGCCACTAATAGTGGAGAACAAACGTAGAGATTATGGTAGGGTACAAAACCACCTCAAAGTTATTTGTTCGGATCAATCTATAAAAGAGTTCGTACTAGAATAACACCTTAAGACACAAATCAACCAAAACCCTAATGTCACCTAGATACTCCATTGTCACCTCAAGTATCCGTGGGCATGATTATACGATATGCATCACACAATCTCAGATTCATCCAACCAACATAAAAGTACTTCAAGGAGTGCCCCAAAGCTACTACCGGAGAGTCAAGAACGTGTGCCAACCCCTATGCATAGGTTCCCAATGTCACAAAACCCGCAAGTTGATCACCAAAACATACATCAAGTGGCACATGATATCCCATTGTCACCACAGATAATCATGGCAAGACATACATCAAGTGTTCTCATAAAAGACTCAATCCGATAAGATAACTTCAAAGGGGAAACTCAATTCATCACAAGAGAGTAGAGGGGGAGAAACATCATAAGATCCAACTACAATAGCAAAGCTCGGGATACATCAAGATCGTGCCATAGAGGAACACGATAGAGAACATGAGAGAGAGAGAGAGAGATCAAACACATAGCTACTGGTACATACCCTCAGCCCCGAGGGTGAACTACTCCCTCCTCGTCATGGATAGCACCGGGATGATGAAGATGGCCTCCGGTGATGGGATCCCCCTCTGGCAGGGTGCCGGAATAGGGTCCCGATTGGTTTTTGGTGGCTACAGAGGCTTGCGGCGGCGGAACTCCCGATCTATCTTCTGTTGTGGAAGTTTTAGGGTACAAGAGTATATATGGGTGCAGGGGGTACGTCGGAGGAGCTACGGGGGCCCCACGAGCCAGGGGGCGCGCCCAGGGGGGCGCCCCCCACCCTCGTGGGCAGCCCGTATCTCCCCTCACGTGCACTCCAAGTTCCCCGGGTTGCTTTCCTTCCAAAAATAACTTCTCCAGTTGATTTCGTTCCGTTTTGACTCCGTCTGATATTCCTTTTCCTCGAAACACTGAAATAGGCATAAAACAGCAAATCTGGGCTGGGCCTCCGGTTAATAGGTTAGTCCCAAAAATAATATAAAAGTGGATAATAAAGCCCAATATTGCCTAAAACAGTAGATAAAGTAGCATGGAGCAATCAAAAATTATAGATACGTCGGAGACGTATCAAGCATCCCCAAGCTTAATTCCTGCTCGTCCTCGAGTAGGTAAATGATAAATAAAGAATTTTTGATGCGGAGTGATACTTTGGCATAATTTCAATGTAAATCTTCTTAATTGTGTTATGAATATTCAGATCAGAAAGATTCAAGACAAAAGTTCATATTGACATAAAAGTCATAATACTTCAAGCGTACTAATCAAAGCAATCATGTCTTCTCAAAATAGCATGGTTAAAGAAAGTTATCCCTACAAAATCATATAGTCTGACTATGCTCTATCTTCATCACACAAAGTATTTAATCGTGCACAACCCCGATGACGAGCCAAGCAATCTATCTATTATATAATTAAAACAAAAGTCAAATTAGCCACCACATTCGTCCACATATGCTAATATTTTTTACGCCGTTAGATTAGAATAATAACGGCTAAGATTTAAACGTTTTTGCGTAACATCGCAAAATATATGGACCGCTATTATTGAACTTTCGTGGTGTCACGTTCCATAGGATAGCAAAAGTAAAAAAAAAAGCAATAAGAAGGACACGCTATCCGGTTGTGATGGCCTAGGAGAGGATATTCGTACGTGTTTGCAATATGTGTGGATACCTTGACCACGGCAAGAGGCCAAGCGATCAAGCTGGCTGGTAACCAACAATTAACACGTTCATGATTCTTTACAAATAAGAAGACGCACTTGATCTCTGTTTTTATAGACAATGGACTCTTTTTTAGAAGGATGCAAGAAGGCAGCGTAAGAGAAAGGAAACTGAGAGGCTGGTATAGGCACAATTTGGCATGGCACGTAAAAAGTATGTCTAAGACAATCAGACCTAACATACGTTGGCGTTGGAAAGTACGGCTATACCTCCCGCGCGTGAGAAAAACAAGGCCGCCAGACAGCTAAAAAAAGTACGGCTAACATATAAAGGAGTCCCAGCGCCAAGCAAAAAATGAGTCCGATCAGAATACTATATCTTATGATGTCATCTATGGTTTCAGCCAAAAAAAATTGAGGCATGATTTTAGCAAATTAATAAATCCGAGGTCTTATTTGCGTTAAAGAAATATTTTGTGGACTACTACATCAGCACTTCACGTTGTGATAAATATTTTTCTCCATCCATGGGAAAAAAACTTTCTCTACCCAGATAAAAAAAGTACATGTGTACCTACATAAACCTAATGTGTACCTACGAATGTACCAATATTTCTTTCTACTAATAAAGTATGCCTTATCTATAAAAAGAAGTATGCCCACAATAGGATATTAGCGGCAATAAATCAAGAATGGACATGTGATACTCAAAATACGTGAACGTCTAAGTGCCAATTTTTTTTCTATTCTCACAATTTTTTTCCAATGAAATATCAAGTGCTCTCTAATTATAATGGTTGATAGTATAAATTAAACATTGTTAATTAGAAATAGTCATGATAAGGACCACATGAAATCATATACAATATACGTGCAAAAGAAAAATACATCATCCTTCTCAAAAGTATATACTAGATGAACATATGCAAAATCTGATAGTAGTGATATCCAGGGTAGCGGTCATCTTGCCTGAAATCCCGCTAGGAAGAAGAACGAGTCCATGAAGAAGACAAACGGGAGTAGTCGAACGAATCCTCACAATCGCAACATTACCGAAACTAAGAAGCAACACCGGAAAGAAACAAACAACATGATAAATGCACAAGCATAAACATGGCATGATGCACAAACAAATATGATGCATGTCCGGTTTAAATGAGGCATGGCATGGCAAAGTGCAACAAACACTACTACAAGTTAAGTGGATCTCAATATGCAATGAGTTGCATATTGCCGAAACACCACCATTCAATTATTTAATTAGCTCCCGTTTAGGTACCCAACAATATTAAATGTTGATTAACATGGCAAGGGGTGAAACATAAGAAAAACTACCTGTCTAGGCAAATTTAAATGAAGCCGGAACAACAAATAACAATTCCGAAAAATCCTCATGTCATTTAGCAATTTAATGCAAACACAGTTTTAAGCTAAATACGATCAACTAAACACCGCCATGGATGTGTATGTGGATTCTAAAAAAAGGATGTGGAGGTGCAGCCAACAAATGTATACTAAATATGTTTAAAATAACATATACTATATGGATCCCTAACGAAACGTATACTTCTCCATCTTTCATAGGAAAGCGACCAATTGGGATCCAAGTAAAATAGCATGCAGTTAAGGATCCACATGGGCATGCACCATGTACAGCAGGAATATTTGCGCAACAGAAACTGAAAATGATAATAAATTTGATACACATACAGTCACTTTTTTCTGCATATGCCATCATGCTGCTTCGCCTACATCAGTTGATGTGCACCATCACATCTAGAGTTTGCCGACGACTAGGAGAAGCACCCGCATCAAAGGTTCTTCTGTAGCAACTACTCCATCCGTAAAGAAATATAAGAGTGTTTACATCACTAAAATAGTGATCTAAACGTTCATATATTTCTTTACAGAGGGAGTAGAAATCCGTCAAGTGGATTTGAAGATGGCCGCAACCACTGCAATAGCCCGCACAAATTATGTGATGAGCTCGAGAAACGACGATGATTTCAAGCTAATAGAGTAGACAAACGCACAAGGTGTCTGAAGTCTAAGGCAAAGTTTATGGTGTCGAAAGGCCATGATTTGGGGTCCTCAAGTCAAAGGCAAGGTACATGGAGAGTCAAATATGGGGCTATCGATCTCGCTAGAGGCAACGACGTTGGAAGGCCATAAGGATAATGGTGGGTGATCCCAACAAACAGAGGCGCGGATTTGGCGTCACACTGTGCGGCCGCAGTTTGCATGGGCTACTTTCCGATGACACGCCTCGACACAACTTTACAGTCCAATTTCAGAAAAAACAATTGTTCGAACTGACTGCACAAGGTTTCAGGTCGATTCAAATAGATTGTGCCCTCTCCTTATGCATCCACATGATCCAAAGAATGCAGGCGCATGCAAGAGGCTGTAGATAGCACAAAAGGAGGTTGTAGGGAGTACATCATATGAAGACATAGTAAATACTTTCAGCTATGAAAAATTATTCCATGGGACGAATAATAAGGATGACAGAAGCAATATGACGAAATGTATCTAACTATGAGGTAAGATAATATTACAGTAAACAACTAACAGGAAAAAAATGCACCACATTTGATGGTCCACGTCTAGCAACAAAATTGACACCTAACATGGCGTGTGATAGGAGGTTAAGAAATACTCCCTCCATTGAATAATGTAGTACATATAGTTTTTTTTGAAGAAGTCAAACCTCACCAAATTTTGATCAAGTTTGTGAAGAAAAACATTTATATCTAGAATGTCAAACATATATCATTGATTCAACATAAGATGTAGTTTCATATTTTATATATTAGATATTTTAGATATATATAGTTTTCTCTACAAACTTGCTCAAAGTTTGCACCGTTTGACTTTACAAAAATTCTATATGCACTACACTATGGAACGGAGGGAGTACAACATAAGAAAAACTCTGGTAACCATCCATCTTACATGCAGAAGCCGTAATAAAATATATGAATATGTACATCAACTATTAATTTTGGCTGACTATATATCGCTTAATATATTAAAATCATCGATAGAAAAAAGAAGGCTTGATCCAAGTTCTAAGAGGACCATTTTTACAGATTTTATATTAACACGGCAAGTCTACATGTTCGTCGAGATAAGATGAAATTTTTGCACCGTTGATTTTGGTCCAAGGTTATATCGGTGTAGAAGAGTCGAAATGTGTATAAAACTCCTTACTACGTAATGTAAGTATACAATTTTAGGTTCATAAAGAGTACATATATACTTAGGAACCTTAGTATATATATATATTTCTTTTCAGGCAAATATACTTAATATTTGCTGTATGAAATTCAGAATAAGTTAAAAAAGAATTGGCATAACTATTTATATTTTAACTCCATATGAATCTATAAATAGATAAATTTCGAAATAGTCATATATATTATATATAATTAGTAATTGTGGTTCAGAAAGTGTTGAAAAATATTTAAAAATACAAGTTGACACAACACAATACAACATGAGCAGCATGATTACAAGGAGTGGATCGAAGAGGGAAAATAGGAAGGTTGATATGTTATACAAGTCCAAAAGCCATTTCATTAGCAAACTATAATGCAATCGGTCAAACATATGTATATCATATATAGTTAGTGGAAAACAAAATCAGGTGATACCCAATCCAAACGCCATATAGTTGGCAGAGAAACTAATCTTACACAAAGAATATATATAGTCAATCTAGCCGCGCAAATGCGCGGGCCACACCACTAGTTGTTTCATACTTTGGTAATCTCAAACTTTTTCAACTTTCACGCAATACATGAGCGTGATCCATGGACATAGCACTATAGGTGGAATAGAATGGTGGTTGTGGAGAAGACAAAAAGGAGAATATAGTCTCACATCAACTAGGCGTATCAACGGGCTATGGAGATGCCCATTAATAGATATCAATGTGAGTGAGTAGGGATTGCCATGCAACGGATGCACTAGAGCTATAAGTATATAAAAGCTCAACAAAAGAAACTAAGTGGGTGTGCATCCAACTTGCTTGCTCACGAAGACCTAGGGCACTCTTGAGGAAGCCCATCATTGGAATATACAAGCCAAGTTCTATAATGAAAAATTCCCACTAGTATATGAAAGTGACAACATATGAGACTCTCTATCATGAAGATCATGGTGCTATTTTAAAGCACAAGTATCGAAAAAGGATAGTAGCATTGTCCCTTCTCTCTTTTTCTCTCATATTTTTTTATTTGATAAAAAAAGAGAAAAGGCCTTTTCTATTTTTTTTATGGCCACTCTTTTTTTTTGTCCGGAGTCTCATCCCGACTTATGGGGGAATCATAGTCTCCATCATCCTTTCCTCACTGGGACAATGCTCTAATAATGATGATCATCACACTTTTATTTTTCTTACAACTCAACAATTACAACTAGATACTAGAACAAAATATGACTCTATATGAATGCCTCCGGCGGTGTACCGGGATATGCAATGAATCAAGAGTGACATGTATGAAAGAATTATGAACGATGGCTTAGCCACAAATACAATGTCAACTACATGTTCATGCAAAAAGCAATATGACAAAAGTAATGTGTGCCATATGAACGGAACGGTGGAAAGTTGCATGGCAATATATCTCGGAATGGCTATGGAAATGCCATGATATGTAGGTATGGTGGCTGTTTTGAGGAAGGTATATGGTGGGTGTATGATACCAGTGAAAAGTGCGCGGTATTAGAGAGGCTAGCAATGGTGGAAGGGTGAGAGTGTGTATAATCCATGGACTCAACATTAATCAAAAGAACTCATGCACTTGTTGCAAAATTTAGAAGTCATCAAAAACCAAAGCACTAAACGCATACTCCTAGGGGGATAGATTGGTAGGAAAATACCATCGCTCATCCCCGACTGCCACTCATAAGGAAGACAATCAATAAATAAACTTGTGCTCCGACTTCATCACAAAGCGGTTCACCATACGTGCATGCTACGAGAATCACAAACTTCAACACAAGATTTCTTTAAATTCATAATCACCCCAACTAGCATTGCTTTGATATTATCACCTCCATATCTCAAAACAATTATCTAGCATCAAACTTATCTTAGTATTCAACACACTCATAAGAAAGTTTCACATATCTTGAATACCAAGTATATTAATATTAAGCAAATTACCATGCTATTAACGACTCTCAAAATAATCTAAGTGAAGCATGAGAGTTCAATAGTTTCTTTAAAACAAATCCACCACCATGCTCTAAAAGATATAAGTGAAGCACTAGAGCAAAAATTATCAAGCTCAAAAGATATAAGTGAAGCACATAGAGTATTCTAGCAAATTCCAATTTATGTAAGGCTCTCTCTCATTAAAGAATTTCAGATCTTGATACTTATTCAAACAGCAAGCAAAGCTAAAGAAAACTACAATGCAAGGACAGCACAACTCACGTGAAGAAGCAAAAACTTAGGCTCAAACGATACTAACCGATAGTTGTTGAAGAAGAAAGGTGGGATGCCTACCGGGGCATCCCCAAGCTTAGATGCTTGAGACTTCTTGAAATATTATCTTGGGGTGCCTTGGGCATCCCCAATCTTGAACTTTTTTGTCTCCTTAATTCCTCTCATATCATGGTTCTCTTTTTATCAAAAGCTTCATTCACAACAAACTCAACAAGAACTCATGAGATAGGTTAGTATAAACCAATGCAAAACCTTATCATTTTCTACTGTAACAAATCACTTAAATTATTATTCAACATTTCATACTAAATGCCTCTGTATATTTAATACTCCTATCCTCAAATAGAATCATTAAACAAGCAAACATATGCAAACAATGCAACTATAACAGCAATCTGCCAAAACAGTACAGTCTGTAAAGAATGCAAGAGTAACAATACTTCCCTGACTCCAAAAATTATGGACTAAAATTCCCACTGTAATAAATTTATCAGAGCTTAATATGAAAAAAATTCAACGTTATACCATTCTCTGACTTTTCTAGGGCATTTTTGCAACAGAGATAAACTTTCTGTTTTCAAACAGCAACATGCAAACTAGCAAAATAAGCATGGCAAAGGCTATCCTTGACTTTTTTTATTGAAACTAAAGATTAAAAAACATTATTCTAACTAAAAGAAAGCAAAAAATAACAAAATAAAATGACGCTCCAAGCAAAACACATATCATGCGGTGAATAAAAATATAGCTCCAAATAAAGTTATCGATGAATGAAGACGAAAGAGGGGATGCCTTCCGGGCCATCCCCAAGCTTAGTTGCTTGGTTGTCCTTGAATTTTACCTTGGGGTGCCTTGGGCATCCCCAAGCTTAGGCTCTTTCCACTCCTTATTCCATAGTCCATCGAATCTTTACCCAAAACTTGAAAACTTCAACCACACAAAACTCAAAACAAAACTCGTAAGCTCCGTTAGTATAAGAAAATTAAACCACCACTTAGGTACTGTAATGAACTCATTATAAATTCATATTGGTGTAATATCTACTGTATTCTGACATCTCTATGGTTCATACCACTTAATACTAGCCATAGATGCATCAAAATAAGCAAACAACACATAGAAAACAGAATCTGTCAAAAACAGAACAGTCTGTAGTAATCTGTATAAAACGTATACTTCTGGAACCCCAAAAATTATGAAATAAATTTATGGACCTGAGAAATTTGTCTATTAATCATCTGCAAAAATAATCAAC
The DNA here is from genome assembly GCA_963921465.1 of Triticum timopheevii. Lineage (NCBI taxonomy): Eukaryota > Viridiplantae > Streptophyta > Magnoliopsida > Poales > Poaceae > Triticum > Triticum timopheevii. The sequence continues at coordinate 516,398,192 of OY997270.1, forward strand.
CTAAAAGCACTCTCCAGTAAAAAATGGCAGCTAATCTCGTGAGCGCTAAAGTTTCTGTTTTTCACAGCAAGATCACATAAACTTCACCCAAGTCTTCCCAAAGGTTCTACGTGGCACTTTATTGAAACAAAAGATATAAAACATGATTACTACAGTATCATAATCATGTGGACACACAAAAACAGTAAGGATAAATATTGGGTTGTCTCCCAACAAGTGCTTTTCTTTAATGCCTTTTTAGCTAGGCATGATGATGACAATGATGCTCACATAAAAGATAAGAATTGAAACATAACGGGAGCATCATGAAGCATATGACTAGCACATTTAAGTCTAACCCACTTCCTATGCATAGGGATTTTGTGAGCAAACAACTTATGGGAAAAATAATCAACTAGCATAGGAAGGTAACACAAGCATAGCTTCAAGAATTTAAGCACATAGGGAGGAAACTTGACATTATTGCAATTCCTACAAGCATATGTTCCTCTCTCATAATAATTTTCAGTAACATCACGAATGAATTCAACAATATAGCCAGCACCTAAAGCATTCTTTTCATGATCTAATTGCATAGAAAATTTACTACTCTCAACATAAGCAAATTTCTTCTCATGAATAGTAGTGGGAGCAAACTCAACAAAATAACTATCATGTGATTGAAAATTAAGATCAAGATGACACGTTTCATGGTTATCATTATTCTTTAAAGCATACATGTCATCACAATAATGATCATATATAGGAGGCATGCTTTCATCATAGTAAATTTGCTCATCAAAGCTTGGGGGACAAAAAATATCATCTTCATCAAACATAGCTTCCCCAAGCTTGTGGCTTTGCATATCATTAGCATCATGGATATTCAAGGAATTCATACTAACAAGCAATCATGCTGATCATTCAAATATTTAGTGCCAAACAATTTAGAGATTTCTTCTTCTAGCACTTGAGCACAATTTTCCTTTCCATCATACTCACGGAAGATATTAAAAAGGTGAAGCGTATGAGACAAACTTAACTCCATTTTTTTGGTAGTTTTCTTTTATAAACTAAACTAGTGATAAAACAAGAAACAAAAAGATTCGATTGCAAGATCTAAAGATATACCTTCAAGCGCTAACCTCCCCGGCAACAGCGCCAGAAAAGAGCTTGATGTCTACTACACAACCTTCTTCTTGTAGACGTTGTTGGGCCTACAAGTGCACATGTTTTTAGGACAATAGCAAATTTCCCTCAAGTGGATGACCTAAGGTTTATCAATCCGTAGGAGGCGTAGGATGAAGATGGTCTCTCTCAAACAACCCTACAACCAGATAACAAAGAGTCTCTTGTGTCCCCAACACACCCAATACAATGGTAAATTGTATAGGTGCACTAGTTCGGCGAAGAGATGGTGATACAAGTGCAATATGGATGGTAGATAAAGGTATTTGTAATCTGAAATAATAAAAACAGCAAGGTAGCAAGTGGTAAAAGTGAGCGTAAACGGTATTGCAATGGTAGGAAACAAGGCCTAGGGTTCATACTTTCACTAGTGCAAGTTCTCTCAACAATAATAACATAGATAGATCATATAACAAGCCCTCAACATGCAACAAAGAGTCACTCCAAAGCCACTAATAGCCGAGAACAAATGTAGAGATTATGGTAGGGTACGAAACCACCTCAAAGTTATTCGTTCAGATCGATCTATAAAAGAGTTCGTACTAGAATAACACCTTAAGACACAAATCAACCAAAACCCTAATGTCACCTAGATACTCCATTGTCACCTCAAGTATCCGTGGGCATGATTATACGATATGTATCACAGAATCTCAGATTCATCCAACCAACATAAAAGTACTTCAAAGAGTGCCCCAAAGCTACTACCGGAGAGTCAAGAACGTGTGCCAACCCCTATGCATAGGTTCCCAATGTCACGAAACCCGCAAGTTGATCACCAAAACATACATCAAGTGGCACATGATATCCCATTGTCACCACAGATAATCATGGCAAGACATACATCAAGTGTTCTCATAAAAGACTCAATCTGATAAGATAACTTCAAACCGGAAACTCAATTCATCACAAGAGAGTAGAGGGGGAGAAACATCATAAGATCCAACTACAATAGCAAAGCTCGGGATACATCAAGATCGTGCCATAGAGGAACACAAGAGAGAGAGAGATCAAACACATAGCTACTGGTACATACCCTCAGCCCCGAGGGTGAACTACTCCCTCCTCGTCATGGATAGCGCCGGGATGATGAAGATGGCCTCCGGTGATGGGATCCCCCTCCGATAGGGTGCCGGAACAGGGCCCCGATTGGTTTTTGGTGGCTACAGAGGCTTGCGGCGGCGAAACTCCCGATCTATCTTCTGTTCTGGAAGTTTTAGGGTACAAGAGTATATATGGGTGCAGAGGGTACGTCGGAGGAGCTACGGGGCCCCCACGAGGCAGGGGGCGCGCCCAAGGGGGGGGCGCCCCCCACCCTCGTGGGCAGCCCGTATCTCCCCTCACGTGCACTCCAAGTTCCCTGGGTTGCTTTCCTTCGAAAAATAACTTCTCCAGTTGATTTCGTTCCGTTTTGACTCCGTATGATATTCCTTCTCCTCGAAACACTGAAATAGGCATAAAACAACAAATCTGGGCTGGGCCTCCGGTTAATAGGTTAGTCCCAAAAATAATATAAAAGTGGATAATAAAGCCCAATATTGCCTAAAACAGTAGATAAAGTAGCATGGAGCAATCAAAAATTATAGATACGTTGGAGACGTATCACTGGGTCGACAAAAGGCCCAACTAAAATATAGGTCGGTGTAAGTTTGGGCCTGGCGCAATGTGTGAAGGCCCCAATCATTCGGGCCCAAGAAAGACGCAGGCCGGCCCAATTGTGGCCGCTAAAAACCTGGCCCATTAGAGTCGAATGTTTCGGCCTGGTCGACTACATCTGATTTTTTTCAGATAGCGAATGATGACAGTAACTAGTAGGAATTAAGAACAAACCTACTCTATACAATAAAGAAATTATGGCATAGTAACTAAGAATAAACCTACACTATACAATAAAGGATTTAAGGTATATTACATCCACTGGGCATCGTAGTTCGCCACCAGTGATCATAAAGCGCAACGAAGAAGCGGATTGCAAAAACTGGGCACCATTGCAGCATAACAAAATAATACTGAACCGAGACCACTTCCAAGACAATTCAAGAAAGGTTAGCCTTGTGGGGGAACTGCTGCGCAAGTTGTTGAGCAAGGCTGTGAGACTGGCCTAGCATGTCGGTCGTAGCTTCCAGGTGTAGCTGTTTAGCGATGAGGTTCTCATTGGTGTTCTCCGCAATCTTTCTTAGAGATAGGACTTCAAGTCGAAGTTGAGTTGCAGAATGCCTTTCTGCTAGAACTTTGGACTGAAGAAGTCGACTTGATTTAGACAACGAATTCTGTGAGCTTGTCTGACTGTTAGTCTCAAGTAACTTGAACACTGCATCAAGACAAGACTTTGGGGTTGTCTCGCTATCTTCAAGATGTTTTGCCTTCTTTGCTGCAATATATGTTGGGTTTGTCTCACAACCTTCAGCAAACTTGTGCATGCCATCAGACATATCACCCTGAAACAAAGCAGAGAGATGACAGGTTTTGCACGTGTATAAACAAAGATGATAACTATGCTGTCAATTCCATCCAATTTCAAATTAGAAAATAAAGAGTAAGTTCAAAATATCAATAGCATAATTTGGCATTGTTCATAATGCGGGGAGCTTCACCACACTACTGGATTACCATGTTAACATAACAAGCATAGATGAAGGGCAAAGAAAATCATTGTATCTATTTTGGATAATGTGCATGGCATATTGTTCATATCATCAGCCACATTAGTAAGATAAAACAGGAGATGACAAGGTGCAAACGTGGGCTGCTTCACTACACACTGGATTATAGATACACAAAAACAAGCATACATATATGGAGTATTAAGTAATGGGCATGGTATGAATAAGGAATTTGGTTTTACAAGTAAAACTTAGAACTTATGGTTCTTGCGAACATGCATTTTGGTAGAAACAACAAACTAAACAGCAGTAAACGATAGGGAGTATGAGAAAATTAAACATCAGTTGAGGATAAAGGCTTTAGGAGGACTGACTTACATTAACAGTTAACACCGGCTTTATAATGCCCTTCTCCATGTCAAGGGAAGGATAACTCAAGAATTTCAGCATAGAATCTTCTTCATAAGCATTGCATGTACTCTACATTTTGTAGAGAGTAATTATAGATATGATAATACTGGAAGGGATAGAGGATGATGAAGATAAGATGCAGAATGATGCTACATAATCAACTACCAATCCCTGGAAGTACAAGCGTTACATGACAAAATGTACTGACAAGAGCAATGGGCTACACTTCTGCACTGGCATTGTCTGTGTATTCTACTTGTTGGTAAGATTAAATATAGATCTAATCTTTTTTAGTAAATGGTGGGCGAGGGAGATAAGATGCAGAATGCTACAAAATGAACCAATCCCTCTTCCAATAATACAAGAGTGTTTTGAACACTAGTGTACTGTACAAAATATTCTTATATTATGGGACGGAGGGAGTAGCTGTTAATGTAAGTACAGTGATAGAGCACGTTCAGTCCTTACAAGAGGACTGCAGAGCTAAACCTCTTCAAAAGCATTGGGTTGATTCTAAATTTATGTAAGAGTCCATACGGATCTTATAATGTCCACCAAATGGACGATTACGAGGCTAACATGTGCAGTGATGCTACATAATCAAACAGCTATGAAAGTAAGTATGGTCATACAGGACAAGAGGTACTCACAAGAGCAATGTAGTGTGTAGTATAGTTGCGAGATTCTGTGGTCCCTTGAGAATGAATGTTCTTCTGCTAACAGTTTTCATACAAGTGAGACATTAAGGCAAATGCAGAAATGTAGTTCAAATTGTGATGTGATATCATAGACAGTACCTTACGCTGCAGCCGAGACCAATGCGTAACAAGATTATTCCAGTCACCGACGGATAAATGTAGCACCAGAGAGTTTACAGAAATTTCGTTCAGAGGCTTGCCATCGAAGTGCGCTTGCCTCAGGTAGGAACGATACTTCATCAACGAGTGCTTGAAAAGCGCAACCAACCCTTGCTCGTCATCACAATCCAGTTTGCTCCTCGCCTATTTAAAAGAATGAAATCTTGTGTCTTCTGTCAGCAGAAACATATGCAGTAATGACTATGAATAACATTAGTACATTACTTACATGTAAGTTGTGGAGGAAGACTAGAAATTGTTCTGTGTCTGCGGTATAATCTTTCCATGATGGAAAGATGCGCACAAAATTCCTGACAACAACATAAGCTTCGTCTTCTAAACTGGGAAGAAATGGAACAGGGGTCCTATTTGCTGCACTTGGGGCTCTCTCTGGTTCGAAAAGGGATTTGGCAACTAGATTTGGTGTACTCTTTGCTGGAATGAGGGTTTTGCGTCGTACAGCTGGTGCTATGTCAACTAGCATAATCATATTGTTTGTTGCAATTGGGGCCTGCTGAGTTGGGGCATCAGAAATAACCAGTGTAGTAGGGCTAGAGTCTGCTAGAGTTGGGGTGTTTTGTGGGTCAGGTGATATTGCAACTACACCTAATGGGCTATTTGATTTATCTGGTGCCACTACCTTTTCCAAATACTTTGCTTGTGCTCCTCCATGATCAGCAATCGCCCTCTTCCTTTTGAACGTCTGATACACAAGAACAACATTTGAATGGATAAATATGGTATGATGACAGATGGAATATGTACTGAAAATGGATAGGCAGGGCGTATTCACATACACGATGTGTAAACTAAGCTAATGGCAGTTCAACAAAGTAGAAGCAATGCAATTGCAAAGCATCAGTTGCAATATATGTGCGAGCAATGTAACCTTGGAAAGTTAGAGCAAGTACCTTGATGGGTGAATAAGATAGGGCATCTTCCTCTGACTCCTCCACCAGGGAGCTACATTGACTTAGGTCTCCCTCTAGCTCAGAATCACTGTTAGGATCATATTCTGAGCATGAATCTGTAGGTGGAGAGCGTTTGCATTGCATTGCATCCAGACTTGATTTCAGTCCCTTAATGCCAAGTTTGAGAGCCATGGCATTGTTCTGCTTTATTCTTTTCATGCGCGCAAGCTCATAATCATTATGATGCTATTCAGAATCTAAGATTCATGAAAACATAAAAAGTAGTCAGATTATCTATGGAATGCATTGCGGATTCAACTCGGAGAGTGTCTCCCTATAAACCCCTGCATATGCAAAGTTCGCCTCCCCAGCCGTGCTGACCAGACCACACACATAAATACAAACCCCTTATGTCTCTATAACAGGCAGGCACACATTTCAAAACTAAAGTAGGAACATTAGAATCATATGAAATTCGTATTTGAACAAATAAACTAAGCAATTATGAGTGGCATAATGTTTAGCTCCAAGGGTGGAGTGTTGGTAGTGCGACACAAAGCAAGTAGGCAGATTGTATTCCATGTAAACGATCGAAACCTATGTAAAAGCTGGAAATGACACTTTCTTTCTATACAATGCATTGTTCGTTGCCCACACATGATGGAAGAGATCACATAGAGAAATACTATTCACTCATGTCTACGGTTCCAGTATTTAGAAACAGGGTGGTCCTCCCTAAAGGAATATTGACAACAAATATGACAAGGCAAGCATAGATGTAGTGAATCAATCATTTACTTGTGAGCTTACTAGAACAAGTATGCAGAATTGTAACTGCAGTAAGAGACCGTCCAAAATCTGAATGAAGAAGTTTTGTCTAGAACTTATTGTTTGCTACTAATCGACGTGAATAATTGGATATTATATCGAATGAGTAAGAAAGACAAGTAAAATTGTCAAAAAACCAGGCTTGCAGTAGTAATCTGGGTCAATGTCACTACGACCAACAATCCAAAATGACTAGTGACTGTTCCGAGGGCCGGAATTTTGAAAACCCTGTGAACTTTAGAGGTACTAAAGATTACCAAAATACATTTGAACCATTAAGTGTAGGTAGCACTGAGCACACAACAAACCCTAATGACAGTCCTGCCTAATGAGTAATGAATCAATTAGAAAATGGGTGATGAGGAGTGGCTGTTGAGTGTTGAGGACGTATCTCAGGATAAATCGGGTTGGCTTGGTGGGTGCTGCACCCCTGAGCCCTGAATGGACTGGGAAGGTAGGCACGGCGGCGCACCCGGGCAGCGGTGACGCTGTTGGGCGAGTGGCTCCTGGCCTCCTGTTAGTTCAGCGTCTCCTCCTAGAGTCATGCCGTCCGGGGACGGCAAGTCGCCGGCAAGGCAGGCGGCTGGGGGCGAGTAGAGATCGGAAGCGCGCAACAGAACAGAGGGGAATCGGGGCCTGGGACAACCCAAAATCCTAGGGTGGGCCGACCCACCATGGGCACCCTGTAGAGATACACACCCGAGCGGCGAACATGCATTTTTGAAACTAATTTGGGAACATTTAGCTGACCAATTAAACAACTCTGTTTTAATAATATAGATTCGTATTTGAACAACTAAGCTTGTTTAGCTTGATGGGTGGAGCAGTGTTATTATGACACGAAGCACATATTCTGATCATATAGTGATCATAAAAGGGGGAAACTCTAAGCGTATTTTTTTAGCAAAAGAGGGTTTCCCCTCCGATTTCTATTAAAGAAACCACCACAGAACCAACATGATCAATTAAACCCTAAGCATGATCAATTAAACCGTATTATGGCTGTGCCATGGCAGATTTCAAGCTGCAAACTGGAGAAATGATATTTAGCATCCATTGTTTGCTTCAAACTAAGAACTAAATTCTAAGAGCTGAAAAGAAAGTATAGTAACGAAGTTAAGATCTATTTTCTGGTTGAGATCAAAAAGTTGAGGAGATATGAAGTACCACCTCTCTTGCGGCATCGTGTAGGCATCGGGGGTGCGATGGTTGTCAGTGGCGTTAAAGCAGATCTGCGACGGTAGACGGGTGCATCAGGAGATAAGTCCCGTTGCGGTGGAAGAGAAGGTTGTGTGAGCGGCCCCGGCAAAGAGGACGACATCGCCAATGAAGCGAGAGGACACGATGCAAGGCTATTGGTCCATCGCCGTGGATGAGAAACGCCCGTCTCTAGCAGTGGACGATGCGGTCTTGGTAGGCGCTCCAGCATGGTGGAGGACGGTTGAGGGAGTCCTGGATTAGGGGGTATCTGGACAGCCGGACTATATACATCATCCGGACTATAGAAGCATCAATATACAAGACTCAAGATTTCGGCTCGTGTCTGGATGGGACTCTCGTTTGCGTGGAAGACAAGCTTGGTAATCCGGATATTATATTTCCTTCCTTGTAACCGACTCCATGTAAACCCTAGCTCTCCGGTGTCTATATAAACCGGAGAGCATGGTCCTTAGAAGGCCGATCACAATTACAATCATACCATCATAGGCTAGCTCTTAGGGTTTAGCCTCTACGATCTCTTGGTAGATCTACTCTTGTACTACACATATCTTCAATATTAATCAAGCAGGAAGTAGGGTTTTACCTCCATCGAGAGGGCCCGAACCTGGGTAAACATTGTGTCCCTTGCTTCCTGTTACCATCAGCCTAAGACGCACAGATCGGGACCCCCTACCCGAGATCCGCCGGTTTTGACACCAACATTGGTGCTTTCATTGAGAGTTCCTCTGTGTCGTCGCTGCAAAGGCTCGATGGCTCGTCTCGCTGTCAAGGACGACATCACCTCTAAGGGAGCGCTGGCTGTAGGTCAGACTCTCCGGCTTGGCAGCTTCATTATGACCGCCCCATCGGCTGTCGCACCGACGATGGCCTCTCGGGTCATCACAAATAACCTTCACATCAATTCGAAGCTTGCCGAACAGATGGATCCGATAGAGATCTCCTCTCTTAATGAGCTCTTGGATCGCATCGCCGCTTTGGGAGTCGCTACGGACTACGACCGGATTGGGCTTAAACCCGACCAGAGGGACATTAGATCCCCGCCGGCCACCCATGAGATAGCAGTAGTGGAAGAATCACACGTGGGTTGCCCCTCAACTTTGAGGACGAATTATGTCCGGATCACCGAACTCAGTGAGCCGAACACCCACCCAAAGGAAGACATGACCCAGGTCCCGGACTTAAAATTGGGCATTGGGCCGAAGGGATTAGGCAATACTCCAGTCCCGAACTGTCAGGCTCGGTACTTCCCGTGCCCCCGGGTGTCAGATCGGATCAGAATCCGGATTCAGCCAACGACGCCCGCTCGGACTTAAACCGTCTCTCCCGTATCAGGTAGGAGCCCCAGGAGACGGTACACCATTACTGGGCCAGATTTCTCCTTGCTCTTAATAAGGTCAAGGACTGCCACAAGGAGGACGTAGTCTCTCTTTTCTGCAGAAACTGCATGAACAAAGGACTCCTTAATGCTATAAGTCGCCGTGACATAGTGCACTTTACGGACTTGGCAACCATAGTACAGAAGTATTGTGTGGTGGAAAGTGCCTGGAAAACCCAAACATAATTTTGGGATAGTTCGGCCCTCACTGGAACCTTTGTCTGAACTAAATGACCGAACTCTCGTAAGTCGACCAACTCAATTCCGAAGAAACCAAAACCTGCCTCAAGGCGTGGAACCGTATTGGAAGAATGGCTCAGCGGGCCGTGTAAGCTTCACAGCACGCCGGGTGCAACGCCGACCCATAGCCTTAGAGCATGTTGGATACTCCGAGAGCCATAAAGCAAAACCACATCCTGCCAAGGAACACAATACGCTACTGACAGTCTTCGAGACCTTCGCCTCAAACAATAGCGCAAGCGAGCGCATCGAAACTCCGCTAAAATTTGCCATGTGGCAAAAATAAATCCGTGGAATGACACTGCTATAACCTTCAATGCCAGTGATGAACCCCAATTCTAGTCCGTCCGGGCGCCGACCGCTCTGGTCCTCAGCCCAATAGTGGACGGCTTTCGGCTCACTAAAGTACTCATGGACGGCAGAAGCGGATTAAACCTAATCTATGAAGAAACACTCAAGAAGATGGAGATTGACAAAAGCCACATTGAACAAAGTGGCACAACCTTCAGGGGAATTATCCCTAGTCGGGAGGCACGGTGTGCGGGAAAAATCACACTCGATGTGGTATTCGGCACCCCAGAGAATTACAGGTCCGAAGAAATCACCTTCCAAGTGGCTCCTTACAACAGCGGATACCACGCCCTTCTAGGGCGGGACACGTTTGCAAGCTTTCAAGTCATACCCCATTACGGGTATATGAAGCTTAAAATGCCCGGACCCAATGGAAACATCACTCTAGCTAGTGATCCGGACGTCGCACTCCGTGCCGAAAACAAAACCGCAGCACTAGCCTTGGAAGCACTATCCGAAGCCCTAGCGGCAGAAGAATTAACAATGCTGCGCGCCACCATGGACAGGGATGACGTGATACTCGACAAGCGACCCAAGTCCACCTCATTCAAACCCGCAGATGAGATAGTCAAATTCCAAGTCCACCCAATGGACCCCACGAAGACAGCTTCCATCGGGACACAGTTGAACCCCGCTATGGATGCCACACTACGTGACTTCTTACGCGAGAATTGGGGTATCTTCGCCTGGCACCCATCGGACATGCCGGGCATCCCACGCGAATTGGCCGAACACAGCATTAACATACTGAAGGGATACAAACCTGTTAAACAGACTAAGGCGATTTTCGGAACCCAAACGGCAAGCCATGGGGGAGGGGCTAGCCAAGCTGCTTGAGGCTGGATTCATCAGAGATATCAAACATCCGGATTGGCGGGCAAACTTGGTAATGGTACCAAAGAAGGAGAAATCCTGGCGCCTGTGCGTCGACTTCAAAGGCCTTAACAAGGCTTGCCCCAAGGACCCCTTTCCCCTCCCATGCATCGATCAAATCATCGACACCACAGCTGGACATGACTCGTTGTGTTTCCTCGACGCATACTCTGGATACCATCAAATAAAGATGGCAGAGTCCGACCAAGCTGCAACAACTTTCATCATGCCATATGGCCCTTTCTGCTTCAACACTATGCCTTTCGGGCTTAAGAACGCCGGAGCAACCTATCAACGCATGATTCAAACATGCCTAGAAAAGCAAATCAGCAAAACAGTGGAGGCATACGTGGACAACATAGTCATAAAAACAAGACACGTCGAAACCCTAATAGATGACTTGAGGCTTATGTTCGACAACCTACGAACATACGACATCAAACTGAATCCGGAGAAATGCGTTTTCGGCGTCCCCTCCAGAAAACTGTTGGGCTTCATCGTTTCCAATAGAGGAATTGAAGCCAATCCGGCAAAAATCCGAGCTTTGTCACAGTTGGCTATACCAACAGACCTCAAACATATCCAGAAACTAGCTGGATGCGTGGCCGCTTTGAGACGCTTTATCTCCAGGTTAGGAGAAAAGGCATTGCCTCTTTACCACCTTCTTCGGTGCACCGAACACTTCGTGTGGACGGATGCAGCCGCGGCCGGACTCGATGAAATAAAGACCTTATGGGCCAATAATCCAGTCCTAACAGCGCCAAATATCGGTGAACCTATGCTACTGTACATAGCTGCAACACATCAAGTTGTAAGCGCAGTACTCATCGTCGAACGAGAGGTTGACGGATACAAATTCCCGCTACAGAAGCCGGTTTACTACGTATCCACGGTCCTCACCCCATGCAAATCCCGATACCCACACTATCAAAAAATAGCAGACGCGGTTCTATGTGTGCAGTGAGAATGGGGTAAGAATCGGGGAAATTGCACCATTTTCGTGGTCGGGATCTTTGAGCAATGGGTTGATCTGTTCCGTGTTCATGCAGGTGACATGCTTCTTTCTTTGGGTCGATGCTCTGGCCAAGTCTCTGATAAATGAACTGCAAGAAGAGCATGAAGGATGGTTGCGCATGCTGCCCCGAACCGCAGTGGCCGTAGCACGAGCTCCGAAAGAAGAGATGGAGGGAGAAGCACGCACTGACAGAGAGCTAGCTGTTGAGCTTAGGATGTTAAAGAAGAAGGTTAAGAAGCTTGAAGATCAAGCACTACCAATACCCATTTGCAAATACTTTTGGGCATTTGTAGGTATGGTAATCGCACTGGCTGTAATGTTGAAAGTGTATGGAAAGGCATGAATTATGGAGGAATTTGTAATCTTGAAATTGTATGAGAAATTCACCTAGTTTAAATGTTGGTCAAAGTTGTTTAAATGTTTAAAAAAGACGAAGTGATCAACATTTAAATATGTTGAAAAAAAGGAGAAGATATGAGGAATTCAGAAACTTTTGATCAATGAAATGCAGCTAATGAATTATTCCAGAGCCAAACAATTAAGGTTAGAAATTTTTTGGAGCTGTTAAATATTTAATAGCAATTTAAGTAATCCAATTCAAATACAGCGTGATTTAAATCAAAGACCAAAATGTCATGGAAAATGTGCCTCAGCTCTGGTAGAGGTTTACACCTAGTGCCAAAATAAATGAACATTTTTTAAGGGCATTACATTGAGTAAAAACTAATTTGTCTGAAAAATGAAGGGTGGAAAATACACAAAAAATTGGTGCGGATGGGGACTCGAACCCAGGACCGCGTGGGTTTGTGGTGTTTAGGGCTGCGCTGGTAACCGCTAGGAGAGATGGCAAGAGTTTGACATGGGTAGGGAAGGAAGGTATACATAGTGAGACTGCGAAATTTGTCAAAAACATAGTTAGACCGTGAATGTTTGCACACGCGTGAGAGTGGTTTTCCTTTGTTTTGCACTGAAATTTTGGAGGGTTGGAATGTTGAAAACATATGTTTGCACTGAAATTTTGGTTAGAGTGGCACTTGGTTTAGTGTTAGAGTGGCACTTGGTTTAGGATTTAAAGGGAATAAATTTGCATGTTAGTTCATGATGTTTTTTTTGAATGAAACGGTGGGCTTCTCACCCCCTCCGATTTTCATTAATGAAAACCACAAGTTCTCGAGCTTCATGACTTGGTTTAGGGAAGAAATTATATGTTTGGGCATGAACATTTTTCAACACACATAATAAACCCTAATAAATAACTTAGATAAGATGCAACACAAGTACCATTACAATAAGGATAATAAGTTCACGGACTCATGACGAAACATGACACGACACGACACGACATAGAAAAGCAACAAATAAAAAACATTCTTCATCTTGACCTCCTCCTTCCACTTTGGCCGCGCGCGCCCCTTCAACACTGTCTTCATCTTCACACCTCCTCATTGTCATCGTAGGGAAGGGAGTGCCTCCCGGCTGGAGTGGGGAAGATATTCTCGTAGTTGGTGTAGATGTTGTAGACGATGAAGAAGATGGCCTCGCAGCCACACCAAAAGACTTGGCCGAGGAGCTCGCGCGCGTCAAACGGCTTGGTGAAGGTGACCGTCAGCAGTAGGAGGATGCCTCCGCGGTCACGAACCTTGTTGAGGGTGAACATCCTCGGCGAGCCTCGTGGGAGGTGGGCATAGCCGGCTATGAGGAAGGCGCGGGTGAGTTCGACGGAACCCCTCCACCTTGAAATAGCCCACACACGGAGCTCCCTCTCCACGAGCACGCCCGGTGGGTAGTGCAGCTCCGGCACGACAGGAGGACGGCTGAAGGTCGGCCCGTTGAACTGCATGGTCTCGCTTGGGGAGGGCTCGGTCGATTGGGTGTTTGAAGTTGGATAGAATGGATCGGATCTGGCTTATGGGTGGGAGAGGAAGATAGGCACCCCATTTATAGGCCTGTGGGTGGGAGAGGAAGATGGAAAGGATGAGAACGGTGTGTGTGTGTGTGAATCTGAACGCGTGTGGGTATCCGGGCGCGTGTGTGTATCCGTTACGCTTTGCACTCTTAAATTTTTGCACAAAAACGATGCATGGGGCGTGTGCGTGCATTTGAATCGCTGCATAGCTCTTTGACCGGACGGTGCATCTGACTCGCTGCCCTGAACCACCTAGCTGGCCTCGCTAGCCTAGCACGCCTAGCGCGCCTCTCTCGCCTCGCTCGCATGCATGCACGTCGCAGCCTCCCGCGCATGCAAACCCACGTCGCAGCCTATGCACGTCGCCGCCTCCCATGCATGCATGCAATGCCTGGAAAGGCTGAGACGGGCTAATTACTGCGGTCTCAGGCCCAGACAACGAGATGGCCCAATGGTCCATCCAGCTCGCCCGATATTTGTTAAAAAAAGAGTCTCCCAGCCAATCACATTGCATCTCGCGGATCGCCCCCCTCCTCCCCACAGATTCCTTCTAGAAGGGTTAGATCGACGGCCCTTGTTCAGCGTTAGGGTTAGATGAACGGTCCTGGTTCAGCGCTAGGGTTAGCGGAGTTTGGGAGGGGTTTGGAGCAGTCAAAGCTATGTTTGACCAGACTTCAAATGAGCATAATAAATTAAATAAAAATCAGAAAAATAAAAAACCTATGCACATAGTCTTCTTATGTCATATACTAACGATTTAAGTTGATAAACAAGGTTTACATACATTTAAACGATAAGTTCATGTGTATTGTATGATATCTCGAGTATCTCAAACTCTCTTGTATGAAGTGAAGAGAAGTGTTTTGGGGAAATAAACATGAAAAATTCAAAAAACTCACCACAGCTTCATTTTAGAGTGACTAAGAAGGATCCAGGCTTAGTTTTTCATTTTGATGTTTTACACTTGTTTAAATCTTGGTCAAAGTTAAGCTTGACCAGAATTCAAATGAGCAAAACAAATTTAAAAAAAATCAAAAAAATGGAAAAACCAGTGCACATAGTTTGTATATATAGAATATATAGAATATATGTTTAGGAAAGTTATTTGGCTGATTTTAGATAAGGTCGAAAAAAACCTTGCTTAGAAATGAGGTCGTTTACCCTACCTTTGGACCCCTCATTTTAGCACATTTTTCTTGAAAATTTCAAAAACCTCACCACAGCTTCATTTTCGATTGACTAAGAAGGATCCAGGCTTAGTTATTCATTTTGATGTTTTAGACTTGTTTAAATCTTGGTCAAAGTTAGGTTTGACCAGAATTCAAATGAACAAAATAAAATTCAAAAAAATCAAAAAAAAGGAAAAACCATGTGCTCATTCAAACATCATCCAACACATTTAAACATCATGTCAAACATAGTTCTAACATAGGTCCAACATCATCCAACAGAAATACAACATTATTCATAATGTTTCATAATTATTCATATATAGCGTTTGGGCTTCTGTCTGTTCCTTGAGCTTCTTGCCATCACTTTGCTCCTCGTGCACCTTCTGCTCATTGCTTCTTCTCTTCTCCTCTTGGTTGTCGGTACCTTGTGCATCTTCTTCAAACCTATCACAGAGCTGTGCAAAACATAAAGGGTAATGAGATCATGTCAAGTGACCCATAAATGTACAGTAGTATTTGACCCTTGCAAGATTTACATACCTAGCAGAACTCACAACAACAGAAGGTTGGTCACTATTTGGAGCCTCACTTGGATCATCATTTGGAGCCTCACTTGGATCACCATGATCATCATTTGGATCACCATTTGGAGCCTCACTTGGATCACCATGATCACTATTTGGAGCCTCACTTGGATCATCATTTGGAGCCTCACTTGAATCATTATTTGGAGGATATTTTGGATCATCGTCAAAATCATGCGGCTGTTGACCATCATCATTTCGAACCTCGTCAAAATCCTCATCTGATGCAACTGGCTGTTGTCCATCATTTTCATCATCTGTTGAGGCAACCGGCTGCTGACCAACATTTTCGTCGAATCCTTCATCAAAACTCTCTTCGAACGCTGGATCTACTGCGTTATCACAGTACTTACCGAAATGACCAGACCCACCACATCTTGTGCACTTATGCTTCCTCGCTCCAAGTCCAGCTCCTTCACTGCGAGGTCTGATTCGACTCTTCCTTGGTCTACCTGCTGCTCTCTTCAGAACTGGAGCACAAAGCTTGAATCCAGGGTCCACCATGTCCCATTGTTGCTTTCCCTCCATAGCAGGCAAGGCATAAGCATATGTGGCTTTGAACCTTGCAATAGAGTAGTAATCATGCACATACTGTTGAATGTTCCCTGCTGGACCTGGGAGAGAAGTGATGAAAAACAAGGCATGAATGCATGGCAACCCAGTTATCTGCCATTGCCTACAACTGCAAGTTCTAGCTTCTAAATCCGCTGGATATCTCCATTCCCTCTTCTCTTTATCCAAATATGATATCTCTGCTGTGGTACTCGAGCAAAGAGTCATGTTCATTTCCAAGCCTGTTGTTTTCTGCTTCAGTTCATTCATCGACAGGGATGATAATGTGGCCCATGAATTTTGCCTCGGCTATTCCTGCACGATAATGAAATTTCTGCATGTATTCTATCCTTATCCTGTCCAGCAAATCCACCACATAATGACCCTTTAGTTTCCGGATCGTTGAGTTGAAAGACTCTACTAGATTATTGTGCACATAGTCAACTTTGCTCAGTTCACTGAATTGGCTTCTGGCCCATAACTTGAAGTGGTGTGTTTCCA
The DNA here is from genome assembly GCA_963921465.1 of Triticum timopheevii. NCBI lineage: Eukaryota > Viridiplantae > Streptophyta > Magnoliopsida > Poales > Poaceae > Triticum > Triticum timopheevii. Next base: position 516,414,759 of record OY997270.1, read on the forward strand.
AGTATTCTTTCACTTTGGGATTCATGTATAACTACCTCAAGTGGTAGTTGTGCTTCTTCACACTGCAAGTCAAAGATGCTGGCCATAAATTGTCGATATACACCTTTCCTTTGAATTTCTTCATGAAATTTGCAGCAAGGTGACGCATGCATTTCCTATGCTCTACTCCAGGGAACACATTGTCCACGGCCACTTCTAAACCTTTGCAGGCATCTGTATGAATGACCAACCCATTGGGATGTGCAATAGCTCGGTGCAGATTATGCAAAAACCAAGTCCAGCTCTCCTCAGACTCTGTCTCCAGCACACCGTAGGCAACTGGAAATACAAAACTGTGTGCATCAACTGCACAAGCTGCTACTAATTGTCCTTTAAACCTCCCTGTGAGAAAAGTGGCATCAATAGCCAAATAAGGTCTGCAACCTGCCAAAAAACCCCGGCGACAAGCCTCAAAGCAGACAAAAACCCTCCTAAAGCATTCCTTGGTCTTTGTCACTCCCCTGAATGTGTACTCCACGGTGTGGTGATCAATATCTACAATACTACCTGGGCTTGTCCTCTCCACTTCACCTTTGAATGAATACAACAATTGAAAACTTTCCTGCCAGTTACCATAAATAGAATCCATAGCATGTTGTTTACCATTGAACAACCTCATGTATGGTAAATCTATCTTGAATTTATCTTTGATATTCTTCTGCAATTCCTTTGGACCCACTTGTTGGTTTTCTTTCACCCACTTCTTTACTTTGTTTGCCACCCATCTTGACTTGGCTCTACTGATTGTATCCTTCCTAAGGGTTGATTCCTGGCATGTGTGCTTAAAAGGGTTCACTTTGACCTGAACATTAGTGCTATTTCGCATTTTAGATGCGAGCAGCCTCCATGGACAACCCTCAGTCGGACAGTGCACTCTGTAATGTACTTGATCGCTCTTGTCAACTTTGAATGTACGTTCTACCTTGATGCAGTATGTCACAAGTGCATTTCTACACTCATTCATGGATGCAAAAACTGTACCTTCTTCCATATGAGGGTTCAAAGGGTCCCATTCAACAGCTGCAAGGTCTTCCTCCTCACCCACCGTGTCATCATCCACACAGACTGCATTGTGAGCCTCATCTTGGTTATCAGCCCGAGGTGCCCGTCGTAAATTCCGAATAACATCAGAATATAGCTTCTCTTCATCAACCCCAGAATTGTAGTCATCAGGCTCCACTTCAAGGGGGACCCTACTGCTGTTGCCCACACTTGTCGAGCCACCACGTCGCCGTCCACCAACTAAACTGTTCTGGCTAGAGATGCCATTACGACGACTTGGTTCTCTCCGAGATGTTGCACCCGTCATCCTAGGTCCAAATGCCTGCTCAAGCACATCAACTTGCAGCCTCACATGAAAATTATCTTTCTCTTTATGCCTAACAAACATGGTAGCTAGCTCTTCATCATTACTAATTGTCACCCATTTCTTTTCCCCATCATAGTATTTATATACCACTTCATCAAGCAAACCCCAAGGATATTGGCTACAAATTACCTCCCCAAATTGTCTGAAACTCCAATTACTAGCCATTGGCAACCGATAATCAAAATCTCCTTGGTATTTCTTCTGATCCTTTGCATCGAATGTGTACCGTTCCCTTCTAATGTGCATCAAGAAAGCAAACCGCAGCTCCATCCTAACCGGCGAAAAACAGAGACGCAATCAGCACACTAATTGGGAAAACCTACTCGAATCGAGTGTTCAAATGCACAACTAAGCTCAATCTAAACAGGAGGCGGGACTTACCCCTCGGGAACCCAGTCGTGGACGCGGCGGATCTCCGGTCTGATGCCTGCCTCGCCAAATACTCCGGGGTCACCGCTGCTCTCCATTTCGCCCTAGGGTTCTTCCTCCTAGTTCAAATAGCTCCAGCAGCCCCCCACCTTTGAGCGCTCCGGCCGGGCGCACGGAAGGAGGCCACGCCGCGGGTCGAGCAGGTGGCGGGCGCCCCACCCGTGGCGTCGCAGGAAGGTGGCAGGCGTCATAGGTAGCCGTGGAGTGTAGGCGCAGGACGGTAGCGATGGAGTAGGCGTGCAGCTGGTGGCAGGGCAGGTGCTGGCCGCGGCGCACGTGGCGGCGGCGGCGCAGGTCAGCCGGCCGGTGGGGAAGCGGATGGGCAGAGTGAGCTACGAATGATTTAGGGATTTAGTTGCACGGGCCTACATGTCAGCTCCGGACCCACGTCCACGCGGTCCCACGTGTAAACTCTGGACCCAGAACCACTAACGCTGGCGGACGGAATGGACTCAAATATGGCCGTTTGGCCTCGTCATAGTAGTTGTGCATGGACTAGGGGAAAAACTGAGCACAATTTGCATCTGAGGGCAAAAATGAGCACAGAGACACCACTGAGGGCCTAAGGATAATCAACCCATATTTAAAATGAACATGATACGGAAACATGAATATTAAGTCTAGTACTACAGTACATGCAAATGTTGTGTTTAGGCGGAGCTATGATTGTTAGGGGTCAACCCCTCGACCTTAGATTAAATTGTGGAGCTCTGTTTAGGGTTGTTTAGATTATATTTGTCCCCACCCTCCCAACCACTGATTGGTTGTGCACCCCCACCCCTCCTCCCCGGGAGAATATCATGTGCCCCCATACCTTAGATGCTATATGCCGATACAAGTTGCTTGGAGCTTGTAGAACTGAGATATAGTAGCTCACATGATGTGTCTTAATATTTTTGTAGGAAACATTGATGAGTTTGAGAATTGCACACAGTTTGTACAAAAACTACTCAGATGCCCTTTGATCCCATATCCAACAACCTCGAAGCTTGTATCACCATAGCATCTAAGATGAGGGAGGACATCATATTCTCCTGTATGTAAGAATATCATGTGCTACCACACCTTAGATGCTTTGGTGATACAAGCTCTTCGGAGGCGTTGGATTTGTGAACCAACACCTCCTCTGTGGTTCGAATGGTTTTTTGCAGAAAAGCCCCAAAAGAGTTTGGCCACTGCTTACAAGCACAAAGACTGCTCAGATGCCATTGGATCTCAGATCAAACGACCTCCAAGCTCGTATCACCGTAGCATCCAAGCTGTGATAGCACCTTATGTTTTCTCGCACGGGAGAATATGAGGTGCTCCCGCACCATAGATTCTATGGTGATATGAGTTCACTGAGATCTAACAGCCCACAGTAGGAGGTTTGAATGTTTTTGCAATATACGGCTGATAGAGTTTGGGAAATGCGCAGAAAGTACAAGTACTACGCATGTGCCATCTGATCACTGATCATACGACCTAGATGCTCATATCACCTTAGTGGGTAATTAAGCTACGGGGAGCACCTAATATGAGCAAGGGGGAGCCGTTGGATCGAAGATGCAGAGGCACACACGAGGCCTGAATGTTTTATTTGCAAAAAAAACCTTTGGAGAGTTTGGAAATTGCGCATAATTACAAAGACTAATCCCAAGCCATTGGATCTCACTTCCAACGGTGTAAAAACTCGTATCACCATAGTATCTAAGCTTCGGGGTGGATGCGATATTCTATGCCGCTGTCATTTTTGTTTGTAAACTTGTATAATACGTGTAACTCGTGCCGTTACTTGTCTAACCGTGCAAAGTGTTTGTTCAAAAAAACCATCCTACACTGAAATATCGGAACAACACATGGGGGTCCCACTTGTCATTAATCAAATTTGGACCTAAAACTAACAAATCTGAAAGACGAGATTCGAACTAACAACCTGGACTACAAAGCGTAAGTTGATAGCCTGAAAAAACTAACGGTTGTTGGCTTTGTCCCATAACTTGATTTTATACAGTACTTGCGTTGAGTAGAGTAGAGGGAGTTCCTCGTCAACATGTGCATGATCGTTGTCTCACTTACTGGTGGGTCCCAGGTCTGCGATCTCAATCTCTCTTCTCTCCATCGTCTAACCTTTGCACGGGCACACACGAAGAGCGGCGCTAGCTTGCCGTGGTGTTATTACAACTAAAAAAAGCTTGGAAAATAGAAGAATCGCCTAGAATAAGAGACGTTGTGGCTGGACGAGACGGAGCTAACCACATCTATCCTCCGTGCCACGTTTGCATGATGAAGCTGTGTGGCTAGTGGGGTGTTTTCAACCGACTGGCTGGGTCCCGAGGTCGAACCATAGGTACTATGTCTGATACAGTATATTTTTACATGCACATTTTTCCTCCGTGCCGAGACGTGGCACACCCTACTGCGCGGTTTCGGGGTCCTCCCGGGTGGTGCACGCATATATTCTTCTTGACTTGGGACGCCCTACCGCGTGTTTTTTGGGTCCTCCTCAGTCGTAGCGCCGAAGCAAGTAAATGAGTCATCAAATCACGAAAGACCACCTTTCCCGCCAAGTACATCAGTGAAGCACGGTGGCTAGCTAGTTGGGCTAGTTCGACCGATTAGCTAGGCCGCCGCCACATTTGTTTTTTCACCCCTTTTTTTATCTACTTGCCGGCAAGTAAATTTAAATATCCACCGTGGTGTTTCTCTGGTGTTTGGGTGCGGCAGGATTTTTAATTTTTTTGATTGAAGGGAGCACACGTGGCAGGATTTTTAATTTTTTGATTGACGGGAGCAGGCGCGGCAGCAATTAGTCACGATGACTCCGCCTATAAAACCCACTGCTCCCTGATGTGAGAAGTCGTCGACTGGTGTTTTACCGTGGTGAAAACCAAAAGATTCCCCGCTCCTCGGCTGGCTCCCTCTGCCTTCCCGTAGATTGCATTGCCTTTCAACCGTTTCACCCCCTTTGCTTCCTCTCCCCATTGCTTCTACCTGGTGCCATGGCGGCACAGTAGATCACGGAGTCTATGGTGAGGCACCTGACACAAGAGCTCCATGCCAAGGATGCGGAGTTCAGGGCCAAGGACGTGGAGCTCCGTGAGCTTAAGGAGGAGAGGAGTGCCATGCTCCTCCGTTATGTGTGGGAGTTCATGGAGCTTCAAAAGTGGCAGGTGTCCACCACAAAGATGCTCAAGGCATTGGCGACGTTGCTGCAGAAAGCGGGAGATACGATAGGCCGTCAGGGGAGCCGGCTGGAGCGCGAGCGGGCCGATCGTGACGAGGTCCAGGATCGCCTCAGCCACTTGGTGAACCAAGTTGCCATGCACGTGTTGCGGCTGCATGATGCCTACCTTCGTGCCAGTGCGACGATGCCGGCCGTCGGGCTAAACCAGTTTGACCACCCGGTCGACTTCAATGAGTTGCGGCTTCCTGACCTGGTCTCCTTCTTCACCTATATCTCCAAGGAGCTGAGCCATCTCCATGCGATGGTGGGGGCTGAGCTAGACAAGGAGGGGTTGCGGGCTGCCGTTGCCGTTGCCGGGCGAATCCTTTCAGGGCTCCGTCACCGGAATCCATTCGTGCCATTGGATGCCGTCTTTGACGAGCTGGCTCCCGTCGACCGGGAGCAGGCTCTGCGGGCGGTTGCACCCTGAATCACCAACGTCGTGCGCCTCGAGAAGCAGAGGGACTTCGGTGGTGTTTAGGCGCCCTCTGCATGGGCATGTCCATGTCTCAGCGCAACATGACCGCTGGATCAAACTCAGACGATGCAGATCAGTCACTGTAGCACAAAGAGTGTGGGTGTGTTTGGTTGCATTCTCATCTCAATATAGTTGTTTCCTCTTCGTGTATTTTTGTCAACCTACTAGTGTGGACTCATGCTCCCTTCATGCACTCTGCCAAACACCCAAAAGTGGGTCGAGAAGGGAACTTTTGCTCCCATCCCGTGCACCCTTCATACACCCTGCCTAACACTATTCATGCTTCATATGGTTCATGTTTCATGGAGTACTGTAGCATCATACTCTCCGTGCGATGTGGACCTAGTTCTGTTAACATTGATCTCACCGTTCATTCTCGACCGAATAGTCGAAAAAGCGGTACTATGTTACATATAGGAGTAGTTGACATGCGCACAACATCATTTGTTATTGTCATAGCATCCACAATGTGCTCTTTTCCCGCCTCCATGGCCGCCTCTAATGAGTTGGAGGCAGGCGCCATACACTACAAAGGACTGCCTCCAAGCTAAAATGGTTAGCATCGACTCCAAGCTAAGAGGCGCCGAGGTGCTCCTTCTTCATCAGAGGGTTGGTGAGGCTGAGGCCGTTGCGCAACGGAACGAGGATGAGATACGTCAGCGGTAGACCTTGGAGCACGTGCATGGCCCCATGCTCCACGCGCTTCGGGGAAGGGCTAACGCGGCCTTGGGCAACATCTGTGAGGCGGCCGTTGGGGAGCCCCATGTGGTTAACTATGCCGGCAACCTTCGGTTCTTCACAGATGTGGTGACACAGCTGGAGACTCGGTCGGGCAGGGCTGACGGGATGGTGGAGGAGAGGAGTCGTGCCCTGCTTGGGCGTGCTTTCTCTCGCGTCTTCAGTTATCTTCAGGACAGGGACCCCCACTTTGACTTTGACGCCGCCATCGCACCGGTACCCATGGCTATCCGGGGCTATCTGGCGCATTGGGTGGAAGACAACGTGGACACCCTTGTTAGGGCTTTCACCACTGATGACGACGGCGTGGTCGTGGCTGCCGATGAAGGCGGCGTGGTGAATGATCCGGACGCTGATGACGGTGACGGCGTGGGTGATGGTGAGGCCAGCGACGCCAGTGATGACTCCGGAGGTGCCCCTGAAGATGCATTGGGAGATTTGTCTGATTGACCGTGTGTCTCCTCCGCTATTTGCCCTGTGTGAAAACAGTCGGGCTTGGCCCTGAAGATTGTAAGAGCATTTTGGGAGGGGGAGCCCCTCGTGTAAAGGTTTGCGGTTGGCGTCCTTGTAGACATAACGCCGCATGCATGCTTATGTTAAGCCATTGGCCCTACGATGGGACGGTTGACTTGTTTACCTTCGACCCGGGCGGGTCCCGAGCGATCCTGCGGGGGTCGCAATGCCCCAAGTGTCTTCTGAGCGAACCCGTTGATCCTGCAGTGAGAACCTCCTGAGAGGGTGCGGCGATAGCGGTCCGGATCATAGCTATGCTTGGCCTGGCCAGACTCGTGAGGGGCTCACGAGGGGAGGCAGCTGACGCTAACTTTGGACGCAAAGACGAAACCAGAACGTGAGAGATTGTTCGAACGAGACTAAACACCCCTTCCTCGAACACATGCAAGTCTCAAGCTCAAATCCAACATAAATTCAAACCGGGGAAATTTGACAACCAAGGAAAAGGCAAAAAAGCAAAAAAGCCGCGTCCGGCACCTAGTCTAGTCTTTGATGTCTTCTCACCAGTGCGGAGCTAAGTGCTGCCACTGGGCGTGGGCGGGAGCCCCCGAGGCCCGAGGGCGGCTCTCCGGAGACTCCGAGGCATGTACAACCTCACTCATTATTACGTGAGAGTGTCACGGGGTGGCGAGCTTCACAGGTACCGACCTTGCTTCATATCGCCAGACGAGGGCCCTGCCTTGCGCCACACTCTATTGCCATCGACGACGGCGGAGACCGAGGATGCCGCCGATGGGATAGAGCGGTCGCCAGCGGTTCCCCCGACGACCACGGGTCCTCTGCCGGGGGCAGGCCCTGGGGCACCTCCCCGGCAGAGGGCCTACCTCTTGAGGACGCCTTGCTCCGAGCGCCGCGGGGGTGAGGCCGGATCTCGGCCCCTCTCCGGCAGCCCCCGGTGCCCTCCTCCTGAGGGGTAGGAAGCTGCTGGATTGGGGCAGCCATCTGCCGCGGCGACCTGTACTTCCTGTGGCCCATGGTTAGCATAAGCTTGCTCCTGAGGAATTAGCGGTACCCGATAGTTGCTGCCACCAGCGCGGTCATTGAGCCTCCCCTGGGGTTCCTGAAAGAGCTCAGCTTCCGGGTCTCTTCCCCCCAGCTTGGGCCAAGGAATGAGCCATGGTCTTCTTCCAGCGTGCGCCCTTGATCTACCATGTGAGGCACATAAGCTTCCGGGGCTGCCGCTCCGAACGCCTCGTCGTAGTGCCCCACGTGCCACGCAGCCCTGCTCGAAGTGCTGCCTTGGGGGTGGTAGCGTGGCGGCCCTTCGGGGCCATGGGATGCAATGAATGCCCCTTCGCTGATTGGAGGCAGAGCCGGTACTGCTGGTCGCCCGGCGCTGATGGCCAGGCTAGCGCTGGGGAGGTCTTGGGATCCGCTCGGAGCTGCACGGGCATGTATGGGGCCTCCGTGCGGTCTGTCCTGGACCTGGGGTGGCAGCTGGGCGCAGAAGGGATGAGCCCCCGAGGCGGCGGAGCCCAGGAGCTCTGCCACCCGCTCCAGTAGCATGTCGTGGCCGCCCTCCAGCAGCCTGCATCGTAGTAGTTCTCGGGCCACCGTGAGCGCGGCCCTTGAGTTCGCCTGCTCCCGTCAGGTGTACGGCGTTGTGGCTGCGGCGTGGCTTGAAGCCCTTGCTGCCAACCGCACTTGCCGCGGCGTGAGAGCAGGCAACGCCTGGCCGCGTCGCCCACGGCCTGCAGTGCCCTGCGGAGCACGGGCTTCCTGGGGCACAAGGTTGAGGTCGCCTTGGGCGGGCGGCTCGATGCGGGCGGGCCAGGCCACCTAGGGGTCGGGGTTGCCGCCGGGTCGCCGGACATGATGATGACGATGCGACGGAACGCGAGGTGGCGGAAGGCGTGATTCCGACGCACCCCTACCTAGCGCACCAAATGTCGGATTTCGGGTTCCGGCAGACCCTTAAGGTTCGAACTCTGGGGTGCGTGTGGAGATCACCCTTCTACCAACTCACGTCTCGTCGCCTCGCAAAGGATCTAGGCTCAACTAAGAACACCACAAGGGACGCAAGGTTTATACTGGTTCAGGCCACCATGGTGGTGTAATACCCTACTCTAGTGTGTGGTGTGTGGATTGCCTTAGAGGCTGATGATGAACAATACAAAGGAAGAACAGCCTCGCGAGAGATGTTCTTATGGAGGTGATGCCTCCTGGGAAGGATTAGATCCGGATCCCTTTCTACTGTGGTGGCTAGCCCTATTTATAGAGCGAGGCCCTGGTCCTCTTCCCAAATATTGAGCGGGAAGGGCGCCAACAATTGGCCATTTTGAAGGGGAAAATCTAGTACACTTATCCTGACTAAAGTTGGTCCTCGCCTGCCAAAGGCTCTGACGATGACGCCTTCCTGGGCTCCACGATGACCTCCATCCTGCCGTTCTACTGGTCTTGGTCTTGTTGCACCGAAATGGCAACCTTTGCCTGATGCCTTGGCCTGTGCTTGCTCCCTTTGCACCGAAGGGGAAACAAGGACTCTGCCCAGGCCGGCGCCCACCTGGCGCCCGCCTGGCTTCGATCGTCACGGCTTGCGACACGGGCACCTCGTGAGGTACCCCACCTTGATCTCTCCGCCTCCTCGCGAGCCAGCCTGACGAGGCCGCGCCCGAGGAAGCTTCCTGTCATCCGCCCCGCGAGGCTCGGCCCCTCGCGAGGGTCTTGAGCTTGTGTTGACGAAGATGGACCGTGCTAGGCCACTCCTTGAGCCATGCTGCAGGCCGCAGGCAGGCAAGTCTGGGTACCCCCGTTCCTAGAACGCCGACAGACTAAAATAATACCGAGTCCCTACTTGTCATGCTCACAGGTGCATGCTGTATGCTAAATTGGTTGATTGAAAAATAGATTTTTTAGGTGCATAGTGGCTGCTATGGGGTCCACCTTGGAGGCCAAACTGAACTTTATACACTGCACGGTTTTGGGCAAAATTTAGAGGCAGACATGTGGATCCCAGCTTAGAGGCGGTACAGGCTCTAAAAGTTGTGGATGCCCTTACTACACTAGCAACAAGATTGTGTAGTACTGACGTATGAACCACTGCACATGCCTAGTAGTGGGAGCACTGTGTATGTTCAAGTGGCTGCCGTGTTTCGCACTCCTCCGTCGTAAGAGTGGAAACGCTTAATGTAATCATTTTTTTCTTCAGAAAAACAGTGGACACGCTCTACCGTGCGGATCCTCCTCCAGTCATGCACTAAATTACTCACTTTCGCCGACGTGTGGGACAGCCAGCACCTGGGTCCATCATCCATGCAGTAAATTACTCCGTAGTAGAGTGACGATAGACTACCCCGATTGAACCGCTGCGGTAATGCCCAATGAGCCATCAAATCACAAAACCCCCTCCTTTCCAGCAGTAAGTTGGACGGACGAAGCAACCATCATTTCACTCTTCTCTCTCAGCTTCCTCTCTTGAAGAAAACCCCCACTCGCTTCGCTTCTCCCTCATATCGTTCTTCCTTTCACTCTTCTCTCTCAGCTTCCTCTCTTGGATGGACGCCGGAGCACCGGCCGACGTGATGTCTATGGCTCTGGCCAAAACCGTCAAGGCTCATGGTACGAAGAAGTGCAAGCACCCCGCCGAGACTTCCGCAGACAAGCTCAAAGCCATCGCCCTGTCCAAGCCCACCTCTCCGAGATCCCTCATTAAGCAAGTCCAGGTAATGTCTCTTGTTGACGATCTTTTTCTTGATCTTGATTGTGTTTTTTTCATCTAACATGCAGTACTAGTACTGGTAGTACAACTTTCTGGGTGATCTTGCATGTGATTTTAGTGTGTCAAATGACGGTTCTAAATTCCTCTTTTGACCAAAACATGCGAGAGGTTGACACTGATTTCTTACAGATTACTTTCAACTACTCCCTCTATCCCAAATTTCTTGTCTTAGATTTGTCTAGATATGGATGTATCTGATACATCCATATCTAGACAAATCTAAGACAAGAATTTTGGGACGGAGGGAGTACTTTATGAACATCAATGCTACCTTTGAAGAGGTTATATTTGCCTCAGTAACTTGTGTTATGGATATTGCAAGTAATCCCTCTGCTCTCATGCCTTTGAAGACATGTTCTAGTGTCTTTGTTCACTCATTTCTGTGCGTATATGTAGTCATATATGGAGTATAATATCGAAAATCATCTTATATTTCTGAACGGAGGTTGTAATAAAATATGGTTTCTGTTTGAATTAGAACCAGGTCCGCGGTGGAGATGAAGTTCTCAAAGTCATGCCATGTGAACTGGAAGACCTAATGATGAGTTCTACTACTGAACTATCCAGCTATTGTGTCCTTGTCGCCATGTGTCCTGAACTAGTGTTTTCCTGTAGCTTTGTTGTCAGGCGTGTTCTCGAGGTTGTACTTGACCACAACAATTTCTTGGTTGTGCCTTCTATTACGAAGGGTGTGGTTCTTGTAAAGTTTCCCAACAAATCTGATGCGGCCTGTCTTCATCATCATGTTTATGAGTGGAAAGACCACTCTGTTAGGTTCTCCAAGGTTGACAAGATGGTGATGGTGCATGTAGACATCTCACACGAAGTCCATGGCCTAGTCAGTTATGCGGGGTTCATCTCGTAGGTCGGTGGCAAGAAATAGTCTACAGAGTTTAGTTAGTGCAACTTTGCTTGTCTGTAGTAAGTACTATTGTTCAGTACTTGATTTGTGTTTGTGAAACCTATATTGTTTATTAGTACTGCCGCTTTTGGTGTGTGGTCAGTCCTGAGAACGGTCTATGTTAATGGCTGTCCACTTAATTCAGTCTGTATATTTTGAAGTATCCAGATCATATTTTTTGTGAGGACAGTTTATCAATTATGGTTACACTCCAATATCTGTATGCATTGCAGGGTTTATCGCACCCACCAGGATTTCCAGTCCCATGGATGTTCGGTCCATATGATTTGTCACGACCTTTGGACTGTCCTACTTGTGGGAGTAGGCGGGGCCCCTGCATGCCACGCGTAGTTGGACGATCAATCTTCTATTTAGTACTTCAACATAGTGATTTCCTGGTAAGGATTCACTCGTGTCACATCAAGTAAATCTTATTGATTTACTATCTAAATCTTATTGATTTAATGTCATGTTTTCTTTCTTTTCTTGCAATTTTACGATGCAGGTTTTGCCATGTGACATTCATCACAGAATAAACCGTTTGGTTTGCTCTATGATGGCTATTTTTGCAGGTTTCACTTCTTATGTCATGTTAGTAATGAAGGCACTGTCCATCACTTATATTACTGGAAAAAATTGGATCAGTCTGTTGTCTGAGTACAAGCTGGATCCCTATGATGAACTGAAGTTTGGTTTAACAAAAACGCCACAATTAGTCCTTCTCGTGTTTAAAAGAAATGAAGAAAAAAACTGGATCACAGTCACGGATCCTGGTCAAGTTAGAAAGCTGATCATAGCAGACCAGACACGATCGCCGCTGTCTCGCACATCGGTACCACCTTCAGCAATAGATCAAGCATCGACAGTTGCTCTAGCACTGACAGCAGCAGCAGCTCAGTCTGATCCAGCTAAGGATTGGGCACCGACCGCGTCAGCGGATCAGTCTGATCTACCGGAGGATTGGGCATCGACACCGGCACCTGCTCCGACACCGGCACCAACTCTACAAGGAGCACCATCTCCGGCAGCAGCAGCGGCTTCGGCACCTGCACCAACACTTGCACTTGCATCTGCTCCGGCCTGTGCAGTTGCACCGGCAACAGACTGGGCTGCAGTTCGCACTTAATATACCAAAGTCCTTACAAAAACCGACATGTCCACCTTCTTGGTAAGCATTGGCCGCCCAAGTGCTTCGTTCTTTTTTCTTTCCATGTTGTTTCACATGATTTACTGTGTTGATCCAACTGTTTGGGTATGTCTTCTTGTTTGCAAATAGAGAATTCCTAGAGCAACGAGGGAGTCGTTCAACAATCCGGGCGACCGCGGCCAAGTTTCTCTTACCATGCGCAGCCTTGGTGTGAATGAACCTGCTCAATATACCGTAAGTACAAAGGATGGTCGCATGATGATTGATGCTAAAGGATGGTCAAGGTTCAAATCTAAATCATATCTTGCGGTAGGGGATGATGTCAAAATTGAACTTTCTCGACAAGCAGAGCTGGTCCTAATCAACTTTGAAAATCTTCAGTAGCAGCACGCAACTGCCAAACTAATCTATCCTCCGAGAGATTTTGATGTAATAATCTGGCATGGTGAAACAAGTGTCCTGTGTGTATAAGTAGTACGAAAATATTATTTATCACATGGTATATCGTTGATAGAATTGCAACTCTGATTGCTGGTTAGGAACTGTCGTTTGATTTCATTCCAACAGTTGTTGTGCTTTATTCAATTTTGTGTATTCGCCTTGTGACAGCATCTAAAACCAGCGCCGTATCGATCGCTTGCAATATGAAAAGCGCTGAGGTAGAACACATGGGCCCCCAAACATGCAGGGTCGGCCTGCGGCCCAAAGTCCAGAACTATGAGCCTATCTGAGTATTATATTCTCAGCTGAACCCCCATAAAAAAAGCTGAACCCCCATAATGCCCGTGCATTGTAGAGGGAGCATATTTCTCGGCAAGGTGAGCCTGTCTGTGATATAAAAGATTTGTATATTTCTTTACAGAGGGAGTATCTCTCTATCAAAAAATATATTTATGTGAAACTAGTTACTCATGTCTTTCTACTTCCTTTCGTTGATATGTGGGGCAACCGGCAACGGGGTCCACGTGCCATATGCACAAATTAAAGTGCACAACTTCACGGTAGACACACCCCGGTCGTAGCGCCACAGTAATGCCCAATGAGCCATCAAATCACAACCCCCCCTTTCCAGCTTTAGTAGTAAGCTGGATGGACGAAGCGGCAATATTTCACTAGGCCTGAATCCCCTTCTCCCTCGTCTGCTTGTTCAGAGAAAACCCCCTCTCGGCGATTGCATAGGGTTTTCTCATGGAGAACCAGGTACAAATTCTTTATCCATCCCCGATAAATCCTAGTCCCTTGGTCGCAGGTAATCCTAGGATGGCAGCCGCCGCCGTTGATGCATTTTTCTTCCTACTGAATCTAGTGTGTTTCATTTGTAGTGCCCAAAGTGCGAGGACCCTACAGGTTTCTGCGCCCTCGGCGAGACGCCACACTTGTTCCTTCTCATCCTAACACAGCATTTTGAAACGCGCACAATATGTTCCTAGAATCCTCTTTTCTATCCGGGAGGGTGGGGGTTTTTTGAACATGGTGTGTTCTCATATTATTTTTCCTGCAGTGTATTATTTGCTCTGCCAGAACACATGTACTCAAGATGGTCGGCCTTGCCATAACTGAATACACTAGTTTAATGGTCACAGTGAAGACAAGCCATGGATATAAGTTCCGAGTTGGGTTCATGAACCAAGAAGATCACTGCTTTTTTTATGGCCGAACTTGGATAAACTTTCTCAAGTGTTACGGACTGAAAGTTGGCGCATGAATGTTGATGGAAATAGCAGAACCTGGTCTCATCTTCATTGCGATCTTCCACCCCGACGTCGTTCCAATTGTTCATCCATGTTAGTTTTGTATCTGGTTCTTGCTTGTTGCCTCGACTACTTCTTAATCCACCTATTCTGTCTAACTAATCACAATTTAACTTTAGAAGTAGCAACGAATCTCTCACAAAGATGCTACTTCTAACTAATATTTTCTTATAATTGGTGGCACATGTAGGTTTTTTCAGAGTTAAGCAGTCTACTCGTTTGTTACTTTGTAATAACTCGGCTGTTACTGATGGCACTGAAGTTGACTGGATCGACATCCACAAGTTCCTACACTTTATTGATCGTCTTGAGGTCCTTGTGGGGCGTTTCAATGGTGGAAGGCCACGTGGGATATGTGTGCCACTGCTGCACTCGTTGAACAGGTCCAACTGTGTCGAGAAACATATGGTGCGAGCTATTTTCTGTTATATAAGTTGTTCATAAACTATTGCTTATACATAGTTTTACAGCTGTGATCTTCTTGAAACAGGAACTGCCAGTTCTATTGTTCCTATACAGATGCCTGGCCATGGTCGGGTCAGACTTGCGCTTAGTCACAATATGATGTTTATGTCGACCTACTCAATTCCCCTTGGAGGTGAAAAGATACTTATTCATGTGTGGTCTCAAATAATGAAGGCCCGTCCATCTTGGAGAATAGGCAAGTAGATTATGTTCATGCTTTTCCATGGCTCTAAAGTGAATATCCTGTTTATTGACCATGTTGCGAGATGAGGCCGCTTTCAGAAGGTTGTGGATGCGCGGGGTGGCGCCCGGGCCTTGTCCTGGGGCTTGGCGGCCTCACCCTTGGTTAACTGTAGGCAAAGTAGCACTGTTCGAGGCGTGCTTTGTACGGTTGAACCTGTATAAGTACTCATACTACTTTCAGCTTTGGTTGTTAAGTGCCCCTGCTGGTTTCAGTTAATGTTGTTAAGTACTCCTGCTGCTTTTACAGTCTGTCATGTTTCTTCAGTCCTGTCTTCCTCCAACCGCCAAAACCAAACCAGCACCGGCGGGGCCGCCTGCTTCCACCTCCCACGGCTGGCTGCGCCTCAGTGCATGCATCGCCGCCCACCATCTCCTAAATCATTAACGCTGACGTCCTTCACGCGCTTTGGAGCGCTCACCACGGCGCCGCCCTCTCGCGTTGTCAACATGGTCAACAAACAACAGGAATCGACAAAAGTACGTGGAGAGGATGACAGTAGGGGCCCACCACGTCAGCGTATGGAAAAATAAAATGCTTCCTCCTAGTGTTTTCCTAACATCTGGGACCCACGACATTGTGAGTGTATATAGTCAATAGACAAGAGAACAGCGCAAGATCGGCTGACACCTGGGACGTAGCTACTCGAGCAGTATTTTTTTGTTATTGTTGAGACGGAGCAGGGTTTGAACTGGGTTGTGGCCCGTCTAGCCCAGGCTTATATTTTATGTTCACCATGTGACCAGCCCAGCTATTTTCTCTTTGTGAAAATGAGCCCAGTTTATTTTTTCTGAAGAATACCCAATCCAGGCCTACTTATTTTTCTACGCCTTGATAGGCTGCAACTCTTTCAAGACGCCTTCAAATCTTGAAAGTAATATGAAATGGGTTGTAAATATAAAAACAGATGACAAATTGGCAATTACTTTATAATTTCTGAATTTTTTCACATTTTCAGATTCCTATTTCACTAGGCATTAACCTAATTTAAATATATCTTCAAAGTACTTTAAATCTGTTTCGACATTTCAGTATTAAAAATAGTTTGGTACCCACAGAAATATGTGAAATTGGCCCTGGCCAACCAAAAAAAACGACTGCAATAAATTGCATAAGAAGTTGCCATGAGCTATATATAAATTATTAAAAAAAAGAGGGAGTGGTCTGACTTGTGGGCCTATTTAGTTGACGCGTATGCAAGATTTTTTTAGTTATTATATACGTCAACAAACGATTCTAGCAGACGTAACCGTTGGATGTCAATCCAACGGTTGTCATGTTTCTTCAATCTCTGATCTTCTTGCTCCAGCCGCCAAAGCAGCGCCGGCGGGACCGCCTGCTCCCGCCTCCTGTGGCCGGCTGTGCTGCCACGCAGGCCTCAGCGCCTCCTACTACTCCCACCGCTGGCTAGGGCATCCCTCTACTCACACACACCCCCTGTTATTCTGCGGCGACGGCAGCCTCACACCGCAGCCGAACAGGTGAACCCTCATACTCCTCTCCGCGCGGGCTTCCACTGCCGCGTCTTCCCCGGCTCCGCGTCGTCCCCTTCCTAGGCCTCGCCGTTGTCCACCGCCATGGTCCTCTCGGCGCGGTGTGGTCAATGTGGTCAACGACTGACTTTCATCGGAAGAGTACTGTACGTTGAGAGGCTGACAGCTGGGTCCACGGCAGCCGCAAGGAAGTGCCTCCTTATTACGTGGAAAATAATTATTCTTCCACCTGACAGCAGGGACCCACCGGACGGGCCACCAGTATTTCATGAAAAAAACGTTTCCCCCTGAGTGCTCGGACCCACCGGATGGGCCACCGTATTTTTGCGAAAAAAAAGTTTCCCCCTAACTGCTGGGACCCACTAGACGGGCCACCGTATTTCGCGAAAAAAAATGTTCCCCCCGCTGTCAGCTCGGACCCACCGGAAGTGCCTCCTTATTACACACAAAAAAATGAATACCCCCCTCCTAGCTGGGACCCACCTTGGTGGGAGGCTGACTTGTGGGCCTACTAAGTTGACTGGGACGGAGGCCTTTGTCAACTTTAGTCAATATATGAATGATTCTAGCTCCAGTGACCGTACAATGTCCATCCAACAGCCGTAGTGCTTCTTCAACCTCCGGTCTTCTTGCTCCAGCCGCTCAAAGCAGCGCCGCTCATGCCACCTGCTCCTGCCACCCGTGGCCGGCTATGATGCCGCGGAGGCCTCACCGCCCCCTACTACTCCCACCGTTGGCCAGGTCAACTCTCTACGCACCCACACCCCCTGTTATTCTGCGGCGACGACAGCCTCACACCGCAGCCGAACGAGTGAACCCTCATACTCCTCTACGCGTGGGCATCCACTGCCACGTCTTCCCTAGCTCCGCGTCGTCCCCTTCCTAGGCCTCGCCGTCATCCACTGCCCTGGTGCTCTCAACGTGGCGTGGTCAACGTGGTCAAGGAACGGCTTCCATCGAACGTGGATTGTATGTGGAGAGGCTGACAGCTGGGTCCACGGCCGCAGCAAGGAAGTGCCTCCTTATTACGCGCAAAATAATTATTCCTCCACCTGACAACGGGGACCCACCAGACGGGCCACCGTATTTGGCAAAAAAACGTTTCCCCCTGACTGCTGGGACCCACCAGCTACATCTTCGCACACAAGGAAGTGCGTCCGGGCAAAAAAACGATTCGCCCCCTTGACTGCTGGGACCCACCAGCTACATCTTCGCACGCAAGGAAGTGCGTCCAAAAAAATGATTCGCCCCCCTGACTGCTGGGACCCACCAGCTACATCTTCGCACGCAAGGAAGTGCGTCCGAAAAAAATGATTCGTGCCCTGATTGCTGGGACCCACCAGCTACATCTTCGTACGCAAGGAAGTGCCTGACAGTCGGGACCCACCTGGTCGAAGCGTACCTAGCGTTGTCATTCTGGTCGCGAACATGTACGTACATACTGGTGGATGTAGAGGCGCGCACGTGTCGTAGTAGAGGCGCGCACATGTCGTAGTAGAGGTGCGCACGTAGCATGTACACGTACGTACAGCGGCCAGGGTGCAAGAAAGAAAATACGGCCACGTACGTACATACGGGCAGGGTCTCGAATGCCTACTCGTGCATACGTACGGCCAGGGCTCGTGTACATGGCTGGGTCGGAATGGAGAAACAGCGTCGTTGTTGTGTTCATGGGGAGCCAACCGGCTGGGTCAGAACAGAATGTGTCGTCGTGTTCATCGGGAGGTCTTGGACGGAACAGGCGATGGAAATGAGGCCTGGCATACCGCAGAACGGAGGAAACGGCCTTGTGTTCGATCGGCCACGTTCAAAATGGGATCCTGTTCATCGGGAGGGGTCTGGCGTACCGCAAAACAGAGGAAACAGCCCTCCTACAGGGAAACGGGGGTCATGTTCATCGGGAGGGCTCTGGCGTACCGCAAAACAGAGGAAACGGACCTCCTACGGTCGAAACGGGGTCCTGTTGATCGGGAGGGGTGTGGCATACCGCAAAATGGACGAAAAGGACTTGTGTTGGAGCGCTATGGTCGAAATTGGGGTCCTGTTCATCGGGAGGGGTGTGGCGTACCACAAAACAGGACTCCACGGGATACTGTTCATCTCCACCGTCGACCTCCTCCAGCCTCCACGGGCTACTGTTCATCCACCGTCGACCTCCTCGAGCCTCCACCTTTGACTGTTCATCCACGGGCTCCTGTTCATCCAGCCTCCACCGCGCGCTACTCCACCGGCTACTGTTCAACCACCCCTCTCCACGGGCTCCTGTTCAACCACCCCTCCATGGGCTACTGTTCATCCACTGCTCCACCGTCTACTGTTCATCCAGCCCTCCACGGGGTCGTCCTGTTCATCCAGCCCTCCACGGGGTCCTATTCATCCAGCCCCAACCGGCTCGATCGATCGGGGTCCTGTTCATCCAGAGGCAACGCCACGGGTCCTGTTCATCCACTCCCACTGCTCACTGTTCATCCACCCACCCCCCCCCCCCCCCCCGCGACGCTCACTGTTCATCCAAGAGGCAGCATCGATCGGCTTCAGTTAGCAGCAGTAGCGAAGGAATCGCTCGATCGGGTTTAGTTAACAGCCATCGATCGATCGCTCGGGTTCAGTAACACGTAGCCTGCAGTGCAATCGCTCGGGTTCAGTTAGAACCCAATGCCTCGGTCGGGTTCAGTTAGTGCCAACGCCTCGCACACATGCGCGTACGTGTATGAGAGAAACATGCATCGCTCGGCCCCCGACCACCCACCGTAAATGGGAACTCCTCGAAATTTTCCTCGCCCTCGCTTCAACCATGGTTTTTTCCATCATGGACGGCCCAAAGAATGTCATGCAGCTGCGTCTCCGGCCCGCCCAGGACGAAAAGCCCATTTTCTCTCATGATTTTTTGTCATAGAAGTAGGAGCCCACCACATCTATGATGATACCTGGTTTTGTCACAATTATCATCATAGAAGTGTCATATGTATGACAGAAAAAATTTCGTTCGGCCCAAAATGTCACGGATGTGTCTTTTTTTTTGTAGTGACAACACTGTTGTGATGGATGAAAATGAACCATCATCTGTGCAAGCACAAGCAAAGAAGGAGAAGGCAAGGACTGAGAAGGTTGCAAAGATGCCAACTATTGAGGAGGCATCTCAGTATTTCCTGAAGAGCAAGCAAGATCAGCTTGGCTACTTGATTGCCTCCACTCTGAGGATTGAGAAGGGCTTGGCCACCCTGACTCAAAACCAGGAGAGCTTGGAGAGAATCATAGAGCGGAAGTTCTATGATCTAGATGTGAAGGTCACTCGGATTCAGTCAGTTGTCACTACAAAAAAATACACTTCCATGATGATACGTGTTTGTCACAGTAGGTCGCGTTTTTTGTCATGCATGTACATCCATGACAAATTTATGACAGAATCAAGATAGTCATACCTGTGTTGTCGTAGAAGTGTTCCATGACATTACCAAAATTATCATCACGGAAGTGTCCACTTCCATGACGATAAATCGCGCGTCACAGAAGTGCTTTCGTCAAGGGTGACCGACACGTGGCATCCACCGTAATGGAACGCCGTTAAGCTATCGGGTCGGGTTTTGGATCCGGTAACCCGTTAACAGCCCCGACCAATGGGGATTTCCCACGTGTAAAATCATCATTGGCTAGAGGAAACACGTGTTGGCTCATCGTTGGGACAGATGTCATCCACTCATTGGATAAAAGGTGCCTATGATACGTCGACACGTGGCACGACCCAACAGTGGCCCATTCCTGTGAAAAGGCCGGCCCGTTTGACTTGGTCAAAAGGTGGCGGCCCGGCCCATGGAAAGCCTATTAACTGCATGTTCGCGTATAGCCCATTTACAGCCCGCTAACCCAAGGTCCGTTACGCCCTATCCGAATTAGGCCCAGTAGCATCATCTGGGCCATCCAATATGATTCCAGCCCATTTTCACTTCTGGCCCATGTATGGCCCATGACGTCTTTCGGCCCATATGAGGCCCTTTGTAACTATTGCCCCATTAACGGCCCGTGTTGAAACTGGCCCGTAATGAACAGTGTATCACTTTACATCCATAAATGGCCCATGGTGAAACTGACCCGTAATGAACAGTGTATCACTTTATACCCATTAACGGCCTGTTATTCCATTGGGCCGTTTTCAGCCCAAGTTATCTTTCGGCCTTCTAAGGGCCCATTTATTCTTGGGCTCATTTGCAGCATTCGGTTACTTACGGCCCGTTACAGTCATTTTCTGCTTGTGGGCCAAATTCAGCCCGTCGTTACAGTCGGCCCATTTGTGGACCATTAATCTATTGGGCCATTTTCATAGCATCACCAAATACGGCCTATTAACGGCCCGTTATGGTCAGCCCATAAAACGTACGATTTCCAATAAAGGCCCGTCTACGGCCCATTAAAGGCACGTACAATACCCATAAATGAGTCGGCCCTTACAAGGCCCATGGATCCTACGAGACATAGAAGACCCATGGATCCTACGAGACGTAGAAGGCCCATGGATCCTATGAGACTTAGAAGGCCCATGGATCCTATGAGACGTAGAAGGCCCATGGATCCGACGGCCCATTGAAGGCCCATGGAGCCGACGGCCCAATGAAGGCCCATGGGTCCGACGGCCCATTGAAGGCACATGGGTCCGACAGCCGATTGAAGGCCCATGGATCTGACAGCCCGTACATGACCCATGGGATCGTACGGCCTGTGAAGGGCCATGGTCGAGCGAGTTGGCCCCCGATTGAACGATATAGCATATTCAAAGAATTATCCTACTCAATACTATCACCTCTAAAAAGCATACACTATACAACAAAGAGATCAAGGCATAGAAAGGTAGAATAATCCTACACTATACAATAAAGAAATTACAGGCGATTATACCCACTGGGCATTATGGTTCGGCACAGGTGTTAATAAAGCATACACAAACAGCAAATTACATACACTGGGCAAATACAGCTCATACATCATGGACGCGCATCAACTTAACTCCATTTGAACTATAATCGATTGGCCGGATTCAGGTAGCACAAATTTCAGTCTGCAAAATCTCCAATTCCTTCATGGTTACCTCAGTGTCTTGTTTCATTTTTTTGACTCCTGCATCTAATACCTGCATGTCCAGTCTCAACTTGTTGATTAAATGTTGACAATCATGTACACGTTGTCTTGCCACCTCTAGTTGATGCTCGATAACATCAGCAAATTCCAATTCCAATCCATAATCATTCGGTAACAGCCATGCCGCACTACTCGCAGATCTTTGTGTTGATGTCACTTCATCCTGAAATGTTTCTGTAAGTACACATGACTAGGGAAAAAATATAGTTACAACAGTGAAGCGAGCAAGACACTATTTTGTACTACATGGCAAAACAGGACTAACAATAATGTTACATGTCATGAAGCATAAGCAGGTGATATTTTAAAAATTATAAGAAATATAGTCTGTGCAGCCTGCATACAGAAATCCCTCTTAGTTCACCAGAGGAGCATGATGTTGGGGCCCAATCGAAAACACAGACAAGTTACAAATTTAGATAGCACGTTGCATATAAGCAAGCAGTTGGCCATTCTGTATCTCAATTAAAGTCTTAGGGAGCATAATGAACAGCAGAGGGTTTCATACAAACATACTACAGCAGGCAAAACTATGCAATCATTAGCGTAGTATAAACTAGATTGTGAGCCTCATGCAATAATAGTTGGTTAATAGACTTCAAAGCTTCAGGCACACTTCGGCAGTAATTAAATGGTAAGGCCTTTAATTATGTCAACTAATAGTTATACAAGTACCGAACATTAGGCATGATTATTTGGGTATCTCATTTACTGAGGACAAATAAAGCAATTGAAAAGAGCAAATTAACTATGCCTGAAACAAACAAGGAATTGAACTGTTGAGTTGCATACAGTGACTTACCTTAGCAGGTTGAAGAGGCTCAGCGCAGCTCCTACTTCTCTTGCAAGGCTCCTTCCTAACATCTTGTACTTGGAAATCCTCAATCTTATCTTCATTGCACCCCCTCTGTAAGGTGACACAAACTAGTTACTCGTCTCCTTGGAAGATAAATATGCATACTTTCCAGTCTGTGAACACAAAAGGATGAGATTATAACAAAACAACACTACATAATGAAACATGCCGCATCTCTTGCACTTACACACAATGAAATGAGCATTTACTATGTCTGCACTATGTAAAAACTAGGCATACCTTCAAACTGGATCTCCAGGTACTCTTGGAGAGCCTACTGTAGTGTACAGCCAAACCTTTATGTCACCTATGAGTTAGACAAGGCCCCACTACAGTAGCCCTTAGTGTTTAAATTGTTGACAAGCTCTGTTAGAGTGTTAGGTCAAGAACAGCAAGTAATCAAAGCAAACAGTCCTAGTATGGCTGGCTGATGCAAACAAGCAATTGAACAGATGTGTGAGCAAATCTTACATATCAAGAAAAGAAGCAAAGAAGGAGGCTTCAAGACCATCACTTGACTGACTAAATTTAAGGGGCATTTAAACATCATGTGCAACGTATGAACTAACATAAACATTGCATATTCCAGATTCTACAATGGAATGCACATGTATTAGGTTATGCCATGTATGATGATGCCTAAATGTACAGATAGCAGGCAGGAGTGATTCATCATTGCACGCACAATTGAATTACAAGTTAAGGGCCAGTTCGATTCTGCCTTTTTAGGGCATATTGTCAAAATAATCCATAAAAGATGTAAAGAAGTCATTTTTGAGTTATGGGCTTGGGCTTAACTAATTTTGGTTTGGAGGGGGGTGTTTCGGGTAGAACCTCACTAAAAATTGAAGGGAAGGGGAATAGTGAAATGACTCTGTTGTCTGCCTATATTACACTCAAAATGCAACTGCTGACGACCGTGTCACACCTGACCCTCAAGTAAAAACAAACACACAAGCATTCATTGCCTGCCCACTTGCATCTCCTCTCCCCTTTCCCTCTACCTCGATCCCCTGCCTGCAGCACTAGGGTTCCTCCAGCGAGTCGTCGCCACTGGTCCCATCTGGCCTGGTCCTTAACGATGCTATGTCCAGCTAGGCTACATGGCCGGCGGGTAGGGGAAAATCTCCCTGGCTGCTCCTCCTGCTGGCGCCGCCCCTCATTCTCATGGTCTCCAGCAGCTGCTCCACTATGGTTCCTCCAACGCACTACTCCGGCGGGCACTGCACAACTACGGCTGATGCCACACTGCAGCAGAAGGCATCTTATTCCCCCTCCCCTCCTCCTAGGCCATGGCCTTGAGGTGTTGTTGAAGGATGAGCTCATCCAACAAGGTGAGGATCTCCTCTGATATTTTGCCAATTTTTCATTCTGATCCACTATACGATGAATTGCTATGAGCTGCTTCTGCTGCTGCTATATGATGCATTGCTATGAGCTGCTGCTGCTATATGATGAATTGCTATGAGCTGCTGCTGCTGTATGATGAGTTGCTATGAGCTGCTGCTGCTGCTATATGATGAATTGCTATGAGCTGCTGCTGCTGCTATATGATGAGTTGCTATAAGATGCTCCTGCTGCTGCTATATGATGAATTGCTATGAGCTGCTCCTACTCCTGCTATATGATGAATTGCTATGAGATGCTCCTGCTGCTATTATATGATGAATTCCTATGAGCTGCTACTGGTATATGATGAATTGTAGACTGCTACTGTTGTATGATGAGTTGCTATGAGCTGCTGCTGCTGCTATATGATGCTTTCAGGTGGTGCTGCTATATGATAATAACCAGCCACTTGGACCATCGAATTTAAATAAATAATTGTTCTTCATTTAAATGTGGGTCATGCGTTCTTCGTTTAAATTAGGCAATGGGATCTCTATGGAAAACATTGACCAAAGTAGATTGTGCCAAGTAGATGGTATCTTTGTATTTGCATTTTGAGCAAATAGTGATGGTCTGTTTTCCCATCATATTAATTACTGCACTGGGTTCAATTTGTGATGTTTGCAAGTCAAATTAATTTCCATATGGGCAGCAAAATGAAAAAAAATATAATGCAATCTAGACTTTCCACTGATCATACCAATGAAAAGAACTGGTTGGCTTATTACATGGAGCTTATATTCACAGGTGCTTATTTTCTTAGGATAACTCGTAATAACTGTCCCTAAGAAACTTGGCTAATTGAACTGGCATACAAATAACTGCAATGGAGGAGTGACGTACCATAGCACACTGTATAGGCTCACCGCTGCCTCTCCTTTTTTGCGATGTTCCATGAAATTGCCACATACATGTTGTAATTTTTCATTGTGTAACCCTATCTGCAAGTTGACACGGCTAATTTCAGACATCTCTACATGATACTACATTGCATATCTCTTGCGCATATTTAAACCACCAATTAACGATTGTGTGTGTACCATAAACTAGCCATGACTCTGTATGCTGGACTAGAAGGCACTCTAAGGGAGCCTAATGTAGTGCACAGGAATTCCTACATACCACCTACGATTTTGTGTAATGTACTGCCCCTATTCCTAAATATATGTCTTTGTAGAGATTCCAGTATGGACCACATACAGATGTATATAGATGCATTTTCGAGTGTAGATTCACTCATTTTGCTCTGTATGTAACCTATAGTGGAATCTCTAGAAAGACTTATATTTAGGAACGGAGGTACGAGGTAGTATCATGTATGACATCTACATATCTAATTTAGCAGCCAGTACTAGAAATCATTGTCTGCACAAAGGGATTACTGGTCGAAAATCCTAGCAAAGCACGTTGGCAGGCACATTACAATATAAGAGAGAGAGACGCGCTTACAAGATCATAGCAATGCCTCAGTCCAGGATCTTGGTTGGCCAAGCTGTTAGATCCAGAAGAAACATTGTCCGTGTAGTTTTTGCCAGCTGCATAACAGGTAACAGCGACCGGTTAGTATATTTGAAGTACATCGGGCAGGTGATGCTGGACGGGTTTAAAGGTGCAAGTACCTAGGCCGTGGCGGGTGCTTGGCATCTCTCGAGACGGTGGGAATCAGGTTAGAAACCTCAAGGGTGATGATGCTGTGCTGGCTGACGGGGTCCGGTAAGGAGATCTAGAACCGTCGAGTAGTGGAGCGGCTTCGATAGGGTGGACTACAGTGTGGGCGAAGCGGATCTGTGGCCGTGGACGAGGGCGTAGGTGAAGCTGCTCCGATGGTTGGGTTAAGGATCGTGTCGACGACGCGGATCTACGACTGTGGACGGGGCGTCAGAAGCTACTCCGGTGGTTGGGTTAAGGATGGTGTCGACAACGCGGATCTGCGACCGTGGATGGGGCGTCAGAAGCTGCTCCGGTGGTTGGGTTAAGGGTGGTGTCGACGATGCGGATCTGCGGCCGTGGACGTGGCGTCAGAAGCTGCTCTGGTAGGTTGGATGAGGGTGCGAGGAAGCAGATCTGAGGCCGTGGACTTGTGAGTTGGCAAAGCGTCCCCGGTAGGGTTGAGAATGGTGTAGGCGAAGCTACTCTGGTAGGGTTGACGATGGTGTCGGCGAAGCGGCTCCGGTAGGGTTGAGGAAGGTGTCGGCGAAGCGGCTCTGGTAGGGTTGAGGAAGGTGTCGGCGAAGAGGATCAGAGGCCATCGACGGGGGCGTCGGTGGGGTGGCTCCGGGGGGTGTGGACGAAGCATCTCCGGTGGGGAGTACGAATGAGCCGCTGCAGATGCGCGGCGGTTGATGAGAGTACCGGCAAAGCAGACCTTGCGTCGTGGACAAGGCCGACACTGAATGGGCTATGGTACAGTGTTGGATGAGCAGTCTACTTGTTTCTAGGGGAGGTGGGAGGGGTAGATGCGGCCGCAGAAGCAGATCCGGCAAGGTGGACGCCGCTGGCAGTGAATGGGCTATGGTACGCTGGTGGATGAGCAGTCTAGGGTTTCGAGAGGGCAGGGGAGAAAGGGCGATGAAGTACAAACGGCGTGATGTAAGATGCTCTGGTGCTGTGGAGTTAGCCGTTTTTGCGGGAGGGGGAGAGGAAATGGGGGTGCCGTGTAGTGGGGGGAACCGGAAGTTACCAAAGCAGCCCCAACCTATCATGTAGATGAGGGCGGTATTGTAACTGTTGGTCTCCATGCACCAAGTACAAAAGGGGGATTTTGCATGCTAAAGACTAAGGTGGCGGAAATTTTAGAAGGAGGCTGGAGATTTTGCCGCCTGCGGGATCGTTCGTATCCGGTTTCAACTAATTTTGGACCGTGCTAGCGGGAAGGTCATGCTAGACTGTGTACACGGGGCACGCGTCAGCAGTTAATAACTGGTGTGAAGTCCACACCAGAAAAAAAGACAATAACTCGGGATGATGCGCCGATAACTTGGACGTTCACACGGTCCCGCGTACGGGTGTAGTCGCGCGTTCACAAAAAAAGGGATCAAGCGCTCAGCCTATGTATTTCTCGTGTAAATAGATAATTTAGTGCCATTGGTTATTTACTTTAAACATAATGCATTGACGTGTTAGTGTAGAGGCGCACAAAAAGAGATGGATATTGTAGTCAGCTACTTAAAAGTGTTACCTCATATTATTACATAGCCTCCATTTCACAAATTGCGTACCCGTTGAATTCATATATGAATATTACATAAATTACTTCAAGATAGAAACTTAAATCATCCAAGACTAATGAATTTGAATGCAAGAGTAACAATGGTGCATGTACATGATAGCTACATTGGTTGTTTGAAGAAACAGCACTGTAACTTTGGCATGCACAACTGAAAAGGTTTATTTAAATAGAAAAAAATGTGATATGTGAGTGTCCAATCTTTATAGCGTTGAATCGATATTGTACCTTTGGCCATGATACGAAGTAGATATTGACTTATGTTCAAGCAATGCACGTCCACGATCGCTAGATAGTGATACGTGAATGAATTGTGCAATCTCTCTCACACGCATACATATCTCATTTCCATGTGGGCATCGAAATCACGCACGCGCACTTCGTGTATTTCTCTCCCTCTGTCAGGGTTAAATTCGTCTTTCTACCCGTCCTACAAGTCTCTCACACAGAAACACACACGCTCTCTATGTCTAACACGCCCAACCCTTTAATTCCGCCCACCCACAACCACTAATGTCTCAAAGTATAATAATGTCTCTCACACATATGCTATCTACCTATCCCTTAATATAGCTAGATATGTGTCACACAAACTCCTTCTCCCTACTAGCAAGATGCCCATGCGTTGCACGGAACATCAAGATGCATTTGTATGAGAAGTTTATCTTGTGGGACAAAAGGATGAACGACCGAATGCCTTATTTGCAAATGCGGAGAGTGGTGTGGCTATCTTTTTGCAAAATTGCCATAGTTTCCTTCCTATCCGCCGGATATAAATCGGATGGCCTATATTGTAGGATGGCAGGAACACCATCATCACCAACTCCGTTTTTTATAAGAGTAGAGATATGTGACTGTCACTGCCCCCTCCCTCCCACACACACACACACACACCCCCACACACACACACTTCCCAAAACCGAAGGAGCAGGGTGACACCTCTATCTTGATACTAATCTATCGACTGGCTTCTCTCTCAAACATACACACACACACACACTACCCGACACCGAAGGAGTAGGGTGGCACATTGATCTTGATAATAATCTATCTACTCCTCTTTCAAACACACACACACACACACACACACACACACACACACTCGCTAGTTGTGCCTCTGTGCCTACCGCGCACACTCTCGATACGTCTTTATCCCCCCCCCCAAACAATGACAGCAGAAGGGTGACAACTCGATCTGATCATAATCTGTCAATTGGTTTCTCTCTCAAACATTGTGTCTCGGTGCCTCGCTCGGTAGCCCCCTCGATATGTAGACTTCTCGCGTGTGCACAGCTGTAGTGACGATGACGCTGAACCCAGTGTGCCTTGTTTTTACCGGCCTCATGTGATAGTTTTCACCCTGTTTTCTGTTAATTAACAAAGCAACCTTTTCTTTGTTACTACTAGTGAATCTGAAATCATTCGGGCAGACATAAAATATATCACTTCAACCCAATTACCGCAGCAACTATTTTAAAAGAAGTTAGCTAGCTGCCTGTGCATTGCACGGAACATCAAGATGCATTTGTATGAGTAGTTTATCTTGTGAGAGAAAAGGCTGAACGAGGGAAGGCCTTATTTGCGAACGTGGAGAGACGTGTGGGTATATTTTTGCAAAATTGCCATAGTTTCTTTCCTATCCATTAGATATAAATCCGACAGCCTATATTGCAGGATGTCACGCACACCATCATCACCAACTCTGTTTTCTACTCCCTCCGTCCGAAAATACTTGTCATCAAAATGGATTAAAAGAGATGTATCTAAAACTAAAATACGTCTAGATACATTTCCTTTTATCCATTTTGATGACAAGTATTTTCGGACAGAGGGAGTATTTGTCTTTTTAGAGATTTCAACAAGCGACTATGACCGGACCTTACCAACATACTCAAAAAAGTAGTCCATAATTTTGATGTTACCCTCTTTTCTTGGCGGTGCAGTGCCATCTGGATACCTCATAAATAAATCAAGGACAAATCTGACCCCTTCCTGGAAAGACATACGGAGCAAAATGAGTGAATCTACACTCTAAAATATGTCTACATACACATCCTTATGTGGTAGTCCATTTGAAATCTGAAAAAGACAAATATTTAGGAACGAATGGAGTATATATAAGAGTAGACATGGAGATATATCTCCAGCATGGACTACAACAAAAATGTGCTGGGCTGGTTAGCGCCGGATGCTCGCAACGCGATGACATGATTTCGAATTCTGTCTTTTAACTTTAGATTTTTATATTATATATTACTCTACTTATTTAATATATACTTATTTCGCTACTGTACTGACAGTAAAACCCACAGAGTACTTAGAATACAAGATTAAGGATGGACTTGTTTCTTTTTAACTTTCTGTACGAAGCTATAGCCACCCTGCAAGTCACGTGTACACTGTACATGCAATTAACTTTTTATAGAGGGACAATCATACAGGCAATTAACTCAAATGGATTGGATGTCACTCTATTATTTCCAGCATAAAGAGCATCTCCAATGGCAGCCGGAAAATTTCCTCCCGCTTCCTTCCGCGGAGAACGACATCAAACGCCAGCGGCATACATTTTTACAACTCTAACCAACCAGATGAAATTCGTGCAAACACGGACGGATTTCATATAAGCATGAAGGATTTCATATAAAAAGCCAGATCTTCATATAAACATGATGGATTTCATTACATTTACATGAACTAAGAGGTGCCAATCCGGCTCTCTTGTATAATTAATACTCCATCCGTCTGAAAATACTTGTCCTAGACATGGATGTATCTAGACTTATTTTAGTTCTAAATGGCCGCCCGTGGATCCCTTTGTCTTCCTCATGTCCGTCAGACACTTGCGGGGTCGAGGAAGGTCCTCGGAAGAGATGAAGCAGCAAAGAAACCACCGGAATCCACGATCATCGCCTCGGCGGTGGCCTTCATGGGTCCCAAGTGGCGGCGGCCTCCCGTGTTCTACTTCTCCTCGATGATGGCGGCGGACACAGAGAAGCTGGCCACCGACTCGTCGCTCTCCACGCACCCGACTTCTGTCTCTTCCTACATGGTGCTGCCGCAGGCATGGGAGGCGCGGCCACCGTAGACACTGGTGGCGCGGTATGGCGCGGCAGCGACGACGCCCGTACCGGCGTGCTCGCCGCCGTGCCGGCGTGGAGCAACTCGCCACTCCTCATCGAGCTGAACTGGAGCGGCGAGTTGCTGAACAACGTGCCTACTTGGGGCGGCAACTGGCTCCGTCGGGCCAAGCGAGGTTGGTGAAGCACCGAGCGGCCTCGCCCGTATCCGGAGGGCTCAGCGGGCCACCCAGCCGGGTAATATGCCGGAGAACGGCTCATCGGAAGCCATCGGAAGAGTGGAGAAAATGGTGAAGGAGGAGATGGGGGAGCGGCGGAGGGGTGCGATTCTTGCCCGCTGTCTGTCTGGCCTCGTGTAAATAGAGGGCGGACGGTAGGAGCTTGGACGGCGTCTGGCCTCGTTTAAACTGAGGGAGGACGGGAGGAGCTCGGCCGGTGTTGCGTTTAATTCCGGCCCGCTCATGAACGGACATGTGGTCGGAGTAGGATTCTCGGTTTGCATGCGGGTTTAACAGAGGGGTTTAATGGAGGCGCCGGGCGTGCAGCGGGCGGCACAGTACTATTCGATTTGACAGCAGTAATGAGCCGTCAAATCACAATGGCCCTCGCCTCTCGTGAAACCAACCGAGCTAGACTGCCCCACCCTCTAGCCTTTTAAAAAATGTATATTTTTGTACAATAGTAGTATCGATGGATTGCGCCATGGAGCAAAACTTGAAATTAAAAAAAAGGTGGTACATATAGAGAGCGCTCGTCGCCAAATTATGCATATAGTACTATTAGAAAAGGCTAGTCACAATAATGGTGTCCAGCACAACCCGCCCCTCAAATAAAACTAAGCATCCTGGAATTCTTTGACAAAACTAAGCACCCTGAAATTGTTTGACAACTAAACTGCTGGCTATATGATGTTGGCCATATATATTATACGTATATAATGTGAAGAAACGAGTGGTAGTACTATATCAACTAAAAGATGAAATGTAAGAAATACTAGTATGTGCATACTGAAGAGTTAAAGTAACGAGAAGAAACATAACATAGTTTTGCTGGGGTCTCAACACAACACACCCCTCAAATTAAATTAAGCACACCTGAAATTGAACTTTGCAACTATTTCGGAGACACTGCATTAGAACCA
This sequence comes from Triticum timopheevii, assembly GCA_963921465.1. Lineage (NCBI taxonomy): Eukaryota > Viridiplantae > Streptophyta > Magnoliopsida > Poales > Poaceae > Triticum > Triticum timopheevii. The sequence continues at coordinate 516,446,068 of OY997270.1, forward strand.
CCATGAGCAACGACACTGCCACCTTACTCGGAGTCCTCGTCCACGTCCTCGACTTCGTCCTTGTCCCTCTTCCTCTTGGCCGATACTTCTTTGCTTGAACCGCACACTTGGCTCTTGCTCTTCATCCAACCCTTGTAGATATTGAAACAAAGGTAGCCATCCATTGCAGCATAGTGGATGTGGTCTATATCTAGTACATTCCGCTGCCATGCATAACGCTGAAATGTGTATGGAGGTTTCTCCAGTTTACCGTACAAAGGATGAACCATGGCTCCTGCCGGGGTCAGCATTGAAGGCTGACGAGAGGACACCAGCCGATTCTTCTAGAGGTCGAAGGTGTTGCCTACAACGAGGCCTATCTGACCCAGTACTTCTTTGTCGTTACCAAAGTCTACAGTAACAAATTTGACTAGGTTGCTCTCGAGGAAGTCCTTAAAATCCAGGCATTCAACGTCAGCATGGCATATGTGGTAGACCAAGCATAAGTCATGCACGCAAACCTGGATCACGGCGGGCTTCTTCCTCTCTTCGTCCTTTAGATCCTTCTCTCGTCCCAGGACTGTGGTGTACTCAACATCTAGCCCAGCGACCCGCTCATCATCTGAGTCTTCGAACATGCGTCTGAAGCAAGAAAGGCATCCTTTCACCATCGCGGAAGAACGGGTGTAGATGACGTCGAACTCATCACCGGTGATGGTTCTAACCTTGTACTCACCGCCGATCATGGAGATTTGGGACGCCATGCATTTGGGAGGAGGGTTAGGATTAGTGGAACTGCCGTAATGTGAATGGACGGGACGACTAGGAGCGAACCGTCGTAGTATTGAAGGACGTGCGGGGACGAGTAGGAGCGAACTACCAACGTGAGAAGGGGAGGGTAGTGGCTTTCCATTCTCCCATGATACGGGCTTCCGAGAGCCCTTGGATCTGAGATCGAACGGTTGCATGGAGTGATTCTAGACCTATGGGTGAATATCCTATCCTGGAGGGTTATTCTGCAAAATTTTCAGCAACTTAGCATGCGACCGTTTGATCTCAGATCCAAGGGCTGCCAGCAGCCCGTATCATGGTCGCGCCTACCACGACCGTTGCGTCGCTCGCGCGGTCGCGCCCTTGGAGATTTAACACGGTGCGTTAGGCTATCTGATGTTGGCATGTCATACATAGTCATCACTTGGTCACTCATACTACAACAAGGTTAGCTATAAGTGTTTTTTTTACTCCTCTCTATCTCTTTTTTCGTACTTCCTCCGTCCCATAATATAAGAACGTTTTTGACACTAGGACACAGGGGTACTAGTGTCTATCTATTATATAATTAAGACAGAAGCCAAATAAGACACCACGTTCTTCCACATTAGCTAAAATAATATACACCGTTGATTAGTAATATTTACGGCTGAGATTTAACGATATTACGTTACATACAAATATCCTGGACAAGCACTATTTTGAATAAGTTGTCACGTACAACTACCTTTGATGGAAACAATGAAAAAAAATACGTATAGAAGAAGGACAACTGAAAGTTTGAGAAGCCAAACATCACGCAGTGCACGGCCAGGCTACTCAATTCCGATTTGGATTCTGCTATAAGAGGAAAAGCCAACTTTCATAGCAATCCAGGCTACGCAAGGAACCTGACGCCTTTTATTTATTCGAAGGAAGCTGCCATATTTTAGCCCAGTTTCACGCTCTAGCAAATCAAAAAAGCTAATGGGCAAATAGTACGTAGTGGCTCCAGCAAATCAGAAAAACTTATGGGCTAATAGAACTGCGCCATCAAAGGGCAAAGAAACAAGTGAGTTGACAAAACATTAGAAGCGTGAAACACGTAGATTCGTCCAATCTGTAAATGACGCCTGCCAGATAAATAAATAATATAGACTAAAAAAATAAAATAAATGAAACTACTTTGTTTTATAGTACTCCATCCCATCAAAAATAAGTGTAATGGTTTTAGATCAAATTTGAATAAAAACCACAACACCTATTTTGGATCAAAGGGAGTACTATATATGATATTATTAGAAAAAACTAGCATTTTTATTTTATAAAATAATATTAGAAATATGTATAAAATGTTATATTAAATCCGTGTAACATTTATGAATATTATATATGAATTCCGTTGTAATATTAGGAACACTTGGTGAATGGATAATGATAGAACTACATTGTGTCGTGTTAAAAATGGTAACCGAAAAGGATAGTGACTTGGTAACCAAAAAGGAACGATAAATAACAAGACTAGATATGAAATAGTAAATAAATTAGTAAAAACTCTGAAATTGCAGGTAAAGAATACAAATATATGTTTACTAAATGAAATAAAAGAAAAGAAAAATTTACAAATTTGTTTTCGCTGAAACAGCAAGTAAAATCCTTGGACAATAGAAGGAAAATAAATGTCTATATCAAGAAGTCTTATTAGGAGTATTGTGATTACTACTCTGTAGGTGTATGAATTTAGGAATAAAGGAAATCAGACAAATTATTGTCGTAAAAAATCCAAAGATAGTTTATAAATGCATGACAAACTTTTTATTTTTTAAAAATTGGATTAATCAAGTAGCAACGTAGTATATTTTTCATTACTATTTTTTATAATACTATCATTTATTAATTTATACTGTAACAGCGATATGAAAAACACAGCTTAATGTTGTGTAAAGATGATCATGTGAAGACGTAAGCTGACATGCACAAATTGTAACAGTTGTGGTTGTAGTAATCCGCGAGTCAACAGAGCCAAAAAAAATAGGGGCAAATACAAGCTATATAAAGCAATCTGGGTTCATATGTAATATGAAAGAACAATTGATGGCATAAAAATGGAAGAAAGCACCGCATCTTGCTGTAGATGACGGCAGCGATTAGATTCCTAAATTTCCCAATACCTAATCCTATTTAGAGCAGATTAAAAAGATAATGTGAAGTTGATTTCTAAGTTGAGTTTTTCTTGCAATGGATGGATTAACAACAAAACTTAAAAATTTCATGTACTATCAATCTATCCATTAGTTATAGTCACTCCTAATTATGTAAACAAAAAGCTAGACGTACAGTCAAACTTAATACAAATTTTAAGAAATGAGGTCTATATGTATTATCTTGGTACAAAGAACGACAAATAGCTAGACGTAGATCTCTAACAACTTAGAAATAATAGTAAATAAATTACAGACGCCAATTTCAAGAAAACACTATAAGTGTATGTATATATATATATGATCTTGGTACAAAGAGCGACAACTAATGGTGTTCAATGACAAATTCGAGATGGGAGTTTTTGCATCCTCTATGTTACAGCCGGCGTTGATATATAATTAGTTGATGCCTATTTGTTACTTCTATCATTGTATCTCCTATGGCATTTTTGTCGACAATCCTTGGGCCTCCCAGTTCCATGTGGAAATTATCCTGTGAGCTCTTTCCCATTACCAAAAATTGATGGTTCTCACAGCCCAAATTATGTATTATCTATTCCTGGCTAATGGGAGTTTGGCATATGTAAGTCCTTTGACTTTCTAGAATGGAGACAAAAAAAACACCTAAATAAGTATTCACCACTAACTCAACTTAGTCGACCCACAATAGTATTCTTAGATCTGAGGTGAGTGGACAGAAAGAACGGATGATTTCGGCATGAGCAATTGATGATTAGATTTAGTTCATGTTGGAAAGCAGATGGTCATGCAGCTCACACAAAGAAATAGTATAACAATGTGTAACCATTCTAGCCGCGCAAATGCGCGGGTGACTCTGCTAGTTTATTGCATTTGCCAAGGAGTGACCTCTTCCAATGAAATGGTGTTGCTAAGTTTGCTTCATTTAATTAGCTATAGACTCAAAATTGTCTTTTGACCTAGGTACACGCGCTTAGCACCGTTTCTTCCTTGGGTCACCAAACAAGTCTCTCTCTTCTTGATTAACTTGCCACATCAGACTTTATGCCTATGTGGCAAGCTTAGCACCTGTAGGAGCAAGTAAGGCTGCTTGTAAGGGCATCTCCAACAGTCGTAAGATAGGTGTTGGTTAATTTGCCACCTAGGACATAGTGATGATGTGGCATGTAATAAATGTGGAGAGAGAGCAAAGTTGTATGTAGATTAACCAACAACCTTTGCACAAGCTTCAAGGTGAAATAGAGAGCAATCACATTTATTTTTGCACCATCTATTGGATAGCTTACATACAACCTATTGGAGTAGTAGTATGATAGATTGTTGGTTGATGACATGGACATTTTACCAACAAGACTAACATACAACCTGTTGGAGATGCCCTAATGGGAGTAGTATCATGCATGCCAACTATGCAATCTTGATGAGGTGACATCGAATTAAATGAAGAAAAGAGAGAGTTGAGTATCATAATATGATACTTACTGTAGTATCATATTGAATGATGTGCTACTATGTGCCATGCATGACAATAAATAAACTATCCTATGATACCAACACATGATACTATGCATTACGGATGTAGTATCATACAAAAGTATCATATGCATGATACTAGTATATGATACTCTCCATTACGACCAACCTAAGTACAATAGTGCGCTTTACATGGCATTTTTGCATATGTGGAGGAAAGATAGGCAAGGAAAAAGTGGAGAAGTGGGCTCTCATGCAAGAGCCAGCCTCTACTACATGGTGGAGCATGGGGAGAGGCACCTGTATGGAGGTTGTCAGAAATCGGGAGACTCACGCCGGTCATAGTGTCGCAGTTAAAATGATAATGGCAAGTCAAATCACGGGGCCCCACCTGTCCAGTAGTAACTCGATGTCAAATCACACAGTCCTACGTTTGCAGCAGCCTACTCCCTCGTCTTCTCGCGTCTCTGTCGAACCGACTAGGCGGAACTGCCCTGCCTCCTACCGCGCAGGAAAAGCCCGCGCAGTATACTCCCTCCGTCTAGGTGACCAAGGTGGAGAGGAAAACAAGAGAACTTAATGTTTAGGGAGTATTTGCTAAGGCTGGTTGTAATGGTACTAGCCTTAGCAATTTTGATGAGGTGTCATATAATTAAATGAAGAAAGAGAGAGAGTTGAGTACTATGTGTCATACATGGCAATAAATAAAGTACTACATGATACTAATGTATGATACATGGCGCAGGAGTACTAAGTATTATTAATACAGTTTTGCTAGAACTCATCTAGATGAGATATAATTTGGTCTCATTCATCTTTTATAGCCATTGGATGTGATGCTATAAGATGCGTGTGTGCTGATGTGGGTTGTATTTGTTCTTGTGCAATGAACTGACCACTGCATGTCATGTTTGATAGTCTCAAGTCATTAAAAGCATACAAGCCCCACATCTCTTATTGGTTGATTCCTCTATTTATGTCAAAAAATAAGAAACAACGTGAGAGTTAATGCACAACGCCTATGTGTTTACTATTTGGTTTTCGTAAGATGGCTTAATACTCACCTAGACGGAGGGAGTATTCGATTTGACAGCGGGCGGCGCAGTTCCCGATACGGCTTTAATGCAGACGAGGGAGGGAGTAGCGGTTCCCGATATGTTGAACGGCCAAGGCATCCTCCTTCAATTAATGCATGAGGGAAGTAATGGGAGGAGGTCCGGGAAAAGAGGCTGCACGATGTGAATGCAACGCAGTTTTCCCTCATTGCCCTCATATAAAGGCGCCCCTCCATTCCAATGCATCTACCACATCGTACGCACCTAAGCATTTTCCTAGGCACCTACACTAAGCGCAAAAGAGCTCACTCCAGACCCATGGCAGCGATGCGCGTGAGCGGCCAGCGGCTGCGCCAGATGGTCCACGATGCCGGCCTGCGGCATGGCGCCAAGGATCGTCTCCAGACGGTGTTGGAGACCGGCTGGTGGATGGCCGTCGTCGACCCAACTACGACTCTCAGTTGGACCAGATGATCGTTGCCACCAGCAACAAGTTCACCATCCTCAAGAAGCTCGCGGACGACATCGTCGTACTCCTCCAGCCCTCACGCCCGGGCTCCTCATTGCCTGCCACCCTAATCGTCCTCCATGGTCGGAACCTCTTTCAAGCACTGGTGGCCCTGCGACTGCCTGCCGACGCCACGAAGAATGTCCACCTAGAGGTCGCGCTCGCCGCAAGGCGCCTCGCCCTGCAAGAATTCGTCAACCTACACATCCACGTGTACGAGCAAATCGTGTACATAGGTATCTGCAAGGCCAGTGAGGACGCTACAATGTTGGCCTTCCTCAACCGGCTGGAAGCCTTGGATGCCTTTGCTGAGAAGCATCTCGACCTCGCCACAAAATCCGCCGCTCCTTAGCCGTCGGTCGGTGGCCCGGCGCACTAAGTTGAGGAGGAGTAGGTCGTACGTTCATGGATCCATATTTCTTCTTTCCTTCTGTAACCACCACTACGATTGCATCATCGTGGCCTTAATTATTATTGTGTTGTTGCATTCTCGTTCCAGTTAATACCGACATGTGCGATCCCTTTGCTTAATTATATGCATCACTGTAACTAGTACTCCATCCGTCAATTTATAAGTTGTGCTTACCTTTTGCATCAACTTCATGCAACGCGTGGACATCTTGCTAGAAACACTAGAATATGTCTATATAATCCGTATGTGATAGTCCATTTGAAATCTCAAAAAAGACAAATATTTAGGTACGGAGTGAGTAATATATTAGGAGTATATAAAACAATAGTGACTTCTTTCAAGTTTGTGAACAAATACTAGTATTCTACTACTCTGGATCCGTCGCAACGCACGGGCACATTGCTAGTAAAAGGAAAAGGCCTGCCTCGTTCGTGTTGCACCCCCACACGCCCGGGAATCGGGAGTACTCCACGGCCCGTCCGGCATGACACATAGCTTAGAGAAGGCGTGTTGCCTAGCATTTTCACTTTCATGTGGGACCGTCATTGAGCAAACCGACACCCCGCCCGCCGCCGGGTTGGAAAACAGAAACGAGGGGAAGATCTAGCTGTAGCACGGAAGCCAAGAAATTTGGTGTCAGATGGGGCTCGTTGATAGAGTAGGATCATTCCGTACTAGTACTACTCCTACTAGTACCAATTTTGTACTCCTAACTATATTACTAGTACTACCACTATACAACTAGTAGGTACGTGCACACAACATCCTAGGAACAAAAAACGGGAAGATCTTGTTTTGGGTGATTTATCTTTTTTTCAATCAACGTAGTATGAATAATATGATGTGGGGGGCACCCATGAAGCTTATGTGGCTTGGTTGCATGGCTACGAAAGGTTAGAGAAAAATAAATATATAATGTGTTTAGAGTGCACTCCGCTAAATAGATATACTTTGGATCCATTGCAACGGACTGGCACATCTATGTCTATACCCCCTATATAGTGTGTGAAAAAACTTTGAAAGTTAGTCGTTGGATGAAGCCAATCTGACGGTACAAAGATGGCAAATCCGAGCACTACTGGCCGTTGGATATCATCCACCAGATTTTGCCACATGTATAATCTAGAAGACTCCATGGTTGAACTTAGGGGTTGTTTGGATTGTGACTATCTTTGCCATATATTGCCACATGATTTTTGCCACACTTGCCTTAGTTGAGTTGCTCAAATTGTTAGCCACACTTTGGCTTACCTAAGGGAATCTTGCCACACTTTTTATGTCTATGACATGTGGGGCTCACTGCTCATAAAAAAATCCTTGCCTTAGGTGTGGCTAGAACCAAACACCTACCTAACTTGGTCAAACTTGCCTAAGGTTAGGTGTGGCAAAGTGTGGCAAGGTGTGACTACGAACCAAACAGCCCCTTAATTCATGACTAACTTTGCCACAACTAAGCTTAGGAAAAGTTATTAGTTCTTTAAAATGAGAGCCACAAGTTGGCAAGCCTAAGGGAATCTTGCCACATTTTTTGTGTGTATGTCATGTGGGGCCTTAGTGTGGCTTGCCTAAGGTGTGGCTTGAACCAAACACTCACCTAAGTTAATCAAACTTGCCTAACCTTACATTCCACCAGATTTTGCCACATGTTAGAATCCAGGAAACTCCACATGTAGAAGCATAATGCACAAACCACCAGAATCGCATGCGTGCAATGCACGTGTACCTTACTAGTACTAGTTGGTAGTAGTAAGAAACAAATTCCAGTTTTTGCACGAGCTTGTATCGCGGGAGCACCCAAGGCCTGCCGCAGGACTTACATTTCCCTCTTGGGGCCCATGGGGACTGAACTTCAGTGGCTTAGTGCCCGGTCTATGAGTCAATGACATGCGGACCTTAAATGCGGCTGGCCCACCTGTCAGCGAAGGAAAGGCAGGGCAAGGCAGTGATAGCCACGTCAGAGGATCCATGTCCACGTCGGGGGACGTCGTGCCGTGGGTTGGAGCGGCGTCGTGGGAATCGCGTGTGCGTGTGGCAGTGGTAGAAACAAGAAATGTGATGGTCGCCGTGGTCCAACTTCCATGGACAAGTTGTCATGTCTGCTGACACATGTATATCAAAACTAGAGTGTTTATATTTCAAGCACGTGAACACGTATTATTCTACTACTTTGGATCCATTGCAACGCACGGGCCAGCACATTGGTAGTAGTAGTGTCCATCTCTATCTCTAGAGGCCTTCCCTCGTTCATCATTTTCTCTCACAAGATAAACTACTCATACAAATGCATCTTGATGTTCCATGGAACGCACGAGGATGTTTCCTTGGGGGTCTCTCCAGCACGGTGTGGCCGTAGGTGCAAGTTGACGCCCCTTGAGATGCCGACGTTGAGGGGCACTCGGATTTCCTCTGATGAGCAGGTAAGATGAGTTTGATCACGTAGTAAATGCATTCTAAAGACTACTTCCGTGTCCATTTCCAAATTCTCCCCCTGCCCACTGTTTCACAGGTTAGGCTCGGTGCGAGTGGAGATTGGCTTGCATATGTACGGGAGGGTACCAACATCAATTTGCACAACATTTACAACGGTGACACCATTCCCGTAGAACCTCTGTCCAGCATTGGGATTAGCCATGCAACGGGCCACCACATGAATTGGTATGATGGAACCACGGTGATATTGAATAAGATAGCAAGAACCTTGCACATGGCGGTCAAAGGTGGACCATGCTGTCTGTGGCCGATTTGTTGTCGTACGAGTAGGAAGACGTTGTGCTCCTTTCTAACCGCATCTTCGCGGTGACAAACCGGGGGACTTATTTTGTATGGGACACATCCTACGATATACTCCCTCTCTCCCAGTTTATTTGTTTTGAATCTTTTCGTTCTATAAGTTTCAAATTCAAATTTTGAGCTCCCCATCACATGTTGAGATTACAATGTCCATTAAATCGTTGTGTGCATGTATAGTAAAGAAACAAATCTCGAGTTTGGCACGAGTTCGTGCTGCGGGAGCACCACAAGCCCTGGCGCAGGAGTTACATTTCCCTCTCAGGGCCGTCGGGACTGAGCTTCAGTGCCTTCGAGTCAATAACATGTGGACCCGATAGGTGACTGGTCCACATGTAATGCTCCTGAAGGCAGAGGGGCAGTGGGGCCAAGAGGGGTGAGCCGCAGGTCGGGGGACGTGTGGTGTCATGGGTTTGAGCGGCATCGTGGGAATCGCGTGTGGATGTGGTAGAAACTTGATACTCGCCGCATTTTAGGTGGCCCACATGTCATGCACACAAAGGCAGAGGGGCGGTGCGGCCGAGAGGGGTGAGGCGCACGTCGGGGGGCGTGGTGCCGTGGGTTGGAGAGGCGTCGTGGGAATCGTGATGGTCGCCGTAGTTGAACTTCCATGGACAAGCTGTCAAGTCTACGGACACATGCACTGCATACCGATCACTGGAAGGAGTAGCAGAGAAAGCTATATATGCGGATAAATAGTTCCTTATAGTCAAGCGGACCCATGCTACTACTCTGTTCCAAAGACATGCACACCATCGAAATAGTCCATCTATATCAATATACACCGAGAGGGAATATTTTTTTACGAGAGAGGAAATAGTTCATCCATCCATAATGCCCTCCTGCTGGTGCAGCCTTTTCTTCTTTCTTCTTCTTCTTCTTGTTCTCATTCTCCGTGGGAGACGGCTTTGCAACAAGCTCTTTGGACCTTGCAGCTATCTCGAAACTCACATGGGCATCGAGGGCAACATATTTTATCCGCTCATACGTCAAGGGATAATTCTCCCATCCAGACGACCTTAATGCCACCGTCTCGTCACCCTTCTGAAGATTTGTACCGAGCACAAATTTTGCTACGTCGAATAGGGATGGTGTCTGTTTATCACAATCTTCTACAGGAATTTTGATTCTGGTTTGTAGGTCAGTGATGCTTTTCAAATCAAGTTTGTATGGCTCCAGCTTCTGTTTGTCCCCTTCGATGGCTGCCCCACAGAAGTATACGTCCTCCCGAGACAAGAAATCATGAAGCTCACCTGGTATGGAGGGAGAGTGTATGATGTGGTACACCAAAACATCATCTTCGAGGCATAGCTGAAGGACGGCGGCGCGCTGGATCTTCCCAGGGGCACGCTCCGTGTACTCTACATCGAGACCGATGACCCTCGTCTCTACCTTTTCGAGGGAGTTGGATACATTGTTGATCCACTGCCGAACAACCCTTGGGTGGACGGTGACGATGGCAACTATGCGCATCGATCCTTCGACGGGGACATGTTGGACGCTAAAAACCTGCATCTCGATCTCTTTCGCCATTTGGAACCACTGGAATGGAGGGCTATGGTTTGGAGAATTAGGATTAGATGGCTAGTCTAACTAAAGTAGTAGATGATTATTTAAAGAGGTTAAAACAATGTGAACGTAGTGGGGTTTGGATGCAAATGAAGACGAAGGGGAGGTGAAGAAGCCGAGGAGAATCTGTTCCCGATGGAGAAGTAAATGGGAGAAGTGGCGTGCAGGCAGTTGATTAGACGGATAGGTGGACTAAACGAAAAGGCTATGCGGGTAGACTGATGAGTCGTACTTGTTCGTGTACGTGCCCATCCTTCCTGATAGGTGGGACCTATGCAAACAGATAAAAAAAATGTGTTGTAGCTTCTTCTTTTTTGAGCGCGTGAGTAGGAGACACAACATTCTCTGGTTAAGGAATACTCCCTCCATTTAGGTGAGTATAAGTAACCTTATGAAAATCAGGTTTTCCCAAAACTTTTAGGCGTGGGGCATTAACTTCCTGCTCGATCCCCTCCCAGACTTGTTAGCCAGCGTTCTCTTCCTCTGCTGCCGCGTTCTACCTTTCCATTTTTCCTCTTCTCAAGTGTGGAACGATCTGCATGCCGTCCTTGATGCACCAGAATGACCACTGCATGCATCGCGGCAGCGCGTTGATTGGGCATGCACGAGAATTTGGTTCTGCTTGCAATATGGATGATACCTGAACGATGAAGTGAACAGGCATGCTAGCACAGGAGACCTATTTCCGCTATACAATACTGGAGTACTCATGTTCCTACTAGTAGTAGTAGTAATACAACTATGGTACACTTGATGGTCAAAATACTATTCATTCGGTCCTCGCAGTGAAGTGACAACACCCTGCGCCTGACACTAGTCCAGGCGGCGTGTTCGGGTTACCAAAGTCAGCCTCACCCTGTGCACTGTGCAGTCTGCCGCCGCCGCTGTACAGCACATTGGCGCCTCACCTCGTCTCCCTCTCCGTTCCCATAGCACCACTCCATCTCCATCTCCTTCTCCATCTCCTTCTCCGTCTCCGTCTCCATCTCACTGTGCCCCCGTGTACCGTCGCCTCACTCGCCTCCCCCAGTACCACTATTCCCTTGCTATCCGCTCCAGCACCGACAGCCTTCTCCCCCGTAATTCAAGCCCCCCAAAAACCCCACCTTTCAAACTCCACCATGGCCGAACGCGAACCACGCAGCATCCATATGAGTCGCGATTGGAGCAATCTCCCCAGTGACATCCTCAACCTCTGTTGTTCGTGTATGGATATGTTGAGCGTCCTGCGGCTGGCTGCATGCTCGAGGGTAATGCACACGGCCATCGTCAAAGTGAGTCCTAAGATTTTCAAGACACCCTGCTTGCTGCTATCTGGTCTTAGATTGGCTCACCTTGATACGGAGGCGTACATGATGCCCCTCGACTTCAATCCGATCTCCATTAGCCGAAACTTCTTTGCAGGTATGTAGTGGGTCGCCGTACATCATTTCCCTCGACATCAATCCGATCACCATCGCTCGAAACTTCTTGGCAGGTATGTACTAGGTCGGCATGAACTCCCACTGGATGGCTGCCTTCAGAGAAGACGGTAAAAAGTTGGTGCTCATGAACTTCCAGACCTCCCATGAGATTATCCTTCCTTCGTTGCATTATATAGAGTATTACCATCGCGGTCCAAGTCATCTAGATTACCACGTCAGTTGGACGGACCTTGTTTTGCAGAAGATTGTAATCTGCCAAGTGCCCACACGACATGCGAATTACGCAGACTTCAAGCTAATTGCCTTGTTCGACCGCGGAGTCGCCTATCTTTGCGCCGGTGCCTTCTTTAGCTGGAGAGAACCCAGCTCGCAGTGGATCATTGTCAAAGCTGATCCACGCTTCTGTGATGCTATTGAACACAATGGCATCATCTACGCGATCGACAAAGCAGATGGCACCACGTATTGCTGGGGCGGCGCGTGTAAGTTGTTTCCGTCTCATGTTAATGATGACGCCATGACACTGTTTGAACTTTTTGTGATGATTGGCATATCCCTGTTTGAGCAGAATTTGAGTAGAACTATGGCAATGTATTAGAGACGCCGTAAAACAGCTATATTTGGAATGAGTTAATTCATGCGATTGTGACCATGTCATTACAGCCAATTTGTACCCTGAATAATCAAATGGTTAGGAATATATGGATATTATCCTTATTTTACAGTAATCTATATGCTACTACTAAATATGAGTGTGTATCAATGGCCATGTTAGTTTTCCTCATTTTCATGATGTAGAAACATGCACCACACTGTTGGTTTCATCTAACCATACATTAGGTAAGTAAATGTGCATATGGAGAACTCTATATTTGGAAGTAGTGAAATCCTACAATGCTTACCATGTGTACATACCTATATTCGCCCTTCAGCAATCAATGGCTAGAATAATATCCTCACAATTTTTTTGCCCACAGAACACGAGTATATAACAATGCATGGTCTGTTAGTTACCTTGAAGAATTTGTTTGTGAGGACAGAACATGATTACATAACATGCATGACATGGTACATGGTAGTTTCCTGTGAAGAATCAATTGCGAGATAACATGAGTATAACCATGCATGGCATTTCTATATTTTCGAACCCAGTATACATTTCCCTGTATTTTCCTCCCAGTTCCAACAGGGACATATCAATGATGTTTCTTGCATTATCCTACTCATACTCTGAACAATGTTGATCTTACATTAACAATGCCTGTCCTTTTTGATATGATGCAGTGTCCCTACAGTTACTGCCCTTTGTAATCACACCACCTTTGCCAAAAACAGGGAAGCACAACTGGTTCCTCGCTCGATCAGACGACGGCAAAAGACTGATGATCATTCGGACACATGAGCCGGAAAATTTATATTGCAAAAACCCCACTGTATACAAGCACCGTGAAATATGTGAGTATACGGACAGTGGCTGTTACGTCTATGAGAAGGATACCAGCTTGTTGGGGCCATCATGATTTTTTAGTTGGAGGCGGGTAAACAGCCTTGGTTCACACTCTCTGTTTCTCGGACTCAATTATCCGATTAACCAGGAGATCACCATTGGCAAGGACCTTAATGGCAGAGAGGCTCTGTTTGCTATGGAAAACTGTGTCTACACGGCGAGCCCTAGGAGTTCGGGAGCAAACTCCCCTGATTGTCAACGATATAGCCTGCAGCCAAAAGAAGGTGAGAATGACAAAGGCATCCGGATTAACTTTGATCCTTGGATGTCTCAATTATGACAGGCAGTGATGTGTTTCAAGCCTTCAGGTTGATAGGTAATTGGGCTGTTGCATCGAAAGGGTGGGGTATTGGTGTCTCCGGATCACTGGTCGCTGAAGTGGGGCTGCAAATTATGATGGTGTTGGATCATCTCTTCGAATGACTTTGTTGTCTTTGCTACTGGTTCTGGATGGGTAGTTCTTTCTTTGGTTATGCATATTCCTTGTCATTTGGTCATCCTCGTCCATGTCACTCTTACTATGTAATAGTTGCTTCTGTTTAGAATGTCATTCTCGTCTGGATCACGAGAGTCTGAGCGCTGCAGATGGGTGCGTTTTGGTGGTGTAGCAAGACTTCTTATGAACTATCATGTCTTGCTGTTTATGTCAGTAGTAGTCACTAGTCAGTGTTTGAATGTTGTATATATCGTTGTTTCGAACTGTTTATTGTCTCGAACTACTGGTGGGCTAAATGAGGGCATCACCATTCTCCAGTGTTCAAAGTATATCTCCTTTTTTCAAGTTATATAATATGAGATCAGTGTCTTTTCGATGATGTACACTTGCTTGGGCCAGTGAGGTGTCGTTGAATATGGGCCAAGTAGTAACGCAATGCCAAACAGGTCAATTATGACTCTCACGCCGGCCTCTCAAAAGATCCTGAAAAAAAGGTCGGGATCTCCAAAAAAGAAAGAATGAGGACTCTTAGGCCGACATGTGGGCGCCACCGGTGTTTTCGTGCGCTTGCGCGCCGAGAGCATATTGGCGCGTGCTCGAAATTCATACTACCTTTTCATCCCCAGTCTCCCGCCCCTTCCCCACCTCTGGAATCTCGATTCCTACTCCAGTTCCCCCAAATCCCCCTCATGTACTCCTTGTACTCAAGCGCACTATCATGTCGCTGGTCAACGCGGATCTCCGAGCCGGAGATCCTGAGGTCCGTCCTGCCTTCGGCCGATGTGTGTTGTCGCTCAACAGTGGCATGGCGGTGCTTGACGACCAGTTTGCCGGCAAAGTGCTGATGGTAACCATCAACGGCGACTGGCCTCCCGTCTCGCCGGACGACCTTGTCAAAGCTCTTGGCATTGCGCATGGCATCCAAATAAGTGACTTGCTCATCGAAGTCTGTCCGCTACCGGCTGATTTCTTCATCAGGTTCCGGACAACTTTCGACTGCAGTCGTGTGTTCAAATCTTCCCGGCGTTTGTTCTGCGATGGCGCGCTGGTGAGCTTTGATCGGTGGCACCCAGGATGGGGCTCGGTGCCCTCTGATCTTGAGTTTTTAACAAAGCTTGCCTTCCACGGCATGCCTCGACGTGCTTGGAACAGCGAGTCCATGAACGAGCTTATCAACGACCTTGGAGGTGAGCTCGTAAGTATGTTTGTTCCTCCAGACAGCTGGGCTCTGACGGTTATGGCATGGATGAAGAAGCCGTCCACCATACCGAAGGTGATTGGTGTTGAGATACCGGTGGAGGAACCGGGGTTGTACTATTCTTCACCACCAAGGCCGCCATGGACCACGTTAGGGATGTACCTGTATCGAGTATTCGTGCATGTTGAAGAAGTGGTCAATCCATCAATCGAAGTCCTGCCGCCGCTGCTGGTGCCAGGGTCCATCGACGACGTCCATTACAGGAGTCAACATCAGACTTTCCCCGTGTTGCTCGGAACGATGGATGGCACAGGGCCTACTCCGTCGTGCGGCGGAGGCCACTGTTTCTTTGGGAGAAGAGGCAGGGTTGGCTGCCTGGATGTGCTCTAATTTGAGGTAACAACTGAATCTTGTCAGATACTAGTTAAATCCAAGCTATGGGTGTGAAGCACTAATATGCCAGTACATTTGATTGTGACCTGTTCTAATTTTGTACCTAAACTTTTTTTAGAAAGGGTTGTACGTCAACTTAACGTGCTAGCAGAACTTATTGTGTTGTCTGTCTGTTTTCTTTGCACAACATTCAAGATATTTCTCCGTCATTGATAAAGGCGATGAACCGTTATGTACGACTTCGTTGTTTCAACATAGCCCTTCCCGTAGCAATCCACTGCTTCCATCCTGATTGTGCCGCCTGCATGAAATTTGTGTATGCAAGTTCAGTGTGCTATGATGTTCTATATGATTGTGTCAACTATATAAGTTTTTACTGAGCATTAGCAATGCATATGGCTGAAAGATGTATTTACGAGCATCGACCGATGGGTCTCTCTCTCTCTCTCACACACACACACACACACACAGGCACGCACGCGCGCACACGCACAAGTGGGACCCGTTGAATTATTTATTTGCTCATGACAGCTTTTAATTAGGTTCCACTGTAATCTAACTTTTTTCTTGAGTTATTAATTGAGCTCAGTGACTTCAAAAAGTTGTACAGAAGCCTTGTTTCGGCCTTTCTGGCGTCGCTGAATGTGGGTTGAGTAACCATGTTAGGTTGTACAGTACTACACAGGCCTTTTTTCAACATCAGTAATGCAATTGGGCCACAGTTGTACACAATATCCGGGTCAACTTGTTATTCTCCGCCCCGCTAGGCTGCAAACTTTCCTAGGAGGCATGCATTAGGCTTAACAAGAAAATGGACTTTAAGAAATAATAAATGGGATGTAATTATAATAACTCGGCAGTAACTATGCACCAAACACATAATTAGTTTAAAATATATATTATTTTTGGAATTTTAAAATTTTAATTTCATTACTTGTTGCGCGCGCAATATTTCGTTGGATTTTAACGTAATACAACTTTATTTTGAAATTATATTTAACCTGAGTAGAAATTTCGGATAAAAATATTTCGGATCCCATCAAAATGTGGGAATTTTTTTTAATTCTGTTTTGAGCAGTTGTTTGAAATTATTAATCGTTGTCCTAGCTAGAAGTTGGGTTGTACTTTTAACAAACTGTAAATGGGTTGTAGTAAATTCCATTAGAATTAAAAAATGGGTTGTACATTCTTACAAATCGCAAATGGGCTATATGTTCTCTGCCAAATCCGAGCTATGGGCCTACTAAGTTGACGCGTACCAAGGGCTTTGTCTTTGCTCAAAAAAAACAAGGGCTTTGTCAACTTAGTCAATATAAACGATTCTAGCTGCAATGATCGTACAGTGTCCATCCAATGGCTGTAGTGCTTCTTCAACCTCTGGTCTTCTTGCTATAGCCACCCAAACCAGCGCCGGTCGTGCCGCATGCTCCTGCCTCCCGTGGCCAGCTGTGCTGCCGCGGAGGCCTCACCGCCCCCTACTATTCCCACCGCTGGCCAGGCCCTGCGACGACGGCAGCCTCACACTGCAGCCGAACTAGTGAACCCTCGTACTCCTCTCCACGCGGGCTTCACTGCTGCGTCTTCCCCGGCTCCCAGTCGTCCCCTTCCTAGGCTTCACCGTCGTCCACCGCCGTGGTGCTCTCGGCGCGGCGTGGTCAACGTGGTCAAGGAACGACTTCCATTGGACGTGGATTGTACGTGGAGAGGCTGACAGCTGGGTCCACGGCCGCAGCAAGGAAGTGCCTCCTTATTACGCGGAAAATAATGATTCTTCCACCTGACAGCTGGGACCCACCGGACAGGCCACTATATTTCGCGAAAAAAACACTGCCCCCTCACTGCTGGGACCCACCAGCTACATCTTTGCACGCAAGGAAGTGCGTCCAAAAAAATGATTCGCCCCCCTGACTGCTAGGACCCACCAGTTACATCTTCGCACGCAAGGAAGTGCATCCGAAAAAAAAACCGATTCGCCCCCCTGACTGTTGGGACCCACCAGCCACACCTTCGCATGCAAGGAAGTGCGTCTGGGCAAAAAAACGATTCGCCCCCTGACTGCTGGGACCCACCAGCTACATCTTTGCATGCAAGGAAGTGCCTGACAGTCGGGACCCACCTGGTCGAAGCGTACGTAGCGTTGTCATTCTGGTCGCAAACGTATACGTACATATTGGTGGATAGTAGAGGCGTGCACGTGTCATAGTAGAGGCGCGCACGTAGCATGTACACGTACGTACAGCATCCAGGGTGCAGGAAAGAAAATACGGCCACGTATGTGTACATACGGGCGGGGTCTCGAACGCCTACTCGCGCATATATACGTACGACCAGGGCTCATGTACATGGCTGGGTCGGAATGGAGAAATAGCGTCATCGTCGTGTTCATGGGGAGCCAACCGGCTGGGTTGGAACGGAATGCGTGGTCGTGTTCATCGGGAGGGCTTGGACGGAACAAGCGATGGAAACGAGGCCTGGCGTACCGCTGAACGGAGGAAACGGACCTCCTACGTTTGGAACGGGGTCCTGTTGATCGGGAGGGGTCTGGCGTACCGCAAAACGGAGGAAACGGACCTCCTACGGTCGAAACGGGGGTCCTGTTGATCGGGAGGGGTGTGGCGTACCGCAAAACGGAGGAAACGGACCTCCTACGGTCGAAACGGGGGTCCTGTTAATCGGGAGGGGTGTGGCGTACCGCAAAATGGACGAAACGGACTTGTGTTGGAGCGCTACGATCGAAACGGGGGTCCTGTTCATCGGGAGGGGTGTGGCGTACCGCAAAACGGGACTCCACGGGATACTGTTCATCTCCACCGTCGACCTCCTCCAGCCTCCACGGGCTACTGTTCATCCACTGTCGACCTCCTCCAGCCTCCACCTACGACTGTTCATCCACGGGGCTCCTGTTCATCCAGCCTCCACCGCGCGCTACTCCACCGGCTACTGTTCAACAACCCCTCTCCACGGGCTCCTGTTCAACCACCCCTCCACGGGCTACTGTTCATCCACCCCTCCACCGTCTACTGTTCATCCAGCCCTCCACGGGGTCGTCCTGTTCATCCAGCCCTCCATGGGGTCCTGTTCATCCAGCCCTAACCGGCTCGATCAATCGGGGTCGTGTTCATCCAGAGGCAACACCACGGGTCCTGTTCATCCACTCCCACCGCTCACTGTTCATCCAAACACCCCTGCAACACTCACTGTTCATCCAGAGAGGCAGCATCGATCGGCTTCAGTTAGCAGCAGTAGCGAAGGAATCGATCACTCGGGTTCAGTAATGCGTACCCTGCAGTGCAATCGCTCGGGATCAGTTAGAGCCCAACGCCTCGCTCGGGTTCAGTTAGAGCCAACACCTCGCACACACGCGCGTACGTGTACGAGAGAAACGCGCATCGCTCGGCCCCCGACCACCCACCGTAACCGGGAACTCCCCGAAATTTTCCTCACCCTCGCTTCTACCATGGTTTTTTCCGTCATGGACGGGGACCGCCCAAAGAATGTCATCTAGCTGCGTCTCCGGCCCGCCCAGGTCGAAAAGCCCATTTTCTGTCATGATTTTTTGTCATAGAAGTAGGAGCCCACCACATCTATGATGATACCAGGTTTTGTCACAATTATCGTCATAGAAGTGTCATATGTATGACAAGAAAAAAAATCGTTCGGCCCAAAATGTCACGGATGTGCCTTTTTTTTGTAGTGTGTTGAGCAACTTCAGGAGGAAGTGGAGGAGAAGAAGGGCAAGTCTACCACAGATGCATTTGCTAGAGTGCCCAGAGGACAGAGATCTGCTGCAGTGCCAGTAACAGACACCAGAGCTACATCATCTGCACCAGCAACAGCTTCAGTGCCACCTGCTCCAGTAGCCACTACACCAGCTCCATCAATATCAACTTATGCTTCCGTCCTTGGAGTCATTTCTACACCACCACCTGAAGACCAAGCCTGAGAGTCGATTAGCACTGTGCATTTTTTATGAACTTTTTGGTAACTTGTTGCCAAAGGGGGAGAAAATATATAGATCATAGGCTTTGAGAGAGAGTGTTGCTTTTGTTCTCTCTTGTTTTTGGTGGTTGAACTTTGTTTGCTTGTTTGCTTGATACATTATATCGTTTTTGTGATACTTGGATGATCATGTGTTTGCTCATATGCTATGCTACATTATTGCTTGTTGGATGATTGAAAGTGCTAGTTATCAACTAGAGGGGGGTGAATAGGCAATTTTTATGAAAGTCTTCAAAACATGAGAGTTTCAAAGACGAATAGGAGAAACAAAACTATTCGTATGCAGCGGAAGGTAGACTACACTAGACAAGCCATAGTCAAGTATTCAATGAAGTGAAAGCACGAAGACTATTAGCAACTAGGTAGTAAGGATCAGGGTGGAAGATAGTATGAAGCCAATCAGGACAAGTAGTCAAACAGTGAAGTCAAACGGATTATGCAAGCACGCAATGACTTCACGGAGACAAACTATAAGTAAAGAGAAGTGAGAGATAGAACCAGTAGCTTCAGGAAGACAGTGGTTTGTTCGACCAGTTCCAGTTGTTGTGACAACTGTATGTCTGGTTAGGGAGGCTGAGATTTAACTCAGAAGACCGCGTCTTCACC
Organism: Triticum timopheevii; assembly: GCA_963921465.1. Classification (NCBI taxonomy): domain Eukaryota; kingdom Viridiplantae; phylum Streptophyta; class Magnoliopsida; order Poales; family Poaceae; genus Triticum; species Triticum timopheevii. The sequence continues at coordinate 516,466,344 of OY997270.1, forward strand.
TTATTCCCCTTGAGCTAAGGACACCTAGTCCCCGCCCAATCACTCTGGTAAGTCTTCAAGGTAGACTTCCAAACCTTCACAGACTTCGTTCACCGGCAATCCACAATGACTCTTGGATGCTCAAAACGTGATGCCTAACCGGCTGGAGGATTCACAGTCCTCAAGTGTAACAAGTCTTCAGATCACGTGGACAGAAAGACTTCAGTGATGCCAAACACTCTCTGGGCTCTGGGTGGTTTGGGCTTTGTCCTCACAAGGATTCTCTCTCTCAAAGGCTTCGGAGGTGGGTTGCTCTCAAACGACAAAAGCCGTATCTAACTCTGAGCAGCCACCAATTTATGGTGTAGGGGGTGGGCTATTTATAGCCACTGGGCAACCCGGCCTGATTTGTCCGAAATGACCCTGGGTCACTAAGGAACTAACACGTGTCGCAACGGTCAGATTTCAAACACACGCAGCAGCTTGACTTGGGCTACAAGTAAAGCTGACTTATCCGACTCTGGATAAGATTTGCTCTCGTTGTCTTCGCTCGAAGACATAGGTTTTGGTTGAGCATCACATCAGTCACTCTGACTTTGTTCACTTGGACCCCACTTAACAGTGTGGTGGTTCCTATGACTCAACAAAGAAGAAAAGGAAACAACAAAACAACTAAGTCTTCGCGCTCCATAGTCTTCACTCAATGTCTTCTCACGTCATAGTCTTCAATGTGAATATCTTCATAGACCACCATTGTCTTCAATGTCTTCACACATTTTTAGGGGTCATCTCCGGTAGGTAAACCGAATCAATGAGGGACTACTACCTATGTTATCCTGCAATTCTCACAAAACCCATTAGTCCCTCAACCAGGTTTGTCGTCATTACTCCAAAACCAACTAGGGGTGGCACTAGATGCACTTACAATCTCCCCCTTTTTGGTGATTGATGAAAAACTGGTTGAAGTTTTCAACGGGGATAAAAGTATGTGAAATTGTAAGGATTAAGATATTGTCTTCATAGATAGCAAAAAGGCTCCCCCTGAAGATGTGCATATATATGTTTTGTGTTGGAATGCAAATGCACATGGCAGGTTGTATTTGTGGAGATCCTCTTCACCATATGAAGACAATACATCATGCATGAAAAAAATATACAAGAATAATGACATGCATAATGAAAGATGGATGTCTGTGAAATGACTTCATGCGGGATTTATCATCGCATATGCGGAATTTATCATCGCATCATAGAATAGCGGTAAAAAGTAGCAGACAATCATCGAGTTTAAGTGTTACAACTCAAAGAACCAAATGTATCAAAAACTAGAGTTGTAAACACCATGCAAAAGTATAGCAACCACCCATATGGACCCGCTTGAAGACTATCAACATATGCTTCTCCCCCTTTTGTCAGTAAGGACCAAAAAGGTTTGAAGACACAGTCACAACTCGTTCCCATGAGGAGTAGGTGAAGCAGCAGGGTCGTTGTTGAGGTTTGGTGGTGCAGAAGAACTTGGTGCAGTGTCGACACGCGCTGAGGTTGGAGGTGGTGAAGTAGCATCATCCGCTTCATCAATAACTCTGGCGTGAACAGTAGCTGAGGACGAAGAGTACTCTGAGTCTTCAAGAGATGGGGTTCGGCGTAGAACAGCATTCCTTGGAGGAGTGGAATCAAACATGAATCTTTCGGTGAATCCATCATCTTGAAGATCAGCTTCAGCACTGGGTAGGGTCAAACCCTTCCAAGTCCTCCGACAGGTTTCATGGGTAACAAAGGCGTTCTTGGTGGCAAGATTGCGAATGCGATTGACATCCACCAAGAGGCTTTGCATCTGTCGTTTCAACCAGAAGTGATGCTTGTCTTATTTCTGATGCAGGGCCACGAGAAGCTCTCGGTCATTGAGTACATGGGATCGCTTGCAAGACCTTGGCGCAATGGTGCTTTCTGTAGCTTCAGTACGTGCACGGCAAGTGTTGCCGGCCAATGGATATACACGTGAAGTAGCCTGAACACCTTCAACATCCTGAGTGAAACTCTGACGATCTGCATTGTGAAGATATAGCGCTTCCTTAGCAGGCTCTGGGTAAATGGCTTCGACTGACATATCAACCTCTGGCAGGAAGATAATATGGTTGCATGCAGAGGGCTGATAGTCAACAACAGAGTGCAGCTTGATCAGACGCATAACCCAAGGAACATAAATTTTGAGACCGAAAATGTCAGACCCAGATGCAGCAAACTGGCGTATGAAGAAATCTTGAGCATTGAAGCTTTTGCCATTGAGTATGTAGAAGACCAATGTCTTCATTGCACCTTCAAGCTTTGCTGAGGAGGAATGCCCCTTGATCGGCCATAGAGTTCGTCGAATGATATGATAGATAGTGCGCGGCAGATACTCAAGGTCTTCAACAAGGAATTCATTGGGATACTTAGCATCCGAGGGCAGTGGCTTCATCATACTGAGCATCTGGCTCATGTTGGGCTCAGGCTTCTGAAAGATGCTCTCCAATGCATCACGATGAAGCTGACAACATGGTTCATACAGTTCGCCTGGAGTGGAGAGGCCGGTAATCTTAATGAGATCAAAGGCTTTGGCTTCATGATGAACGTTGCTCGTCATCCACTCAAGGACCCATGTCGTTGTATCCTTGTTGTAGCCGTGAATGTGGAGGGTTGCATAGAATTGCAGTAGAAGCTCTTCATTCCAATGTTCCTTGTCAGTGACAAACTCCATAAGACCAGCATCATGAAAGAAGTCTAGGGCTTCTTCAAGGCAGGGCAGACTAGCAATGGATTCAGTGTCCAGACGCATATGAGGAAATATGCGCTCATGATTGTATAGAATGCAGGAGTAGTAGCTGCGCTGCTGGTAGCTCTAGAACCGATCTGATGAGATTCTTGGCTTGGAGTATGGTTTCTTGCCAGAATCGAAGAAGGTGTTGTGTGCAATGAAGCCATTGACATTGAATGAGCCTGGTGTTGATGCAGAACCTGGGAATCTTGGTAGTCTTGGTTTGGGCTTCTGAACCTGAGGCCTATGCTCCACATGGTAGTCAAATTGTGGTCCAGGAGCAGATGGAGGAACCAGAATTGGCCATCTTACAGGAACAAGCTCGCCTTGGTAGAATGCATGCTCAATTGTGTGTGGCCTTGGAGGCGGAACAGGAGCAGTGGCATTTCAATTGGCTTCAGGCTGCACATTGGATGCAGGTGCAGCATTGGCTTCATTCACTGTATTGACTTGAGGCTCCACATTGGCTTTAGCCATGACAACGTCATTGGCTTCAGTGGCATTGTTGGTGGCCGCCTCAGTATTCTCAACCTCCACTTGTGTAGCTGGAGGGTCGGGCACGGATACGTTCTCCTCGAGAACAACTTCTTGATTTGTGGGGTGTGTGGCAACATGTTCTTCTTGTCTTTCATCGGCTACTACAGCCGGAATCTCTTTAGAAGCATTAGCTTCGGGCACAGGAACTATCACAGAAGGATTGTCTTCAGGAAACACTTGACGTGCCACTGAGCTGGACTGGTGGGAATCCTCTTCTGTGATAGTCGTCATGGAGACCGAAGGCCTCAGACCTTTGCGAAGCCGTTGAAACACAGGTGACGCTTTCGGTGATGGTGTGGTCTCCATGTAATTGTCGTCATTGACAACTGGACTTGTACCATGCGTTGGTGTAGGATGAGGTGTACTTGGGGAGTCTTGAACTTGGGTAGCTGGTTGGGGGCGATCAGCCCATGAAGCATCCTGCGTGATTGGCGTCAAAGGACGACCAATACTGATGAGTTCGCTATTCGTGTGAACAGGCGATGATACTGTGGGGTTCTGAATCTGAGGAAGGACTTCATCATCTTCTACATTGTCTTGGGGACCAATGTCTTCAGTCGCGATGGGATCGACGACTGGAACTTCTTGTTCTTCAGGAGCCTCTGTGGAAGCAGGCTCATGTACAATCAACTGACGCTCTTCATTGTCGGATGGAGGGGGAGCATAAGCAATGGGTTCACCAACTAGGGGCTCTTTGGGAGCAGCCCGATCTCTCTTCTCGGTCTTCCTCTTCTTTGGGGGTGGTGCATCATCAGTAGTGTTCTTGGTCTTTCTTTTTCTTGCTTCGGCTTCAGCTGCCTTGGTTTTCTTATGTTCTGAAGCATGTGTGGGGACCTTAGGCTTCGAGCCTATCATGCTGGCAGGGAAGACAATGTGAGGTTCTTCCCGCTGTGTAGCATCAGTTGGGGCCACATCAGACTTCTTCTTTTGCTTGGCAGCCATCTTGGGGTCAATACCAGGATGCCCAAGTGCCTTGCGCTTTTCAGCTTTGTTGTAAGCCTGAACACACTTGGCAGCAAGAACCTTCATTCGTTCTCTTGAGCCTTTGGCTTCCTCACGTTTCTTGCGAAACGCCTCCTTGAGGTCACTGAGCATCACCTTGAATTTTTGGACATTAGCCACACTCAGCTTGGCCACATGCTTCTTGAACTGTACCTTCTCGAAATCAATCTTGTGTTTCAGATCAACAATTTGCTGGGCCAGAGCCAGCTCAGGAGCAATTGCGCCTTGGAAGGCGACGCTGATGCCAATGGGGAGTTGAAGATCATCAAAGCTGAGATCTTGATTGTCGAACCATTCATCAATGAATTGTGTAAGATATTCACATCAAAGAGGGGCAGATCATTGAAGATCTCCGCCTCTTGCTTGCTCTTGATCAGCTGCTCAAGGGCATCCTCACCAAATTCTTCATCTGAAGACAAATCAATGGCTTCAGATTTGTTCCTCAGAAGGGCAGCTGGTGTCAGTGCTTGACTGGGTCTCTGAATAGGTTTCTTCTATGGCTTCTCACGCTTCTTGGAGACGCGAGAGAGATCTTTAGAGGTGTTGCTTGGAGCAGGAGGGGCAGTTTCCAATGGCTTCACTCGAGAAGCCTTTGGTGCAGCAGTGGGTTTGGAAGCTTTAGCCTTCTTTTGCTTCTGCGGCTTTGGAGTAGGAGCTGGAGCTTCATCTGTGTCAGCATCATCATCAGAATGATCCACTTTTGCACCTTGTACTGCAATGTGAGCAAGGAGGCCTTCAAAGTTGTAGAAGGGGCCGATCCTATTCTCATTGGCTTCACGGGTGCCATCATCCCGTGGAGAGGACGGACCAGGGTTGAAGTCAAGTCCAAATTCCTTTTTGTTCTGCATAGCTGAGTCTTTGGTGAACTGGTAATTGCACTTGAAGAGATGGTCTTCGCGACATCCTTGATCCAGCATCTAGCACCAAAAACTCTGAAGTAGCTGACATTTGGCTTCTTGCCAGTAAGGAGCTCATAGGATGTTTTGCCCAGAAGCTTATGGATGTAGACACGGTTGATGATGTGACAGGTTGTATCAATAGCTTCAGGCCAGAATTTTCTTGGTGTCTTGTACTCGTCGAGCATTGTTCGAGCCATCTCAATGAGGGTTCTGACAATGCCATTTTGCTGAGGTGTGTATGGAGCAGAAAATTCATGAGTGATTCCCATTGTATCCAGATAAAGATCAAGCCCGGTGTTCTTGAATTCAGTGCCGTTATCACTTCTGATATGCTTGATCTTGACGCCATAATTGTTCATTGCTCGATTGGCGAATCGTCTGAAGACATCTTGTACTTCAATCTTGTAGAGAATTATGTGCACCCATGTATATCTTGAGTAGTCATCAACAATGACGAAGCCATAGAGACACGCCGTTGTTGTGAGGGTAGAGTAGTGAGTAGGGCCAAATAAGTCCATGTGCAACAGCTCGAAGGGTTGAGATGTCGTCATGATTGTCTTCGAGGGGTGCTTGGCCCTAGTCATCTTCCCAGCTTCGCAAGCACCACATAAATGATCTTTCTTGAACTTGACACCTTCGATTCCTATGACATGCTTCTTCTTGACGAGAGTGTGTAAGTTCCTCATGCCAGCATGCCCCAGCCTTCGATGCCAGAGCCAGCATTCTGAAGCTTTTGCAAGAAGACATACGGCAAGCTGTGGACCTGCTGAGAAATCTACCATGTATAGATCACCTTTCCTATACCCTTCAAAGACTAGAGACTTGTCAGATTCCATTAGTACAAGGCAACAATATTTTCCGAATATCACAATCATGTTTAAGTCACAAAGCATTGAGACAGACATTAAGTTGAATCCAAGGGATTCAACAAGCATCACTTTATCCATGTGTTGATCCTTTGAGATTGCAACTCTACCTAGACCCAATACCTTGCCTTTACCAGTGTCAGCAAATGTGATTTGACTTTTGTTGGATGGACGTAAGGTTGAGTCCATGAGAAGACTTTGATCACCAGTCATATGATTAGTGCATCTGTTGTCCATAATCCATTCTGAAGCACGAGGTGTCATACCCTACTGTGTAGTTAGGAGGATAGGCTTCACAAGGTATGTTGTGAAGCATAAGCATTTGACACACACTTGGATTATCACAGCTTAGATGAAAGTTAGCACATAGTATGGCAGGTAAGCTATTCATATGTGGAATACATAGTAAGTCATTTTATCATGTGTCCCTTTGTGTTTTAGGTCCCCAGCAATAATATCAGACGCCTTTGATTGCTGGCTGGAGACCATATTCTGCAAAAGAGAGTTAGTTCTTCTTCACCACCCACATCTTTAGGGGTGGCTTAGAAGCAATGAGTCTAAGTGCAGCATCTGAGAATTTCGGCTTTGGAGCCCTAGCAAATAGCCTTGCAGGAGATGAATGATACTCATATGAATAAGCAGAGAAGTTCTTAGTCCTATGAACATAGCGGTTTGAAGACACGCGCTCATATTCATAAGTTTGAGTACGATTTCCCTGCAAAACATTGGCATTAGGGTGACTCAGGTGAGTCATGTTTCCGTATGAAGCCGTTGGACCATGTGACGCCTTTGGTCTGGGGTTTGTCTTCTTCCCTGGTGGTGTCATGACCACATTCACAGGAAGATTCTCAAGACAGCTTTTGGGAACCCAGATCTTCTTCATTGGCGGTCCATTCCTGCAGTTAGTACCAATATACCTGGCAAACACTTCACCATTCTGATTTTTGAACAGTTTATAGTTTGCATCAAAGGATTCATCAATGATAATAGGATTAGCACAGGTAAAGCCAGATAAGGTGGATGGATCCACTGAAGGTTCCTTTGCAGCAACCCATGTGGTTTTGGGATACTGCTCAGGCTTCCAGTAGGAACCATCGGCATTCATTTTCCTCTCGAACCCAACACCCTCTTTCCTAGGGTTTCGGTTCAGAATCTGCTTTTTGAGGACATCACAAAGTGTCTGATGCCCTTTCAGACTTTTATACATCCCTGTTTCAAGCAATGTCTTCAACCTAGCATTTTCATCAGCAATAGTAGTGGTATCCTCAGCAGAGGGGTTAGTTACCACATCAGTAGTTGAAGACAGAGCAACTGTAGCAGCATTAGAACATTCAGCAACAGAGGCGGCGTTATCACGCTCAATGCATTTTAAACATGGTGGTTCAAATTCATCCTGAGCAACGTTGATTTGTTGAGCAAGTAATGAATCGTGCTTCTTCAGAAGATCTTCATAATCCACTCTGATCTTTTCAAGGTCTTGCTCTCTTTGAAGACATTCAGAAGAAAGTTTCTCATGATCAGACAAGAGAGCATTATGTTGATCTTGAAGGGCGTCAAACTTGGAATGAAGTCTCTGAAGACTCTCAGCCAAAGCTTTTGACTGATCCATTTCTTCGCCCAACATATCATCGCTCTTACTAAGCATGTTTTGAATCTTTTCCAAAGCTCTTTGTTGTTTAGTGGCAAGGGAAGCAAGTTTGACATAGCTGGGGCCAAATTCATCACCTGATTCATCATCACTGGTTTCAGAGAGGTAGCATTCAGTTACCTTAGCACCCCCAGCCATGAGGCATGGTGAAGATGAAGACGATTCAGGTGGAAAGGTCATCTCTTTAAGAGACTCCTTGTAGTCATCAAGCCAAGGATCATGACAATTAAGATGAATTTCATAAACCTCAGAAAGCCGGTCCCAGATTAGCTTCGCGTGCTTGAGGTGCATGACGTTCCTGAACTGATTTCGGCACTAGATGCACTTACAGGTAGAAGCATAGATAGGTTAGGGTCCGATCACATTCACTTAGATCAAAAGATTCAACACGAAGTCATAACTATAAGTGAATGTTGTGGAGGACAGAACACAAGTAGTATGCAACTAGTTTAAGGCCAAATCAATCATATGAAGATAAATTTGAATATAAGTCAGAAATAAAATCAACTCAGTTATGAACACTACGCAAACATAACGCCAAGAGAAGCACTTCAAACAAAAGTTTGGTGGTGGCGTTACCCACCGTATAGGAAGTATTAGACCCAGACACGGCGCACAATTATCATGGTGCTCCGAAGTCAAATTCCGCATTAATGTATTCACACTTGGAATGTATGTCTTCATTGATTGAAGATATACGTTACTTCGTGTGTTGCACATCTAAGTCATCAAAATGCATAAGTGTTAGGATGTGTGTCCCATTCACAGGACATTTGAGGATTCCAAGATATTTAGCTCACACCGCAACTTGCAAAACCTTTTCTCGTCCAAGGGTTTTGTGAAGATATCAGCCAATTGCTCTTCAATGTTGACGTGGATGATATCAATGTATTCCTTTATAACATGATCTCTGAGGAAGTGATGACGAATCTCAATATGCTTTGTCTTCGAGTGCTGAACTGGATTGTTGGCAATCTTGATGGCACTCTCATTGTTGCAGTAGAGAGGCACATTCTTCAGGTGTATAACATAGTCCTTGAGAGTTTGCTTCATCCAGAGAAGCTGAGCACAACAAGATCCAGCAGCAATGTATTCGGATTCAGCAGTGGAGAGAGATACACAGTTCTGCTTCTTTGAAGACCAACAGACAAGTGATCATCCCAGAAAGTGACATGTGCCTGATGTGGACTTGCGATCAACCTTGTCACCAGCATAATCAGCATTTGAGAATCCAACTAGATCAAACTCTGAGCCCTTTGGATACCATAATCCTAGCGTTGGGGTGTAAGCCAAATATCAAAGTATTTGCTTCACAGCTAACTGATGTGATTCCTTTGGTGCCGCTTGGAATCGGGCACACATGCAAACACTAAGCATTATATCTGGCCTAGATGCACATAAATAAAGCAAAGAACCAATCATGGAGCGGTATACCTTTTGGTCGAATTCTTTACCATTGTCGTCGGGACCCAGATGACTTTTGGTTGGCATTGGCGTCGTGTATTCTTTGCAGTCTTGCATTCCAAACTTCTTCAGGCAATCTTTGAGATATTTTTCTTGAGAGATGAAGATGTCGTTGCGTTGCTGACGGATTTGGAGACCCAGAAAGAACTTCAATTCACCCATCATGGACATCTGATATTGCTCTTGCATCATATGACCAAACTCATCACTGTATTTCTTGTTGGTGCAGCCGAAGATAATGTCATCCACATATATTTGGCACATAAACAGTTCACCGTCATATGTCTTCGTGAAGAGAGTAGGATCTAGTGAACCAGGTTTGAAGCCTTTGCTCTTCAGGAAGTCCTTAAGCATATCATACCAAGTGTGAGGGGCTTGTTTGAGGCCATACAGTGCCTTGTTGAGCTTGTACACCATATCAGGATGTTTTGGATCTTCAAATCCAGGAGGTTGTGCAACATATACTTCTTCTTCTATCTTTCCATTGAGAAAAGCACTCTTCACATCCATTTGATATAGGAGAATGTTGTGATGATTTGCATAGGCAAGTAGTATGCGAATGGCTTCAAGCCTTGCCACAGGAGCAAAAGTTTCATCAAAGTCAATCCCTTCCACTTGAGTGTAGCCTTGAGCAACTAGACGAGCTTTGTTTCTGACCACTTGACCATGTTCATCTTGCTTGTTGCGATATATCCATTTGGTGCCAATGATATTGTGCTTCCGAGGATCAGGACGCTTGACTAGTTCCTACACATTGTTCAACTCAAACTGTTGAAGCTCTTCTTGCATGGCTTGAATCCATTCAGGTTCCATGAAGGCTTCAGTCACTTTCATTGGTTCTGAGATTGAGACGAATGCAAAGTGTCCACAAAAATTGGTGAGTTGTGTTGCTCTTTGTGTGGCTCTTGAATGAGTGAGTGGACCAGGTGCATTGAGGCTATCGATCACCTTCTCAATTTGTACTTCATTTGCAACACGAGGATGAGCAGGACGAAGATTTTGTTCATTCTGATCATTGTCATCATTTGGGGAATTGTCTTCAGGCTGAGCATTGTCTTCAGGTTGATCAGGTGCAGAAATGATCAGTTCTTCTTCAGCCTGATTCTCAGAGGGTATGATTTTGCCAGTTCCCATTTGCTTGATTGGCTCGCTAGGGGATAACTCATCTAACACATTTGGCAGGTGCTCTCTTTGTGAGCCGTTAGTCTCATCAGACCGCACATCCACAGTTTCAACCACTTTATAGTGAAAGAGGTTGAATACTCTGTAGGAGTGTGAATCCTTTCCGTAACCAAGCATAAAACCTCCATGTGCTTTCGATGCAAATTTTGAAGTGTGATGAGGATCCTTGATCCAGCACCTAGCACCAAATACTCTAAAGTAGCTTACATTGGGTTTTTTTCCAGTTAGGAGCTCATAGGATGTTTTCTTCAGAAGCTTGTGAAGATAAACGCGGTTGATGGTGTGGCAAGCAATATCAATGGCTTCAGGCCAGAACTTCCATGGAGTCTTGTACTCATCAAGCATCGTTCGGGCCATCTCAATAAGAGTTCTGTTCTTGCGCTCGGCGATGCCATTCTGCTAAGGTGTGTAAGGAGCAGAGAACTCATGAGTGATACCCATGGTATCCAGGTAGAGGTCGAGGCCGGTGTTCTTGAACTCAGTGCCGTTGTCGCTTCTGATGTGCTTGATCTTGACACCATAGTTCGTCATGGCATGGTTGGCAAAGCGTCTGAAGACATCCCGCACTTCAGTCTTGTAGAGGATTATATGCACCCAAGTGTATCAAGAGTAATCATCATCAATGACGAAGCCATAGAGGCAAGCAGTAGCATTGAGAGTGGAATAGTGAGTAGGGCCAAATAAGTCCATGTGCAGCAGCTCGAAGGGTTGAGACGTGGTCATGATTGTCTTCGAGGGATGCTTGGCTCTTGTCATCTTTCCGGCTTCGCAGGCGCCACACAAATGATCCTTCTTGAACTTGACGCCTTCGATGCCCACAACATGCTTCTTCTTCGCGAGGGTGTACAAGTTCCTCATGCCAGCATGCCCTAGCCTTCGATGCCAAAGCCAGCATTCTGAAGCTTTTGCTAGAAGACATACGGCCATTTGTGGACCTGCTGAGAAATCTACCATATACAGATCACCTTTTCGATATCCTTCAAACACTAGAGACTTGTTAGATTCCATCAGTACAAGGCAGCGATATTTTCCAAATAGAACAATCATGTTTAAGTCACAAAGCATTGAGACAGACATTAAGTTGAAACCAAGGGATTCAACAAGCATCACTTTATCCATGTGCTGATCCCTTGATATTGCAACTCTGTCTAGACCCAATACCTTGCTTTTACCAGTGTCAGCAAATGTGATGTGGCTCTTGTCTAATGGACGCAGCGTTGAATCCATCAGAAGACTTCGATCGCCAGTCATGTGATTAGTGCATCCACTGTCCATAATCCATTCTGAAGCATGAGGTGTCGTGGCCTACAATGCAGTTTGGGGGATAGGCTTCACCAAGCGAGTTGTGAAGCAGAAACATTTGATGAACAAGTGGAACATGGAAATTCAGGTCTTGGTTAGGATAGACAGGATGAGTATCAAGAAAATCTGGAGTGAAATACATAGTAAGACCATTTGGGCATTTTATCTTGTGCCCAACAAGATTATTAAGGTCTCCAGCATTAGCTTCGGATGCTTTTGATTTCAGGCTGGAGACCTTTCCTTGCAAAAGAGAGTTAAGTTTGCTTAACCACTCACATCTTCAGGGGTGGCTTAGAAGCAATGAGTCTAAGTGCAGCATCTAAGAATTTTGGCTTCTGAGCCCTAGTAAATAGCCTTGCAGGGGGTGAATAATACTCATGTGAATAAGCAGAAAAGTTCTTGGTTCTATGAACATAGCGGTTTAATGAAACACGCTCATATTCATGGGTCTGAGTATGATTTTCCTGCAAAACATTGACATTAGGGTGACTCAGATGAGTCCACGGTCTGTATGAAGCTTTAGGACCATATGAAGCCTTTGGTATGGGGTTTGTCTTCTTCACAGGTGGTGTCATGATGACATTCACTGGAAGATTCTCAAGAACACCTTTAGGTACCCATATCTTCTTCATAGGTGGTCCATTCCTGCAGTTAGTACCAATATACCTGGCAAACACTTCACCATTCTAATTCTTAAACAGTTTATAGTTTGCATCAAAGGATTCATCAATGATAATAGGGTTAGCGCAAGTGAAACCAGATAAGGTGGATGGATCTACTGAAGGTTCCTTTGCAGCAACCCATGTGGTTTTGGGGTACTGCTCAGGCTTCCAGTACGACCCATCAACATTCATTTTCCTCTCGAACCCTACACCCTCTTTTATAGGGTTTCGGTTCAGAATCTGCTTTTTGAGGACATCACATAATGTCTGATGCCCTTTGAGGCTTTTGTACATCCCTGTCTCAAGCAGTGTCTTCAACCTGGCATTCTCATCAGCAATAGTAGTGGTATCCTCAACAGAGGGGTTAGTTACCACATCAGCAGTTGAAGATATTGCAACAGGAGTAGCAGTAGAACATTCAGCAACAGAAGCAGCGTTATCACGCTCAATGCATTTTAGACATGGTGGTTCAAATCCTTCCTGAGCGGGACTGATCTATTGAGCGCGAAGTGACTCGTTCTCGATTTGAAGATCTTCATGATCCGATCTCAATTTCTCGAGTTCTTGCTTCCTTTGAAGATAATCGTAGGAAAGCTTTTCATGAGATGTTGAGATGGTTTCATGACGACCTTCAAGTTCCTAGTACTTAACATGAAGATTTTTTATGTCTTCAATTACGGACTGAGTTTTAGTCATTTCCGCATCCAACAGGTCATCGCTTTTGTCTAACAGTTTTTGAATATGTTCCATAGCTTTCTGTTGTTCAGTTGCAATTTTAGCAAGTTTTTTGTAGCTAGGTTTGGAATCAACAGAGGTTATCTCGACACTACGAGCCATGAGGCAGTAGTTTTGATCTGATGGATCCGGTTTGAAGGACATCGTTTCAAGAGATTCTTTGAACTCACAAAACCATGGGCCTTGATGGGTTCGATGACCTTCATAGACATCAGAAATCCGGTCCCAGATAAGCTTCGCATTACAAAGATGCTTGACACGCCTGATCTCGTCAATGGACAGACATGAGCATATAATATCCTTAGCCATGATATCCAGACGAGTGTACTTTCGAATGTCGTCAGCATTCGCCATCTTGCATAAATCTATGAGACCAATTTCTGTGAGAGTCCACAGTTCACTATTCATGGCGAGAAGGCGCTTCTTCATCATTACTTTCCATTTGGGATAATCTCATCCATTGAAGACAGGGCATGCAGCGGAGACTTTGATTATCCCTGTAGTCGACATAGCTAAAAACTCCAGGTGGTTAAACCGAATCACACGGAAAAAGAGAGTACCTTGCTCTAATACCAATTGAAAGTGCTACTTATCGACTAGAGGGGGGGTGAATAGGCGATTTTTATGAAAGTCTTCAAAACATGAGAGTTTCGAAGACGAACAGGAGAAACAACACTATTCGTATGCAGCAGAAGGTAGACTACACTAGACAAGCCATAGTCAAGTATTCAATGAAGTGAAAGCACGAAGACTATTAGCAACTAGGTAGTAAGGATCAGGGTGGAAGATAGTATGAAGCCAATCAGGACAAGTAGTCAAACAGTGAAGTCAAACAGATTATGCAAGCAGGCAATGACTTCACGAAGACAAACTATAAGTAAAGAGAAGTGAGAGATAGAACCAGTAGCTTCAGGAAAACAGTGGTTTGTTCGACCAGTTCTAGTTGCTGTGACAACTGTACGTCTGGTTAGGGAGGCTGAGATTTAACTCAGAAGACCGTGTCTTCACCTTATTCCCCTTGAGCTAAGGACACCTAGTCCCCGCCCAATCACTCTGGTAAGTCTTCAAGGTAGACTTCCTAACCTTCACAAACTTCGTTCACCGGCAATCCACAATGACTCTTGGATGCTTAGAACGTGACGCCTAACCGGCTGGAGGATTCACAGTCCTCAAGTGTAACAAGTCTTCAGATCACGCGGACAGAAAGACTTCAGTGATGCCAAACACTCTCTAGGCTCTGGGTGGTTTGGGCTTTGTCCTCGCAAGGATTCTCTCTCTCAAAGGCTTCGAAGGTGGGTTGCTCTCAAGCGACAAAAGCCGTATCTAACTCTGAGCAGCCACCAATTTATGGTGTAGGGGGTGGGCTATTTATAGCCACTGGGCAACCCGACCTGATTTGTCCGAAATGACCATGGGTCACTAAGGAACTGACATGTGTCGCAACGGTCAGATTTCAAACACACGCGGCAGCTTGACTTGGGCTACAAGTAAAGCTGACTTATCCGACTCTGGATAAGATTTGCTCTCATTGTTTTCGCTCGAAGACATAGGTTTGGGTTGAGCATCACATCAGTCACTCTGACTTTGTTCACTTGGACCCCACTTAACAGTGCGGTGGTTCCTATGACTCAACAAAGAAGAAAAGGAAACAACAAAACAACTAAGTCTTCGCGCTCCATAGTCTTCACTCAATGTCTTCTCATGTCATAGTCTTCAATGTGAATATCTTCACAGACCACCATTGTCTTCAATGTCTTCACACATTTTTAAGGGTCATCTTTGGTAGGTAAACCAAATCAATGAGGGACTACTACCTGTGTTATCCTGCAATTCTCACAAAACACATTAGTCCCTCAACCAGGTTTGTTGTCAATACTCCAAAACCAAATAGGGGTGGCACTAGATGCACTTACAATAATATTATCTCTCATATTCTCATATGTTAATTCACTTTGCTTGGTGATGAGTGCATGTATTTAATCATTATCATTTTGAGCGCTCCACCTAGATGTATGTGACATGGAAGAGTAACCCATGATCCTAACTCATTGTGCATTTGCAGTCCAAAGCAAATATTAAACTATGCACAAATTTAGGAGGAGCTCTTGCTTTTCACATACTTCGCAAAGTGACAATGTTTTTCAATCTTATTATCATTTGTCAAAGCTTTGATCTATATGTTGTCATCAATTACCAAAAAGGGGGAGATTGAAAGTGCAACTATCCCAGGGTGGTTTTGGTAATTCCTAACAACATATAGCTCATTGAGCTAATACTATCTCAAGATAAATATTTCAGGAAAGCTCAATGATTGGCGTGGCATGGATGAGAAAAGTGGACCCCTCAAAATACTAAGGACAAAAGGATTGGCTCAAGCTCAAAGCTCAAGACTCTACATCTTCTATTTTAGTGATCCAAGATCACATTGAGTTTATAGGAAAAGCCAATATTATCAAGGAGGGATGAGGTTCTTGCTCAAAATGCTTAGTGATATGATCCAAAGCCCTCAACTACTTTCTCGCATCCACCTTTGACCTAAACCAAAAGTCAAACTCGGCCCCACCGATTCTTTCTATCCGGCGCCACTGAGTTTAGATGCCATAGCCACTGCCACAAACTCTAGGCAAAACGGTCTCACCGAGATGGGATTGTAATCTCTCTATTTCCCTTCTAACGTTTCAGTCTCACCGAGATGAGCGATCGGTCCCATCGAGATTGCAATGTAAACTCTCTGTTTCCCTTTCGTAACGTTTCAGTCCCACCGAGATGAGCGAATCGGTCCCACTGAGTTTACCTGACCAACTCTCTGGTTAGCTTATTACCAAAATCGGTCTCACCAAGTTTGTGTAATCGGTCTCATCGAGATTACGTTAAGCCCTAACCCTAACCATATCGGTCCTACCGAGTTGCATGTCGGTCCCACCGAAAATCCTAATGGTCACTAGATTTGCTGAATCGGCCCGACCGAGTTTCTCAATTCGGTCCCACCGAGATTGGTAAGTTGTGTGTAACAGTTATATTTTGTGTGGAGGCTATATATACCCCTCCACCCCCTCTTCATTCGTGGAGAGAGCCATCAGAACATGCCTACACTTCCAACTTACATTTTCTGACAGAGAACCACCTACACTTGTGTTGAGGTCAAGATATTCCAATCCTACCATATGAATCTTGATCTCTAGCCTTCCCCAAGTTGCTTTCCACTGAAATCTTCTTTCCACCAAATCCATATCCTTTGAGAGAGAGTTGAGTGTTGGGGAGACTATCATTTGAAGCACAAGAGAAAGGAGTTCATCATCAACACAACATTTGTTACTTCTTGGAGAGTGGTGTCTCCTAGATTGGCTAGGTGTCACTTGGGAGCCTCCGACAAGATTGTGGAGTTGAACCAAGGAGTTTGTACGGGCAAGGAGATCGCATACTTCGTGAAGATCTACCCCTAGTGAGGCAAGTCCTTTGTGGGCGACGGCCATGGTGGGATAGACAAGGTTGCTTCTTCATGGACCCTTCATGGGTGGAGCCCTCCGTGGACTCACGCAGCCGTTACCCTTCATGGGTTGAAGTCTCCATCAACGTGGATGTACGATAGCACCACCTATCGGAACCACGGCTCAAAATCTCCATGTCTCCAATTGCGTTTGCCTCCTCAAACTCCTCCTCTTTACCTTCATATGCAATTGTGTTAAATTCTGCTGCTATACTCTAGAATTGCATGTGTAGGTTGATTGCTTGACTTGTGCTAAGTTGCTAAAATCTGCCAAGAATTAAAATTGGGAAAAGGCTAGGTTTTTATTTGGTCAAGTAGTCTAATCACCCCCCTCTAGACATACTTTTGATCCTACAAAACGGCGTTGCATGACTTGTCTGCGCCCATTCCAGCGGACGCCGATGTTGAGACACTGGAGGCTCGCCGCCTTGCCCTCATCGAGAATGACAAGAAGATAACCACCATGAGACGCCTTACCGAAGTCTAACAACGTGAGGTTGATCATGCCGCCTCCGTCACACCGGCTGCTGGAGGGCCTAGCCGGCTTAGCGTTATCAAGAAGCACGACACGGCCATCGCCAGCATGCTGGGAGCCGACCGCCTGGTCTACGCCATGCCGCTTGAGAACCTGCGCTCCGCTCAGGCGGCAGAAGACGAGCTGGAAGGATTGGGTGGAGACGAGCTACGCTACATGATGCGACACGTCCAGCGGCTCATTGACATGGTTGCAGGACTGCAAGAAGTAGGCGCCCGCGCCGAGAGCACGGCGCGACCTCTCGGACGCTGACTGCAGGCGGCGCCCGCGAGCGAAAAGATAAGGAGCCGGCTGCAAGCCGCAGCTGGACGCGCTTCAGCATCGAGCGTGACGAAGACGGCTGCCCACGAGCCGTGGAGCGGCGAGGTGATAACCCGCCTCCTCCTCCGCCTCGTGGTCGGCGATATCCTTCTCCGCCGCCTATTGGGCATTCCACACTCGGCGACCGGCTAGGCCGCCGCAAAGGAGTCGGCGAGAATGACGCCCGCCACCGGATCGACCGCCTGGCGCGATCCCTGGCGCTAGAAGAAGAAGATGATGTCGGCCCGCCTTGTTTTGTCCCCCGCTTCCGCGACGAGCCCTTCCCCAAAGGGTTCTCGCTCCCAAGAGACACGCCCAAGTATAACGGCTCGGTGAAGCCAGAAGATTGGCTGGTAGACTACTCCACCGCAGTCAGCATCACGAACGGCAACAGGCGCATTGCCGTGAAGTACGTCCCCCTCATCCTTCAGGGCACGACGTGCATCTGGCTGAACAGCCTCAAGCCCTACAGCATCAACAGCTGGCTGGATTTCACAGAGGTCTTCAACCGCAACTTCACCAGCATGTACAAGCGGGCACCCAAGCCTCGCCAACTTTCCTTGTGCGTCCAAGGCCCGACTGAGTCCAGCCGTGACTACCTGACGTGCTGGGCCGAGCTCCGTAACTCCTGTGAAGGGTGCACGAGGTACAAGCCATAGAGTACTTCATCGCCGGGTGCCGAGAAGGCACCCTCCTCAAGCATCGGCTTCTCTGCGACAAGCCGGCTACACTCAACGAGTTGCTGATCATAGCGGACAAGTACGCCACTACCGACTCTTCAATGAAGTCGGAACTCCGGGTGGACACCTCTGGAAAGGTGCTACCTCCGGCTCCCAAGACACTGGCTGGCAACGCCAACCGGCACCCGCATCAGAACGACAACAAGCACAAGACCCTGATGCCGGCTTCCACCAGCCGGGAGGTGGCCACAGTTGAAGACGAGCAGCCAGAAGGGCAGCCTATGCCCAAACGTCAGAAAGGTGGCAGGCCGGCTTGGCAGCCTGCTTTCTCCTATGAATAGACCCTGGATGCTCCCTGCAAGTTCCATAGCGGCGCGAAGCCATCCAACCACACAACTCAAAAGTGTCATTGGCTCACCCGAATCTCTAAGGGCAAAGGACTGCTGCCTCCTCCGCCTGCTGGTCCGCCGCCCCCGGCTCCTCAACAGCCTGCCGCCCGCCCAGAAGTCGGAGCTATCCAAGACGAGTTCCCTGACGAGCATGCAGCCTACGCCAGCACCGGCAACACCAAGAAGTCAATGTTGTCGCCTCTAAAGATCCAGAGTTCATGCACTGGTCCGAAAAGCCCATCAGTTAGAGCCGAGCTGATCACCCAGAGGTGATGCCCTCTCCGGGTTCCTACGCTTTGGTGTTGGATGCCACCTTTGCAATGGAGAGGCGAGATGTTCGTCTCTCCTGAATCCTGATTGATGGAGGAAGCAGCATCAACATCCTGTACCGTGATACCATGGAGAAGCTGAATATCAAGGCGAAGCAGCTCCTGCCCAATCGGACCGTCTTCCATGGCAATGTACCCGGCCTTTCATGCTCACCAATCGGCAAGATCAAGATAGATGTTCTCTTTGGAGACAAGGATCACTTTCGCCGCAAAGCAATCTGGTTTAAGGTAGTAGATCTCAAGAGCCCTTACCACACTTTACTTGGCCGGCCTGCTCTGGCCAAGTTCATGGCCATACCCCACTACCCCTACCTCAAGATGAAGATGCCGAGCTCCAAGGGCATCATCACCATAGTCGAAGACTACAAGAAGTCCATTGACTGCACTGTAGCCAGCAGCCAGCTGGCCGAGTCCCTCGTGATTGCCGCTGAGAGAAAGATCCGTGACCGAGTTGTGGCCATGGCCGGCAAGCAGCCGGACTTGTCACCTGATCCCAAGGAGTCAAAAACTTAGGGCTCCTTCCAGCCGGCCAAGGAAACAAAGAAGATACCGTTAGACCCGAAGCACCCAGAGAGGTTCGCTCTGGTAGGGACAAATCTGGACAGCAAATAGGAAAGCGAGCTCGTCAATTTCCTCCGTGAGAATCAGGATATCTTTGCATGGTCCCTCAAGGACATGCTGGGTGATCCGATGGATTTCGCCGAGCACGAGATACATGTTTGATCAGATGCAAAACCAATCAAACAGCCCCTCCGCCGACTGTTGAAGGAGAAGAGAAGAATTGTTCGTGAAGAGATAGCCCGGCTTCTAGCAGTCGGCTTCATTATGAAGGTGTTCTTTCCAGAATGGCTCGCCAACCCAGTCCTTGTACTGAAGAAGAACAAGAAATGGCACATGTGTATAGATTATACCAGCCTCAACAAAGCCTGCCCCAAAGATCCGTTTGTCTTACCAAGGATTGATCAAGTGATAGACTCCACGGTCGGATGCAAGCTATTGAGTTTCTTGGACGCCTATTCGGGTTACCATGAAATCAAATTGGACCCAGCCGACCGCCTAAAGACCACCTTCATCACACCATTCGGAGCTTTCTGCTACCTGACTATGACATTTGGCCTGAGAAATGTCGGTGCCACTTTTCAGCGTTGCATGCAGAAATGCCTCCTTAAGCAACTCGGCAGAAATGCCCACGTCTATGTAGACGATATTGTGGTGAAGATGGAGAAGCGCGGCACCTTGCTAGAAGGCCTCCAAGAAACATTCGATAACTTGCGCCACTTCCAGATTAAGCTCAACCCGATAAAGTGTGTGTTCGGAGTACCAGCCGGCCAGCTCCTTGGCTTCCTGGTCTCTAAACGCGACATTGAGTGCAACCCGGTGAAGATCAAGGCCATAGAGAGGATGGAGATTCCCACCCAGCCACGGGACGTCCGGAAGTTCACTGGATGCCTGGCTTCCCTCAACTGTTTCATCAGCCGGCTTGGGGAGAAGGCTCTTCCCCTGTATCAACTCATGAAGAAAACCACTCACTTTGAGTGGAATGACCAGGCGGATGAAGCCTTTCACCAGTTGAAGAAGATGCTGGTCACGCCACCTGTCCTGGCGGCTCCAACTGAAAAGGAGCCCATGCTCCTTTACATTGCCGCAACTAGCTGGGTGGTCAGCACAGTCATCGTGGTTTAGCGCCCAGAGGAAGGCAAAGTTCAGCTGGTACAGAGACCGGTATATTACCTGAGTGAAGTACTATCAACATCGAAGCAGAACTACCCCCACTACCAGAAGATGTGCTACAGCGTGTACTTTTCCGCTAAGAAGCTCAAGCCCTACTTTCAAGAGCACCCCATCACGGTCGTTTGCACTGCCCCGCTGGCTGAGATCATGGGCAGCTGGGATGCATCCGCCGGGTGGCCAAGTGGGCTATCGCGCTGGCTCCTTATACCATCTTCTATCAGCCCCGCACCTCCATCAAGTCCCAAGTGCTGGCTGACTTCCTCGTCGACTGGGCCGAGACCCAGTACCTGCCGCTAGCATCCGACTCCACCCATTGGCGGATGCACTTTGACGGATCCAAGATGCGCACCGGATTGGGAGCCGGCATCGTCCTCACCTCTCCCAAAGGCGACAAACTTAGATACACATTGCAAATCCATTTTGCCGCCTCCAACAACGTGGTCGAGTATGAGGCGCTCATACACGGGCTTCGACTAGCCAAGGAACTCGGCATCTGCCGGATCCTGTGTTATGGCGACTCAGACTTGGCGGTACAATAGTCATCGGGCAATTGGGACACCAAGGATGCAAATATGGAGAGCTACCGCTTCTGCGTTTAGCAGCTCAGCGGATATTTTGAAGGGTGCAAGTTCCTCCACGTGCCACGGGCCGACAACGAGCAAGCAGATGCCCTGGCACGAATCGGCTCCACCCAGCAAGCTATACCAACTAGCGTCTCCCTTCAGCGCCTCCTCAAGCCGTCTGTCAAGACTTCGCCAGAATCCGACTCCATCTTCGTGTCGGCTGAACCCGGAGCAGCCAGATCCGGCTTGGGGACCTCAATAGTTGGCCCGGGGACTTCAACAGGCGGCTCGGGGACTGCGGCAGCCGTACCCGACCCGGTGACTGCAGCAGTCGGCTCGGGAACTTCAACGACACAAGAGGTGGTAGCCGACTCCGACCCACCACCTCCCATCCCAACCGCCCTAGTCACAGTAGCCGCGTTGGCAATAGAAGAAGTCGTAGCTCCATCATGGGCCCAACCCATCCTCAACTTTCTAGTAAATAGAGAGCTGCCAACTGACGAGATCTCGGTAAGACAAGTTTTACGCCGAACCGGAGCGTACACAATAGTAAACAGAGAGCTCGTTAGGCGCAGCGTGACTGGAGTCTTCCAGCGCTGCGTCGAGCCAGAGAAGGGCATAGCAATCCTCAAAGACATCCATCAAGGCGAGTGTGGCCACCACGCCGCCTCAAGATCACTTGTCGCCAAAGCCTTCCACCATGGTTTCTTCTGGCCGACTGCTTTGGAAGACGCCAAAGAATTAGCCAAACACTGCAAAGGGTGCCAAGTTTTCAGCTCCAAGCAACACCTGTCGGCTTCTGCACTCAAGACCATCCCCCTAACCTGGCCCTTTGCCGTCTGGGGGCTGGATATGGTGGGACCATTCAAGATGGCACACGGCGGCATGACTCATCTGCTTGTCGCCATTGACAAATTCACCAAGTGGATCAAAGCAAAGCCAATCAAGAAGTTGAATGGGCTGACTGCTGGGACCATCATCGCAGACATCACAACCCGGTACGGCATACCGCACAACATCATCACCGACAAGGGCACAAATTTTGCCAAGGAAGCCTTGGCCCATTTATGCACGACACAGGGCATCCGACTGGACTTAGCGTCTGTTGCCCATCCGCAATCAAACGGCCAGGTTGAATGAGAAAACGGCCTCATCCTCTTCGACATCAAGCCCCGACTGGTTGAGCCACTGGAGCATTCGGTCGGCTGCTGGCTCAAGGATCTATCGGCCGTCCTTTGGAGCCTGCGCACTACTCCGAACAAGTCAACCGACTTCACTCCCTTCTTCCTCGTGTACGGTGCCGAGGCTGTCATTCCAACTGACATCGAGTTCGACTCTCCTCGAGTCACCATGTACAGTGCAGAGGCGAGGGAAGTGCGAGAAGACGGTGTTGATCTGCTGGAAGAGGGGCGGCTGTTAGCACTCAGTCGGTCCGCCATCTACCAGCAGAGCATGCGCCGTTACCATAGTTGGAAGGTCAAGCCAAGATCCTTCCAAGAGGGCGACCTTGTGCTCCGACTGATCCAGCGAACAGCCGGCCAGCACAAGCTCTCGGTCCCTTGGGAAGGCCCCTTCATCATCAGCAAGGCCTTGGGCAATGACTCCTACTACCTGATCGACGCACAGAAGCCCAAGGCGCGCAAGAGAGATGATTCCGGCAAGGAGTCAGGACGCCCATGGAACGCAAACCTCCTTCGAAGTTTTTGCAGTTAATACAGTACGTACCATGCTACCTTTTGTATTAAGTACAAGACATCGGGATCCTCGAGGAGCACTCGGGGACTGCCCTCTTTTATCTATATGATAAGTTTCTATGCCTATGAATGTGTTAGTACATTTGTTCTTTTGTCCTGCACCGGGTTCGACCAGTCAGCCCGGGGACTTGCCGCCTTGTGATATGAAAACACTACCTGCAGTCAGACAAGTAGTGTGCCAGCATCGAGCCCTCCCTTGCCAAAAGCCGCAGCTCACAGAGCAGCTGTCCGGCTAGCAAAGGTCAAAGGCTAGAAATGGTGCCCACACGAAAAATGGCTAAGCAGTCGGCTGGCCAGCTTCCCACTTACCTTGCCACAATCTAAGAAGGCTAAAGTACTTGCCCTCCAGAAACAACCGCGTACTTGCCCAGCCACAGACTGCAGAGCAGCTCTCCGGCTGGAAAGACGGCTGCCAAGGAAGGGCGGAAAAAGGAAAAAGCCAGAAAAAGATTAAAAGCAAGAAAAGTCGGAAGCCGACACCAGCATAGCACATGCGAGATAATATTTACACAAAAGGCGTTCGAAGGCCGGAGTTCAACATAGTTTGAATACACCCCTAGTAGGTGGAACTGCGCAAATTTAACAATATATTGTTCAAAAGATCGCCAAAGCAGGATAAAACTGGCCACCTAGGCCAAAGGAACAACATGCGAGCCCGGCAGGTTGGTAGAGACGGTGGCCCTGGTTGGTGGAGTGGCCGGACGTCGGGTCTCGCCCTGATCGTCTCCAGCAGCAGGAGACGCGCTTGCACGCGCCTCGTTGCTCAAGGCGCGGTCAGGTTGAGGCTGGTCATCTGCTCCATCACCCGATGCAGCGTCTTCGCCGACCTCGTCTTCCTCGCCCTCGCCCTCGTCATTGGAGTCGATCTCCTCCGTCGAGTCCTCGTCGTCCTCCGGGTTCAGCCCGAAGAGGTCGGCCGGCACCGCGACACCATCCTCGTTCAGCTCGGGGATGAAGATGCTGGTGTCGGTGTACTCAGCTTCGTCGTAGCACGATGAATGATGGCGGGCCTCACCGCCACCAAATCCTCATGAGCCTCCTGCCGGAACATGGCCAACTAGGTTAGGTCCAGCCCAGGATACCACGCTCTGACAAACTCCAATGCCCGCCTGGCGCCTGCCCGGGACGAAGAGGCCTTCCATGCCTCAAAGCGGCCGACGGCCACTTCGAGCTAGTCGGCAGTCTGACTGGGGGTACGCGGCGCCGGCGTGTCGGGCCAGAGGGCGGCTAGCACCTGGGCCCCGACACGCTGAAGGCGGCGGAGCATCTGGTGGGCCGGCTGGAGACGGGCCTGGATGGCCAGCAGCTACTCCTCAAGACTCCGACAAGCATTCGACACAATATCCGCACCAGCCTGCCTTCGCGCTTCGCGGTGGGCCTCGATGGTTTGGCTGGCGGCGACGGAGTAGCCAGGGAAATACTCTGAGCAGAGAAGAAGGAAAAAAGAAGAGAATACAAAGTCAAAAGCCGGACTAAAACAACATGCGGCTAACGAAGGAAAGAGGAGGGAGGCGGCTTACCGTCAACCATGTCCTTAATGCGGCCGTACCCGTCGTTCAGCGCCTACTCCGACTCAGCCCAGTTTGCCGCTTAGGTCTCATACTGAGCCTGGAGGGCGGCCTCGCTGTCCTTCACCTTTTGAAGGGTCGCCTCGTGACACTTCTCTTGGTCAGCCAGCCGCTTGGCCAGGCGGTCGCACTCCTGGACCACCATGTTGTACTCTGCCTCCTTGGCACGCAGCGCGGTTTGAGCCTCACCCAGTTGTTGTTGCAAGCCGGCGTTGGCCTCTGCAAAAATGACAAAGAGGAATAATCAATAAGCAAGAAGTCTCCAGAAAAGATCTGGCCCGACTGCTCAGCAGTCGGCCCGAATCTCGGGGACTACACCTAGTGGGTGCGCTGACGCGCCCCCACGAGAGAAAGAAGGCGGAACGCTTACTCCGGCTTTCCAACAAGTCGGCTGTCTTTTGGGCCAGATCCCGGACCTGGGAGTTGAAGGCGGTCATGCGAAGATTATGATAGTCCTGCCAAAAGGATAGACGAACAAGAAAAAAAACATGTCAGCACTCGAACCAGCTTAAAAGTTCCAGGCCACCTACTCAGCAGCCGGACCGAAACTCGGGGACTACACCCAGTGGGTGCGCTGACACGCCCCCATAGAGGAACACAAGAGCAAGAGGCAAAAAGTAGGAAGCATACCCGCATGGTCGTCCGCGTCGCCACGAACTCTTGGTTGTAGTTCTTCAGGGCGGTGGCCTGAGATTGAAGCCAGGCTCGGACGTCTTGCGCCGCCTCGTTCAACACAGCCGTCCCTCCCCCTGGCGCCCAGTCTGGCAAGCCGACGCTAGCCGCTTCCAGGTCTTGGGTCGACGAGCCAGTGCCCCTGGTCTCTTGCGGAGGCGGTGCCGAGGCTGCCTTCCCGGCGCGTCGGCGCGCCAAAGGCTGGACCGCAAGATCAGCCCCTGCAGCCGGCTCGCCTCCAGCCGGTGGCACGGGTGGCGCATTGGGCTGGCCGCCTTGGTCTGCTGCGGCCGGCGACGGCGGAATCACCTCCGTCTCCGGGGCGACGTCATCGCACCCCTCCCGCTCCATGACCGGCTGGTCACTGCTGGCCCCTTCAGGTGGCACCATCGAGGCTTCGGGCGTTGGCGTCACGACGCGGAGGGGATAACAAGCTATGGGGGTTGACCGCGTGAGGCCTCCCCCGCCTGCGCTGCAGCTGCGGCGTCCTCCTGCGTCTGGGTCATGAAGCTGGCCTGCACCCTCGCGGCCTCGTCCACCTCCTCCTACGCCGCCTTGGTGGCGGCCGCCCTCTGCCGCTCCGCCTCTTCCTCGCATGCCTCCCGCATGTTCCTCTCCGTCGCCGCCTGAAGCATGGCGCGCGGGTCCATGCAGCGGGAGCTAGTGGAGCCCCCCGCCGCCCCCACAATGGAGCCGGCAACCGACCGCTCCAGTGAGAGCGAGGCTCTATTACAGCAAGAGGAAGGAAAACTCGGAAAAACATTTATGAGAAAAAAGGAAAAATGCGTCAGGAGGCTGGCACTTATGCGGAAACCATTTGGGGTTCCTTCATGACCTTGAGGAAGCGGTTTGCCTTCGCGGACACTTCCTCTCGCTTGGTCGCCGCGGCCGAGCCCCTGGGCTTCTTTGGCTGGCTACCGAACAAAGATGGCGCGGCCCAGCGCTTCGGCGCGCTGCCTCGTGCAGCCGGCACGGCAGTCGAGCTCGTGCCCGCCCGGTTGGACGCAAGCTGGCGGCGCGGAGCGGCTTCTTCGTTGTCGTCATCCGGTCAGTCCTCGATGCTGCCTCCGCCTCTAGAGACGCCAGCCTCGCCGTCTCCGCCTGTCGCGTCATCCTCCAAGGCACCGCCCCCAAGTCGGGGTCATCCATATCACTCTCCTCCCGGTCGGGAAGGAACTGACGCTCCGGCCCTGTGGAGCTAGTAGCCGGCTAGAGAAGGGCGCCCTGTTTCACAGCCTATTGGTCAGGGCAGCCAAAGAAGAACTCAGCTGCTAAAGAAGAAGAAGACATGAAGACTTACCATTGGTGGCGGATTCGCGCGCGAATACGGCTCCTTGCCGAATTGCCACTCCTCCTCCGAGAGCTTGCAATTTGAAATGTACTTCACCAAGTGAGCTACCTCCGAGTGTGGCATCACCTTGGTGCACATCCGGCTTGGATCTCGATGCCCGCTCATCTGGCTTATCATGTGCGGCCGACCTTGGAGCGGGAGTACCGGGCGCGCCACGAAGGCGGTCAGCAAGTCAGGCCCGGTGAGGCCTTCCGACCTCATCATCACCTTAAGTCGGGCGACGACGGCGACGCCGGCTACCGACAGCGTGTTGGGCCGGTACTTCTAGTTGGTCCGCCTTTCAGCAGGCGGGCCGGCTACGTAATCCGGCAGGTTGACCCAGTCGCCGGATGGGTGAATGCTCCTCACGTAGAAATATGACAACTGCCACAGCTTCACCGACTGTATCAGCGCGATGGAGGGGAACAGGTTCTCGGTGGCCGGCCTTGGCACCTCGACGAAGGCGCTACACTGTGTCGGCACCCCCTTGGCGACGGTGCCGAGCTTCGATTGGAAGAACTCTCCTCAGAGTTCGATGGTGGGGAGGACACCGAGGAAGCCCTCGCAAAGAGAGACGAAGGCGGACAGCAGCACCACCATGTTTAGTGTGAGGTGGTGCGGCTGGAGGCCGTAGAAGTCAAGAAAGGCGCGCAAAAAGCCACTTTCCGGCAGGCCGAATCCACGTAGAAAGTGCGACCTGAAGATGACGCGTTCGCCCTCCTCTGGCGCCGGCGAAATCTTCCCCTCCGGCGCCAGGCAAACCCTCACGTAGTCCTTGCCGGGCAGCCGCCGCGTCTGGCGGAGAAAGTCGATGTGGTCCTCGTGGACGTTGGAGCCGTCCCACGATCCGACACGCGCCATGGGGTCGAGGGGCTCAAGCGGAGGAGGTGTGTGGCGGTGGGTGCGCAGCCTTGCGGCGACGAGGCGCGGCGCGGCAAGGTGGTTGAGAGCTTGGTGCGGTGGCGGGCGACAGTAGCAGCAGCAACAACGAGGGGAAGAAGATAATGGTGGAGGATAGAACGGGTGCGCGTGTGATGAGGCACGGACTAGCGAGATGCTAATTCGCGCATGTAGATGGCCCGATCTTTCAAGGTGATGCTTAATCAACAGTTCGTCCCCTTGTTCTTCCTTGCAACCTTCAAGATAATTTTCACCTGTGTACGAAAATACACAAACAAAAATAATGACCCCATCGGATCAGCACGTAGGCGTCGATGTGATGATCAACCCTCCGGCGCTAGTAAATTTCCACGATGGAAAAATCACAGATAATACACAAGATATGGCCGCCCGTAACTCGGACGTTTTTCTGTATATCTCATACTCGAAATAAAACTCCAAAACCCCTCTTACATCGGCCAAAGCCTGGCCTTTTATATGGCCGAACTCCCGTACGCTATGAAAAATCCAGAGACTAAATCCTAACAGAATCAAAGCTGACGTACGTGACAAACTAACACAACTCAAAAGGAAATATATCTTTTTTTATTTGGACTTGGACTCTAAAATAACTAATTATTTTGCATCCAACATAATTCCCTTGTCATGCAAACTAAGATCAATTGAGCCAACCCTTATCCAATCTGGTGGCGTGCGAAACTTTGGCTCCACCTTGTCACGTAAAGGCTCTCTTTTTATCTCTGGTCTCCTTCTTTGCTGCAGATCTATTAGCTTGTATGATTTTAACTGCTGATTCAATCCTCCCCAGCGTCCTGGGATTTTATAGTCCAAATCTGTTCGTACTATACAACCATGCATCAACTTGTCAATCACATCTCTTGAATGTAATGCGTGCACCACGCAATTGATCTTTGGCCTGTTAATTACAGAATTTATTCTAGGTCCACACAGCTGACGCACACGATCATCTTTTCCTCGATGAAATATGGCTGCATGCATGTCATTATTTTCTGCAACTTTTCCATGCCTTAATTCTTTAACTATCTCAGATTGAGTAGCATCATCAATTGATGTTGTGGTGCTTGTATCATCCTCCTTTCCTTGAAACAAAATCGTCCTCGGTTTTGAGTTAACTTTCTGAGCCACCTTCTTCTCTAGAACATGCATGTCTATAGTAATTGTACCGTCCACCATGGGTTTTAGCATGTGCTTCTTTCCATCATGCATGAATGTATAAGTGTTGGATTTTCCTGCATGCACCGCATCATGATCAAACTGCCACGGTCTTCCCAATAACAACTGACACGCATCCATCGGCAAAACATCACAGTCCACCTTGTCAATGTAATCTCCAACTGCAAATGTTACACGTACCTTGTGTGTGATTTTTAATTTACCGGAATTGTACAACCACTCTACATGGTGCGGTCGTGGATGCCGCCACATGGACAGACCCAAAACTTCCACTAGATCTTTGCTAATGGCGTTGGTAAAGCTGCCACCATCAATTATCATCTTGCAAGCATGATTTTTGATCTTACACTGTGTTTTAAAAACACTCCACCGCTGCCCCTTTGCACCACCATCCTCTTGCACCTTCTCCACCAAAAAATTCAGCCCCTGCACCGGTGCATTGATTTCTTCCTTTATTTCTTCTTGTTCTTCTCTTCTTTTCAGCAAACGACTTTTCCAATCCTTTGTGAACACATCCACTGGCATAGGAATAAAAAAAATTCTTTGACCCTTCCATGAAAAAGAGAAACTATTTTTCTTGACATTCCGAACAGCCCCAACGCGCATGCACCATGGGTTCCCAAGTAGCAAATGACACGACACCATGGGCACTAGAAAAACATGGAAAAATTCCGCACAACAATATTTTCCCAAATCAAAAATTAGAAAAATCCGATGCGTAATTTTTATGTCACCTTTGAACCACTTCAACGTGTACGGTCTTTCAAGAGGTGCCATCTTCAGCCCCAATTTTTCCACCACTTCGATGCTCACCATGTTGACCGCAGAACCTTCATCGATAGTCAAATTGACACACCGTTCCTTCACGACGCAACGTGTGTGAAAAAGGACAACCTCGCCGATGCCTTCCTCCTCCATCAATACGTTCCGGCTCAACGCATCCATACTCGCCTCCATAGACAATATTGCAAACTAAATCGCCGTGACTAACCTCAGCTCTGAATACCACTTGATGAGGCACGGACTAGCGAGATGCTAATTCGCGCGTGTAGATGGCCCGATCTTTCACGGTGATGCTTAATCAACAGTTCGTCCCCTTGTTCTTCCTTGCAACCTTCAAGATAATTTTCACCTGTGTACGAAAATACACAAACAAAAATAATGACCCCCTCGAATCAGCACGTAGGCGTCGATGTGATGATCAACCCTCCGGCGCTAGTAAATTTCCATGATGGAAAAATCACAGATAATACACAAGATATGACCGCCCGTAACTCGGACGTTTTTCTGTATATCTCATACTCGAAATAAAACTCCAAAACCCCTCTTACATCGGCCAAAGCCTGACCTTTTATATGGCCGAACTCCCGTACGCTATGAAAAATCCAGAGACTAAATCCTAACAGAATCAAAGCTGACGTACGTGACAAACTAACACAACTCAAAAGGAAATATATCTTTTTTTATTTGGACCTGGACTCTAAAATAACTAATTATTTTGCATGCAACATAATTCCCTTGTCATGCAAACTAAGATCAATTGAGCCAACCCTTATCCAATCTGGTGGCGTACGAAACTTTGGCTCCACCTTGTCACGTAAAGGCTCTCTTTTTATCTCTGGTATCCTTCTTTGCTGCAGATCTATTAGCTTGTATGATTTTAACTGCTGATTCAATCCTCCCCAGCGTCCTGGGATTTTATAGTCCAAATCTGTTTGTACTATACAACCATGCATCAACTTGTCAATCACATCTCTTGAATGTAATGCGTGCACCACGCAATTGATCTTTGGCCTGTTAATTACAGAATTTATTCTAGGTCCACACAGCTGACGCACACGATCATCTTTTCCTCGATGAAATATGGCTGCATGCATGTCATTATTTTCTGCAACTTTTCCATGCCTTAATTCTTTAACTATCTCAGATTGAGTAGCATCATCAATTAATGTTGTGGTGCTTGTATCAACGTGCGTTCGCCGCCCCTCCTCCCCCTATTTATAGCCGCAGAGCGGCGGAGCCGAGGAGGCGGGGCGTGGGGGCATGGTATTAACTGCACCCACTCCCCTACGACCCCGTGTTTATCGTGCCAATTAAGGCGTGTATCAACTGCCCCAGAATGCCAACCGACCACTTCGGCCACAGCGGATCCGCTCGCGGGTCGAGGCACTGTAGTGGCGGGGCCCGGCCTGCTGCGGCGTCCTGTCGCGCGCGTGGGCTGGCAGGCAGGCCCAGGCGGCTAGTGCCGCATGGCACGCGGACGGTGGGCGGTCGGCCTGGCGCCCGGAATGCGCGCCACCTGGCTCCCGCGTTCAAGCTTCAAATTCGACTAGACGGCGCGTTCGGTGAAGGCCGAGTCCGGCTGTCAGTCCCGCAGAGTAGGAAGCCTTTTGGGCTTCTCAATTTCCGTCCGACCACGAAGCCAGCCAACTTTGGGGACTACTGTTGGAGTAAATGACCACGGGTAGCCTTGCTGGCTCCCCCTAGCTCTTCAAAACATTAGGCCGACTTCGCCCCTCGAGCATTCAAGACGAAGGGCTACCTTCCCGTGGCCGGCTATGACACATCCGACTGCAGGAAGGTGGCATAGATCAGTATGCTAGCCTAGAGCAGGCCGACTCCTAGTAGGCAGCCACTAGAGTGGCCGACCTCTAGTAGGCGACCCACCCTATATGCCCTCAAAGTTTGCACCCACATAACGGCGATAAGATGGGGCGTGGCTACAGTGAAGCCTACCACCCCCGAATCCCGAAGCAGGCATGGCCACAGTGCGTCGTACCGGTCGGCCATCCCCTGCCCAGCGCGACACTGTTGCCATGTTGACCGTGACATCACCCACGACGGACTGTCAGTACGGCTCGTAGGTGGCAGGCCCCTCATGCCAGTGAGCCCTCCCCCCCAAGGCAGCCAGGTCAGTCCAGTCGGCTCAAGGGGAAGCCGGCTCCCAGCAGCCGGCCAACCCTTCCCTGGAAGTTTGTGCACCATCAAGCGGATGAGACGAGGTAAGGCTACAGTAAGCGCCCGCCAGGCGGCGGTACTGTAGACATGCTTGCCCCGACAAAGCCATCGTCATGAAGGGCGATGCAACAGTAATGAGCCGTCGACAAGACCCCCAAGCGGTGGGCCTGGCCTGTCGACCAAGAAGCCAACAGCCGGCGGGACCCACCAGTCGGCGAGCCCCAGCAGCCGGCGGAGAAGCCGACGTCGATAGACACTGATGGCTTGGACCCGCATCCAGCCGGATTAGCATTGTACCCCTGGGGGGTAGGCCTATATATAAACCCCCCAGGGCACCCATGCAAAGGGTTGAGCTCTTAGGGTTTCACACACACATGTAGGGAGAAGAGGATAGCAAGCCTTGCCCTTCTTCTTCCTCTAGCAAACAGCTCAAGGAGCCTCTTGTAGCTACTTACTGATTTAGTGATCATGCAGAGACCCCGCAGAGCAGGACTAAGGGTATTATCTCCTAGGAGAACCCCCCAAACCTGGGTAAGATCCGCCGGCGTGCATGTCTTCGCCTTATCTCGCTTCCAGGCACCGACGACGTCTTACTGGTTCCCACTATGATTAGCCATCCTTTGGCATATGTTGCACCTACCACCCGACAATTTTTAGGCAAAGAAGAGAACCAAGTTTTAGCACGATCTCTAAGCGAAAATGAAAATAGCTTCAATTTAACAATATCATTATCCATATCTTTCTTCTTTTGCATATCACAGAAATCAACAAAGTTGTTTAGATGGGTCACATCATCTTCACTAGGAAGGCCAGAAAATTGATCTTTCATAACAAGATTCAACAAAGCGGCATTAATTTCACAAGATTCAGTATTGATAGTAGGAGCAATCAGAGTGCTCATAAAATCATTGTTGTTGGTATTGGAGAAGTCACACAATTTAGTATTATCTTCAACCATTGTGAAAAACAATCAATCCAACACACAAGCAAACAAGAAGCAAGCGAAAAGAGCCGAACGGTAGAGGGGCGAAGAAAAGGAAAAGGTTTTCAAAAATCATTTTAGAAGTAGGGTAGAGGAAAACGAGAGGCGAATGGCAAATAATGTAATGTGAGGGAGAAGAGTTTATGATGGGTACTTGGTATGTCTTGACTTGGCATAGATCTTCCTGGCAACGGCGCCAGAAATCCTTCTTGCCGCCTCTTGAGCCTGCGTTGGTTTTTCCCTTGAAGAGGATAGGGTGATACAACAAAGTAGCGTAAGTATTTCACTCAGTTTTAAGAACCAAGGTATCAATCCAGTAGGAGCCGACACAGAAGTCACCTAGTACCTTCACAAACAATCAAGAACCTTGCAACCAACACTATAAAAGGGTTGTCAATCCCTTCAAGGTCACTCGCAAAAGTGAGATATAATAAAGATAGTAAAGTAAATATTTTTGGTATTTTTGTTATATAGATTGGAAAGTAAAGATTGCAAAATTGTAAACGAGATGCGATAAAATAGGAAAGAGATGTAATATAATAAGAAAGAGACCCGGCGGCCATATGTTTCACTAGTGGCTTCTCTCGAGATAGCATGTATTATGGTGGGTGAACAAATTACTGTCGAGGAATTGATAGAAAAGCACATAATTATGAAGACATCTAAGGCAATGATCATGAATAGAGGCATCACGTCCGTGTCAAGTAGACCGAAATGATTCTGCATCTACTACTATTACTCCACACATCGACCGCTATCCATCATGCATTTAGAGTATTAAGTTCATAAGAACGGAGTAACACATTAAGCTAGATGACATGATGTAGAAGGATAAACTCAAGCAATATGATATAAACCCCATCTTCTTATCCTCAATGGAAACAATACAATACGTGCCTTGCTGCCCCTACTGTCACTAGGAAAGGACACCGCAAGATTGAACCCAAAGCTAAGCACTTCTCCTATTGCAAGAAAGATCAATCTAGTAGGCCAAACTAAACTGATAATTCGAAGAGACTTGCAAAGATATCAAATCATGCATATAAGAATTCAGAGAAGAACCAAATAATATCATAGATAATCTTGTTCATAAATCCACAATTCATCGGATCTCGGCAAACACACCGCAAAAGAATTACATCGAATAGATCTCCAAGAACATCGAGGAGAACTTTGTATTGAGAATCAAAGAGAGAGAAGAAGCCATCTAGCTAATAACTATGGACCCGAAGGTCTGTGGTAAACTACTCACGCTTCATCGAAGAGGCAATGGTGTTGATATAGAAGCCCTCCGTGATCAATTCCCCCTCCGACAGATCACCGGAAAAGGCCCCAAGATGGGATCTCACGGGTACATAAGGCTACGGCGGTGGAAAAGTGGTTTCATGGCTCCCCCTGATGTTTCTAGGGTATAAGAGTATATATAGGCGAAAGAAGTACGTCGGTGGAGCTACGAGGGGCCCACAAGGGTGGGGGCGCGCCTACCACCCCTGGGTGTGCCCTCCTACCTCGTGGCTTCCTCATGACATTCCAGACTTCAATTCCAAGTCTTCTGGATTTCTTTTGGTCCAAGAAAGATCATTGCGAAGGTTTCATTCCGTTTGGACTCCGTTTGGTATTCCTTTTCTGCAAAACTCTAAAATAGGCACAAAAAACAGAAACTGGCACTAGGCCTCCAGTTAATAGGTTAGTCCCAAAAGTAATATAAAAGCGCATATTAAAGCCCAATAAACATCCAAAATAGATAATATAATAGCATGGAACAATAAAAAATTATAGATACGTTGGAGACGTATCAGCTTCCTTGGCCACGGTGAAGGGTCGTAGATGCGCAATATCTTTGGCGGGAATTGCATCTTGGATGACGGAGAGAGCGGGCTCGTTGAATTGATTATCCACCGCTTCTCTAGGGGTGAAGTTGCTTGGATCATGCGGGTAGAAGCCTTGCTCAATGATTCTCCAAATATTAGTATTAACATGATTTAAATGACGTTTAAAGCGATAGACCCAAGAGTCAAAATCCTCATTCTTTGCAATCTTAGGAGGAGGGCTAACATGATTGAAATGAGTGGAGGAAACCGGTCCTCCATAAGTAAGAGGTGGTTCAACATGGGCAAAGATGCCACTTCCATTTCTACCACTAGGCATACGAGCATGCTCACTACTAGCTTCCCCGTTTTTGGAGTTAGCATCCGTCACCTTGTTGGTGGGATCAACCACACCTCCAAGGGTTCGGTGGACACCTTAAGACCATCAAGAAACTCCTTAAACATGCCTTTAACCTCAGCCGTCAAGGAGGTTTTCAATGTGTCCAAAGCCACATTGAACTCCTCACGAGAGACCGAGAATCCCCCATTGGCCATAGATGAGGATGGACTCACACCGGGGTGCTCCTCCTCACCATCTACGGTGTCAACCATATTCTTCGGATGGTAAAGTCCTTAAAAAAGAGATGGGGCCCTGATACCAATTGAAAGGATCGATATAGTTGACTAAGGGGGGTGAATAGGCAACTAACAATTTTTAGCTTTTCTTCATTAAATTAAACTTTGCATCGAAGTAGGTTGTCTAGATATGCAACTAGGTGAGCAACCTATATGATGCAACAACAACAAGCAAGCAAGCAAGCTTGGGAATCAACACAGAAGAAGTTTGCACAAGTAAAGGCGAGAAGTAACCAATAGCGGAGCCGGTGAAGACGAGGATGTGTTATCGAAGTTCCTTCCCTTTGAGGGAAAGCACGTCTCCGTTGGAGCGGTGTGGAGGCACAATGGTGCTCAAACACATAAGAGTAACAAGATCTGCAAGGGATTAAAGGGGGAAATCAAATTTCTCTTGACGAAAGTGTAGATCGGGGCCTTCTCAACCAATCCCTAGAAAATCAACAAGTTTGATTGGTTAGGGAGAGATATCGGGCGAAAATGGAGCTTGGAGCATCAATGGAGCTTAGGGGAAGAAGAGGTAGTCGACTCGGAGAAGAAGACTCCCGTTATATATTAAGAGGACAAAACCAACCGTTACCCACTTAACCAGCCCGCGACATGCGGTACTACCGCACCAGACAAGCAGTACTACCGCAAGGCATTGCGGTACTACCCTAGGCAGTGCGGTACTACCGCACCCACCGCAGAGACCAGATGAAACCCTTTTGCGTTGCCACAACGAGCGGTAGAACCGCCAGAGCGGTACTATCGCGCGCCCTTGCGGTACTACCGCAAGGCAGGGTTCGACTGGGCTGGAAAGGCACAGATGAATAAAATTTCATCCGTGACTACTTCCGCGGAGTTTCGGTTTGTGCAAAAATCTGACACGGTACTACTGCATCTAGGGAGCGGTACTACTGCGTAGGGCGCGGATGTAAACATTTACATCCGCCCCTACTTCCGCGCGAGTAGATGTGCTGGATCAGAAGCCATGGTACTACTGTGTCCTAGGAGCGGTACTACTGCAAGGCGGTGCGGTACTACCGCGTCCCTGGCCAGTACTACCGTGAGCCTCTGCGGTACTACTGCTCCCTTGAACAGTACTACCACATGTCATAACACACTACCACTTGGAGTCCTTCATTTTGCAAAGACACGGATAACCGATCGGTGCTCCAAATAGGTAAAGGAAAGGTGGTGCAAAGGAACAGACGTGTACGTAATGATTCCATGCTAACCTTTCCGAAGCGGACCCCCTCTTCATAGTATGACTTTCCTACGACTAAAAATTGCATCCGTTTAAGAAAAAAAACATGCTTGCTTAGAAACAGAATTCTGTAGTGCGCTATGAATATTTTTGCCTCCGTTTCTGAATAGGAATTCTAAATATTCTTTTAGAGCGAATTCTGGAGTATTTGTCTTCAATAGGTTTTGTATTGGTCGTGTGTTAGGCGAACTGAACTCTTGGAGATGTGCCTGTTTTTCAGCAGCATCGCCGCACTCTGTACTTCAAGGAACACGACGTCCATAGCAATGTATGCACCGGAACAGCTGCACTTACCAAGATTAAACCTTTCAACAAGTGCCTGCGGCCAAACAACAGTTTATTCACTACTTTCTATGTACACAGAGCACTGCACATGAGCTCCATCACATCTTTATTGGAAGCACGATGCACTTTAGACATTCAGTCGACAGCAGCAGAGTTGGAGCTTCACTTGTGATGCGCTTTGTTGGGCGGCTTCACGATGAGAACGGGGCAGCACGCGTGGTGGGCGAGGTAGTCGCTCACGCTGCCCAGCAACGCCCTGCAACACACCACCAGCACAGTGTCAAGGCGTGGCTTGATGATCTATGGAGTTTTACTATGCATATTCTTGTAAGCAACATGACTACTGTCTCAATAATAAAGGTTTGCTCTCATAGCAAAGAAACATGAAAAACTACAAAACAACTGTTTTTTAGCCATTTTATCCTGAGAAAAAAACTACTAGTATTGCATATCTTTCAGCCATGCATTTCAATATACTACCAGAATAAAATGGGAAGGCGCAAAGAGAAAAGCAGAAGAGGAGGCAAGCTGCAAGGGGAAACGAAAAAGGAACAGGAATAGTATAGCCCATGACGTGGCTCGGTAAGGCCTGCTACGGGCTCTCAGTTTCGGCCCAAACAAGCAGCGGGTTCAGGTGGCTGGTATTGCGGGATATCAGAAGTGAAGCTAGCACGTTTAGTACCACATCGCGGACGGAGAAGCAGCGCAGAGGAAGGATGGCTATAAAAGCAGACCTAGCTGAACACCACAACTCATACCTTTCTCGGCCTTTTGGCTAAGATCAAGTGTAGTATCTGTTCTTATCAGTTTAATATCTAATGATATGTGGATCAAGTGTTCACAATGATATTAAATATATTTTTTGTGGGGGAGAGTCCACCATGGTAGCTTGCTGCTGGGGCTCTCATGTGTCGCCTAGGCGTTGCACTATTGCTTGGGCTTGGTGCACCCCAACCAAATCAAAGAATTAAATTTTTTTAATTGGGGAGAGTTCAGTATATGCAATTTTCTTGAATATTGAACAGAAAGCTAAGCTAGTTCAGCGCACATGGTTTGAAAACGCCAGAAATTTTGAGGATCTTAGGTTCTGCCAGTTTAGTAGTTATTCTGCACTACAATCTGATATCGAAGATGCTCACGCGTCGTGAACTTGCACGTACCTCTTGATCATGCCGAGGCCGCGGCTGCCGAGGACGAGGAGGTCGGCGTGCATGTCCTCCACGGCGCGGCAGATGGCCTCCTTGGCGTCGCCCTCCACCACCGCCGCCGTGGCGCTCGCCTGCTTCTGCCTGCAGAGGTCGAGCGCGACGGACACGACTCGCCGGGAGTTATCCTCGTGCGTCTTCCTCACGGAGTCCACCGCCGTGGGCGGGACGTACTGTAGGCCTGCTTGCGCATGCACACGCAAATGACTTCCGTCAGATAGCGTGAGCGTGAGAGTGTCATGTGGTACAGGACAGGCGGTACCGTGCCCGGCGACAGGGTAGGCGAAGTGGTCGGCGTGCGGCTGGACGTGGACGACGACGACGGACGCGCCGGGGTGGGGCCGGACGACGTTGTCAGCGAGGCAGCCGCTCCCTGTCGGAGCTACGGGATCCGACGAGCACCCGCCCCTCCATCTCCCGGCGAGGTAGCCGCCGGCACCGCGGGATCCGGCGAGCACCCGCCCCTCCATCTCCCGGCGAGGAAGCCGCCGGCGCCACAGGATCCCGCGAGGACCCGCCCCTCCATCTCTCGGCGAGGAAGACGCTGGCCGCCGGCGCTGCTGTTCCAAGAGACTTGGCTGCTGCTGATTCCCGCAAACGCGGCCGCGACACTCCTATTCCAGCCAAGACCTGGCTGCTGCTGGCAGTGGTCGGGGTCGGAGCAGCTCTGGGTCGTCCATGGCCAACAGGTCCAACTCCTCAGTGTTCTCGGCGGCGCAAACAACTCACCACCGCTGGCGATGGTGACAGGCCCTAGTGGTGGCTGTCTCTGAAATTGCAAGAGATCGAAGGAAAAACAAGCAATTCGGTGGGGAATTTGAGGATTGATTCACTCAGATCCGAAGCAAGGTAGCTAGGGTTTTCGCCAGCCGGAACACGGCGGCTGCAAGGGCCAAGCCCAGATTAATCCAGAATGCCCTCTCCACAAGCCAGAGGGGGGATTATAAAGCAAAATTCAGAGTAAAAATAGATAGTGACATGTTCGACAGGTAAAAGACAGCGCGGTAACTTTTAAAAAGTAGGTCGCGACGACGCTGGCCGTCCAGATGGAGATCGACGGCTGTGGGCACACTTTAATCGGCGAAGCGGTAAGTTCTCCTCCGGGTCGTCAGATCACGGATCGACGGTCGTAGCTTCTCCAGGCAATAGCTAATGGTACTGTGGCTCGTCATATGAACTGCTACAGTTGGCGGGCCTGACAATTCCCCCCTTCTAAAAACAGACTTGCCCTCAAGGATGGAAATCAGGAAAGATCTTCTGGATAAAAGCCGCATCTTCCCAAGTTGCATTCTCCACTGGTAAGTTCAGCCACTTGATGTGCCACTGCACCACTGGGATGTTGATGTCTCCCTGAACTCGTGGGATCAACCTTCTGTCAAGCAGAGTTTCAGGTTGGATGAGTATGTGCCCCTGCTCATCAAGGAGAGGTAATGCTGGGTTTGGAACAGCTTCAGGCCCAATGTGCTTTTTGAGTTGGCTGACATGAAAGGTGGGGTGAAGTTGACAGTCCTCAGGTAGGAGGAGGCGATAAGCTACAGCTCCAATTCTTTCCATGACTCTGAAAGGACCACAGTATTTGGAATGAAGTTTCAAGTGTCTGTGTATACTTAAACTGGTGTGCCTGTATGGTTGCAATTTGACATAGACCATATCTCCCACTGCCAGCTGTCTTTCAGATCTCTTCTTGTCAGCAAATAACTTCATTCTTTCTTGTGCCTTGAGCAAATTGTCCTTAATCTGTTGTGCTATTGTATCTCTATCCAGTTGAGCATGGTAATCATCTCCCTCTACTGGTGGTAGCATCAATTTTGCAATCAGAGGGGGTGGTCTTGCATATAAGGCTTGAAAAGGGGTCATTTTCAAGGATGTGTGGAATGTGGTGTTGTACCACCATTCAGCCATGGACAACCATGAGTGCCACTTCCTGGGATGAGCAAAAGCCATGCATCTCAGGTAGTTTTCCAGGCACTGGTTCACTCTTTCTGTTTGCCCATCAGTTTGGGGGTGGTAGGAAGTGCTCAAGTGTAGTTTTACTCCCATTTTGTTGAACAGATGTTGCCATAGGTGACTAGTGAATATCCTGTCCCTGTCAGTTACAATGACAGAGGGCAATCCATGTAGTCTGAATATATTGTCAGTGAAGGCTTGTGCTACTGTCCTGACAGTAATGGGGTGTCTCATAGCAATAAAGTGAGCATATTTAGTGAAACGGTCAACCACCACAAGTATCATGTCCTTATGCTCAGACTTGGGCAGTCCTTCCACAAAATCCATGCTAATGTGGGTCCAGGCAAAATCAGGAACTGGCAGTGGCTGTAACAACCCAGGAGGATGTACATGTTGAGCTTTGTTTAGCTGACAGACGGGGCATTGCTGGACAAAGGTTTGGACTACTTTTCTCATTCCTGGCCATGTGAAAAGGATTTTCAATCTGTGATAAGTTGCTCTTTCACCAGAGTGTCCTCCCAGTTCAGACTTATGAAAAGAAGTGAGCAGAGATTTTTTCAGTGCACTGTTATTGCCAATCAGGATTTTTCCTTTATATCTTAGGACTCCACTAGTTAGGGTGTAAGGAGGTTGAGCAGCTAGGTCTATTGCTAGTTTAGCAAGTAGATCAGAGCATTTTGTATCCCCTTTGTAGCTGTTCACAACTTCACTTATCCAAGTAGGAATTGCAGTACTTGACCCAAAGCAAGTAAAGCATATTTAACTCTGGAGAGAGCATCAGCCACTCTATTCTCTTTTCCTTTTTTGTATTCCACTCTGAAGTTGTAGCCCATGAGTTTAATGAGAAGTTTGTGTTGAATGCCTTCAGTCACTTTTTGCTCTTGTATGTATTTTAAACTCTGCTGGTCAGTTCTGATGATCAAGGAGGAGGAGGCAAAGTAGTGCTTCAATTTTTTTAGTGCTTCAATGATTGCCAGTGCTTCTTTGTCATATGTGGACCAGGCGGCAGCTTTAGGGCCTAGTGCTTTGCTCATATAAGCAATAGGTTGTCCATTCTGCATCAGTACTGCTCCTATCCCATAGCCAGAAGCATCAGCTTCCAAAACAAAAGGCAAGGAGAAATTTGGTAGGGCAAGAACTGGAGCAGATGTCATTCTGTCCTTTAGTTGTTGAAAGGCAGTTGCTTGTGTATCAGTCCATTGAAATCCATCCTTTTTCAATGCATCAAATAGTGGCTTGTAGATCACCCCATAACTCTGAACAAACCTCCTGTAGTACCCTGCTAAGCCCAGAAAACTTCTCAATTCTGTCACATTTTGAGGTGTGGGCCAGTTAATGATTGCTTCTACTTTGGCAGGGTCTGTTGATACTCCTTTGTCAGAGATCACATATCCCAAATACTCTACTTGGTTTTGTGCAAAGGTGCACTTAGAGAGCTTTGCATATAGTTGATGTTTCCTGAGTGCTTCTAGTACTAGTGTCACATGTTCCAAGTGCTCCTTATATGTTTTACTGAAAATGAGGATGTCATCAAAGAAAACTAACACACAATCTCTCAGGAGGGGTCCCAATACAGTTTGCATGAGATCTGTAAAGGAAGGTGGCCCATTTGTCACTCCAAATGGCATGACAAGGAACTCAAACAGGCCAATGTGTGTGCTAAAAGCAGTTTTCTCAATATCTCCTTCTTTCATCCTGATTTGATGATAACCACTTCTGAGGTCCAACTTGGTAAACTATTTGCTCCATTAAGTTCATCCAGTAGATCTTCTATCATTGGTATGGGATACTTGTTCTTGATGGTGTGGGCATTTAATTTTCTGTAATCAATGCATAACCTCCAAGTCAGGTCCTTTTTCTTGACCAAGATAGCTGGAGAAGAATATGGACTGTGACTTAATCTAATTATCCCTTTTTGCAGAAGGTCTTTAATAATTTCCTCTAGAGCATTTTTCTGGTGATGTGGCAGCCTGTATCCTCTTTGGTTTATAACTGGGGCTCCAGGTTCTAAGTTGATTGCATGGTCACAATCTCTCTTTGGAGGTAGACCAGTGGGCTCTTCAAACACATCGTGGAAATTCTCTAAGATTGTCTTAATTCCAGGCTGTTTGACAGAGTCATGGATGGTTTCAAGTTGTACTGGTTGCATCCACATCAAGGCTCCAGTGAGCATGTCCCCCATTATATTTTCCATATCTTGTAACAAGGGAGAGCAGGGACTTGTTGGCAAACTTTCATCCAGGAATGTAATGTGTTCTCCATTAGAGAGTTCGACTCCTAGCTGCATGTTAGGGTGTAGGACCTTGAGAAGAGGTGTCTAGAGGGGGGGTGATTAGACACTAAGT
Organism: Triticum timopheevii; assembly: GCA_963921465.1. Classification (NCBI taxonomy): domain Eukaryota; kingdom Viridiplantae; phylum Streptophyta; class Magnoliopsida; order Poales; family Poaceae; genus Triticum; species Triticum timopheevii. The sequence goes on from OY997270.1 coordinate 516,508,258, forward strand.
ACCAAAGTTGTAGTTTTTAGGATTCTTTAAGTTTAAGTGGAGTTTAGGCACAAATTTAACATTCACAACATATAGCAAGCAAGCATGCAAAGAGTGAGCAGCGGAAAGTAAAGCATGCAACTTGCAAGAATGTAAAGGGAAGGGTTTTGGAGGATTCAAACGCAATTGGAGACACGGATGTTTTTGGCGTGGTTCCGATAGGTGGTGCTATCGTACATCCACGTTGATGGAGACTTCAACCCACGAAGGGTAACGGTTGCGCGAGTCCACGGAGGGCTCCACCCAAGAAGGGTCCACGAAGAAGCAACCTTGTCTATCCCACCATGGCCATCGCCCACGAAGGACTTGCCTCACTAGCGGTAGATCTTCACGAAGTAGGCGATCTCCTTGCCCTTACAAACTCCTTGGTTCAACTCCACAATCTTGTCAGAGGCTCCCAAGTGACACCTAGCCAATCTAGGAGACACCTAGCCAATCTAGGAGACACCACTCTCCAAGAAGTAACAAATGGTGCGTTAATGATGAACTCCTTGCTCTTGTGCTTCAAGTGATAGTCTCCCCAACACTCAACTCTCTCTCATAGGATTTGGATCTGGTGGAAAGAAGATTTGAGTGGAAAGCAACTTGGGGAAGGCTAGAGATCAAGATTCATATGGTAGGAATGGAATATCTTGGCCTCAACACATGAGTAGGTAGTTCTCTCTCAGAAATAGGATGCTGGAAGTGTAGGTTCAATCTGATGGCTCTCTCCACAAATGAAGAGGAGGTGGAGGGGTATATATAGCCTCCACATAAAATCTAACCGTTACACACAATTTACCAAACTCGGTGGGACCGAATCAACAAACTCGGTCGGACCGATTTAGCAAATTTAGTGACCGTTAGGATTTTCGATGGGACCGAAATGCAACTCGGTAGGACCGACATGGTTAGGGTTAGGGCATAACGTAATCTCGGTGAGACCGATTTTGGTAATTAGCTAACCAGAGAGTTGGTCAGGCAAACTCGGTGGGACTGATTACTCAAACTCGGTGGGACCGATTTTGGTAATAAGTTAACTAGAGAGTTTGCATTGTAATCTCGGTAGTACCGATTGCTCAAACTCGGTAAGACCGATTTTGATAATGGACATACACAGAGAGATTACAATCCCATCTCGATGAGACCGAGATCCCTATCGGTGAGACTAATTTGCCTAGGGTTTGTGGCAGTGGCTAAGACATCCAAACCCGGTGGCGCCGGATAGAAAGAATCGGTATGGCCGATTTTGGTTTTAGGTTTAGGACATATGTGTGGAAGTGGGAAAGTAGTTGAGGGTATTTGGAGCATATCACTAAGCACTTGAAGCAAGAGGCTCATTAAGCAACACCTCATCCCTCCTTGATAGTATTGGCTTTTCCTATAGACTCAATGTGATCTTGGATCACTAAAATGTAAAATGAAGAGTCTTGAGCTTGAAGCTTTAGCCAATCCTTTGTCCTTAGCATCTTGAAGGAGTTCCCACATCCTTTAGTCCATGCCACTCCAATGTTGAACTTGTCTGAAATATACTAGATAAAAGTGTTAGTCCAACAAGAGATATGTTGACATTAATTACCAAAACCACCTAGGGAGCACTTGTGCTTTAAATCTCCCCCTTTTTGGTAATTGATGACAACATACATCGAAGCTTTAGATAAGGATATAAAGAATAGCAAGTAAAGCTTTGGAAAGACATGTAACAAGCATAGGCTCCCCCTACATGTATGCAATCATGTATGAAATATAGAAGCATGTGAGAGCATGACCATGATAGAGCAGGCAATGTGTTACATGTATCTTGGCCATATGCATCAGAGCAAAAAGTATTAAAGGAAATACCTTCATGCCCATGAGTCCTTCTTGCAAACAGTATGTACATCAGCAAGAATTCCTCATACACATGATTGTGATGCATATACTTACCTTGTAGTCTTGAGTAGGCTTAGGATGGAATGAACCTGTGTAAACAAGGTTAGATAACACAGATACATCTACAAGCCAGAGCAAACAGAAGAAACCACAAGAATACCAAGACTGGGATGACATGTAAAGAGTGAGTACTAAGTACCACATTTGATTAGACATGTCCCCAAGAGTAAAGATATGCAACGAATTTGAATGATTTCTTTCCCTTGGATGTCTTGCTCCCCCTGAATCTAGCATGGGATACTGGGAGAAGATAGGGAACAGAAAATCAGAGCTAAAAGAAATAAATGAACAGAGCTAATGCAAACTAATGCAAGTAAGCACATATGAACATGTCTTTCCCCTCAAGAAGACATGTGGCATCTCTCCTCTTGAACACCAAGCATCTGGGATCCTTGAGAAATACTTTCTACTAGTATTCTCTCCCCGTGGAGATCTCTCTCTCTCTCTCCCTGAAGGATCTCTCTCCCCCTGAGAAGGTGATACTCTCTCTAAAATGATAAGCTTTGATGTGATCTCTCTCTCCCCCTTTGACGTCAATTTCCAAGAAGAGCTCGATAAAAATGTGATCTCTCTCTTCCCCTCTGGAATTTGTCGTGAATGGGTTTGATCCTTGAGTCACAACATAAAGCACTTGATAAAATGTGATGCTTGTTAGAGGACAAGATTCATTGAGTGGAGCTGGATCAGAAGAATCACAGAATAAGTGGCAAATTGTTTTTCCTGTTGTGAAATCGGTGGCACCGAGTGGTATGCTTCGGTGGTACCGAAAGTTTTCGGCTGGACCGAAAATAACAAATCGGTGTAACCGAGTTCATCGCAGAGAAAACACTTGTCACCTCAGCTCACTAGACTAGAAGATCTCACAAAGATTTGCAAGGAATTTACTAAATGATATGCAATGAATTGATGCATAAAATGCAGAGCAAACAAAAAGAAAAGAAAGAAATCTAGATGAAGTTTTTTTTTGAAAGGGGAAACAAATATGCATGAGACAAATGCAAAAACACAAAGACGAACACAAGAGAACTTCATCTAGAGATGGTCGGCGACAAAGTCACCTATGTTAGAGTATATTGACTTAAGAGTCAAGTGAGATCACTTGATCATAGGTCATACTCATCGTTTAAGCTCAAAATGGGGTTACCATTTTTTGTTTAAGCATCTTGATGTATTCACATCTTGTCGAGTTGCTTTAGCTCATGACTCAGAGTAAAGCTTCTCTAAGATGGAATAACATACCTTGGTTGGTGGTGTTGATCATGTAGTTGAACTTGTGTGGGTTGCTCAAGGTTGATGTAGCTCATCAAGAGTTGGGAGTGTTGGGGAACGTTGCATAAAATAAAAAATTTCCTACGTTCACCAAGATCAATCTATGAGTTCATCTAGCAACAAGAGAGAGGAGTGCATCTACATACCCTTGTAGATCGCGAGCTGAAGCATTCATGAGAACGGGGTTGAGGGAGTCGTACTCGTCATGATCCAAATCACCGGAGATCCTAGCGCCGAACGGACGACACCTCCGCGTTCAACACACGTACGGTCAGCGTGACATCTCCTCCTTCTTGATCTAGCAAGGGGGAAGGAGAGGTTGATGAAGATCCAGCAGCACGACGGCATGGTGGTGGATGCAGCAGGGATCCGGCAATGCTTCGCCAAGCGACTACGGGAGGAAGAGGTGTAGCAAGGGGGGAAGGGAGGCGCCAGGTGTCAGGGTGCGGCTGCCCTCCCACCCCCTCTTTATATAGGGACCCCGGGGGGGCGCTGGCCCTAGGAGATGGGATCTCCTAGGGGGGCGGCGGCCAAGAGGGGAGACTTGCCCCCCAAGGCAAGTGGAGGCGCCCCCTCCCCTAGGGTTCCCGACCCTAGGCGCAGAGGGGGGCCCAGGGGGGCGCACCAGCCCACCAGGGGATGGTTCCCCTCCCACTTAAACCCATGGGGCCCTCCGGGATGGGTGGCCCCACCCGGTGGACCCCCGGGACCCTTCCGGTGGTCCCGGTACAATACCGGTGAACCCCGAAACTTTCCCGATGGCCGAAACTTGACTTCCCATATATAATTCTTTACCTCCGGACCATTCTGGAACTCTTCGTGACGTCCGGGATCTCATCCGGGACTTCGAACAACTTTCGGTTTGCTGCATACTAATATCTTTACAACCCTAGCGTCACCGAACCTTAAGTGTGTAGACCCTACGGGTTCGGGAGACACGCAGACATGACCGAGACTGCTCTCCGGTCAATAACCAACAGCGGGATCTGGATACCCATGTTGGCTCCCACATGCTCCTCGATGATCTCATCGGATGAACCACGATGTCGAGGATTCAAGCAACCCCGTATACAATTCCCTTTGTCAATCGGTATGTTACTTGCCCGAGATTCGATCGTCGGTATCCCAATACCCCGTTCAATCTCATTACCGGCAAGTCACTTTACTCGTACCGTAATGCATGATCTCGTGACCAGACACTTGGTCACTTTGAGCTCATTATGATGATGCATTACCGAGTGGGCCCAGAGATACCTCTCCGTCATGCGGAGTGACAAATCCCAGTCTTGATCCGTGTCAACCCGACAGGCACTTTCGGAGATACCTGTAGTGCACCTTTATAGTCACCCAGTTACGTCGTGACGTTTGGTACACCCAAAGCACTCCTACGGTATCTGTGAGTTACACGATCTCATGGTCTAAGGAAAAGATACTTGACATTGGAAAAGCTCTAGCAAAACGAACTACACGATCTTGTGCTATGCTTAGGATTGGGTCTTGTCCATCACATCATTCTCCTAATGATGTGATCCCGTTATCAACGACGTCCAATGTCCATAGTCAGGAAACCACGACTATCTGTTGATCAACGAGCTAGTCAACTAGAGGCTCACTAGGGACATGTTGTGGTCTATGTATTCACACGTGTATTACGATTTCCGGATAATACAATTATAGCATGAATAAAAGACAATTATCATGAACAAGGAAATATAATAATAATCCTTTTATTATTGCCTCTAGGGCATATTTCCAACAGTCTCCCACTTGCACTAGAGTCAATAATCTAGTTACATTGTGATGAATCGAACACCCATAGAATTCTGGTGTTGATCATGTTTTGCTCGCGGAAGAGGTTTAGTCAACGGATCTGCGACATTCAGATCCGTATGTACTTTGCAAATATCTATGTCTCCATCTTGAACATTTTCACGGATGGAGTTGAAACGACGCTTGATGTGCCTGTCTTCTTATGAAACCTAGGCTCCTTGGCAAGGGCAATAGCTCTAGTGTTGTCATAGAAGAGAGTGATCGGGCCCGACGCATTGGGTATGACTCCTAGGTCGGTGATGAACTCCTTCATCCATATTGCTTCATGCGCTGCCTCCGAGGCTGCCATGTACTCCGCTTCACATGTAGATCCCGCCACGACGCTCTGCTTGCAACTGCACTAGCTTACTGCTCCACGATTCAACATATACACGTATCCGGTTTGTGACTTAGAGTCATCCAGATCTGTGTCGAAGCTAGCGTCGACGTAACCCTTTACGACGAGCTCTTCGTCACCTCCAAAAACGAGAAACATATCCTTAGTCCTCTTCAGGTACTTCAGGATATTCTTGACCGCTGTCTAGTGTTCCTTGCCGGGATTACTTTGGTACTTTCCTACCAAACTTACGTCAAGGCTTACATCAGGTCTGGTACACAACATGGCATACATAATAGACCTTATGGCTGAGGCATAGGGGATGACACTCATCTCTTCTTTATCTTATGCCGTGGTCGGGCATTGAGCCAAGCTCAATCTCACACCTTGCAATACAGGCAAGAACCCTTTCTTGGACTAATCCATATTGAACTTCTTCAATATCTTATCAAGGTATGTGCTTTGTGAGAGACCTATGAGGCGTCTCGATCTATCCCTATAGATCTTGATGCCTAATATGTAAGCAGCTTCTCCAAGGTCCTTCATTGAAAAACACTTATTCAAGTAGGCCTTAATGCTGTCCAAAAGTTCTATATCATCTCCCATCAAAAGTATATCATCTACATATAATATGAGAAATGCTACAGAGCTCCCACTCACTTTCTTGTAAACGCAGGCTTCTCCATAAGTCTGCATAAACCCAAACGCTTTGATCATCTCATCAAAGCGAATGTTCCAACTCCGAGATGCTTGCACCAGCCCATAAATGGATCGCTGGAGCTTGCATACCTTGTTAGCATTCTTAGGATCGACAAAACCCTCCAGCTGCATCATATACAGTTCTTCCTTAAGATAGCCGTTAAGGAATGCCGTTTTGACGTCCATCTGCCATATCTCATAATCATAGTATGCGGCAATTGCTAACATGATTCGGACAGACTTCAGCTTCGCTACGGGAGAGAAAGTCTCATCGTAGTCAACCCCTTGAACTTGCCGATAACCCTTAGCGACAAGTCGAGCTTTATAGATGGTAACATTACCATCCGCGTCCGTCTTCTTCTTAAAGATCCATTTGTTTTCTATCGCTCGCCGATCATCGGGCAAGTCTGTCAAAGTCCATACTTTGTTTTCATACATGGATTCTATGTCGGATTGTAAGGCTTCAAGCCATTTGTTGGAATCTGGGCCCGCCATCGCTTCTTCATAGTTCGAAGGTTCACCGTTGTCTAACAACATGATTTCTAGGACAGGGTTGCCATACCACTCTGGTGTGGAACGTGTCCTTGTGGACCTACGAAGTTTAGTAGCAACTTGATCCTAAGTACCTTGATCATCATCATTAATTTCCTCTCCAGTTGGTGTAGGCACCACATGAACATTTTCCTGAGCTGCACTACTTTCCGGTTCAAGAGGTAGTACTTCATCGAGTTCTACTTTCCTCCCACTTACTCCTTTCGAGAGAAACTCTTTTTCCAGAAAGGATCCGTTCTTGGCAACAAAGATCTTGCCTTCGGATCTAAGGTAGAAGGTATACCCAATGGTTTCCTTAGGGTATCCTATGAAGACGCATTTTTCTGACTTGGGTTCGAGCTTTCCAGGTTGAAGTTTCTTGACATAAGCATCGCATCCCCAAACTTTTAGAAACGACAGCTTAGGTTTCTTCCCAAACCATAATTCATACGGTGTCGTCTCAACGGATTTAGACGGAGCCCTATTTAAAGTGAATGTAGCTATCTCTAGAGCGTATCCCCAAAATGATAGCGGTAAATCGGTAAGAGACATCATAGATCGCACCATAACCAATAGAGTGCGATTACGATGTTCGGACACACCGTTACGCTGAGGTGTTCCAGGCGGCATGAGTTGTGAAATGATTCCACATTTTCTTAAGTGTGTACCAAATTCGTGACTTAAATATTCTCCTCCACGATCTGATCATAAGAATTTTATCTTTCGGTCATGTTGATTCTCTACTTCGTTCTGAAATTCCTTGAACTTTTCAAAGGTCTCAGACTTGTGTTTCATCAAGTAGACATACCCATATCTACTTAAGTCATCAGTGAGAGTGAGAACATAACGATATCCTCCGCGAGCCTCAACGCTCATTGGACCACACACATCAGTATGTATGATTTCCAATAAGTTGGTTGCTCGCTCCATTGTTCCAGAGAACAGAGTCTTGGTCATTTTGCCCATGAGGCATGGTTCGCATATGTCAAATGATTCATAATTGAGAGACTCTAAAAGTCCATCAGCATGGAGCTTCTTCATGCGCTTGACACCAATGTGACCAAGGCGGCAGTGCCACAAGTATGTGGGACTATCGGTATCAACTTTACATCTTTTGGTATTCACACTATGAATATGTGTAACATTACGTTCGAGATTCATTAAGAATAAACCATTGACCATCGGGGCATGACCATAAAACATATCTCTCATATAAATAGAACAACCATTATTCTCGGATTTAAATGAGTAGCCATCTCGCATTAAACGAGATCCAGATACAATGTTCATGCTCAAACTTGGCACTAAATAACAATTATTGAGGTTTAAAACTAATCCCGTAGGTAAATGTAGAGGTAGCGTGCCGACGGCGATCATATCGACCTTGGAATCATTCCCGACGCGCATCGTCACCTCGTCCTTCGCCAGTCTCCGCTTATTCCGCAGCTCCTGCTGTGAGTTACAAATATGAGCAACGGCACCGGTATCAAATACCCAGGAGTTACTACGAGTACTGGTAAGGTACACATCAATTACATGTATATCAAATATACCTTTAGTGTTGCCGGCCTTCTTGTCCCCTAAGTATTTGGGGCAGTTCCGCTTCTAGTGACCCTTCCCTTTGCAATAAAAGCACTCAGTCTCAGGCTTGGGTCCATTCTTTGACTTCTTCCCGGCAACTGGCTTACCGGGCGCGGCAACATCTTTGCCGTCCTTCTTGAAGTTCTTCTTACCTTTGCCCTTCTTGAACTTGGTGGTTTTATTGACATTCAACACTTGATGTTCTTTCTTGATTTCTACCTCTGCCGACTTCAGCATTGAAAATACTTCAGGAATAGTTTTCACCATCCCCTGCATATTGTAGTTCATCACAAAGCTCTTGTAGCTCGGTGGGAGCGACTGAAGGATTTTGTCAATGACCGCCTCGTCCGGGAGGTTAATGTCCAGCTGGACTGGCGGTTGTGCAACCCAGACATTTTGAGTATGTGCTCACTGATAGAACTATTTTCCTCCATCTTACAACTATAGAACTTGTCGAAGACTTCATATCTCTCGACCCGGGCGTGGTCTTGGAAAACCATTTTCAACTCCTCGAACATCTCATATGCTCCGTGTTGCTCAAAACGTTTTTGGAGCCCCGGTTCTAAGCTGTAAAGCATGCCGCAGTAAACGAGGGAGTAATCATCAGCACGTGACTGCCAAGCATTCATAACGTCTTGGTTCTCTGGGATGGGTGCTTCACCTAGCGGTCCTTCTGGGACATATGCTTTCTTGGCAGCTATGAGGATGGTCCTGAGGTTCCGGACCCTGTCTGTATAGTTGCTGCCATCATCTTTCAGCTTGGTTTTCTCTAGGAACACGTTGAAGTTCATATTGACATGAGCGTTGGCCATTTGATCTACAAGACATATTTTGCAAAGATTTTATACTAAGTTCATGATAATTAAGTTCATCTAATCAAATTATTTAATGAACTCCCACTCAGATTAGACATCCCTCTAGTCATCTAAGTGTTACATGATCTGAGTCGACTAGGCCGTGTCCGATCATCACATGAGACGGACTAGTCATCATCGGTGAACATCTCCATGTTGATTGTATCTTCCATACGACTCATGTTCGACCTTTCGGTCTCTGTGTTACGAGGCCATGTCTGTACATGCTAGGCTCGTCAAGTTAACCTAAGTGTTTTTGCATGTGTAAAACTGTCTTACACCTGTTGTATGTGAACGTAGGAATCTATCACACCCGATCATCACGCGGTGCTTCGAAACGACGAACTTTAGCAACGGCGCATAGTTAGGGGGAACACTTTCTTGAAATTATTATAAGGGATCATCTTATTTACTACCGTCGTTGTAAGTAAACAAGATGCATAAACATAATAAAGATCACATGCAATTATATAGTAGTGACATGATATGGCTAATATCATATAGCTCCTTTGATCTCCATCTTCGGGGCTCCATGATCATCTTCGTCACCGGCATGACACCATGATCTCCATCATCGTGTCTCCATGAAGTTGCTCGCCAACTATTACTTCTACTACTATGGCTAATGGTTTAGCAATAAAGTAAAGTAATTACATGGCGTTAAATCATTGACATGCAGGTCATACAATAATTAAGACAACTCCTATGGCTCCTGCCGGTTGTCATACTCATCAACATGCAAGTCGTGATTCCTATTACAAGAACATGATCTCATACATCACAATATATCATTCATCATTCATCACAACTTTTGGCCATATCACATCACAAAGCAATTGCTGCAAAAACAAGTTAGACGTCCTCTAATTGTTGTTGCCTCTTTTACGTGGCTGCAATAGGGTTCTAGCAATAACGTTTTCTTACCTATGAATAACCACAACGTGATTTGTCAACTTCTATTTACCCTTCATAAGGACCTTTTTCATTAAAACCGCTCCAACTAAAGTGGGAGAGACAGACACCCGCTAGCCACCTTATGCAACTAGTGCATGTCAGTCGGTGGAACCTGTCTCACGTAAGCGTACGTGTAAGGTCGGTCCGGGCCGCTTCATCCCACAATACCGCTGAAGCAAAATAAGACTAGTAGCGGCAAGAAAGTTGACAACATCTATGCCCACAACAGATTTGTGTTCTACTCGTGCAATAGAGAACTACGCATAGACCTAGCTCATGATGCCACTGTTGGGGAATGTTGCATAAAATAAAAAATTTCCTACGTTCACCAAGATCAATCTATGAGTTCATCTAGCAACGAGAGAGAGGAGTGCATCTACATACCCTTGTAGATCGCGAGCGGAAGCGTTCAAGAGAACGGGGTTGAGGGAGTCGTACTTGCCGTGATCCAAATCACCGGAGATCCTAGCGCCGAACGGACGGCACCTCCGCGTTCAACACACGTACGGTCAGCGTCACGTCTCCTCCTTCTTGATCCAGCAAGGGGGAAGGATAGGTTGATGAAGATCCAGCAGCATGACAGCGTGGTGGTGGATGCACCAGGGATCCGGCAGGGGTTCGCCAAGCGACTATGGGAGGAAGAGGTGTAGCAAGGGGGGAAGGGAGGCGCCAGGTGTCAGGGTGCGGCTGCCCTCCCACACCCCCTCTTTATATAGGGACCCCGGGGGGGCACCGGCCCTAGGAGATGGGATCTCCTAGGGGGGCGGCAACCAAGGGGGGAGACTTGCCCCCCAAGGCAAGTGGAGGCGCCCCCTCTCTAGGGTTCCCGACCCTAGGCGCAGAGGGGGGGCCAAGGGGGCGCACCAGCCCACCAGGGGCTGGTTCCCCTCCCACTTCAGCCCATGGGCCCCTCCGGGATGGGTGGCGCCACCCGGTGGACCCCCGGGACCCTTCCGGTGGTCCCGGTACAATACCGGTGAACCCCGAAACTTTCTCGATGGCCGAAACTCGACTTCCCATATATAATTCCTTACCTCTGGACCATTCCGGAACTCCTCGTGATGTCCGGGATCTCATCCGGGACTCCGAACAACTTTCAGTTTGCTGCATACTAATATCTTTACAACCCTAGCGTCACAGAACCTTAATTGTGTAGACCCTACGGGTTCGGGAGACACGCAGACATGACCGAGACTGCTCTCCGGTCAATAACCAACAGCGGGATCTGGATACCCATGTTGGCTCCCACATGCTCCTCGATGATCTCATCGGATGAACCATGATGTCGAGGATTCAAGCAACCTCGTATACAATTACCTTTGTCAATCGGTATGTTACTTGCCCGAGATTCGATCATCGGTATCCCAATACCTCATTCAATCTCGTTACCGGCAAGTCACTTCACTCGTACCGTAATGCATGATCCCGTGACCAGACACTTGGTCACTTTGAGCTCATTATGAAGATGCATTACCGAGTGGGCCCAGAGATACCTCTCCATCATGCGGAGTGACAAATCCCAGTCTTGATCCGTGTCAACCCAACAGACACTTTCGGAGATACCTGTAGTGCACCTTTATAGTCACCCAGTTACGTTGTGACGTTTGGTACACCCAAAGCACTCCTACGGTATCCGGGAGTTACACGATCTCATGGTCTAAGGAAAAGATACTTGACATTGGAAAAGCTCTAGCAAAACGAACTACACGATCTTGTGCTATGCTTAGGATTGGGTCTTGTCATCACATCATTCTCGTAATGATGTGATCCCGTTATCAACGACATCCAATGTCCATAGTTAGGAAATCACGACTATCTGTTGATTAACGAGCTAGTCAACTAGAGGCTCACTAGGGATATGTTGTGGTCTATGTATTCACACATGTATTACGATTTCCGGATAATACAATTATAGCATGAATAAAAGACAATTATCATGAACAAGGAAATATAATAATAATCCTTTTATTATTGCCTCTAGGGTATATTTCCAACAGGGAGCACCACTTGGAATTTGAGTCCATCTACCTACATGGGTTAGTTCTTACAAGGAAGAGCACTTGTGTATCCAAAAATGACAATCATGAAGCTCAACATAGAATTTGTCAAAGGATATGTTTGAATGGTTTCGTGCTTCCTTGTCTTTAACCACCTTTGTATAGAGACTTGGTGATGTAGAGATTGCTCAAGATGTGAGTAGGTTACAATCTCATTGAATTTGATTCAACCAAGTACCTACATGGGTTAGATAACATGCAAGAAGCAAATATGTCCAAAATATAAGATTTTCATCATAAGAGAAATATCAAGGATTAGTCATAACCTCATGTCTTGCATGTATCTAATGGAGTTTCTACTCCAAGTTTGAAGCATCTATGATGTTCAATTCTCCTCTCAACCTGCAAAACACTTTCTCATCAAGAGGTTTAGTGAATATATCCGCTAATTGCTTTTCGGTGCGAACATGCTTAAGATCAATGTCACCCTTAGCAACATGATCTCGAATGAAATGATGACAAACTTCAATATGCTTAGTTCGAGAATGTTGCACAGGATTATGACCAATTTTGATAGCACTTTCATTGTCACAAAGCAATGAAACATGTTTCACATATATCCCATAATCTTTAAGAGTTTGGGTCATCCAAAGTAATTGAGCACAACATGATCCAGCGGCAATGTACTCCCCTTCGGCGGTAGATAAGGATACCGAGTTTTGTTTCTTGGAGGACCAAGACACAAGAGATCTACCAAGAAATTGACAAGTACCCGAAGTGGACTTTCTATCAACCTTGTCTCCGGCATAGTCCGAGTCGGAGTAGCCAACAAGATAGAAAGAGGCCCTCTTAGGATACCAAATGCCAAAATTTGGTGTATGTATTAAGTATCTCACTATCCTTTTCACAGCCTTAAGATTACATTCTTTAGGAGCAGCTTGATATCTTGCACACATGCACACACTTAGCATAATATCGGGACGTGAAGGACATAGGTATAACAATGAACCAATCATAGAGCGATAAACCTTTTGATCAACCGGTTCACCACCTTTGGTCAAATCAAGATGTCCACTAGTAGGCATGGGTGTAGTCATACCTTTGTATTCTTGCATATTGAACTTCTTGAATAAGTCCTTAGTGTACTTCGTTTGAGAGACAAAAGTACCTTCCTTAGTTTGCTTGATTTGCAACCCAAGAAAGAATTTGGGTTCACTCATCATTGACATCTCAAACTTCTCCGACATTAGCTTTCCAAACTTCTCACTAAAATGAGGGTTAGTTGATCCAAATATAATATCATCAACATAAATTTGGCATACAAATAATTCTCCATTAACCCTCTTAGTAAAAAGTGTGGAATCAATTTTCCCAATTTCAAAGCCTTTTTCAATAAGGAACTTGGTCAAGCATTTATACCATGCTCTAGGAGCTTGTTTAAGACCATAAAGAGCTTTGTGAAGTTTGTAAACATGATTGGGTTTCTTAGGATTAACAAAGCCGGGAGGTTGCTTAACATAAACTTCCTCCTCTATTTCACCATTTAGAAAAGCACTTTTAATGTCCATTTGGTACAAGATAATATCATGGTGATTAGCATAGGCAAGTAAGATGCGAATAGACTCGAGTCTAGCAACGGGAGCATAAGTCTCACCATAGTCCATACCTTCGACTCGTGTGTAGCCTTGGGCGACGAGACATGCTTTGTTGCGAACAACTTGTCCATCTTCATCTTGTTTGTTGTGAAACACCCATTTGGTACCGATGATGTTGTGGTTGTTGTCGGGCTTCTCAACCAATGTCCAAACTTGGTTTATCTCAAAGTTGTGTAGCTCTTCATGCATAGCATTTATCCAATCCGGATCTTCCAATGCTTCTTCGACCTTCATAGGTTCAATGCTAGAGATGAAAAAATAGTTTTCACAAAAGTTAGCTAAACGAGTTTTAGAGCGAGTGATTCTCCCGATTTGAATATCATTGTAGATTTGCTCGACGGGATGGTCTTTAGCAATTCTTGCTCGAACTCGTGACAGCTTTTGCTTGGTTCTTGGTTGAACATCTTCTTCATCCTGTTCTTCTTCTTGGCCTTCTTCATTGTTGGGGTTGTCGTTCTCTTGTCGTGGTGGAGAAGGAGGTTGTTGACGTTCTTGATGCACTTCCTCGTTTTCTTCATCTTGGTGTGTCCCACTTGTGGATGCTTCCGTATCAACTCTTGGTTTACCTTGTCGTGAAGTAGAAGCTTCCACTTGGACGGACGAGGTACTCTCCTTCACCTCCGTTGGACGAACCTTGCCAATAGACAAGTCTTGGATTGCTTCCAAAGGATCTTTGTCTCCTACATCAATTGGAAATTGCTCTACTTGTGAGCCGTTAGATTCATCAAACTTCACATCTACCGTCTCTTCAACCTTTCGGGTGAAATTGTTGTAGACACGGTATGTGTGAGAGTTTGAGTCATAACCTAGTAGGAAACCTTCATGAGACTTAGAAGCAAATTTAGAACGACGATGCTTATCAAGAATGTAGCACTTTGAGCCGAATACTCGAAAGTATCCAACTTGGGGTTTGTTATCGGTGAGGAGCTCGTATGCCGTCTTGCCGAGTAGCTTGTGAAGATACAAGCGATTTGTTGCATGACAAGCTGTCTCAACCGCTTCTGCCCAAAAGTGCTTCGGTGTCTTGTACTCATCAAGCATCATTCTCGCCATTTCGATGAGCGTTCGGTTTTTCCTCTCAACAACTCCATTTTGTTGAGGTGTGTACGTAGCCGAGAACTCGTGTGAAATCCCTTCTTCATCAAGAAAGGTGTCCACATTTGCGTTCTTGAACTCCGTTCCGTTGTCGTTGCGAACTTTCTTGATCTTCACTTCAAATTGATTTTGGGCCTTCCTAGCGAAGTTCTTGAAGATCTTTTGGACCTGCGATTTATCATCGAGAAAGAACACCCACGTAAATCTTGAAAAATCATCAACTATAACTAGACCAAAAGAATTTCCATCGAGACTCTTGTAAGAGTTGGGACCAAAAAGATCCATGTGAAGTAGCTCGAGTGGCCTCCTTGTGGTCATGATGTTCTTCACGGGATGCCTTCCTCCAACCTGTTTACCTGCTTGACAAGCACTGCAAAGTCTATCCTTATCAAAAATGACATCGTTAACACCAAGGATATAATTCCCTTTAATAAGCTTGTCAAGGTTTCTCATGCCAATGTGACCTAGTCGTCTATGCCATAACCAACCTTTTAAGGATTTAGCAATGAAGCAAGTTTTAGGTTGGGCCTTTTTAGTGAAATCAACAATGTAAAGATCACCTCTACGTATACCGGTAAAGACCATTTCATGATTGTCTCGACGAAACACTTGGCAATCAACTTCAGTAAATAAGACATTGAAACCAAAGTCAGCAAGTCTAGATACTAAAAGTAAGTTGTATCCAAGAGATTCAACGAGCATAACATTTTGTATGGAGCTATCATGTGATATGGCCACCTTACCGAGGCCAACCACCTTACCCTTTGAGTTGTCACCGAAAGTGACATACTTTCGAGGACTATCATTATCAGCAAGCTCACGAAACGTGTCTTTATCTCCGGTCATGTGATCGGTACATCCACTATCAAGAACCCATTCCTTTTCTCATGACATATATCCCCGAAGATTTTCCATAAGACCAAAGTGTCTCATTGCATCATCAAGATCGAAGTCACTTTCATCATCCTGGTCATAGTATCCATATTCAACGTCGTCATGTGGTGGATCAAATCCTAGAGAGGGTGATTTGTTAGAGTGAGTTTGACAATGATCTTGTCTATGAATTTTTATAGCTTCGGAAATAATGTCACTAATAATACCAACATTTCCTTTGGCACGCATGAGGCTTGTAAGCTCAAATAGACGATCACCAAACATAGGATCACTAGTATTCATCTTACTCAAAGCAATAGATTTATGGAGAATTTCATCAAGATTTTTCAAAGAATAATCTGGAAATCGTTCCTTAAGAAATTTCCATATAGTGTAGGCACACTTGAAAGTAGGCAAACATCCAATCAAGTTTCTAGGCAATCCTCTAATGATAAGTTCGGCAGTTCTAAGATTCCTAACCATGTCAATTGACTCATCATGGGTAGGATGCATAGGATCAACATGAGGTGCACAAGGGCTAGCAATGTACTTGGTCAAATGATATTGATTAAAAATTACAAGCATCTCATTTTTTCACTCATGAAACTACTCTCTGTCAAGTATAGGCACTCTATGTCTAAGACTCCCCAAAGTAGACTCATCCATATTCCTCTAATGATGATTAAACCAAGGCAATGGAGACCAATGCTCTGATACCACTTGTAGGACCTTGACAAGAGGTGTCTAGAGGGGGATGATTAGACACTAAATACCAAAGTTGCAGTTTTCAGGATTCTTTAAGTTTAAGTGGGGTTTAGGCACAAATTTAACATTCACAACATATAGCAAGCAAGCATGCAAAAAGTATATGAGCAACGAAAAGTAAAGCATGCAACTTGCAAGAATGTAAAGGGAAGGGTTTTGGAGGATTCAAACGCAATTGAAGACACGGATGTTTTTGGCGTGGTTCCGATAGGTGGTGTTATCGTACATCCACGTTGATTGAGACTTCAACCCATGAAGGATAACGGTTGCGCGAGTCCATGGAGGGCTTCATCCAAGAAGGGTCCACGAAGAAGCAACCTTGTCTATCCCACCATGGCCATCACCCACGAAGGACTTGCCTCACTAGCGGTAGATCTTCACGAAGTAGGCGATCTCCTTGCCCTTACAAACTCCTTGGTTCAACTGCACAATCTTGTCGGAGGCTCCCAAGTGACACCTAGCCAATCTAGGAGACACCACTCTCCAAGAACTAACAAATGGTGCATTGATGATGAACTCCTTGCTCTTGTGCTTCAAATGATAGTCTCCCCAACACTCAACTCTCTCTCATAGGATTTTGATCTGATGGGAAGAAGATTTGAGTGGAAAGCAACTTGGGGAAGGCTAGAGATCAAGATTCATATGGTAGGAATGGAATATCTTAGCCTCAACACATGAGTAGGTAGTTCTCTCTCAGAAATAGGATGCTGGAAGTGTAGGTTCAGTCTGATGGCTCTCTCCACGAATGAAGAGGAGGTGGACGGGTATATATAGCCTCCACATAAAATCTAACCATTACACACAATTTACCAAACTCGGTGGGACCGAATCAACAAACTCGGTCGGACCGATTTAGCAAATTTAGTGGCCGTTAGGATTTTCGGTGGGACCGAAATGCAACTCGATAGGACCGATATGGTTAGGGTTAAGGCATAACGTAATCTCGGTGAGACTGATTACACAAACTCGGTGAGACCGATTTTGGTAATTAGCTAACCAGAGAGTTGGTCAGGCAAACTCGGTGGGACTGATTACTCAAACTCGGTGGGGCCGATTTTGGTAATAAGTTAACCAGAGAGTTTGCATTGTAATCTCGGTAGTACCGATTGCTCAAACTCGGTAAGACTGATTTTGATAATGGACATACATAGAGAGATTACAATCCCATCTCGGTGAGACCGAGATCCCTACCAGTGAGACCGATTTGCCTAGGGTTTGTGGCAGTGGCTAAGACATCCAAACTCGGTGGCGCCGGATAGAAAGAATCGGTATGGCCGATTTTGGTTTTAGGTTTAGGACATATGTGTGGAAGTGGGAAAGTAGTTGAGGGTATTTGGAGCATATCACTAAGCACTTGAAGCAAGAGGCTCATTAAGCAACACCTCATCCCTCCTTGATAGTATTGGCTTTTCCTATAGACTCAATATGATCTTGGATCACTAAAATGTAAAATGAAGAGTCTTGAGCTTGAAGCTTTAGCCAATACTTTGTCCTTAGCATCTTGAAGGAGTTCCCACATCCTTTAGTCCATGCCACTCCAATGTTGAACTTGTCTGAAATATACTAGACAAAAGTGTTAGTCCAACAAGAGATATGTTGACATTAATTACCAAAACCACCTAAGGAGCACTTGTGCTTTCATAGGAAGATCAAAAGTGACATGACTATGCTTATACATCCAGTCAGCTCCAAGAGTGAGATCATATCCTGTAAGTTTCAACATTCTGAAATCAGATACTAGTTCCACTCCCTCGATAGTGTACTTGGTGTTGCAAAGAGAAAAATCACTGTATAATTTGCCCCCATTTGCTACAGTCACTTGGACCTGTTTTACTGGTGTTGCAGGGCAACCAGATTTGGCTGCCAGAGCAGGGGAAATGAAAGTTGTGGTGCTTCCACTATCTACTAAAGCAAGGCCCACTGTGTTTCCAATCTAGACTTGTAATGTAAAAGTGTTTTTCTTTTTGTCTTCAGGAATTCTTGTAGCTGCATGCATGGAGATTTTGATTTCTTGTGTATCAGGAGGTTCTTCCTCCACGTCAGATGATTCCCCTTCTGCATCCACTATGTAAATAATGTCAGGGTTGTCCACTTGTGCTTGCAATGCTTGAATTTGAGCTTTTTGTGACATCTTGCACACCTGCTTGTGTCCTAGGAACCATGGTTCCCTGCATTTGTAGCAAATGCCCTTTTCTCTGGCCTGTTGAATTACAATAGCAGGAGAAGTGCTCACGGGAAGTACATGTTTAGACAGTTCCCCTGGAGTACTTTTTCTGTAGTTAGGTGCATAAGATTTTTGTGTAACAGCAGGAGGACAAGATTTTTCAATTCTTCTGGCTAGCCACATGGCTTTTGTCATGTTAGGAGGTTCTAAACATTCCAGATGACTTTGGATGTAAGGGTTGAGGCCTGCAATGAAACTATGCATGTAATAGTCATCTGGTACTGCAGGGTTGTCCCTCCTCATTAAGTTCATCTGCTGTTCAAACTCTATTATATAGTTGTCAACTAAAGCTTGCTGAGTTAATTTTTGGAAGGCTTTCACATTTTCACATACAGAAGTTATTGCAAATCTCTGTGTGATTGCAGAGCAGAACTTGTGCCAAGGAGTGTGACAAGCAATGTACCCAGTTCCTCTCCACCATTGGACAGCATGCCCCTTTAAATAAGAAACTGCTATCTCAGTTCTCTGTTCAATGGGAGTTCTTGCAACAGAAAAATACTGCTCGATGTTCTAAATCCATGAGTCTGCATCTGTTCCATCAAATTCGGCGATGTTTAACTTTGCAGGTTTGACACTCAGGAGGTTTCTTCTTACTTCAGGTGTATAGGGTCTGTTTTTGTCCCTTCTGACCTCTGCTTCAGGTAGTTCTTCTACAGTCATCAAGTGTTTTGTAGCTAGAGCCTGTTGCTGCTGGGATGTGTGGAATTCCTGTTTGTTAGTAGTGTGGTTTGGGTGTCTGTAGGGACCTTTTGGGGTGCCATCCATATTAAGTTCTCTTCCAGTTGCTTTGTCCACCAGCACAGCCGATCCCATGATTGCAGGGTCTTGTTTGTCTGCAGGAAACTGATTGTTAGGTAACTGCTTTGGCCGCCCTGGAGGAACAGCCGTGCTTCCCTGCCCTGATAATGGATCAGGTCTTTCTTCTTCTTCCTCATCCTCCTCCACTGACTGTTCTGCAGTTAACTTCAGCAAGGTGGTCTGAATTTTCTTGAAATTCTTCTGTATGCTGGCAAAATTTTTGTTCACCGAATCTGTGAAATGATAAAATTCCTTTCTATCGTCTTCTATTTCTTGCCTGGGTGTTTTGATGTCCAGTTGCAGAGATTCCAGTTCCAAACACGCAGTATCTTGCATCTCCCCTGCCATGTCTTCAGGGTTGGTGTTGGGCATTACTTGCAAATCTGGACCAAGGACGAAGCTTGTGAGGAACGGAAAGGGATTTCACACCGTTTGCCCGGAACCCAACCACTCTGGTTCGATCTCGCCCATCAGATCGGAAAAAGAACCAAGTCATCAAGGGAAAACAGCACTGAAAGGGAGGGTTGGGTGGGATTTTACACTGAAGAAATTTTCTTCAGGAACCACGACTCCACCTCTCTGCTGCCGATCGATTCACCGCCGCCAATCGCCGCCGAACACCGCCGCCGCGCTAGATCGGAGGTCAGATCGGATCTGGGCTTAAATCCCGCCTCCAAGGACTACAACCTACGCTCTGTATACCACTTGACAGGCCCTAGTGGTGGTTGTCTCTGAAATTGCAAGAGATCGAAGGAAAAACAAGCAATTCGGTGGGGAATTTGAGGATTGATCCACTCAGATCCAAAGCAAGGTAGCTAGGGTTTTCGCCAGCCGGAACACGACGGCTGCAAGGGCCAAGCCCAGATTAATCCAGAATGCCCTCTCCGCAAGCCGGAGAGGGGATTATAAAGAAAAATTTAGAGTAAAAGTAGAGAGTGACATGTTCGACAGGTAAAAGATAGCGCGGTAACTTTTAAAAAGTAGGTCGCGGGCCGTCCAGATGGAGATCGATGGCTGTGGGCACACTTTAATCGGCAAAGCGGTAAGTTCTCCTCCGAGTCGTCAGATCACGGATCGACGGTCGTAGCTTCTCCAGGCAATAGCTGATGGTACTGTGGCTCGTCATATGAACTGCTACAGTTGGCGGGCCTGACAGATGGCGGCGCAGACAGCTTACCACCGCTAGCAGCGGCTGCGGCGTAGTTGTGCTCGTGAGATGTTTGTTGAAATGCCAAGTAGAGAGGGGAGGAGAAAGAAGAAGAATGCTGACATGCGGGTCCTGCATGTTTAAATCATCTAAATCGGCCATTTCCCGAGAATGGTAGGTTTTATTCACGAAAATAAAAAAATTAGTAGTTCTTGATCAGTTTTTTAGAAGTGATAGTTTCGTGGGATGGTAACCCCTAAAATGATAGCTTTTTGTCAATCACTCAAGATTGGTGGGTCAATTTTTCTGCAACAACATCCTCAACTGTCCCTAAAATGATAGTTTTTTGTCAATAACTCAAGAATGGTGGGTCAATCTTTCTGCAACAACATCCTCAACTGTAAAGCAATGGCGTCCCTCACAATGCTCATTAATTAGATCACTAAATGGCCGTGTGTTTTGACAATAGAGCAAGCCGACGGCCATCTTTCAAGGCCATCAAAAACTTGACCAAGCTTTGGATCTCGGCGGATGCAAATTTTCTTTTTGGAAAACAATGTACCAGGAGAGTAATTCCATGCTTATCGTGAGTGGGCCTCGCGGCCTTGTAATTAAATAGATGAGGCAAAATTTTTGCCTCTGTTTAAAAAAAAAACATGCTTGCTCTAGAAACAGAACCTGTTTCTACGGCCAACCATACTCTGCATTACCGAAAAAGGCTTTTGCCCCCCTTTATATATAAAGCAAAGATCATCATCATCTGATACAAATGCACGCCACCACAACACACGCACACATCCAAGACCGAATACATAGGCGCTGAGCGCAGCAACACCACCCCTAGCACTATCGCGAAGAGACAAAACCGCATACGACGAACCGTGGGCCTCTAAGACGGTGCCTCAGGAAGGAGGCGACACCGGTGCGCCGCCACCGCCCGATCCGAAGATCAGAGTTTCCCCTGGAACCACACGAAGGGCAGCAAGAGCCGCGACGACGCCTTGAAAAAGGGAACGAGCTCGTCGTCGTCGGTCCGTCAAAGATAGAACGGGTTTTCACCCCGGCCAACACTCACCACCACCGATCGCCACACCCCGGCTACCACGCTGCCACACGGCCATGGCCACTCGGCAGCACCAAGCCACGGGCTCTGCCCATGAGCACCGCGAAACCACCCCCAGGACCGCCGCCCCGGCATCCAAGACCTTGACACCACCTCATCGAGATCCGTCGCTACCCCAACGAAAGAGACGAGTGGGGAGATCACGCCTTTCCCACCCCTGGGCAGCCCCAGCGCCGAGACACAATAGGCCGCCCAAACCGGGCCTCCATCGACTTGTCCTGCAGCACCGGGCGCGAGACGAGCTAGGTCCTGCGGCACCATGTGCGAGACGAGGTCGGTCCTGCTGCATCGTGCGCGAGACGAGCTCGGTCCTACAACACCGTGCGCGAGACGAGGTCGGTCCTGCCACACCGGACGCGCGACGAGCGATGGACCGCAGCTGGGAGCGGGCCAGCCCTTCGACGGAAGTAGAGCCTGGACGCCGAGAAGATGAAGCGAAGGTCGACACGGTCCGACCGCAGACGAGCCGACGCCGGAAGCCGGCCGTCGCCGCAGGCGGAGCCGCCAAGCCACCGTGTAGCCGCCACGCCAGCGAGAGGCCACCGCCCATGTGCCGGACCTCCCCGCGCTGCCGCCCACGGCCGGAGCAACAACCACACCAAGTTGCTGCCCAACCCGCGCCGCCCACCCCGATCCCTAGCCAGATCCAGGACAAGCGCCCACCCCCCTCCATCTGCCACAACCCACCTCCGGCCCCGACCAAACAAAGGAGAGGCAAGCCGAGACCCATCCGCTGCGCCGCCATCTACGCCACCAGACCACGACGAGGACAACCGCATGCAGCCCGCCGCCCGCACACACCGCGACTGGATCCAGCCGCCAGCCTTCACCACGTGGCCGTGCATCACCAGGACGTGGCCCGTCGCGCCACCACCAGCGTCGGTGCGATGCCGCGTGGAGGAGCCCCACGGGAGCGCCACCACCCAGTCCGGAGCTGTCGGCCCGCGCCGGCCACCCCGCACGAAGGGACGAAAGGGGCCCCGCCGCCGTCGGCGGCGACCGGGCTTCGCCCGGCCCCGGCCTTTGGCGGCGGCGAGGGAGGAGGAGGCGGAAGGAGGGGGGCGCTGGCGGCGGTGGTTAGGTCGCCCGTGGGAGCGACGCGGGAGGGGATAAGGTTTCCTTTTTCGAAGCCTCTTCAGATTTAATGGTTATATCCGCTAATTGTTCTGTTGTCCATACTCTGCATTATGAAGAGGAACTCTGGATCTCATTTATTTTAGAGCGAATCTTGAATATTTGTCTAAAATAGATCATGTATTGGTCGTGTATTAGGTCAACCGAACTCTTCGAGATGCGCGTGTTTTTCAGCAGCATCACAGCACTCTGTACTTCAAGGAACACTACGTCCATGGTATTGTATGCATCGGAACAACTGCACTGACCAAGATTAAACTTCTCAACAAGTGCTTTCGGCCATACAACAGTTTATTCCCTACTTTTATTGGAAGCACGGCGCGTTTTGAGACATTACAAAAAGAAGTTCACAACCACTAGTCGACAGATGCATGCAGAGTTTCACTTGTGATGTGTTTTGCTAGGTGGCTTGACGATCAGGACGGGACAAGAGGCGTGATGGACGAGGTAGTCGCTGACGCTGCCCTGCAATACACCAGAGCAGAGAGTCAGCCGTGCACTCTCCCGCCACGGCGTGGCTTGATGATCTATGGAGTTTTATTAGCATATTATGCTTGTAAGCAACGTGACTATTGTCTCAGTAATAAAGGTTGCTCTCATAGTAAAGAAGCAGGAAGAAATAAAAAACAACTGTGTTTTTTTAAGCATTAGAATTTTCTTAAATGTATACTGATCGAGGAGGCAAGTTGACTAACTATTTCATTTCTTTCAGCCATGCATGCACAAAGGGAAAAGCAAAAGAGGAGGTAAGTTTTTTTTTTAGGGAAAAAGAGGACTTTTTTTAGAATCAAAAGAGCAGTTAAGTTGCAAAGGGAAGACAGGAAAGCCCATAACGTGACTCTGCAAGGCCTGCTACGAGCTCTCAGTTTCGGCCCAAACCAGCAGCGGCTGGCATTGCGGGATATCAGAAGAGAAGGCAACAGGTTTAGTCCCACATCGCGGACGGAGAAGCGACGCTTAGGAAGGATGGCTATAAAACGAGACCCAGCTCAATGCTACAACTCATACCTTTCTCGGCCTTTTGGCTAAGATCAAGTGTAGTATCTGTTCTTATCAGTTTAATATCTGATATGTGGATCAAGTGTCCACAATGATATTAAATTTATTTTTTATGGGGGAGAGTCCACCACGGTAGCTTGCTGCCAGGGCTCTCACGTGTCGCCCAGGCGTTGCACTATTGCCTGGCTTGGCGCACCCCAACCAAATCAAAGCATTAAAATTTTGAAATTGGTGGGAGTTCATTTTAATTTGCAACGCATTGAAGAAAGAGCGAAGCTAGTTCAGCGCACATAGTTTGAAAACGGCAGAAATTTTGAGGATCTTAGGTTCTGCCAGTGAAGTAACTATTCTTCCCTACAATCTGATATCGAAGATGCTCACGCGTGGTAATCTTGCACGTAGTACGTACCTCTTGATCATGCCCAGGCCGCGGCTGCCGAGGACGAGGAGGTCGGCGTGCATGTCCTCCACGGCGCGGCAGATGGCCTCCTTGGCGTCGCCCTCCACCACCGCCGCCGTGGCGCTCGCCTGCTTCTGCCTGCAGAGGTTGAGCGCGACGGACACGACTCGCCGGGAGTTCTCCTCGTGCGTCTTCCTCACGGCGTCCACCGCCGCGGGCGGGACGTACTGTAGGCCTGCTTCCGCAGGCGCAAACGAGTTCCGTCAGTTAGCGTGAGCGTGCCATGTGGGTATACGTACGTGTGCGTGTGAGCTAGCTTGGTGTAGAGGACAGGCGGTACCGTGCCCGGCGACGGGGTAGGCGAAGTGGTCGGCGTGCGGCTGGACGTGGAGGACGACGACGGACGCGCCGGGGTGGGGCCGGACGACGTTGTCGAGCGCCCACGACAGCGCGTGCAGGCTCTCCTCGCTCGCGTCCACCGCCGCCACCACCTTCATCGTCGCGCCCTCTGCTCCTCCGGCTCCGGCACCAGGCGCCTCGCCGCTCGCCATGGCCGCGGCCTCGGCGCTCACCTCCTCCATGACGATGCCTTCACTCACTCGAAGTAAGACCAGTACTGACACTGTGACACAGCCTGGAGCGAGCACATCGACTGTTGGCTCCTATAAATATCAGCACCGACGGGTGGTAATAAACGCGGCGTTTGGCTGTGTTGGGCGGCGGCACGACATGGGATAGATACGGCGGGTTTCAACTCGTAGCTCGGTGCGGTGCGTAGATATCTTGTCTTCGTTGCGCGTGGCAGCCATGTCCACGCTAGCGGCCTCCAGGCGAGGTGGCGACACCTGCCGCTCCTCCGGTTCCGGTGCGCCAGCGCGTCCCCCAACCCCAAGTCCCAACGCACCAGCGTGTCCTCTCTCTTCTGTGGCTTGGATGACGTGATACTAGATGAACCTTTCAGGATGAATATCACGATTCACGGGGAGCACCAAAAGGTTAAATCATGCCCAAAACCAAAATTGAACAACATAACCGCATCGAAATCAGTATTCAGGGCATACAGAACAGCTAAAATACAGTTGTTTCTCCCTCTAGAAACGCACTCCTGAGCCATCAACCAACCAAACAGTGATTGGACCTTGGGAGACACACAAGTGCTATTAAAGCACAACTCATTTTCTCTCAAGTAGTATAACCTTCTAGGACCATACAGCGGTTCACAATTGCCAGCTTCTGTTTCCTGATCATATACCCATAGCACCCTTAGCCTCTTCCCAACGAATATGGTGAACTGAACTAGTACCACACTGCAGCTCTACGGCAAAGACCAATTCCCAGCCTTGAACTTCGAATAGAAGGCGGATTTCCTTGAAACCACAAAGAACACTGCATGCAGAAATTAATGGGAGTTCTTATTTGCACTGAACAATGGCATGCGTTTTATCCGTAAGAATGTGAAACTATACATGGATTGAAGGAACGCACCAGGTACCGCGGGGATGATGTAGTCTTTATGCTGCAGCGCTTCCTGAAGAGTTTTCCCTTCTCTTACTTTGATCCACTTACCGGATGAGCCCTGGCCTGCACACATTGAAATGGAATACAACTTCTTATCAGTGCAGCATAGGAGCATCATAGCATATGTTGCAGTGAAAGTAGTTCTGCTAATGGCAGATTAGATATGTTACATACTGAGATTGACAGGATCACAGCATCATTAGAAATTTCGAAAAAGAGAATGCTAGCACCGTGAATCACACCGTGCTGTCTTTTTAACTGTACTGTATGTAAATGTAGAGAAAAAACCTACAGAATATGTTTTACATACTTGGGGATATAGCTGTGCTGCCCTTGACAGTACCATGTTCTCCATCTTCCCCATCAAGGCTTTCTGGGAGCGACCCTGAGTCGACAGTTCCTTCCAGAAGATATTTTAACAATTGACTTCTGGAAAACGGTGTGCCATCACCAGCCTAGTGCATCAAATGGAATAATCAGTTAACCAGCAGAGCAATGAAATGGAACTAGAAAGTTTTTCTATCCTGAAGCTGCGTCAAAGTACTGACAATGGTGTGTTGACTGTAATACTAGTTGTGAATGAAAGAGCAAAAATCCTACAAATTTGTGAAATTTCAAGATAACTTCAAAAACTGGACTGAATGATGCTAAGGCTGATCAATATGATAGCATTGAAATCTGAATTGTCAATAACTCATAGTTTTCTCACATGAGTCTGACACTGTTAAAATTGGTAAATGATAATGCTACAATTTTCAGAATGTTGCCACAGAGGCTAGAGCTATCATCTCGATATTCTATTGCCAGATAATCCATTTACCAACAACACTTAACTACTTTAGTGTAGCAATAACATAACTTATATTGCATCCCCCAACACTTAACTACTTCAGTGTAGCAAAAAGGTATGGATCGAAAAAACTTGGCCCAGTGAAAAATAAATCAGAAGGACAATGTCTGTAGCATATACACATCACAGAGGCATCAGTGTTCTGTTTTACTGTTCTATGAAGCATGTTCCTAATGCCATTTAAAAGAAAATCTGACATCTGTAGGTGCTAGCACTTTGCAGAAGGTAGATGTTAACACTCAAGTAGTGACAGTTATGTCGACTGTATACTAGTTGTAAATGAAGGAGCAAACATCCTACAGAATTGTTAAATTTCAAGATAACTTCAAAAACTGGACTGTATGCTTCTGCTAACGATGATCAAAATGATGACATTGAAATCTGAATTTTCAATAGCTCCTAGTTTTCTCACATGAGTCTGCCACTTCTAAAAATTGGTAAAAGGACCTACAATTTTCAGAATGTGGCCACAAAGGCTAGAGTTACCATCTTGACATTCTACAATGTGTGTAGTATATACACATCACAGGGGCATCAATGTTTTGTTTTCATGTTGTATGAAGAGGTTGTGACTCATGCCTCGTGACATTTAGATACAGAAAATTTGACCATCTGTAGGCGCTAGCACTTTGCAGAAGGTACATCCTTACAGGTTAACCCTCAATTAAAATTCGAAGTGTGTAAACAAACCTGACAATACAACTCAATAGCGTCCCTTGTGTAAGCGTGGTTCTCATCCCATGGCAAAGGTGGAGAACTTGCTGAGAACATGTTTGATAGTTAAGGATAACAGGAATTCAAGAAACCAAGTAATGTATCTGTGTTCTATTCATTCCTCCTTCTTCCTTTTGTGATGAAAGTATATATGCATATTCGTGTACATACTATCAGAAAAAGTATCATGTAACTTTCCAAGGATATGAGATCAAGGTGCTCCGAGAACATATCAGTCTCCGGAAAATCCTCGATAAAGTCACTCGACATGACCTCTGGGTAGAGCAGAAGAACCGGCCAGTGGAGCACGCCCTGCTCATCCAGCTTCGGCTTCTTTACCCCGGTCAGCTCCTGGTACGCTGCCTTCCCCAGCCTCAGCCCTCTCTTCTCTATAGCAGCAGCAAGGTCCTATATGCATCTAATACAGTCAATCACACACATCCGAAAACAATAAGGCAAAACTCAACTCCCAATTTGGAACACAGAAGAGACCTTTGCTGCGGATATGGCCTGTGCAACCTTGGCCCTTTTAAGATCTCGCTCGCGCTGCTGCGCCTCCACCTGCGCGAGGAATTTCTTGAGCTCCTCGTTGGCGGGGTCCTGCTCGAGCCCCCGCCGGCAGAAGGACGCCGCCTCCGGTAGCAGGTCGAGGGCAAGCGCGGCCTTCGCCGCCCGGTAGTGCGCCTGGCTACACGAAAATGTCACACATCACACGCCGGTCTCTTCACCAAATCCGACAAATTGGAGCAGGAGAGGCGTAATCTAGAGCGCGCAAGCGAGCAAGCGTGCGGACCTTGAGGTTGGAGGGGGAGAGGCGGACGGCCTGCTCGGCGTCGTCGAGGGCGCGGCGATGGTTGCCGAGGAGGAGGTTGACGTGCGCGCGGTTGGCGAAGAGGACGGAGGCGTCGGGGTTCGGGGCGGCGACGGCGCCCATCTGGGCGATGGCCTTGGTGTAGCAGTCGACGGCGTCGGGGTAGTGCTTCCGGCCCTTCTTGACGAACTGGTTGCCCTCCTCCCTGTACTCGCGCGCCGCCGACTCCTTGATGGCGGCGATGGCGTCCAGGTCGGCCTTCTCGCCCTCCGTCAGGGGCTCCGACCCGGGCTCCATCAGCAGCGCCATGCCGTCGGCCAAGGTGCTCTCGGTGGATTGGCGGCGCCGCCTCTTGGCTTCTTTCCTCTCCTGTGCTGTCCCCGCCGCCGCTTCCGGTGTTTCTAGTGGGCTTCGGGAAGGGTTTGTGCTCCGTCCAAATAGGCTTCCGTAGATGCATCTACAAGGTTGCGGTGTTAAAATGGTTCTATTGCATATCTCATCACAAGGAGCCTGTAGCTCAGTGGATAGAGCGTCCGCTTCCTAAGCGGAAGGCCGTAGGTTCGACCCCTACCTGGCGCGTTAATTTTAATTTTTGGGTCGGTTTCTGCATTTTTTGGTTAAATGATGATTCGGAAACAAGCTGTTTGTTTGAAAAAAAATTGCAGTAATTTTCACCCTCCGGTTGGTGCCAAATAGCAGTGAATGGACCGAACTGATGGGTTGCTATCCGGTTTTTTTTTTCAAAAATATTTTCAACATCCATATACCTCGGGGCTGAAGCCAGGGGATTGGCGCTCTAACCAGTAAACATGAACAAAAATGATATATTATAAACTGCTCCTACTTG
Source organism: Triticum timopheevii (assembly GCA_963921465.1). Classification (NCBI taxonomy): domain Eukaryota; kingdom Viridiplantae; phylum Streptophyta; class Magnoliopsida; order Poales; family Poaceae; genus Triticum; species Triticum timopheevii. The sequence goes on from OY997270.1 coordinate 516,537,192, forward strand.
GTTTCCATGGGTTTTATTCAAATTGTTTTTAGCAGACTTATTACTCCTAAACATTGGCGAAAAGCTTAACACGGATGGCACCCCAACGGAGTCTATTGTGTGGACTCGAAGAGAGTACGTGCCTTTCCTGCTGTAAACTCCAGCCATTGAGCTAGCGATCTATTCTCACAACACTCTTACTCCTTAAGGTTGAAGAGTTACATCTCTATCTCCGGCCAGAGTTTTTTTACAAGGACATCATAACTTTCATGTCATAGAGTAGATGTGAAATAAAAGTGAACAATAGAGAAAGTACATTAGTGAGAGTGCACAAGATATGTTAATTAAAGATGTGAACTCATTTGGCCACATTGGTATCAAGAGTTTTAAGAAGCAAACCCCGTCGTCGATCATGAGGACCACTGTTCGCTTAAATTCTCGAAGAGCTTTGGATGCTAGCAATTGGTGTGGCTAATCCGGGGGCAGTCTTGTATTCGCCAAATCTGAATTAGTCGGTTGCCCATAGAGCATTTCCACATGAGATGTATGCCACATTGGTATCAAGAGTTTTAAGAAGCAAACCATGTCGTTGGTCGTGAGGACCACTGTTCGCTTAAATTCTTGAAGAGCTTTGGGTGCTAGCAGTTAGTGTGGCTAATCCGGCGACAGTCTTGTATTCACCAAACCTGAATTAGTTGGTTGCCCATAGAGCATTTCCACATGAGATGTATGCCATAAACATTACATGATTTTATCGATGAGATTGAGATGAACCAAATAACACATGGGGCACAACTGCCACATTTATTCAACATGTATGTAGTAGCACTGAATAGAAATTATTACATGCTTATATTATCGATGAGATGCAGATGTCCTGAGTAACACAAGGGTGACTGCCGCCATACAAAGTGTTGCATGAGTGCTTGTATTTTTGCGTTATGCACAAGTCCTCCTCGAGCTAGTGTGCTCTTCCCTTTTTGCATGACTGATGCAGAGGACAGACGCTTACAACAAGAATGCAATGACCGATGCAGGACACTTATGACTAGAATGCAATTGTATTCTTCAAGAAGGGTGGGATCAGGAGGTAGCGACATGACCTCTTCATGAGCATGTTGCACCAAAGCAATTGCCTCGTGGTGGAGGAGGAAGATCACGTGGAACTACGAAAAACCAACTTGAGAAGACTTGCTCCAACAGGCATGTAGATTGGGGCGACAACCATCCCTTTTGTCCGAGGGCCAAAGGTCAGGGGCCAAGTGTGAACGTCGAAGACCGAGGCGTAGCACTAGGGCATCAAGTGCAAGGCCATGATGTTGGTGCCAAAGACCACTACGAAGTGCAGAGGCCCGTTGTGGAGCCTTTAGGCAGAGGACCGAAGGCGGCACGCGCCGCGACTCTTACTCATCTGCGTTAGAGTAGCTAGCTAGTAGCTTATATGTGTCGGGTAATAATACATCCAACCATAGGTTGTAGCTTATTGCCATGTTAGCCAATAGCCGACATCTATAGTATTCCCTCCAGTATATATATATCGCTAATGATAATCAACGGGCGTTTGCTAGGAGGGATGCCAATTGCGAACATTTCGATGGCAAATTTAGTTGTCATGAGGATTGCAAGCACGACTAAAGTTTGAAATAAACCTTGATTTCGTACTTTCAATCCGAGTTAAACCCTGACCTCTAAGTCCCTGAAACCGACACCCTATACTCTTTAATCCTGGTCTATTCTGACTGATTTCTGCTACATACATGTTTGGCGAATAGGGAAAAGGACAATCCTGAGTGGGATCACACACTAATGTCACTGACTACACGGATCCATGTGTCATATTCATCTTCTTTCTCTCAATTTATGTCATCCCCATTTCAACAGTGCCGCGCCAATTTCCCCTAAATAATCTCTCTGCCCCCTCCTAGCGATCCAGAAGGCCTTGACCCTATTCTCCTCCCCCCTCCTCTCGACCGAACCGCCCCCACCCCGAGATTCATCTCTGGCTCCCCCTCCTCCAACATATCCCTCGAGCCACGCATGGTGGAGCTACTACGTCTCCCGTACAAGCCATGGGCCACAACTTGGGATGCACTACGACTGGTTACACGTCTGGTGGAGCTCCCCTCCTCCCTCAGGCCCCGAGTGGTGGATCTCCAGCTTACCCGATGCAAGCCACGAGTCATAGTATATGGGACAGGAGATGGTGAGCTCGAGGAATGGTTGTGCGGATGGCATGCGTGACCAGCAGCGGGCAAAAGGCAATCACTAGGAGTGAGCCCACCACTGGATCCAGCAAGGGCACGCGTGCATGACCACCATCGCTCAGGCCACAAGGAGCGAAGGGTGGCTATCACCGCCCGTCGACAAAATGTCGGAGACTTTGCTCGTCGGAGGGGCGGATCTCGCGCTCCCTGGCTTTGTGGTGGCCGCCGTGGGGCTATTGAAGGTGATGGTAGGTGAGGAGCACGTCGGCAAGGCGCGGTGACCACACACGTGAAGAACCATGTTAGTGACAATGGTGTAGAGAGAACTAGGAGGAGCTCGAGTAGGTGCACGACAATAGGGACCATGGAGTTGGGAAAGACAATAGGGGGAGCTCTAGGAGAAGCACAACATCAGTGACAGAGGGTTGGATCAGATGTTGATGAGAGAGATAGTAAGAAAGAAGAAGATGAATATGACATGTGGCCATGTAGTCGGTAAAATAGTGCGTGAACTCGCTCGGGATCATCCTTTTCCCCAGTGCGACAAATGAGCATTTAGTAGAAATCATCCGGGACAGACCAAGATTAGAGAGTACAAGGTGCTAGCTTTAGGGATTGTATAAGGTCAGGATTCAACTTAGACTAAGAATACAAATTTAAGGTTTATTATAAACTTTTCTCTATTGAGAACTCATGTTACTGAAATAGCGGGAATGCTGGAGGAAACTGAAAAAAAGTAGAATGATTATACAGATGCCCCATATGCTCCATTCCTAAACAGCTATTTTTTGTGACGCCACAAAATTGATCATATAATACCAACCATAAATTGTTAATCTATTGTTACAGGTGTAGGATTATGCTTCATGCCCTAGATGTAGAACACGATAGTGTCATGAGGATTGCAAGCACCACAAAAGTTTGAAACAAACCTTGAATTCGTACTTTCAGTCCGAGTTAAACCCTGGCTACCAAATCCTTGAAACCGACACCCTATACACTTTAATCCTGGTCTATTCCAGTTGATTTCTGCTAAATACATGTTTGGCGCATAGCGAAAAGGAAAATCCCGAGCGGGATCACACGCTAATGTCATCGACTACATGGGTCCATGTGTCATATTCATCTTCTTCTTTCTCTCAATCTATGTCATCCCCGTTTCAATAGTCCCGCACAATTTCCCCTGAAAAATCTCTCTGCCCCCTGCTAGTGATTCAGAAGGCCCTGACCTTGTTCTTCTCCCCCTCCACTTGACCGAACCGCCCCCGCCTCGGGCCTCATCTCTGGCTCCTCCTCCTCCAAGATATCCCTCGAGCCACACATGGTGGAGCTACTACGTCTCCCATACAAGCCATGGGTCACAACATGGGATGCACTACGGCTGGCTATACGTGTGGTGGAGCTCCCCCCTCCCCCCTGGTCGTGGTGGATCTCCAGCTTCCCCGATGCAAGCCACGACTCATAGTATATGGGACGAGAGAAGGGGAGGTCAAGGCATGGTTGTGCGGGTGGCATGTGTGACCAACACCGTGTTAGTGACCACGTTGGAGAGAGAACTATAGGAGGAGCTCGAGAAGGTGCATGACAGTGGCGACCATGGAGTAGGGAAAGACAATAGGGGGAGCTCTAGGAGAAGCACATCGTTAGCGACAGAGGGCTGGATCGATCAGTTGTCGGTGAGAAAGACCGTGAGAAATAATAAGATGAATATGACATGTGGCCGTGTAGTCAGTAAAATAGTGTGTGATCTCACTCGGAGAGTATTTGACAAAAAAACTATCACATTTCATGTCATCGTCCCAGAACTACCACATTTTAAAAAGTGACCGAAACTCCAAATTAGTACTAATTTTGTGACAAAAAACTACCAAGTTGAGTTGATGACCATTTTTATGATTTTAAACTTGTTTATGACATGCGGGACCTGCGTGTTAGAGCTGATGTGGCGACAAAGTCAACTCCATTTTTTTTATCGTCAAGTTGACTGATGGGGCCCACACGTCAGCATCAACTTCTTCCTCCTCCTCCTTCTCTCTCTATGTGGTATTTCAACAAACACTTCATGTGCAGACATGGGGACGAGCAGCAGTGCCCATGCACGACCACCTACGACGAGCAGCAGCAGAGGGTAGTATGGCCATGAGCAGCAGCTTGCCCTGCCGCCCCAGCCTTGCTACTCCCTAGTGGCCCCTGCTGCCACACACAACAATGAGTAGCCGAGAATGGCGTCGTGCCCGCCTCCTGGTCAACAACGAAGTCCCTCGACCTCATGCTCGCTGCCGGAGGACGAGGCGTGCGTGCGGGGCATCGTGCTCTACGTCGACGACGGCGACGCCATGCACGCTAGCTTCCTCGAGTCGGTAGACCCAGGAGGCGGCCTCGAGCATGCAAGCGGACGTGTTCCACCAGGGCTAGCGGAAGGGCACGGCGGCCCAGTACCAGTAGACCTTGTAGGCAGCATCGGTGAGGGAGGAGGGCAGGAGGAAGCAAGCCAGGACGCAGAAGGAGTGGTTGAGCTGCGCTGTGTAGCCGGCGTGCACCTCGTCCGAGTCGTGGTAGAGACGGTCGATGCAGAGCAGGGGGCGGATGTTGGGGAACGTAGCACAAATTCAAAATTTTCTACGCATCACCAAGATCAATCTATGGAGATTCTAGAAACAAGAGAGAGAGAGGGAGTGCATCTTCATACCCTTGAAGATCGCTAAGCGGAAGCGTTACAAGAACGCGGATGATGGAGTCGTACTCGCAGCGATTCAAATCGCGAAAGATCCGATCTAGTGTTGAACGACGGCGCCTCCGCGTTCAACACACGTACAGCCCGAGGACGTCTCCTCCTTCTTGATCCAGCAAGGGGAGAGGAGAATTTGAGGGAGAACTCTGACAACATGACGGCATGGTGGTGGTGGAGCTCGTGGTTCTCCAGCAGGGCTTCGCCGAGCACTACGGAGGAGGAGGAGGAGGTGTTGGAGGAGGGAGAGGGCTGCGCCAGGGAAGAGGTGCGGCTGCCCTCCCACCCCTCCACTATATATAGGGGCAAGGGGAGAGGGGGAGGCGCCCTAGGGTTTCCCCTAGGGGGCGGCGACCAAGCAGATTGGATCTCTCTAAGGAAAATCCTAGGGAGACTTGCCCCCCAAGCCAAGCAGGTGGAGGATTGCCTCCCAAGCCAGGTGGAGGCGCCCCACCTCCCCAACTAACATGGGAAAGGGTGTGGGGGGAGCACCACCCCCTAGTGGTCTGGTTTCCCCCTTTGCCTTTGGCCCATGAGGCCCTCCAACACTTGCCGGGGCTCCCGAAACACCTTTCGGTCATGCTGGCCATAGCCTGGTACCCCCGGAACACTTCCGGACTCCAATACCCTTCATCCAATATATCGATCTTCACTGCCAAACCATTCCGGAACTCCTCGTGACGTCCGGAATCTCATCCGGGACTCCGAACAACATTCGGTAACCACATACTAATTCCCATAACAACTCTAGCGTCATCGAACCTTAAGTGTGTAGACCCTACGGGTTCGGGAACCATGCACACATGACTGAGACGTTCTCCGGTCAATAACCAACAGCGGGATCTGGATACCCATGTTGGCTCCCACATGTTCCACGATGATCTCATCAGATGAACCACGATGTCGGGGATTCAATCAATCCCGTATACAATTCCCTTTGTCCATTGGTATGTTACTTGCCCGAGATTCGATTGGCGGTATCCCTATACCTTGTTCAATCTCGTTACCGGCAAGTCTCTTTACTCGTTCTGTAATGCGTGATCCCGTGACTAACTACTTAGTCACGTTGAGCTCATTATGATGATGCATCATCGAGTGGGCCCAGAGATACCTCTCCGTCATACGGAGCGACAAATCCCAGTCTCGATTCGTGCCAACCCAACAGACACTTTCGGAGATACCTGTAGTGCACCTTTATAGCCACCCAATTACGTTGTGATGTTTGGTACACCCAAAGCATTCCTACGGTATCTAGGAGTTGCACAATCTCATGGTCTAAGGAAATGATACTTGACATAAGAAAAGCTTTAGCAAACGAACTACACGATCTTGTGCTATGCTTAGGATTGGGTCTTGTCCATCACATCATTCTCCTAATGATGTGATCCCGTTATCAATGACATCCAATGTCCATGGTCAGGAAACCATAACCATCTATTGATCAATGAGCTAGTCAACTAGAGGCTCACTAGGGACATGTTGTGGTCTATGTATTCACACATGCATTATGGTTTCCAGTTAATACAATTATAGCATATGCACAATAGACAATTATCATGAACAAGGAAATATAATAATAACCATTTTATTATTGCCTCTAGGGCATATTTCCAGCAGTCTCCCACTTGCACTAGAGTCAATAGTCTAGTTCACATCACTATGTGATTGTATCTTGCTTGTGAGAGAGGTTATTAGTCAACGGGTCTGAACCTTTCAGATCCGTGTGTGCTTTACAAATCTCTATGTCATCTTGTAGATGCAGCTACCACATGCTATTTGGAGCTATTCCAAATAACTGTTCTACTATACGAATCCGGTCTACTACTCAGAGTCATCCAGATTAGTGTCAAAGTTTGTATCGACGTAACCCTTTACGACGAACTCTTTTACCACCTCCATAATCGAGAAAATTCCTTAATCCACTAGTTACTAAGGATAACCTTGACCGATGTCCTGTGATCCATTCCTGGATCACACTTGTACCCCTTGACTGACTCATGGCAAGGCACACTTTAGGTGCGGTACACATCATAGCATATTGTGGAGCCTACGTCTAAAGCATAGGGGACGACCTTCGTCGTTTCTCTCTCTTCTGCCGTGATCAGGTCTTGAGTCTTACTCAATACTCACACCTTATAACACAGCCAAGAACCCCTTCTTTGCCGATCTATTTTGAACCCCTTCAAAATCTTGTCAGAGTGCGTACTCATTTGAAAGTACTATCAAGTGATTTTGATCTATCCTTATAGATCTTGATGCTCAATGTTCAAGTAGCTTAATCCAGGTTTTCCATTGAAAAACACTTTTCAAATAACCCTATGTGCTTTCCAGAAATTCTACATCATTTCCGATCAACAATATGTCAACAACATATACTCATCAGAAATGCTATAGTGCTCCCACTCACTTCTTTGGAAATACAAGTTTCTCATAAACTTTGTATAAACCCAAAATCTTTGATCATCTCATCAAAGCGTATATTCCATCTCCGAGATGCTTACTCCAGTCCTTAGAAGGATTGCTGGAGCTTTGCATACTTGTTAGCATCTATTAGGATTGACAAAACCTTCTGGTTGTATCACATACAACCTTTCCTCAAGCAACTCTTCGAGGAAACAATGTTTTGACATCCTATCTACAAGATTTCATAAATAATGTAGTAACTGCTAATATAATTCCAACAGACTCTTAGCATCGCTACGAGTGAGAAATTCTCATCGTAGTCAACTCCTTGAACTTGTCGAAAAATATCTTAGCGACAAGTCGAGCTTTCTTAATGGTGACACTTACCATCATTGTCCGTCTTCCTTTTGAAATCCATATGTACCCAACAGCCTTACGACCATCAAGTAGTTCTTCCAAAGTCCACACTTTGTTCTCATACATGGATCCTCTCTCGGATTTTATGGCCTCTAGCCATTTGTCGGAATCCGGGCCCACCATCGCTTCTCCATAGCTCGTAGGTTCATTGTTGTCTAGCAACATGACCTCCAAGACATGATTACCGTACCACTCTGAAGTAGTACGCATCCTTGTCGACCTACATGGTTTGGTAGTGACTTGATCCAAAGCTTCATGATCACTATCATCAGCTTCTACTTCAATTGGTGTAGGCGCCACAAGAACAACTTCTTGTGCCCTGCTACATAGTGGTTGAAGTGATGGTTCAATAATCTTATCAAGTCTCCACCATCCTCCCACTCAATTCTTTCGAGATAAACTTTTCCTCGAGAAAGGACCCGATTGTAGAAACAATCCCTTTTGCTTCCGGATCTGAGAGAGGAGGTATACCCAACTGTTTTTGGGTGTCCTATGAAGATGCATTTATCCGCTTTGGGTTCGAGCTTATCAGCCTGAAACTTTTTCACGTAAGCGTCGCAACCCCAAATTTTTTAAGAAATGACAGCTTAGGTTTCTCTAAACCATAGTTCATATGGTGTCATCTTAATGGAATTGTGTGGTGCCCTATTAAAGTGAATGTGGTTGTCTCTAATGCCTAACCCATAAACGATAGTGGTAATTCAATAAGAGACATCATGGTATGCCCCATATCCAATAGGGTGCATCTATGATGTTCAGACACACCATCACACTATGGTGTTCCAAGCGGTATTAGTTGTGAAACAATTTCCACAATGTCTTAATTGTGTACCAAACTCGTAACTCAAATATTCATCTCTATGATCATATCATAGACATTTTATCCTTTTGTCACGACGATCTTCAACTTCACTCTGAAATTACTTGAACCTTTCAATAAATCAGACTTTTGTTACATCAAGTAAATACACTTGGCATCTACTCAAATCATCTGTGAAGTAAGAACATAACGATATCCACTGCGTGCCTCAACACTCATTGGACTGCACACATCAAAATGTATTACTTCCAACAAGTTGCTTTCTTGTTCCATCTTACTGAAAACGAGGCTTTTCAGTCATCTTGCCCATGTGGTATGATTTGCATGTCTCAAGTGATTCAAAATCAAGTGAGTCCAAACGATCCATCTACATGGAGTTTCTTCATGCGTACATACCAATAGACATGGTTCACATGTCTCAAACTTTTCAAAAAATGAGTGAGTCCAAAGATCCATCAACATGGAGCTTCTTCATACGTTTTATACCAATATGACTTACATGGTAGTGCCACAAGTAGGTGGTACTATCATTACTATCTTATATCTTTTGGCATGAACATGTGTATCACTACGATCAAGATTCAATAAACCATTCATTTTAGGTGCAAGACCATTGAAGGTATTATTCAAATAAACAGAGTAACCATTATTCTCCTTAAATGAATAACCGTATTGTGATAGACATAATCCAATCATGTGTATGCTCAACGCAAACACCAAATAACAATTATTTAGGTTTAACACCGATCCCGATGGTAGAGGGAGCGTGCGATGTTTGATCACATCAACCTTGGAAATACTTCCAACACATATTGTCACTTTGCCTTTAGCTAGTCTCCGTTAATTCCGTAGCCTTTTATTTTGAGTTACTAACACTTAGCAACCGAACCGGTATCTATAACCATGGTGCTACTAGGAGTACTAGTAGAGTACACATTAATATAATGTATATCCAATATACTTCTGTCGACCTTGCCAGCATTCTTATCTACCAAGTATGTAGGGTAATTCTGCTCCAGTGACTGTTCCCCTTATTACAGAAGCACTTAGTCTCGGGTTTGGGTTCAACCTTGGGTTTCTTCACTAGAGCAGCAACTGATTTGCCATTTCATGAAGTATCCCTTCTTGCCCTTGCCCTTCTTGAAACTAGTGGTTTTACTAACCATCAACAATTGATGCTCCTACTTGATTTCTACTTTCGCGGTGTCAAACATCACGGATTGCTCAAGGATCATCATGTCTATGTTCGGGAACATAGTAATTTCAAAAAATTTCCTACGCACACGCAAGATCATGGTGATGCATAGCAACGAGAGGGGAGAGTGTGTCCACGTACCCTCGTAGACCAAAAGTGGAAGCTTTATGACAACGCGGTTGATGTAGTCATACGTTTTCACGATCCGACCGATCCAAGCACCGAACGTACGACACCTCCGAGTTCAGCACACGTTCAGCTTGATGACAATCCCTGGACTCTGATCCAGCACGGTGTCGGGGATGAGTTCCGTCAGCACGACAGCGTGGTGACGATGATGATGTTCTACCGACGCAGGGCTTCGCCTAAGCACCGCAACGATATGACCGAGGTGGAATATGGTGGAGGGGGCACCGCACACGGCTAAGGAACGATCACGAAGATCAACTTGTGTGTCTAGAGGTGCCCCCCAGCCCCCGTATATAAAGGAGGGAGGGGGAGGTGCGGCCGCCCCCCTAGGGGTGCGCCTGGAGGAGTCCTACTCCCACCGGGAGTAGGACTCCCCCCTCTTGCCTTGTTGGAGAAGGAAGGGGGAAGGGGGAAAGAGGAAAGGGGGGCGCCGCCCCCCCTTCCTTGTCCTATTCGGACTAGGGGGGGGAGGGGGCGCGCGGCCTGCCCTGGCCGGCCCTCCTCTTCTCCCTTATGGCCCATGTAGGCCCATTAACCCCCCCCCCCCCGGGGGGGGGGGGGGGTCCGATAATCCCCCGGTACTCCGGTAAAATCCCGATTTCACCCGGAACGATTCCGATATCCAAATATAGGCTTCCAATATATCAATCTTTATGTCTCGACCATTTCGAGACTCCTCGTCATGTCCGTGATCACATCTGGGACTCCAAACAACCTTCGGTACATCAAAACTTATAAACTCATAATAAAACTATCATCGTAACGTTAAGCGTGCGGACCCTACGGGTTCGAGAACTATGTAGACATGACCTAGAACTGTTTCCGGTCAATAACCAATAGCGGAACCTGAATGCTCATATTGGCTCCTACATATTCTATGAAGGTCTTTATCGGTCAAACCGAACAACATACGTTGTTCCCTTTGTCATATGTTACTTGCCCGAGATTCGATCGCCGGTATCTCAATACCTAGTTCAATCTCGTTACCGGCAAGTCTCTTTACTCGTTACGTAATGCATCATCCCGCAACTAACTCATTAGTCACATTGCTTGCAAGGCTTATAGTGATGTGCATTACCGAGAGGGCCCAGAGATACCTCTCCGACAATCAGAGTGACAAATCCTAATCTCGAAATACGCCAACCCAACATGTACCTTTGGAGACACCTATAGAGCACCTTTATAATCACCCAGTTATGTTGTGATGTTTGGTAGCACACAAAGTGTTCCTCTAGTAAACGGGAGTTGCATAATCTCATAGTCATAGAAACATGTATAAGTCATGAAGAAAGCAATAGCAACATACTAAACGATCAAGTGCCAAGCTAACGGAATGGGTCAAGTCAATCACATCATTCTCCTAATGATGTGATCCCGTTAATCAAATGACAACTCATGTCTATGGCTAGGAAACTCAACCATCTTTGATCAACGAGCTAGTCAAGTAGAGGCATACTAGTGACACTATGTTTGTCTATGTATTCACACATGTATTATGTTTCCGGTTAATACAATTCTAGCATGAATAATAAACATTTATCATGAAATAAGGAAATAAATAATAACTTTATTATTGCCTCTAGGGCATATTTCCTTCAGTCTCCCACTTGCACTAGAGTCAATAATCTAGTTCACATCACCATGTGATTTAACACAAATATTCACATCTGTATGTGATTAACAACCATAGCTCACATCGTCATGTGACCAACACCCAAAGGGTTTACTAGAGTCAATAATCTAGTTCACATGGCTATGTGATTAACACCCAAAGAGTACTAAGGTATGATCATGTTTTGCTCGCGAGAGAAGTTTAGTCAACGGGTCTGTCACATACAGAGCCGTATGTATTTTGCAAATATTCTATGTCTTCAATGCTCTGCACAGAGCTACTCTAGCTAATTGCTCCCACTTTCAATATGTATCCAGATTAAGACTTAGAGTCATCTGGATCATTGTAAAAGTTTGCACCGATGTAACTTTTACGATGAACTCTTTTATCACCTCCATAATCGAGAAACATCTCCTTAGTCCTCACTAAGGATATTCTTGACCGCTGTCCAGTGATCTACTATTAGATCAAAATTGTATTCCTTTGCCAAACTCAGAGCAAGGTAAACAATAGGTCTGGTACATAGCATATCATACTTTATAGAACCTATGACTGAGGCATAGGGAATGAATTTTCATTCTCTTTCTATTTTCTGCTATGGTCGGGTTTTGAGTCTTACTCAACTTCACACCTTGCAACACAGGCAAGAACTCCTTCTTTGACTGTTCCACTTTGAACTACTTCAAAATCTTATCAAGGTATGTACTCATTGAAAAATCTTATCAAGCGCCTTGATCTATCTCTATAGATCTTGATGCTCAATGTGTAAGCAGCTTCACCGAGGTCTTTCTTTGAAAAACTCCTTTCAAACACTCCTTTATGCTTTCCAGAAAATTCTACATCATTTTCGATCAATAATATGTCATTCACATATACTTATCAGAAAGGTTGTAGTGCTCCCACTCACTTTCTTGTAAATACAGGCCTTTCCAAAAGTCTGTATAAAACCATATGCTTTGATCAACTCATCAAAGCGTATATTCCAACTCCGAGATGCTTGCACCAGTCCATTGATGGATCGCTGGAGCTTGCACATTTTGTTAGCACCTTTCAGATCGACAAAACCTTCTGGTTGCATCATATACAACTCTTCTTCCAGAAATCCATTCAGGAATGCAGTTTTTTGACATCCATTTGCCAGATTTCATAAAATGTGGCAATTGCTAACATGATTCAGACAGACTTAAGCATCGTTACGAGTGAGAAAATCTCATCGTATTCAACACCTTTGAACTTGTCGAAAACCTTTCGCAACAAGTCGAGCTTTGTAGATAGTAACACTACTATCAGTGTCCGTATTCCTCTTGAAGATCCATTTATTTTCTATGGCTTGCCGGTCAACGGGCAAGACAACCAAAGTCCACACTTTGTTCTCATACATGGATCCCATCTCAGATTTCATGGCCTTAAGCCATTTCGCAGAATCTGGGCTCATCATCGCTTCCTCATCGTTCGTAGGTTTATCATGGTCTAGTAACATGACTTTCAGAACAGGATTATCGTACCACTCTGGTGCGGACCATACTCTGGAAGACCTAGGAGGTTCTGTAGTAACTTGATCTGAAGTTTCATGATCATCATCATTAGCTTCCTCACTAATTGGTGTAGAAATCACTGGAACTGATTTCAGTGATAAACTATTTTCCAATTCGGGAGAAGGTACAATTACCTTATCAAGCTCTACTTTCCTCCCACTCACTTCTTTCGAGAGAAAACTCCTTCTCTAGAAAGGATCCATCTTAGCAATGAATATCTTGCTTTCGGATCAGTGATAGAAGGTGTACCCAACAGTTTCCTTTGGGTATTCTATGAAGATGCACTTCTCCGATTTAGTTTCGAGCTTATCAGGTTGAAACTTTTTCACATAAGCATCGCAGCCCCAAACTTTAACAAACGACAACTTTGGTTTCTTGCCAAACCACAGTTCATAAGCCGTCGTCTCAACGGATTTCGATGGCGCCCTATTTAAAGTGAATGCAACTGTCTCTAAGCATAACCCCAAAATGATAGTGGTAAACCGATAAGAGATATCATAGATTGCACAATATCTAATAAAGTGCGATTACGACGTTCGGACACACCGTTATGCTGTGGTGTTCCAGGTGGCATGAGTTTGTGAAACTATTCCACATTATTTTAACTGAAGGCCAAACTCGTAACTCAAATATTTATCTCCACGATCAGATCGCAGAAACTTTATTTTCTTGTTACGATGATTTTCCACTTCACTCTGAAATTCTTTGAACCTTTCAACTATTTCAGACTTATGTTTCATCAAGTAGATATACCCATATCTGCTCAAATCATCTGTGAAGGTTAGAAAATAACGATACTCGCCACGAGCCTTAATACTCGGTTTGCATACATCAGTGTGTATTATTTCCAACAAGTCAGTATCTCGTTCCATTGTTCCGAAGAACGGAGTTTTAGTCATCTTGCCCAAAAAGGCACGGTTCGCAAGCATCAAATGATTCACAATCAAGTGATTCCAAAAACCCATCAGCATGGAGTTTCTTCATGCACTTTATACCGATATGACCTAAACGGCAGTGCCACAAATAAGTTGCACTATCATTATCAACTTTGCATCTTTTGACATCAATATTATGAATATGTGTATCACTACGATCGAGATCCAACAAACTATTTTCATTGGGTGTATGACCACTGAAGGTTTTATTCATGTAAATAGAACAACAATTATTCTCTGACTTTAAATGAATAACCATATTGCAATAAACATGATCAAATCATATTCATGCTCAACGCAAACGCCAAATAACATTTATTTAGGTTTAACACTAATCCCGAAAGTATAGGGAGTGTGCAATGATGATCATATCTATCTTGGAACCACTTCCAACACACATCGTCACTTCACCCTCAACTAGTCTCTGTTTATTCTGTAACTCCTGTTTCGAGTTACTAATTTTTAGCAACCGAACAAGTATCAAATACTCAGGGGCTACTATAAACACTAGTAAGGTACACATCAATAACATGTATATCAAATATACCCTTGTTCACTTTGCCATCCTTCTTATCCACCAAGTATTCAGGGCATTTCCGCTTCCAGTGACCATTTCCTTTGCAGTATAATCACTCAGTTTCAGGCTTTGGTCCAGCTTTGGGCTTCTTCGTGGGAGTGACAACTTGCTTGCCATTCTGCTTGAAGTTCCCTTTCTTTCCCTTCGCCCTTTTCTTGAAACTAGTGATCTTGTAAATCATCAACACTTGATGCTCTTTTATTGATTTCTACCTTCGTCGATTTCAGCATCACGAAGAGCTCGGGAATCATTTTCGTCATCCCTTGCATTATAGTTCATCATGAAGTTCCAGTAACTTGGTGATGGTGACTAGAGAACTCTGCCAATCACTATCTTATCTGGAAGATTAACTCCCACTTGATTCAAGCGATTGTTAGTACTCAGACAATCTAAGCACTTGCTCACTAGTTGAGCAATTCTCCTCCATCTTTTTAGCTATAGAACTTGTTGGAGACTTCATATCTCTTAACTCGGGTATTTGCTTGAAATATTAACTTCAACTCCTGGAACATCTCATATGGTCCATGACGTTTAAAAACATCTTTGAAGTCCCAATTCTAAGCTGTTAAGCATGGTGCACTAAACTATCAAGTAGTCATCACATTGAGCTAGCCAAACGTTCATAACATCTGCATCTGCTCCTGCAATAGGTTTGTCAGCTAGCGGTGCATCAAGGACATAATTTTTCTGTGCAGCAACGAGGATAATCCTCGGATCACGGTTTGAATCCACATCATTGCTACTAACATATTTCAACTTAGTTTTCTCTAGGAACACATATAAAACATAGGGAAGCAACAACGCGAGCTATTGATCTACAACATAATTTGCAAAATACTACCAGGACTAAGTTCATGATAAATTAAAGTTCAATTAATCATATTACTTAAGAACTCCCACTTAGATAGACATCCCTCTAATCTTCTAAGTGATCATGTGATCCAAATCAACTAAACCATGTCCGATCATCACGTGAGATGGAGTAGTTTTCAATGGTGAACATCACTATGTTGATCATATCTACTATATGATTCACGTTCGACCTTTCGGTCTCCGTGTTCCGAGGCCATATCTGTATATGCTAGGCTCGTCAAGTTTAACCTGAGTATTCCGCGTGTGCAACTATTTTGCACCCATTGTATTTGAACGTAGAGCCTATCACACCCGATCATCACGTGGTGTCTCAGCACGAAGAACTTTCGCAACGGTGCATACTCAGGGAGAACACTTATTGATAATCAGTGAGAGATCATCTTAAAATGCTACCATCAATCAAAGCAATATAAGATGCATAAAGGATACACATCACATGCAATCAATATAAGTGATATGATATGGCCATCATCATCTTGTGCTTGTGATCTCCATCTCCGAAGCACCGTCGTGATCACCATCGTCACCGGCGCGACACCTTGATCTTCATCGTAGCATCATTGTCGTTACGCCATCTATTGCTTCTACGACTATCGCTACCGCTTAGTGATAAAGTAAATCAATTACAGGGTGTTTTGCATTTCATACAATAAAGCGACAACCATATGGCTCCTGCTAGTTTCCGATAACTTCGGTTACAAAACATGATCATCTCATACAATAAAATATAGCATCACGTCTTGACCATATCACATCACAACATGCCCTGCAAAAACAAGTTAGACATCCTCTACTTTGTTGTTGCAAGTTTTACGTGTCTACTACGGGCTGAGCAAGAATCGTTCTTACCTACGCATCAAAACCACAATGATAGTTCGTCAAGTTAGTGTTGTTTTAACCTTCGCAAGGACCGGGCGTAGCCACACTCGGTTCAACTAAAGTTGGAGAAACTGACACCCGCCAGCCACCTATGTGCAAAGCACGTCGGTAGAACCAGTCTCGCGTAAGCGTACGCATAATGTCGGTCCGGGCCGCTTCATCCAACAATACTGCCAAACCAAAGTATGACATGCTGGTAAGCAGAATGACTTGTATCGCCCACAACTCACTTGTGTTCTACTCGTGCATATAACATCAACGCATAAAACCTAGGCTCGGATGCCACTGTTCGGGAATGTAGTAATTTCAAAAAAATTCCTATGCACACGCAAGATCATGGTGATGCATAGCAACGAGAGGGGAGAGTGTGTCCACGTACCCTCGTAGACCGAAAGCGGAAGCATTATGACAACACGGTTGATGTAGTCGTATGTCTTCACGATCTGACCGATCCAAGCACCGAACGTACGGCACCTCCGAGTTCAGCACATGTTCAGCTCGATGACGATCCCCAGACTCCGATCCAGCAGGGTGTCGGGGATGAGTTCCGTCAGCACGACGGCGTGGTGACGATGATGATGTTCTACCGACGCAGGGCTTCGCCTAAGCACCGCAACGATATGACCGAGGTGGAATATGGTGGAGGGGGCACCGCACACGGCTAAGGAACGATCACGAAGATCAACTTGTGTGTCTAGAGGTGCCCCCTGCCCCCGTATATAAAGGAGGAAGGGGGAGGTGCGGCCGGCCCCCTAGGGGTGCGCCTGGAGGAGTCCTACTCCCACCGGGAGTAGGACTTCCCCCTCTTGCCTTGTTGGAGAACGAAGGGGAAGGGGGAAAGAGGAAAGGGGGGCGCCGCCCCCCTTCCTTGTCCTATTCGGACTAGGGGGGGAGGGGGCGCGCGGCCTGCCCTGGCCGGCCCTCCTCTTCTCCCTTATGGCCCATGTAGGCCCATTAACCCCCCGGGGGGTGGGGGGGGGGTCCGGTAATCCCCCAGTACTCCGGTAAAATCACGATTTCATTCGGAACGATTCCGATATCCAAATATAGGCTTCCAATATACCAATCTTTATGTCTCGACCATTTCGAGACTCCTCGTCATGTCCATGATCACATCCGGGACTCCGAACAACCTTCAGTACATCAAAACTTATAAACTCATAATAAAACTGTCATCGTAACGTTAAGCGTGCGGACCCTACGGGTTCGAGAACTATGTAGACATGACCTAGAACTGTTTCCGGTCAATAACCAATAGCGGAACCTGGATGCTCATATTGTCTCCTACATATTCTACGAAGGTCTTTATCGGTCAAACCGCATAACAACATACGTTGTTCCCTTTGTCATCGGTATGTTACTTGCCCGAGATTTGATCGTCGGTATCTCAATACCTAGTTCAATCTCGTTACCGGCAAGTCTGTTTACTCGTTAAGTAATGCATCATCCCGCAACTAACTCATTAGTCACATTGCTTGAAGGCTTATAGTGATGTGCATTACCGAGAGGGCCCAGAGATACCTCTCCGACAATCAGAGTGACAAATCCTAATCTCGAAATACGCCAACCCAACTTGTACCTTTGGAGACACCTGTAGAGCACCTTTATAATCACCCAGTTATGTTGTGACGTTTGGTAGCACACAAAGTGTTCCTCCAGTAAACGGGAGTTGCATAATCTCATAGTCATAGGAACATGTATAAGTCATGAAGAAAGCAATAGCAACATACTAAACGATCAAGTGCCAAGCTAACGGAATGGGTCAAGTCAATCACATCATTCTCCTAATGATGTGATCCCGTTAATCAAATGACAACTCATGTCTATGGCTAGGAAACACAACCATCTTTGATCAACGAGCTAGTCAAGTAGAGGCATACTAGTGACACTATGTTTGTCTTTGTATTCACACATGTATTATGTTTCCGGTTAATACAATTCTAGCATGAATAATAAACATTTATCATGAAATAAGGAAATAAATAATAACTTTATTATTGCCTCTAGGGCATATTTCCTTCAGTCTATCCCTGATATGTTATAGTTCATCACGAAGCTCTAATAGCTTGGTGGCAGTGACTATGGAGAACCATCACTATCTCATCTGGAAGATTAACTCCCACTCGATTCAAGTGATTGTAGTACTCAGACAATCTGAGCACATGCTCAATGACTGAGATTTTCTCCCTTAGTTTGCAGGTTAAGAAACTTGTCAGAGGTCTCATACCTCTTGACGTGGGCACGAGCCTAAAATCCCAATTTCAGCTCTTGGAACATCTCAGATGTTCTGCGACATTTCAAAAATGTCTTCGGTGCCTCAATTCTAAACCGTTTAACATTAGGCACTGAACTATCACGTAGTCATCAAAACGTGTATATCAGATGTTCGCAACATCCACAAATGACGCTCGAGGTTCAGCACACCGTGCGGTGCATTAAGGACATAAGCCTTCTGAGCAGCAATGAGGACAATCCTCAGTTTACAGACCCAGTCCGCATAATTGCTACTATCAACTTTCAACTAAATTTTCTCTAGGAACATATCTAAAACGATAGTAAAACACGAGCTACGACATAATTTGCAAAGACCTTTTGACTATGTTCAGGATAATTAAGTTCATCTAATGAACTCCCACTCAGATAGACATCCCTCTAGTCATCTAAGTGATACATGATCCGAGTCAACTAGGCCATGTCCGATCATCACGTGAGACGGACTAGTCATCATCGGTGAACATCTTCATGTTGATCGTATCTACTATATGACTCATGTTCGACCTTTCGGTCTCTTGTGTTCCGAGGCCATGTCTGTACATGCTAGGCTCGTCAAGTCAACCTAAGTGTTTTGCATGTGTAAATCTGGCTTACACTCGTTGTATGTGAACGTTAGAATCTATCACACCCGATCATCACGTGGTGCTTCGAAACAACGAACTTTCGCAATGGTGCACAGTTAGGGGGAACACTTTCTTGAAATTTTAGTGAGGGATCATCTTATTTATGCTATCGTCGTTCTAAGCAAATAAGATGTAAACTTAATAAACATCACATGCAAATCATAAAGTGACATGATATGGCCATTATCATCTTGCGCCTTTGATCTCCATCTTTGAAGCGCAGCATGATCACCTTCGTCACTGGCATGACACCATGATCTCCATCATCGTGTCTCCATGAAGTTGTCTCGCGAACTATTACTTCTACTACTACGGCTAATGGTTAGCAATAAAGTAAAGTAATTACATGGCGTTGTTCAATGACACGCAGGTCATACAATAAATGAAGACAACTCCTATGGCTCCTTCCGGTTGTCATACTCATCGACATGCAAGTCGTGATTCCTATTACAAGAACATGATCAATCTCATACATCACATATATCATTCATCACATCCTTTTGGCCATATAACATCACAC
This sequence comes from Triticum timopheevii, assembly GCA_963921465.1. NCBI lineage: Eukaryota > Viridiplantae > Streptophyta > Magnoliopsida > Poales > Poaceae > Triticum > Triticum timopheevii. The sequence continues at coordinate 516,556,955 of OY997270.1, forward strand.
GACATATGCTGCAAAAACAAGTTAGACGTCCTCTAATTGTTGTTGCAAGTTTTTACGTGGCTGCTATAGGTTTCTAGCAAGAAAGTTTCTTACCTACGCCAAAACCACAATGTGATATGCCAATTGCTATTTACCCTTCATAAGGACCCTTTTCATCGAATCCGATCCGACTAAAGTGGGAGAGACTAGCACCCGCTAGCCACCTTATGCAACAAATGCATGTTAGTCGGTGGAACCTGTCTCACGTAAGTGTACGTGTAAGGTCGGTCCGGGCCGCTTCATCCCACAATACCGTCGAAACAAGATAGGACTAGTAATGGTAAGCATATTGAACAAAATCAACGCCCACAACAACTTGTGTTCTACTCGTGCATAGAATCTATGTAATAGAGCTAGCTCTGATACCACTGTTGGGGAACGTAGCACAAATTCAAAATTTTCTACGCATCACCAAGATCAATCTATGGAGATTCTAGCAACAAGAGAGAGAGGGAGTGCATCTTCATACCCTTGAAGATTGCTAAGCGGAAGCGTTACAAGAACGCGGATGATGGAGTCGTACTCGCGGCGACTCAAATCGCGGAAGATCCGATCTAGCGCCGAACGGACGGCGCCTCCGCGTTCAACACACGTACAACCCGGGGACGTCTCCTCCTTCTTGATCCAGCAAGGGGAGAGGAGAATTTGAGGGAGAACTCCGACAGCACGACGGCATGGTGGTGGTGGAGCTCATGGTTCTCTAGCAGGGGTTTGCCAAGCACTACGGAGGAGGAGGAGCTGTTGGAGGAGGGAGAGGGCTGCGCCAGGGAAGAGGTGCGGCTGCCCTCCCACCCCTCCACTATATATAGGGGCAAGGGGAGAGGGGGAGGCGCCCTAGGGTTTCCCCTAGGGGGCGGCGGCCAAGCAGATTGGATCTCCCTAGGGAAAATCCTAGGGAGACTTGCCCCCCAAGCCAAGCAGGTGGAGGATTGCCTCCCAAGACAGGTGGAGGCGCCCCACCTCCCCAACTAACGTGGGAAAGGGTGTGGGAGGGCGCACCACCCCTTAGTGGGCTGGTTTTCCCCTTCGCCTTTGGCCCATGAGGCCCTCCAACACTTGCCGGGGCTCCCGAAACACCTTTTGGTCATGCTGGCCATAGCCTGGTACCCCGGAACAATTTCGGACTCCAATACCCTTCGTCCAATATATCTATCTTCACTGCCGGACCATTCCGGAACTCCTCATGACGTCCGGAATCTCATCCGGGACTCCAAACAACATTCGGTAACCACATATTAATTCCCATAACAACTCTAGCGTCACCGAACCTTAAGTGTGTAGACCCTACGGGTTCGGGAACCATGCAGACATGACCGAGACGTTCTCCGGTCAATAACCAACAGCGGGATCTGGATACCCATGTTGGCTCCCATATGTTCCATGATGATCTCATCGGATGAACCACGATGTCGGGGATTCAATCAATCCTGTATACAATTCCCCTTGTTCATTGGTATGTTACTTGCCCGAGATTTGATCGGGGTATCCCTATACCTTGTTCAATCTCGTTACCGGCAAGTCTCTTTACTCGTTCCGTAATGCATGATCCCGTGACTAACTACTTAGTCACATTGAGCTCATTATGATTATGCATCACCGAGTGGGCCCAGAGATACCTCTCCATCATACGGAGTGACAAATCCCAGTCTCGATTCGTGCCAACCCAACAGACACTTTCAGAGATACCTGTAGTGCACCTTTATAGCCACCTAGTTATGTTGTGACGTTTGGTACACCCAAAGCATTCCTACAGTATCCGGGATTTGCACAATCTCATGGTCTAAGGAAATGATACTTGACATAAGAAAAACTTTAGCAAACGAACTACACGATCTTGTGCTATGCTTAGGATTGGGTCTTGTCCATCACATCATTCTCCTAATGATGTGATCCCGTTATCAATGACATCCAATGTCCATGGTCAGGAAACCATAACCATCTATTGATCAACGAGCTAGTCAACTAGAGGCTCACTAGGGACATGTTGTGGTCTATGTATTCACACATGTATTATGGTTTCCAATTAATACAATTATAGCATGCACAATAGACAATTATCGTGAACAAGGAAATATAATAATAACCATTTTATTATTTCCTCTAGGGCATATTTCCAACAGCGGAGGCCGACCCGGAGTAGCGAGCAGAGGGAGAGGAAGGTGAGCGTGGCGTCCAGGGTGAGGGACACCTGTGTTGGAAATATTAGCACTTTTCCAATTAGACTAATCCACGAGTAAACAGTAAGCATGGCAAATATGGTATGCATCTCATACCGATTCCTAAGCATACTAGCATGTATAGAACATAGAAGCAAACCATCTATGAGCAGGACATATATGGCTAGCACAAGCACGAGTAAGTGAGGGATGAACAGATCATACCCTCCGGTTGGCCAAGCCAACGCGGCGGCAGCAGCAGCAGCCTCGGCTTCGTCTGTGGCTTTCTTCTTGGCGGTGGCATCATCGGCCAAGGTGTTGATGCAGGGGAAGTAGTGGAAGTAGAGGCTGACGGAGCTGGAGACGGATCGGGAGCAGTCGCGCCGAGACGCTCCGCAAAAACCTTATTACCATTCTCCCGGGCAGGATCTCGAACGGCGGGGTTCCGGAGGCACCTGCTCTCCCGACCAACCGTGCACGCGGTCATCGGGATGGGACCGCCGGAAGCAGCACAGAGCAAGGAACATTAGATGACGGCTAGGTTACGCGAGAGGGAGAGAGTGAACCGAACTAGGTCACTCCATCGAGCAGAGCCTTATTATATAGGCCGTCGGGCAGGAAGTCGTGGGCTTGGGTGGAGGCCCATGACCGAGTCGACGCACTCCCCAGCAAGGGAGTGTCCCGGCAAGCGGCGCACTCCCGGCAAGGGAGTGCCCCGGCAAGCGTCGCACTCCCGGCAAGGGAGTCAGCGTACCGGCGACGCAAGTCAGCCCACAGTCCAACATCTCGGACAGTGGCCCACATGTTAGCGACTCGTTAATTAATACTTGATTAATTAATTCATTCCTGAGCGGCAAAAATAAGCTCCGGCTTGGCTCATTCCCGCAACTCGCGGCGCGCTTGCGTCATGACGAGGCGAGGCGAGGCGGGTGGCGAAGGAGGAGGAGCGCGTGTGTACCACTCCTCTTCCCAAGCTCCCAATGGCAAGTGGTAGAGCAGCCCTTATAAAGGGGTCTCAACTCTCCTCAACTAGCAAGGTGGGACTAAACTTCCCACCACCTGCCATCTCATACATGGGCCTCAAGATTAACCAGGGATTAGTGTCTTATATGGGCCTAAGCCCATCCATAATCCATCAATCCCCCACCAGATCTCGAGGCACATAAGTTTGTCAACTGTTCCAAACAATGTTTGATATATCAGAAATTTCAGTGGAGACTGTTAAGTTGAACTTCCACCTAGAGCAACAGGATTAGACTTCTTCACAACTGAACAATGGACTGTGCCTTAAATTGTCAGTTTGGCGTGCAGAAGTTTCGCCTATTGTCAGCTGATACGTGGCTGCCGAAGGCTAAACCCCACAGGTGGAGCTTATTAGTCATACTCCGTACCTTCTCATGAGCTTCCTAGAGATCACCCAATCTCATAGACTGTGACCAGCAGTCGGGCTCACATATGTGTGTTCCTCCAAAGAATGCTCTGTAGGTTAGCATCTTGCTTACACAAGCTTTGGAACACATTAAGACAAAAGTTAGCCTGCCTTACAGAATTGAGAGTATTATTGCATCTCCAACAGAGTGGGATAATTAAGGATACTCTCCTCAGTTGACCGCTGGATTGTTTTCCCAGGTCCTAATTCACGGAATGTCCAATCACATAGGTTGGGTTACCCCCATGGAAACTTACGTGAGTCTCATACCCATCTCCCTTGATGCATTTTCTATCACAATCCGTGATAGCCCTTTGGTGAAAGGGTCTGCCAGATTCTTAGCCGTCTGGATATAATCCAACACTATTACTCCGGAGTTTCTTGATTTTCTGACAGATTTCAATCTTCATCTTATGTGATTTGTGGATTTCATGTTGTCCTTTGAACTTTTAGCCTTGGCAATCACCGTTTTATTGTCACAGTTCATAAGGACAACCGGCACTGGTTTGTCAACCACCGGCAAATCCATCAGAAGCTCTCGAAGTGATTCTGCTTCAACGCATGATGTATCTAATGCTGTGAGTTCTGCTTCCATAGTCGATCTGGTTAAGATCGTCTGCTTGCAAGACTTCCAGGAAACTACACCACCACCAAGTGTGAAGACATGTCCACTTGTGGCTTTCATCTCATCAGCATCAGATATCCAATTTGAATCACTATACCCCTCAAGTACCGTCGGGTACCCAGAATAGTGAATTCCATAGTTCGCAGTACCTTGCAAGTAACGCATCACTCGCTCAACAGCATGCCAATGCACATCTCCCGGATTGGAAACAAACCAGCTCAGTTTGCGCACAACAAATGAGATGTCAGGACGAGTAGCACATGCTAGGTACATCAGTGAACCAACCACTTGAGAATATCTCAATTGATCTACAGTCGTGCCTTCGAACTTTCGAATCCGCATGCTAGGATCATATGGTGTTGCAGAAGGTTTGCAGCCCGAATATCCAAAACGGCTCAAGATCTTCTCAACGTAGTGGGATTGCAAAAGTGTAATCCCACCCTCAGAATTTCTTAGTAGCTTGATGTTCAAGATAACATCAGCCACTCCCAGGTCTTTCATCTCAAAGTTATGAGATAGAAAAGCCTTGACCTCCTCAATGACTTTGAGGTGGGTCCCAAATATCAGTATGTCATCGACATACAGACAGAGTATAACTCCTTCGCCCCCACCATAGCGATAGTATACACATTTGTCAGCTTTGTTAACAACAAAGCCAATAGATGTCAGAGTAGTATTGAACTTCTCATGCCATTGCTTAGGCGCTTGTTTCAGGCCATACAAGGATTTCACCAGCTTGCACACCTTTCTTTCCTGACCATTTACTACAAAGCCATCCGACTGTTGCATGTAAATTTCCTTGTCTAGCTCTCCGTTAAGGAAAGTCATCTTAACGTCCATCTGGTGAACAAGAAGACCATGCGAGGCAGCCAAAATGAGTAACACTCGAATGGTTGTCAGTCTAGCCACAGGTGAGTAAGTGTCGAAGAAATCCTCTTCTTCTTTCTGGGTATAACCCTTGGCCACAAGCCTAGCCTTGTACTTCTCAACAGTACCATCAGGCCTAAGCTTCTTCTTGAACACCCACTTACATCCCAATGGTTTACAACCATAAGGACGATCAGTGATCTCCCATGTCCCGTTAGCCAAGATGGAGTCCATCTCGCTACGGACCGCATCCTTCCAGTAGTCAGCATCCGGAGATGCATAGGCTTCTGAAATGGAACTGGGAGTGTCGTCATCCACGAGGTACACGAGGAAATCATCACCAAAAGACTTTACAATCCTTTGTCTCTTGCTCCTAACAGGAGCTTCCTCGTCATCCTCCGTGGAACTCTCATCACTTTTATGTTCATAATATTCCATCGGAATGGCAGGTTCAGGAGTCTCATCAGATTCCAGTCTAGAAGTGCTTTGCATATCTCTCATGGGGAAAATATCCTCAAAGAATGTAGCATCCCTAGACTCCATGATCGTACCGACCTTCACGTTGTGTACATCAGATTTCACCACTAGAAATCTATAGCTAACGCTATGCTTGGCATAGCCAAGAAAAACGCAATCCACAGTCTTTGGTCCCAAGTTGCGCTTTTTGGTTATCGGCACATTGACTTTCGCCAAACAACCCCAAGTGCATAAGTAAGAGAGTGTAGTTCTTTTCTTTTCCCATTGCTTATAGGGAGTAATTTCATTATCCTTTGTGGGAACTTTATTCAGGATATGACATGATGTCAATACAGCCTCCCCCCACCATGCCTTGGATAAACCCGATGTATCTAACATGGCGTTAACGAAATCAGTTAGAGTACGGTTTTTCTGTTCGGCAACCCCATTTGACTGGGGTGAGTAGGGAGGCACCCTCTCATGAATAACGCCATGTTCTGCACAGAATAAATCAAACTCATTAGAAAAGTACTCTCCACCACGATCAGACCAGACTTGTTTTATTTTCTTCTCAAGTTGGTTCTCAACTTCATCCTTATAGACTTTAAAGTAGTGTAGAGCCTCATCCTTAGTATTTAACAAATACACATAGCAGAATCTAGTGGAATCATCAATCAGAGTCATGAAGTATTTCTTTCCACCTTTAGTCAACACACCATTCATCTCACAGAGATCTGAATGTATGAGCTCTAACGGTGCCAGGTGTCTCTCCTTCGCAAGCTTATGAGGCTTACGAGGTTGCTTAGCTTGCACACATGCATGGAACTTAGAGCCTTTGGCTAAAGTGAAACTCGGGATTAAATCCATCTTGGCTAACCGCGTCATACAACCGAAATTTATGTGACAAAGACGCGAATGCCAAACCTCAGATTCGTTCACATTAGAATGAATTTGGTTCACGACTTTATTACAGAAATTCTCCAGGGAAAGGCGGAACAAACCACCACAATCATATCCTTTTCCAACAAATAGTCCATACCGAGATACGACTACTTTGTTAGACTCAACTACTAACTTAAACCCTTCTTTACATAGAAGGGAGCCACTAATGAGATTCTTCTTGATAGCGGGGACATGCTGCACGTTCTTCAGTTGCACGATCTTTCCCGAAGTAAACTTCAGATCGACCGTGCCAACACCATGAACAGAAGCATGCGAGCCATTCCCCATCAGGACGGAACAATCTCGTGCGACCTGGTAAGAATAAAACAAAGACACATCAGCACACACATGAATATTGGCCCCAGTGTCAACCCACCAATCGGTGGACTAACAAACTGAAAGTATGGTAAACATATTACCATACCCAGATGCTGCATCATTGTTGCTCAGAGTGACATTGACAGACTTGGAGTCCAGTCCTGACTTCTTGTACTTGTTTGGGCACTTATTTGCCAAGTGTTCCTTTGAACCACAAGTAAAGCAACCATCTCTCTTTTTGTCTTTCTTCTTACCCTTCTTCTTAAAGGTAGTATTCTGCTGGACAGAGTTCTTTCCCTTGAACTTGTGGAAGTTCTTCTGCACCACATTGGCGCTAGAAGAACCCTCTGCCCCTTTCACGTGTGAGTCCTTTGCTCTCGAGTTCTGCTCAACACTGAGATGACCGATGACATCCTCAACAGAGAATTCACGTCTCAAGTGCTTGAGAGAAGTAGCAAAGTTCCTCCATCCAGGAGGGAGTTTTGCAATAACGCAACCCGCGTCAAATTTGGCCGGTAACTCACACTTCAGGAGCTCCAGCTCCTTAGCGATGCACTGTATCTCATGAGCCTGGTCCAATATAGAACGATTATCAACCATTTTGTAATCATGGAACTGCTCCATGGCATACAGTTCGCTCCCAGCATCGGTTGCGCCAAACTTAGCTTCGAGCGCATCCCACAAGTTTTTGGCAACACGCATATGGAGATATGCGTCAACCAACTTGTCTCCGATCACAGTAAGAACAGCTCCCACAAAGATGGTGGTTGCCTCCCTAAACGCCTTTTCCTGTTCAGGAACAATCATTTCTGTGGGAGACACAACACCTACCCAGAACATGTTCATTGCTGTGAGCCACAAGGTGGTCCTTGTCTGCCAATGCTTAAAATGTGTCCCAGTAAACTTTTCCAGTTTCAGTGTCGCAACAAAGCCTTGAATCGAAAAGTGCCTAAAATAAGGTTTTTGGATTGTTGGAAATATTAGCACTTCTCCAATTAGACTAATTCACGAGTAAACAGTAAGCATGGCAAATAGGTATGCATCTCATACTGATTCCTAAGCATACTAGCACATATAGAACATAGAAGCAAACCATCTATGAGCAGCACATATACAGCTAGCACAAGCACGAGTAAGTGAGGGATGAACAGATCATACCCTCCGATTGGCCAGGCCAACGCGGCGGCAACAACAGCAGCCTCGGCTTCGTCCGTGTCCTTCTTCTTGGCGGCAGCGTCGTCAGCCATGGTGTTGATGCAGGGGAAGTAGTGGAAGCAGAGGCTTACGAAGCTGGAGATGGATCGGGAGAAGTCACGCCGAGACGCTCCCCAAAAACCTTATTGCCGTTCTCCCGGGCAGGATCTCGGACGGCGGGGTTCCAGAGGCACCTGCTCTCCCGACCAACCGTGCACGCGGTCGTCGGGATGGGATCATCAGAAGCACCACAGAGCAAGGAATAGTAGATAACGACTAGGTTACACGAGAGGGAGAGAGTGAACTGAACTAGGTCACTCCACCGAGCAGAGCCTTCTTATATAGGCTGTCGGTCAGGAAGTCGTGGGCCTGGGCGGAGGCCCATGACCGAGTCGACGCACTCCCCAGCAAGGGAGCGTCGCGGCAAGCGTCGCACTCCCGGCAAGGGAGTGCCCCGGCAAGCGTCGCACTCCTGGCAAGGGACTCGGCGAATACCCGCAACGCAAGTCAGCCCACAGTCCAACGTCTCGGACAGTGGCCCACCTGTTAGTGACTCGTTAATTAATCCCTGATTAATTAATTCATTCCCGAGCGGCAAAAATAAGCTCCGGCTCGGCTCATTCCCGCAACCCGCAAACCGCAACCTGCGGCGCGCGTCGGGGCGAGGCGTTCGGCGGAGGAGGAGGAGCGCGCGTGTACCACTCCTCTTCCCAAGCTCCCAATGGCAAGTGGTAGAGAAGCCCTTATAAAGGGGTCTCAACTCTCCTCAACTAGCAAGGTGGGACTAAACTTCCCACCACCTGCCATCTCATACATTGGCCTCAAGATTAACCAGGGATTAGTGTCTTATATGGGCCTAAGCCCATCCATAATCCATCAACCTGCACCTGCCCGTTCAGGGGCCGCAGCGGCGCGGAGGCCGGGAGGGTGAGGGTGATATGAGGTGGCGACGACGAGCTCCTCTCACGGGATGATGCACACGAGGTATTTGTTAAAATTCTAGAGAGGGAGAGAGAGAAAGGAGGAAGAAGAATGATGTGTGGGCCCCACCTATAAAACGGTCAACGTAACGGCCAAAATAAACGGAGTTGACTTTCCTGCCACGTCAGCTCTGACACGCGGGTCCCGCATGTCATAATCAGATTTAAAATCATAAAAACGGTTATCAACTCAACTTGGTAGTTTTTTGTCATAAAATTAGTACTAATCTGGACTTTTTGGTCACTTTTCAAAATGTGATAGTTCTGTGGGACGATGACATGAAATGTGGTAGTTTTTATTCAAATACTCCACTCGAGATCATTCTTTTCCCAGCGCGATTAATGAGCATTTAGCAAAAATCATCCGGGATAGAACGGCATTAGAGAGTACAAGGTGCTAGCTTTAGGGATTGTATAAGGTCAGGATTCAACTTAGACTAAGAGTACAAATTTAAGGTTTATTTTAAACTTTTCTCTACTGAGAACTCATGTTACTGAAATAGTGGGAATGCTTGAGCCTGGAGGAAAACTAAAAAAATATAGAATGATTATATGGATGCCCCTTATGCTCCATTCCTAAACCGCTAATTTTTATGTCGCCACAAAATTAGCATATAATACCAATCATAAATTGTAAATCTACTGTTACAGATACAGGGTTATGCTTCATGCCCTAGATGTAGAACACGATAGTGTCGAAGAATCAGAATTTGCAATCTTCGGAGAGCAGGGTGAAGCTATTGTGGGGGAGAACTCGTAATTGCTATAGGCTTACACGAGGAGTCAGATCGGCAGCATGCCACCTTAACTTGCTGCTCTGTTAGGCAAAAAATACACTGTCATGGTTACTCCAAGCAGCAAATCTCTACGATTATTTCCTAATAAAAAGGCCAAGCCTTTACGGGAGATGGCACCATCAGTCTTTTGGCCGCTCGGCACTTCCTAAGATGCCCAGTTTTCTTTCTTTGGAAGACTGGAACTGTGTCAGGAGTGGCCTTTAACGCAACGCCCCCACGGCCCCGGCCGATGCTTTGGTGCCTTAAGGCACCTACTTTTGTGTCTATGACATGTGGGCCCAACAGGTGGCTGGCCCACATGTCGGTGACCCAAAGGTAGGTGCCTTTAAGGCACCGAAGCTGTGTCCCACGGCCCCACCTGCTAGCTCGAGCTCAAAATGAATACTGTTCCAACTCCGTGTCAAGATATGAGACGCTTTTGTAGTTTATAAATTCGAACTGCAAAAGCGTCTTATGTTTTGGTACAGAGGGAGTAATTATAAAGCTTTTAGTTTTCACTGATGCCATTTTCATGCATTCAGGCAAGCAGCAAAGGTAACTCTTTGCTCCAAAGGGTCAAAAAGATCCAAAGAAGAAACGAAGCAAAGCGACCAAGGGCTCCTCGAACGAGTGAATAAAGATGCAGTCTGCTAAGAATGACACTCAGTATTTCTTAGTCCAGATTGTGGACGTTGTGGGTCAAGGTCAATGTAGTTTAGATCATAAGTCCATGTCATGGTTCTGTGCTCTGTATCTCTGTCACTCCGTACTCGAATAACTACTGAAATAATCAACGATGTCAGTGTTATATTTTGCGTACTCCTTCCCATTTTATATGTTTTCGCTTCTGCAACCCAAGCAACCAATGATCAATGCCACACCAGGTAAATCAGTCCAAGCAATCAAGTAATGCACTTGGACTCAACTGGCCAAGATACAGTAGCGTACCTGTGCAAATTGATTGCTGCAGATTACAACTACAGGATGCTGGCGATGCAAAGAAACATCAACTACAACCAACTGTAAGACGCCAGATCCAATAAAAAAACTAGGCTGAATGTTCTGGTCATACAGATCGACTATGCGAGTTCTCACGAAATGCACAAGATGGGTTTCTCATGAAATACAGAAGTGCCATCGACAAAAAGAAGAAGTAGATCCATCAATAGGACTAAAGAGAAGTCCTTACAGCGAATTAAACACTGGTTTCAAATCTGACAACCATAATAAATACTAGTAGAAAATAACATGAAAGAACAAATCAAGACTAAAGAGAAAGTTAAGGTCTTAAGGAAAACTGCAGTCTTATTTGAGAACAACTTGGACTCAGTTAAATCGGCACTTAATTATTTGTCTTATAACATGATCTAACCAACAGAAGCAGAAACAGATGAAGGGAAAGAGCACTAACCGATTGCAGCAAAGAAATCAACTGGCCTTCTTCACCGAAGATGGTATACTTATTCAACCGAGTCACTGCCGAAGCCATCCACAACCTGATGCCCATGGCCATTCTGTTGAGAATGACATAAAGCTACCACCACGCTCCAAACCAGAGCGGCCATGTCAACACTGCCACCAACTGTATCACGTAGAACGTATAGTAACAAGGATATGAAACTGTAAATGGCAAACACTTATTATATGACCCATCTCACAATCTCATAGAGTTTCTTGAAGCCTGCGTGACAATGAACTTATAGTCTGCTTATCTTCTCTCTCCTCTTAAAACTCAGCAAAATACATTGCTTGAACGCTTACATCATCTTATTATTATACTTGCTCTTACAACCAGAATGCAATGACCAACGGAGGACGCTTACAACCAGAATGCAACTGGATTCTTCAAGAATCCAGAGTCTTTGCCCCCCGTGTTGGGCAACTTAAAGGACTGAACCCTACGGCGTTTGCTGATCCCGAGGTCGCCGTTCCTGTGATACCTGGGGGAGAAGGTTGTCAATCGAAGCTGATGGCGCCGCGAGCCCCGCGAGAGGCACTCCACGAGGCAGAACCGGCTCCTGTGCCCCGTCCCTAGGTAGACGAGGGACGCGCCTGCGTGCGCCTCGGCTGGGTCGCGGCAGAAGAGCTTCTCCCTGCTGAGCTTCCACGCCATGGGCGACGGGCAGACGTCGTCGGGGGACGGCACCTGGCAGCAGCAGATGTGGCCGGCGGTGGCCGGGTCGTCGGTGAGCCCGACCCAGGCGTCCAGCCTGGGGTCGTAGTGCCCGGGGCCCTTGAACGGCAGCTCCCACCCGCGGTGCGCCGTCCACTCGGGGTCGTCCGCGTCCGCCCCCGTGTCGCAGGTGAAGGTGTCGCCCGTGTCGCGCCCTTTGACCCTGACGCTGGCGAAGAGAGTCCGTCCGTCGGGGTGCACGGCGTGGGAGGTGACTTGATGCTCCCCGAAGGGCGGCGTGAGGCAGCGCCATGACCACTCCTCGGGCACGTTGCAGCAGAGCACTTCGGTTCGTGGTGGAGGAGGGCGGAGCACGTGGAACTTGCGGAAACCAAACTTGTAGAGACTATCGCCGACAGGCACATGGACCGGGGCGGTGGCCGTCCCTATCGGCGGAGGGCCGAAGGTGAGGCACCGAGTCTGGACGTCGAAGATTGGGGTGTAGCGCCAGGGCGTCAGGTGCAGGGCCATGATCTTGGTGCCAAAGGCCGCCGCGAAGTGCCAAGGCCCGTTGTGTGGCGCCTCTAGGCGGAGGACCGGCGACGGTAGGCGCCGCGGCTCCTGCTCGTCGGCGTCGGAGTCGGCGGCACCATGGTCCTCCATCAAGTCTACCTCGCGGATGCTGTATCCCTGTTTCCAATCTTCAGTGACAAGGTAGAGGCGCCGCCGACGAGCACGCTTGGCTGCGCGCCCGCCCGCCGGCCGCCTTGGCATGCCTCTTTCTTCCTGTACGCCGTCTGATCTGTACGTCCGATCTGAAGCCGAGCTGAATCGGGGGAAACAACTGGCAAGACGAGAGCGCCTTGAACGAAGTTGTTCGATCGGCAAGGAGAGCGCCAGTAAAAATCAGACCTGCTAGCAGATTCGTTTGCCGAGCGGACAAGGGGATCGACTTCGCAGCAGATTGATTTGCCTCGAGGAGGCGTGTCGCGTCCGCGGATGCGTGGACTCCCGGCGCCGCACGCACGCGGCCTGGTCGCGGAGATTTTCCATCCGACGGCGCAACGCTTCGCGGGGTCTGTTTGGTTTCGTCCTCTATTTTAGGGAGAATATCTGGTACTCCCACCGTAGGAGCTCCCGGTGCTTCAAACTCGGTAGAACATTTTTAAATATTTCAAAAATTCTGAAAAAAAATCCAGCACATTTACATAACATCAATGTAAGTTGTCAAAAAAAATAAATCAAATCATAATTTGAAACATTGCTCGAGATACAAAAATGACAAAATCGACATCAATGTGATAATGAGTCAAATCTAAAGCGCAACTTATGTTGTGTACTATTTACTGTCGAATTTTTCATTTATGTTTCTCAAGCTATGTTTCGAATTTTGATTCCAAATTGTGTGACAACATACATTAGTGTTGGGTCTACGTGCTGGATTTTTTTCAGAATTTTTTGAACATTTAGAAATGTGCCAACGAGTTTTGAGCACCGGGAGCATCCTAGGGGTGGGAGTACCAGATATTCTCCCTCTATTTTAATACCTTGGCTCACTTTGTTGTCACTTAGCTTTCGTCTCACCCTCGTTGCTGATGGTCGCGCCGTCCACGTGATCACATTCCATTCGACGTGGTAAATTCCAAGGCTATGAGCTTGCCATTTCACGCCACTTGTTATTATGTTGCGCAAGGGATTTAAAACATTAAAAAAATGTTCAACCACAAGCTACTCCCGATGCTTAGACATATAAAGACATTTCAGAAACTAATCAAATCCTAGGCATAAAAGACTTTTGAATCGTCGAACAGTTTTTTAAATAGACGATTTTTTTTGAAAATTTGGATTTAAAAAAAATCAAGAACATGATTTGTTTACGAGTATTTTTTTAAATGCACAATAGTATTCGAATTCATGAACATTTTTTGACTCAACAATTTTTTTGAATCAATGATTTTTTCAAAAAGAAAATTAGGCACAAATTTTCATTTTGTCTTTTGTATTTGTGAACAAAATCTAAAATTTCATGGATTTCTATTTTCAGATTTGCCAATATGTTTTGAATATAGATTTTTTTAAATCAGGAACGTGATTTTAGTTCCAGACAAATTTTTCAAAAACCGTCATTTTTAAATTAAGTTGCGCAAGAGAATGCTTAAAACTTAAAAACAATATCTAATCAACCAGAAAATACTCCCAAAGCTTAGACATATAAAGAATCAAAATAAGTCGAATCCCTTACATAAAATAATTTTGAATAGCCGCACAATTTTTTGAATCGACAAAGTATTTTCTTAAATTTGTATTTTTTAAAAGCTTTTTTTGTTTACGAGCATTTTTTGAAATGCATGAACAGTTTAAAATTGGGGAACAAATTTTAAAATTCTAGATTTTTTTTAATTTTTTCTGAACATACTCTAAATTTTGGTGGACATTTTTTTTCCAGATTCACGAATATGTTTTGAATACATGATCTTTTTTTAAATCATGAAGATATTTTATTTCCTGACCATTTTTTTTTGAAATCGTATGTTTTTAGAATTTGTGAACAGTTTGTAAAATCACAAAAAAATTTGAATCGCGAAAATTAGATGATTTCACGAATAGTTTTTTAATTCACATACATTTTATGATTTCCGCAACAGTTTTTTTTTTTTGAAAACTCTCAACTTTTAAATTTAAAAAATCCCAAATTAATTTATAGAAGGAAAAAATAGAGAAAACAAGGACAAAGAACGAAATGAAAAAGTGTGTCAGGCCCGGCACATGGGCCGGTCCATGAGTCCGTACGTGTCTCAGCAAATTATGGGGGAGCAACTAATTAACGAGCGCTCCTTCAGGAGCCTCGCAAGGATCAGCGCCACTTGGCGCGCTCTCAGCCATTTGTCACGTGTCGCGCTCTGGGCACTTCCTTCGGATTTTGTTTTTTTATTTTGCCGCACGCGTTTTTGGCTTTTTAAATGTTTTTTTTGACATTTTGGTTTTCTACCGGTCTTCCCTAGCTATTCGACCAAATTTTTTTTTTGAAAAAATATTTTTTTGCGCAAAAAATGCATTTTTTTCGTGAGGGTCACGGTTTTGTTTTGGCGAGAGGCACGGTTGTGCTTTCGCGAGAGGCACGGTCGTGCCTCTTGGAAACGAAAAAAAAAGTGTTTTCTGTTTTTTTTCTTTCGTGAGAGGCACGGTTTTGCTTCCGCGAGAGGCACGGTTGTGCTTTCGCGAGAGGCACGGTCGTGCCTCTTTCGGAAAGGAAAAAAATGCATTTTCTATTTTTTTTCTTTCGCGAGAGGCATGATTTTGCTTCCGCGAGAGGCACGGTTGTGCTTTCGCGAGAGGCACGGGCGTGCCTCTTTCGAAAAAAAAACACATTTTTTGTTTTTTCTTTCTTTCGCGAGAGGCACGGTTTTGCTTCTGCGAGAGGCACGGTTGTGCTTTCACGAGAGGCACGGGCGTGCCTCTTCGGAACGAAAAAAATGTGTTTTCTGTTTTTTTCTTCCGCGAGAGGCACGGTTTTGCTTCCGCGAGAGGCACGGTTGTGCTTTCGCGAGAGGCATAGGCGTGCCTCTTTCGGAAAGGAAAAAAACGCGTTTTCTGTTTTTTTTTTCTTTCTTCCGCGAGAGGCACGGTTTTGCTTCCGTGAGAGGCATGGTTGTGCTTTTCACGAGAGGCACGGGCGTGCCTCTTTCGGAAAAGGAAAAACGCGTTTTCTCTTTTTTTAATTTCGCGAGAGACACAGTTTTGCTTCCACGAGAGGCACGGTTGTGATTTCGTCAGAGGCACGGGCGAGCCTTTTCCGAAAAGGAAAAAAAACCCGTGTTCCCGGTTTAGTTTTTTAGTCGGTTTTTTTCTTCCATTTTTTTTCATGAAAAAAAGTTCGTCAAAACCTATCAACATGGGATCTAGTTTTGAAGATCTCGACGCGAGGAATCCATCGGCGAAAGCGGTTCAAGATTTGGACGCACGGTTTAAGAAATAAAACGTTTTGAATAAACGAATTTAGAAAAAAGGAAAAACTCGCAGGTTGCGACAAGTGCCGCACATGCAACGCGCCACTTGTCGCAACATGGGGGAGTTGGAGTAATCTCCGCAAGGAGTACTCCTTAACTAGTGATTTCGAAATTATGGAAACATACGATTTGAATAAAAATAGTGTTTTTTCTAATAGTTGTGAACAAACTCTAAATTCATGGACATTTTTTTCAGATTCACGAATATGTTTTGAATACATGATCATTTTTTTAAATCATGAACATGATTTTAGTTTCTGACCATTTTTTTCAAATCTTATATTTTTTATAATCTGTGAACAGTTTGAAAAATCATCAACATTTTTTGAATCCGCAAAAAATTGATGATTTTCCAAAACCTTTATGAATTTGGAAACATTTTATTATTTCTTGAACTGCTTTTTGAGAAGTCACAACTAGTAAAATTTGACAATCCCGAATTTATTTAAAGAAACTAAAAACAAAAACAAAAGGAGAAACGAAAAGACAAAAAACGAAATGAAAAAAGGGTGTCAAGCCCCGCACATGGGCCGGTCCATGAATGCGCATGTGTCTGACTAAATTATAGAAAAGTACGATCTGGAAAAAAAGGTAATTGTTTTTAATAGTGTGAACATACTCTAAAATTGATGGACATTTTTTTAGATTCACAAATATGTTTTGAATACATGATCATTTTTTCAAATCATGAACATGATTTTATTTCCTGGCATTTTTTTCAAATTTTGTTTTTTTTAATTTGCGAACAGCTTGTAAAGTCACCAACATTTTTTGAATCCATAAAGAATAGTTTTTGAATTCACAAACATTTTATTATTTCTTGAGCAGTTATTTGAAAATTCGCAACTTATAAGTTTTGAAAATCCCGAATTAATTTAAAGAATGAAAAAATAAATACAAAATGGGAAAGGAAAAGACAAAAAATGAAATGAGAAAAAGATGTGTCAAACCCCGCACATGGGCCGGCCCATGAACGCGTACGTCTGTGAGAAAAGGAAGGAAAAAAGTGTGAAAGCCGGGTATTGAACCCTAGTCTCTAGGGTAAGATAGCAAGGCGTCAGCCACTGGGACACCTGTGAATCTATGATTTATGAGGGAGTCGTCTCCTTAAAAGTGTTCTGCGCGACGGAGACTTTTGAAAATAAAATTCGAACCTTTTTTTACTTATGGGTGGCATCATGGATAATTTGTAGCAACTTTGGGGGATTTTTTGGATGGACGAGCAGAAGCATTATTTACTTTATTATTTGAATACAGATACAGATCTATATATCTATACCAACTAATAAAGGGGGCTATTGCTTCTGGCAGCCCGCCATGAAAATTGCGATAGCTCACAAACAAAACTTTCAAGCAGGGAAATACCCCCATCTGGACAGCCCATGCAGTAGGACTATAAAGAAGATGCATAACGCTTGTTTTGGCCCGGCCATGTGCGGGCAGCCTGTTTTTTAAATTCGTTTTTATTTTTATTTTCTTGTCCGTTTTCGCTTTTTACTATTTAAATAATTAGGGACTTAAAAAAATCGAAAATTAATGAAAACAAGAATTTTGAATAAAATGTTCAACAAATGATATAATGTTTGTAGATTCAGAAAATTTTCCCAATTTTTTTAGAAAAATGTTCACAATTTTTAAAACAAATGTTTGGAAATAAAAAAATACTCATGATTTTCGAAAAAATGGAGTATTAAAATGTTAATGAAATTAAACCAAATGTTTGCAAATTCAGAAAATATTCATGAATTTTGAAATCTTAAAATTCAAAAAATCTTCGTGAATTACAAAATAATATATTGATAAATATATATTCGCCAGTTCAGAAAATATTCATGAATTTTGGAAATTTCCTAAAATTGAAAAATTGTTCTTAGCTACAAAATAGTTTATTGATTCATAAATTGTTCGCTGATTCGAAAACTGATCATGCAACTTGAAAAATATTCATGAAATAAAAAACTGCTTGTGTATTTCAAAAATTGCTGCACCAATTTCCAAAAAAATGTTCATCGATTCTACAAATGTTTGCTGATTCAAATAAATGTTATTTTTTTTGCAGATAGCATAAAATGTTCATTATTTTAGAAAACCTTTGAAAATTGGTAAAAATATGCAGACGTTTTAAAAGTTGTTCACGATTTTAAATATGATAACGAGTTTAAAAAATGTTCATGATTTTAAAACAAAATGTATCATGATTTGATGAAAATGTTTGCAAATTTAAAAAGATGTCCACAAAAAGAAAAAGAATGGAAAAACAAGGAAAGAAAAAGAAAAATAGAAAAAAAACAAAAAAGGAAAGGAAATTCATATCTATATCTATACATATTAATAAAGTATGAAATGTTTCTCACGTCCGTTGCACATTTTGCGAAAACAAAACCCCGGTACTTTCTTTAATTAACCCGCGATCCAACATTAAGTGTCCTCTCCCTTCTCTCTCACTGTTGGGCTTAGGTCCAACTCCAGTAGCCACCCGTCTCGCGTGGCCGGGCGCTGGTTAGTGTTCCGTGTTCAGCTGCAGTAGGCCTAGTTCACTCTATTTTCAGCCTGTTTAGATGCATGACCTTTATTATTTTCAACCTGTTTGTATCACATTACTACACTAAGCATATTATATTACTAAGCATATCACTACATTACGCATATTATCAAATTCTATACTAAGCATATCACAACATTACTACACACAAAGCATATCATCACATTACCACACTAATATAGTATCATCATATTACTACACTAAGTAACATACCATGACATGGCGGTTAACATTCGTCCTTGTCAGGCGGGTCATGAGTGGCATCCCGACGTAAGCATCAAGTGGTGGAAGTATGTACCAGAGGTTGTCTGTTTGCTCCTCGCTCAGCTTCATTCTTCATCAAGTGGGTCCTCATCATCTTCTTCCTCCGTATTGAAATAGATAACATTCAACCTTGGAGTTTGTCTTCTAAAGGAGAAGCTGGTCAATTCACCCCCAGTGAGATGCATGTGGGCGATGAAACGATCCCATTCATCTCCTCCTATCTGGGATATCTTTCGTCCCTTCTCGACCTCCATTGTGTAGGCCCTCCTAGGAGCATAGAAGATAATAGTGTCTCCGTTAATGTTACCATTGAATTCCAATCTCACATTGCAAGGGACGATTTGCGTAAGAAAAACCAAAACATACACACAATGCATTAGTGAAAATAGCAACAAAAACAAAAGAATTAACTATTAGAAGGTTCATATAATTTGTTACCGTTGCGGGAACAAAACATGGCTGGAAGTAGATGCTGAACAGCGTGCCATTTGCAATGCTGGTTGAGCACCTTGACTTGCACACTCGACATGGTTGTGGTTGCGCCATTCTACACAAAACATATTGAAAACTAAGTGTAATCAGATTCTAGACTACTAAAATCAACACTAAGTATAATTGGTTTCTACACTAGTAAATTAATTTCTACTAAACATAATCGGTTACTATAGTGCAAAATATAATTCTACGCTAGTAATTGTATACACAAATAAACAAAATCCATGGAAGGAGACACAAATAAACAAATCCTTCACCGGCAATCTAATTTGTAGGAGTTCATCTTATTTATTCCAAACATTCAACACTACACTGCAAACTAAGTTGAACTCGAATCATTAATATTCTAGACACTAAAAACAATTCTACTCAAAATGCACTATTAAAATCGGATTCTACACAATAGCAATCGGATTACCACTAAAATTTCTACACAAAGCAATCCATGGAACTAACTTTGGATTCTACATCACACAAAGTAATCCATGATACCAAAATTTCTATACAAAGCAATCCCCTAAATTAACTTATACATGAATCCCATGGATTCCATGTGGCGTGTCCACGGACGGAGGAGGTGCGTGTGGAGGGGAAGGAGATGTGATGGGAGGGGAAGGAGAGGATCGAACCTTGCTGCTAGAGGTGCGGCGAGGTCCGAAGGTGGCGGCGGCTAATTGAGGGGGAGTGTAGTGGGTGAAATGAGGGTGACGACTAGGTCTTTTACTAAGGTGGGGATTTGACTCAGGTGGGCCAGTGCTGGCGTGGGCCTAAAACACAACGCCATAGCTAATAATAGCCTAAACAAAAAAGAATAGGATAATAGAAGACTTAACATAATAAAAAAACTCAAAATTAAAATTGGTAATAAAGAAATAAAAGACCCAAAATGATAAAATACTAATAATATTGATGACAAAAATATTATAATATATTCATTATTTTTTACTAATGTGATCATTAAATACTTAAAACACTTGATAAAATGGAAAAATTATTTCTAGCGTAACATAAGTTGGCACGCTAGCACTAATTAATTAACTACGACATGCATAAAAATCCTACGCCACCACTATCTTCCAAACGATGAGTAGAAATGGACCAACAGATTTGTGACTTGTTCAAAAAAAGCAACACCAGCACTAACTATCTAAAGCTGACGTGCTAATTATGCTGATGGTAAAGGGCGCCACCAACGCAAGTTGTGGCTAGCTGTTTTTCCACTAGTGTTAACACCGTTTCTCGGTTATTTCTAACGCTAATCCTTCGAGAGAAGAAAATCCTTTTTCCCATAGTTTGATAGGAAATATTGCATATGGAAGAAAGTCAAGGAGAGTTACTACAGATCATGTCAAATGGAGCAACTTCCATGTTGAAGGTCAAGCCACCAGGCGAAGTAGAGCAAAAAACTACCTGTCGGGTGGTAGGTGCGACATATGCCAAAGGATGGCTAATCATAGTGGGAGCCAGTAAGACATCACCGATGCCTGGAAACGGGATAAGGCAAAGACATGCACGCCGGCGAATCTTACCCGGGTTTGGGGCTCTCCTAGGAGATAACACCCTTAGTCCTGCTCTGCGGGGTCTCTGCATGATCACTAAATCAGTAAGTAGCTACAAGAGGCTCCTTGAGCTGTTTTGTTAGAGAAAGAAGAAGGGCAAGGCTAGCTCTCCTCGTCTCTCTCTCTCTATGTGTGTGTGTGTAACTCTAAGAGATCAACCCTTTGCATGGGTGCCCTGGGGGGTTTATATAGGCCTACCCCCAGGGGTACAATGGTAATCCGGCTAGATGCAGGTCTAGGCCGTCAGTGTCTATAGACGTCGGCTTCTTCGTCGGCTGCTGGGGCCCGCCGACTGGTGGCTCCCGCCGACTGCTAGCTTCTTGGTCGACATGCTGGGCCCACCGCTTGGGGCCTTGTCAGCGGCTCATTACTATAGCCCCGCCCTAGATGACGATAGCTTTATCGAGGCAAGCATGGCTATAGTACCGCCGCCTAGCGGGCGCTTACTGTAGCCTTACCCCGTCTCATCTTCTTGATGGTGCTCAAACTTCCAGGGCAAGGGTTGGTCGGCTGCTGGGAGCCGACCTCCCCTCGGGCTGACTGGATGGGTCTTACCGCCTTCTGGTGGCTCGCTTATAGGTAGGGCCCGCCGCCTGCGGGTTGTACCGATAGCCCGTCATGGGGGCATGGCCGCTCTGCCATGGGTGATGTCATGGTCAACGTGGCAACAGTGCCGCGTCGAGCGGGGGATGGCCGACCGGTACGATGCACTATGACCACGCCCGCTCCGGGATTCGGGGGTGGCAAGCTTCACTGTAACCACACCCTATCTCATCGCTGTTATGTGGGTGTAGACTTTGAGGGAACATGGGGTGGGCCGCCTGCTAGAGGCCGGCCACTCTGGTGCCCGCCTACTAGGAGTCGGCCCACCTTAGGCATGCTCATTGATCTCTGCCGCCTTCCTGCAGTCGGCCATGGCCTAGCCGTCCACGGGAAGGCGGCCCTTCGTCTTGGATGCTTGAGGGGCGCAGTTGGCCCGATGTTTTTGAAGAGACAGGGGGAGCCGGTTGGGCTACCCGTGGCCATTTACTCCTACAGTAGTCCCCGAAGCTGGTGGGGTTTCGCGGTCGAATGGAGAATGAGAAGCCCAAACAGCTTCCTACTCTGCAGAGCAGACAACTCGGACTCGGCCTTCACCAGACGCGTCGTCTAGTCGAATTTGAAGCTCGAAGGCGGGAGCCAAGCGGTGCGCGCGCCGGGCGCCGGGCCGGCTGCCTACCGTCCGCGTGCCACTCGGCGCCAGCTGCCTGGGCCTGCCTGCCAGCCCACGCACGCGACGGGACGTCGCCGCAGGCTGGGACCCGCAACTATAGAGCCTCAGCCCACGCGCGGATCTGTTGTGGCCGAAGCGGTCGATTGATATTCCGGGGCGGTTAATACACGCCTTTATTGGCACGGTAAACGCGGGTTCGTGGGGGAGTGGGTGCAGTTAATCCCATGTCCCCCACGCCCCGCCTCCTCGGCTTCGCTGCTCTAAGGCAATAAATAGGGGGAGGAGGGGCGGCAAATGCACGCGCGCCCATTTCCTTCTCCGCCGTTCTCTTTTTCTTCTTGCTGCTGCTGCTGTCATCGGCCGCCGCACCAAGCTCCCAGCCACCTTGCCGCGCCGCGCCTCGTCGCCGCAAGGCTGCGTGCCCGCCGCCTCGCAATCTCTCCGCTCGAGCTCTTCAATCCCATGGCGTGCGCCGGAGTGTGGGGCGGCTCCAACGTCCTTAAGGACCACATCGACTTCCTCCGCCGGACGTGGCAGCTGCCCGACAGGGACTACATGAGGGTTTGCTTGGCGCCGGAGAGGGAGATTTCGCCGGCGCCGGAGGAGGGCGAACACGTCGTCTTTAGGTCGCATTTCATGCGCGGCTTCGGCTTGCTGGCAAGCGGCTTCCTCTACTCCTTCCTCGAATTCTACGACCTCCAGCCGCACCACCTCACATCGAACACGGTGGCGCTGCTGTCCGCCTTCGTCACCCTTTGCGAGGGCTTCCTCAGCGTCCTCCCCACCATTGAGCTTTGGGGAGATTCTTTCACACGAAGCTCGGCACCGTCGCCAAGGGGGTGTCGGCGCAGTGTGGCACCTTCGTCACGATATGGAGGCTGGCTGCCGAGAACCCGTTCCCCTCCATCTCGCTGATACAGTCGGTGAAGCTATGGCAGTTGTCGTACTTCTACGTGAAGAGCGTCCACCCGACAGGCGACTGGGTCAACCTACTGGCTTATCTAGCCGGCCCACCGACTGAATGGCAGACTAACTGGAAGTACTGGCCCAACACGCTGTCTGTTGCCGGCGCCACCACCGTTGCCCGGCTTAAGGTGATGGTGAGGTCGGAAGGCCTCACCGGGCCTGACTTGCTGACCGCCTTCATGGCACGCCGAGTGCTCCCGCTCCAAGGCCGGCCGCACATGATATGTCAGATGAGCGGGCATCGTGACCCATTGCCGGATGTGCACCAAGGAGATGTCGCACTCGGAGGTAGCTCATTTGGTGAACTATATTTCAAATTGCAAGCTCCCGGAGGAGGAATGGCGATTCGGCAAGGAGCTGTACTCGCGCGCGGATCCACCACCAATGGTAAGTCTCCATGTCTTCTTTTCCTTTAGCCGCCGAGCTCTTCTCTGGCCGTCTTGACAAATCGACTACGAAACAAAGCGGTCTTCTCCAGTCGGCAGCCGGCGCCATAGGGCCAGAGCGTTAGTTCCTCCCCGACCGGGAGGAGAGTGATACGGAAGACCCCAACTTGGGGGCAGCCGCCCTGGAGGACAACACGACAGGCGGAGGCGACGCGGCAGGCGACCCTGGAGGTGGAGGCGGTGTCGAGGACTGGCTGGATGATGATGACGAGGAAGTCGTCCCGCGCCGCCAGCTGGCGCCCGACCAGGCTAACGCGAGCTCGACCGTCTCGCCGGCTGCACGAGGCGGCGCGCAGAAGCGCCGAGCCGCGCCGTCGTTGTTCGGCAGCCAGCCGAAGAAGTCCAAGAGCTCGGCCGCGGCGACCGAGCGAGAAGAAGCGGCCGCGAAGGCAAACCGCTTCCGCAAGGTTGTGAAGGATCCTCAGATGGTTTTTGCGTAAGTGCCAGCTTCTTGACACATTCTTCCTTCTTTCTTGCAAATGTTCTTCTGAGTTTTCTTTCTCTTGCTACAACAGGGCCCTGCTCTCTCTGGAGCGGTCGGTTGCCGGCTCCGTTGTGGGGGCGTCGGGGGGCTCTGCCAGCTCCTGCCGTGTAGACCCGCGCGCCGAGCTTCAGGTGGCGACAAAGAGAAACGCGTCGGAGGCGCGTGAGGAGCAAGAGGCGGAGCGGCAGAAGGCGGCCGCCGCCAAGGCAGCACAGGATGAGGTGGGCAAGGCTGCGAGGGTGCAGGCCGGCTTCGTTGCCCAGACACAGGCGGATGCCGCGGCTGCGGCGCAGGCGGGGGAGGCCTCGCATAGTCAACCCCCCCAGCTCATCATCCCCCTCCGTGCCGTAGCGCCAATAGCCGAGGCCTCGGTGGTGGTGCCTGAAGGGGCCAGCAGCGGCCAGACGGCCATGGAGAGGGAGGGGTGCGACGACATCGCCCCAGAGACGGAAGTGATTCCGCCATCGCAGGCTGCAGCGGACCGAGGCAGCCAGCTCAACGCGCCACCCGTGCTGCCGGTTGGAGGGGAGCCGGCCGTGGGGGCTGGCCTTGTGGTCCATCCTTTGGCACGCCAGCACGCGGGGAAGGCGGCCTCGGCGCCGCCTCCACAGGAGGCCAGGGGCACTGGCTCGTCGACCCGAGACTTGGAGGCGGCTAGCGTCAATTTGCCAGACTGGGCACCAGGGGGCAGGACGGCCATGCTAAACAAGGCGGCGCAGGACGTTCGGGCCCGGCTTCAAGCTCAGGCCACCGTCTTGAAGAATTATAACCAGGAAATCCTGGCGACGCGGACGGCCATCCGAGTAAGCCTCTTGCTTTTTTTGCTTCTTATTCTTGTATTCTTCCGTGGGGGCGCGTCAGCGCACCCACTAGGTGTAGTCCCCGAGTTCCGGGTCGGCTGCTGAGCAGGCGGCCTGGAACTTTCAAGGAAGCTCGGGTGCTGACTTGACTTCTTTTATTTTTCTGTCCTTTCTATAGGACTAACATAACCTCCACCCCGCCGCCTTCAACTCCCAGGTCCGGGAGCTGGCCCAGAAGACGGCCGACTTGTCCGAAAGCCGGAGTGAGTGTTCCGCCTTCTTTCTCTCGTGGGGGCGTGTCAGCGCACCCAGTGGGTGTAGTCCCCGAGATTCAGGCCGACTGCTGAGCAGTCGGGCCGGATCTCTTCTGGCGACTTCTTGCTTATTGATTATTTCTCTTTGTAGTTTTTGTAGAGGCCAACGCCGGTTTGCAGCAGCAACTAGGTGAGGCCCAGACCACGTTACGCGCCAAGGAGGCGGAGTGCAGCACGGTGGCCCAAGAGCGCGACCGCCTGGCCAAGCAGCTAGCTGACCAGAAGGAGAGTCATGAGGCGGCACTCTAGGCGGTGAAGGACAGCGAAGCCACCCTCCAAGCCGAGTATGAGACCCAGGCGGCGAACTGGGCAGAGTCGGAGCAGGCGCTGAACAACAGCTACTGCCGAATTGAAGATATGGTTGACGGTAAGCTGCCTTCCTTCTCTTCCCTTTGTTTGCTGCCTGTTATTTTAGTCCGGCTTCTGACTTTGTATTCTCTCTTTTTTCTTTCTTCTCTGTGTAGAGTATTTCCCTAGCTACTCTGTTGCCGCCAGCCAAACCAGCGAGTCCCACCGCGAAGTGCGAAGGCAGGCTGGCGCGGAGATTGCGTCAAATGCTTGCCGGACTCTTGAGGAGCAGCTCCTGGCCATCTAGGCCCGTCTTCAGCCGGCCCACCGGATGCTCCGCTGCCTTCAACGTGTCGGGGCCCAGGTGCTATCCGCCCTCTGGCCTGACACGCCGGCGCCGCGTAGCCCCCCAGTCGGACCGCCGACTGGCTTGAAGTGGCAGTCGGCCACTTCGAGGCATGGAAGGCTTCTTCAGCCCGGGGCGGCGCCAGGCAAGCATTGGAGTTTGTCAGGGCGTGGTATCCTGGGCTGGATCTAGCCCAGTTGGCCATGTTCCGGCAGGAGGCCCATGCGGATTTGGTGAAGGTTGAGGCCCGCCATCGTTCATCATGCTGCGGCAATCGCCGAGTACCCGAAACTAGTGTCTTCATCCCCGAGTTGAACGAGGATGGTGTTGAGGTGCCGGCCGACCTCTTCGGGCTGAACCCGGAGGACGGCAAGGACTCGGCGGAGGAGATCGACTCCAGCAACGAGGACGAGAATGAGGAAGACGAGGTCGGTGAAGACGCTGCGCCAGATGGTGGAGCAGACGGGTAGCCTCAACCTGACCGTGCCTCAAGCAACGAGGCACGATTAAGCACGCCGCCTGCTGCTGGAGACAATCAGGCCAAGACCCGACATCCGGCCACTCCACCATCCAGCGCCGCTATCTCTACCGACCTGCCAGGATCGCCTGTGGCTCCCTTGGTCTAAGTGGCCAGTTTTATCCTGCTTGTCAATCTTTTGAACAATGTTTTGTTAAATTTGCGCAGTTCCACCCACTGGGGGTGTATTAAAACTATGTTGAACTCCGGCCTTCGAATGCTTTTTGTGTAAATATTATCTTGCATGTGCTATGCTGGTGTCAGCTTCCGACTTTTCTTGCTTTTAATCTTTTTCCGGCTTTTTCCTTTGCCGCCCTCCCTTGGCTGCCGCCTTTCCAGCCGGACAGCTGCTCTGTAGTCTATGGCTGGGAAAGTGCTTGGCTGTTTGGGAGGGCAAGTACTTCAACCTTCTTAGATTGTGGCAAGGTGAGTGGGAAGCTGGCTAGTCGGCTGCTTAGCAGTCAGTTGGCGGGGCGGGGAGCCAGCTTGTGCTATGCAAACGCATTAGTACTTAGCCATTTTTCATGTGGGCACCGTTTCTTGCCTTTGACTTCTTGCCAGTCGGACAGCCGCTCCGCGAGCTGTGGCTTTCGGCAAGAGAGGGCTTAGATGCCGGCACACTACTTGTCTGACTGCAGGTAGTGTTTACATATCTCAAGGCGGCAAGTCCCCGGGCCTACTGGTCGAACCTGGTGCAAGACGAGAGAAAAAATGTACTAACACATTCATAGGCATAAAACTTATCATATAGATAAAAGAGGGCAGTCCCCGAGTGCTCCTCGGGGGTCCCGATGTCTTGTACTTAATACAAAAGGTAGCATGGTACATACTACATTAACTGTAAAATCTTCGAAGAAGATTTGCGTTCCATGGGCATTCCGACTCCTTGCCGGATTCATCTCTCTTGCGTGCCTTGGGCTTCTGTGCGTCGATCAGGTAATAGGAGTCGTTGCCCAAGGCCTTGCTGATGACGAAGGGGCCTTCCCAAGGGGCCGAGAGCTTGTGCTGGCCGGCTGTTCGCTGGATCAGCCGGAGCACAAGGTCGCCCTCCTGGAAAGATCTTGGCTTGACCTTACGGATGTGGTAATGGCGCAGACTCTGCTGGTAGATGGCAGACCGACTAAGTGCTAACAGCCAGCCCTCCTCTAGCAGATCGATGCCGTCTTCTCGTGCTTCCTTCGCCTCCACTTTCGTGTACATGGTGACTTGAGGTGAGTCGAACTTGATGTCAGTTGGGATGACGGCCTCGGCACCATATACAAGGAAGAAGGGAGTGAAGCCGGTTGACTTGTTTGGAGTGGTGCGCAGACTCCAAAGGATGGCCGACAGCTCCTCGAGCCAGCAGTCAGCCAACCGCTCCAGTGGCTCAACCAGTCGGGGCTTGATGCCGGAGAGGATGAGGCCGTTTGCTTGCTCAACTTGGCCGTTTGATTGCGGATGGGCAAAAAACGCTAAGTCCAGTCGGATGCCCTGCGTCACACAAAAACGGGCCAAGGCTCCTTTGACAAAATTTGTGCCGTTATCGGTGATGATGCTATGCGGTACGCCGTACCGGGTTGTGATGTCCACGATGAAGGTCACAGCAGTCGGCCCATTCAGCTTCTTGATTGACTTTGCTTCAATCCACTTGGTAAATTTGTCGACGGTGACAAGCAGATGAGTCATGCCACCGCGTGCCGCCTTGAATGGGCCCACCATATCCAGCCCCCAGACGGCAAAGGGCCAGGTGAGGAGGATGGTCTTGGGTGCAGAAGCCGACAGGTGTTGCTTGGAGCCGAACAATTGGCACCCCTTGCAGTGCTTGACCAACTCTTTGGCATCGTCCAAAGCAGTCGACCAAAAGAAACCATGGCGGAAGGCTTTGGCTACAAGTGATCTTGAGGCCGCGTGGTGGCCACACTCGCCTTGATGGATGTCTTTGAGGATTGCCATGCCCTTCTCTGGCTCAACGCAGCGCTGGAAGACTCCAGTCATGCTGTGCCTAATGAGCTCTCTGTTTACATTTGTGTAGGCTCCAGCTCGTCCTAGAACTTGTCTTGCCGAGATCTCGTCAGTCGGAAGCTCTCTGTTTACCAGAAAGTTGAGGATGGGCTGGGCCCATGATGGAGCTGCTACTTCTTCTATTGCCATCATGGCCACTGCAACTAGGGCGGTTGGGATGGGAGGTGGCGGGTTGGAGTCGGCCACCGCCTCTTGTGTCGTTGAAGTCCCCGGGCCGGGTGCGGCTGCCGCAGTCCTCGAGCCGCCTGCTGAAGTCCCCGTGCCGACCGTCGAGGTTCCCAAGCCAGATCCGGCTACCTCGAGGTCAGCCGGCACGAAGATGGAGTCGGACTCTGGTGAAGGCTTGATAGATGGCTTGAGGAGGCGCTGAAGGGAGACGCCGATTGTTATGGCTTGCCGGGTAGAGCCGATTCATGCCAGGGCATCTGCTTGCTTGTTGTCGGCCCGTGGCACATGGAGGAACTCGCATCCTTCAAAATATCCGCTAAGTTGCTGAACGCGGAAACGGTAGCTCGCCATATTTGCATCCTTGGCGTCCCAATCGCTAGATGACTGTTGGACCACCAAGTCTGAGTCACCATAGCACAGGATCCGGTGGATGCCGAGTTCCTTGGCCAGCCGGAGTCCGTGTATGAGCGCCTCATACTCAGCCACATTGTTGGAGGCGGAAAAATGGATTTGCAATGTGTATCTGAGCTTGTCGCCTTTGGGAGAGGTGAGGACGATGCCAACTCCCAAACCGGTGCGCATCTTGGATCCGTCAAAGTGCATCCGCCAATGGGTGGAGTCAGGTGCTGGCAGCAGGTACTGGGTCTCGGCCCAGTCCACGAGGAAGTCGGACATCACTTGGGACTTGATGGCGGTGCGAGGCTGGTAGAAGATGGTATAAGGAGCAAGCGCAATGGCCCACTTGGCCACCCAGCCAGATGCATCTCGGCTACCCATGATCTCGGCAAGCGGGGCAGTGCAGAGGACCGTGATGGGGTGCTCATGGAAGTAGGGCTTTAGCTTCTTGGCCGCAAAGTACACGCCGTAGCACATTTTCTGGTAGTGGGGGTAGTTCTGCTTCAAGGTTGACAATACTTCACTCAAGTAATACACCGGTCTCTGGACCAGCTGAACTTTGCCTTCCTCTGGGTGCTGAACCACAACGACTGTGCTGACCACCCGGCTAGTTGCGGCAATGTAAAGGAGCATGGGATCTTTTTCAGTCGGAGCCGCCAGGACAGGCGGCATGGCCATCATCTTCTTCAACTGATGAAAGGCTTCATTCGCCTGGTCATTCCACTCAAAGTGAGTGGTTTTCTTCATGAGTTGATACAAGGGAAGAGCATTCTCCACTAGCCGACTAATGAAGCGGTTAAGGGAATCCAGGCATCCGGTGAACTTCTGGATGTCTCGCAGCCGGATGGGAATCTCCATCCTCTCTATGGCCTTGATCTTCACCGGGTTGCACTCAATGTCGCGTTCAGAGACCAGGAAACCAAGGAGTTGGCCGGCTGGTACTCCGAACACACATTTTTCTAGGTTGAGCTTGATCTGAAAGTGCCGCAAGTTGTCGAATGTTTCTTTGAGATCTTCTAGCAAGGTGCCGCGCTTCTCTGTCTTCCACAATATCATCTACATAGACGTGGGCATTTCTGCCGAGTTGCTTGAGGAGGCATTTCTACATGCAACGTTGAAAAGTGGCACCGGCATTTCTCAGGCCGAATGTCATAGTCAGGTAGTGTCGGATTTCGGGTTCTGGCAAAACCCTTGAGGTTCGAACACTGGGGTGCGCACGAAGATCTTCCCCCTACCGATCTCACCTCTCAGCCTCGCCGCGGTCTCTAAGCTTTGCTTGATCAAATCACAACACAAGAGACGCAAGATTTATACTAGTTCAGGCCACCATTGTGGTGTAATACCCTACTCCAGTGTGGTGGTGGTGGATTGCCTCTTGGGCTGATGATGAACAGTACAAGGGGAAGAACAACCTCCTGAGGTGAGGTGTTCTTGTGCTAGGTGGGTGGTTGTGGTCCGATTGGATCCTCCTCTATATGGTGGTGGCTAGTCCTATTTATAGAGGCCCTGGTCCTCTTCCCAAATATTGAGCGGGAAGGGATCCAACAATGGCCAATTTGAAGGGGGACAGCTAGTACAAGCTATCCTGACTAAAGGTGGTCTTTGCCTGTCAAAGGCACTGGTGGTGACGCCACCTTGGGCTCCATGATGACCTCCGTCCTCCCGTCCTGCTGGTCTTGGTCTTGTTGCACCGATATGGAAACCTTTGCCTGACGCCTCGGTACTCCGCGCCTACGCTTGCCCCCTTAGCACCAAAGGGGAAACCAGGACACTGCGCACGCTGGAGCCCGCCTGGCACCCGCCTGGCCTTGGTCGTCATGGCTTGTGTCATGGGAACCTCACGAGGTACCCCTTGCCTTGATCTCTCCGCCCCTCGCGAGCCTGCCTGGTGAGGTTGCTCCTGAGGAGGCCTTGTGTCATCCGCCCCACGAGGCTTGGCCCCTCGTGAGGGTCTTGAGCGCCGGCTGATGAAGACGGGCCATACTGGGCCACTGGTGGAGCCACACTGCAGGCCGCAGGCAGGCAAGTCTGGGGACCCCCGTTCCTAGAATGCCGACAGTAGCCCCGGGGCCCAAGGCGCACTCGGACTTGGCTTAGCGGCAAAGCCAGGGGCAAGTACGGAGCACCACAGGCCCCCAAAGCCTGCGACCTTGGTCGACGCGTGGCGACTGATTGGACGTGGGTGTCTCCGCTTTCCCACGCTGCCTCGGCAACTACCCGACTTGACGAGTCCCTGCTACATGCAAAAATGATTATCATTACCTGTGATCGTGGAGGCCGTCGATTGGCCTCCCTTGGGCTATAAATGAGGAGGGGCGAGAGCCCTCATCGCCCATCTCTTCCTGCCCCGCCTGCTTCTTCTCCCCTGCTACACCTCTAATCTTGTTACCAATGGCGCCGATCCATCGATTCTCGGCCAAGGAGAAGGGGAAGGCCTCCTGCGAAGGACCCGATCTGCTTCCACCGAAGAAGAGGCCGGCCCACCGCTGCGGCGAGGTCGCGAAGCTGGAGGTGACGGGGCCTTGGTGCGAGCGGCCACCTCCTGGGTACCCGCTACCCTAGTACGCCCAAGCCGAGGGCTCTGGAGAAAGGGGCGAAGAACAACGCCACTCGCGGCGCTGCCGCTATCGGCGCGCCATAGTGGCACGCGCTATCGCCCCTGGAGTCCATGCCGCGGACTCCTCTTGCGAGCTCGTGCTATAGGCGGCGTTGCCTCCGAGCACCTGGATCCGCTTCCCTTCATTTTTCTCCGCCGAGGTGCCGCCGAGGGGGCCTCTCGAGCTTTGGCTGCAGCACGCCGATTGTGGTGCCCTGGTGACCGGAGCTGAGGTTGAGGTTGTTGCCCCGGGCAAGATCTTCATGACCCGGGGCTGGGGAGAGGTCACCCGAGCCTATAGGATGGGGGGAGCCCTCATGATCCATTTTGAATACGATGGCGCATCCACGTTGTTCTTCAAGGTCTTCGATGCGGAAGGCCGCCGCCTGGAGTGCTGTCCCGGAGGGGGCAGTCAGGATACCAACGCGGCAGGGGCTGGACCCGCCTTTCACTCCTCCAGCGGCTCCTCCAGCGGTAGCGGCAGCGATTCTCCTGAGCTCTTCTAGACTCCGGAGACGAGCGACAACAGCTATGTACCCCCAAGCTCCTGCCGCGCCTGGAGCAAGGCGGCAGCATCGAGCCGTTGCCGCCTCTGATCTGGATGGGGTTGGCGCCAGTCCCTCATGGCCCACTGTTGATGATGGCGTCAGCCATGAAGGCATGCGTACTTAGGGTTCGTTAAAGTTCTTGTCTTTTGTTCCCTGCGAGGAATCGAAAAAATACCCCGTGGGGGTGTGTAAAGAACCTGCGATCACTTTTGTTGGTATTTGCCTTATTATGGAATCGTGTGAGTGCTTGTCCTGTCCGTCTTGGTTCCCCCTTTCTATCCTCGCGATGACTTGGTGCTCTATGCTGACAGGTCCCGGTCCCCAGGCAGGCTGCAGCCGTCGCTGGTATGCCAGGTCGCGATGCCGTGGTCAAGGTCAGGAGGTGAGCGGCCCAAGGTCCAGTAAGAGCCCTTGAGGCGCGATGCTTAGGAGGTCCCCTTTAGCGCGCAAGTAGCCGTCGTGAGGTAATAAAGGAAGGCAACGTTGCCGCCACAGGGCCGCATTAAGTAAGGATTCTGCATTGTAATGGTTAGTTGTTTCAAGCGTTAGACTTATCTTGGCAGTCCGGAGCCGCTCCCTTGCATCACGCCAGACTTGAGCGTCGGCAGCTGTGGCGCAGCTAGGCTAGGCCCGCGCGAGCCTCCCCTTCTTCCCTGCACTCTCCCTCGTGCTCTACGTCCTTAGGTCCCGGCCCTCGAGCGAGCTCAACCGCCGCTGGTATGCCAGGTCGTGATGCCATGGTCAAGGCCAGGGGGTGAGGGCTGGAGAGCCAGTAGGAGCTCTTGAGTCGTGATGCTCAGGAGCCCCCCTTTTAACGCGCAAGCGGACAGTGCGGGAAGGAGAGGGGGGCCGCGGTGCCACCCGCTGTAGGCCTCATGGCGTTCCTGCAAATCAGCACGAGAAAGGCATGGGTTGCCACTATGATTGCCGGCCGGCCTCTGGTTGCTTCGGAGGAAGGGTGAGGG
Organism: Triticum timopheevii; assembly: GCA_963921465.1. Lineage (NCBI taxonomy): Eukaryota > Viridiplantae > Streptophyta > Magnoliopsida > Poales > Poaceae > Triticum > Triticum timopheevii. Next base: position 516,589,765 of record OY997270.1, read on the forward strand.
CGTTGAGGGCCTGGTGAGGTGATGCACGCGAGGCATGCCGCGAGCCAGAGCTCGACCACTCAGACTTGCCAGCGTTGCAGGGACGGACCCGTGCGTAAACGCGACGCCCGCGCGGGCGGCTCCCGAGGTAAATGGCAATCGAGCAGATGATAATCATATGCAGATCAGGCATGAAATGCAATCAGCTTAGGTAAATGTGAAATGGATACATGCCACTGGGTCAGACCCAAGCGGCTTGGGGATAATGCAGCCCGAGGGGCGCCCCCAGCAAAGCAAGCTAAAGACATAAGAAGAGATACATGTCGCAGGGGCTGACCCACGCGACCAGGGAATGATGCAGCCCTGAGGGCACTCCCAGCTGGAATGAACTTGGAAGATGTCACATGGTTCCTTTGTAGAGAAGAAGTTGGGGAAGCTGGTGATGCGCGGTGAAGGGGTCAACCCTCACAAGCCACCGGGATCCTGAACCTCAGGAGGCTCTGGGGGGGGGGTGTCGATGTCAAAACCGGCTGATCTCGGGTAGGGGGTCCCGATTTGTGCGTCTTAGGCTGATGGTAACAGGAAGCGAGGGACACAATGTTTACCCAGGTTTGAGCCCTCTCGATGGAGGTAAAACCCTACTTCCTGCTTTATTAATATTGAAGATATGAGTAGTAAAAGAGTAGATCTACCACGAGATCATAGAGGCTAAACCCTAAGAGCTAGCCTATGATGGTATGATTGTAATTGTGATAGGCCTTCTAAGGACCATCCTCTCCGGTTTATACAGGCACCAGAGAAGGCTAGGGTTTACATGGAGTCGGTTACAAGGAAGGAAATATAATATCTGGATCGCCAAGCTTGTCCTCCACGCCAAGGAGAGTTCCATCCGGACACGGGCCGAAGTGTTGAGTCTTGTATCTTCACGCTTCGATAGTCCGGACGATGTATATAGTCCGGCTGTCCGGATACCCCCTAATCTAGGACTCCCTCAGTAGCCCCTGAACCAGGCTTCAATGACGATGAGTCCGGCGCGCAGTCTTGTCTTCGGCATTGCAAGGCGGGTTCCTCCTTCCGAACACTCCAAGGTTATTATCGAACACGTAGACTGTGTTCGGATCTGCAAAATGATCTTCACATACCACCATAGAGAGAATGATACTTCAGCTGACGATTTTTAGATGACGTGATATGCCATTACAGCCAGGTCATTATTCGAACTTTTTTTCCCACAACCAGCCACAGCGCGTGTCACGGGGCGGTTTCCTTGACACGTCTTGTCAAAGTAGAGATCATGTCCCCTTATCACGGGATTCTCAGCAATACGGGTATGGGTAATCCAACCGCACCGCTAATCGCGGTGAGTGGAAGGTGAGCGGGCTCCACCAGGCAAGTGGGGAGGCGCAAAAAGCTTTTACCATCCCTTATAAAGAGATAAGGTCCCTTCCTCTTTACACGCGCCTTCTCCTTCCGCTAACTCATTCCTCTGCTCGAGCCCTAACGCCCAAGCCCTCTTCTTTTCCATCAAAGAGAAGTTTTCCAAAAATGTCCGGATCCGGAGCAGGAGGCAGATGGATGGCCTCTACCGTCCGGGAGAAGGATATCAAGAAGCTCCGGGAAGCCGGGTATCTGGCCAAGAAGATTGGCCACCGTCTCCCACCGGCGGGACAGGTCATCCCTACTCCGGAGCCTCACAAGAGAGTCATGTTCCTTCCCCATTTCGTCCGCGGGCTCGGGTTTCCCCTCCACCCATTTGTCCGGGGAGTTATGTATTACTATGGGATTGATTTTCATGATCTTTCCCCCAACTCTTTTCTCAATATCTCGACGTTCATTGTCGTGTGCGAGGCCTTTCTCCGGATTCCGCCTCACTTCGGCCTGTGGCTAAAGATTTTCATTGTGAAGCCCAAGGTGGTAAGTGGCGAACACGCCGAGTGCGGCGGTGCCATGGTGAGCAAGATGCCCAAGGTTGTTTGGCCGAAGGGCACTTTCAACGACTCCGTCAAGGAGTGGCAACAACAGTGGTTTTATATCACCGAACCACGTGGCAAAAAGTGGGCTGCGACTCCTGAGTTCAGATTCGGAGCTCCACTGCAGCTCACGTCCTGGCCCAAGAAGGGCCCAAACTGGTCCTCGTCCGATCAGCTATCACTTCTCCAGACACGCATTCGGAGCGCAGTTGACAAGGATGTCAAACTCGTCGACGTAGTCCAGGTGATGCTGGTTTGCCTGGTTCTACCTTGTCAGCGTCGAGCCTGCACTTTGTGGGAGTTCGACCCAACTAAGCACCAGACCCTTCAGGAGCTCTATGAATCCTCCCCCAAGGATATCTGGAAGGTGCTCTTCAAGTCTGGCAAATCATGGCCCAAATCTGCTGAGGATCGGGGGTATAAATTATCCCATTCTCCAAGCCCAGTAAATTACAGTCATGTTCTGTCTATCCATGCTTCAGTTGGCATGCCATGAGGGAGACATTTTAATCGTGTTTCATCGTGACCCCAGGGATGGATTAAGAAGGTGGAGCGGATGCATTGTCCGGCCCCACTGCCGAAGGAACTGGCCAGACCTCTTCTAACGAAGATGCTGGTCCCCGCGCCTTACGAGGCGCCAAATAAGGAGGACTCCAAGAAGGTCAAGAAGACCCGGAGTGGCCTCCGTCGCCGCGAGACTTTGGACGCCAAATCCGAAGACACCAGCGATGCTCCTTCTTCCGAAGACGAAGAGGAGGAAGCAGAGGAGGGCGAGCCTTACTCTGTAGGTGGGAAGAAAGGCGCGGCTTCCCCGTCCCTGGAGGCCGAATCGCCCAAGAGGGGGAGAGGTTCCCATCCAGAGGCATCCACCCCGGCTGCCGACAGCGGCCCGGAGTGGGATCCCAGGGCCCAGCCCCTGGAAAAATCGTAAGTAACCGAATCCCTAATGCGCCTATGCATTCAGGGTCATCTGAGTATAGTAGTTTTAACTGTCACCATATCTCATACAGCCCGGCGAGATCTCCTGCCGGGCAGTCATCATCGGAGGATTCGTTGAGTTTGGATGCTGTGGCGAGCGAGACGCCTCCGGAGGCTCTTTTTCTGGAGTCCAGGCGCGACACCGAGGTGTTGTTACGAGGAGACCCCGAGCCAGATAAGGTCCTGGAGACTACTAAGGCTCCAGGATCGGGCGAGCGGCCACCCTTCAAGGAGGGAGGTTTGCCTACTCCACCAGCAACCTCTGTCTATGCAGAGCTGTCGGGCGGTCTATCAACAGCTTTGAAGAACGCGTCTATCATCGATGAACATCGGAACCTTATGGGTGCGGTGGTTGGAAAGATTCAGTCTGCCGAAAGCAGGCTGAATGAGTCCTGCCTTGGCCTTATAAAAGGCTTTTGAGGTATGGTTTCTAAGGAAACTTTGAGGAATCATCATAATATGAGTAGTAGCCCCTGATACACTGTCCGGTGAAAGATAGAGAGCCAGGCAGGGGATCAACTCCTCTTTTCATGTGAACCCTTGTTAATGACGTGTACCTCTTTGTTTCAAAACAGGCGTCTGCGGAGAAGATGACCGCATATTAGGAGGAAGTGTCCGTACTGAAGCACAGCCTGGCATGGGCCGAGGAAGAACTTGGCTGTGTGAGGAAGCAATTAGAGGAGAAGCAAGGTATGTTTAAACATTGTCTTGCATTAGGCACGAATGAGTAATTGTGTCTATTGAAAAGTATTTATGTTATGCGCCCTAGGAGGGAGTGCCGAATATGAGGCGCTGAAGAAGGCAGTGGCTGATGCCCACAAGTGGGCTGCCGCCGAACAGGCGCTTCGTGAAAAACACGAGGCCATGGTCGTCACAGCTGAGCGGGAGCTCCAGGAGGCTGTGACAAAAAGCGAGAGCTTGGAGCAAAGTCTAGTAGGGAAAGAATCCAAACTTGCCCAAGCTCTCTAAACAGCGGAAAAATGTTCGGGAAGAAGCCCGAGGTGCTGTACGGGACATTCAGGAGGCCCGGAAAGTTGCGGCTGGTAAGGCCTATTGTATCTATGGCCATTATTATGTTATAGTGGGGAGAACTCTAAGCGGCAAGCTGAATTCTTGATTTTACAGGGGCGTTTGCGGATTTGCCTCATAGCATATCAGATGCTGCCCAATTTTAACGGACCGAGGAGAGGGAGTCTGCGGGGAGGAACTTCTGGTCGCAGTATTTGGTGCCGAACTATTCGGTGCCTTTTATCGATCAGTTGAAGCAGCTGGTCGAACTGCACCAGGCGGCCGAACTAGCCATGAAGGACTTGGTTATCCGGCTCTGGCCTGCAGAGCCAATTCCAAGCAGTTACTTCGGACTCATGAAGCGGATTCTGGGCGCCTGTCGTCGGCTTGATTCTATCAAGCAACCAGTCTGTATATAAGGTGCGCGCATGGCGCTTGCCCATGCGAAAGTGCATTGGGGGAAGCTTGATGCGGAGAAGCTGATAACTGAGGGGCCATCAAAGGGTAAGGATCATCGCAAGCCCGAACTGTACTATGAAAGTGTACTGAAGGGTGTAGGACCTTGAAGTATGTCTAGAGGGGGGGGGGTGATTAGACTACTTGACCAATTAAAAACTTAACCTTTTCCCAATTTTAGAGTTTGGCAGATTTTAGCTATCTTAGGACAAGTCAAGCAATCATCACACAATTCAAGCAAGCATGCAAAGAGTATATAGGCAGCGGAAATTAAAGCATGCAACTTGCAAGAAAGTAAAGGGAAGGGTTTGGAGGATTAAAACGCAATTGGAGACACGGATGTTTTTGGCGTGGTTCCGATAGGTGGTGCTATCGTACATCCACGTTGATGGAGACTTCAACCCACGAAGGGCAACGGTTGCGCGAGTCCACGGAGGGCTCCACCCACGAAGGGTCCACGAAGAAGCAACCTTGTCTATCCCACCATGGCCGTCGCCCATGAAGGACTTGCCTCACTAGCGGTAGATCTTCACGAAGTAGGCGATCTCCTTGCCCTTACAAACTCCTTGGTTCAACTCCACAATCTTGTCGGAGGCTCCCAAGTGACACCTAGCCAATCTAGGAGACACCACTCTCCAAGAAGTAACAAATGGTGCGTTGATGATGAACTCCTTGCTCTTGTGCTTCAAATGATAGTCTCCCCAACACTCAACTCTCTCTCATAGGATTTGGATCTGGTGGAAAGAAGATTTGAGTGGAAAGCAACTTGGGGAAGGCTAGAAATCAAGATTCATATGGTAGGAATGGAATATCTTGGCCTCAACACATGAGTAGGTGGTTCTCTCTCAGAAATGGTAAGTTGGAAGTGTAGGTTTAGTCTGATGGCTCTCTTTTCGAATGAAGAGGAGGTGGAGGGGTATATATAGCCTCCACACAAAATCTAACTGTTACACACAATTTACCAAACTCGGTGGGACCGATTCAACAGACTCGGTCGGACCGATTTAGTAAACCTAGTGACCGTTAGTGATTTTCGGTGGGACCGACATGCAACTCGGTGAGACCGATTCAGTTAGGGTTAGGGCATAACGTAATCTCGGTAAGACCGATTACACAAACTCGTTGAAACTGATTTTGGTAATACGCTTTTCAGAGAGTTGGTCAGGTAAACTCGGTGGGACCGATTTGCTCTTTTTGGTGAGACCGAAATGTTACAAAAGGGAAACAGAGAGTTTACATTGCAATCTCGGTGGGACCGATCGCTCACTTCGGTTAGACCGAAACGTTACGAAGGGAAACAAAGAGATTACAATCCCATCTCGGTGAGACCGAGGTCCCTATCGGTAGGACCGATTTGCTTAGGGTTTGTGGCAGTGGCTATGACTTTTGGAATCGGTGGCGCCGGATTGGAAGAATCGGTGTGACCGATTTTGGCTTTGGGTTTAGGTCATTTGTGGATGTCGGAAAGTAGCTGAGGGTTTTGGAGAATATCACAAAGCACATGAAGCAAGAGGCTCATTAAGCAACACCTCATCCCTCCTTGATAGTATTGGCTTTTCCTATAGACTCAATGTGATCTTGGATCACTAAAATATAAAATGAAGAGTCTTGAGCCTTTGAGCTTGAGCCAATCCTTTGTCCTTAGTATTTTGAGGGATCCACTTTCATCATCCATGCCATGCCATTCATTGAGCTTTCCTGAAATAATAGTCTTGGAATAGCATTAGCTCAATGAGCTATATGTTGTTATGAATTACCAAAACCACCTAGGGATAGTTGCACTTTCAAAGGGGGCCCGCCTGGCGGCGGATAAGTGCACCAAAGGCATTATATTTCCCTGAGGGCATTCTTGCCAATATTTGTAATGTGGGATAATGGAACTTTTATTATGTATTGCGTATTTCGTGTGAACATATGTTCTTCCCGCGTGGCTGTTTATTGTATGTAAATTCTGAGAGTTGGCCAGTCGTCGGCTTCAGCCCCCACGTGAGAAGTACGGGGGTGTTCGGGGTATTTCTGAACACTCTTTATCCCATGGTTGGGTCCTTTTAATGAGGTGTTTCTCACCACGAACCAGGCAATCAGACTATATATGGCTTTACTACTCTCACTTAGCCATAGGAATTCGAGTATGGTCGGCGCAGCCCCTAGTGTTCGGAAGGCCAAACTAGGAGCTCTATCGGCGCCTGATCGAAAGATCGATCCGTCGCAATCTGCATTTTATAGTGGCGTTATGCGGAATAAATCTTTAAGGATTTTACAACCTCTTGGATAGCTGACCAGCTCTCGCTGCATCATTACAGTTGGTTTTCGGCTTTCTCTACTGAGGTGCTCGTCCGGCAGAACCGGGACACAATCACAGTAGTTCTCCCAGCGCTACCTTAGCCGACGGAACGGAACATAAGGTACCAAAACATGGGAGCCGGTCAAACCCAACCAATGACCCAAGACATGATTCGGAGCTGATGCATGTAGTGCTATAAGTTCGGGGTGCCGAGCGACCGGAAAGGTGGTCGGACTTTAGTGCTGTGCTGTGAAGCCCGTGGCATAACCGGGCGTAACACGAAGCGTGGCTGCCGTTTTGTGGCAAAGAGGCGTCGATGATAAACGACGGCCGATACGTGTTATTTAAGTCTACGCACTGCAGTAGGATGATATGTCTATGCATATGAGTGCGATTTATGATTATGTAAAAGGAATGGTTTTTTGGCGGAACCTGTGATGGCCAGACTGGAGGGGGCTGTGAATGGATCGAAAGTGAATCCGAACTGCCTTCTACCTGCATGGTCCTGTCCTGGGCTGATTCCATGCAGCCAATCCTATTCTGCATAAAAGTTAGTTTGTGAAGGTAAATGCTCGGAGGCAGCCGAGCGTCCTCCCGTGGTTGGTCTAAAGGTTCCCGATCGGATCCTGGTGACCCCAACCGCTATACCGGGAAGTAGCCCGGATTCCTCCGTGGGGATCCAGATAGGTGGTTGTCGTATCAAAATATTGATAGGCATGCACGACTTGCTACTCCAGCAGCTGTATGATTTCCGCTCTAAGGGCGGGGTTTCGGCCTTGTATGTAGGCGTGAGTATATCACCCGCATTGGCCTAATGGTTTACCACGTTGAATCTAGTCAACGTAGTTCATCCCGTTAGCATATGGTGGGTTACCATATGAGGGGAGTGCGCCGATGGCGTGGAATTTTTTGGTTATCTGAGAACAACCGTTAGAGCGGTGGGCCAATGAACTTGGCCTTTGCATCGGACACCTTATAGAAGGTGTTTATTTATAGATTTATACCCGCGGGGGCTTTATGTGTTATGGAGCCCCTGGACTACTAGGTCTAGGGGTACGGCAATTGAGTTGCCGTGGTTTGTATGATAGGGGACGATCGGCCGTACTGTCGTGCCCTAGGGGGGGGGGGTCTCTTGACTAGATGCCTCCCTTCATTTTTTCCGGCACACGACCGATCGCTTTGTTTTGAAGATCTGGCATTCTCTATTGGTATGTTTTGCCGCCCTTCTTGGAGTGCCGTGAATTTCACACGATTGATCGAGTTTGTGGCTCGGGCCGAATAGGCTTGAGCTGTTTTTTGTCCATTGACCGGACTGGGAGTTGCTGAACTTGGCACCAGCTTCCCTGACTTGACGTTTATGGCCGTTGCACCGAGGCTTGAGGATGCCTCTTCGTGTATCCTTCTTGCTGTCTTGGACTGTAGTGGTGTGCGAACGTCGGGTTGTGTGCCTTTGGATCGCCTGCTTAGGTTGAGGTAGCTAGTTGTGCCACGTATGCCCTTTGTTAGGGCGGTCGAGTCCATACTTTTCGGTGGCCAAGATCTTGGTCCACCTATCCATTAGCAAATCCTGGTTGATTTTAAGCTGCTCCTGCTTCCTTTGCAGGCTCCTTGCCGTGGCCATGAGTCGTCGCTTGAAGCGAATTTGTTCCACTGGATCTTCAGGCACGCTGAATTCATCATTGCCGAGGCTTACCTCGTCTTCGGAGGGGGGTATATAGTCGTCCCTCTCCAAGTATCCCACCGTGGCCTGTCCGGCCTGCTTGAAGGTAGGCTGATTAGGGCTGTATTCCTCTTCGGCACCATCCGGATTATTTTCATCTCTGGCGCCGGCATTGATGTGGCGGGGCTTGGAGTGGCGCCGAAGACGCCCATACTTTGCTTTTCCTTCTGAGGGGTTGTCCTCCATTGCCTCGTCGCCATTGGTTTCCTTCGGAGTATCCACCATACATATATCATATAAAGAGGTGGCTGTCCACCGCCCTGTGAGTGGTGGCTTCTGTAAGTCTTCTGCATCGTCGTCCATACCGTCGATGTCTTCGTAGTCGAAGTTAAGCACGTCAGTTAAATCATCAACCGTGGCAATGTAGTGGGTGGTGTGTGGGCAGCGAATTCCTTCGTCACCTGCTTCCCACTCAGGCCGAACATAGTTCGGCCTGGAGCCTCCTGACAAAGAGAGAGAGACTTTAATGAGTCCAGCATGTCGCCAAAGGGCGAGTGCTGAAAGATGTCCACAGCGGTAAACTCCATTACCGGAGCTCGACCTAGCTCGGCTGGCTCGAGGGTGTGCGGACCGGAACCAACAACCAGATACGAGTCCGGGGGCCCGGGGTTACAGGCCTCCATAGAGATGAGACCTGTGTTCGGCTCCACCGCCGATGAGTGTGCGGCCTGCAGGGCGGGGTCCACCCCTCCGTCCTTGGGCAACACAACCTGCTCCGGATTTAGATTCGGGGCTGCTACGGGGATGGTGTCCTGAGCATTGTCCGACAGCAGGTCTAGGCCGTGCTCGTCGTGACTGTCCGGCGCTCCTGGCACAGGGCCGAATTCGTCGAAGATCAAGTCTCCGCGAATATCCGGTGTGTAGTTCAAGTTTCCGAACCTGATCTGGTGGCCAGGGGCGTGGCTGTCGATCTTCTCCAGATGGCCAAGCGAATTAGCCCACAGTGCGAAGCCGCCGAACACAAAGATCTGTCCGGGGACAAAAGTCTCACCCTGGACCGTGTCGTTGACGATTGAAGACGCCATCAAGCCTCGAAGCGACGACACAGAGGAACTCTCAGTGAAAGCACCAATGTCGGTGTCAAAACCGGCTGATCTCGCGTAGGGGGTCCCGATCTGTGCGTCTTAGGCTGATGGTAACAGGAAGCGAGGGACACAATGTTTACCCAGGTTCGGCCCCTCTCGATGGAGGTAAAACTCTACTTCCTACTTGATTAATATTGAAGATATGAGTAGTACAAGAGTAGATCTACCACGAGATCGTAGAGGCTAAACCCTAAGAGCTAGCCTATGATGGTATGATTGTAATTATGATCGGCCTTCTAAGGACCATCCTCTCCGGTTTATATAGACACAGAGAAGGCTAGGGTTTACATGGAGTCGGTTACAAGGAAGGAAATATAATATCCGGATCGCCAAGCTTGTCCTCCACTCCAAGGAGAGTCCCATCCGGACACGGGCCGAAGTCTTGAGTCTTGTATCTTCACGCTTCGATAGTCCGGACGATGTATATAGTCTGGCTGTCCGGATACCCCCTAATCCAGGACTCCCTCAGGGGGGGGGGGGGGGGCTCCTTGAGGACCGTCTCCATCTCTGCCAGGATTGCATGGTGCCTGGCCTCTCGAGCCCCCAAGGCGCTTCACAGGTGATGCTAGTAGGCAGCTTCCGCTCTCGGCAGGCCAAAGGGCATGCGAACGTAGTTGTACGGCGGACCCTCACAGCGTCCCACACGTGAAGGCCAGAAACGCTCCTGAGATGTCGATGCAGACGCGTAACCCACCATCCTCGCCCGGATGGGGAGCCGCGCTAGGTGAGTGGCGGTCGCCGTGCATGGCCCTTGCTTCCTGAAGCTCCTGAGTGGTCTTGGCAATAAACTTTTGAACGTTGGGCTTTCCACGCCCTGTGCCTTCATGAGGGAAACGTGCCGCGAAGCACGCCTCCAAGTGGTGCCCGAGCACCTCTCTCGTGATGTTGGCGAGGTCTGAGGCCCTCTGGAAGAGAGCCTGAAAGCACAAGTGCTCCCTGGGTGATTTTGGTAATTTATGTCAACATATCTCTTGTTGGACTAATACCTTTACCTAGTACGTTTCAGATGAGTTCAACAATGGAGTGGCATGGACTAGAGGAAGTGAATCCCTCAAAATGCTAAGGACATAAGGATTGGCTCAAGCTCAAAGCTCAAGACTCTGCATTTTCTATTTTAGTGATCCAAGATCACATTGAGTCTATAGGAAAAGCCAATACTATCAAGGAGGGATGAGGTGTTGCTTAATGAGGTTCTTGCTCCAAGTGCTTAGTGATATGCTCAAAATCCCTCAATTACTTTCTCACATCCACATACGACCTAAACCAAAAGTCAAACTCGGCCCCACCGATTCTTTCTATCTGGCGCCACCGAGTTCAGATGTCATAGCCACTGCCACAAACCCTAAGCAAATCGGTCTCACCAATGAGGATCTCGGTCTTACCGAGATGGGATTTCAATCTCTCTGTTTAGCTTATTACCAAAACCGGTCCCACCGAGTTTGTGTAATCGGTCCTACCGAGATTAGAATGTAAACTCTCTGTTTCCCTTTTGTACTGTTTCGGTCCAACCGAGATGAGCGACTCGGTCCCACAGAGTTTACCTGACCAACTCTCTGGTTAGCTTATTACCAAAATCGGTCTCACCAAGTTTGTGTAATCGGTCTCACCGAGATTACGTTATGCCCTAACCCTAACCATATCGGTCCTATGGAGTGGCATGTCGGTCCCACCGAAAATCCTAACGGTCACTAGATTTCCTGAATCGGTCTGACCGAGTTTCTCAATTCGGTCCCACCGAGATTGGTAAGTTGTGTGTAATGGTTAGATTTTGTGTGGAGGCTATATATACCCCTCCACCTCCTCTTCATTCGTGGAGAGAGCCATCAGAACATGCCTATACTTCCAACTTACATTTTCTGAGAGAGAACCACCTACACTTGTGTTGAGGTCAAGAAATTCCAATCCTACCATAAGAATCTTGATCTCTAGTCTTCCCAAGTAGCTTTCGACTCAAATCTTCTTTCCACCAAATCCATATCCTGTGAGAGAGAGAGTTGAGTGTTGGGGAGACTATCATTTGAAGCACAAGAGCAAGGAGTTCATCATCAACACACCATTTGTTACTTCTTGGAGAGTGGTGTCTCCTAGATTGGCTAGGTGTCACTTGGGAGCCTCTGACAAGATTGTGGAGTTGAACCAAGGAGTTTGTACGGGCAAGGAGATTGCCTACTTCGTGAAGATCTACCCCTAGTGAGGCAAGCCCTTCATGGGCGACGACCATGGTGGGACAGACAAGGTTGCTACTTCATGGACCCTTCGTGGGTGGAGCCCTCTGTGGACTCATGCAACCGTTACCCTTCATGGGTTGAAGTCTCCATCAACGTGGATGTATGATAGCACCACCTGTCGGAACCACGGCTCAAAAATCTCCGAGTCTCCAAATTGTGTTTGCACATTCCAATCTCATCCCTTTACATTCTTGCAAGTTGCATGCTTTACTTTCCGTTGCTCATATACTCTGTGCATGCTTGCTTGATATGTATTGTGATTGTTAAACTTGTGCTAAAACTCCACTTAAACCTAAAGAGATTAAAAACTGCAACTTTGGTACATAGTGTCTAATAACCCCCCTCTAGACACCTCTTCTCGACCCCTTTCAATTGGTATCAGAGCTTTGGTCTCCATTGCTTTTGGTTTAATCACCATTAGAGGAAGATGGATGAGTCTACTTTGGGTAGTCTTAGACATAGAGTGCCTATACTTGATGGAGAGTACTTTCATGAGTGGAAAAATGAGATGCTTGTGATTTTCAATCAATACCATTTGATCAAGTACATTGCTAGTCCTTGTGCACCTCATGCTGATCCTATGCATCCTACCCTTGATGAGTCAATTGACATGATTAGAAATCTTAGAACTGTTAATCTTATCACTAGAAACTTGATTAGAAACTTGCCTACTCTTGAGTATGCCTACACTATATGGAAATTTCTTGAGGAACGATTTCCGAATTATTCCTTGAAAAATCTAGATGAAATTCTCCATAAGTCCATTGACCTAAGTAAGATGAATTCCAATGATCCTATGTTTGGTGACTATCTATTTGAACTTACTAACCTTATGCGTGCCAAAGGAGATGTTGGAATCATTAGCGATATTATATTCGAAGCTACTAGAATTCATAAAGGAAATCATTGTCAAACTCATTCTAACGAATCACCCTCTCTAGGAATTGATCCACCACATGACGATGTTGAACATGGATACTATGATGAGGATGATGATGATGATGATGACGTTGATCTTGATGATGCAATGAGACACTTTGGTCTTATGGCAAATATTCGGGGATATTTGGCAGGTGGAAAGGAATGGGTTCTTGATAGTGGATGTACTGATCACATGACCGGAGATAAAGACATGTTTCGTGAGCTTGCTGAAAATGACGGTCCTCGAAAGTTTGTCACTTTCGATGACAACTCAAAGGGTAAGGTGGTTGGCCTCGGTAAGGTGGCCATATCACATGATAGCTCCATAAAAAATGTCATGCTCGTTGAATCTCTTGGGTACAATTTACTTTCAGTATCTAGACTTGCTGATTTCGGTTTCAATGTCCTATTTACTAAAATAGATTGCCAAGTGTTTCGTAGAGATAATCATAAAATGGTCTTTACCGGCATTCGTAGAGGTGATCTATACATTGTTGATTTCACTAAAAAGGCTCAACCTAGAACTTGCTTCATTGCTAAATCTTCTAAAGGTTGGTTATGGCATAGACGATTAGGTCATGTGGGCATGCGAAACCTTGACAAGCTTATTAAAGGTAATCATATCCTTTGCGTTAACGATGTCATATTTGATAAGGATAGACTTTGCAGCGCTTGTCAAGCAGGTAAACAGGTTGGAGGAAGGCATCCCGTGAAGAACATCATGACCACAAGGAGGCCACTCGAGCTACTTCATATGGATCTTTTTGGTCCCAACGCTTACAAAAGTCTCGGTGGAAATTCTTTTGGTCTAGTTATAGTTGATGATTATTCAAGATTTACGTGGGTGTTCTTTCTCAATGATAAATCGCAGGTCCAAAAGATCTTCAAAAACTTCGCGAGGAAAACCCAAAACCAATTTGAAGTGAAGATCAAGAAGGTTCGAAGCGACAACGGAACGGAGTTCAAGAATGCAAATGTGGACACCTTTCTTGACGAAGAAGGGATTTCACATGAGTTCTCGTCTACGTACACACCTCAAAAAATGGAGTTGTTGAAGGAAGAACCAGACGCTCATCGAATGGCGAGAACGATGCTTGATGAGTACAAGACACCGAAGCACTTTTGGGCAGAAGCGGTTGAGACAACTTGTCATGCAACAAATCGCTTGTATCTTCACAAGCTACTCGGCAAGACGGCATACGAGCTCCTCACCGGTAACAAACCCCAAGTTGGATACTTTCGAGTATTCGGCTCAAAGTGCTACATTCTTGATAAGCATCCTCGCTCTAAATTTGCTCCTAAGTCTCATGAAGGATTCTTACTTTGTTATGGCTCAACTCTCACACTTACCGTGTCTACAACAATTTCACCCGGAAGGTTGAAGAGACGGTAGATGTGAAGTTTGATGAATCTAACGGCTCGCAAGTAGAGCAATTGCCAATTGATGTAGGAGATAAAGATCCTTCGGAATCAATCCAAGACTTATCTATTGGCAAGGTTCGTCCAACGGAGGTGAAGGAGAGTACCTCGTCCGTCCAAATGGAAGCTTCTACCTCATGATAAGGTGAACCAAGAGTTGATATGGAAGCATCCACAAGTGGGACACACCAAGACGAAGACAACAAGGAAGTACACCAAGATGAACATCAACAACCTCCTTCTCCACCACAACAAGAGAACGACAACGTCAACAACAATGAGGAAGGACAAGAAGAATAACAAGATGAAGAAGATGTTCCACCAAGATCCAAGAAAAGGCTTTCACGAGTTTGAGCAAGAGTCGCCAGAGACCATCCCGTCGAGCAAATCTATAATGATATCGAAACCGGGAGAATCACTCGCTCTAAAACTCGTTTAGCTAACTTTTGTGAACACTATTCATTCATCTCTAGCATTGAACCTATGACATTTGAAGAAGCTTTGGAAGATCCGGATTGGATAAACGCCATGCATGAAGAGCTACACAACTTTGAGAGAAACCAAGTTTGGACATTGGTTGAGAAGCCCGACAACAACCACAACATCATCGGTACCAAATGGGTGTTTCACAACAAGCAAGATGAAGATGGACAAGTAGTTCGCAACAAAGCACGTCTCGTCGCCCAAGGATACACTCAAGTTGAAGGTATGGACTATGGTGAGACATATGCCCCCGTTGCTAGACTTGAGTCCATTGCATCTTACTTGCCTATGCTAATCACCATGATATCACCTTTTACCAAATGGACATTAAAAGTGCTTTTCTAAATGGTGAAATAGAGGAGGAAGTTTATGTTAAGCAACCTCCCGGCTTTATCAATCCTAAGAAACCTAATCATGTTTACAAACTTTGCAAAGCTCTTTATGGTCTTAAACAAGCTCCGAGAGCTTGGTATAAATGCTTAACCAAGTTCCTTATTGAAAAAGGCTTTGAGATTGGAAAGATTGATTCTACTATTTTTACTAAAAGGGTTAATGGAGAATTATTTGTATGCCAAATTTATGTCGACGATATTATATTTGGATCAACTAACCCTCATTTTAGTGAAAAGTTTGGAAAGCTAATGTCGGAGAAGTTTGAGATGTCTATGATGAGTGAACTCAAATTATTTCTTGGCTTGCAAATCAAGCAAACTAAGGAAGGTACCTTTGTCTCTCAAACAAAGTACACAAAGAACTTATTCAAGAAGTTCAATATGCAAGAATGCAAAGGTATGACTACACCCATGCCTACTAGTGGACATCTTGATTTGACCAAAGATGGTGAACCGGTTGATCAAAAGGTTTATCGCTCTATGATCGGTTCATTGTTATACCTATGTGCTTCACGTCCCGATATTATGCTAAGTGTGTGCATGTGTGCACGATATCAAGCTTCTCCTAAGGAATGTCATCTTAAGGCTGTGAAAAGGATAGTGAGATACTTAATTCATACACCAAACTTTGGCATTTGGTATCCAAAGAGGGCCTCTTTCGATCTTGTTGGATACTCCGACTCGGACTATGCCGGTGACAAGGTTGATAGAAAGTCCACTTTGGGTACATGTCAATTTCTTGGTAGATCTCTTGTGTCTTGGTCTTCCAAGAAACAAAACTCGGTATCCTTATCCACCGCCGAAGCAGAATACATTGCCGCTGGTTCATGTTGTGCTCAATTACTTTGGATGACCCAAACTCTTAAGGGTTATGGGATATATGTGAAACATGTTCCATTACTTTGTGACAATGAAAGTGCTATGAAGATTGCTCACAATCCTGTGCAACACTCTTGAACTAAGCATATTGAAGTTCGACATCATTTCATTCGAGATCATGTTGCCAAAGGGGACATTGACCTTAAGCATGTTCGCACCGATAAACAATTAGCAGATATATTCACTAAACCACTTGATGAGAAAGTGTTTTTCAGGTTGAGAGGTGAATTGAATATCATTGATGCTTCAAATTTGGAGTAGGAACTCCATTCGGATACATGCAAGGCTTGAGCCTATGACCAATCCTTGATATTTCTCTTATGATGCTAATCTTATGTCTAGGATATGTTTGCACCTTGCATGTCATCTAACCCTTGTAGGTACTTGGATGAATCGAAATATATGAGATTGCAACACACTCACATCTTGAGCGATCTCTACATCACCAAGTCTCTACATAATGGTGGTTGAAGACAAGGAAGCACGGAGCCCTTCAACAAATCCTTTGAAAAATTCTATTTTGAACCTTATGATTGTCATATTGGATACACAAGTACTCTTCCTTGCAAAAACTAACCCATGTAGGAAGATGAACTCAAACTTCAAAGTGGTGCTCCCAACTCTTGATGGGCTACATCAACCTCGAGCAATCCACACAAGTTCAACTAAATGATCAACACCACCACCCAAAGTATGTTATTCCATCTTAGAGAAGCTTTACTCCAAGTCATGAGTCAAAGCAACTCAGCAAGATGAGAATACATCAAAATGCTTAAACGAAAAATGGTAACCCCATTTTGAGCTTAAACGATGAGTATGACCTATGATCAAGTGATCTCACTTGACTCCTAAGTCAATATACTCTAACATAGCTGACTTTGTCGCCGACCATTTCTAGATGAAGTTCTCTCGTGTTCTTTTCTTTGCTCTTGCATTTGTCTCAAGCATATTTGTTTCCCCTTTTTTTCAAAAAAAAACGTCATCTACATTCCTTTTCTTTTCTTTCTGTTATGCATTTCCTTGCATCTAATTCCTTGCAAATCCTTGTGAGATCTTGTCCAAGTGAGCTGAGGTGACAAGTGTTTTCTCTGTGATGAACTCGGTCACACCGGCCTGTTATTTTCGGTCCCACCGAAACCTTTCGGTGCTACCAAAGTATACAGCTCGGTGCTACCGATTTCACAACAGGAAAAACAGCTTGCCACTTGATCCTGTGTTCTCTTGATCCAGCTCCACATAATGAATCTTGTCCTCTACCAGCATCACATTTTTCTTGCTGCTTTGCTCTCTGACTCAAGGACCAAACCCATTGTAACAACGAATCTAGAAGACCCTTCTTGGAAATTGATGTCAAAGGGGGAGAGAGAGATCACATCAAAACTTTATCATATCTCTAGGGGGAGAGTTTACTCAAGAAGAGAGAGTAATCTTCAAGGATCCCAGATGCTTGGTGTTCAAGAGGAGAGAAGTCACATGTCTTTAAGAGGGGAAAAGACATGTTCATATTTATTTGGTTGCTATGCTTTGTGTTCTTTAGCTCTGATTTTCTGTTCCCTATCTTCTCCCAGTATCCCATGCTAGATTCAGGGGGAGCAAGACATCCAAGGGAAGAATTCATTGCACATCTTTACCTTTGGGGACATGTCTGTATCAAACGGAGTACTCAGTACTTACTCTCTACCTAGGGCCCCGACCTCCTGAGGGCCTGCGCGAAGCGGCTGGTTCTTTTTTTTTTGGGGGATGGCCTCAGGAGGGTTCTCGCTCCTGCTGTCCGGGTCCTCGACTGCTGCGGCTTGGAAGGCGCGCTCAAGGGAGCACACCACATCTCTCTCTCTTCGCAGGGAACCATGATGATCCCGCCGCTTCCTGGCATCTTGAGGACGTTGTAGCCGTGGTGGGTCACTACCATGAACTTAGCCAGGGCTGGATACCCGAGGATGGCATTGTATGGCAGGCAGATGTGGGCGACGTCGAACTCGATGAGCTCGGTGCGGTAGTTGTCATGCTGTCCGAAGGTGACAGGGAGGCGGACCTGCCCTATCGGGGTGGTGGAGCCGTCGGTAACTCCTAAGAAGGGCTTGGTAGGCTGGAGCTGATCATATGGCACTTGAAGGTTGTCGAATGTCTCAACGGACAAGACGCTAAGCCCTGCGCCGCTGTCGATGAGGGTTTTGGTGACTTGCACATTGCTGATGACTGGTGAGCAGAGCATCGGGAGAACGCCAGTAGTAGCCACACACTTGAGCTGATCTGCCGAGCTGAAGGTGATGGCGCACTTGGACCACCTGAGCGGGCGCATAGCCCCGAGCCTGGGGAGGGCTGCGTTCACCTCGTGAGCAAACTGCTTGAAGATGCGCTGAGAGGCTAGGGCCTGCGGTCCGCCCAGGATGCAAGTGATAGCGCGTGGCTCCTGGAAGCCCGCAGCCCCCTCGTCCTGATGGCGGTCGTCGTTCCTTCTTGGCGGCGGCAGCGGGGGAAGGCCCGCGTTGCCTTGAGGGCGATCCTCACGAGGCTGATCCCTCCAGGCGCCCTCACAAGGCTGGTCCCTCCAGGCGCCCTTGCGAGGCTGGTCCTGCCAATGATCCTCACGAGGTCGGTCACGCCACTCCTGGCGAGGGCCATGATCGTCCCACCGTCCTGCGCCTCGTCCTCCTCCTCGGGCGTAGCCCCGGTCATTGCGCTCGGGGCGTCGACCGAAGCGTCCTTCGCGAATGGTCCTGAGCTCCTAGCAATCATTGGTGTTGTGGGTGTGGAGGTTGTGGTAGGCACAGAACGGTCGGTTGCCCTTGGACGACTCCGGCTGGTCCCTACTGCGATTCGTGTCTGGCTCCGCAGCGAGCATGACAATTCCCTTGCGCTTCATGTCCTTGGCCTTGGTCTTCTTTTCTTATGGGTCGGCAGCTGGGAGCTCGAGGAGGGAGAGGCGTCCATCCTCAGCCCTTGCGCACTTGATTGCCAGGTTGAACAGCTCCAGTGATGTGCACAACTCCTCGTGAATGGCCAGCTCCTCCTTCATCTTGATGTCACAGACGCCATCAGAGAACGCTGAGATGAGGGCCTCGTCCGTCACCTTGGGGATCTTGAGGCGGACGATGTTGAAGCGTTGGATGTATTTCTGCAGGGTCTCCCCAGGCTGCTGCCTGATGCGGCACAGGTCACCCATGGCCGGGGGCGGTCGCGAGTGCCCTGGAAGTTGGCGATGAAGCGACTGCGCATCTCGTCCCAGGAGGAGATTGAGCCGGGAGGCAGGTTCAGGAGCCACGAGCGGGCATCGTCCTTGAGTGCCATGGGAAACCAATTTGCCATCACTTTCTCGTCGGCTTGGGCCACCTCGATGCTCAGCTCGTAGAGCTGCAACAACTCCGCAGGGTCGGGGGTGCCGTCATAGTGAGGAGGTAGGTCCAGCTTGAACTTGCCCGGCCAGGCGACACTGCGCAACTCAGGGGTGAAGGCGCGGCAACCAGCTGTGGTCACCGGAGCCCCTTGCTGCCGTGGAGCTTGCCCTTGGTGGTGCTCGCGCACCGCCGCCATAAGCAGTACGTGGCCTTGTCGTGCCGGCGCAGGGAGCACGAGAGCGCCTTCTTGGGGCTGAGGGATTTCTTGACAACTTCTTTCTTCGCGTGCGGGCGCAGGATGCGGTGGGTCACGCCTAGGGGCCGCACACCTTGGAGCTAGAGCGTGGTCCTGGGGCAGAGGTGGTGGAGGCGCTCCATGAGCTACGTCGCCCGTTGACGGTGTCCTGGACTAGGGGGTACTCACCATGTCATCTCCTGATCAGTTAGATTGGGCCGAGGACCCCCATGGCCGTATACCCATGGGCCAGTCCGGACAGTTGCCGCATACAAGGAAGATTCCACAAGACTTGGTGATCAAGACAAGGACTCCTCCCCACCGGCGTATTCGGCTAGGACTCTTGTTATCCTAGGCCTCTGGTACATTATATAAACCGAGACCAGACTAGTCGATAGATTAGGACATTACTCATCATACCTCTAGGGTTTAGACCACAACATATGATCTCGAGGTAGATCAACTCTTGTAACCCCTATACTCATTAAGTCAATCAAGCAGCATGTAGGGTATTATCTCATCAAGAGAGCCCAAAGCTGGGTAAAATCCCATGTTCATGTTACCATTGATCCTAAGACACACAGCTTGGGACCCCCTACCCGAGATCCGCCGGTTTTGACACAGACATTGGTGCTTTCATTGAGAGTTCCGCTGTGTGATCGGCAAAAGGATCAATGTCTCGACTATAGGTCAACTGCGACGTCAGCTTCTTCATCACCAGCTCGACTGGTCACCTTGGCTTGACCGAGGACTGTGCTCTACCTCCGATCGTCATGTTCGGATGAGGGCCTTCATCAACATCAACTCCGATCTATATCAAGATCATGGAGGAATCATCTATGGACCTCGGGGGCTCAACGTCAACATTGCCCTCGGGCGACCGTGCTGTTTTTCTGGACAGCAAACTCGTATCCGCCACCACCACCTCCTCGAGTGTTTCTTAAACGATTGCTTCGGTGGAATTATGCGGAATTAAGTCTACAACAACCCTGCAAAATTTTGTCAAGTTCCGATGGAGGAATCTCCGGCAATCTCCGATATACCGGAGCCCTGTTGAATCTGGACGAGAATCCGGACAAGTTTGGAGCGTGGTGTCCAGCATCTAGCTCGGACGTTCTTTGGAAGATCCAACCGTTGATCGGCTACGGAATTCCTATGTCTACCACCTGTCAAAAGTTCAGCTCGATCCGACCGTCCAAACCCCGGGAACCTTCCAATTAGTGCATCACTTTTCGGATCTGTTTTCTGCATGAGAACGAATCCGACCCGAGTTCATCTTCTTTATGAACGGGATTTCAGACATCCTTTTTGAAGGAAGTTTTCGTATGGGGTATTGTGTTTTATTCTCAAACACATCCCACTAATATTAAAAGTATTTTTACAATGCGATCTTCACCGTCGCGCCGGTGTCAAACCAGCCCGACAACATCACTCCACGGCGGCCGACCTGCGCTAGACACGTCGTCGCTTTGTTGAGCCGAGCTCAACTTCTTCGGATCATCATCTCGGCCAGCCGAACAATAGTTCGGCATCGCGAAGGATAAATCGTCACCAACATTGTCGCCCCACCGATTCCTCGGAGCGGGCACATCGGCATCGCCGCACGGTCACTTCATCAAGCCAGCATTGACCACGTCACAAGTTACGACCTGCATCAGCATGGCCGAACCGTTGCTTCATCGAGCCGATGTCCATCACGCTGAACTACTTCAACACCTCGGCTGACTTGGCAGCTGTAACATCTCCTTATCGACATGCTCCGTCACCTCGGCTAGGCCGAGGGCTTTGCCATCTCTTTGTCAAGTTACTTCGGAGACCTCGGCGTCACCAGCCGACTAGCTCCATCACATTAGCTGGACCACGGGCTTTGCCTCGGCTAGCCAACCTTTGCTAGCATCGCCATGCCTTTGCTTCATCACCCATCAGGCAATGGGTGTGCGGATCGAGTCCCAATTTTGGGAGTAACCTTTCTTCGGACCGCTACAAAAAATAAACTAGGTGCTATTAATCCTATCAATTTTTGCTTATTTGGATTTATTTTTCCCAAGGAATTATTACTTTGCTTTGTTCCATCATCTATCAACAGGTCTATCAAATGGTGGCCACATCAACAGCGGTCGCGTGGTGGTTCGGTCAGTTTCCGTACATAGTTCGGCGAACGCCGTATCTGGAACTCGGACCGACCTGTGAATTCGGGCTTTGCCACGCCTTTACCACATCACGCCGACGCCCTACATTGACATTGACCTCGACGCTCAGGCCATATCTCCTTCATTATTTACTTCACTTGTATTAAATAAGTAGAAGAATTTTTTTTAATATACATTATTATCTTTATTTGTCATTACTATTGGATTGCACTATTTTATCTGTGCAGCCAATCTACTCAGACTGAGCCGCGCTGTCGCCTCCATTGACCGAATTGTGTTGTCGCCTTGGCGCGCCGACCTACTCCATTACCGCGGCTAGACTGGGGGCCTCACCTCTTTGGAGTGTCGAGCTCTTCGCTCGGCCACATCGGGCTTGGGGACCGAGACCTTGTCCCGCCAAGCTCGGACCGCGTCATCAATGCCGAACACATTAACCAGCTAAGTCGCTTTCATGCTCCAAAACTTTCAGTTTTAAATGTTGTTCGATTCGGCCAAGCGTTATACTTGTTGGCAAAAAGTTGTCTGCGAAAAACTTCCGTGTCCAAACTTTGTTTGTGACACACAAATTCAAATACCCCATTTCCTTGGGGGCTTCCTTTATGAAGCATTTCCTCTTGCATATGATTATACTTGTACAGCTTTGTTCCTTGTTCGTGTATTACGCCACAATATGCACCTTATTGACTTAAGTTGTTCCGCAAGCTGGGTTACCCGGCTCCTGTGCTTACCCTTACGTTCCCAATTGTTCGGCTAGGAAGTAAAGGGAGCACCTCTGTGATTGTCATGACCGGGTCATCCGAGCTCTGACCTTAGACTGGGTGGAGCCGAAAGCTAGCGCTCTTATTGTTTTCAATCATGGTCGGCACACAACAGAACTCACGAGTACAAAAAATCTATTGCACAAGTCTCATAGTAACAATGAGAAACCGAAGAAAGGTATCGGTGGAGGTACTATTTTCTTCGAAGATGCTTCTTACACTTCGTTAGTAATATAGCATAAGTTCCCTAAGCGCGCTTTGTTTGTTACAGCCTTATGGCCTGATTGCCTGGTTATCGAAAACACCGTCGATATTCTCGACAGGTGGAGTACATAACACTTTTCGATCCTTGACCGAAGAGGGAGAAGCCGACGGTCGGTTAAGACACGTTCAAAGTTTGGGTGAACACAGATATGATATAAGTACTTCGGTACATACAATCATTATACATAAAATTCTTTTACCCAAGTAACTTGGGGACTCTTAAAATTTATATGAGCTGTTTTATAGTAAATGTGTTTTCTTCTTGGTCGTTGCAAAGGGATGGCCCGCGTGAAGTCTTGATATCGGATGCATCATGTTAAAGCACGACAAAAGCACAATTTTTTTCCAATTTTCGGATTGGCACCGAACACTTGATCTTGTTCGGACGTTAAGTTTTTGCTGATGTTTTTTGGTTTTCCAAGCTCATGGCACTTTTAAACTATTTGTGTGTTTCCAGCACAAGTCTCGCAGTGCAACGCCGGACACCTTTAGGGATTCGGCAACAACATTCTCGGATATTGCTATATATGCATCGGTTTCAAATTGTGTCTTCAGTCAATAGTTGCGATGCCCGACTCCTGTGCTTGACTCCTATGTTCTGCTTTGTTCGGCTAGGTGTGCAAAGGGAGAACCACTGCGATTGTGCTTCCAGCTCGCATGGTTAAGCACCTCAGTGGAGAAAGCCAAAAATTGACTGTCACAATAAGCGTAAACTGGTCAGCAATTCGATGACTATGTTAAATGACGGGCCGTTCATAACATTGGCCGAAGTGTTTACGGCTTGACCTCAGGTGTTGCCAAACACTAACCGGGGGCTCATAGCTAGCTTCCACAATTTAAAGCTCCTATGACTAAGTGAAAGTTATAAAGCCCGCATATTTGATTGCCTCGTTTCCGCTAACATAACCGCCTTCGAGCACCGAGACATCGGCTAAGGGTTGTCTTGTTATTGCGGAAAAAACTCTGCGTAGTATTTACAAAGGAGTAGAAGCCGACGATGGGCCACTTTCAACTGATAAATGATCGCAACGGAGTCACAATAAACATATCATCGGCATTTGTATTCAATATACAAGGGCCGCCTTCCGTAATCATCGTTATAAAGCCATTAATATGCATCAATTTGACTTAAGATTTTTGCCAAGCTGGGTTGCCTGGCTCCTGTGCGTACCCCTACGTTCCCGATTGTTCGTCTAGGTGGTAAAGGTAGCACCTCTATGATTGTTACTACCGGGTCATCCGAGTAAGTACCTCAGACTGGGTGAAGCCGAAAGCTAGCAATCTTAAAGGATCACATTGGTCGGCAACGACGGAAGTGAAAATTGTGGTTCATTAATAGAGTTCGGGAACTTTCCCCGAACTAAATCCTCAAATATTTTCCTCCCACATTGACCGGAGGTGAGGTTTCACGATCATGATAAGCATGACGACCCATAGAAAGGAACCGACAGCGGGACTATTTTCCTTGGAAGATGTTTCTTACATTACGTAATATAACATATCTCTCCGCATACCTTTGTTTATAAAACCGTATGGCCGGATTGCCTTGTTTTCCACAAATCTTTGCCCTTATAACGGATTTATAAAGTAGGAAAACACTCCTCGGCTACTAGCCGAAGAGGTTGAAGCCGATGGTCGATCAACAAAGTTCTGTACAATGCGGATCCGAGCATTAATGATGTAAAGTACTTGGATACATAGAGTCATTACACATAATTTGTGATTTTACTATGGATATTGATCCTTAATTCGGCCACCCGTTCATGCATTAAGGCTCGGGGGCTACTGGGCTTGGCGCTCATTATTTATAAATATTAAAGGGGCACATCGATCCCATGATCTGGTGTTGCCACCCGACCAGTGTCTCAGGGGCTACTGCATTGCCTGTTCAATGCAAAAAATTCCAAGTGCTTAGGGTTTGGCTTGACCGAACTATGCGCAAACGCGTCTTCAGAAAACAATAGGTACCATATGGACCTATCCGGCTTCAAGCTAATATATCATGGCAACTTCTCAAGACCCTCTCTCAAGGGCCCATTCGCCGATCACTATTATCTTTAGTATATTACACCGTGTTTCTATTCCTATGTATGTTGTCGAGCTAGGAGTTGATCCCCAGGCCGATTTCGCGCATCGATCTGAGTCTCAGGGGCAACTAGGATTGGCGGTTTCATGTTTTCCTTCAGGTGCATCTCGGGTTTTAGAACGACACACACACCTTGAGGGCTACTGGCTATATGTCTCGGTAGAGAATAAATTGCACCAATGAAAAATCAGCCCGCAGTCACGGGTGGTGCACCACCTCGGAAGCAGTACGGCATAAAGCTCGGGCGCTAGTGGCTGTCTCCATAGAGGGCATTTCCGGCATTAAGCTCGGCTAAACTCCTTCAACTTTTTGAACCCAGATGATCTATGACATCTTGGATATAGTCCGGCGTTGGAGCTCGGATACAGTCCAGCATTTGAGCTTGGACACAGTCCGGCATTGGAACTTGGATACATTCCGACGTTGGAGCTCGGAAGCAGTCTGGCGTTGGTGCGTGGCTGCAAAAGACACCTCGAATGCAATCCGGCGTTGGAGCTCGGACGCAAGAGGACACTGCCGCCCGAGAATAACTTCAAACCTGAGGTGTGGCATAATAATAACAAGGCATTGATAATGGCCGGAAACTTAAAGGGGCTCCTCGGATACCAGACATGTAAACTCTTCGGATTTACTTTGCGATCCTCAAGATTGAAGATCAGAAGATTTGTTGAACCAGTTTTCAAGACCATCGACTGAAGATGAAGAACAGTTCGGAAGAATTGAGGAGCGCCCCCAACTTGAAGACCGGTTCAGGGGGCTACTGACGGTGTCCTAGACTAGGGGGTACTCACCACGTCATCTCCCGATCAGTTAGATTGGGCCGAGGACCCCCGTGGTCGTATACCCATGGGCCAGTTCGGACAATTGCCGCATACAAGGAAGATTCCACAAGACTTGGTGATCAAGACAAGGAATCCTCCCCACCGGCGTATTCGGCTAGGACTCTTGTTATCCTAAGCCTCTGGTACATTATATATACCGAGGCCAGGCTAGTTGATAGATTAGGACATTACTCATCATACCTCTAGGGTTTAGACCACAACATATGATCTCGAGGTAGATCAACTCTTGTAACCCCTATACTCATTAAAGTCAATCAAGCAGCATGTAGGGTATTATCTCATCAAGAGAGCCCGAAGCTGGGTAAAATCCCATGTTCATGTTACCATTGATCCTAAGACGCACAGCTTGGGACTTCCTACCCTATATCCGCCGATTTTGACACCGACACCCATTCCTGGCGGAGGGCGAGGCAACAAGAGAGACGGCGCAGGAGAGCCTCGTGCGGCGCTGACGAGCTCGGTGATTCGAGCGAGCCACTCCTCGTAGAGGTCGTTGACGGGGCGGTAATGTAGGAGCTCGCGCGCCATGAGCAGCGCGGCCTGTGCGTCGGTTGGAGCGTGATGAGTGTGAGACAATGAACCGGTTGGGGTTAGCGACGGAGTGGTGGTGCGGTCATCCCGCCGCACCAACGAGTGCAGCGAGGATGCTTGCTGCTCGTTCCCCACCGGGTCGGTGGCAGCATGGGCGGTAGGCTATGTGAAGTGACGGGGAGGCCCGTCGACAGGAGCCGTCTAGGCGACGTGCGCGGCAAGGGCGGCCTAACGCTCAGCGCGGGCACGACGGGCGTCAGACATGGCTGCGGCGAAGCGATGGGATGCGGATCCGCGGATGGAAGGCTCCGGTACACCCCTACCTGGCACCCCAAATGTCGATTTCGGGTTCCGGCAAAACCCTTGAGGTTCGAACACTGGGGTGCGCACGAAGATCTTCCCCCTATCGATCTCGCCTCTCAGCCTCGCCGCAGTCTCTAAACTTTGCTCGATCAAATCACAACACAAGAGACACAAGATTTATACTGGTTCAGGCCACCATTGTGGTGTAATACCCTACTCCAGTGTGGTGGTGGTGGATTACCTCCTGGGCTGATGATGAACAGTACAAGGGGAAGAACAACCTCGTGAGGCGAGGTGTTCTTGTGCTAGGTGGGTGGTTGTGGTCCGATTGGATCCTCCTCTATAAGGTGGTGGCTAGTCCTATTTATAGAGGCCATGGTCCTCTTTCCAAATATTGAGCGGGAAGGGATCCAACAACGTCCAATTTGAAGGGGGACAGCTAGTACAAGCTATCCTGACTAAAGGTGGTCTTCGCCTGTCAAAGGCACTGGTGGTGATGTTGTTTTGGGCTCCACGATGACCTCCGTCCTCCCATCCTGCTGGTCTTGGTCTCATTGCACCGATATGGAAACCTTTGCCTGACGCCTCGGTACTCCACGCCTGCGCTTGCCCCCTTAGCACCAAAGGGGAAACAAGGACACTGCGCACCCTGGCACCTGCCTGGCCTTGGTCGTCATGGCTTGCGTCATGGGAACCTCGCAAGGTACCCCTTGCCTTTATCTATCCGCCCCTCGCAAGCCCGCCTGGTGAGGCTGCTCCTGAGGAGGCCTTGCATCGTCCGCCCCGCGAGGCTTGTCCCCTCGCGAGGGTCTTGAGCGCCAGCTAATGAAGACGAGCCATACTGGGCCACTGGTGGAGCCACGCCGCGGGCCGCAGGCAGGCAAGTCTAGGGACCCCTGTTCCCAGAACGCCGTCAGGTAGCAGAAAGCTCCGATTTGTGTGATGAAGGTGGTCTTCAGGCGGCCGGCTGGGTCCAATTTGATCTGATGGTAACCTGAATAGGCATCCAAGAAACTCAATAGCTCGCATCCGGCTGTGGAGTCTATCACTTGATCAATCCTTGGCAAAGCAGACGGATCTTTGGGGCAAGCTTTGTTGAGGCTGGTATAATCTATACACATGCGCCATTTCTTATTCTTCTTCAGTACAAGGACTGGGTTGGCAAGCCACTCTGGAAAGAACACCTCCATAATGAAGCCAGCTGCCAGAAGCCGGGCTATCTCTTCACCAACAATTCTTCTCTTCTCCTTCGACAGTCAGCGGAGGGGCTATTTGACCAGTTTTGCATCTGATCGGACATGTAGCTTGTGCTCGGCGAAATCCGTCGGAACACCCGGCATGTCCTTGGGGGACCATGCGAAGATATCCCGATTCTCATAGAGGAAATCGATGAGCTTGCTTTCCTATTTGCTGTCCAGATTTGTTCCCACCAGAGCGAACCTCTCCGGGTGCTCCGGATCCAATGGTATCTTCTTTGTTTCCTTGGCTGGCTGGAAGGAGCCCTGAGCTTCCGATCCTTGGGATCGGGCGACAGGTCCGGCTGCTTGCCGGCCATGGCCACAACCTGGTCAAGGATCTTTCTCTCGGCAGCAATCACGAGGGACTCGGCCAGCCGACTGCTGGCTACAACGCAGTCGGAGGACTTCTTGTAGTCTCCGACTATGGGATGATGCCCTTGGAGCTCGGCATCTTCATCTTGAGATAGGCGTAGTGGGGCACAGCCATGAACTTGGCCAGAGTAGGTCGGCCAAGTAGAGCGTGGTAAGGGCTCTCGAGATCCACTACCTCAAACCAAACTGCTTCACGTCAGAAGTGATCTTTGTCTCCAAAGAGAACATCAATCTTGATCTTGCCGATTGGTGAGCATGAGAGGCCGGGCACAATGTCATGGAAGACAGTCCAACTGGGCAATAGCTACTTTGCCTTGATATTCAGCTTCTCCATGGTGTCATGGTACAGGATGTTGATACTACTTCCTCCATCAATCAGAACACGGGAGAGACGAACAACCCATCTCTCGGTTGCAAAGGTGGCATCCAACACCAGAGCGTAAGAACCCGAAGAGGGCATCACCTCTGGGTGATCAGCTCAGCTCCAACTGATGGGATTTTTGGACCAGTGCATGAATTCTGGATCTTTGGAGGCGACAACATTGACCTCTTGGTGTTGCCGGCGCTGGCTGCGCCTGTTGTCAGCTTGGCTTGTAAAGATGACATAGGTTGCATGCTCCTCAGGGAACTCGTCTTGAATATCTCCGACTGCTGGGCGGGCGGGCGACTGTTGAGGAGCCGGAGGCGGCGGGCCAGCAGGCGGAGGAGGCAGCAGTCCTTCTCCCTTGGAGATTTGGGTGAGCCAATGGCACTTCCGAGTTGTGTGGTTGGACGGCTTCGCGCCGCTATGGAACTTGCAGGGAGCATCGAGGGTTTGCTCGTAGGAGAAGGCAGGCTGCCAAGCCGGCCTACAGCCTTTCTGACGCTTGGGTATGGGATGCTCTTCTGGCTGTTGGTCTTCAACTATTGCCACTTGTCGGCTGGTGGGAGCCAGCATTGGGGCCTTGCGCTTGTTGTCATTCTGATGCGGGCACCGACTAGTGTCGCCAGCCGGTGTCTTGGGAGCCGTAGGGAGCACCTTTCCGGAGGCATCCACCCGGAGCTCCGACTTCATCGAGGAGTCGACAGTGGCGTACTTGTTTGCTATGATCAGCAGCTCGTCGAGTGTGGCCGGCTCATCGCAAAGAAGCCGATGCTTGAGGATGGTTCCTTCTCGGCACCCGGCGGTGAAGTATTCTATGGCTTGCACCTTGTGCACCCCTTCGCAGGAGTTGCGGAGCTCGGCCCAGTGCGTCAGGTAGTCGCGGCTGGACTCGGTCGGGCCTTGGACGCACAGGGAAAGTTGGCGGGGCTTGGGTGCCCGCTTGTACATGCTGGTGAAGTTGCGGTTAAAGACCTGCGTGAAATCCAGCAAGCTGTTGATGCTGTAGGGCTTGAGGCTGTTCAGCCAGGTGCGTGTCATGCCCTGAAGGATGAGGGGGACGTACTCCACGGCAACGCGCCCATTGCCGTTTGCGATGCTGGCTGCAGTGGAGTCGTCTATCAGCCAGTCTTCCGGCTTCACCGAGCTGTTGTACTTAGGCATGTCTCTTGGGAGCGAGAACCCCTTGGGAAAGGGCTTGCCACGGATGCGGGGGCCAAAGCAAGGCGGGCCGACATCATCTTCCTCTTCTAGTGCCAGGGATCGCACCAGGCGGTCGATCCGGTGGCGGGCATCATTCTTGTCGACTCCTTCATGGCGGACCAGTCGGTCGCCGAGTGTTGGATGCCCAACAGGCGGCGGAGAAGGATATCACCGACTGCGGGGCGGAGGAGGAGGCGGCTTGTCACCTTGCTGCTCCACAGCTCGTGGGCGGCTGTCTTCGTCGCACTCGATGGTAAAGCACGTCCGGCTATGGCTAGCAGCCGGTGCCTTATATTTTTGCTCGCGGGCGCTTCGTGTAGTCGGTGTCCGGGAGGTCGCGCCATGCTCTCGGCGAGGGGGAGGACTCTCGGCACGGGCGCCAGCTTCTTGCCGTTCTGCGGCCGCATCGATGAGCTGCTCGATGCGTCTCGTCATGCAGCACAGCTCGTCTCCATCCAAGCCTTCCAGCTCGTCTGCTGCCGCCTGGGCAGCACGCAGGTTCTCGAGCGGCATGGCGTAGACCGGGCGGTTGGCACCCAACATGCTGGCGATGGCCGCACCATGCTTCTTGATAGCGCCAAGCCGGCTAGGGCCTCCAGCAGCCGGCGTGCCAGAGGTGGCACGATCAACCTCACGTTGATAGGCTTCGGTGAGGCTTCTCATGGTGGCTATGTTCTTGCTGTTCTCGATGAGGGCAAGGCGGCGAGCCTCCAGCGTCTCGGCATTGGCGTCCGCCGGAATGGGCGCAGACAAGTCGTGCAGCACCGTCTTTAGAGGGTCGTGGGAGTTCTCACCGGAGGCGGCACCGTGGCCAATGACCAGCACCTCGGTGACGGTGCCGTTGCCGCTGTCGGCATGAGGAAGAGGGTCGTTGATCACCACCACGTTGGTGGGGAAGGTGTCGAGGGATGCCGTGTCGGAGTCAACAAGCATCGGGTTGGTGGAACCGATTGACTCCAGGTTAGAGGTGAGCTCGTTGGCGATGTTGAGATTGCCAAGGAGGTCAATGAGGCAGCTCTCAGAGCTAGTTGTGCCCGCGCCTGGCGCAAGCTCTTTGGAGAGGTGAACCTTGCCGAGAAGATCGGTGAGGCAGCTCGCTGCACAGGCGGCGTCGATGCCATGCAACACGTCGGGGCAAGCGCCATCGGGCATGCCGGGCTGGCTACGCTCACTAGGAAGGAACAAGGTTCCCGTCCAGAGCAAGTCTCCGGGCGACGGTGCACCTGGCCCCACGGTGGGCGCCAAATGTCGGGTGGTAGGTGCGACATATGCCAAAGGATGGCTAATCATAGTGGGAGCCAGCAAGACATCGCCGGTGCCTGGAAACGGGATAAGGCGAAGACATGCACGCCGCTGAATCTTACCCAGGTTTGGGGCTCTCCTAGGAGATAACACCCTTAGTCCTGCTCTGCGGGGTCTCCGCATGATCACTAAATCAGTAAGTACCTACAAGAGGCTCCTTGAGCTGTTTTGCTAGAGGAAGAAGAAGGGCAAGGCTAGCTCTCCTCTTCTCTCTCTGTGTGTGTGTGTGTAACTCTAAGAGATCAACCCTTTGCATGGGTGCCCTGGGGGTTTATATAGGCCTACCCCCCAGGGGTACAATGGTAATCTAGCTGGAGCGGGTCCAGTCCGTCAGTGTCTATAGGCGCTGGCTTCTCCGCCGGCTGCTGGGGGCCGCCGACTGGTGGGTCCCGCCAGCTGCCGGCTTCTTGGTCGACAGGCTGGGCCCACTGCTTGGGGCCTTGTCGGCAGCTCATTACTATAGCCCCGCCCTAGATGACGATGGCTTTGTCGGGGCAAGCATGGCTACAGTATCGCCGCCTGGCGGGCGTATTGTAGCCTTACCCCGTCTCATCTGCTTGATGGTGCACAAACTTCGAGGGCAAGGGTTGGCCGGCTGCTGGGAGCCGGCTTCCCCTCGGGCCGACTGGATGGATCTTACCGCCTTATGGTGGCTCAATGATAGGTAGGGCCCGTCGCCTGCAGGCCATACCGCCAGCCCGTCATGGGGGCATGGCCGCTCTACCATGGGTGATGTCATGGTCAACGTGGCAACAGTGCCGCGTCGGGCGGGGGATGGCCGACCGGTATGATGCACTGTGGCCATACCCGCTCCGGGATTCGGGGGTGGCATGCTTCACTGTTGCCACGCCCCATCTTATCGCCGTTATGTGGGTGCAGACTGTGAGGGCACATGGGGTGGGCCGCCTGCTAGAGGTCGGCCACTCTGGTGGCCGCCTAATAGGAGTCAGCCCACCTTGGGCCTGCTCATTGATCTCTGCCGCTTTCCTGTAGTCGGCCGTGGCCTAGCCGGCCACGGGAAGGCGGCCCTTCATCTTGGATGCTTGAGGGGTGCAGTCGGCTCGATGTTTTTGAAGAGCCAGGGGGAGCCGGTTAGGCTACCGGTGGCCATTTACTCCGACACTACCTTCCATGCGAGCACACCCGCTCGCAAGGATGGTCCTATGATGTGTCTCGAGCTTCACCTTATCAATACAAGACATTTTCACAAAGAGAGGAGAGACATCAGATAACCCTAGCCGCATCCACCACTACCAGAACAGAGAGAGAAGGGATATGGAGAACCACTGAAGATCTTCGTAATTTAGGTGCTTTCATCTCCATCATTGTTTCACCCTTCACTACTGTAAGATGAATTCCAAGTTGTAAGATCGAGTTATAAACTCTATTCATACTCATCTGGAGATCAAGACTTGTTGGATCATTCATTCCATTGTGGATCTTCCCTGTGGTATTGATATGGTTTTCATTGGTTTATCAGCTGAGATGATTGGTTATTCTCTTATGCGTGAGTAGTCCCCCTAGGTGTAGGATATGTAGGTGATAAGATTCACCTGTGCCTATTCTATATGTCGTCATTTGTGTTTGTAGTATTATGATGTATCTAGTAAGTTGTTATACTGTGGTGAACTTTATGTGTGTTGTCCAATTTAAGGGCCTGGGCAACACAATCTCAAGACCTATGGAGGTAACACATATTGTTTAGGAAATATGCGACCTCTGACCTGACAGGTGGAGACATCTATGAGGACCGAAGACAATATGAGATAACGATGATCCGTTAAACTTAATGCTTGGTTGGTTCCGGTCTAAGGACCTTAATTGTGGAGACAACTACTTTGTGGCAAGAAGCAAGACCATAGAATGGAATATAATTCCATGAGAAGGAGTTCCATAACCTTAGGGTGATCCGCCTACCGAACAAACAAATCAAATACTATATTTATGATATAAGGAAGTAACTAGTATTACGGTCGCATAGGC
The DNA here is from genome assembly GCA_963921465.1 of Triticum timopheevii. Lineage (NCBI taxonomy): Eukaryota > Viridiplantae > Streptophyta > Magnoliopsida > Poales > Poaceae > Triticum > Triticum timopheevii. The sequence goes on from OY997270.1 coordinate 516,622,530, forward strand.
ACACTTGATGTATACCATGAACTGAATTCTCTCCACGCCCAAGCTCTCCATTGTAGGAAACACAAGTTTACTTTTAGTGTTATTTATGTTCTTTACTTTGTTATTACTCTCGTTGCTACAAACTCATCATAAAAACTTAGGACAGTAAAAGTATCTGCAAAATCACAAGCAGTTACTTCACTAAGAACTATGACAACTTGTGTGTGACAGAAGCGCTACCTATAAATACTCTCCTTTGCTCTTTGTTGGGAAGATTGCCAATTGGGATACTTACATGAAAGTGCTAAACCACCCTATGTGTCTTGCAAGCCATCAGTTGACAATAGGACCAACGCACCAGAACAACAACCACAACCAATGAAGTGTAGCATAGATCAGAAAGATCCAACCAGAAGGCACACGAACAACGACCAGATCTGAGCAAATCCATGAAAGCTTGATCCGTCGGAGACAAACCTCCAGGCATCCATCGACGATGCTAGATGCACCATCGAGATGGAGGCTAGATGGGGAGAACCTTATTCCATCTTCAGGGAGCCGTCGTCGTCTTGTTTTCCTTAGCAGAACACAAATCTTAACAAAACCCAAAGAAACATCTAAAAATGAAGCCCTCCGGCAGGCAAGGGCCGGGATCCACCACACCCCCATGGCCCTAGGGCCACTAGAGACAAGGTGGACCGCTAGCAGCACCGATGGGAGGCGAGAGGAATCCTAGTATTTTTTTCTAGAGAGGAGGCAGCTGCATGCATTTGTTAACCATACATTGTTGAATTCACTCGCTGCTTGCCTGTCTGTTGTAACAAAAAAAACATCACAATGGAAAAAAAAGTTGACACAAATTTAGTACTCCAAGATTAAGGACCACTAGTAAAACGCCCGTGCGTTGCCACGGGCCTTTGAAAAAAAAAGATGGTACTAATTGTTACTACCGCTTGGGCCACATCTTAGGAGGGGCAATGTGCTTGGAGAGGGGGCGGGAGAGGCTTGGCCAGATTTCATTGATTATCTAAATAATTTAGTGAGAAATAGTATGAAGAAATCCCATGGGCTGGGGGCGACGACCTAGGTTGGTCTCCACTAAGCTCTGCCACTCCTACTCACTGAGCTAAATAACTTAGAACAATGTCGGCTAAGCTAACACACATTTTTTTGACAATTATCTAACACACGTCGTACTATCAAACACAATAATCTTAGAGCACCTATGACTGGTGCCCTCAAATCCTGCTCAAACATCTGCAGGCACGCCCGATCGGTCGCCGCACAGGAGAGAGAAGAAAAATGTGACCCAACCAGACCCCTCATATCATGCTTACAAGTCGGGTTGCTCACAAACACTCATATTGACACCAAATATGGGAGGATATGATGGCTCGTAGACGCACTCGGTCAATCCGCCACCTAGGACACGACCCACCCTAGACCACCATTTCTTCTATTCTTTCTATCTCTTCATCTCCACCAATCACATGCAAGTCACCAGATATATAAGAAAAATGAGAAGTATGGTTGCATGCACGAACAAATAGGGGCTCAAAACAGACACCGACCGGCCACGACTGTTGACATTTAGGGGGGAAATTTTGCTAAATCCAACTATAGATGCTCTTATTGACAACTCAAATAAAAAAAATAGTTGAAATGGGTTATGTTTTATTCATTCATTTTGGCACGATCCGAGTTCAAAACATCACGAATACAATCCGACAGGTACCAAGCCCAAGTTTTACATAACTTATTCGCACAACCCTCATTTGCTAGCCAATGAGAAGCTCCATTAGTCAAGCATCGCACCCGTGCCACCCTGAACTCCTCCCTTCATCGCATGCAATCCTTTACCTCCTCAACAATAGGCCATAGATTGATCTATCAATTTCTGAGCTTCTTGACTTAGTCGCCACTGGTTTTTTAGTCTGTCTCCAAGTTAAGCTTTGCCATGTCCAAGCAAAGAGCGGCGGCGGCACAATGGGTTGCAATGCATGTAAATAAATCAAACAAATGATTATGTCCGTCTTCAAGGTTGATGTTGGTCTTTCAATGGAGCAACATGCACACTATCTTCCACTCCCCCCTCCCCTCTCGTGGGTTATGATGTGTGGCACCATGCGGCCGTTCAAGTCAATGTTATCTAAGTCCATCCCTTTCATAGAGACGCCCCACAACATAGATATAAATCACTACCAAGCATAGAATGTAATTTTCATCAGATAACCTACAACGACAATATAGTTTTCAGAAAATAAACATCGTACTGGAAAAATTATACAAAAGTTAAATGCACAAGATTCACATTATGCTTGGAAAGAGCCTTTCAATCATCTTTATGGAGCAGAAGATTTGTTGATCCCTGGATGTTTGCCTTAATGGAGCAAAAGATTTGTGCTCACCTGAAGGCCGCTGGAGGGGATGAATGGGAATGAAGCTTCCAGAACTGGAGCGCGGCAGGTCCAAAACTCAAGGGGCCAACACGGGCGATGCAGCTGTTGTTGACGCCTCGCCCCCCAGTTGTGCTCACGGTCTCCGGTGCCAGCGCCAAGATTGACATCTTGCCCTTGTTGCAGTCACTGTCGCTTGTACGATGCCCCGTCCTTGGCTGCTGTAGAATTTAATAAATTACATGTATTTTTTATTGAGGGAATAAATTACATGTAATTTGAATCAGTAGATACAAAGAAATCCAGATTGAACTGCCCGTATAAGATCTTACCTATAGTCAGGGTTATCAACTTTCCATGCATAACATGATAAAAACAAATATGATGTAATCATGCATAAGTATAGAAAAGCCCACATTTTCATTCCTTCACATTCACATTTACATTTGCTATGCTAGTCCACCGAATCAGACATATCAACATAATAAAAGATATCAACAAAAGTAGAATGCATATCCCATATTAAAATTCTAGGAACAGTTGGTTAAAGTATCTCCTTAAGAGTGAAAAGTAATGATATTTTGTGTAGCAACGATAGGAACCATTTGAGTAAAAATATTTTTATCCCGCTGAAAGGATTGCGTTAAGAATTGTAAAGAGTATTAAGAGAAATTAGAGACCTTGTAGTGTACATTGAAGAGCACCAAGTCGAGTTATGGCAAATATAATCAAATGATGACGTGAACATAAAAATGGCACATGATTTCTACAACTGATCTAATGAGCTAAAATATATATTTGAGAGCTCTTTTTTTGGATCAGTGATTTTTCTGAAGACATAAATGGAAGCTTTGTACAATATATTAGAACATTTAAAAAATAACAATATCATGGTCAAAGGAATAACAACCAACAATTCATGAGCTACAGGCTCTGGAAAACTTGCTGCCTACTTAAGCACAAGATTTTCTTCTGGATGCTCGTACACAACAGGCTAAACACCAGAGCCATGCTTCATAGAAAGAAATTTTTCTTTCCTGGCTATACTTGTGTGCTTTGTGGTCTGCAGGACTTAGAAACCAGAGATCATTTGTTCTTCCATTGCCCTTTTTCCAGAATCTGTTGGACATACTTAGCAGCCAATTGGGCTCCCACCTACCAAGGCATTCAACAGGAGATCAATAACCTAAAGGAGATGCTGGATCTCCCCTTCTCCCTAGAGATTATCATCCTTGCTGCTTGGGCAATCTGGATCACAACAATTGAATTCATATTCAGCAAAATAACACCCAGCCTTTATAGATGCCGAAAGACTTTCAAAGAAGAACTGAAATGGCTAGTCCACAGAGCAACCAGAGAAGAATATGCAAACTTGGAGCAAAGGGCACATGACTTCAAATAAAGGCACCTTGATCATGCCACTCTGGAATTGATAGAGTAGGAGATACAACGGATGATCTGCACGATCCTCACTAAGAAACTAACTACCTACATGGTTGGAGCACTCTTCTCAGGCGTATCTTTTGTGTATGATGTACTTTTTGTAGATATTCTTTTCTTTTTCTTTCCTTTTCTTTTGGGTTATTTTCTCAGGACTTTGATCCTGATGCTGTATAGTTTCTTTTCTTTTTTAGTCTGTACATAACCTTTGTATATTTTTTTAAAAATTAATAAAAATACGCAGCAGAGTCCTGCTGTTTCCCTCAAAAAAAATCGACAGAGGAAAGCGACTGTCATGAGTTGCAGTCTTCCTCATATCTCCACCCAAATAGATATTTCTAACACAATTTAACCAATTTCTTTTATTTATATGTTTTCTCGGGATGGATTGTGCAAACAAAATACTACAACATGATGCACCGGCCATCCCTTTAAACCCAACCATCATCTCCGTCACGGAGTCACCCGAGACCTCCTGTACCCTGCACTCGAATCCATTAATCCCCTACCTCTTCTCCGCCAGCGACGACCCACCTCTGCTACCAGTTCTTCTTCTTCCTCTTGTCGCTACTTTTTTTTCCGTCCACAATCCGCCCACCTCTCCCTGCTGTCTAACCACCTGCCACCGCCACCCTATAGCCAATGAGTGTTGTCGAACACTTCCCCATGCTTGAGTCACCACCTCCGCCGACGTTGATGCCAGTCATCCCTCTAAATCCCTCAACCATCTCTAGTGACCGCGACATCACACACCCCACACTCAAGTCTGGTTAACCCCTCGCCTCTCCTACACCGGTGACAACCTGTTGTTGCTACTATTCTCTTCCTTCCGTCGCTTACCTTTTTCTTCGTCCACTCTAATGACCCACCCACCTATACCTGCCCAACCACTTCCCACCACCATCCACGACCAGCAAGTGTTGTCACACACTACCTCATCGGCCCCTACCCGAGTCGGCACCTCTGCCTCTGGCAAACCCTCTAAACCCTGCCATCATCTCTAGTGACTGCGACGTCCTGCACCGGTGTGCTCCTCGGAAGTACAACCTAAATGCTATTTTTTCTAGTTCAGGGAGCATTAGACAACACAGTACCGAGTACTATAATAAAGGTTATGAATTCATGTCAGCAAGAAAGTGCTTGTATAATTAAAATTGGGCCAGTAATAGGCGCTAGCCAAAGTTTTGGCCGGTCGCACCCTAGCCGTCTGATTGGCCCCTTCCGAGCCGTTGGATTCTTATCCCCTCAGTTTGTCGTCTTCCTCTTCCTTCACTTCGCTCCTCTTCTCATCCTCCTACCCGCCGTGCGTGCTCCTCCCACTCGCTGCTGCTGCCGCTGTCCCCTGTGCGGCATGCCGAACCCACCTCCCATCGTAGTAGTCCATGTGCTTGTGGGGATGAACTGGATAGATACTCACGGGAGGTGGGGATAAGGTTTGTGTGGCGAGCGATGGGCAAGTGATCACGTGGTTCCATGTGCGTGCGCGTTTGTGTGACGAGGCGATCGACCCAGTTTTGGCCAGCTCGCCGATTACAAACAGTGTCCAATAAATTATCCTCCCTTTTGCAGGCTCTTGTACAATCAGCAGCACTGTTAGTCTGCATCCTCACAACCGAAAGAAGAAACTACAAAATTAGTTATTAAGTCACCACTGAAATTGGTCCCAAAGACAAAGAGTATCATTTCCAATGAGAATTGGTGTAGTAAGTGGGCATCTTGCCACGACATACAAGCCATAGGACAGAATCTGATTATTCAGTTTAACTAATTGGATAAGCTGATTATTCAGTTTAACTATATGCATCTACCACTAATTAATCAAAATGACAGAAGCAATATGTCTATAGCATGTCTAGAGCATGTGATACAACATCTTAATTGGTACACCAAATTTAGAGTTTTGATTCTGTCCATCTACTATGTTCTAGCCAAAAAAAAACATTAGCAAAAATCCCCATCATGGTTACAAAGGCTTAACATTGAGAAGGTCAGATAGTCTAACCTTGTTATAATCCATCCAGCACATAATTACAAGCAAACTAAATCCGTTGTCCATGAATGAGACAATAAAATAAATTTCAAATGTGTCTAGGATGGTAGGACCATGCATCAGGGGACAACTTACATCCTTGGAAAACAAAAGGGGAAAGTAACCAATAATTCAAATAAATTACTTTACTACAATAGAGTACCGTATGCATACCTCCAAAATCCGTTTCCTAGCAAGCTTAACGCGAATAACATTTACAATTTCATATTCAATAACGCAAACAGGTTCTGGGCATTATGCAACAAAAGAACTCCCATAGATGAGAACATGATGTGTGGACATTTAATTGAAACAATAGCGGTATGGGCGTGAGTTATTCTTCTTCAGATCATGCAACTTCTGCATAATATGAGAGGCAGATTTATCAATATAGAAGTCCATGACCTAAAACAAATTAGAGGCAGGGTACACCTAATTTTAGCTTAATTTACGGCTTTACGCTCTTACCTATACACTTATTTTAAGCAAGCAAGCATTCAGACATGCCATTTGTTTCCAGAACAACACCATAACAATTCCCAAGAATGCAGTTTCTACTGTATTTCTTTTGCAAGATAATTCCTTCCAGGGTAAACCTGTGTTGCTAACATGTATTTCTGTAGAACAATATTATCATCTAATTATTACAGCCACAACGATGGCCGGGTTACAGAGCTCAAGAGAGAAAGAGGAGAAGTAAACCAGGAGATTTACCAAGCCGGCAGCGAAGCAGATGATAAGAGACTCGGAGAAGGAGCTACAGTGACAACGGTGTGGACGAGCTTGAGCAGGGTCAAGATCATATCTCTGTATCACCATATTAAAGTGTCATCAATACATACAACATGTACTGTTTTCAGGAAGAAGAAAAAGGGAGCATAAATCATGCTTATTTTTCATACATTAACTACTAACAAGTACAACTTTGTATCACCATATATAAGTATAGGAAATCCCAACTGCAAAAAAACTTAACCCCCAACCCAACGAGGCCAACCAGGGACGATCAGCACAGATTCAGACCAGATAATAAAATTGTAGATAGCCGAATTTTGACTCCAGCAGTGTAGCGCCGAATTGCATTCCTATATTATTGCGAGTGTCGCGAGGAGGGACAAACAACTCACTTGCACGACCCCCACGGCGAAAGCCTGGTGCTGCACCGAATCCTTGGCCAGCTCCAGGAGCCGCTTGTGCGTCAGCACGTCCTCTGCCCTTCTCATGTTGACATCCATCGTGTCCTTCTTTCCTCTCCCGGTGTATGGCCAAGGTCGAAGAAGAACTCGACACCAAGGGAGAGAGGGCCGAGCAGCTGCGGGAGCGGCAACCTCCGCCTTCGCATCCTGCCTGCTCTCACCGGCAGCGGCACACCATATCAGCACCACGAAGGAGAGCCCCATGGAAGGACGCGAAAGGATGAGGGGAATCACCTCGGCTCGCCCAGTCAGGCGATGGCATCATCGTCATGGCGATCCTTCGGATGAAGCAGCTATGCAAGCGGCAGCCTCCACTCCGCCCGGCATGGCAACACCGCGAGCTCGACACCCATCATGTTGATAAGACCATGATCTGAAACAAAAATAGAAGAGCACTACTGCTGAGAAAAAGCCATCACGGACAAATCTTCAGATGCTCATAATGCATCATTGAAATTATAACCTGGAGTTAACCAAAATCATGCATAACCGAAATTATATATGCACCCCAAAATCCAATTAACCATGTGAAATCACAGAGAAGCAAACCTAAATCCTAAACAAACTATTTTTGTTCATTTTTTAATTTTAATGTGACAGAATCTACCCTGTTGATGTTTTTTTGTAATCGGTATAATAGTTGCAACCATGATATCAATGAACAAAAAAAATGGAAGGTTATGGCTTACTTAACGCTTATCAATTGATGTTGTCTGCGCCCCTGCCTTCTGAACCTGATGCTTCTAAACCTGGTACAACATGCCGCTCCTCATTAGATGGTGTCCCACCATTTTTCTGGACTTTGCCCAGACAATGGGGAAAAGTGTCAGCGCCTTCATCATTTAATCTGCCGGCAGAAGAGAACACAATGTGGTCCCAGCAAAAACTTGACATGCCAACATCTCCGGATCATAGAGGTGCAATTGTGTTAGAAATTCTAGGCTTCTTCATAATAGGAGGGTACCCAACAAGATCGGTGGGGCGAAGATTCATCCCAGTCTACCTGCATGCACACAAAGATACATTAAGTAGTAAAGTCAGAGAAGAATATGCAATAAAAGTGCAAGCCAAACAGAGCAAATACGTAATCAGTGGCGCCAGTTATTATAAAATAAAGAAGACAATAAGATCAACCCTTTTAGGCACTATGTCAAAATGAAGGAACTGGTGGAATAGACAACATGAAACACCTTACTTGATATGTCAGGACCAAAGGTGCAGTTATTTGAATTGACAGAGTTCAGAATTGGGCAACCATGACTGTGAAGAGCTAATGGCAGTATGGCACATACTTTGCTTTGCTTAAGCAAGCTTGAGATTTCTCGTTTTCTGAATATAAATAACTGGCTGCTGATTGCATTGCTAACTTCAAATCAAAATTGCCATCAGCAACATCGGGTTAGGTGAATAATCAGAGTGAGTCCTGCTGGAAACGGACAAGTGATCCAAACCCATCTGACAGAGCAGTCACAGTTATCTCATCGAGATCAAAGCAACTGACAAAATTAAGAGAAGCAAAGATACATCTTGGATGACTTGCACAGAAGTTGCGCACATCTATAAGAACCATGTGAATCAAACGATGATGTTGAGATTGAGGCCTAAATCCACTAAACGGTGACACTTAGTACTACTGTATTATACGTACATGACTCAACAAGCACAGATCTTTGGATGACAGGGCATCCGCACAAGCCAAAAATCCTAGAACTTGCCATGGCGTGATGGCCAGGGTAAAATTGATTGGCCACGGGTGGATGGCCGTGGGCACACGAGCGCATGAGAGAAAGCAGAGTTTTGAGGAGCTTATACCATAGCTAGGGCAGAGCGAAAGAAGAGGCGTTTGTCCACCGGAGACGGAGGGGAAGGCGAGCCGATGGAGAGCTCCCAGTGCAGCTAGGGTTAGTTGCGGCCTGCACCGGGCCGGGCCGCTGGCGCCACCGTGGCCGTAGATCCAGGGTCATCGCGGCGGCAGGGGCTGCTAATCTGCCGTCGTCGAAGCTTGGAGGTGAATGAGACGCGCGGGCGGTCATCGACGTTGCGGCGGCGATGGGCTCCCTCACTCCCTGTCTCTCTTTCTCTGGATCATAAGGACGTCGTCGCCACCGGAGCAAGACGCCGCACCCGCCGCCAGATCGGCGCGGCACCAGATCGAGTGCCGCGGGCGATGGAGAGAAGGATAGGGGTGGTGGAGGTGGAGGTGGCTGAGCCGGAGACAGGGGAGTGGTGGGAGGCGGCGGCGGCGGCGGCGGGGATGGAGCGGGAGCGCATCGCGAGAAGAGGATCGAGTGCCGCATGTGATGTCGCTCGTACGTGCGGGCGATTGGCACCACGTTTTTTTTCGCTGGATAGTGCATAGGTTGTACGACGACGAAAAAAAATCGGCGACGACGAAAAAAAATCAGCGGCGGGAGTATGACAAAAAAAAAACCAGCAAAAAAAGACCGCGCGGACTATTCACCAAGTCGTCCATTAAGAGTAGAGATATGTACAGATTTAAGAAGTCAATCCCAGTCCCAATATAATTTGATTAATGCCCATTCAATTATGCAACGTATCCTTCATTGTTTTTTAATCTTCTGGATCTTTACACGTTACTCCTCCTACGACTAATGCCCCATCGGTGCATGAAACATGCCCACACAATCTCCAGATAGTGCAATTTCCTCCTTTCACCAAGCAACAGCCACACAATCTCCGAGATTTATAGCAACATCCCCACAATCCTCTTGGTTTACAATTTCATTATGGCAGCCCACAATTCCTGAAAGTTAGTTCATTTGTTTTTGTTTTCTATTCGCTAACTCCGGATGCTACTTGCTGACATATAAAGAATCAAAATAAGTCGAATCCCTTACATAAAAGAATTTTGAATTGCCGAACAATTTTTTGAATCGACAAAGTATTTTCTTAAATTTTTATTTTTAAAAGCTTTTTTGTTTACAAGCATTTTTTGAAATGCATGAACATTTTAAAATTGGGGAACAAATTTTAAAATTCTAGATTTTTTTTATTTTTTTCTGAACATACTCTAAATTTTGGTGGACATTTTTTTCCAGATTCACGAATATGTTTTGAATACATGATCGTTTTTTTAATCATGAACATATTTTATTTCCTAACCATTTTTTTTGAAATCGTATGTTTTTAGAATTTATAAACAGTTTGTAAAATCACCAAAAAAAATTGAATCGCAAAAATTAGATGATTTCACGAATAGTTTTTTAATTCACATACATTTTATGATTTCCGCAACAGTTTTTTTTTTGAAAACTCTCAACTTTTAAATTTAAAAAATCCCAAATTAATTTAAAGAAGGAAAAAATAGAGAAAAAAAGGACAAAGAACGAAATGAAAAAGTGTGTCAGGCCCCGCACATGGGCCGGTCCATGAGTCCGTACGTGTCTCAGTAAATTATGGGGGAGCAACTAATTAACGAGCGCTCCTTCAGGAGCCTCGCAAGGATCAGCGCCACTTGGCGCGCTCTCAGCCATTTGCCACGTGTCGCGCTCTGGGCACTTCCTTCGGATTTTGTTTTTTTATTTTGCCGCACGTGTTTTTGGCTTTTTAAATGGTTTTTTGACGTTTTGGTTTTCTACCGGTCTTCCCTAGCTATACGACCAAAAAAAATTCGAAAAAATATTTTTTTTGCGCAAAAAAAGCATTTTTTTCGTGAGAGTCACGGTTTTGTTTTGGCGAGAGGCACGGTTGTGCTTTCGCGAGAGGCACGGCCGTGCCTCTTGGAAACGAAAAAAACGTATTTTCTGTCTTTTTTTCTTTCGTGAGAGGCACGGTTTTGCTTCCGCGAGAGGCATGGTTGTGCTTTCGCGAGAGACACGGGCGTGCCTCTTTCGGAAAGGGAAAAAAAATGCATTTTCTGTTTTTTTTTCTTTCGCGAGAGGCACGGTTTTGCTTCTGCGAGAGGCACGGTTGTGATTTCGCGAGAGGCACGGGCGTGCCTCTTTCGGAAAGGAAAAAACGCATTTTTTATTTTTTTTCTTTCGCGAGAGGCACGGTTTTGCTTCTGCGAGAGGCACGGTTGTGCTTTCGCGAGAGGCACGGGCGTGCCTCTTCGGAACGAAAAAAATGTGTTTTCTGTTTTTTTTCTTTCGCGAGAGGCACGGTTTTGCTTCCGTGAGAGGCACGGTTGTGTTTTCGCGAGAGGCACGGGCGTGCCTCTTCGGAACGAAAAAAATGTGTTTTCTGTTTTTTTTTCTTCCGCGAGAGGCACGGTTTTCCTTTCATGAGAGGCACGGTTGTGCTTTCGCGAGAGGCACAGGCGTGCCTCTTTCGGAAAAGGAAAAAACGTGTTTTCTGTTTTTTTCTTTCTTTCGCGAGAGGCACACTTTTGCTTCCGCGAGAGGCACGGTTGTGCGTTTCGCGAGAGGCACGGGCGTGCCTCTTTCGGAAAGGAAAAAAACGCATTTTCTGTTTTTTTAATTTCGCGAGAGGCACAGTTTTGCTTCCGCGAGAGGCACGATTGTGATTTCGTCAGAGGCACAGGCGAGCCTTTTTCGGAAAGGAAAAAGAACCAGTGTTCCTGGTTCAGTTTTTTCGTCCTTTTTTTCCGTTTTTTTCATGAAAAAAAAGTTCGTCAAAACCTATCAACATGGGATCTAGTTTTGAAGATCTCGACGCGAGGAATCCATCGGCGAAAGCGGTTCAAGATTTGGACGCACGGTTTAAGAAATAAAATGTTTTGAATAAACGAATCTAGAAAAAAGGGAAAACTCCCAGGTTGCGACAAGTGGCGCACATACAACGCGCCACTTGTCGCAACCTGGGGAGTTGGAGTAATCTCCGCAAGGAGTACTCCTTAACTAGTGATTTCGAAATTATGGAAACATACGATTTGAATAAAAATAGTGTTTTTTCTAATAGTTGTGAACAAACTCTAAATTCATGGACATTTTTTTCAGATTCACGAATATGTTTTGAATACATGATCATTTTTTTAAATCATGAACATGATTTTAGTTTCTGACCATTTTTTTCAAATCTTATATTTTTTATAATTTGTGAACAGTTTGAAAAATCATCAACATTTTTTGAATCCGCAAAAAATTGATGATTTTCCAAAAACTTTATGAATTCGGAAACATTTTATTATTTCTTGAACTGCTTTTTGAGAAGTCACAACTAGTAAAATTTGACAATCCCGAATTTATTTAAAGAAACTAAAAACAAAAACAAAAGGAGAAACGAAAAGACAAAAAACGAAATGAAAAAAGGGTGTCAAGCCCCGCACATGGCCGGTCCATGAATGCGCATGTGTCTGACTAAATTATAGAAAAGTACGATCTGGAAAAAATGGTAATTGTTTTTAATTTTGTGAACATACTCTAAAATTGATGGACATTTTTTTAGATTCACAAATATGTTTTGAATACATGATCATTTTTTCAAATCATGAACATGATTTTATTTCCTGGCATTTTTTTCAATTTTTATTTTTTTAATTTGAGAACAGTTTGTAAAGTCACCAACATTTTTTGAATCCATAAAGAATAGTTTTTGAATTCACAAACATTTTATTATTTCTTGAACAGTTATTTGAAAATTCGCAACTTATAAGTTTTGAAAATCCCGAATTAATTTAAAGAATGAAAAAAAATATAAAATGGGAAAAGAAAAGACAAAAAATAAAATGAGAAAAAGATGTGTCAAACCCCGCACATGGGCCGGCCCATGAACGCGTACGTCTGTGAGAAAAGGAAGAAAAAAAGTGATAGCAAGGCGTCAGCCACTGGGACACCTGTGAATCTATGATTTATGAGGGAATCGTCTCCATAAAGGTGCTCAGCGCGACGGAGACTTGAAAATAAAATTCGAACCTTTTTTTACTTATGGGTGGCATTATGGATAATTTATAGCAACTTTGGGGAATTTTTTGGATGGACGAGCAGAAGCATTATTTACTTTATTATTTGGTACAGATACAGATCTATATATCTATACCTACCAACTAATAAAAGGGGCTATTGCTTCTGGCAGCCCGCCATGAAAATTGCGATAGATCACAAACAAAACTTTCAAGCAGGGAAATACCCCCATCTGGACCAGCCCATGCAGTAGGACTATAAAGAAGATGCATAACGCTTGTTTTGGCCCGGCCATGTGCGGGCAGCCTGTTTTTTAAATTCGTTTTTATTTTTATTTTCTTGTCCGCTTTCGCTTTTTACTATTTAAATAATTAGGGACTTCAAAAAAATCGAAAATTAATGAAAACAAGAATTTTGAATAAAATGTTCAACAAATGATATAATGTTTGTAGATTCAGAAAATTTTCCCGATTTTTTTAGAAAAATGTTCACAATTTTTAAAACAAATGTTTGGAAATAAAACAAATACTCATGATTTTCTAAAAAATGGAGTATTAAAATGTTAATGAAATTAAACCAAATGTTTGCCAATTCAGAAAATATTCATGAATTTTGAAAAATATCTTAAAATTCAAAAAATCTTCGTGAATTACAAAATAATATATTGATAAATATATATTCACCAGTTCAGAAAATATTCATGAATTTTGGAAATTTCCTAAAAATTAAAAAATTGTTCTTAGCTACAAAATAGTTTATTGATTCATAAATTGTTCGCTGATTCGAAAACTGATCATGCAACTTGAAAAATATTCATGAAATAAAAAACAGCTTGTGTATTTCAAAAATTGTTGCACCAATTTCCAAAAAAAATGTTCATCGGTTCTACAAATGTTTGCTGATTCAAATAAATGTTATTTTTTTGCAGATAGCATAAAATGTTCATTATTTTAGAAAACCTTTGAAAATTGGTAAAAAGATGCAGACATTTTAAAAATTGTTCACGATTTTAAATATGATAACGAGCTTAAAAAATGTTCATGATTTTAAAACAAAATGTATCATGATTTGATGAAAATGTTTGCAAATTTAAAAAGATGTCCACAAAAAGAAAAAGAATGGAAAAACAAGGAAAGAAAAAGAAAAATAGAAAAAAACAAAAAAGGAAAGGAAATTCATATCTATATCTATACATATTAATAAAGTATGAAATGTTTCTCACGTCCGTTGCACATTTTGCGAAAAAAAACCCTGGTACTTTCTTTAATTAACCTGCGATCCAACATTAAGTGTCCTCTCCCTTCTCTCTCACTGTTGGGCTTCGGTCCAACTCTAGTAGCCGCTGTCTCGCGTGGCCGGGCGCTGGTTAGTGTCCGTGTTCAGCTGCAGTAGGCCTAGTTCACTCTATTTTCAGCCTGTTTAGATGCATGACCTTTATTATTTTCAACCTGTTTGTATCACATTACTACACTAAGCATATTATATTACTAAGCATATCACTACATTACGCATATTATCAAATTCTATACTAAGCATATCACAACATTACTACACACAAAGCATATCATCACATTACCACACTAATATAGTATCATCATATTACTACACTAAGTAACATACCATGACATGGCGGTTAACATTCGTCCTTGTCAGGCGGGTCATGAGTGGCATCCCGACGTAAGCATCAAGTGGTGGAAGTATGTACCAGAGGTTGTCTGTTTCCTCCTCGCTCGGCTTCATTCTTCATCAAGTGGGTCATCATCATCTTCTTCCTCCATATTGAAATAGATAACATTCAACCTTGGAGTGTCTTCTAAAGGAGAAGCTGATCAATTCACCCCCAGTGAGATGCATGTGGGCGATGAAACGATCCCATTCATCTCCTCCTATCTGGGATATCTTTCGTCCCTTCTTGACCTCCATTGTGTAGGCCCTCCTAGGAGCATAGAAGATAACAGTGTCTCCGTTAATGTTACCATTGAATTCCAATCTCACATTGCAAGGGATGATTTGCATAAGAAAAACCAAAACATACACAGAATGCATTAGTGGAAATAGCAACAAAAACAAAAGAATTAACTATTAGAAGGTTCATATAATTTGTTACCGTTGCGGGAACAAAACATGGCTGGAAGTAGATGTTGAACAGCGTGCCATTTGCAATACTGGTTGAGCACCTTGACTTGCACACTCGACATGGTTGTGGTTGCGCCATTCTACACAAAACATATTGAAAACTAAGTATAATCAAATTCTAGACTACTAAAATCAACACTAAGTATAATTGGTTTCTACACTAGTAAATTAATTTCTACTAAACATAATCGGTTACTATAGTGCAAAATATAATTCTACGCTAGTAATTGTATACACAGATAAACAAAATCCATGGAAGGAGACACAAATAAACAAATCCTTCACCGGCAATCTAATTTGTAGGAGTTCATCTTATTTATTCCAAACATTCAGCACTACACTGCAAACTAAGTTGAACTCGAATCATTAATATTCTAGACACTAAAAACAATTCTACTCAAAATGCACTAGATTCTACACAATAGCAATCGGATTACCACTAAAATTTCTACACAAAGCAATCCATGGAACTAACTTTGGATTCTACATCACACAAAGTAATCCATGATACCAAAATTTCTATACAAAGCAATCCCCTAAATTAACTTATACATGAATCCCATGGATTCCATGTGGCGTGTCCACGGACGGAGGAGGTGCGTGTGGAGGGGAAGGAGAGGATCGAACCTTGCTGCTAGAGGTGCGGCGAGGTCCGAAGGTGGCGGCGGCTAATTGAGGGGGAGTGTAGTGGGTGAAATGAGGGTGACGACTAGGTCTTTTACTAAGGTGGGGATTTGACTCAGGTGGGCCAGTGCTGGCGTGGGCCTAAAACACAACACCATAGCTAATAATAGCCTAAACAAAAAAGAATAGGATAATAGAAGACTTAACATAATAAAAAAACTCAAAATTAAAACTGGTAATAAAGAAATAAAAGACCCAAAATGATAAAATACTAATAATATTGATGACAAAAATATTATAATATATTCATTATTTTTTACTAATGTGATCATTAAATACTTAAAACACTTGATAAAATGGAAAAAATTATTTCTAGCGTAACATAAGTTGGCACGCTAGCACTAATTAATTAACTACGACATGCACAAAAATCCTACGCCACCACTATCTTCCAAACGATGAGTAGAAATGGACCAACATATTTGTGACTTGTTCAAAAAAAGCAACACCAGCACTAACTATCTAAAGGTGACGTGCTAATTATGCTGATGGTAAAGGGCGCCACCAACGCAAGTTGTGGCTAGCTGTTTTTCCACTAGTGTTAACACCATTTCTCGGTTATTTCTAACGCTAATCCTTCGAGAGAAGAAAATCCTTTTCCCATAGTTTGATAGGAAATATTGCATATGGAAGAAAGTCAAGGAGAGTTACTACAGATCATGTCAAATGGAGCAACTTCCATGTTGAAGGTCAAGCCACCAGGCGAAGTAGAGCAAAAAACTACCTGTCGGGTGGTAGGTGCGACATATGCCAAAGGATGGCTAATCATAGTGGGAGCCAGTAAGACATCACCGATGCCTGGAAACGAGATAAGGCAAAGACATGCACGCCGGCGAATCTTACCCGGGTTTGGGGCTCTCCTAGGAGATAACACCCTTAGTCCTGCTCTGCGGGGTCTCCGCATGATCACTAAATCAGTAAGTAGCTACAAGAGGCTCCTTGAGCTGTTTTGTTAGAGAAAGAGGAAGGGCAAGGCTAGCTCTCCTCGTCTCTCTCTCTATGTGTGTGTGTAACTCTACGAGATCAACCCTTTGCATGGATGCCCTGTGGGGTTTATATAGGCCTACCCCTAGGGGTACAATGGTAATCCAACTAGATGCAGGTCTAGGCCGTCAGTGTCTATAGACGCCGGCTTCTTCGTCGGCTGCTGGGGCCCGTCGACTGGTGGGTCCCGCCGGCTGCTGGCTTCTTGGTCGACAGACTGGGCCCACCGCTTGGGGCCTTGTCGGCGGCTCATTACTATAGCCCCGCCCTAGATGACAATAGCTTTGTCGAGGTAAGCATGGCTATAGTACCGCCGCCTGGCGGGCGCTTACTGTAGCCTTACTCCGTCTCATCTTCTTGATGGTGCTCAAACTTCCAGGGCAAGGGTTGGTCGGCTGCTGGGAGCCGGCCTCCCCTCAGGCTGACTGGATGGGTCTTACCGCCTTCTGGTGGCTCGCTTATAGGTAGGGCCCGCCGCATGCGGGTTGTATCGACAGCCCGTCATGGGGGCATGGCCGCTCTGCCATGGGTGATGTCATGGTCAACATGGCAACAGTGTCGCGTCGAGCGGGGGAGGGCCGACCGGTACGATGCACTATGGCCACGCCCGCTCCGGGATTCAGGGGTGGCAAGCTTCACTGTAGCCACGCCCCGTCTCATCGCCGTTATGTGGGTGTAGACTTTGAGGGCACATGGGGTGGGCCGCCTGCTAGAGGTCGGCCACTCTGGTGCCCGCCTACTAGGAGTCGGCCCACCTTAGGCATGCTCATTGATCTCTGCCGCCTTCCTGCAGTCGGCCATGGCCTAGCCGTCCACGGGAAGGCGGCCCTTTGTCTTGGATGCTTGAGGGGCGCAGTTGGCCCGATGTTTTTGAAGAGACAGGGGGAGCCGGTTAGGCTACCCGTGGCCATTTACTCCGACAGTAGTCCCCGAAGCTGGTGGAGTTTCGCGGTCGAATGGAGAATGAGAAGCCCAAACAGCTTCCTACTCTGCAGAGCAGACAGCTCGGACTCGGCCTTCACCAGACGTGTCGTCTAGTCGAATTTGAAGCTCGAAGGCGGGAGCCAAGTGGTGCGCGCATCGGGCGTCGGGCCGGCTGCCCGCCGTCCGCGTGCCACTAGGCGCCAGCTACCTGGGCCTGCCTACGAGCCCACGCACGCGACGGGACATCGCCGCAGGCTGGGCCCCGGCACTACAGCGCCTCAGCCCACGCGCAGATCTGCTGTGGTCGAAGCGGTCAATTGATATTCCGGGGCGGTTAATACACGCCTTTATTGGCACGGTAAACGCGGGTTCATGGGGGAGTGGGTGCAGTTAATCCCACGTCCCCCACGCCCCGCCTCCTCGGCTTCGCTGCTCTAAGGCAATAAATAGGGGGAGGAGGGGCGGCGAACGCACGTGCGCCCATTTCCTCCTCCGCCGTTCTCTTCTTCTTCTTGCTACTGCTGCTGTCGTCCGCCGCCGCACCAAGCTCCCAGCCACCTTGCCGCGCCGCGCCTCGTCGCCGCAAGGCTGTGTGCCTGCCACCGTGCAATCTCTCCGCTCGAGCTCTTCAATCCCATGGTGTGCGCCGGAGCGTGGGGAGGCTCCAACGTCCTTGAGGACCACATCGATTTCCTCCGCTGGACGTGGCGGCTGCCTGACAGGGACTACGTGAGGGTTCGCTTGGCGCCGGAGAGGGAGATTTCACCGGCGCCGGAGGAGGGCAAACACGTCGTCTTTAGGTCGCATTTCCTGCGCGGCTTCGGCTTGCTGGCAAGCGGCTTCCTCTGCTCCTTCCTCGAATTCTACGGTCTCCAGCCGCACCACCTCACATCGAACACGGTGGCGCTATTGTCCGCCTTCGTCACCCTTTGCAAGGGCTTCCTCGGCGTCCTCCCCACCGTTGAGCTTTGGGGAGAATTCTTTCACACGAAGCTCGGCACCGTCGCCAAGGGGGTGCCGATGCAGTGTGGCGCCTTCGTCACGATATGGAGGCTGGCTGCCGAGAACCCGTTCCCCTCCATCCCACTGATACAGTCGGTGAAGCTGTGGCAGTTGTCGTACTTCTACGTGAAGAGCGTCCACCCGACAGGCGACTGGGTCAACCTACTGGCTTATCTAGACGGCACGCCGACTGAATGGCGGACTAACTGGAAGTACCGGCCCAACACGCTGTCGGTTGCCGGCGCGGCCACCATTGCCCGGCTTAAGGTGATGGTGAGGTCGGAAGGCCTCACCGGGCCCGACTTGCTGACCGCCTTCATGGCACGCCGAGTGTTCCCGCTCCAAGGCCGGCCGCACATGATATGTCAGATGATCGGGCATCATGACCCATTGCTGGATGTGCACCAAGGAGATGCCGCACTCGGAGGTAGCTCACTTGGTGAACTATATTTCAAATTGCAAGCTCCCGGAGGAGGAATGGCGATTCGGCAAGGAGCTGTACTCGCGCGCGGATCCACCACCAATGGTAAGTCTCCATGTCTTCTTTTCCTTTAGCCGCCGAGCTCTTCTCTGGCCGTCTTGACAAATTGGCTACGAAACAAAGCGGTCTTCTCTAGTCAGCAGCCGGTGCCACAGGGCCAGAGCATTAGTTCCTCCCCGATCGGGAGGAGAGTGATAGGAAGACCCCAACTTGGGGGCGGCCACCCTGGAGGACGACACGGCAGGCGGAGGCGACGCGGTAGGCGACTCTGGAGGTGGAGGCGGTGTCGAGGACTGGCTGGATGATGATGACGAGGAAGCCGTCCTGCGCCGCCAGCCGGCGCCCGACCAGGCTGGCGCGAGCTCGACCGTCGCGCCGGCTGCATGAGGTGGCGCGCAGAAGCGCCGAGCCGCGCCGTCGTTGTTCGGCAGCCAGCCGAAGAAGTCCAAGAGCTCGGCCGCGGCGACCGAGCGAGAAGAAGCGGCCGTGAAGGCAAACCGCTTCCGCAAGGTCGTGAAGGATCCTCAGATGGTTTCTGCGTGAGTGCCAGCTTCTTGACGCATTCTTCCTTCTTTCTTGCAAATGTTCTTCTGAGTTTTCTTTCTCTTGCTACAACAGGGCCCCGCTCTCTCTGGAGCGGTCGGTTGCCGGCTCCGTTGTGGGGGCGTCGGGGGGCTCTGCCAGCTCCTGCCGTGTAGACCCGTGCACCGAGCTTCAGGTGGCGATAGAGAGGAACGCGCCGGAGGCGCGTGAGGAGCAAGAGGCGGAGCGTCAGAAGGTGGCCACCGCCAAGGCAGCACAGGAGGAGGTGGACGAGGCTGCGAGGGTGCAGGCCGGCTTCATGGCCCAGACACAGGCGGATGCCGCGGCTGCGGCGCAGGCGGGGGAGGCCTCGCGCAGTCAACCCCCATAGCTCATCATCCCCCTCCGTGCCGTAGCGCCAATAGCCAAGGCCTCGGTGGTGGCGCCTAAAGGGGCCACCAGCGACCAGACGGCCATGGAGAGGGAGGGGTGCGACGACATCGCCCCGGAGATGGAAGTGATTCCGCCATCGCCGGCTGCAGCGGACCGAGGCAGCCTGCTCAACGCGCCACCCATGCCACCGGCTGGAGGGGAGCCGGCCATGGGGGCTGGCCTTGTGGTCCAGCATTTGGCACGCCAGCACGCGGGGAAGACGGCCTCGGCGCCACCTCCACAGGAGGCCAGGGGCACTGGCTCGTCGACCCGAGACCTAGAGGCGGCTAGCGTCAGTTTGCTAGACTGGGCGCCAGGGGGCAGGACGGCCGTGCTAAACAAGGCGGCGCAGGACGTTTGGGCCCGGCTTCAAGCTCAGGCCACCGTCTTGAAGAGTTATAACCAGGAGTTCCTGGCGACGTGGACGGCCATCCGAGTAAGCCTCTTGCTTTTTTGCTTCTTATTCTTGTATTCTTCCGTGGGGGCGCGTCAGCGCACCCACTGGGTGTAGTCCCCGAGTTCCGGGCTGGCTGCTGAGCAGGCGGCCTTGAACTTTCAAGCAAGCTCGGGTGCTGACTTAACTTCTTTTATTTGTCTATCCTTTCTATATGACTAACATAACCTCCACCCAGCTACCTTCAACTCCCAGGTCCGGGAGCTGGCCCAGAAGACGGCCGACTTGTCCAAAAGCCGGAGTGAGTGTTCCGCCTTCTTTCTCTCGTGGGGGCGTGTCAGTGCACCCAGTGGGTGTAGTCCCCGAGATTCAGGCCGACTGCTGAGCAGTCGGGCCGGATCTCTTCTGGCGACTTCTTGCTTATTGATTATTTCTCTTTGTAGTTTTTGCAGAGGCCAACACCAGTTTGCAGTAGCAACTAGGTGAGGCCCAGACCGCGCTGCGTGCGAAGGAGGCGGAGTGCAGCACAGTGACCCAAGAGCGCGACCGCCTGGCCAAGCAGCTAGCTGACCATAAGGAGAGTCACGAGGCGGCACTCCAGGCGGTGAAGGACAGCGAAGCCACCCTCCAAGCCGAGTATGAGACCTAGGCGGCGAACTGGGCAGAGTCGGAGCAGGTGCTGAACAACGGCTACGGCCGAATTGAAGATATGGTTGACGGTAAGCTGCCTTCCTTCTCTTCCCTTTGTTTGCTGCCTGTTATTTTAGTCCGGCTTCTGACTTTGTATTCTCTCTTTTTTCTTTCTTCTCTGCGTAGAGTATTTCCCTAGCTACTCTGTTGCCGCTAGCCAAACCATCGAGGCCCACCGCGAAGCGCGAAGGCAGGCTGGCGCTGAGATTGCGTCGAATGCTTGCCGGACTCTTGAGGAGCAGCTCCTGGCCATCCAGGCCCGTCTTCAACGTGTCGGGGCCCAGGTGCTATCCGCCCTCTGGCCTGACATGCCGACGCCACATACCCCCCAGTCGGACTACCGACTGGCTTGAAGTGGCAGTCGGCCACTTTGAGGCATGGAAGGCTTCTTCAGCCCGGGCCGGCGCCAGGCGGGCATTGGAGTTTGTCAGGGCGTGGTATCCTGGGCTGGATCTAGCCCAGTTGGCCACATTCCGGCAGGAGGCCCATGCGGATTTGGTGATGGTGAGGCCCGCCATCGTTCATCGTGCTGCGGTAATCGCTGAGTATGCCGAAACTAGCGTCTTCATCCCCGAGTTGAACGAGGATGGTGTTGAGGTGCCGGCCGACCTCTTCGGGCTGAACCCAGAGGATGGCGAGGACTCGGCGGAGGAGATCGACTCCAGCAACGAGGGCGAGAATGAGGAAGACGAGGTCGGCGAAGACGCTGCGCCAGATGGTGGAGTAGACGGGTAGCCTCAACCCGACCGTGCCTCAAGCAACGAGGCACGATTAAGCACGCCGCCTGCTGCTGGAGACAATCAGGCCAAGACCCGCCATCCGGCCACTCCACCATCCAGCGCCGCTGTCTCTACCGACCTGCCAGGCTCGCCTGTTGCTCCCTTGGTCTAAGCGGCCAGTTTTATCCTGCTTGTCAATCTTTTGAACAATGTTTTGTTAAATTTGCGCTGTTCCACCCACTGGGGGTGTATTAAAACTATGTTGAACTCCGGCCTTCGAACGCTTTTTGTGTAAATATTATCTTGCATGTGCTATGTTGGTGTCAGCTTCCGACTTTTCTTGCTTTTAATCTTTTTCCGGCTTTTTCCTTTGCCGCCCTCCCTTGGCTGCCGCCTTTCCAGCCGGACAGCTGCTCTGCAGTCTATGGCTGGGAAAGTGCTTGGCCGTTTGGGAGGGCAAGTACTTCAGCCTTCTTAGATTGTGGCAAGGTGAGTGGGAAGCCGGCTAGCCGGCTGCTTAGCAGTCAGTTGGCGGGGCGGGGAGCCGGCTTGTTCTATGCAAACGCATTAGTACTTAGCCATTTTTCATGTGGGCTCCATTTCTTGACTTTGACTTCTTGCCAGCCGGACAGCCGCTCTGCGAGCTGTGGCTTTCGGCAAGAGAGGGCTTAGATGCCGGCACACTACTTGTTTGACTGCAGGTAGTGTTTACATATCTCAAGGCGGCAAGTCCCTGGGCCGACTGGTCGAACCTGGTGCAGGACGAGAGAAAAAATGTACTAACACATTCATAGGCATAAAATTTATCATATAGATAAAAGAGGGCAGTCCCCGAGTGCTCCTCGGGGGTCCCGATGTCTTGTACTTAATACAAAAGGTAGCGTGGTACATACTACATTAACTGTAAAATCTTCGAAGGAGATTTGCGTTCCATGGGCATTCCGACTCCTTGCCGGAATCATCTCTCTTGCGTGCCTTGGGCTTCTGTGCATCGATCAGGTAATAGGAGTCGTTGCCCAAGGCCTTGCTGCTGACGAAGGGGCCTTCCCAAGGGGCCGAGAGCTTGTGTTGGCCGGCTGTTCGCTGGATCAGCCAGAGCACAAGGTCGCCTTCCTGGAAAGATCTTGGCTTGACCTTCCGGATGTGGTAATGGCGCAGACTCTGCTGGTAGATGGCGGACCGACTAAGTGCTAACGGCCGGCCCTCCTCTAGCAGATCGACACCGTCTTCTCGTGCTTCCTTTGCCTCCGCTTTTGTGTACATGGTGACTTGAGGTGAGTCGAACTTGATGTCAGTTGGTATGACGGCCTTGGCACCATATACAAGGAAGAAGGGAGTGAAGCCAGTTGACTTGTTTGGAGTGGTGCGCAGACTCCAAAGGACGGCCGACAGCTCCTCGAGCCAGCAGTCGGCCGACCGCTCTAGTGGCTCAACCAGTCGGGGCTTGATAACGGAGAGGATGAGGCCGTTTGCTCGCTCAACTTTGCCGTTTGATTGCAGATGGGCAACAAATGCTAAGTCCAGTCGGATGCCCTGCGTTGCACAAAAACGGGCCAAGGCTCCTTTGTCAAAATTTGTGCCGTTGTCGGTGATGATGCTATGCGGTACGCCGTACCGGGTTGTGATGTCCACGATGAAGGTCACAACAGTCGGCCCATTCAGCTTCTTGATTGACTTTGCTTCAATCCACTTGGTAAATTTGTCGACGGTGACAAGCAGATGAGTCATGCCACCGCGTGCCGCCTTGAATGGGCCCACCATATCCAGCCCCCAGACGGCAAAGGGCCAGGTGAGGGGGATGGTCTTGAGTGCAGAAGCCGACAGGTGTTGCTTGGAGCCGAACAATTGGCACCCCTTGCAGTGCTTGACCAACTCTTTGGCGTCGTCCAAAGCAGTCGGCCAAAAGAAACCATGGCGGAAGGCTTTGGCTACAACTGATCTTGAGGCCGCGTGGTGGCCACACTCGCCTTGATGGATGTCTTTGAGGATTGCCATGCCCTTCTCTGGCTCAACGCAGCGCTGGAAGACTCCAGTCATGCTGTGCCTAATGAGCTCTCTGTTTACATTTGTGTAGGCTCCAGCTCGTTGTAGAACTTGTCTTGCCGAGATCTCGTCAGTCGGCAGCTCTCTGTTTACCAGAAAGTTGAGGATGGGCTGGGCCCATGATGGAGCTGCGACTTCTTCTATTGCCATCACGGCCACTGCAACTAGGGCGGTTGGGATGGGAGGTGGCGGGTTGGAGTCGGCCACCGCCTCTTGTGTCGTTGAAGTCCCCGGGCCGACTGCTGCAGTCCCCGGGCCGGGTGCGGCTGCCGCAGTCCCCGAGCCGCCTGCTGAAGTCCCTGTGCCGACCGTCAAGGTTCCCAAGCCGGATCCGGCTGCCTCGGGGTTAGCCGGCACAAAGATGGAGTCGGCCTCTGGTGAAGGCTTGATAGATGGCTTGAGGAGGTGCTGAAGGGAGACGCCGGTTGTTATGGCTTGCCGGGTAGAGCCAATTCGTGCCAGGGCATCTGCTTGCTCGTTGTCAGCCCGTGGCACATGGAGGAACTGGCATCCTTCAAAATATCCGCTAAGTTGCTGAACGCGGAAACGGTAGCTCGCCATATTTGCATCCTTGGCGTCCCAATCGCCAGATGACTGTTGGACCACCAAGTCTGAGTCACCATAGCATAGGATCCGGTGGATGCCGAGTTCCTTGGCCAGCCGGAGTCCGTGTATGAGCGCCTCATACTGGGCCACATTGTTGGAGGCGGAAAAATGGATTTGCAATGTGTATCTGAGCTTGTCGCCTTTGGGAGAGGTGAGGACGATGCCGACTCCCAAACCGGTGCGCATCTTGGATCCGTCAAAGTGCATCCGCCAATGGGTGGAGTCAGGTGTTGGCGGCAGGTACTGGGTCTCGGCCCAGTCCACGAGGAAGTCAGCCAGCACTTGGGACTTGATGGCGGTGCGAGGCTGGTAGAAGATGGTATAAGGAGCAAGCGCAATGGCCCACTTGGCCACCCAGCCAGATGCATCCCGGCTACCCATGATCTCGGCAAGTGGGGCAGTGCAGAGGACCGTGATGGGGTGCTCATGGAAGTAGGGCTTTAGCTTCTTGGCCGCAAAGTACACGCCGTTGCACATTTTCTGGTAGTGGGGGTAGTTCTGCTTCAAGGTTGACAATACTTCACTCAAGTAATACACCGGTCTCTGGACCAGCTGAACTTTGCCTTCCTCTGGGTGCTGAACCACAATGACTGTGCTGACCACCCGGCTAGTTGCGGCAATGTAAAGGAGCATGGGATCTTTTTCAGTCGGAGCCGCCAGGACAGGCGGCATGGCCAGCATCGTCTTCAACAGATGAAAGGCTTCATCCGCCTGGTCATTCCACTCAAAGTGAGTGGTTTTCTTCATGAGTTGATACAAGGGAAGAGCATTCTCCCCTAGCCGACTAATGAAGCGGTTAAGGGAATCCAGGCATCCGGTGAACTTCTGGACATCTCGCAGCCGGATGGGAATCTCCATCCTCTCTATGGCCTCGATATTCACCGGGTTGCACTCAATGTCGCGTTCAGAGACCAGGAAACCAAGGAGTTGGCCGCCTGGTACTCCAAACACACATTTTTCTAGGTTGAGCTTGATCTGAAAGCGGCGCAAGTTGTCGAATGTTTCTTTGAGATCTTCCAGCAAGGTGCCGCGCTTCTCTGTCTTCCACAATATCATCTACATAGACGTGGGCATTTCTGCCGAGTTGCTTGAGGAGGCATTTCTACATGCAATGCTGAAAAGTGGCACCGGCATTTCTCAGGCCGAATGTCATAGTCAGGTAGTGTTGGATTTCGGGTTCTGGCAAAACCCTTGAGGTTCGAACACTGGGGTGCGCACGAAGATCTTCCCCCTACCGATCTCACCTCTTAGCCTCGCCGCGATCTCTAAGCTTTGCTTGATCAAATCACAACACAAGAGACGCAATATTTATACTAGTTCAGGCCACCATTGTGGTGTAATACCCTACTCCAGTGTGGTGGTGGTGGATTGCCTCTTGGGCTGATGATGAACAGTACAAGGGGAAGAACAGCCTCCTGAGGTGAGGTGTTCTTGTGCTAGGTGGGTGGTTGTGGTCCGATTGGATCCCCCTCTATATGGTGGTGGCTAGTCCTATTTATAGAGGCCCTGGTCCTCTTCCCAAATATTGAGCGGGAAGGGATCCAACAACGGCCAATTTGAAGGGGGACAGCTAGTACAAGCTATCCTGACTAAAGGTGGTCTTTTCCTGTCAAAGGCACTGGTGGTGACGCCACCTTGGGCTCCACGATGACCTCCGTCCTCCCATCCTGCTGGTCTTGGTCTCGTTGCTCCGATATGGAAACCTTTGCCCGACGCCTCGGTACTCCGCGCCTACGCTTTCCCCCTTAGCACCAAAGGGGAAACAAGGACACTGCGCACGCTGGAGCCCGCCTGTCACCCGCCTTGCCTTGGTCGTCATGGCTTGTGTCATGGGAACCTCACGAGGTACCCCTTGCCTTGATCTCTCTGCCCCTCGCGAGCCTGCCTGGTGAGGCTTCTCCTGAGGAGGCCTTGTGTCGTCCGCCCCACGAGGTTTGGCCCCTCGTGAGGGTCTTGAGCACCGGTTGATGAAGACGGGCCATACTGGGCCACTGGTGGAGCCACACTGCGGGCCGCAGGCAGGCAAGTCTGGGGACCCCCGTTCCCAGAACGCCGACAGTAGCCCCGGGGCCCAAGGCGCGCTCGGACTTGGCTTAGCGGCAAAGCCAGGGGTCAAGTGCGGAGCACCACAGGCCCCCAAAGCCCGCGGCCTTGGTCGACGTGTGGTGACTGATTGGACGTGGGCATCTCCGCTTTCCCACGCTACCTCGGCAACTAACCGACTTGACGGTCCCTACTACATGCAAAAATGATTATCGTTACCTGTGATCGTGGAGGCCGTCGGTTGGCCTCCCTTGGGCTATAAATGAGGAGGGGCGAGAGCCCTCATCGCCCATCTCTTCCTGCTCCGCCTGCTTCTTCTCCCCTGCTACACCTCTGATCTTGTTACCAATGGCGCCGATCCGTCGATTCTCGGCCAAGGAGACCGGGAAGGCCTCCTGCGAAGGACCCGATCCGCTTCCACCGAAGAAGAGGCCGGCCCACCGCTGCGGCTGTTGGAAATATGCCCTAGAGGCAATAATAAATTAGTTATTATTATATTTCCTTGTTCATGATAATCGTTTATTGTCCATGCTAGAATTGTATTGATAGGAAACTCAGATACATGTGTGGATACATAGACAACACCATGTCCCTAGTAAGCCTCTAGTTGACTAGCTCGTTGATCAATAGATGGTTACAGTTTCCTGACCATGGACATTGGATGTCATTGATAACGGGATCACATCATTAGAAGAATTATGTGATGGACAAAGACCCAATCCTAAGCCTAGCACAAGATCATGTAGTTCGTATGCTAAAGCTTTTCTAATGTCAAGTATCATTTCCTTAGACCATGAGATTGTGCAACTCCCGGATACCGTAGGAGTGCTTTGGGTGTGCCAAACATCACAACGTAACTGGGTGGCTATAAAGGTACACTACGGGTATCTCCGAAAGTGTCTGTTGGGTTGGCGCGAATCGAGATCGGGATTTGTCACTCCGTGTGACGGAGAGGTATCTCTGGGCCCACTCGGTAGGACATCATCATAATGTGCACAATGTGATCAAGGAGTTGATCACCGGATGATGTGTTACGGAACGAGTAAAAGAGACTTGCCGGTAACGAGATTGAACAAGGTATCGGGATACCGACGATCGAATCTCGGGCAAGTATCGTACCGATAGACAAAGGGAATTGTATACGGGATTGATTGAGTCCTTGACATCGTGGTTCATCTGATGAGATCATCGTAGAACATGTGGGAGCCAACATGGGTATCCAGATCCTGCTGTTGGTTATTGACCGGAGAATGTCTCGGTCATGTCTGCATGTCTCCCGAACCCGTAGGGTCTACACACTTAAGGTTCGATGACGCTAGGGTTATAAAGGAAGTTTGTATGTGGTTACCGAATGTTGTTCGGAGTCCTGGATGAGATCCCGGACGTCACGAGGAGTTCCGGAATGGTCCGGAGGTAAAGATTTATATATAGGAAGTCCTATTTCGGCCATCGGGACAAGTTTCGGGGTCATCGGTATTGTACCGGGACCACCGGAAGGGTCCCGGGGGCCCACCGGGTGGGGCCACCTATCCCGGAGGGTCCCATGGGCTGAAGTGAGAAGGGATCCAGCCCAAAGTGGGCTGGGGCGCCACTTCCCTCATGGCCCATGCGCCTAGGGTGAAGGGGGAACCCTAAGGAAGAGTCCCAAGGAGGGAAGGCACCTCCTAGGTGCCTTGGGGGGGGGGGGGGGGGGAGGGAAACCTCCCCTGGCCGCCGCCCCCTAGTAGATTGGATCTCCTTGGGCTGGCGCAGCCCCCTTGGGCTCCCTATATATAGTGAGGGTAGGAGGGCCTCTTGAGACACCCCTTATGCCTTCGGTGCAGCCCCTCCCTCTCTCCCAAGTTCTTCTCCTCTCCCGTGGTGCTTGGAGAAGCCCTGCAGGATAGCCATGCTCCTCCACCACCACCACGCTGTTGTGCTGCCGCTGGATGGAGTCTTCCTCAACCTCTCCCTCTCTCCTTGCTGGATCAAGGCGTGGGAGACGTCACCGGGCTGTACGTGTGTTGAACGCGGAGGTGCCGTCCGTTCGGCACTAGGATCATCGGTGATTTGAATCACGACGAGTACGACTCCATCAACCCCGTTCACTTGAACGCTTCCGCTTAGAGATCTACAAGGGTATGTAGATGCACACTCCTTCCCCTCGTTGCTAGTTTCTCCATAGATAGATCTTGGTGACACGTAGGAAAATTTTGAATTTCTGCTACGTTACCCAACAGTGGCATCATGAGCCAGGTCTATGCATAGTTTCTATGCACGAGTAGAACACAAAGTAGTTGTGGGCGTTGATTTTGTTCAATATGCTTGCCGTTACTAGTCTTATCTTGATTCGGCGGCATCGTGGGATGAAGCGGCCCGGACCAACCTTACACGTACTCTTACGTGAGACCGGTTCCACCGACAAACATGCACTAGTTGCATAAGGTGGCTGGCGGGTGTCTGTCTCTCCCACTTTAGTCGGATCGGATTCGATGAACAGGGTCCTTATGAAGGGTAAATAGCAATTGGCATATCACGTTGTGGCTTTTGCGTAGGTAAGATGCGTTCTTGCTAGAAACCCATAGCAGCCACGTAAAACATGCAAACAACAATTAGAGGACGTCTAACTTGTTTTTGCAGGGTATGCTATGTGATGTTATATGGCCAAAGGATGTGATGAATGATATATGTGATGTATGAGATTGATCATGTTCTTGTAATAGGAATCACGACTTGCATGTCGATGAGTATGACAACCGGCAGGAGCCATAGGAGTTGTCTTTATTTATTTATGACCTGCGTGTCAACTTAAACGTCATGTAATTACTTTACTTTATTGCTAACCGTTAGCCATAGTAGTAGAAGTAATAGTTGGCGAGGCAACTTCATGAAGACACGATGATGAAGATCATGATGATGGAGATCATGGTGTCATGCCGGTGATGATGATGATCATGGAGCCCCGAAGATGGAGATCAAAAGGAGCAAAGTGATGATGGCCATATCATGTCACTATTTGATTGCATGTGATGTTTATCATGTTTATACATCTTATTTGCTTAGAACGACGGTAGTAAATAAGATGATCCCTTACAACAATTTCAAGAAGTGTTCTCCCCTAACTGTGCACCGTTGCGACAGTTCGTGTTTCGAAGCACCACGTGATGATCGGGTGTTAGATTTTAACATTCACATACAACGGGTGTAAGACAGATTTACACACGCGAAACACTTAGGGTTAACTTGACGAGCCTAGCATGTACAGACATGGCCTCGGAACACAGAAGACCGAAAGGTCGAGCATGAGTCGTATAGAAGATACGATCAACATGAAGATGTTCAGCGATGTTGACTAGTCCGTCTCACGTGATGATCGGACACGGCCTAGTTGACTCGGATCATGTAATCACTTAGATGACTAGAGGGATGTCTATCTGATTGGGAGTTCATAAGATGAACTTGTTTATCCTGAACATAGTCAAAAGGTTTTTGCAAATTATGTCATAGCTCGCGCTTCAGTTCTACTGTTTAGATATGTTCCTAGAGAAAAATTAGTTGAAAGTTGATAGTAGCAACTATGCGGACTAGGTCCGTAAACTGAGGATTGTCCTCATTGCTTCATAGAAGGCTTATGTCCTTAATGTTGGGTAACGTAGCAGAAATTCAAAATTTTCCTACGTGTCACCAAGATCTATCTATGGAGAAACTAGCAACGAGGGGAAGGAGTGTGCATCTACATACCCTTGTAGATCGCTAAGCGGAAGCGTTCAAGTGAACGGGGTTGATGGAGTCGTACTCGTCGTGATTCAAATCACCGATGATCCTAGTGCCGAACGGACGACACCTCCGCGTTCAACACACGTACAGCCCGGTGACGTCTCCCATGCCTTGATCCAGCAAGGAGAGAGGGAGAGGTTGAGGAAGACTCCATCCAGCAGCAGCACAATGGCGTGGTGATGATGGATGAGCGTGGCAATCCAGCAGGGCTTCGCCAAGCACCACAGAAGAGGAGGAAGAAGAGACGCATGAGATAGGGAGGGGCTGCACCAAAGGCATAAGGGGTGTCTCAAGAGGCCCTCCTACCCTCACTATATATAGGGAGCCCAAGGGGGGGGTGCGCCAGCCCTAGGAGATCCAATCTCCTAGGGGGCGGCGGCCAGGGGAGGTTTCCCTCCCCCCCCCCCAAGGCACCTAGGAGGTGCCTTCCCTCCTTGGGACTCTTCCTTAGGGTTCCCCCTTCACCCTAGGCGCATGGGCCATGAGGGAAGTGGCGCCCCAGCCCACTTTGGGCTGGATCCCTTCTCACTTCAGCCCATGGGACCCTCCGGGATAGGTGGCCCCACACGGTGGGCCCCCGGGACCCTTCCGGTGGTCCCGGTACAATACCGATGACCCCGAAACTTGTCCCGATGGCCGAAATAGGAGTTCCTATATATAAATCTTTACCTCTGGACCATTCCAGAACTCCTCGTGACGTCCGGGATCTCATCCGGGACTCCGAACAACATTCGGTAACCACATACAAGCTTCCTTTATAACCCTAGCGTCATCGAACCTTAAGTTTGTAGACCCTACGGGTTCGGGAGACATGCAGACATGACCGAGACGTTCTCCGGTCAATAACCAAAGGCGGGATCTAGATACCCATGTTGGTTCCCACATGTTCCACGATGATCTCATCGGATGAACCACGATGTCAAGGACTTAATCGATCCCGTATACAATTCCCTTTGTCTAGCGGTATTTTTACTTGCCCGAGATTCGATCGT
The DNA here is from genome assembly GCA_963921465.1 of Triticum timopheevii. Classification (NCBI taxonomy): domain Eukaryota; kingdom Viridiplantae; phylum Streptophyta; class Magnoliopsida; order Poales; family Poaceae; genus Triticum; species Triticum timopheevii. The sequence continues at coordinate 516,653,800 of OY997270.1, forward strand.
CGGTATACCGATACCTTGTTCAATCTCGTTACCGGCAAGTCTCTTTACTCGTTCCGTAACACATCATCCCGTGATCAACTCCTTGATCACATTGTGCACATTATGATGATGTCCTACCGAGTGGGCCCAGAGATACCTCTCCGTCACACGGAGTGACAAATCCCAGTCTCGATTCGCGCCAACCCAACAGACACTTTCGGAGATACCCGTAGTGTACCTTTATAGCCACCCTGTTACGTTGTGACGTTTGGCACACCCAAAGCACTCCTACGGTATCCGGGAGTTGCACAATCTCATGGTTTAAGGAAATGATACTTGACATTAGAAAAGCTTTAGCATACGAACTACATGATCTTGTGCTAGGCTTAGGATTGGGTCTTTGTCCATCACATCATTCTTCTAATGATGTGATCCCGTTATCAATGACATCCAATGTCCATGGTCAGGAAACTGTAACCATCTATTGATCAACGAGCTAGTCAACTAGAGGCTTACTAGGGACATGGTGTTGTCTATGTATCCACACATGTATCTGAGTTTCCTATCAACACAATTCTAGCATGGATAATAAACAATTATCATGAACAAGGAAATATAATAATAACTAATTTATTATTGCCTCTAGGGCATATTTCCAACAGTCTCCCACTTGCACTAGAGTCAATAATCTAGTTCACATCGATATGTGATTAACACTCAAGGTCACATCCCCATGTGACTAACACCCAAAGAGTTTACTAGAGTCAATAATCTAGTTCACATTTACCATGTGATCAACACTCGATGAGTTCTGGGTTTGATCATGTTATGATTGTGAGAGAGGTTATAGTCAACGGGTCTGAACCTTTCAGATCCGTGTGTGCTTTACAAATCTCTATGTCATCCCCTAGATGCAGCTACCACGCTCTATTTGGAGCTATTCCAAACAACTGTTCTACTTGGAGCTATTCTAAATTGTTGCTCCGTTATACGTATCCGGTATCTCTACTCAGAGCTATCCGAATAGGTGTTAAGCTTGCATCGACGTAACCCTTTACGACGAACTCTTTTACCACCTCCATAATCGAGAAAATTCCTTAGTCCACTAGTTACTAAGGATAACTTTGACCGCTGTCCTGTGATCCATTCTTGGATCACTCTTGTACCCCTTGACTGACTCATGGCAAGGCACACTTCAGGTGCGGTACACAGCATAGCATACTGCAGAGCCTACGTCTTAAGCATAGGGGACGACCTTCGTCCTTTCTCTCTATTCTGCCGTGGTCGAACTTCATACCTTACAACTCAGGCAAGAACTCCTTCTTTGACTGATCCATCTTGAACACCTTCAAGATCATGTCAAGGAATGTGCTCATTTGAAAGTACCATTAAGCGTTTTGATCTATCCTTATAGATCTTGATGCTCAATGCTCAAGTAGCTTAATCCAGGCTTTCCATTGAAAAACACTTTCCAAATAACCCTATATGCTTTCCAGAAATTCTACGTCATTTCTGATCAACAATATGTCAACAACATATACTCATCAGAAATTCTATAGTGCTCCCACTCACTTCTTTGGAAATACAAGTTTCTCATAAACTTTGTATAAACCCAAAATCTTTGATCATCATCAAAGCATACATTCCAACTCCGAGATGCTTACTCCAGTCCTTAGAAGGATTACTGGAGCTTTGCATACTTATTAGCATCTTTCAGGATTAACAAAACCTCCCGGTTGTATCACATACAACCTTTTCTCAAGAAAATCGTCGAGGAAACAATGTTTTGACATCCTATCTGCAAGATTTCATAAATAATGCAGTAATCGCTAATATAATTCCAACAGACTCTTAGCATCGTTACGAGTGAGGAAGTCTCACTGTAGTTAACTCCTTGAACTTGTCGGAAAACATCTTAACGACAAGTCGAGCTTTCTTAATGGTGACATTTACCATCATTGTCCGTCTTCCTTTTAAAATCCATATGTACCTAACAGCCTTACGACCATCAAGTAGTACTCCCAAAGTCTACACTTTGTTTTCATATATGGATCCTCTCTCGAATTATATGGCCTCGAGCCATTTATCGGAATCCGGGCCCACCATCGTTTCTCCATAGCTCGTAGGTTCATTGTTGTCTAGCAACATGACTTCCAAGACAGGATTACGTACCACTCTGAAGTAGTGCGCATCCTTGTCATCCCACGAGGTTTGGTAGTGACTTGATCCGAAGTTTCATGATCAATATCATAAGCTTCCACTTCAATTGGTGTAGGTGCCACAGGAACAACTTCCTGTGCCCTGCCACACACTAGTTGAAGAGACGGTTTAATAACCTCATCAAGTCTCCACCATCCTCCTACTCAATTCTCGAGACAAACCTTTCCTCGAGAAAGGACCCGCTTCAAGAAACAATCCCTATTGCTTTCGGATCTGAATTAGGAGGTATACCCAACTATTTTGGGTGTCCTATGAAGATGCATTTATCCGCTTTGGGTTCGAGCTTATCAACCTGAAACTTTTCCACATAAGCGTCGCAGCCCCAAACTTTTAAGAAATGACAGCTTAGGTTTCCCTAAACCATAGTTCATATGGTGTCATCTCATCGGAATTACGTGGTGCCCTATTTAAAGTGAATGTGGTTGTCTCTAATGCCTAACCCATAAACTATTGTGGTAATTCGATAAGAGACATCATGGTATGCATCATATCCAATAGGGTGCAGTTATGATGTTCGGACACACCATCACACTATGGTGTTCCAGGCGGTATTAATTGTGAAACAATTTCCACAATGTCTTAATTGTGTGCCAAAACTCGTAACTCAGATATTCATCTCTATGATCATATCATAAACATTTTATCCTCTTGTCACAATGATCTTCTACTTCACTCTGAAATTACTTGAACCATTCAATAATTCAGACTTGTGTCTCATCAAGTAAATATACTCAACATCTACTCGAATCATCTGTGAAGTAAGAACATAATGATATTCACTGCAAGCCTCAGCACTCATTGGACTGCACACATCAAAATGTGTTACTTCCAACAAGTTGCTATCTTGTTCCATTTTACTGAAAAAGAGGCTTTTCAGTCATCTTGCCCATGTGGTATGATTTGCATATCTCAAGTGATTCAAAATCAAGTGAGTCCAAACGATCCATCTGTATAGAGTTTCTTCATGCATATCTACCAACAAACATGGTTCGCATGTCTCAATCCTTTCAAAACGAGTGAGTCCAAAGATCCATCAACATGGAGCTTCTTCATGCGTTTTATACCGATATGACTTACGTGGCAGTGCCACAAGTAGGTGGTACTATCATTACTATCTTTTGGCATGAACATGTGTATCACTACGATCGAGATTTAATAAACCATTCATTTTAGGTGTAAGACCATTGAAGGTATTATTCAAATGAACAGAGTAACTATTATTCCCTTTAAATGAATAACCGTATTGCGATAGACATAATCCAATCATGTCTATGCTCAACGCAAACACCAATCTCGATGGTAGAGGGAGCGTGCGATGCTTGATCATATCAACATTGGAAACACTTCCAACACATATTGTCAGCTCACCTTTAGCTAGTCTCCGTTTATTCCGTAGCTTTTATTTCGAGTTACTAACACTTAGCAACCGAACTGGTATCTAATACCCTGGTGCTACTAGGAGTACTAGTAAAGTACATATTAACACAATGTATATCCAATATACTTCTATCGACCTTGCCAGCCTTCTAATCTACCAAGTATCTAGGGTAATTCTGCTCCAGTGGCTGTTCCCCTTATTACAGAAGCACTTAGTCTCGGGTTTGGGTTCAACCTTGGGTTTCTTCACTAGAGCATCAGCTGAAATGCCGTTTCATGAAGTATCCCTTCTTGCCCTTGCCCTTCTTGAAACTAGTGGTTTCACCAACCATCAACAATTGATGCTCCTTCTTGATTTCTACTTTCGCGGTGTCAAACATCGTGAATATCTCAAGGATCATCATATATGTCCTTGATATATCATAGTTCATCACGAAGCTCTAGCAGCTTGGTGGTAATGACTTCGGAGAACCATCACTATTTCATCTGGAAGATCAACTCCCACTAGATTCAAGCGATTGTTGTACTCAGACAATCTGAGCACAAGCACAACAATTGAGCTTTTCTCCTTAGTTTGTAGGCTAAGAAAATCGTCGGAGGTCTTATACCTCTTGACGTGGGCACGAGCCTGAAATCCCAATTTCAGCCCTCGAAACATCTCATATGTTTCGCGACGTTTCAAAAACATCTTTGGTGCCTCAATTCTAAACCATTTAACTGAACTATCATGTAGTTATCAAAATGTGTATGTCAGATGTTCGCAACATCCACAGACAATGTTCGAGGTTCAGCACACTGAGCGGTGCATTAAGGACATAAGCCTTCTATGAAGCAATGAGGACAATCCTCAGTTTACGGACCTAGTCCGCATAATTGCTACTATCAACTTTCAACTAAATTTTTCTCTAGGAACATATCTAAACAGTAGAACTGAAGCGCGAGCTATGACATAATTTGCAAAAACCTTTTGACTATGTTCAGGATAAACAAGTTCATCTTATGAACTCCCACTCAGATAGACATCCCTCTAGTCATCTAAGTGATTACATGATCCGAGTCAACTAGGCCGTGTCCGATCATCACGTGAGACGGACTAGTCAACATCGGTGAACATCTTCATGTTGATCGTATCTTCTATACGACTCATGCTCGACCTTTCGGTCTTCTGTGTTCCGAGGCCATGTCTGTACATGCTAGGCTCGTCAAGTTAACCCTAAGTGTTTCGCGTGTGTAAATCTGTCTTACACCCGTTGTATGTGAACGTTAGAATCTAACACCCGATCATCACGTGGTGCTTCGAAACACGAACTGTCGCAACGGTGCACAGTTAGGGGAGAACACTTCTTGAAATTGTTGTAAGGGATCATCTTATTTACTACCGTCGTTCTAAGCAAATAAGATGTATAAACATGATAAACATCACATGCAATCAAATAGTGACATGATATAGCCATCATCACTTTGCTCCTTTTGATCTCCATCTTCGGGGCTCCATGATCATCATCGTCACCGGCATGACACCATGATCTCCATCATCATGATCTTCATCATCGTGTCTTCATGAAGTTGCCTCGCCAACTATTACTTCTACTACTATGGCTAATGGTTAGCAATAAAGTAAAGTAATTACATGACGTTTAAGTTGACACGCAGGTCATAAATAAATAAAGACAACTCCTATGGCTCCTGCCGGTTGTCATACTCATCGACATGCAAGTCGTGATTCCTATTACAAGAACATGATCAATCTCATACATCACATATATCATTCATCACATCCTTTGGCCATATCACATCACATAGCATACCCTGCAAAAACAAGTTAGACGTCCTCTAATTGTTGTTTGCATGTTTTACGTGGCTGCTATGGGTTTCTAGCAAGAACGTTTCTTACCTACGCAAAACCACAACATGATATGCCAATTGCTATTTACCCTTCATAAGGACCCTTTTCATCGAATCCGTTTCGACTAAAGTGGGAGAGACTGGCACCCGCTAGCCACCTTATGCACCAAGTGCATGTCAGTCGGTGGAACCTGTCTCACGTAAGAGTACGTGTAAGGTCGGTCCGGGCCGCTTCATCCCACAATACCGTCGAAACTAGATTGGACTAGTAACGGTAAGCATATTGAACAAAATCAACGCCCACAACTACTTTGTGTTCTACTCGTGCAAAGAATCTACGCAATAGACCTAGCTCATGATGCCACTGTTGGGTAACGTAGCAGAAATTCAAAATTTTCCTACGTGTCACCAAGATCTATCTATGGAGAAACTAGCAACGAGGGGAAGGAGTGTGAATCTACATACCCTTGTAGATCGCTAAGCGGAAGCGTTCAAGTGAACGGGGTTGATGGAGTCGTACTCGTCGTGATTCAAATCACCGATGATCCTAGTGCCGAACGGACGGCACCTCCGCGTTCAACACACGTACAGCCCGGTGACGTCTCCCATGCCTTGATCCAGCAAGGAGAGAGGGAGAGGTTGAGGAAGACTCCATCCAGCAGCAGCACAACGGCGTGGTGATGATGGATGAGCGTGGCAATCCAGCAGGGCTTCGGCAAGCACCACAGAAGAGGAGGAAGAAGAGACACAGGAGATAGGGAGGGGCTGCACCAAAGGCATAAGGGGTGTCTCAAGAGGCCCTCCTACCCTCACTATATATAGGGAGCCCAGGGGGGGGTGCGCCGGCCCTAGGAGATCCAATCTCCTAGGGGGCGGCGGCCAGGGGAGGTTTCCCTCCCCCCCAAGGCACCTAGGAGGTGCCTTCCCTCCTTGGGACTCTTCCTTAGGGTTCCCCCTTCACCCTAGGCGCATGGGCCATGAGGGAAGTGGCGCCCCAGCCCACTTTGGGCTAGATCCCTTATCACTACAGCCCATGGGACCCTCCGGGATAGGTGGCCCCACCCGGTGGGCCCCCGGGACCCTTCCGGTGGTCCCAGTACAATACTAATGACCCCGAAACTTGTCCCGATGGCCGAAATAGGACTTCCTATATATAAATCTTTACTTCCGGACCATTCCGGAACTCCTCGTGACGTCCGGGATCTCATCCGGGACTCCGAACAACATTCCGTAACCACATACAAGCTTCCTTTATAACCCTAGCGTCATCGAACCTTAAGTGTGTAGACCCTACGGGTTCGGGAGACATGCAGACATGACCGAGACGTTCTCCAGTCAATAACCAACAGCGGGATCTGGATACCCATGTTGGTTCCCACATGTTCCACGATGATCTCATCGGATGAACCACGATGTCAAGGACTTAATCGATCCCGTATACAATTCCCTTTGTCTAGCGGTATTTTTACTTGCCCGAGATTCGATCGTCGGTATACCGATACCTTGTTCAATCTCGTTACTGGCAAGTCTCTTTACTCGTTCCGTAACACATCATCCAGTGATCAACTCCTTGATCACATTGTGCACATTATGATGATGTCCTACCGAGTGGGCCCAGAGATACTGAGGGATCGAAGAAGGTGAGAGTGTCTAGAGGGGGGGTGATTAGACTACTCGACAAGATAAAATTTTTGTCTTTTATCAAGGACAGATTTTGGCAGATTTTGCATAACATACAAGTCAAGTAGCACACTACACATGCAATTCTAGAGTATGGGCAGCGGAAAGTAAATTGCACAAGTAGTAAAGAGAAGTGGAGAAGATCAAACGCAATTTGGAGACGCGGTGATTTTTCTCGTGGTTCCGATAGGTGGTGCTATCGTACTTCCACGTTGATGGAGACTTCAACCCACGGAGGGTAACGGCTGCGAGAGTCCACGGAGGGCTCCACCCACGAAGGGTCCACGAAGAAGCAACCTTGTCTATTCCATCATGGCCTACGCCCACGGAGGGCTAGCCTTACTCGGGGTAGATCTTCACGAAGTAGGCGATCTCCTTGCCCTTACAAACTTCTTGGTTCAACTCCACATCTCGATGACGGAGGCTCCCAAGCGACACCTAACCAATCTAGGAGGCACCACCCTCCAAAAGGTAATAGATGTTGTAGATGATGATGAACTCCTTGCTCTTGTGCTTCAAATGATAATCTCCCCAACACTCAACTCTCCTCACTGATTTGGCTGTGGTGGAAGAAAGGATTGAGTGGAAAGCAACTTGGGAAGGCTAGAGATCAAGCTTCATATGGTGGGAGTGGAGCAACTTGATCTCAACACAAGGGTAGGTAGTTCTCTTCTCAGAAATGTAAGGTAGGAGTGGTAGTTCTTTCTGATGGCTCTCTCCACGAATGAAGAGGGGTTGGAGGGGTATAAATAGCCTCCACACAAAATCCAACCGTTACACACATTTGAGCAATCTCGGTGGGACCGAAGTGGACAACTCGGTGAGACCGATAGTTCAAATAATGTGAACGTTGGGATTTTCGGTGGGACCGAAAATACAATCTCGGTTAGTCCGATTCGTGCAATGACAAGAGCATGCCAGTTTCGGTGGGACCGACTTCATCATCTCGGTGACACCGATTTGATGACAGAAGGTTACAGAAGCTTGGCAACTCATGTTTCGATGAGACCGAGTTCAGAATCGGAAAATCCGAGTTTTCTAGGGTTTGGCTTATGGCTGAGGTGGTTCATCTCGGTGTGACTGAGTTTGGAATATCGGTGGGACCGAGACTACTTATGAGTGTATATGGCAGTGAAAGTTGCTGATAGTTTAGGAGATGTATCACTAAGCACTTGAGCAACCAGATCATCATCATAACCTCATCCCCTTTTAATAGTATTGGCTTTTCCTATGGACTCAATGTGATCTAGGATCACTAAACCAAAAATGGAGTCTTGAGCTTTTGCCAATGCTTGCCTTAGCATTTTGAGGGGTCCACCTCTTTAGTCCTTTTGCCATGCCAATGTGATTGAATTTCCTGAAACATACTTGATAAAAGCATTAGTCCAACCACAAAGTATGTTGTCATTAATTACCAAAACCACCCGAGGAGCAAATGTGCTTTCAATCTCCCCCTTTTTGGTAATTGATGGCAACACACTAAACAAGACATCAAAGCTTATTGAAAGAAAGACAGAATTATCATGAAAGCTTTGACAAACATGTAGTACACAGGCTCCCCCTACAAGTGTGCAAGATTTTCATAAATTACGGTTTTGGACTACCATAAGCACACAAGAGAGAAAAGCAAGATGTGCTACATGCAGCTTGGCTACATGCATCAGAGCAGATGAAAAGAAGTGAGTGATAATGCATATGTGCATGGTGATTTCTTGCGAACAAGTATTCACAAGCAAGTCACCATCATGCACATTCTGCAAAGTGCATATACTTACCTTGAGGTTCCTTGGCATTGTACCTGAAGAGATAAACTTGGGAAAACAAGGTTAGATAACACAAGAGTATTTCTTCAACCAACTGCAAGAACATCAAGAGTACCAAGCCAGGGATGACATGTATAAAGAGTGTCTCATATTGAGCACAAGCTTGAATCAGCAAACATGTCTCCGAAACTAAAAGATTTTCAATGAACTCTGAGAGATTTTGCTTTCCATAAGATATCAATTGTGAAGATTCCTCTCCCTTTGAGTTCTCTATGATCAAGGGGTTTGATGGAAAGAGCAAAATCAAAAGAATGATGCCAAATGAGAATGACGCCAATTGTAATGTCCAATGTGAAACACGGCAAGAAATTCTCTTATAAGGAAAAACACGGCAAAGCTTTGATGTGATTCTCTCCCCCTTAAGGTAAGATTGCTCTTCTTCTCCCCCTAAATCTTCTCTTCTCCCCCTAAGTCTTCTCCCCCTTTGACATCAAGTGCCGAAAAGGACAGCAAACTAGGAAGGTTAGGGAAGATGGAAAGAAAGAAGTGGGATCCTTAAGAACCACAATAGGGCAAAAAGGAACATGCATAGAGAATCATTGAGTGGAGCTGCAGAAGATGATATCCTGAAAGAAATAAATCGGTGACACCGAATTAAGATGGATCGGTGGGTCCGAAAGTCAGGGACTTAGGGTAGATCCTTTTCGGTTAGACCGAAATATTTAAATCGGTGACGCCGAGTTTAATTCCAAGGAAATACAGAAATAATTCAGCTCAAATTGCGAGGAATGTTTCAAAGGATTTGCAATGAATTTGTGAATGATTTTCGAGGAATTGATCAGAGCCAGAAGGATATTCACAAAGACAGAAAAAAAGAAATGAAAAAGATTCCTAGATGAAGTTTTTTTTTAAAGAAAACTCAATGAGAGAACATAAGAGAAAAATAGAAAGACTCCAAAACATATGTACTTCATCTAGATAAGGGTCGGTGACAAGGTCACCTATGTTTGAGTATATTGACTTAGGAGTCAAATGAGAACATTTGATCATGGGTCATACTCATCGTTTAAGCTCAAAATGGGGTTGCCATTTTTCGATTAAGCATTTGATGTGATCACATCTTATGAAGCTGCGTGTACTCATGACTTTGAGCAAAGATCCTTAAAGATGTGAAGAACATACCTTGGGCTTGTTGTTGCTTTGTTCATGTAGGTAAACTTGATGTAGGTGCTCATTGAATGTGAAGTTGGAGCGCCATTTCCACTTGTGTAGTTCATCTTCCTACATGGGTCAGGCAAGCAAGGAAATACTCAAGGATATCCAAGATGACAAGAGTGAAATACTAGATGTATAAGATGTCAAAAAGGATATGTGGAATTTTGTTCCTTGAACTCAACATCCCAAAGGGCTAGATACTTGGTCAATGACAAGATTACTCATGATTTGAGTGTGTGGTAGTCTTGTGGAATGTAGATCATCCAAGTACCTGCAAGGAGTTAGATGCAATACAAGGAGGCAAATGTGTCCAAGACATATGATTACCATCATAAGAGAAATATCAAGGATTAGTCAAGTAGGCTCATGCCTTGCATGCATCAATGGAGTTCTCACTCCAAGTTTGAGGCATCAATGATGTTCAACTCACTCCTTAAGCGACAAAACACCTTCTCATCAAGAGGTTTTGTAAAGATATCAGCGAGTTGTTTGTTAGTACGAACATGCTTAAGATTGATGTCACCCTTGGCAATGTGATCACGAATGAAATGGTGACGAACTTCAATATGTTTCGTTCGAGAGTGTTGCACGGGATTGTGTCCAATTTTAATCGCACTCTCATTTTCACAAAGCAAGGGAACATGTCTCACATGTATCCCATAATCCTTAAGCGTTTGTGTCATCCATAGCAATTGAGCACAACACGAACCAGCAGCAATATATTCCGCTTCGGCAGTGGATAATGATACCGAATTTTGTTTCTTGGAGGACCAAGATACAAGGGATCGACCAAGGAATTGACACGTACCCGAAGTTGACTTTCTATCAACCCTATCACCGGCATAGTCCGAGTCGAAATAGCCAACAAGGTCGAAAGAGGCCCTCTTAGGGTACCAAATGCCAAAGTTTGGTGTGTGTATCAAATATCTCACAATCCTTTTAACAGCTTTAAGATGACATTCTTTAGGGGCTGCTTGATATCGAGCACACATGCATACACTCAACATTATGTCAGGACGAGAAGCACAAAGATATAGTAGAGAACCAATCATAGATCGGTAAACCTTTTGATCAACGGGTTCTCCATCTTTTGTCAAGTCATTATGTCCACTTGTAGGCATGGGGGTTCTCATACCTTTGCTTTCTTGCATGTTGAACTTCTTGAAGAGATCCTTGGTGTACTTTGTTTGTGAGACAAAGGTACCCTCCTTAGATTGCTTGATTTGCAACCCAAGGAAGAATTTGAGTTCACTCATCATGGACATCTCATACTTCTCCGACATGAGCTTTCCAAACTTCTCGCTAAAATGAGGGTTAGTTGAACCAAAGATAATATCATCAACATATATTTGGCACACAAATAGTTCACCATCAACCCTTTTCGTGAACAGCGTTGAGTCTATCTTTCCAATCTCAAAGCCTTTTTCAAGAAGAAAGCTAGTCAAGCATTTGTACCAAGCTCTAGGAGCTTGTTTAAGACCATAAAGAGCTTTGTGCAACTTGTAAACATGATTAGGCTTTTTGGGATTCACAAATCCGGGAGGTTGTTTCACAAATACTTCCTCCTCAATTTCACCATTTAGGAAAGCACTTTTGATATCCATTTGATAGAGAGTAATATCATGGTGATTGGCATAAGCAAGAAGAATGCGAATGGACTCAAGTCTAGCAACGGGGGCATAGGTCTCACCATAGTCCATACCTTCGACTTGTGTGTAACCTTGAGCTACGAGACGAGCCTTGTTGCGGATGACTTGTCCATCTTCATCTTGCTTGTTCCGAAACACCCATTTGGTTCCAATGACGTTTTGATCATCCTTGGGCTTCTCTACCAAAGTCCATACCTTGTTCCTCTCGAAGTTGTGTAATTCTTCGTGCATAGCGTTCACCCAATCCGGGTCTTCAAGTGCTTCTTCTACCTTCATAGGTTCAATACTAGAGATAAATGAGTAATGCTCACAAAAGTTAGCTAAACGAGTTTTAGAGCGAGTAATTCTCCCGGAGTTGATGTCGTTCATCATTTGTTCCACGGGATGATTTTTCTTGACTCTTGCTCAGACTCGGGATAGCTTTTGTTGAGGTTGTGGCTGAGCTTCCTCATCATCTTCATCTTCCTCTTCTTCTTCTTCATTGTTGTTGGTGTTGTCTTGAGGCGGTGGAGAAGGAGGTTGTGGTGGATCTTCTTGTTGCACTTCCTCATCTTGGTGAGTTCCACTTGTGGAAGCCTCCATGTTGCCTTGAGGTTCATTTCGCTGTGAGGTAGGGGGATCCACATATGTAGATGAGGTACTCTCCTTCACTTCCATGGGACGGATCTTTCCAATAGATAAATCTTGGATAGCTTCCGATGGGTCCTTGTCTCCTACATCAATAGGCATTTGCTCTACTTGCGAGCCATTAGATTCATCAAACTTCACGTCTACCGTCTCTTCAACCTTTCGGGTGAAATTATTGTAGACACGGTAGGTGTGGGAGTTTGATCCATAACCAAGAAAAAAGCCTTCATGAGTTTTAGGAGCAAATTTAGACCGACGATGCTTATCAAGGATATAGCATTTCGAACCAAAGACACGAAAGTATCCCACTTGGGGTTTGTTACCGGTGAGGAGCTCGTATGATGTCTTGCCGAGGAGCTTATGAAGATAAAGCCTGTTGATAGCATGACAAGCTGTCTCGACCGCTTCACCCCAAAAATGCTTCGGTGTCTTGTATTCATCAAGCATCGTTCTCGCCATCTCTATGAGCGTTCGGTTCTTCCTCTCAACAACTCCATTTTGTTGAGGAGTGTATGTAGCCGAGAACTCATGTAGAATCCCTTCCTCATCGAGAAAAGAGTCTACATTGGCGTTCTTGAACTCCGTTCCATTGTCACTCCGAACTTTCTTGATCTTCACCTCAAATTGATTTTGGGCCTTTCTGGCAAAGGTTTTGAAGATTCTCTGAACCTGCGATTTGTCATCAAGGAAAAATACCCACGTAAATCTGGAATAATCATCAACTATAACTAGACCAAAGGAGTTACCACCAAGGCTTTTGTAAGCATTGGGACCGAAGAGATCCATATGAAGAAGCTTAAGCGGTCTCCTTGTGGTCATGATGTTCTTCACGGGATGACTTCCACCTACTTGTTTTCCTGCTTGACAAGCACTACAAAGTCTATCTTTGTCAAAAAAAACATCTTTAACGCCAAGAATATGATCACCTTTGATCAGCTTGTCTAGATTACGCATACCAACATGTCCAAGCCTTCTATGCCATAACCAACCTTTAGCGGATTTAGCAATGAAGCAAGCTCTAGGTTGGGCTTCCTTAGTGAAATCAACAATATATAGATCACCTCTACGGATACCGGTAAACGCCATGTTATGATTGTCACGACGAAAGACTTGGCAATCTACTTCGGTGAATAGCACGTTGAATCCAAAGTCAGCTAATCTAGACACGGAAAGTAAATTGTATCCAAGAGATTCTACAAGCATGACATTTTGAATAGAGCTATCATGAGATATGGCCACCTTACCAAGGCCAAGTACCTTACCCTTGGAGTTGTCTCCAAAAGTCACATACTTGCGTGGACCATCGTTCTTTGCAAGCTCTCGAAACATGTCTTTGTCTCCGGTCATGTGGTCGGTGCATCCACTATCAAGAATCCACTCTTTTCCGCCGGATATGTAGTCTCTCAGATTTGCCATAAGATTGAGACTCTTCATGATCTTGTCTAGCTCGGTGTCCGAATCGGAGTAATCATCATCATGCTCATGCTCATCATCATATTGACCCATAGATTGTTCATCATCAACACCTAGGTCAATTTGATAACTACTTGCATTAGTTTTGTCAATGTGACAATAATCATCGGAATGCAATACAAGAGCATTTCTAATTAGAACATTGATAAGACCGGGATCACCCTTCTTTTTCATAAGATCACGAAGCTCAAAGAAGCATTTATCAAAGTTGGGATCATTGGGGCGCATTATATCAAATTCAATAGTCTTGTATAGAATTTCATCAAGACCTCTCAAAGAGTAGTCCGGATAAAGTTCTTCCAAGAACTTCCACATAGCATAGGCGCACTCAAAGTTTGTAACGAGCTTAAGCAAGTTATCGGGTAACCCTCTAATGATAAGATTTACAGTCCTAAGGTTACGAAGCAAATCAAGCTCTTCATCCATGGTAGGGCGCAAGGGGTCAAATGGAGGCACATAGGGGGTCTCAACATATTTGCGCAAATTGTATGTCTTAAAGATAATAAGCATTTCAATCCTCCACGAGTTATAGGACACTCCATTAAGAATAGGCACTCTATGGTTAACACTCCCAAACGTAGACACGTCCATCTTCCTCCAATGGTGTGTAAACCAAAGCAATGGAGACCAAGGCTCTGATACCAATTGAGGGATCGAAGAAGGTGAGAGTGTCTAGAGGGGGGGTGATTAGACTACTCGACAAGATAAAAATTCTGTCTTTTATCAAGGATAGATTTTGGCAGATTTTGCATAACATACAAGTCAAGTAGCACACTACACATGCAATTCTAGAGTATGGGCAGCGGAAAGTAAATTGCACAAGTAGTAAAGAGAAGTGGAGAAGATCAAACGCAATTTGGAGACGCGGTGATTTTTCTCGTGGTTCCGATAGGTGGTGCTATCGTACTTCCACGTTGATGGAGACTTCAACCCACGGAGGGTAACGGCTGCGAGAGTCCACGGAGGGCTCCACCCACGAAGGGTCCACGAAGAAGCAACCTTGTCTATTCCATCACGGCCTACGCCCACGGAGGGCTAGCCTTACTCGGGGTAGATCTTCACGAAGTAGGCGATCTCCTTGCCCTTACAAACTTCTTGGTTCAACTCCACATCTCGATGACGGAGGCTCCCAAGCGACACCTAACCAATCTAGGAGGCACCACCCTCCAAAAGGTAATAGATGTTGTAGATGATGATGAACTCCTTGCTCTTGTGCTTCAAATGATAATCTCCCCAACACTCAACTCTCCTCACTGATTTGGCTGTGGTGGAAGAAAGGATTGAGTGGAAAGCAACTTGGGAAGGCTAGAGATCAAGCTTCATATGGTGGGAGTGGAGCAACTTGATCTCAACACAAGGGTAGGTAGTTCTCTTCTCAGAAATGTAAGGTAGGAGTGGTAGTTCTTTCTGATGGCTCTCTCCACGAATGAAGAGGGGTTGGAGGGGTATAAATAGCCTCCACACAAAATCCAACCGTTACACACATTTGAGCAATCTCGGTGGGACCGAAGTGGACAACTCGGTGAGACCGATAGTTCAAATAATGTGAACGTTGGGATTTTCGGTGGGACCGAAAATACAATCTCGGTTAGTCCGATTCGTGCAATGACAAGAGCATGCCAGTTTCGGTGGGACCGACTTCATCATCTCGGTGACACCGATTTGATGACAGAAGGTTACAGAAGCTTGGCAACTCATGTTTCGGTGAGACCGAGTTCAGAATCGGAAAATCCGAGTTTTCTAGGGTTTGGCTTATGGCTGAGGTGGTTCATCTCGGTGTGACTGAGTTTGGAATATCGGTGGGACCGAGACTAATTATGAGTGTATATGGCAGTGAAAGTTGCTGATAGTTTAGGAGATGTATCACTAAGCACTTGAGCAACCAGATCATCATCATAACCTCATCCCCTTTTAATAGTATTGGCTTTTCCTATGGACTCAATGTGATCTAGGATCACTAAACCAAAAATGGAGTCTTGAGCTTTTGCCAATGCTTGCCTTAGCATTTTGAGGGGTCCACCTCTTTAGTCCTTTTGCCATGCCAATGTGATTGAATTTCCTGAAACATACTTGATAAAAGCATTAGTCCAACCACAAAGTATGTTGTCATTAATTACCAAAACCACCCGAGGAGCAAATGTGCTTTCAGATACCTCTCCGTCACACGGAGTGACAAATCCTAGTCTCGATTCGCGCCAACCCAACAGACACTTTCGGAGATACCCGTAGTGTACCTTTATAGCCACCCAGTTACGTTGTGACGTTTGGCTCACCCAAAGCACTCCTACGGTATCCGGGAGTTGCACAATCTCATGGTCTAAGGAAATGATACTTGACATTAGAAAAGCTTTAGCATACGAACTACATGATCTTGTGCTAGGCTTAGGATTGGGTCTTTGTCCATCACATCATTCTTCTAATGATGTGATCCCGTTATCAATGACATCCAATGTCCATGGTCAGGAAACTGTAACCATCTATTGATCAACGAGCTAGTCAACTAGATGCTTACTAGGGACATGGTGTTGTCTATGTATCCACACATGTATCTGAGTTTCCTATCAACACAATTCTAGCATGGATAATAAACAATTATCATGAACAAGGAAATATAATAATAACTAATTTATTATTGCCTCTAGGGCATATTTCCAACACTTAATGCACCGCTCAGTGTGCTGAACCTCGAACATTGTCTGTGGATGTTGCGAACATCTGACATACACATTTTGATAACTACATGATAGTTCAGTTAAATGGTTTAGAATTGAGGCACCAAAGATGTTTTTGAAACGTCGCGAAACATATGAGATGTTTTGAGGGCTGAAATTGGGATTTCAGGCTTGTGCCCACGTCAAGAGGTATAAGACCTCCGATGACTTTCTTAACCTACAAACTAAGCAGAAAAGCTCAATTGTTGAGCTTGTGCTCAGATTGTCTGAGTACAACAATCATTTGAATCGAGTGGGAGTTGATCTTCCAGATAAGACAGTGATGGTTCTCTGAAGTCATTGCCACCAAGCTGCTAGAGCTTTGTGATGAACTATAATATATCAGGGACATATATGATGATCCTTGAGATGTTCATGATGTTTGACACCACAAAAGTAGAAATCAAGAAGGAGCATCAATTGTTGATGGTTGGTGAAACCACTAGTTTCAAGAAGGGCAAGGGCAAGAAGGGATACTTCATGAAACGGCAATTCAGCTGCTGCTCTAGTGAAGAGACCCAAGGTTGAACCCAAACCCGAGACTAAGTGCTTCTGTAATAAGGGGAACAGCCACTGGAGCAGAATTACCCTAGATACTTGGTAGATTAGAAGGCTGGCAAGGTTGATAGAAGTATATTGGATATACATTGTGTTGATGTGTACTTTACTAGTACTCCTAGTAGCACCAGGGTATTAGATACCGGTTCGGTTGCTAAGTGTTAGTAACTCGAAAGAAAAGCTACGGAATAAACGGAGACTAGCTAAAGGTGAGCTGACGATATGTGTTGGAAGTGTTTCCAATGTTGATATGATCAAGCATCGCACGCTCCCTCTACCATCGAGATTGGTGTTAAACCTGAATAATTGTTATTTGGTGTTTGCGTTGAGCATAGACATGATTGGATTATGTCTATCGCAATACAGTTATTCATTTAAAGAGAATAATGGTTACTCTGTTTATTTGAATAATACCTTCAATGGTCTTACACCTAAAATGAATGGTTTATTAAATCTCGATCGTAGTGATACACATGTTCATGCCAAAAGATAGTAATGATAGTACCACCTACTTGTGGCACTGCCAAGTAAGTCATATCGGTATAAAACGCATGAAGAAGCTCCATGTTGATGGATCTTTGGACTCACTCATTTTTGAAAAGTTTGAGACATGCGAACCATGTCTATTGGTGTTTATGCATGAAGAAACTCCATGCAAATGGACCGTTTGGACTCACTTGATTTTTGAATCACTTGAGACATGCAAATCATACCACATGGGCAAGATGACTAAAAGCCTCGGTTTCAGTAAAATGGAACTGGAAAGCAACTTGTTGGAAGTAATACATTTTGATGTGTGCAGTCCAATGAGGGCTGAGGTGTGTAGTGGATATCGTTATGTTCTTACTTCACAGATGATTTGAGTAGACGTTGAGTATATTTACTTGATGAATCACGAGTCTGAATTATTGAAAGGTTCAAGTAATTTCAGTGTGAAGTTGAAAGATCGTCGTGACAAGAGGATAAAAGATCTATGATATGATCATAGAGATGAATATCTGAATTACGAGTTTGGCACAGAATTAAGACATTGTGGAAATTGTTTCACAACTGATACAGCCTGGAACACCATAGTGTGATGGTGTGTCCGAACATCATAATTGCACCCTATTGGATATGATGCATACCATGATGTCTCTTATCGAATTACCACAATAGTTTATGGGTTAGGCATTAGAGACAACCACATTTACTTTAAATAGGGCACCACGTAATTCCGATGAGATGACACCGTATGAACTATGGTTTAGAGAAACCTAAGCTATCATTTCTTAAAAGTTTGGGGATACGATGCTTATGTGAAAAGTTTCAGGCTGATAAGCTCAAACCCAAAGCGGATAAATACATCTTCATAGGACACCCAAAACAGTTGGGTATACCTCCTGTCTCAGATCTGAAAGCAATAAGGGATTGTTTCTAGAATCGGGTCCTTTCTCGAGGAAAAGTTTCTCTCGAAAGAATTGAGTGGGAGGATGGGGAGACTTGATGAGGTTAACGAACCGTCACTTCAACTAGTGTATAGCAGGGCACAAAGAATTGTTACTATGGCACCTACACCAATTGAAGTGGAAGCTTATGATATTGATCATGAAACTTCGGATCAAGTCACTACCAAACCTCGTGGGATGACAAGGATGCGTACTACTTCAGAGTGGTACGTAATCCTATCTTGGAAGTCATGTTGCTAGACAACAATGAACCTACGAGCTATGGAGAAATAT
The DNA here is from genome assembly GCA_963921465.1 of Triticum timopheevii. NCBI lineage: Eukaryota > Viridiplantae > Streptophyta > Magnoliopsida > Poales > Poaceae > Triticum > Triticum timopheevii. The sequence goes on from OY997270.1 coordinate 516,672,618, forward strand.
GGTGGGCCCGGATTCCGATAAATGGCTCGAGGCCATAAAACCCGAGAGAGGATCCATGTATGAAAACAAAATGTAGACTTTGGCAGAACAACTCGATGGTCGTAAGGCTGTTGAGTGCAGATGGATTTTAAAAGGAAAACGGACAATGATGGTAAGTATCACCATTAAGAAAGCTCGACTTGTCGTTAAGATGTTTTCCGACAAGTTCAAGGAGTTGACTGTGATGAGACTTTCTCACTCGTAGCGATGCTAAGAGTCTGTTGGAATTATATTAGCGATTACTGCATTATTTATGAAATCTTGCAGATAGGATGTCAAAACATTGTTTCCTCGACGATTTTCTTGAGGAAAGGTTGTATGTGATACAACTGGAAGGTTTTGTCAATCATGAAAGACGCTAATAAGTATGCAAAGCTCTAGCAATCCTTATAAGGACTGGAGTAAGCATCTCGGAGTTGGAATGTATGCTTTGATGATGATCAAAGATTTTGGGTGTATACAAAGTTTATGAGAAACTTGTATTTCCAAAGAAGTGAGTGGGAGCACTATAGAATTTCTGATGGGTATATGTTGTTGACATATTGTTGATCAGAAATGACGTAGAATTTCTGGAAAGCATATAGGGTTATTTGGAAAGTGTTTTTCAATGGAAATCCTGGATTAAGCTACTTGAGCATTGAGCATCAAGATCTATAAGGATAGATCAAAACGCTTAATAGTACTTTCAAATGAGCACATGCCTTGACGTGATCTTGAAGGTGTTCAAGATGGATCAGTCAAAGAAGGAGTTCTTGCCTGAGTTGTAAGGTATGAAGTTAAGACTTAAAGCTCGACCACGGCAGAATAGAGAGAAAGGACGAAGGTCGTCCCCTATGCTTAAGACATACGCTCTACAGTATGCTATGCTGTGTACCGCACCTGAAGTGTGCCTTGCCATGAGTCAGTCAAGGGGTACAAGAGTGATCCAAGAATGGATCATAGGACAGCGGTCAAAGTTATCCTTAGTAACTAGTGGACTAAGGAATTTTCTCGATTATGGAGGTGGTAAAAGAGTTCGTCGTAAAGGGTTACGTCGATGCAAGCTTAACACCTATCCGGATAGCTCTGACTAGAGATACCGGATACGTATAATGGAGCAACAATTTAGAATAGCACCAAGTAGAACAGTTATTTGGAATAGCTCCAGATAGAACGTGGTAGCTACATCTAGGAGATGACATAGAGATTTGTAAAGCACACATGGATCTGAAAGGTTCAGACCCGTTGACTATAACATCTCTCACAAGCATAACATGATCAAACCCAGAACTCATCGAGTGTTAATCACATGGTAAATGTGAACTAGATTATTGACTCTAGTAAACTCTTTGGGTGTTAGTCACATGGGGATGTGACCTTGAGTGTTAATCACATATCATGTGAACTGGATTATTGACTCTAGTGCAAGTGGGAGACTGTTGGAAATACGCCCTAGAGGCAATAATAAATTAGTTATTATTATATTTCCTTGTTCATGATAATCGTTTATTGTCCATGCTAGAATTGTATTGATAGGAAACTCAGATACATGTGTGGATACATAGACAACACCATGTCCCTAGTAAGCCTCTAGTTGACTAGCTCGTTGATCAATAGATGGTTACAGTTTCCTGACCATGGACATTGGATGTCATTGATAACGGGATCACATCATTAGAAGAATGATGTGATGGACAAAGACCCAATCCTAAGCCTAGCACAAGATCATGTAGTTCGTATGCTAAAGCTTTTCTAATGTCAAGTATCATTTCCTTAGACCATGAGATTGTGCAACTCCCGGATACCGTAGGAGTGCTTTGGGTGTGCCAAACGTCATAACGTAACTGGGTGGCTATAAAGGTACACTACGGGTATCTCCGAAAGTGTCTGTTGGGTTGGCGCGAATCGAGACTGGGATTTGTCACTCCGTGTGATGGAGAGGTATCTCTGGGCCCACTCGGTAGGACATCATCATAATGTGCACAATGTGATCAAGGAGTTGATCACGGGATGATGTGTTACGGAACGAGTAAAAGAGACTTGCCGGTAACGAGATTGAACAAGGTATCGGGATACCGACGATCGAATCTCGGGCAAGTATCGTACTGATAGACAAAGGGAATTGTATACGGGATTGATTGAGTCCTTGACATCGTGGTTCATCCGATGAGATCATCGTAGAACATGTGGGAGCCAACATGGGTATCCAGATCCCGCTGTTGGTTATTGACCGGAGAACATCTCGGTCATGTCTGCATGTCTCCCGAACCCGTAGGGTCTACACACTTAAGGTTCGATGACGCTAGGGTTATAAAGGAAGTTTGTATGTGGTTACCGAATGTTGTTCAGAGTCCCGGATGAGATCCCGGACGTCACGAGGAGTTCCAGAATGGTCCGGAGGTAAATATTTATATATAGGAAGTCCTATTTCGGCCATCGGGACAAGTTTCGGGGTCATCGGTATTGTACCGGGACCACCGGAAGGGTCCCGGGGGCCCACCGGGTGGGGCCACCTATCCCGGAGGGTCCCATGGGCTGAAGTGAGAAGGGATCCAGCCCAAAGTGGGCTGGGGCGCCACTTCCCTCATGGCCTATGCGCCTAGGGTGAAGGGGGAACCCTAAGGAAGAGTCCCAAGGAGGGAAGGCACCTCCTAGGTGCCTTGGGGGGGGGGGGAGGGAAACCTCCCCTGGCCGCCGCCCCCTAGGAGATTGGGTCTCCTAGGGCTGGTGCACCCCCCTTGGGCTCCCTATATATAGTGAGGGTAGGAGGGCCTCTTGAGACACCCCTTATGCCTTTGGTGCAGCCCCTCCCTCTCTCCCAAGTTCTTCTCCTCTCCCGTGGTGCTTGGCGAAGCCCTGCAGGATAGCCACGCTCCTCCACCACCACCACGCCGTTGTGCTGCTGCTGGATGGAGTCTTCCTCAACCTCTCCCTCTCTCCTTGCTGGATCAAGGCGTGGGAGACGTCACCGGGCTGTACGTGTGTTGAACGCGGAGGTGCCGTCTGTTCGGCACTAGGATCATCGGTGATTTGAATCACGACGAGTACGACTCCATCAACCCCGTTCACTTGAACGCTTCCACTTAGCAATCTACAAGGGTATGTAGATGCACACTCCTTCCCCTCGTTGCTAGTTTCTCCATAGATAGATCTTGGTGACACGTAGGAAAATTTTGAATTTCTGCTACGTTACCCAACAGCGGCGAGGTCGCGAAGCTGGAGGTGACGGGGCCTTGGTGCGAGCGGCCACCTCCTGGGTACCCACTACCCCAGTACGCCCAAGCCGAGGGCTCTGGAGAAAGGAGCGGCGAACAACGCCACTCGCGCCGCTGCCGCGATCGGCGCGCCGTAGTGGCACGCGCTATCGCCCCTGGAGTCCACGCCACGGACTCCTCTTGCGAGCTCGTGCTATAGGCGGCGTTGCCTCCGAGCACCTGGATCCGCTTCCCTTCATTTTTCTCCGCTGAGGTGCCGCCGAGGGGGCCTCTCGAGCTTTGGCTGCAGCACGCTGATTGTGGTGCCCTGGCGATCGGAGCTGAGGTTGAGGTTGTTGCCCCGGGCAAGATCTTCATGACCCGGGCTGGGGAGAGGTCGCCCGGGCCTGCAAGATGGGGGGAGCCCTCATGATCCATTTTGAATACGATGGCGCCTCCATGTTGTTCTTCAATGTCTTCGCTGCGGAAGCCCGCCGCCTGGAGTGCTGTCCCGGAGGGGGCAGTCAGGATATCGACGCGGCAGGGGCTGCACCCGCCTTTCACTCCTCCAGCGGCTCCTCCAGCGGTAGCGGCAGCGATTCTCCTGAGCTCTTCCAGACTCCAGAGAGGAGCGACAACAGCTATGTACCCCCGAGCTCCCGCCGCGCCTGGAGCAAGGCGGCAGCATCGAGCCATTGCCGCCGCTGATCTGGATGGGGTTGGCGCCAGTCCCTCATGGCCCACTGTTGATGATGGTGTCAGCCATGAAGGCACGCGTAGTTAGGGTTCGTTAAAGTTCTTGTCTTTTGTTCCCTGCGAGGAATCGAAAAAATACCCCGTGGGGGCGTGTAAAGGACCTGCGATCACTTTTGTTGGTATTTGCCTTATTATGGAATTGTGTGAGTGCTTGTCCTGTCCGGCTTGGTTCCCCCTTTCTATCCTCGCGATGACTTGGTGCTCTATGCTGACAGGTCCCGGTCCCCAGGCAGGCTGCAGCCGTCGCTGGTATGCCAGGTCGCGATGCCGTGGTCAAGGCCAGGAGGTGAGCGGCCCGAGGTCCAGTAAGAGCCCCTGAGGCGCGATGCTTAGGAGGTCCCCTTTAGCGCGCAAGCAGCCGTCGTGAGGTAATAAAGGAAGGCAACATTGCCGCCACATGGCCGCATTAAGTAAGGATTCCGCATTGTAATGGTTAGTTGTTTCATGCGCGAGACTTATCTTGGCAGTCCGGAGCCGCTCCCTTGCATCACGCCAAACTTGAGCGTCGGCAGCTGTGGCGCAGCTAGGCTAGGCTCGCGTGAGCCTCCCCTTCTTCCCTGCACTCTCCCTCGTGCTCTACGTCCTCAGGTCCCGGCCCTCGAGCGAGCTCAACCGCCGCTGGTATGCCAGGTCGTGATGCCATGGTCAAGGCCAGGGGGTGAGGGCTGGAGAGCCAGTAGGAGCTCTTGAGTCGTGATGCTCAGGAGCCCCCCTTTTAACAAGCAAGCGGACAGTGCGGGAAGGAGAGGGGCCCCGCGGTGCTACCTGTTGTAGGCCTCATGGTGTTCCTGCAAATCAGCACAAGAAAGGCATGGGTTGCCACTATAATTGCCGGCCGGCCTCTGGTTGCTTCGGAGGAAGGGTGAGGGCGTTGAGGGCCTGGTGAGGTGATGCACGCGAGGCATGCCGCGGGACAGAGCTTGACCGCTCAGACTTGCCAGCATTGCAGGGGCGGACCCGTGCGCAAACGTGACGCCCGCGCGGGCGGCTCCCGAGGTAAATGGCAATCGAGCAGATGATAATCATATGTAGATCACGCATGAAATGCAATCAGCTTAGGTAAATGTGAAATGGATACATGCCACTGGGTCAGACCCAAGAGGCTCAGGGATAATGCAACCAGAGGGGCGCCCCCAGCAAAGCAAGCTAAAGACATAGGAAGAGATACATGTCGCAGGGGCTGACCCATGCGACCTGGGAATGATGCAGCCCTGAGGGCACTCCCAGCTGGAATGAACTTGGAAGATGTCACATGGTTCCGTTGTAGAGAAGGAGTTGGGGCAGTTGGTGATGCGCGGTGAAGGGGTCAACCCTCACGAGCCACCGGGACCCTGAACCTCAGGAGGCTCTAGGGGGGTGTCGGTGTCAAAACTGGCTGATCTCGGGTAAGGGGTTCCGATTTGTGCGTCTTAGGCTGATGGTAATAGGAAGCGAGGGACACAATGTTTACTCAGGTTCGGGCCCTCTCGATGGAGGTAAAACCCTACTTCCTGCTTGATTAATATTGAAGATATGAGTAGTAAAAGAGTAGATCTACCATGAGATCATATAGGCTAAACCCTAAGAGCCTATGATGGTATGATTGTAATTGTGATCGGCCTTCTAAGGACCATCCTCTCCGATTTATACAGGCACCGGAGAAGGCTAGGGTTTACATGGAGTCGGTTACAAGGAAGGAAATATAATATATGGATCGTCAAGCTTGTCCTCCATGCCAAGGAGAGTCCCATCCGGACACGGGCCGAAGTGTTGAGTCTTGTATCTTCACGCTTCGATAGTCCGGACAATGTATATAGTCCGGCTGCCCGGATACCCCCTAATCCAGGACTCCCTCAATAGCCCCTGAACCAGGCTTCAATGACGATGAGTCCGGCACGCAGTCTTGTCTTCGGCATTGCAAGGCGGGTTCCTCCTTCTGAATACTCCAAGGTTATTATCGAACACATAGACTGTGTCCGGATCTGCAAAATGATCTTCACATACCACCATAGAGAGAATGATACTTCAGCTGACGATTTATAGACGACGTGATATGCCATTACAGCCAGGTCATTATTCAAACTTTTTTTCCCACAACCAGCCACAGCGCGTGTCGCGGGGCGGTTTCCTTGACACGTCTTGTCAAAGCAGAGATCATGTTCCCTTATCACGGGATTCTCATCAATACGGGTATGGGTAATCCAAACGCACCGCTAATCGCGGTGAGTGGGAGGTGAGCGGGTTCCACCAGGCAAGTGGGGAGGCGCAAAAAGCTTTTACCATCCCTTATAAAGAGATAAGGGCCCTTCCTCTTTACACGCGCCTTCTCGTTCCGCTAACTCATTCCTCTGCTCGAGCCCTAATGCCCAAGCCCTCTTCTTTTCCATCGAAGAGAAGTTTTCCAAAAATGTCCGGATCCGGAGCAGGAGGCAGATGGATGGCCTCTACCGTCCCGGAGAAGGATATCAAGAAGCTCTGGGAAGCCGGGTATCTGGCCAAGAAGATTGGCCACCGTCTCCCACCGACGGGACAGGTCGTCCCTACTCCAGAGCCTCACAAGAGAGTCGTGTTCCTTCCCCATTTCATCTGCGGGCTCGGGTTTCCCCCCCACCCATTTGTCCGGGGAGTTATGTATTACTATGGGATTGATTTTCATGATCTTTCCCCCAACTCTTTTCTCAATATCTCGACATTCATCGTCGTGTGCGAGGCCTTTCTCCGGATTCCGCCTCACTTCGGCCTGTGGCTGAAGATTTTCAATGTGAAGCCCAAGGTGGTAAGTGGCGAACACGCCGAGTGCGGCGGTGCCATGGTGAGCAAGATGCTCAAGGTTGTTTGGCCGAAAGGCACTTTCAACGACTCCGTCAAGGAGTGGCAGCAGCAGTGGTTTTATATCACCGAACCACGCGGCAAAAAGTGGGCTACGGCTCCTGAGTTTAGATCCGGAGCTCCACTGCAGCTCACGTCCTGGCCCAAGAAGGGCCCGAACTGGTCCTCGTCCGATGAGCTATCACTTCTCCAGACACGTGTTTGGAGTGCAGTTGACAAGGACGTCAAACTCGTCGATGTAGTCCAGGTGATGCTGGTTCGCCTGGTTCTACCTTGTCAGCGTCGAGCCTGCACTTTGTGGGAGTTCGACCCAACTGAGCACCAGACCCTTCAGGAGCTCTATGACTCCTCCCCCAAGGATATCTGTGTTGGAGATATGCCCTAGAGGCAATCATGTATGATGATATTTCCTATGTGTTTATGAATAAAGATAGTCCTTGGACATTATCAATGATGTGTATCAGCAAGTACGTGACTTGTTTTTGGGACTATGCATTGTATGATGACTGTCCTAAAAGGTCCCTAGTCGAAAGGGCTGTGTGGATGCGCAGCTGACTAGACTAGCATATGACACGGTCGATGGCTCGATCTCACTAGACATGGAGCATTGGATGCTAACCGGATAATATGGACTTGGAAAGGTCTGGTCAGATTCGACATAGTCGGATCCGAGTCGAGATAAGGTCTGAGTCGGATAGACCCAACTATGAGACGCAGCGATATGTCATCTGTGAGTCTCTAGTACAACATACGTTCTATGTCCTAAGACCTGAGCTGACGCATGTATTCGAGATGGTGACAGACTTGCTTTGGGCCGACCAAACGCTACTCCGTGACTGGGTAGTTACAAAGGTAGGTTTCGGGTTTGTCCAGTCCCATGCTGCGAGACATGGTCGAGCAAGATGGGATTTGCCCCTCCGATCAGGAGAGATATACTCTGGGCCCCTCGTGTGATCCGACCAGGAACAACATGGCCATGCGACAAGGATTATGAGATAATCCGGATGGTCGGTATCACTGGAACGAGAAAGAGGTCGGGTTAGCACAAGGATGACAATCTCGCCTTGAGCCCGACAACATATATCGTGCGGCAAAGGGAACAGAAGTGTGACACGTTGTACAGGTTCGCCTAACCAGCTTCATCGTCTGCTTGGTGGTCGGCACGCCTTGCTAGAGGCCGCTACCAGCCATATAGTCCAGAGGTGATCTGAACTGCGACCAAGCCGTCTTGAACCTAAGGGGTCGCGCGCTTAAGGGAAGGAACCTACGAGGTCGGTTCGTAGGACACTGGTCGGATGTGATCCGAACTGGACTAGGAACGTGACCGAGTGGACTTTGGGCTTTAGGGTCCGTGCGAGGCCCAAGTGTTTAGCCCGCGACGGACGCCTATATAAAGTGGAGGTGCAGCACACTCGGGCGGTTGATCGCTTCAGCGCTGCGACTAGGGTTTGCATGTGTTGCGAATAGCCACCTCCACTCGCTGCCGACTGTGCGATCGGACCTAGCAGTCTGCCGCACGGTGTTCCTCCTGCACGCGCGGATACCGTTAGAGGCGGTGCACTTGCACCGCTCCGGCGAACTTGTATGTGGGATTGGACGACCGGCTGTTCGAGGGAGATCGAACGAGGAGGAGACGATCCACGCGGATGCGCTGCCCCAATTCTTCTTCCGCTGCACGGCACTACGCGTCTAGTGGTAACGAACTGTGATCCATCTCCCGTAGCATGTTCCTGGATGTTCTGCGCGTAGGAAAATTTTAATTTGCAGTCGACGCACCCTACCGTAGAACCCAACAATCTGGAAGGTGCTCTTCAAGTCTGGCAAATCATGGCCAGACTCTACTGAGGATCGGGGGTATCAATTATCCCATTCTCCAAGCCCAGTAAGTTACAGTCACGTTCTGTCTATCCGTGCTTCAGTTGGCATGCCATGAGGGAGACATTTTAATCGTGTTTCATCGTGACCCCAGGGATGGATTAAGAAGGTGGAGCGGATGCATTGTCCGTCCCCACTGCCAAAGGAACTCGCCGGACCTCTTCTAACGAAGATGCTGGTCCCCGCACCTTACGAGGCACCAAAGAAGGAGGACTCCAAGAAGGTCAAGAAGACCCGGAGTGGCCTCCGTCGCCGTGAGACTTTGGATGCCAAATCCGAAGACACCAGCGACGCTCCTTCTTCCGAAGAAGAAGAGGAGGAAGCAGAGGAGGGCGGGCCTTACTTTGTAGGTGGGAAGAAACGCGCGGCTTCCCCGTCCTTGGAGGCCGAACCGCCCAAGAGGGGGAGAGGTTCCCATCCAGAGGCATCCACCCCGGCTGCCGACAGCGGCCCAAAGTGGGATCCGAGGGCCCAGCCCCTGGAAAAATCGTAAGTAACTGAATCCCTAATGCGCCTATGCATTCAGGGTCATCTAAGTATAGTAGTTTTAACTGTCACCATATATCATACAGCCCGGCGAGATCTCCTGCCGGGCAGTCATCATCAGAGGATTCGTTGAGTTTGGATGCTGTGGAGAGCGAGACGCCTCCGGAGGCTCTTTTTCCGGAGTCCAAGCGCGACACCGAGGTGTCGTCTCGAGGATACCCCGAGCCGGATAAGGTCCTGGAGACTACTAAGGCTCCAGGATCGGGCGAGCGGCCACCCTTCAAGGAGGGAGGTTTGCCTACTCCGCTGGCAACCTCTGTCTATGCAGAGCTGTCGAGCGGTCTATCAACAGCTTTGAAGAACGCGTCTATCATCGATGAACATCGGACCCTTATGGGTGCGGTGGTTGGAAAGATTCAGTCTGCTGAAAGCAGGCTGAATGAGTCCCGCCTTGGCCTTATAAAGGCTTTTGAGGTATGGTTTCTAAGGAAACTTTGAGGAATCATCATAATATGAGTAGTAGCCCCTGATACACTGTCCGGCGAAAGATAGAGAGTCAGGCAGGGGATCAACTCCTCTTTTCATGTGAACCCTTGTTAATGACATGTACCTCTTTGTTTCAAAACAAGCGTCTGCGGAGAAGGCGGCCGCATATCAGGCGCAAGTGTCCGTACTGAAGCAGAGCCTGGCACGGCCGAGGAATAACTTGGCTGTGTGAGGAAGCAATTATAGGAGAAGCAAGGTATGTTTAAACATTATCTTGCATTAGGCACGAATGAGTAATTGTGTCTATTTAAAAGTATTTATGTGAATATGATGCGCTGAAGAAGGCAGTGGCTGATGCCCACGAGAGGCTGCCGCCGAACAGGCGCTTCATGAAAAACACGAGGCCAGGGTCATCACAGCTGAGCGGGAGCTCCAGGAGGCTATGACAAAAAGCGAGAGCTTGGAGCAAAGTCTAGTAGGGAAAGAATCCGAACTTGCCCAAGCTCTCTAAATAGCGGAAAAATGTTCGGGAAGAAGCCCGAGGTGCTGTACGGGCATTCAGGAGGCCCGGAAAGTTGCGGCTGGTAAGGCCTATTGTATCTATGGCCATTATTATGTTATAGTGGGGAGAACTCTAAGCGGCAAGCTGAATTCTTGATTTTACAGGGGCGTTTGTGGATCTGCCTCATAGCATATCACATGCTGCCCAATTTTAACGGACCGAGGAGAGGGAGTCTGCGGGGAGGAACTTCTGGTCGCAGTATTTGGTGCCGAACTATTCGGTGCCTTTTATCGATCAGCTGAAGCAGCTGGTCGAACTGCACCAGGCGGCCGAACTAGCCATGAAGGACTTGGTTATCCGGTTGTGGCCTGCAGAGCCAATTCCAAGCAGTTACTTCAGACTCGTGAAGCGGATTCTGGGTGCCTGTCCTCGGCTTTATTCTATCAAGCGACCAGTCTGTATATAAGGTGCGCGCATGGCGCTTGCCCATGCGAAAGTGCAATGGGGGAAGCTTGATGCGGAGAAGCTGATAACTGAGGGGCCACCGGAGGGTAAGGATCATCGCAAGCCCGAACTGTACTATGAAGGTGTACTGAAGGGTGTAGGACCTTGAAGTATGTCTAGAGGGGGGGGGGTGATTAGACTACTTGACCAATTAAAAACTTAACCTTTTCCCAATTTTAGAGTTTGGCAGATTTTAGCTATCTTAGGACAAGTCAAGCAATCATCACACAATTCAAGCAAGCATGCAAAGAGTATATAGGCAGCAGAAACTAAAGCATGCAACTTGCAAGAAAGTAAAGGGAAGGGTTTGGAGGATTCAAAGGCAATTGGAGACACAGATGTTTTTGGCGTGGTTCCGATAGGTGGTGCTATCGTACATCCACGTTGATGGAGACTTCAACCCACGAAGGGTAACGGTTGCGCGAGTCCACGGAGGGCTCCACCCATGAAGGGTCCACGAATAAGCAGCCTTGTCTATCCCAACATGGCCGTCGCCCATGAAGGACTTGCCTCACTAGCGGTAGATCTTCACGAAGTAGGCGATCTCCTTGCCCTTACAAACTCCTTGGTTCAACTCCACAATCTTGTCGGAGGCTCCGAAGTGACACCTAGCCAATCTAGGAGACACCACTCTCCAAGAAGTAACAAATGGTGCGTTGATGATGAACTCCTTGCTCTTGTGCTTCAAATGATAGTCTCCCCAACACTCAACTCTCTCTCATAGGATTTGGATCTGGTGGAAAGAGGATTTGAGTGGAAAGCAACTTGGGGAAGGCTAGAGATCAAGATTCATATGGTAGGAATGGAATATCTTGGCCTCAACACATGAGTAGGTGGTTCTCTCTCAGAAATGGTAAGTTGGATGTGTAGGTTTAGTCTGATGGCTCTCTTTTTGAATGAAGAGGAGGTGGAGGGGCATATATAGCCTCCACACAAAATCTAACCGTTACACACAATTTACCAAACTCGGTGGGACCGATTCAACAGACTCGGTCGGACCGATTTAGTAAACCTAGTGACAGTTAGTGATTTTCGGTGGGACCGACATGCAACTCGGTGAGACCAATTCAGTTAGGGTTAGGGCTTAACGTAATCTTGGTAAGACCGATTACACAAACTCGGTGAAACCGATTTTGGTAATAAGCTTTCCAGAGAGTTGGTCAGGTAAACTCGGTGGGACCGATTTGCTCTTTTCGGTGAGACCGAAATGTTACAAAAGGGAAACAGAGAGTTTACATTGCAATCTCGGTGGGACCGATCGCTCACTTCGGTTAGACCGAAACTTTACAAAGGGAAACACAGAGATTATAATCCCATCTCGGTGAGACCGAGATCCCTATCGGTAGGACCGATTTGCTTAGGGTTTGTGGCAGTGGCTATGACTTTTGAATCGGTGGCGCCGGATTGGAAGAATCAGTGTGACCGATTTTGGCTTTGGGTTTAGGTCATTTGTGGATGTGGGAAAGTAGCTGAGGGTTTTGGAGCATATCACAAAGCACATGAAGCAAGAGGCTCATTAAGCAACACCTCATCCCTCCTTGATAGTATTGGCTTTTCCTATAGACTCAATGTGATCTTGGATCACTAAAATATAAAATGAAGAGTCTTGAGCCTTTGAGCTTGAGCCAATCCTTTGTCCTTAGTATTTTGAGGGATCCACTTTCATCATCCATGCCATGCCATTCATTGAGCTTTCCTGAAATAATAGTCTTGGAATAGCATAGCTCAATGAGCTATATGTTGTTATGAATTTCCAAAACCACCTAGGGATAGTTGCACTCTCAATCTCCCCCTTTTTGGTAATTGATGACAACATATAGATCAAAGCTTCGACAAATGATAATAAGAATAAAAACATCGTCGCTTTGAGAAGTATGTGATAAGCAAGAGCTCCCCCTAAATTTGTGCATAGTTTAAAATTTGCTTTGGACTGCAAATGCACAAGGAATTAGGCTCATGGGTTACTCTTCCATGTCACATACATCTTGGTGGAGCGCTCAAAATGGTAAGTATTGAATACATGCACTCATCACCAAGCAAAGTGAATGATCACATAAGATAGATAGGATAATATCATCAAACATGCATAAGTGTAGCTTATGATCAAACACATGATCATCAATGTCTCACAAGCATAGTATCTCAACCAATCAAAAAAAGCAAACAAGTTTAAACCAACAAAGCAAGAGAGAATAAAAGCAACACTCTCTCTCTCGAAGCCTATGACCTATACATTTTTCTCCCCCTTTGGCAACAAGTTACCAAAAAGTTCATAGAAAATGCATAGTGCTAGATCGACTCTCAGGCTTGATCTCCAGTTGGTGGTGTAGAGATGGCTCCTTGGACGAAGGCTTCAGTTGATGTAGAGGGTGCTGGAGTTGATGCTGAAGCTGGTTGCACTAGAGCTGAAGGGGCAGTAGCTGGTGCTGAAGATGTTGCTCTTGTGTTTGGCACAGGCACAGCAACTGACCTCTGAGCTCTAGGCACTCTGGCAAAGACATTTGTGGTTGTCTTGCCCTTCCTCTCCTGCATGTCATCCTGCAGTTGCTCCACAATTGACTGAATCTCAGTTACTTTGACATCTAGATCATAGAATTTTTGTTCCATGATTCTTTCCAGGCTCTCCTAATTCTGAGTGAGGGTGGCCAACCCCTTCTCAATCCTCAGTGATGATGCTATCAAGTAACCAAGCTGCTCCTGCTTGTTTTTCAAGAAATACTCAGATGCCTCCTCTTGAGTTGGCATCTTGGCAGCCTTCTCCTTCCTTGCCTTCTCCTTCTTCTCTTGAGCTTGAACTGATGATGGATCATCCTCATTCATGACAACCTCATTGTCTTCAAAGTCTGGATAGAGTGGAAAGTGTTCCCTATCCAATAGATATTTGCCAGTTCCCATCTTTGAGTTGATCAATTCCTGAATCTGAGGGGCATATCCACAGCTCCTCTTATGATCTGCTGCAGTCCTCTTAATGGTTTCTACTATAAGACTCATGACTTTGAATTTCTGTGGCACATCAAATAAATGCAACATATTGATGGCATGCCCTCTGATCATGTTGTGGTCACCAGACTTGGGCAACAGAGTGTGCCTCAGAATCCAATTGATAGTAGGCAGCCCTAACAACAGGAAATGGACTGATCCAAAAGAGAAAGTCTCTAGTTCTTTGTCTGGGATCTCCTTGTACATGTGTGCCATGGTATTATGTCCCATTTTCTTCTTGGCACATACATCCAGATCATCATCATTTTCCTTTGGGGCATTTATCAGTTTTGCCCATTCTTCAACAGTGGATTGGTACCTTGTACCTTCAGACATCCAAACAATTCTTCCATCTGGGTAAAAATGTGCTGTGGAGTAGAATTGCATGATAAGTTCATCATTCCAGTTTTCGAGCTTTTGCCCAACAAAATCTGTAACTCCACAAGCAACAAAGCTGTCTTGCACTCCAGGATAGTGCTCTTCATTTTCCTTCATGTAGGTCCAGTCGACCCACCTCATATCACAAACTATAGGCTTCTTGTCCAATAAGATTGTCTCATAGAAGTCCTGCTATTCCTTTGTATGGAACCTGTAATCAACAGCAGTTCTTCTCCTTGTGGCATATGGATCTGCCATCCTCCATAGCCTCAATCCTGAGTATTTTCTGATGTTCAAGTCCTCAGCCACAGGATGGGCATCATTGTGATATGGTATCTTAGGCTTTAGCTTCCTTAGAACCTGTCCTTCTTCATCTTCCTCCTCAGCAACCTCAGGCACTGGGGCTTTGTTCTTCTCAGCAGCTGGAATACTCCTGGTATTCCTCTTTGGTGCAGACTTGGCCTTGGGGGCAGCTTTGGGTGCTTCCTTGGGCTTAGATGTTGCAGCCCCAGATTTAATAGCATCACCCATAAGCTTTGGTGCTGGTGCAGTAAGCTCTTCCTCTTCCATCGTGGAAGGTTGCCCAACAACTCTGGCCATGGTCTTCTTGACCCTTTCCTTCCTCTTCTTGCCTTCAGCAGCTGGCTCTTTGGGATCAGGATTTTCAGGCAGTTGAGTTGATGCTCTGGCCTTGGACATTGATTGTCTTCCTGCAGGCCTTTTAATCTTCATGCCTGGCTTTATATCCTTTGCTGAGCCATATTCCTTCTTGAGCACCACTTTCTTGGAAGTAGCCTCATCTTCTTAAGCTTTGTAGTCCTCATCTTCCGAGTCTGAGGTTCTCTTTCTCCTTTACCTGGTAGCATCCTTAGGCAGGTTGCTAGGAGTGCTTCTGCTCCCTTCATCTGAAGTGCTGGAGGGACTAGTGCCCTCACTCAAGTGAATCTGCTCTGCAGACCTGTTCTGACTGTCACTCTGGTCTGACATGCTGCAAAAGCTGACTGCTGACCCTGTGAAGAGTTATAGATGAGATAGAGTGGATAAGCATCACAAAATGCAGAGATTTTTCAAAAGAATGATTCAAAAATTCATTTTTAGTTTTCCACAGAAAGCATTTCGGATCAACCGATTTTCAAACTCGGTGATACTGGAGCAGTTTTTGGAACCTAAACTGATGAACTCGGTTGGACCGAGTCACAGTTCGGTGGCACCGAGACTGCTAGGGTTTCACAGAATCCTAAAATCGGTCACACTGATTAGTAATTCTCGGTCAGACCGAGAGTCACTTGTGCAATGGCATATGCCAAATTGGTGAGACTGAGTTTTTCAACTCGGTGGGTCCGAGATGGTTTCGGCGGAAACCTAACCCTAAAAATTTGAATCTAATCTACTCTACGGACTACTTTGGTTGGATAGGATTGTTCCAAACGTGGCAAGAATCAATAAGAGTACAATGTGCTAGGAATCAGATGTGGATAGCACAAAGATCGAGTCCATACCCTAGTGCAGCGATGAACTCGCTACGGCGGCAACGGTGGGGTTGAATTCCGTTGACGGCGGCGGAGACCAGCGACAGGAGGCGGCTGGCGATGAGGAGATGATCCGGAGACCTTCGATGGCAGAGCGAGCTATTGCATGGGCGAAGGGGTTCGGAGAAATTTCCAAAATTTTGCCCGTGTCTATATATAGCCCGACCCTGTCGGTGTGACCGAGTGGAACACCTCGGTGGCACCGAGATGCATAACTGTGTTCAATTACAGCAACTCGGTGTGACCGAAAAGTTCAAATCGGTTGCACCGAGATTGAAAACTCAGATCAACTTAATGATCTCGGTAGGACCGAAATGGAGGAATCCGTCAGACCGAGAATCACAAATAGGTTTTGGAAGTTTAAGTCTATGACGAATCGGGGACTCCGAGTGCTCCTCACACAGAGTGGTTCAAATCTGACTTGATCAAATTTTGTGATGTAGCATGAATAGAGTTTGAGACGAGAAAAGCATAGATAGCTAGAGAGGGTTCTTAGGCATTCTTGTCCATCCACTTGGCCAAAAGAAGAATGAACCAAACAATCAAAACAACAAGTGGATGTCCTTGAATGAGTAAAATATGCACCAACATGCTCACACAATAAAATGGCAAATGAAATATGTGGCAAAGCATGCACAACCAATTCTAGCATCTATCAAACAATTTGCGATGACTAGGTCATCTATATATGAGTATATTGACTTAGGAGTCAAATGAGAACATTTGATCATAGGTCATACTCATCGTTTAAGCTCAAGTGGGGTTACCACTTTTACATAATGCATTTATGTGTTCACACCATTAGAGTTGCTTTGACTCAATTTTTGAGTTAAGCTCCCCCTAGATGTGAGATCCCCCCTTTAGAGGGATGAACTAACCTTGGGTTTTGTCGATGATGACTTCATGTTGGTGTTGAAGATGTGGATGCTCAATGTTGAAGTAGATCATTTGGAGCATTCCTTTGGAGTGAGTTGCTCTTTCAACTTGCCTACATGGGTTAGTCCCACAAGGAACAAACAAGAATATCCATAGACATAGAGTGACGCACACACAAGATGATGTCCATGAAACTATTTGGTTACCTTGTCCCTTGCCTTACCAACATGAGGGTTTGTGACTCCTTGAACTAGTGCAAGATGTGGAAGTTGATTGCACTTGTCCTTGCCATAAAGATATGAGTGAAGAATTTTGGCGGAGTCACCTTCAAGAACTCTCTAGTTCTTCTTCTTCGGGATCCACATCATCTTGATGGGAATCCTTGGAGTTGTAGTTGTACTTGATGAAGTAGAACTTGACGTAGTCTTGGGAATCCACTTGACCGAGACCTTAGGTGCTTCTTCAAATGCATCAATCTCTTCTTGAAGCTTATCCTTGCCTTTGTTCTTGTGGTCTTGTGGAGGAAGATCATCTTGAGCTTGTGTTCCCTTGAAGGAAGTAGGATCATACTTCTCTTGTTGAGGAACAAACTTCGTCTTGGGGTATTGATCTTCTTCCCACTCAACTCCATTGGCATTAAACTTTCTTCAAAACCAACACCTTGATTCTTCCAGTGTCTTCCTTGCTTGCGTACAATTTCCTCGAATTGCTTACTCCCGGCAAGGCTCTTGTAAACACCTTTCTCTATAATTCCCTTCAATAAGCTATTTTCTTGCTCAAGTGTAACTTGGCTAAGAGAATCATTAGTGGAATCAAGAGAACTACTAGAAGCAACAATATTGGATTTAACATTATTATTGTTACTACTAGAGGAAGTATCTTTCTTGTACTTGTTACCAGACTTGACTTGAGGCATGTAAGTAGATAAGAGTAAACGCTTGGCAATGTAAGAAGAACTTTTCTTACGGAGATCATCATTGATTGCCTTTAAGAACTCATGCTCTTGCTCAAGATTGAGCTTTTCAAAGCGTAACTTCTCATGAGCCCTTAAAAGTTCTCGATGATCTTCGAAGATAGTTTCATGAGCCAACTTTAGAGTGTTTAGTTCTTTAGTTAGAAGCTCAATTTTCTCCTTATCATTGTCATTCGTTTGATTAGCATGATTAATTGACGTTTCATCATAGTATTCATCACTAGAGTTGTCAACAAGTAAATCATCATCCACAAGCAAGTCATCTTCATCACTATTGAAATCAACATACTCAGGATGTGTTACCTTTGGACCTTTGGCCATGAAGCATCTTCCAATTCCTTCATTTGGTGAATCAAATATGTCATAGGAGTTGGTTGACACAAGTGCTAGACCGGCAACACCTTCATCTTGAGTATGTTCGGAGTCGGAGTGATAGCTTCTCTCAGAGTGATTGTCGGAGCCGGAGCCGGATACCCATTCACCAACATGAGCTTGATGTCTTCGTTTTGTGTAGCTCCTTGATGACTTGTCCTTCCTTTCCGAATCCTTGCTTCTCCGTGAGGGTCTTCGTTCATAACGATCATCTCTACTCCTCCTCTCTCTTGGTGGTGATTCTTCTCCTTTGCTTCTTCTTTTTGGAGAATCTTCTCTTCTTTTGTAGGGTGACGTACACTCATTGGAGTAGTGTCCAGGCCTCCCACAATTGTAGCAATTGCTCTCTCGACTAGAAGATCTTTTTTCATGATAAGACCTTGACTTGGAGCTTCTTTCTTTGCTTCTGCTCTTGTAGAATTTGTTGAAGTTCTTCACCATTAAGCTCAATTCTTCATTGAAGGCTTTTTTCTCACTTGATGATGTGGGGGCTTCACTTGAGGCTTTGTAAGCACCACTTGACTTGTTGTGAAGTTCCTCCTTATCCTTGAGTGACATCTCATGAGCAACAATTCTTCCAATGACTTCCGTTGGCTTGAGATTTTTGTAGTTTGGCATCATTTGGATAAATGTGCACACGGTATCATACTTTCCATCCAATGCTCTTAGGATATTCTTGATGATGAATCTGTCGGTCATCTCTTCACTCCCTAAGCCGGCAATCTCATTTGTGATAAGTGCAAGCCTAGAGTACATTTCAGCGACACCTTCACCATCCTTCATTTTGAACTTGTCAAGCTGACTTTGGAGAACGTCCAACTTGGATTCCTTGACGGATTCGGTACCTTCGTGCATATCAATCAAAGTATCCCAAATTTCCTTTGCATTCTCAAGACGGCTGATTTTGTTGAATTCTTCGGGGCACAATCCGTTGAAGATGATATCACAAGCTTGAGCGTTGTATTGGAGCATCTTCAATTCTTTCGCATTCTCTTCACGGTTCGGTTCTCTCCCATCAAATAATTCACCTTGCAAGCCAATACTAATAATTGCCCAAACGGCAGGGTTATGTCCGAGAATATGCATTTTCATCTTATGCTTCCAACTAGCAAAATTAGTACCATCAAAGTAAGGACCTCTACGGTGATAATTTCCCTCGCTAGACGCCATACTCTCCTAGGTTGTGAAACCAAGGCTATGACCACCAAAAGCTATGGAAGTCAAAGCAAATGGAGACCAAAGCTCTGATACCACTTGTAGGACCTTGAAGTATGTCTAGAGGGGGGGTGATTAGACTACTTGACCAATTAAAAACTTAACCTTTTCCCAATTTTAATGTTTGGCAGATTTTAGCTATCTTAGGAAAAGTCAAGCAATCATCACACAATTCAAGCAAGCATGCAAAGAGTATATAGGCAGCGGAAATTAAAGCATGCAACTTGCAAGAAAGTAAAGGGAAGGGTTTGGAGGATTCAAATGCAATTGGAGACACAGATGTTTTTGGCGTAGTTCCGATAGGTGGTGCTATCGTACATCCACGTTGATGGAGACTTCAACCCACGAAGGGTAACGGTTGCGCGAGTCCACGGAGGGCTCCACCCACGAAGGGTCCACGAAGAAGCAACCTTGTCTATCCCACCATGGCCGTCGCCCACGAAGGACTTGCCTCACTAGCGGTAGATCTTCACAAAGTAGGCGATCTCCTTGCCCTTACAAACTCCTTGGTTCAACTCCACAATCTTGTCGGAGGCTCCCAAGTGACACCTAGCCAATCTAGGAGACACCACTCTCCAAGAAGTAACAAATGGTGCGTTGATGATGAACTCCTTGCTCTTGTGCTTCAAATGATAGTCTCCCCAACACTCAACTCTCTCTCATAGGATTTGGATCTGGTGGAAAGAGGATTTGAGTGGAAAGCAACTTGGGGAAGGCTAGAGATCAAGATTCATATGGTAGGAATGGACTATCTTGGCCTCAACACATGAGTAGGTGGTTCTCTCTCAGAAATGGTAAGTTGGAAGTGTAGGTTTAGTCTGATGGCTCTCTTTTCGAATGAAGAGGAGGTGGAGGGGTATATATAGCCTCCACACAAAATTTAACCGTTACACACAATTTACCAAACTCGATGGGACCGATTCAAGAGACTCGGTCGGACCGATTTAGTAAACCTAGTGACCGTTAGTGATTTTCGGTGGGACCGACATGCAACTCGGTGAGACCGATTCAGTTAGGGTTAGGGCATAACGTAATCTCGGTAAGACCAATTACACAAACTCGGTGAAACCGATTTTGGTAATAAGCTTTCCAGAGAGTTGGTCAGGTAAACTCGGTGGGACCGATTTGCTCTTTTCGGTGAGACCGAAATGTTACAAAAGGGAAACATAGAGTTTACATTGCAATCTCGGTGGCACCGATCGCTCACTTCGGTTAGACCGAAACGTTACGAAGGGAAACACAGAGATTATAATCCCATCTCGGTGAGACTGAGATCCCTATCGGTAGGACCGATTTGCTTAGGGTTTGTGGCAGTGGCTATGACTTTTGGAATCGGTGGCACCGGATTGGAAGAATCGGTGTGACCGATTTTGGCTTTGGGTTTAGGTCATTTGTGGATGTGGGAAAGTAGCTGAGGGTTTTGGAGCATATCACAAAGCACATGAAGCAAGAGGCTCATTAAGCAACACCTCATCCCTCCTTGATAGTATTGGCTTTTCCTATGGACTCAATGTGATCTTGGATCACTAAAATATAAAATGAAGAGTCTTGAGCCTTTGAGCTTGAGCCAATCCTTTGTCCTTAGTATTTTGAGGGATCCACTTTCATCATCCATGCCATGCCATTCATTGATCTTTCCTGAAATAATAGTCTTGGAATAGCATTAGCTCAATGAGCTATATGTTGTTATGAATTACCAAAACCACCTAGGGATAGTTGTACTTTCAAAGGGGGCCCGCCTGGCGGCAGATAAGTGAACCAAAGACATTATATTTCCCTGAGGGCATTCTTGCCAATATTTGTAATGTGGGATAATGGCACTTTTATTTTGTATTGCGTATTTCGTGTGAACATATGTTCTTCCCGCACGGCTGTTTATTGTATGTAAATTCTGAGAGTTGGCCAGTCGTCGGCTTCAGCCCCCACGTGAGAAGTACGGGGGTGTTCGGAGTATTTTTGAACACTCTTTATCCCATGGTTGGGTCCTTTTAATGAGGTGTTTCTCACCACGAACCAAGCAATCAGACTATATATGGCTTTACTACTCTCACTTAGCCATAGGAATTCGAGTATGGTCGGCGCAGCCCCTAGTGTTCGGAAGGCCGAACTAGGAGCTCTATCGGCGCCTGATTGGAAGATCGATCCATCCCAATATGCATTTTATAGTGGCGTTATGCGGAATAAATCTTTAAGCATTTTACAACCTCTCGAACAGCTGACCAGCTCTCGCTGCATCATGACAGTCGGTTTTCGGCTTTCTCTACTAAGGTGCTCGTCCGGCAGAACCGGGACACAATCGCAGTAGTTCTCCCAGCGCTACCTTATCCGACGGAACGGAACGTAAGGTACCTGTCGGTGTCAAAACCGGCGGATCTCGGGTAGGGGGTCCCGAACTGTGCGTCTAGGCGGATGGTAACAGGAGACAAGGGACACGATGTTTTTTACCCAGGTTCGGGCCCTCTCGATGGAGGTAAAACCCTACTCCTGCTTGATTGATATTGATGATATGGGTAGTACAAGAGTAGATCTACCACGAGATCAAGGAGGCTAAACCTTAGAAGCTAGCCTATGGTATGATTGTATGTTGTGTATGTTGTCCTACGGACTAAAGCCCTCCGGTTTATATAGATACCGGAGAGGGCTAGGGTTACACAGAGTCGGTTACAATAGTAGGAGATCTACGTATCCGTATCGCCAAGCTTGCCTTCCACGCCACGTAAAGTACCTTACGGACACGAGCCGGAGTCTTCAATCTTGTATCTTCGTAGTCTTGGAGTCCGGCGGACATTGATAGTCCGGCTGTCCGAACACCCCCTAGTCCAGGACTCCCTCAGTAGCCCCTGAACCAGTCTTCAATGACGATAAGTCCGGCGTGCATAATGTTCGGCATTGCAAGGCGGGTTCCTCCCTCGAATAATCTAGAGAAGATAATGAACACCAGGATAGTGTCCGGCTCTGCAAAATAAATTCCACATTCCACCATAGAGAGAATAAAATGTACACTTAGTTCAATCTGCTGACGTATTATGCGGCGTGACATCACACCGCCACCAGGCCTTTATTCGAATTATTATACCACCTCAGCATGTTTAGCGAAGCGGTTTCCTTGGCACGTCTTGTCGAAGCAGAGATTGTGTTCCCCTTATTCCGGGATTCTCATCAATACGTGCGTGGGTAACCCAACCGCTCCCGTCGCCACGCCTCCTCTATCGAAGGGGAATCCCAAACGGTCACGGAGACGGCCCTTGGTATTTTTTCCCCTTTATAAGAGGACCAAGGCTCGCCATTGTTCTCCAATCTCGCATCGAATCTCTCCCCCGCTCCCGGTTCCAACACCCGGAGCCTCAGATTCGAGCGCTTCGGATCCTTAATCATGTCCGGCTCCGACCTCCAGGGCCGGTGGATGCCCTCCCCCGTCACGGAGGAAGACATATTGAAGCTGCGTGAGGCCAAGTACCTGGCCTACGAGGTTTCGCACAGGTTGCCTGCCCAAGGGCAGGCTGTGCCAGCCCCTGAGCCCGGTGAATACGTCGTTTTCGTATCCCACCTCCGTCGGGGTTTAGGCTTCCCAACGGATCCCTTCGTGAGAGGGCTCCTGTTCTACTACGGCTGGACTTTCACGACTTGGCTCCGGAGTCCATCCTCCATATCTCCGCATTCATTATCGTCTGCGAAGCCTTCCTCCGCGTCATTCCCCACTTCGGCTTATGGCTGAAGACCTTCAAGGTGGAGCCGAAGATGATCGGGGGGCATCAAGCGGAGTGCGGCGGGGCGACCATAAGCAAAAAGGTCGATGCCCCGTGGCTTGAGGGTTCCTTCCAAGAGGAACTTGGATTGTGGCAGCAGGAGTGGTTCTATATCACTACTCCAAGGGGCAGCAAGCAAAAGCCGCCGCCCTCATTCCGCCCGGGACCTCCACGCCAACTGATGTCGTGGGTCAACCAAGGGCTCAATTGGGGGCCGTCCGAAGACGTGCCTTCATTGCAGGGCCGGATTCGAGATCTCCAAGCGAGGGAGATCGACCTGATCAAGGTGATGCAGGTCATGCTAATCAGGCATCTTCTGCCCTGCAAACGCCGTCCTCTCCGTCTATGGGAATTCAACCCGGAGGGACCTCGGATTCTCCAACACTTCATGGGTGCGACACCCGTGGAGATGTACAAGTTGTTCTTCGGACCGCGGGTGGCGTGTCCGGATTTAGCCGAGGATGCAGGTCTAAGCCGCGATCGCCCGGATACTCAGGTAAGTAGCTTAGAGTCCGGACATTCTGTTTATGTGCCTTTCTGGAGTTCGCCTTCTAACCCTTTGTTCTTTACAGGAATGGGTGGCGCGATCAAGGCTGATAAGGTGTCCGGCCCCCCTCCCAGAGACCGCACAGGAGCCCGTGCTGGTCAGAATGTTGGAGGTTGCGCCCACAGAAGGGGGCGACGGGGAAAATAGAGGAGCTAATATTTCGCCCAAAGGGGCGACCGAAGAAGGAGGAAGCAAGAACTCCTCCCTTCAGGGGGAGAAGAGGACCGCCTCCGAAGATCCGGAGGCCAAAGCCCCTAAGCGTGGGAAGGGATCTTCCTCGGGGGGTCCGGCGCCCGGAAAGAATCCGGACGCACAATCATCATCGAAGGATCGGCCCTCCAGCGAGCCATGAGTATGAAAGAGAGAGTTGATTAGCAAGGAAATACCTTCATTTGTGCTTCTATAGATAACCAAAATATTTATATTGCAGTTCGAATCTGCAGCCTTCTCAGATGAGTTCATCTTTAGGGGACCTTCTTCCGGAGATGATGGAGAGCGATACGCCTCCATCCGCAGCGCCGCCAGATGAGGCAGGCGAACCCGAAGTGTCATCACGGAGGGTATCCCCGAGTCCGGAGGGGCCAGAGAGTTCGGCGCCTACTAGTGTCCGGCCGGGAGAACTGAAGAATTTGCTTGAGAGGGCGTCTATTTCAGAAGATCACCGTGCATTAACGTGTATGGTGGTTGGAAGGATTTCGTCCGCTGAGAGCGGATTGCGTAATGCCGCCATGAGTTTGCTGGCGGGATTTGAGGTATGCGAGAATAACGCACCCCTTTGTCTTTTAACAGTTTTGCATATAAAAAATGCGCCCTGTATAGATAGTAGCCCCTGAGACTTGGTAGGTTGTCGGAAACGACAGCGTACCGAGGATCGAAATCTAAAGAAATGAATTCCGTCGTTCCTATGCAGGTGGCGGATAGTCCGGGGGCTAGCCGGACTAGTGAGTTTGCCGAGTTAAATCGGAAATTGGACTTGGCAGATGCGAACATCGCACTTGTCAACAGGCGACTTGACGAGTTGCAAGGTAAAAGAATTCTCCGCAGTCGCTTTATTAGGGGGGTCAAAGCCCTCCTCTGATAAATTATATGCTGTTTATACAGACGGTGCTGCTGCTGTGGAGGGCCTTCGGGCCGAACTTGCTCGAGCGAAGGAGCAAGCCCGAAGGAGTGAAGCGGCTGCCTCGAGGGCGGCCGAGGAGTTGAAAGCCGAAAAGGCTGCGCACTGCCTAAGCAGGGCCGAGCTGGCCGAATTGGCCATGAAAGTAAAGGATGCTGCCGACCGCAATGAGGCTCTTGAAAAGGAGCGCTTATCGGAGCGGGAAGACCTGAAGAAGGCCACCGCCGAAGCCAAGGATGCCCGCTCTGCAATGCGGGCTATGAAGGAGGAGCTGCGCCAGGCCGGAGAAATCGTGGCTGGCAAGCCTTTTCTGCTGCGTCGCCGATTTATGGATGGAAAACATGCTCAATTTGAGCGGCTGTGGAGTCCGGAGGATCCGTATATGGACTTAGCTGCAAGTGCGGCCGATGCCGTTAAGCACTTCCGGAGCCAGAAGGATCACAAGGCAGAAGAGCTATATTGGTCTCAATTCCACAGTCCGGATCACCCACTTCCATTGACAGACCGGTTGGCCGAATGGGCCGAGCTAAATAGATTGTCCGGACTTGCCATGACTGACATCGTGGCCCATGTCTGGCCAGAGAGGTCCAAGGCGACGAGCTACTTTGGTTTATTACAGCAATTCCTTGGAGCGGTGCCGCATATAAAGGAGATGAAGCGGTCGGCCTGTATAGAGGGCGCGCGGATGGCTCTTGCCCGTGTAAAGGCGTATTGTCCCGAGATGGACGCCACCGCTGTTGCTGCCCAGGGTTCGGATGAAAACCGGCTCCCTGCCGAGCACTATTTCGGGGAAGTTATGCGTGGCGCTCATGTAATAGAGTCGCAGTGCTCGAAAAATGTAACGTTCAAATGAACGCAATAGCTTATAAATCAATTATTATGTTATAACTGCTTTTTATACTTGTGCGTCCAAGTAGTAAAACTTCTCCTTTTCGGCCGTTTACGTATACTTGTGTATAACCTGAAAGATGCAGTCTTCGGCTTCAGCCCCCACGCACAAGGTGCTGGGGTGTTTGCAAGAATAGCGCGTTTTCACACTTAATCCGACGTCTCGGTCCTATTATAAGGAGGTGGTAGCGTAGCGAACGAGGCAATCCGGACTATAATGCTTTATCACTTTCACTTAGCCAGTGGAGCTCGAGGGTGGGGCTACGATATAGCCCCTGGTGGCATCGCCCTTCTCCGAAGTCGGAGCGCGTGTGCCTGACCGGGAAACGGCCCTTCGTCAAAGCGGGGAATTCTAAACATTCCGATAGTTGATCGAGGGCTGACCAGTCTCTCGCTGCATCATGACAGTCAGTTTTCGGCTTTCTCTACTAAGGTGCTCGCCCAGCCGAACTGGGGCACAATCGCAGTAGTTCTCCTGGTGCCGCGTTAGCCGATGATATGGAATGTAAGGCAGCAAAACACAGGAGCCGGGCAAACCCAACATTTGACCAAAGACATGATTCGGAGCTGATGCATATAATGCCTAACTCGAGACGCCGAACACTCCCTAAGGTGTTCGGTCTTTATAATAATGGGCAGAACGATGCCCTAAGCCCCTAGTGTCCAGGTACGGGCATGGTCTTCTGACGCGGCCGATGCCAAAGCGTCAGGCTCCGCTTTGGCTATAGGAAGAAACCAAGGGAGAATAACAACAAAAGACAGTGAAAAAGGTCTACGCAGGGTCTTAATCTGAAAAGAATCCTCACAACGGGTCCCTACTGCACGTCTGCGCCTGTGTCTCCGTTGCACCGTTATCCTGGACGGGTATGCACGTTGTTCATCTGTAAAAAGAGAGGAACGTTAGTTTTAAAAACAAATTGTGCGAAAAATATTAGAAATATAAATAATTAAAGCGGGGTTTATATGAACCCGCGGTTATTTGTGCGCGCAGCCCCCTGTGAAGGGGTATGCGGCTAGGGAGCCCCTAGCCTACTGACGCCGGATTCGTCTATCCAAGTGCGGGGTCTTTAAGTGACCCTCGCACTAAAATTACGCCACGCGGTCCGGGCATCTTGAGTGTAAGAGATGCATAATGCGGTATGGCGTTGAAGCAGACAAAAGCCTGTCGTCCCAAGAGTGCTTGATATTCACTTTCAAACGGGACGATATGAAAAATTAATTTTTCGTGTCGAGAATTGTTCGGTGATCCGAACATGACTTCTAGTAATATGGAGCCTGTGCACTTGGCATAATGGCCTGGCATCACTCCTTTGAAGGAAGTGCGGCTGTGTCGAATTTTGGTAGGGTCTATCCCCATCCTTCGGATTGTGTTTGAATATAGCAGGTTTAAGTCACTACCTCCGTCCATTAGGACATTAGTAAATTGCAATCCATCTATTATGGGATTCAATATCAGGGGGGTCCGTCCCGCATTTCGAACGCTTCTGGAATAGTCCAGGTGGTCGAAAGTGATTGGTTTTGATATCCAATCTCTACGGTCTGCTGGGTTGGACCGTGCGAAGCTCTTTTTAGAAAGTGCCGCACTATTTTTCCGTATTATCACATGAAGTGAGTTTACTGTTTTGACCCCTTGTGGGAAAGTCTTTTGTTTTCCGGTGCTCTGCTGGTGGGGTTTATCTTCTTCGCTTGACGCGTCGAGCCCCTTGTGTTCGGCATTTAGTCGGCCGGACTGTTTAAAAACCCAACAATCCCTGTGGGTGTGATTTGCAGGCCTTCCGGGGGTACTGTGGATTTGACATATCCGACCCAAAATTTTGTTTAAGTTGGACAATTCGTCACTGTCATCCTTAAGAGGCTGTGTTTTATTATTGGGCCGCGAGCTTTTGAATCCGGCGTTGACTGCCGCGCTCTTTGGGCTTTTCTCTTTATTCCGGCGCTGCTCTTTTCTGCGCCGCGATTTTCCGTTTCCATCTCTTATATCTGATGTACTTGGGTCGCTGGTGCTGCATCGTGCTAACCAGCTATCCTCGCCCGCACAAAAGCGGGTCATGAGGCTTGTCAGTGCGGACATTGTCCTCGGTTTCTCTTGACCGAGGTGCCTGGCGAGCCATTCGTCTCGGACATTGTGCTTGAAAGCTGCTAAGGCTTCGGCGTCCGGACAGTCGACTATTTGGTTCTTTTTTGTGAGGAACCTGTTCCAGAATTTCCGCGCTGACTCTCCGGGCAGTTGAGTTATATGAATTAGGTCATCTGCATCCGGAGGGCGGACATAAGTCCCTTGAAAATTTGCTCTAAACGCATCCTCGAGCTCTTCCCAACTTCCAACAGTATTTTCTGGGAGGCTTTTAAGCCAATGACGGGCTGGCCCTTTGAGCTTGAGGGGTAGGTATTTTATGGCGTGGAGATCATCTCCTCTGGCCATATGTATATGTAGTATATAATCTTCTATCCAGACTCCAGGGTCTGTTGTTCCATCGTAGGCTTCTATGTTTATGGGTTTAAATCCTGCTGGGAATTCATGGTCCAGCACCTCGTCAGTGAAACATAGTGGGTGTGCGGCGCCCCTATATTTGTGTGTGCCGCTATCATCGGACACTTGACGTGTTGTCTTGCTTCCTAGGGCCTTCTCCTTTGGCCCGTAGATGGATCTGGCTGGGCCATCTATCCTTCCAGGTTCGTTGGTTGGTTTATGTGGGGCGTCGCTGTCGGAATTTGGCCTATCATTTGGCCGTCTATCCAGCCAGGCAGCCTCTTTATTTTTGGATGGTGGGGGCTCTATGGCCTCCTCGTCAAATTCTGGTAGCAGCTTGCGCTTCGGGTAGCTCTTTGATTGGTGGCCATTGCCGTACTTATCTGCGGTTTTGAGCATTTTGCTCCATCTCATTCTGAGTGTATCTTCCGCTGTTTTGAGCCTCCGTTTTTCCTTCTTCAGGCTTTTTGCTGTGGCGATAAGCCTGCGCTTGAAGCGCTCTTGTTCGACGGGATCCTCGGGTACGACGAATTCGTCATCGTTGAGGCTTACTTCATCTTCGGAGGGAGGTATATAATTATGATCCTCAACCTCTTCATCTGCCGCCCCCTCATGAGGGCTTGCTTCTGCGTCCTCCTGCGCTTGCTGGAGGGGATTGTCTTCGGCATTCTCTGGAGTATTATTGTCTCCTGTGCCGGAATTTCCATTATTGCTGTGGCGAGATTTAGAGCGGCGCCGCTGACGCTGGCGCTTGGGCTGTTTCTTTAAGGAATCTGCCTCTGCTGTTCCTTCGCCATCCCCATCTTTTGGGGTATCCACCATATATACGTCATATGACGAGGTGGCCTTCCAGTGCCCTGTGGGTGCTGGTTCGTCTCCGGCATCGTCGTCCATAGCGTCGATGTCTTCGGAGTCATAATCTAGCATGTCGGTTAGATCGTCGACAGTGGCTACAAAGTGGGTGGTGGGTGGGCTCTGAATTTCTTCGTCGTCCGCATCCCAACCATCCAGGCCATAATCCGGCCAGGACTCTCCTGATAACGAGAGATGCTTTAGTGAATTTAATATATCGCCGAAAGGCGAGCATTGGAAGATGTCCGCGGCGGTGAATTCCATAACCGGCGCCCAATCCGGATCGATTGGTAGGGGCGCGGGAGGTTCGGAGTCCGGCGAGGAGTCCGACGCCTCGGAATCACGAGTTTCGCAGGGGACGAGATTAGTGTTCGGCTCCATCGCCGTGGATGTTGAAGCCCCCAGGGCGGCGTCTATCCACCGACCCTCGATCTGGGCGATCGGCTCCGGGCTAATAGCCGAAGCGGATCCATGTGCGGCCACCAAGGCACTGTTCGGCGGCAGAGCTAGATCATGCCCATCGTCACAGTGCGGCGCGCTTGGCTGTGGCTCAAGTCCGTCGAGGATCAAGTCTCCTCGGACATCGGCCGTGAAGTTTAAGCTTCCAAATCTGACCTGACGGCCAGGGGCGTAGCTTTCGATCTGCTCCAGACGGCCAAGTGAATTGGCCCGCAGGGCGAAGCCGCCGAATACGAAGATCTGTCCGGGGAGAAAAGTCTCACCCTGGACAGCGTTGCAGGTTGAAGATGCCATCAAGCCTATCAGTGACGACACAGAGGAACTCTCAATGAAAGCACCAATGTCGGTGTCAAAACCGGCGGATCTCGGGTAGGGGGTCCCGAACTGTGCGTCTAGGCGGATGGTAACAGGAGACAAGGGACACGATGTTTTTTACCCAGGTTCGGGCCCTCTCGATGGAGGTAAAACCCTACTCCTGCTTGATTGATATTGATGATATGGGTAGTACAAGAGTAGATCTACCACGAGATCAAGGAGGCTAAACCTTAGAAGCTAGCCTATGGTATGATTGTATGTTGTGTATGTTGTCCTACGGACTAAAGCCCTCCGGTTTATATAGATACCGGAGAGGGCTAGGGTTACACAGAGTCGGTTACAATAGTAGGAGATCTACGTATCTGTATCGCCAAGCTTGCCTTCCACGCCACGTAAAGTACCTTCCGGACACGAGCCGGAGTCTTCAATCTTGTATCTTCGTAATCTTGGAGTCCGGCGGACATTGATAGTCCGGCTGTCCAAACACCCCCTAGTCCAGGACTCCCTCAGTACCAAAACATGGGAGCCGGGCAAACCCAACCAATGACCCAAGACATGATTCGGAGCTGATGCATGTAGTGCTATAAGTTTGGGGTGCCGAGCGACCGGAAAGGTGGTCGGACTTTAGTGCCATGCTGTGAAGCCCGTGGCATAACCGGGCGTAACACGAAGCGTGGCTGCCGTTTCAAAGAGGCGTCGATGATAAACGACGGTCGGTACGTGTTATTTAAGTCTACGCACTGCAGTAGGATGATATGTCTATGCATATGAGTGCGATTTATGATTATGTAAAAGGAATGGTTTTTTGGTTGAACCTGTGATGGCCGGACTGGAGGGGGCTATGAATGGATCGAAAGTGAATCCGAACTGCCTTCTACCTGCATGGTCCTGTCCTGGGCTGATTCCACGCAGCCAATCCTGTTCTGCATAAAAGTTAGTTTGTGAAGGTAAATGCTCGGAGGCAGCCGAGCGTCCTCCCGTGGTTGGTCTAAAGGTTCCTGATCGGATCTTGGTGACCCCAACCGCTATACCAGGAAGTAGCCCGGATTCCTCCGTGGGGGTCCAGATAGGTGGTTGTCGTATCAAAATATTGATAGACATGCACGACTTGCTACTCCGGCAGCTGTATGATTTCCGCTCTAAGGGCGGGGTTTCGGCCTTGTATGTAGGCATGAGTATATCACCGGCATTGGCCTAATGGTTTACCACGTTGAATCTAGTCAACGTAGTTCATCCCGTTAGCATATGGTGGGTTACCGTATGAGGGGAGTGCGCCGATGGCGTGGCATTTTTTGGTTATCTGAGAACAACCATTAGAGTGGTGGGCCAATGAACTTGGCCTTTGCATCGGACACCTTATAGAAGGTGTTTATTTATAGATTTATACCCACGGGGGCTTTATGTGTTATGGAGCCCCTGGACTACTAGGTCTAGGGGTACGACAATTGAGTTGCCGTGGTTTGTATGATAGGGGACGATCGGCCGTACTGTTGTGCCTTGGGGGGGGGGTCTCTTGACTAGATGCCTCCCTTCATTTTTTCCGGCACACGGCCGGTCGCTTTGTTTTGAAGATCCGGCATTCTCTATTGGTATGTTTTGCCGCCCTTCTTGGAGTGCCGTGAATTTCACACGGTTGATCGAGTTTGTGGCTCGGGCCGAATAGGCTTGAGCTGTTTTTTGTCCGTTGACTGGACTGGGAGTTGCTGAACTTGGCACCAGCTTCCTTGACTTGACGTTTATGGCTGTTGCACCGAGGCTTGAGGATGCCTCTTCGTGTATCCTTCTTGCTGTCTTGGACTGTAGTGGTGTGCTGACGTCGGGTTGTGTGCCTTTGGATCGCCTGCTTAGGTTGAGGTAGCCAGTTGTGCCGCGTATGCCCTTTGTTAGGGCGGTCGAGTCCATACTTTTCGGTGGCCAAGATCTTGGTCCACCTATCCATTAGCAAATCCTGGTTGATTTTAAGCTGCTCCTGCTTCATTTGCAGGCTCCTAGCCGTGGCCATGAGTCGTCGCTTGAAGCGAATTTGTTCCACTGGATCTTCAGGCACACTGAATTCGTCATTGCCGAGGCTTACCTCGTCTTCGGAGGGGGGTATATAGTCGTCCCTCTCCAAGTATCCCACCGTGGCCTGTCCGGCCTGCTTGAAGGTAGGCTGATTAGGGCTGTATTCCTCTTCGGCACCATCTGGATTATTTTCATCTCCAGCGCCGGCATTGATGTGGCGGGGCTTGGAGTGGCTCCGAAGACGCCCATACTTTGCTTTTCCCTCTGAGGGGTTGTCCTCCGTTGCCTCGTCGCCATTGGTTTCCTTCGGAGTATCCACCATATATATATATATCGTATAAAGAGGTGGTTGTCCACCGCCCTGTGAGTGGTGGCTTCTGTAAGTCTTCCGCATCATCGTCCATACCGTCGATGTCTTCGTAGTCAAAGTTAAGCACGTGAGTTAAATCATCGACCGTGGCAATGTAGTGGGTGGTGGGTAGGCAGCGAATTCCTTCATCACCTGCTTCCCACTCAGGCCGGACATAGTTCGGCCCGGAGCCTCCTGACAAAGAAAAAGAGACTTTAATGAGTTCAGCATGTCGCCAAAGGGCGAGTGCTAAAAGATGTCCACAGTGGTAAACTCCATTACCGGAGCCCGACCTGGCTCGGCTGGCTCGAGGGTGTGCGGACCGGAACCAACAACGGGATACGAGTCCGGGGGCCTGGGGTTACAGGCCTCCACAGAGATAAGACCTGTGTTCGGCTCCATCGCCGATGAGTGTGCGGCCTGCAGGGCGGGGTCCACCCCTCTGTCCTTGGGCAACGCGACCTGCTCCAGATTTAGATCCGGGGCTGCTACGGGGATGGTGTCTTGAGCATTGTCCGACAGCAGGTCTAGGCCGTGCTCGTCGTGACTGTCCGGTGCTCCTGGCACAGGGCCGAATCCGTCGAAGATCAATTCTCCGCGAATATCCGGTGTGTAGTTCAAGTTTCTGAACCTGATCTGGTGGCCAGGGGCGTGGCTGTCGATCTGCTCCAGATGGCCAAGCGAATTAGCCCGCAGTGCGAAGCCGCCGAACACAAAGATCCGTCCGGGGACAAAAGTCTCACCCTGGACCGTGTCATTGACGATTGAAGACGCCATCAAGCCTCGAAGCGACGACACAGAGGAACTCTCAGTGAAAGCACCAATGTCGGTGTCAAAACCGGCTGATCTCAGGTAGGGGGTCCCGATCTATGCGTCTTAGGCTGATGGTAACAGGAAGCGAGGGACAGAATGTTTACCCAGGTTTGGGCCCTCTCGATAGAGGTAAAACCCTACTTCCCACTTGATTAATATGGAAGATATGAGTAGTACAAGAGTAGATCTACCACGAGATCGTAGAGGCTAAACCCTAAGAGCTAGCCTATGATGGTATGATTGTAATTGTGATCGGCCTTCTAAGGACCATCCTCTCCGGTTTATATAGACACCAGAGAAGGCTAGGGTTTACATGGAGTCGGTTACAAGGAAGGAAATATAATATCCGGATCACCAAGCTTGTCCTCCATGCCAAGGAGAGTCCCATCCGGACACGGGCCGAAGTCTTGAGTCTTGTATCTTCACGCTTCGATAGTCTGGATGATGTATATAGTCCGGCTATCCGGATACCCCCTAATCCAGGACTCCCTCAGGGGGGGGGGGGGTGGATCCTTGAGGACCGTCTCCATCTCTGCCAGGATTGCATGGTGCCTGGCCTCTCGAGCCCCCAAGGCGCTTCACAGGTGATGCTGGTAGGCAGCTTCCGCTCTCGGCAGGCCAAAGGGCATGCGAACATAGCTGTACGGCGGACCCTCACAGTGTCCCACGCGTGAAGGCCAGAAACGCTCCTGAGATGCGACTCGGTTGAGTCCTGGGATGTCGATGTAGATGCGTAACCCACCATCCTCGCCCGGATGGGGAGCCAAGCTAGGTGAGCGGCGGTCACCGCGCATGGCCCTTGCTTCCTGAAGCTCCTGAGTAGTCTTGGCAATAAACTTCTGAACGTTGGGCTTTCCACGCCCTGTGCCTTCATGAGGGAAACGTGCCGCTAAGCATGCCTCCAAGTGGCACCCGAGCACCTCTCTCGTGATGTTGGCAAGGTCTGAGGCCCTCTGGAAGAGAGCCTGAAAGCACAAGTGCTCCCTGGGTGGTTTTGGTAATTTATGTCAACTTATCTCTTGTTGGACTAATACCTTTACCTAGTATGTTTCAGATGACTTCAACAATGGACTGGCATGGACTAGAGGAAGTGAATCCCTCGAAATGCTAAGGACAAAAGGATTGGCTCAAGCTCAAAGCTCAAGACTCTGCATTTTCTATTTTAGTGATCCAAGATCACATTGAGTCTACAGGAAAAGCCAATACTATCAAGGAGGGATGAGGTGTTGCTTAATGAGGTTCTTGCTCCAAGTGCTTAGTGATATGCTCAAAATCCCTCAACTACTTTCTCACATCCACATATGACCTAAACCAAAAGTCAAACTTGGCCCCACCGATTCTTTCTATCCGGCGCCACCGAGTTCAGATGTCATAGCCACTGCCACAAACCCTAAGCAAATCGGTCTCACCGATGAGGATCTCGGTCTTACCGAGATGGGATTGTAATCTCTCTGTTTAGCTTATTACCAAAACCGGTCCCACCGAGTTTGTGTAATCGGTCCTACTAAGATTACAATGTAAACTCTCCGTTTCCCTTTTGTAACGTTTTGGTCCAACCAAGATGAGCGACTCGGTCCCACGGAGTTTACCTGACCAACTCTCTGGTTAGCTTATTACCAAAATCGGTCTCACCAAGTTTGTGTAATCGGTCTCACCGAGATTACGTTATGCCCTAACCCTAACCATATCGGTCCTACAGAGTTGCATGTCGGTCCTACCGAAAATCCTAACGGTCACTAGATTTACTGAATCGGTCTGACCGAGTTTCTCAATTTGGTCCCACCGAGATTGGTAAGTTGTGTGTAATGGTTAGATTCTGTGTGGAGGCTATATATACCCCTCCAGCTCCTCTTCATTTGTGGAGAGAGCCATCAGAACATGCCTACACTTCCAACTTACATTTTCTGAGAGAGAACCACCTACACTTGTGTTGAGGTCAAGAAATTCCAATCCTACCATAAGAATCTTAATCTCTAGTCTTCCCAAGTAGCTTTCCACTCAAATCTTCTTTCCACCAAATCCATATCCTGTGAGAGAGAGTTGAGTGTTGGGGAGACTATCATTTGAAATACAAGAGCAAGGAGTTCATCATCAACACACCATTTGTTACTTCTTGGAGAGTGGTGTCTCCTAGATTGGCTAGGTGTCACTTGGGAGCCTCCGACAAGATTGTGGAGTTGAACCAAGGAGTTTGTACGGGCAAGGAGATTGCCTACTTCGTGAAGATCTACCCCTAGTGAGGCAAGTCCTTCATGGGCAACGACCATGGTGGGACAGACAAGGTTGCTACTTCATGGACCCTTCGTGGGTGGAGCCCTCTGTGGACTCATGCAACCGTTACCCTTCGTGGGTTGAAGTCTCCATCAACGTGGATGTATGATAGCACCACCTGTTGGAACCACGGCTCAAAAATCTCCGAGTCTCCAAATTGTGTTTGCACATTCCAATCCCATCCCTTTACATTCTTGCAAGTTGCATGCTTTACTTTCCGTTGCTCATATACACTGTGCATGCTTGCTTGATATGTATTGTGATTGTTAAACTTGTGCTAAAACTCCACTTAAACCTAAAGAGATTAAAAACTGCAACTTTGGTACATAGTGTCTAATCACCCCCCTCTAGACACCTCTTCTCGACCCCTTTCAATTGGTATCAGAGCTTTGGTCTCCATTGCTTTTGGTTTAATCACCATTGGAGGAAGATGGATGAGTCTACTTTGGGTAGTCTTAGACATAGAGTGCCTATACTTGATGGAGAGTACTTTCATGAGTGGAAAAATGAGATGCTTGTGATTTTCAATCAATACCATTTGATCAAGTACATTGCTAGTCCTTGTGCACCTCATGCTGATCCTATGCATCCTACCCTTGATGAGTCAATTGACATGATTAGAAATCTTAGAACTGTTAATCTTATCACTAGAGGCTTGCCTAGAAACTTGATTAGAAATTTGCCTACTCTTGAGTGTGCCTACATTATATGGAAATTTCTTGAGGAACGATTTCCAAATTATTCCTTGAAAAATCTAGATGAAATTCTCCATAAGTCCATTGCCCTAAGTAAGATGAATTCCAATGATCCTATGTTTGGTGACTATCTATTTGAACTTACTAACCTTATGCGTGCCAAAGGAGATGTTGGAATCATTAGCAATATTATATCCGAAGCTACTAGAATTCATAAAGGAAATCATTGTCAAACTCATTCTAACGAATCACCCTCTCTAGGAATTGATCCACCACATGACGATGTTGAACATGGATACTATGATGAGGATGATGATGATGATGATGTTGATCTGATGCAATGAGACACTTTGGTCTTATGGCAAATATTCGGGGATATATGGCAGGTGGAAAGGAATGGGTTCTTGATAGTGGATGTACTGATCACATGACCGGAGATAAAGACATGTTTCGTGAGCTTGCTGAAAATGACGGTCCTCGAAAGTTTGTCACTTTCGGTGACAACTCAAAGGGTAAGGTGGTTGGCCTCGGTAAGGTGGCCATATCACATGATAGCTCCATAAAAAATGTCATGCTCGTTGAATCTCTTGGGTACAATTTACTTTCAGTATCTAGACTTGCTGATTTCGGTTTCAATGTCCTGTTTACTAAAATAGATTGCCAAGTGTTTCGTAGAGATAATCATAAAATGGTCTTTACCGGCATTCGTAGAGGTGATCTATACATTGTTGATTTCACTAAAAAGGCTCAACCTAGAACTTGCTTCATTGCTAAATCTTCTAAAGGTTGGTTATGGCATAGACGATTAGGTCATGTGGGCATGCGAAACCTTGACAAGCTTATTAAAGGTAATCATATCCTTGGCGTTAACGATGTCATATTTGATAAGAATAGACTTTGCAGCGCTTGTCAAGCAGGTAAACAGGTTGGAGGAAGGCATCCCGTGAAGAACATCATGACCACAAGGAGGCCACTCGAGCTACTTCATATGGATCTTTTTGGTCCCAATGCTTACAAAAGTCTCGGTGGAAATTCTTTTGGTCTAGTTATAGTTGATGATTTTTCAAGATTTACATGGGTGTTCTTTCTCAATGATAAATCGCAGGTCCAAAAGATCTTCAAAAACTTTGCGAGGAAAACCCAAAACCAATTTGAAGTGAAGATCAAGAAGGTTTGAAGCGATAACGGAACGGAGTTCAAGAACGCAAATGTGGACACCTTTCTTGACGAAGATGGGATTTCACATGAGTTCTCAACTACGTACACACCTCAACAAAATGGAGTTGTTGATAGGAAGAACCAGACGCTCATCGAATTGGCGAGAACGATGCTTGATGAGTACAAGACACCGAAGCACTTTTGGGCAGAAGCGGTTGAGACAACTTGTCATGCAACAAATCGCCTGTATCTTCACAAGCTACTCGGCAAGATGGCATACGAGATCCTCACCGGTAACAAACCCCAAGTTGGATACTTTCGAGTATTCGGCTCAAAGTGCTACATTCTTGATAAGCATCGTCGCTCTAAATTTGCTCCTAAGTCTCATGAAGGATTCTTACTTGGTTATGGCTCAAAATCTCACACTTACCGTGTCTACAACAATTTCACCCGGAAGGTTGAAGAGACGGTAGATGTGAAGTTTGATGAGTCTAACGGCTCGCAAGTAGAGCAATTGCCAATTGATGTAGGAGATAAAGATCCTTCGGAAGCAATCCAAGACTTGCCTATTGTAAAGGTTCGTCCAACGGAGGTGAAGGAGAGTACCTCGTCCGTCCAAGTGGAAGCTTCTACCTCACGATAAGGTGAACCAGGAGTTGATATGGAAGCATCCACAAGTGGGACACACCAAGACAAAGACAACAAGGAAGTACACCAAGATGAACATCAACAACCTCCTTCTCCACCATGACAAGAGAACGACAACGTCAACAACAATGAGGAAGGACAAGAAGAAGAACAAGATGAAGAAGATGTTCCACCAAGATCCAAGCAAAGGCTTTCACGAGTTCGAGCAAGAGTCGCCAGAGACCATCCCGTCGAGCAAATCTACAATGGTATCGAAACCGGGAGAATCACTCGCTCTAAAACTCGTTTAGCTAACTTTTGTGAACACTATTCATTCATCTCTAGCATTGAACCTATGACGTTTGAAGAAGCTTTGGAAGATCCGGATTGGATAAACGCCATGCATGAAGAGCTACACAACTTTGAGAGAAACCAAGTTTGGACATTGGTTGAGAAGCCCGACAACAACCACAACATCATCGGCACCAAATGGGTGTTTCACAACAAGCAAGATGAAGATGGACAAGTAGTTCGCAACAAAGCACGTCTCGTCGCCCAAGGATACACTCAAGTCAAAGATATGGACTATGGTGAGACATATGCCCCCGTTGCTAGACTTGAGTCCATTCGCATCTTACTTGCCTATGCTAATCACCATGATATCACCTTTTACCAAATGGACATTAAAAGTGCTTTTCTAAATGGTGAAATAGAGGAGGAAGTTTATGTTAAGCAACCTCCCGACTTTATCAATCCTAAGGAACCTAATCATGTTTACAAACTTCGCAAAGCTCTTTATGGTCTTAAACAAGCTCCGAGAGCTTGGTATAAATGCTTAACCAAGTTCCTTATTGAAAAAGGCTTTGAGATTGGAAAGATTGATTCTACTCTTTTTACTAAAAGGGTTAATGGAGAATTATTTGTATGCTAAATTTATGTCGATGATATTATATTTGGACCAACTAACCCTCATTTTAGTGAAAAGTTTGGAAAGCTAATGTCAGAGAAGTTTGAGATGTCTATGATGAGTGAACTCAAATTCTTTCTTGGCTTGCAAATCAAGCAAACTAAGGAAGGTACCTTTGTCTCTCAAACAAAGTACACAAAGAACTTATTCAAGAAGTTCAATATGCAAGAATGCAAAGGTATGACTACACCCATGCCTACTAGTGGACATCTTGATTTGACCAAAGATGGTGAACCGGTTGATCAAAAGGTTTATCGCTCTATGATCGGTTCATTGTTATACCTATGTGCTTCACGTCCCGATATTATGCTAAGTGTGTGCATGTGTGCACGATATCAAGCTGCTCCTAAGGAATGTCATCTTAAGGCTGTGAAAAGGATAGTGAGATACTTAATTCATACACCAAACTTTGGCATTTGGTATCCAAAGAGGGCCTCTTTCGATCTTGTTGGCTA
Organism: Triticum timopheevii; assembly: GCA_963921465.1. Taxonomy (NCBI): domain Eukaryota; kingdom Viridiplantae; phylum Streptophyta; class Magnoliopsida; order Poales; family Poaceae; genus Triticum; species Triticum timopheevii. The sequence continues at coordinate 516,711,302 of OY997270.1, forward strand.
CTCCGACTCAGACTATGCCGGTGACAAGGTTGATAGAAAGTCCACTTTGGGTACATGTCAATTTCTTGGTAGATCTCTTGTGTCTTGGTCTTCCAATAAACAAAACTCGGTATCCTTATCCACCGCCGAAGCGGAATACATTGCCGCTGGTTCATGTTGTGCTCAATTACTTTGGATGACCCAAACTCTTAAGGGTTATGGGATATATGTGAAACATATTCCATTACTTTGTGACAATGAAAGCGCTATGAAGATTTCTCACAATGCTGTGCAACACTCTCGAACTAAGCATATTGAAGTTCGACATCATTTCATTTGAGATCATGTTGCCAAAGGGGACATTGACCTTAAGCATGTTCGCACCGGTAAACAATCAGCAGATATATTCACTAAACCACTTGATGAGAAAGTGTTTTGCAGGTTGAGAGGTGAATTGAATATCATTGATGCTTCAAACTTGGAGTAGGAACTCCATTCGGATACATGCAAGGCTTGAGCCTATGACCAATCCTTGATATTTCTCTTATGATGCTAATCTTATGTCTTGGATATGTTTGCACCTTGCATGTCATCTAACCCTTGTAGGTACTTGGATGAATCGAAATATATGAGATTGCAGCACACTCACATCTTGAGCGATCTCTACATCACCAAGTCTCTACATAATGGTGGTTGAAGACAAGGAAGCACGGAGCCCTTCAACAAATCCTTTGAAAAATTCTATTTTGAACCTTATGATTGTCATATTGGATACACAAGTACTCTTCCTTGCAAAAACTAACCCATGTAGGAAGATGAACTCAAACTTCACAGTGGTGCTCCCAACTCTTGATGGGCTACATCAACCTCGAGCAATCCACACAAGTTCAACTAAATGATCAACACCACCACCCAAAGTATGTTATTCCATCTTAGAGAAGCTTTACTCCAAGTCATGAGTCAAAGCAACTCAGCAAGATGGAAATACATCAAAATGCTTAAACGAAAAAGGGTAACCCCATTTTGAGCTTAAATGATGAGTATGACCTATGATCAAGTGATCTCACTTGACTCCTAAGTCAATATACTCTAACATAGCTGACTTTGTCGCCGACCATTTCTAGATGAAGTTCTCTCGTGTTCTTTTCTGTGCTCTTGCATTTGTCTCAAGCATATTTGTTTCCCCTTTTTTTTCAAAAAAAAACTTCATCTACATTCCTTTTCTTTTCTTTCTGTTCTGCATTTCCTTGCATCTAATTCCTTGCAAATCCTTGTGAGATCTTACTTGTCCAAGTGAGCTGAGGTGACAAGTGTTTTCTCTGTGATGAACTCGGTCACACCGGCCTGTTATTTTCAGTCCCACCGAAACCTTTCGGTGCTACCGAAGTATACAACTCGGTGCTACCGATTTCACAACAGGAAAAACAGCTTGCCACTTGATCCTGTGTTCTTTTGATCCAGCTCCACACAATGAATCTTGTCCTCTACCAACATCACATTTTTCTTGCTGCTTTGCTCTCTGACTCAAGGACCAAACCCATTGTAACAACAAATCTAGAAGACCCTTCTTGGAAATTGATGTCAAAGGGGGAGAGAGAGATCACATCAAAACTTTATCATATCTCTAGGGGGAGAGAATACTCAAGAAGAGAGAGTAATCTTCAAGGATCCCAGATGCTTGGTGTTCAAGAGGAGAGAAGTCACATGTCTTTAAGAGGGGAAAAGACATGTTCATATTTATTTGGTTGCTATGCTTTGTGTTCTTTAGCTCTGATTTTCTGTTCCCTATCTTCTCCCAGTATCACATGCTAGATTCAGGGGGAGCAAGACATCCAAGGGAAGAAAATCTTTGAATTCATTGCACATCTTTACCTTTGGGGACATGTCTATATCAAACGGAGTACTCAGTACTTACTCTCTACCTAGGGCCCCGACCTCCTGAGGGCCTACGCGGAGCGGCTGGTTCTTCTTCTTTTTGGGGATGGCCTCAAGAGGGTTCTCGCTCCTACTGTCCAGGTCCTCGACTACTGCGGCTTGGAAGGCGCGCTCAAGGGAGCACACCACATCTCTCTCTTCGCAGGGAACCATGATGATCCCACCGCTTCCTGGCATCTTGAGGACGTTATAGCCGTGGTGGGTCACCACCATGAACTTGGCCAGGGCTGGATACCCGAGGATGGCATTGTACAGCAGGCAGATGTGGGCGACATCGAACTCGATGAGCTCAGTGCGGTAGTTGTCGCGCTGTCCGAAGGTGACAGGGAGGCGGACCTGCCCTATCGGGGTGGTGGAGCCGTCGGTAACTCCTAAGAAGGGCTTGGTAGGCTAGAGCTGATCATATGGCACTTGAAGGTTGTCGAATGTCTCAACGGACAAGATGCTAAGCCCTGCGCCGCTGTCAATGAGGGTTTTGGTGACTTGCACATTGCTGATGACTGGTGAGCAGAGCATCAGGAGAACACCAGCAGTAGCCACACACTTGAGCTGATCTGCCGAGCTGAAGGTGATGGCGCACTTGGACCACCTGAGCGGGCACATAGCCCCGAGCCTGGGGAGGGCTGCGTTCACCTCGTGAGCGAATTGCTTGAAGATGCACTGAGAGGCTAGGGCCTGCGGTCCGCCCAGGATGCAAGCGATAGCGCGTGGCTCCTGGAAGCCCCCAGCCCCCTCGTCCTGATGGCGGTCATCATTCCTTCTTGGCGGCGGCAGCGGGGGAAGGCCCGCGTTGCCTTGAGGGCGATCCTCACGAGGTTGATCCCTCCAGGCGCCCTCACAAGGCTGGTCCCTCCAGGCGCCCTTGCGAGGCTGGTCCTGCCAACGATCCTCACGAGGTCGGTCACGCCACTCCTGGCAAGGGCCACGATCGTCCCACCGTCCTGCGCCACGTCCTCCTCCTCAGCCGTAGCCCTGGTCGTTGCGCTCGGGGCGTCGACCGAAGCGTCCTTCGCGAATGGTCCTGAGCTCCTGGCAATCATTGGTGTTGTGGGTGTGGAGGTTGTGGTAGGCGCAGAATGGTCGGTTGCCCTTGGACGACTCCGGCTGGTCCATGCTGCGATTCGTGTCTGGCTCCGCAGCGAGCATGACAATTCCCTTGCGCTTCACGTCCTTGGCCTTGGTCTTCTTTTCTTATGGGTCGGCAGCTGGGAGCTCGAGGAGGGAGAGGCGTCCATCCTCAGCCCTTGCACACTTGATTGCCAGGTTGAACAGCTCCAGGGATGTGCACAACTCCTCGTGAATGGCTAGCTCCTCCTTCATCTTGACGTCATAGACGCCATCAAAGAACGCTGAGATGAGGGCCTCGTCCGTCACCTTGGGGATCTTGAGGCGGACGATGTTCAAGCGCTGGATGTATTTCTGCAGGGTCTCCCCAGGCTGCTGCCTGATGCGGCGCAGGTCACCCGCGGCCGGGGGCGGTCGTGAGTGCCCGGGAAGTTGGAGATGAAGCGACTGCGCATCTCATCCCAGGAGGAGATCGAGCCGGGAGGCAGGTTCAGGAGCCATGAGCGGGCATCGTCCTTGAGTGCCATGGGAAACCAATTTGCCATCACTTTCTCATCGCCTTGGGCCGCCTCGATGCTCAGCTCGTAGAGCTGCAACAACTCCGCAGGGTCGGGGGTGCCGTCATAGCGAGGAGGTAGGTCCGGCTTGAACTTGCCCGGCCAGGCGACACTGCACAGCTCGGGGGTGAAGGCGCGACAACCAGCTGTGGTCATCGGAGCCCCTTGCTGCCGTGGAGCTTGCCCTTGGTGGTGCTCGCGCACCGCCGCCATAGGCAGTACGTGGCCTTGTCGTGCCGGCGCAGGGAGCACGAGAGCGCCTTCTTGGGGCCGAGGGATTTCTTGACAACTTCTTTCTTCGCGTGCAGGCGCAGGACGCGGTGGATCACGCCTAGGGGACGCGCACCTTGGAGCTAGAGCGTGGTCCTGGGGCAGAGGTGGTGGAGGCGCTCCATGAGCTACGTCGCCCATTGACGGTGTCCTGGACTAGGGGGAACTCACCATGTAATCTCCTGATCAGTTAGATTGGGCCGAGGACCCCCATGGCCGTATACCCATGGGCCAGTCCGGACAGTTGCCGCATACAAGGAAGATTCCACAAGACTTGGTGATCAAGACAAGGGCTCCTCCCCACCGGTGTATTCGGCTAGGACTCTTATTATCCTAGGCCTCTGGTACATTATATAAACCGAGACCAAGCTAGTCAATAGATTAGGACATTACTCATCATACCTCTAGGGTTTAGACCACAACATATGATCTCGAGGTAGATCAACTCTTGTAACCCCTATACTCATTAAGTCAATCAAGCAGCATGTAGGGTATTATCTCATCAAGAGAGCCCGAAGCTGCGTAAAATCCCATGTTCATGTTACCATTGATCCTAAGACACACAGCTTGGGACCCCCTACCCGAGATACGCCGGTTTTGACACAGACATTGGTGCTTTCATTGAGAGTTCCGCTGTGTAATCGATAAAAGGATCAATGTCTCGACTGCAGGTCAACTGCGACGTCGGCTTCTTCATCACCAGCTCGACTGGTCACCTTGGCTTGACCGAGGACTACGCTCTATCTCTGATTGTCATGTTCGGATGAGGGCCTTCATCAACATCAACTCCGATCTCTATCAAGATCATGGAGGAATCATCTATGGAGCACGGGGGCTCAACGTCAACATTGCCCTTGGGCGACCGTGCTGTTTTTCTGGACAGCAAACTCGTATCCGCCACCACCACCTCCTTGAGTGTTGCTTAAACGATTGCTTCGATGGAATTATGTGGAATTAAGTCTACAACAACCCTGCAAAATTTCGTCGAGTTCTGATGGAGGAATCTCCGGCAATCTCCGATATACCGGAGCCCTATTGAATCTGGACGAGAATCCGGAGAAATTTGGAGCGTGGTGTCCAGCATCTAGCTCGGACGTCCTTTGGAAGATCCAACCGTTGATCGGCTGAGGAATTCCTATATCTACCACCTGTCAAAAGTTCAGCTTGATCCGACCGTCCAAACCCCGGGAACCTTCCGATTAGTGCATCACTTTTCGGATTTGTTTTCTGCGCGAGAACGAATCTGACCCGAGTTCATCTTCTTTATGAACGGGATTTCGGACATCCTTTTTGAAGGAAGTTTTCGTATGGGGTATTGTGCTTTATTCTCAAACACATCCCACTAGTATTAAAAGTATTTTTACAATGCGATCTTCACCGTCGCGCCGGTGTCAAACCAGCCCGACAACATCACTCCATGGCGGCCGACCTGCGCTAGACACGTCGTCGCTTTGTTGAGCCGAGCTCAACTTCTTCGGATCATCATCTCACCCAGCCGAACAATAGTTCGGCATCGCGAAGGATAAATCGTCACCAACATTGTCGCCCCACCGATTCCTCGGAGCGGGCACATCGGCATCGCCGCACGGTCACTTCATCAAGCGAGCATTGACCATGTCACAAGTTACGACCTGCATCAGCATGGCCGAACCGTTGCTTCATCGAGCCGATGTCCATCACGCCGAACTACTTCAACAGCTCGGCTGACTTGGCAGCTGTAACATCTCCTTATCGACCTGCTCCGTCACCTCGGCTAGGCCGAGGGCTTTGCCATCTCTTCGTCAAGTTACTTCGGAGACCTCGGCATCACCAGCCGACTAGCTCCATCACATTAGCTGGACCACGGGCTTTGCCTCGGCTAGCCAACCTTTGCCAGCATCGCCATGCCTTCGCTTCATCACCCATCAGGCAATGGGTGTGCGGATCGAGTCCCAATTTTGGGAGTAACCTTTCTTCGGACCGCTACAACAAATAAACCAGGTGCTATTAATCCTATCAATTTTTGCTTGTTTGGATTTATTTTTCCCAAGGAATTATTACTTTGCTTTGTTCCATCATCTATCAACAGGTCTATCAAATGGTGGCCGCATCAACAGCGGTCGCGTGGTGGTTCGGACAGTTTCCGTACATAGTTCGGCGAACGCCGTGTCTGGAACTCGGACCGACCTGTGAATTCGGGCTTTGCCACGCCTTTACCACATCACACCGACGCCCTGCATTGACATTGACCTCGACGCTCAGGCCATATCTCCTTCATTATTTACTTCAATTGTATTAAATAAGTAGAAGAATTTTTTTAATATTCATTATTATCTTTATTTGTCATTACTACTGGATTGCACTATTTTATCTGTGCATCCAATCTACTCAGACTGAGCCGCGCTGTCGCCTCCATTGACCGAATTGTGTTGTCGCCTTGGCGCGCCGACCTGCTCCATTACCGCCACTAGACTGGGGGCCTCACCTCTTTGGAGTGCCGAGCTCTTCGCTCGGCCACATCGAGCTTGGGGACCGAGACCTTGTCCCGCACCAAGCTCGGACCGCAGCACATTAACCAGCTAAGTCGCTTTCATGCTCCAAAACTTTTAGTTTTAAATGTTGTTCGATTCGGCCAAGCGTTATACTTTGTTGGCAAAAAGTTGTCTGCGAAAAACTTCCGTGTCCAAACTTTGTTTGTGACACACAAATTCAAATACCCCATTTCCTTGGGGGCTTCCTTTATGAAGTATTTCCTCTTGCATATGATTATACTTGTACAGCTTCATTCCTTGTTCGTGTATTATGCCACAATATGCACCTTATTGCTTAAGTTGTTCCCGCAAGCTGGGTTGCCTGGCTCCTGTGCTTACCCTTACGTTCCTGATTGTTTGGCTAGGGAGTAAAGGGAGCACCTCTATGATTATCACGACCGGGTCATCCGAGCTCTGACCTCAGACTGGGTGGAGCCGAAAGCTAGCGCTCTTATTGTTTTCAATCATGGTCGGCACACAACGGAACTCATGAGTACAAAAAATCTATTGCACAAGTCTCATAGTAACAATGAGAAACCAAAGAAAGGTATCGGTGGAGGTACTATTTTCTTTGAAGATGCTTCTTACACTTCGTTAGTAATATAGCATAAGTTCCCTAAGTGTGCTTTGTCTGTTACAGCCTTATGGCCTGATTGCCTGGTTATCAAAAACACCGTCGATATTCTCGACAGGTGGAGTACATAACACTTTTCGATCCTTGACCGAAGAGGGAGAAGCCGACGATCGGTTAAGATGCGTTCAAAGTTCGGGTGAATACAAATATGATATAAGTACTTCGGTACATACAATCATTATACATAAAATTCTTTTACCCAAGTAACTTGGGGACTCTTAAAATTTATATGAGATGTTTTATAGTAAATGTGTTTTCTTCTTGGTCGTTGCAAAGGGCTGACCCGCGTGAAGTCTTGAGATCGGATGCGTCATGTTAAAGCACGACAAAAGCACTTTTTTTTTTCAATTTTCGGATTGGCACCGAACACTTGATCTTGTTCGGACGTCAAGTTTTTACTGATGTTTTTGGTTTTCCAAGCTCATGGCACATTTAAACTATTTGTGTATTTCCAGCACAAGTCTCGCAGTGCAATGCCGGACACCTTTAGGGATTCGGCAACAACATTCTCGGATATTGCTATATATGCATCGGTTTCAAATTGTGTCTTCAGTCAATAGTTGGGATGCCCGACTCCTGTGCTTGACTCCTACGTTCCACTTTGTTCGGCTAGGTGTGCAAAGGGAGAACCACTGCGATTGTGCTTCCAGCTCGCTTGGTTAAGCACCTCAGTGGAGAAAGCCGAAAACTGACTGTCACAATAAGCGTAAACTGGTCAGCAATCCGATGACTATGTTAAATGACGGGCCGTTCATAACATTGGCCGAAGTGTTTACGGCTTGACCTCAGGTGTTGCCAAACACTAACCGGGGGCTCATAGCTAGCTTCCCCAGTTTAAAGCTCCTATGACTAAGTGAAAGTTATAAATCCCGCATATCTGATTGCCTCGTTTCCTCTAACACAACCGCCTTCGGGCACCGAGACGTCGGCTAAGGGTTGTCTTGTTATTGCAGAAAAAACTCTGCGTAGTATTTACAAAGGAGTAGAAGCCGACGATGGGCCACTTTCAACTGATAAATGATCGCAATGGAGTCACAATAAACATTTCATCGGCATTTGTATTCAATATACAAGGGCCGCCTTCCGTAATCATCGTTATAAAGCCATAAATATGCATCAATTTGACTTAAGATTTTTGTCAAGCTGGGTTGCCTAGCTCTTGTGCGTACCCATACGTTCCCGATTGTTCGGCTAGGTGGTAAAAGTATCACCTCTGTGATTGTTACTACCGGGACATCCGAGTAAGTACCTCAGACTGGGTGAAGCCAAAAGCTAGCAATCTTAAAGGATCACATTGGTCGGCAACGACGGAAGTGAAAATTGTGGTTCATTAATAGAGTTCGAGAACTTTCCCCGAACTAAATCCTCAAATATTTTCCTCCCACATTGACCGGAGGTGAGGTTTCATGATCATGATAAGCATGACGACCCAAAGAAAGGAACCGACAGCGGGACTATTTTCCTTGGAAGATGTTTCTTACATTACGTAATATAACATATCTCTCCGCATACCTTTGTTTATAAAACCGTATGGCCGGATTGCCTTGTTTTCCACAAATCTTTGCCCTTATAACGGATTTATAAAGTAGGAAAACACTCCTCGGCTACTAGCCGAAGAGGTTGAAGCCGATGGTCGATCAACAAAGTTCTGTACAATGCGGATCCGAGCATTAATGATGTAAAGTACTTGGATACATAGAGTCATTACACATAATTTGTGATTTTACTATGGATATCGAACCTTAATTTTGCCACCCGTGCCCACATTAAGGCTCGGGGGCTACTGGGCTTAGCGCTCATTATTTATAAATATTAAAGGGGCACATCGATCCCCTGATCTGGTGTTGCCACCCGACCAGTGTCTCGGGGGCTACTGCATTGCCTGTTCAATGCAAAAAATTCCAAGTGCTTAGGATTTGGCTTGACCGAACTATGCGCAAATGCGTCTTCAGAAAACAATAGGTACCATATGGACCTATCCGGCTTCAAGCTAATATATCATGGCAACTTCTCAAGACCCTCTCTCAAGGGCCCGTTCACCGATCACTATTATCTTTAGTATATTACACCGTGTTTCTATTCCTATGTATGTTGCCGAGCTAGGAGTTGATCCCCAGGCTGATTTCGCGCATCGACCTGAGTCTCAGGGGCAACTAGGATCGGCGGTTTCATGTTTTCCTTCAGGTGCATCTTGGGTTTTAGACCGACACACATCTTGAGGGCTACTGGCTATATGTCTCGGTAGAGAATAAATTGCACCAATGAAAAAATCAGCCCGCAGTCACAGGTGGTGCACCACCTCGGAAGCAGTACGGTATAAAGCTCGGGCGCTAGTGGCTGGCTCCATAGAGGGCATTTCCGGCATTAAGCTCGGCTAAACTCCTTCAACTTTTTGAACCCAGATGATCTATGACATCTCGGATATCGTCTGGCGTTGGAGCTCGGATACAGTCCGGCGTTTGAGCTTGGACACAGTCCGGCATTGGAGCTTGGATACATTCGGACGTTGGAGCTCGGAAGCAGTCTAGCGTTGGTGCGTGGCTGCAAAAGATACCTCGAATGCAATCCGGCATTGGACCTCGGACGCAAGAGGACAATGCCGCCCGAGAATAACTTTAAACCTGAGGTGTGGCATAATAATAACAAGGCATTGATAATGGCTGGAAACTTAAAGGGGCTCCTCGGATACCCGACATGTAAACTCTTCGGATTTACTTCGCGATCCTCAAGATTGAAGATGAGAAGATTTGTTGAACCAGTTTTCAAGACCATTGACTGAAGATGAAGAACAGTTCGGAAGAATCAAGGAGCGCCCCCAACTTGAAGACCGGTTCAGGGGGCTACTGACGGTGTCCTGGACTAGGGGTACTTACCACGTCGTCTCCCGATCGGTTAGATTGGGCCGAGGACCCCCATGGCCGTATACCCATGGGCCAGTTCGGACAATTGCCGCATACAAGGAAGATTCCACAAGACTTGGTGATCAAGACAAGGAATCCTCCCCACCGGTGTATTCGGCTAGGACTCTTGTTATCCTAGGCCTCTGGTACATTATATAAACCGAGGCTAGGCTAGTCGATAGATTAGGACATTACTCATCATACCTCTAGGGCTCTGGGGGTGACGCTGTTTTGGGCTCCACGATGACCTCCGTCCTCCCATCCTGCTGGTCTTGGTCTCATTGCACTGATATGGAAACCTTTGCCTGACGCCTCGGTACCCCGTAGCACCAAAGGGGAAAAGAGGACACTACGCACCCTGGCGCCTGCCTGGCCTTGGTCGTCATGGTTTGCGTCATGGGAACCTCGCAAGGTACCCCTTGCCTTTATCTATCTGCCCCTCGCGAGCCTGCCTGGTGAGGCTGCTCCCGAGGAGGCCTTGCGTCATCCGCCCCGCGAGGCTTGTCCCCTCGCGAGGGTCTTGAGCGCCGGCTAATGAAGACGAGCCATACTGGGCCACTGGTGGAGCCACGCCGCGGGCCGCAGGCAGGCAAGTCTAGGGACCCCCGTTCCCAGAACGCCGACAGGTAGCAGAAAGCTCTGATTGGTGTGATGAAGGCGGTCTTCAGGCGGCCGGTGGGTCCAATTTGATCTGATGGTAACCTGAATAGGCATCCAAGAAACTCAACAGCTCGCATCCGGCTGTGGAGTCTATCGCTTGATCAATCCTTGGCAAAGCAGACGGATCTTTGGGGCAAGCTTTGTTGAGGCTGGTATAATCTATACACATGCGCCATTTCTTATTCTTCTTCAGTACAAGGACTGGGTTGGCAAGCCACTCTGGAAAGAACACCTCCATAATGAAGCCAGCTGCCAGAAGCCGGGCTATCTCTTCACCAACAATTCTTATCTTCTCCTCCGACAATCAGCGGAGGGGCTGTTTGACCAGTTTTGCATCTGATCGGACATGTAGCTTGTGCTCGGTGAAATCCGTCGGAACACCCGGCATGTCCTTTGGGGACCATGCAAAGATATCCCGATTCTCATAGAGGAAATTGACGAGCTTGCTTTCCTATTTGCTGTCCAGATTTGTTCCCACCAGAGCGAACCTCTTCGGGTGCTCCGGATCCAATGGTATCTTCTTTGTTTCCTTGGCCGGCTGGAAGGAGCCCTGAGCTTCCGACTCCTTGGGATCGGGCGACAGGTCCAGCTGCCTGCCGGCCATGGCCACAACCTGGTCAAGGATCTTTCTCTCGGCAGCAATCACGAGGGACTCGGCCAGCCGACTGCTGGCTGCAATGCAGTCGGAGGACTTCTTGTAGTCTCCGACTATGGTGATGATGCCCTTGGAGCTCGGCATCTTCATCTTGAGATAGGCGTAGTGGGGCACAACCATGAACTTGGCCAGAGCAGGTCGGCCAAGTAGAGCGTGGTAAGGGCTCTCGAGATCCACTACCTCAAACGACAACGACAGCGGCGGCGAATAACACGCAAGCAAATGACATGGCAACGACGGCGAATAACTGAATGATATCTGGTGCATCGAATCCGGGGCGTTACAACACTCCTCCACTAACAAGAGATCTCGTCCCGAGATCTTAGGACCGAGACGGAAGGGAAAAGGGATGAGGTGAAACAAGAAGTCAAGATAAGAAGCAAGAATCGAGAGCACTCGAGAAGAAGAGAGGAACGACGGAATGACGAGAATTGAAAACTCACGGAATCAGATAGACTATGAAACCACTCCGGTTAGAATAAGATAAGAAAAGAAATAAGACTGAAAGGATTTAGGCAGAACTCTGACTGAAAATGGAAGGAATAGAACATGAACTTCACAAGACGGGATGACACTTGATGAAGACATGACACAAAACCTCCGGAAAGAATTGAAAGAGGATTGAATGAAAAGAATTTAGAATGATTGAATGGAGTTGTTGAGAAAATCAACAACGAAAGAAAAAGCTTGATGTGGGATTATGGATAACATCTCAAAATCATAAGGTGATAACTGGCCACAAACGGAAATGATTGGATAGCTAAGAGGAATGAAGAAATGCAAAACTCCACTTCAAAAGAATACAGAGAATTAATTGCACTTCGAGATGCGAGAAGAAAAGATACTTGAGCTCCACCAACAAAATCTTGATGAACACTTGAAGAATGAATTGAATCATGAAGATCCACCATGAAGAACTCCGGTGACAAAAGGATGATGAGATAAAATGAAGGAAGAAAGAATAAGATGAGCCTGCGATGATTTAGATGGAGGTTCCGACGAAATAGCCAAGGAAATTGAACTCCGGAAAAGAAAAGATGAAAGCACTTGAACTAGAATTTATTCATCACGAACAAACTCCGAAGGAAGGGATTAATCACTTGGATGAAATAAGAATAAGATTTATTGTATGCTTATCCTTCATCAAATTAAATTGATGACAAGCAATGGACTTTTACATACTACTTATTCTTCTTGAAAAAGGATTGAGAAGTGACATATCGCAAACTTGAGAAGGTCTTAATGAACCACCGGAAAAAGAAAGGGATAAAGAATGAAGAAGAAGACGAGAATTCACCGGTTGAAACAATTGACGAAAGACTGAAGGGGCTCCGCACGAATGAAATTAATGGTCGAGAGAGAGTCAGACTCCGGGAAGAAAAAGTGTGGGAGGGCGGGAAAACAAATGCAACTTGGAAGGGGGAATCGGCGAACAACTTGAAGAGGAAACGCCGGTTGAAATCATTGAGGAAAGAAAGCAAAGACTTCACACGAGTAGGATGGATACTCGATTTACGGACTCCGGTTCTGAGAAGTAGAGGGGTGGGCAGGTGGGAAAGAAAACAACTGAGGATTGAACTCAAGGATGAAGAGGCTCGAGTCGACTTGACGAGAAATTCACCGGATGCAAAGAGGATGGACAACTCACAAAACTAACCGCGTGATCCTAAGGAAAATTTGAAGGGGAAGAGGAGTAATTCAAAACACCTACGTCAAGATTCCTCACCAGAGCGACGAAGGGGCTGAGGAGTAAAAAGAATTCCTACTCTCCGAGATAACTAGACTCAGAAAAAGTTTTTCTTCTAGACTCAACATCGGCCAAACTACACGATCAATCAAGGGGCTCCCAGGGTCGGTCGAGGCTCTGATACCAACTTGTCACGCCCAATATGCGACCCTATCCAAAAGGAACTCGAAGGTCCCACCAAGGATAGACCCACATATTGAAACGCTTTTGCAAGGTGGATATCATTACATCAACATTACATAATAGATGGGGATACATACATAAGGCATACAATGCCACACGAATACAACAATACATCATACACAATAGCATCATCCGACTACGGATGGAACACAAACAGAAACTCAAACGACATCCACCCTGCTAGCCCAGGCTGCCGACCTGGAACCTATCCCTTGACCGAAGAAGAAGCAGAAGAAGAACTCCAAAACAAGAAAACATCGCTCTCGCGTCAAGATCATCGCATAACCTGTACCTGCAACTGTTGTTGTAGTAATCTGTGAGCCACGAGGACTCAGCAATCCCATTACCATGGGTATCAAGACTAGCAAAGCTTAAAGGGAAAGGAAGGGGTAAAGTGGTGAGGCTGCAGCAGCGACTAAGCATATATGGTGGCTAACATACGCAAATAAGAGAGAGAAGAGAGCAAGCAGAACGGTCGTCAACTAGTAATGATCAAGAAGTGATCCTGAACTCCTACTTACGTCAAACATAACCCAGAAACCATGTTCACTTCACGGACACCGCCGAAAAGAGACCATCACGGCTACACACACGGTTGATGCGTTTTAATTTGGATCTGGTGTCAAGTTATCTACAATCGGACATTAATAAATTCTCATCTGCCTATAACCGCAGGCACGGCTTTCGAAAGATTATACCCTGCAGGGGTGTCCCAACTTAGCCCATGACAAGCTCTCGCGATCAACGAAGGATATACCTTCTCCCAGGAAGACCCGATTAGACTCGGAATCCCGGTTTACAAGACATTTCGACAATGGTAAAACAAGACCAGCAAAGCCGCCCGATGCGCCGACAATCCCGATAGGAGCTGCACATATCTCGTTCTCAGGGCAACACCGGATAAGTCAAGCTACGAGTAAAACCAGCCCTCGAGTTTCCCCGAGGTGGCCCCGCAGGCTGCTCGGTTCGGACCAACACTTAGACAAGCACTGGCCCGGGGGGGGGGGGGTGGGGCTAAAATAAAGATGACCCTCGGGTTGGCCGACCCAAGGGAAAGGGATAGGTGGTGGTGAGGCAAATGGTAAAACCAAGGTTGGGCCTTGCTGGAGGAGTTTTATTCAAAGCGAACTGTCAAGGGGGTCCCATAATCACCCGACCGCGTAAGGAACGCAAAATCCGGGAACATAACACCGGTATGACGGAAACTAGGGCGGCAAGAGTGGAACAAAACACCAGGCAAAAGGCCAAGTCTTCCACCCTTTACCAAGTATATAGATGCATTAATAATATAAGAGATATTGTGATATCCCAACCAAAATCCTGTCCACCATGGAGCAATCTTCAACTTCACCTGCAACTAGCAACGCTATAAGAGGGGCTGAGCAAAGCGGTAACATAGCCAAATAACGGTTTGCATAGGAAAAGTGTCAAAGGTTAGAGGTTCATGGCAATATGGGAGGCTTGATGAGCAAAAGATAGGTAACGCAGCATAGCGATAGAACGAAGCAACTAGCATAGCAATGATAGTAGTGAGATCCAAGGTGACGGTCATCTTGCCTGAAATCCCGCAAGGAAGAAGAACGAGTCCATGAAGAAGATGACCGGATGAAGCCGAACCAAGAGTAGACGAACGAATCCTCACGATCGCAACGAAACTGGAACTATCGAGAAGAAGCACACAACATAATAAACACACCACACATGAACAAGGCATGATGCACATGATGCAAGACAAGACTACATGAAGCTACTCATGGGAAGAGATGATGCAAACAAGAGCAACACACTAAGGCAAGTTTAAATGAGGCCGGGAACAACATATAACAATTCCGGTAAGTCCTCATATGCATATTTCGAAATTGGTCCAGATCTGAACAAACATTAAGTTGAAGTGGTTAAACAGCAAGTTAAAGAGCACCACGATGATCTACACGAGATTCTAGTCAAGTTACATATAAAGTTCATTTAGTTCGGAGCTACGACCTAGAAGATATGAGCAAAACAAGTTAAACATGGCATTGATGCAAAATGCACCCAAACATCAAGCGAACACCTCAAAACAAGGATTCAACATGATAATATGGAACTACATGCAATTCTAAGCAAGTTTCATATAGAGCACACTCAAAACAGAGCAACGGTTCAACACACACACATGAAACAAGTTTAAAGGACAAGCTGTCCAAAACATCAACTAGGCATATTGCAAGCATCAAAACAACATGCTACAGCATCTCAACAAGAAAACAAAAGACATGGGCATGATGTACATGTAAAGCATTACAAAACATGGACACTGAGCTATCTCCAGAAATCACTAGAACATGCTCAAACACACATGGTAAGATTGCAAGTAATAACGGTTCAGACTTTGCAGAAATTAACATCAGGTTGCAATGTTTAGAGCTATCAAACAACATGTTACAGGAACTTATAATAGCAAAACAAGACATGGCATGGTTCTACTCAAAGCATAGATCAAAAGTCCCTTAGTGACCATAAGCCAAAAAGGATCAGAAAATATGATAGCACCCATGTAAACATGGCAAGTTATATTACAGATTCATACATGGCAGGAACAGAATTATGAAGGCATGTTAATGAGCTTGTACCACTCACCACAAGTCATTGCATGACAAGATAAGCATAGCATCATCAAGAAGACATGTTTGTGAAACAAACCAAGGCAAGAACAAGTCCATAGCATGCAAGTATCAACTACAACAACCTTGGCAAAATTGAATAACATGTAAACAATCTACTAGGAAACATTTTGAAGCAAAAGTAGAGCACGAAAAGGACATGCTAGACTACTCCATAATTGCAACCAGAGGCATGAACGAATATACAATAACCATATGTTCAAAACACCCTTACTGAAGTATCTCAAAATATGCATGGATCTCTCTGTAGCATCAAGTTTACATGGCATCAAAATAACAACAGAACAAGGACTAAAATCAGCAACATCACGATGCCTAGTTTGCATGCTTGTGCTAGTCACCACATTGATCACAAAAATACATGGTAAGAACCTCTGTAAAGAAGACATGGCATAGATCAAAACACCTGTAGACATCAACCTCATAGGATGCACACATCAAGCATGGCAAAAATGACAAATGAGCTCGTTCTGTTAACAGACAGCAGATAACATTATGAAGCACTCTTGCAACGATGATTCAGGCATCTAGATGACCTCAAATGAATATGATGCAATGGAATGAATTGATGTACTCGTTGAGACGAACAATTTGACATATTACACGCACGAAACGGAGAAGCACATAGGGAGTTACAACAGGTCAAAGTATGCATCAAAATGTCAGGGACAACAGTTTTTTTGAAAAAAAAACAGAGTGAGCGCTAAATGACTACGTCGCCCGGGGCGGGACTTTGTGGGTTCTTGCCTAGCAGGCTCGGCCCAGGAAAAGGGAGAGGTCGAACAGGCCGGCTGGGGCTGGGCCACTTTGGAGGGGGTGTTGGGCTGCACACAAAAGAGGCCTTTGCGGTTACCCGGTTAACCGTTGGAGTATCAAACGACCTCCAAATGGCATGAAACTTGACAGGCGGTCTATCGGTGCTATACCAAGGCCACTTGGCAAGCCTCGGTCCATACCGAGAATGTTTAACACCCACTCACAATGAGAGACGAAAGGGGAACGCCGGAGGGCATAGGAGTGCCGGATTGCAAAAAAGACAACGGGGAAAATGCTCGGATGCATGAGACGAATACGTATGCAAAATGAAATGCACATGATGACATGGTAAAATGCAACACGCAAGCAAATGACATGGAAACGATGATGAATAACTGAGTGACATCTGGCGCATCGAATCCGGGGCGTTACATGTAGGGCTTGAGGCTGTTCAGCCAGGTGCGTGTCATGCCCTGAAGCATGAGGGGGACGTACTCCACGGCAACGCACCTATTGTCGTTTGCGATGCTGGCTGCAGTGGAGTCGTCTATCAGCCAGTCTTCCGGCTTCACCGAGCTGTTGTACTTAGGCGTGTCTCTTGGGAGCGAGAACCCCTTGGGAAAGGGCTCGCCAAGGATGCAGGGGCCAAAGCAAGGCGGGCCGACATCATCTTCCTCTTCTAGTGCCAGGGATCGCGCCAGGCGGTCGATCCGGTGGCGGGCATCGTTCTCGCCGACTCCTTCATGGCGGACCAGTTGGTCGCCGAGTGTCAGATGCCCAACAGGCGGTGGAGAAGGATATCGCCGACTACGGGGCGGAGGAGGAGGCGGCTTGTCACCTCGCTGTTCCACAGCTCGTGGGCGGCCGTCTTTGTCGCACTCGATGGTGAAGCACGTCCGGCTGTGGCTAGCAGTCGGCGCCTTATCTTTTTACTCGCGGGCGCCGCCTGCAGTTGGTGTCCGGGAGGTCGCGCCGTGCTCTCGGTGAGGGGGAGGACTCTCGGCGCGGGCGTCGGCTTCTTGCCGTTCTGTGGCCGCATCGATGAGCTGCTCGACGCGTCTCGTCATGCAGCGCAGCTCGTCTCCATCCAAGCCTTCCAACTCGTCTGCTGCCGCCTGGGCGGCACGCAGGTTCTCGAGCGGCGTGGCGTAGACCGGGCGGTTGGCACCCAGCATGCTGGCGATGGCCGCGCCATGCTTCTTGATAGCGCCAAGCCGGCTAGGGCCTCCAACAGCCGGCGTGCCAGAGGCGGCACTATCAACCTCACGTTGATAGGCTTCGGTGAGGTGTCTCATGGTGGCTATGTTCTTGCTATTCTCGATGAGGGCAAGGTGGCGAGCCTCCAGCGTCTCGGCATTGGCGTCTGCCGGAATGGGCGTAGACAAGTCGTGTAGCACCGTCTGCAGAGGGTCATGGGAGTTCTCGTCGGAGGCGGCACCGTGGCCAATGACCAGCACCTCGGTGACGGTGCCGCTGTCGGCATGAGGAAGAGGGTCGTTGATCACCATCACGTTGGTGGGGAAGGTGTCGAGGGATGCCGTGTCGGAGTCGACAAGCATCGGGTTGGTGGAACCGATCGACTCCAGGTCAGAGGTGAGCTCGTTGGTGATGTTGAGCTTTCCAAGGAGGTCAATGAGGCAGCTCTCACAGCTAGTTGTGCTCGCGCCTGGCGCAAGCTCTTCGGAGAGGTGAACCTCGCCGAGAAGATCGGCGAGGCAGCTCGCTGCACAGGCGTCGTCGATGCCATGCAGCACGTCGGGGCAAGCGCCATCGGGCGTGCCGGGCTGGCTACGCTCGCTAGGAAGGAACAAGGTTCCCGTCCAGAGCAAGTCTCCGGGCGACGGTGCACCTGGCCCCATGGTGGGCGCCAAATGTCGGGTGGTAGGTGCGACATATGCCAAAGGATGGCTAATCATAGTGGGAGCCAGTAAGACATCGCCGGTGCCTGGAAACGGGATAAGGTGAAGACATGCACGCCGGCGAATCTTACCTAGGTTTGGGGCTCTCCTAGGAGATAACACCCTTAGTCCTGCTCTGCGGGGTCTCCGCATGATCACTAAATCAGTAAGTAGCTACAAGAGGCTCCTTGAGCTATTTTGCTAGAGGAAGAAGAAGGGCAAGGCTAGCTCTCCTCTTCTCTCTCTCTATGTGTGTGTAACTCTAAGAGATCAACCCTTTGCATGGGTGCCCTGGGGGTTTATATAGGCCTACCTCCCAGGGGTACAATGGTAATCCGTATGGAGCGGGTCCAGTCCGTCAGTGTCTATAGGCACTGGCTTCTCCGCCGGCTGCTAGGGGCCGCTGACTGGTGGGTCCCGCCAGCTGCCGGCTTCTTGGTCGACAGGCTGGGCCCGCCGCTTGGGGCCTTGTCGGCGGCTCATTACTATAGCCCCGCCCTTGATGACGATGGCTTTTTCGGGGCAAGCATGGCTACAGTATTGCCTCCTGGTGGGCGTACTGTAGCCTTACCCCGTCTCATCTGCTTGATGGTGCACAAACTTTGAGGGCAAGGGTTGGCCGACTGCTGGGAGCCGGCCTTCCCTCGGGCCGACTGGATGGATCTTACCGCCTTGTGGTGGCTCGCTGATAGGTACGGCCCGTCGCCTGCAGGCCATACCGACAGCCCGTCATGGGGGCATGGCCGCTCTACCATGGGTGATGTCATGGTCAACGTGGCAATAGTGCCGCGTCGGGCGGGGGATGGCCGACCGGTACGATGCACTGTGGCCATGCCCGCTCCGGGATTCGGGGGTGGCATGCTTCACTGTTGCCACGCCCCATCTCATCGCCGTTATGTGGGTGCAGACTGTGAGGGCACATGGGGTGGGCCACCTGCTAGAGGTCGGCCACTCTGGTGGCCGCCTAATAGGAGTCAGCCCACCTTGGGACTGCTCATTGATCTCTGTCGCTTTCCTGTAGTCGGCCATGGCCTAGCTGGCCACGGGAAGGTGGCCCTTCATCTTGGATGCTTGAGGGGCGCAGTCGGCTCAATGTTTTTGAAGAGCCAGGGGGAGCCGGTTAGGCTACCCGTGGCCATTTACTCCGACACTACCTTCCATGCGAGCACACCCGCTCGCAAGGATGGTCCTATGATGTGTCTCAAGCTTCACCTTAT
Organism: Triticum timopheevii; assembly: GCA_963921465.1. Lineage (NCBI taxonomy): Eukaryota > Viridiplantae > Streptophyta > Magnoliopsida > Poales > Poaceae > Triticum > Triticum timopheevii. The sequence goes on from OY997270.1 coordinate 516,730,931, forward strand.
CAATACAAGACATTTTCACAAAGAGAGGAGAGACATCAGATAACCCTAGCCGCATCCACCACTACCAGAACAAAGAGAGAAGGGATATGGAGAACCACTGAAGATCTTCGTAATTTAGGTGATTTCATCTCCATCATTGTTTCACCCTTCACTACTGTAAGATAAATTCCAAGTTGTAAGATCGAGTTATAAACTCTATTCATACTCATCTGGAGATCAAGACTTGTTGGATCATTCATTTCATTGTGGATCTTCCCTGTGGTATTGATATGGTTTTGATTGGTTTATCCGCTGAGATGATTGGTTATTCTCTTATGCGTGAGTTGTCCCCCTAGGTGTAGGATATGTAGGTGATAAGATTCACCTGTGCCTATTCTATATGTCGTCATTTGTGTTTGTAGTGTTATGATGTATCTAGTAAGTTGTTATACTGTGGTGAACTTTATGTGTGTTGTCCAATTTAAGGGCCCGGGCAACACAACCTCAAGACCTACGGAGGTAACACATATTGTTTAGGAAATATGCGACCTGTGACCTGACAGGTGGAGACATCTATGAGGACCGAAGACAATATGAGATAACGATGATCCTTAAACTTAATGCTTGGTTGGTTCCGGTCTAAGGACCTTAATTGTGGGGACAACTACTTTGTGGCAAGAAGCAAGACCATAGAATGGAATATAATTCCATGAGAAGGAGTTCCATAACCTTAGGGTGATCCGCCTACCGAACAAACAAATCAAATACTATATTTATGATATAAGGAAGTAACTAGTATTACGGTCGCATAGGCACACTTGATGTATACCATGAACTGAATTCTCTCCACGCCCAAGCTCTCCATTGTAGGAAACACAAGTTTACTTTTAGTGTTATTTATGTTCTTTACTTTGTTATTACTCTCGTTGCTACAAACTCATCATAAAAACTTAGGACAATAAAAGTATCTGCAGAATCACAAGCAGTTACTTCACATAAGAACTATGACAACTTGTGTGTGACAGAAGCGCTACCTATAAATACTCTCCTTTGCTCTTTGTTGGGACGATTGCCAATTGGGATACTTACATGAAAGTGCTACACCACCCTATGTGTCTTGCAAGCCATCAGTTGACAATAGGACCAACGCACCAGAACAACAACCACAACCAATGAAGAGTAGCATAGATCAGAAAGATCCAACCAGAAGGCACACGAACAACGACCAGATCTGAGCAAATCCATGAAAGCTTGATCCGTCGAAGACAAACCTCCAGGCTTCCATCGACGATGCTAGATGCACCATCGAGATGGAGGCTAGATGGGGAGAACCTTATTCCATCTTCAGGGAGCCGTCGTCGTCTTGTTTTCCTTAGCAGAACACAAATCTTAACAAAACCCAAAGAAACATCTAAAAATGAAGCCCTCCGGCAGGCGAGGGCCGGGATCCACCACACCCCCATGGCCCTAGGGCCACTAGAGACAAGGTGGACCACTAGCAGCACCGGTGGGAGGCGAGAGGAATCCTAGTATTTTTTTCTAGAGAGGAGGCAGCTGCATGCATTTGTTAACCATACATTGTTGAATTCACTCGCTGCTTGCCTGTCTGTTGTAACAAAAAAACATCACAATGGAAAAAAAAATTGACACAAATTTAGTACTCCAAGATTCAGGACCATATGTACAAATTTAAGAAGTCAATCCCAATCCCAATATAATTTGATTAATGCCCATTCAATTATGCAATGTATCCTTCTTCATTGTTTTTTAATCTTCTGGATCTTTACACGTTACTCCTCCTACGACTAATGCCCCATCGGTGGATGAAACATGCCCACACAATCTCCAGATTGTGCAATTTCCTCCTTTCACCAAGTAACAACCACACAATCTCCGAGATTTATAGCAACATCCCCACAATCCTCTTGGTTTACAATTTCATTATGGCAGCCCACAATTCCTGAAAGTTAGTTCATTTGTTTTTGTTTTCTATTCGCTAACTCCAGATGCTACTTGCTGATATTCCATGCAACTTGTTGATACGTCTCAACGCATCTATATTTTTTATTGTTTCATGCTACTATATTATCACTTTTGTAGGCGTGGTCATGGCTTTCATTCATTCATTTCATTCTTTGTTTTGTTGTTGAACCGAACCACTCAATGGATTTATAGTCCTTTTATCAACCAGTCAGAACAAACATTTCTCTATTATATTCTATTTTTTCTTTGTCAGCTAGCACAATTTGGATTTTGAGTCCAATGTGCTAATGCTTTCTTTAGTTTTCTTGCTCTTTCTCTGGGCTTTGACCATGTCTCCCGAACAATTTCAGTACATAAGGCATAAGACGATTCCACATATATATCGAGGCCGGAATGGGATTGGGTGTTTTCACGTCTCATCGTAGTGCCCGGTTTGTCTTGATCGGTGCAATTTAGAGCCCAATGTCAGTTCATGTTCTTGTACATTTTTTGTTTCATAGAAAAATCATACCTAGTCGTGGAATAGTCACGACATATGTCCTCGTGAAAGGACTTAGTCATGGAGCCATTGCCTCTAGGTTAGGTTAAAGGGGTTAAACGGGACAAAGGACACATGAGTTTATACTGGTTCAGCCCCTTGCGGTGAAGGTAAAGGCCTAATCCAGTTTGAGGTGGTATTTCTTATGTTTCGATTACCAGGGAGCGAATCCGCTTGACCTAGCTTTCGATCTGTTCTCTCTTGTCCTGAACCGCCGCCGGGCCGTCCCTTTATATACACAGGTTGACGCCCAGCGGCTCACGGAGTCCCAACCGGCTCATAAACAACATGTCCGGCTCGGTGACTATCTTTACATGCCTTACAATACAACTCTTACATATATGGCGGTTTATTCCAATGGGCCTTAAGCCGCCCTTGGGCCTTGGGTCCTTATCTTAAACCATCATCTTTGATATCCTTGTGGGCTTCATATGATGAATCGCCATAGGTATAACCCGGCCCCTCCTGGGTGGGTTATACCTAATAGTTATCTCCCCAACATTAGGCCCAAGGTTGATGAGGGAGTTCCGGACTAGGGGGTGTCCGGATAGCCAAACTATCATCATCGGCCGGACTCCAAGACTACGAAGATACAAGATTGAAGACTTCGTCCCGTGTCTGGATGGGACTTTCCTTGGCGTGGAAGGCAAGCTTGGCGATACGGATATGTAGATCTCCTACCATTGTAACCGACTATGTGTAACCCTAGCCCTCTCCGGTGTCTATATAAACCGGATGGCTTTAGTTCATAGGACGAACGACAATCATACCATAGGCTAGCTTCTAGGGTTTAGCCTCCTTGATCTCATGGTAGATCTACTCTTGTAACACACATCATCAATATTAATCAAGCAGGACGTAGGGTTTTACCTCCATCGAGAGGGCCCGAACCTGGGTAAAACATCGTGTCCCTCGTCTCCTGTTACCATCCGCCTAGACGCACAGTTCGGGACCCCCTACCCGAGATCCGCCGGTTTTGACACCGACAGTTGATTTGAACTTGTTCATGTCGATCTTCAACACTTAAAAAAGAATCTTCCCTTCTCACTTGTGCGAGAACTCGTAACCCGCCATGATGTTATCTTCTGGACTTGTGATAACCTGCCATGACATCACCTGTCATTTAATTCACACAATATCCAACATATCTCAACAAATCTTTATCTTAATAACCGTCCCGAGAATCGAGGCGCTTGAGCAGCTGGATAACCATGTTTTTTGGCCTCCTCTTTTTTTGCCCTGTCTGATACTTTTCCTTATAAATAGGGTCGACCGGACCCTTCTCATTCTTCCCTCTTTCCTTCGTCTTCCTCCTGTCACTACTCTCCTGCCGCTCGAACTCCGCCTCCGCTGCGAAGCACACTGTCTTCCTCGTCTCTGGCCGCTGCATCACCCTGAACGAATCAAAGAACGGCATCGCTCCTCCGCAGCTGATCTGCATATATAAGTACTCGCTCTCCTGTACCCCATATCTGCATTAGGGTTTCTGAGCTTTTCATGTTCTTCATAGTTCGTCGTTCATCTTCAACCCTAGGCACCCATTGATCTAGAAATAGCATAAAACCAGTGCGGTAGTAGCTTTGTCCTTGCCTTTAATGCCAGCGGATCCTTTTTCCTTGAAAAGAGATCTCATTAGAGTTTATGAACTCCCCTGTACTGGTTTTAGGTCTTGATTTGTTTTCTTTTTCTGAACTGCCACTGATCCGAAATAATAATTGTAATCTGTGAAACCTGTTTGTATGGTACTTAGCAAAAAACTGCACTTGCTGCATTTTGATAGATCCACCTAGTCATGACAGCTCATATCACCGGCTGTAGTTAAATTCAATGCTCAACAAATTTCTTCTTTGATAGATATCAAACTGCTCATGGCGGCTTACATAACCCACTGTAACTAGTCATATATCATTAGGCCCCTTCTTAAGCCGCCATTCTGCATATGTGCTATAATACTTTCCTTCCGGCTTAGTTTGAACCGGCAAATTTGTTCTTTTTCTTTTTAGGCTCCCTTTTTCACAATGCCACCCAAGACGACCACTTCCTGTAACTGGGTACGCTCCATCGTCATGGAGAACACTCTTCTGGACTTTGAGAAAACCGGCTATTTGCCGAAGAAGTTTGTCATGTCTTACCATGGCCCTAAACCGGAAGAAGAGAAACCTCAGCCAAAAGAGGGCGAAGTCATTGTCTTCACTGATCATATGAACCGGGGCTTCTCACCGCCCGACTCTAAGTTCTTCCGGGACATTCTGCACTTTTTCAACCTTCATCCTCAAGACATCGGACCCAATTCCGTGTCAAATATCTGCAATTTCCAAGTGTTCTGTGAGGTGTACCTTCAAGAAGAGCCCAGTGTGGAGCTGTTCAGAGAGTATTTCTATTTGAACCACCAGAACGAGTATTCAAACAGACCCAGTCTGGAGCTTGGTGGGATCTCAATTCAGAGAAGAAGAGATGCCATCTTTCCTTATGCTCATCTACCAAGTCATCCCAAGGATTGGAATCAAACATGGTTCTATTGTAAAGACACTTCTCTGGCTGACGAGAACCCGCTGCCCGGCTTTCGCGCCCTGCGCCTAGACTCAAAACATATCCTCCTGACAAGCTGACAGCAGCTGAACGCAAGAGACTCGCCCCTACCGTCGCCAAGGTTAAGGCTCTGTTGTGAAACAGCTTGGCTGGCATTGACTTGGTATAGTACTGGGTCGCATGGCGGGTCATTCCTCTAAGCCGCCGCACCGGCTTAATGTGCACTTATACTGGCGCCAAAAAAGATCCACTGCGCCACAGCTCTGTTGACTTAACTGACGATGCCATCAATGAGATGACGAGGTCTCTTCTACATGAAAGCCCAGCGGACTACAGCAAGGTGGGCCTGAGCCCTTTCAGCAAGTCTAACCCGACACTAGGGGTAAGCCGCCAAACCCTTTATTTTGACTTTATCCTTGAATACCTTGTTTTAACTCAACCTTGATTGACGACTTTTGGAAGAAAGAATATGACCATGACGCTGCCAAAGGGGCCAGGAAGGCCAAGAAAGCCGCCAAGAAAACCACCAAGAAGAAGGGAAATAAGCCCAGCGCTTTTGAGCTGCTTGCGTTGGACGACACCTCTGATTCGGAGGTAGCCCTTGACTTTCTTGGCTCCTTTTTCAACCATCTTATTGACATTGACTATCATCATGATGACACGGGGACCAGTCAAGCTCTTGAAGAAGAGGTAACTATCATTTCATCTGACTCCGAGACTTTGCTAAGATAGAAAATCCGAAGAGTAACCCGGAAAGTAAGATTTTCACACCCCTTAGCTTATCAAGATCCTCACTTTCTTTTAAAGCGACAACAACACGAGAGCCAACGATAGACTCAGACTAGCAGGGATGAAGAACTTTCTTCCGGCTTACCGAATACTCTGAGGAAGCGTCAAAATGAGGTCATTCCTGATTTAGATTCTTTATATCCTCTCACGGGTCTCACCCGTCAACCACTTAATTCCTCCGACTCAAATTATTAGGAAACATCTTGTTCCTCTTCCGGTGACTCATCTCAATCACATCTGTTAGCTTTCAAGATTGCTCCCGGGTAATAATAATTGCTTACTTTCCCATTATGCTGACCTCTCATGACTCATGTAGTGGAAAACCCAAGCCCAGCAAGAAGGCAAGGGTGAATAAACCGGCCGAGGACCCAAAAATTAGTGAACCGGATCAATCAACTGCAGCGCCTGAAGCCTTTGTTCCTCAACCATCAGATTTGGCTCTCAATGACCCGCCAATGACTTCTGGCCCTCCTATGGAGCAAACCAGCGTTGACCCTTTGAATCCTGAAGCATCTAGTCCCATGAAGACGGTTGATACTCTAGATGATGACGTGGTTATCACCAACACCGGCTTTAGAGAGCCGGTGAGGCCTACCCTCTTAGCCAAACATTCCGCCAAGGAAGAGAACATTGAACAGCAAAAGGTGAGGTTTGATGTTGCCAACTACTCCCAACTGAGCATTGGTGAAGTATATTCTAGCTATCTTAGTCAAGTGCACTTCAGCCGTGACGTTGAAGTTGAGATGGTGAAACAGATGCATAAAAAATTTGAGGTATGAGCTCTTCTTTAGTAAACTATGCACATCCTGCCAGCCCCCAAGTCTACTGTTTATGATGAATTTGAATATGCTGTAGACTTGATTTCCATGAGCATAATAATGATCTTTGAAGGAATCCTTCCAATCTGGTTTAAACCATCCGGTTCAAAATGAATCTGTAATTATAAACGCTGAATCCATAGCCCCCAAGGGCCGGCTTAATCAGCATGAATGAGCCGGTCCTTCATGCCTTTGAAAACATTACTTACTTGTGTAGTTCTCATGAACCGGCTATGGCCGTTTGTAGCAAAGTTATCATAAGACAAGCAATATGCATTAGCCCCCAAGTGCCAAGTACTCTTGCTCGCAAAGTGCTTGGGACTTATTCACATAAGCCGTTTGTATGAATTTTTTCAGTAAACATTAGTCCCCAAGTGCCAAGTACTCTTTCTTGTAAAGTGCTTGGGACTTCCTTGTTTGTGACTCATACTTTTGAACCGGCATATGCACAGGACACCACTACTCAACTTGAATCTCAATTGGCTGACTTGAAAACCCGGCTGGAGTTGCAAGAATCTGAAACCCGAAAGGCCGACTCCAAATTTTAGTTTAGCGTGGCTGAACGGAGAAATTGAAAACCAACTTTGAAGCTGAAAGAAGCACTTGGGCTGAAGAGAAAACTGCCTTAACACAGCAGGCTGAGAAAGTGGAGGCGACTCTTCTGGAAGCGACCACTGAACTTACTAGCTTAAAATGCCATGTGTCTCAGATGGTTTTGGCTATCTTTGGTAAGTCACCTGATACGTCTCCAACATATCTACTTTTCCAAACACTTTTGCCCTTGTTTTGGACTCTAACTTGCATGATTTGAATGAAACTAATCCGGGCTGACGCTGTTTTCAACAGAACTGCCATGGTGTTATTTTTGTGCAGAAACAAAAGTTCTCAGAACGACTTGAAAATCCTCAGAGATAAGTTTCATAAAATATAAAAAATACTAGCAAAAGATGAAGGCCAGGGGGCGCACACCCTGTCTACGAGGGTGGGGGGCGCCCCACCCTATAGGGCGCACCCCCCTGTCTTGTGGTCCCCCTCCTGCTCCACCGACCTCAACTCCAACTCCATATATTTCGTTTCATGGAGAAAAAATCAGAGAGGAAGTTTCATCGCGTTTTACGATATGGAGCCGCCGCCAAGCCCTAAAACCTCTCGGGAGGGCTGATTTAGAGTCCGTTCGGGGCTCCAGAGAGGGGGATCTGTCGCCATCGTCATCATCAACCATCCTCCATCACCAATTTCATGATGCTCACCGCCGTGCGTGAGTAATTCCATCGTAGGCTTGCTGGACGGTGATGGGTTGGATGAGATTTACCATGTAATCAAGTTAGTTTTGTTAGGGTTTGATCCCTAGTATCCACTATTTTCTGAGATTGATGTTGCTATGACTTTGCTATGCTTAATGCTTGTCACTAGGGCCCGAGTGCCATGATTTCAGATCTAAACCTATTATGTTTTCATGAATATATGTGAGTTCTTGATCCTATCTTGCAAGTCTATAGTCACCTATTATGTGTTATGATCCGACAACCCCGAAGTGACAATAATCGGGATACTTCTCGGTGATGACCGTAGTTTGAGGAGTTCATGTATTCACTATGTGTTAATGCTTTGGTCCGGTACTCTATTAAAAGGAGGCCTTAATATCCCTTAGTTTTCACTAGGACCCCGCTGCCACGGGAGGGTAGGCCAAAAGATGTCATGCAAGTTCTTTTCCATAAGCACATGTGACTATATTCGGAATACATGCCTACATTACATTGATGAATTGGAGCTAGTTTTGTGTCACCCTATGTTATAACTATTACATGAGGAATCGCATCCAACATAATTATCCATCACTGATCCAATGCCTACGAGCTTTTCACATATTGTGCTTCACTTATTTACTTTTCAGTTGCTACTATTACAATCACTACAATACTGCTATCATTACTATCTTTACATTTACTACTGTTACTATTACTATCATACTACTTTGCTACTAAATACCTTGCTGCAGATACTAAGTTATCCAGGTGTGGTTGAATTGACAACTCAATTGCTAATACTTAAGAATATTCTTTGGCTCCCCTTGTGTCGAATCAATAAATTTGGGTTGAATACTCTACCCTCGAAAGCTGTTGCGATCCCCTACACTTGTGGGTTATCAAGACTAATTTCTGGCGCTGTTGCCAGGGAGCATAGCTCTATTCTTTGAGTCACTTGGGATTTATATCTGCTGAGCACTATGAAGAACTTGAAAGATCAAAGAACTAAAACTTATCCCTCAACTATGAGGGGAGGTAAGGAACTGCCATCTAGCTCTGCACTAGATTCTCCTTCTGTTATGAATAAGCTTGCAACACCTAAACCTGCTACTGCTATGAATTCTGATATGTCGCATGTTATTGATGATGCCACTTCTGCTATGCATGATACTTATGATGAAACTACTTATATGCTTGATACTACTGTTCCATTAGGTGAATTTCTTGATGAACAACTTACTAGGGCTAGGGAGAATGAAATTACTGAAAATGAAATTATTGATGAAAGTGATGATGAAGGTTCTTCTCCTAATTATGAATTGCCTATTTTTCCTGAGGGTTATGTTATGGATGAAGAAGCTGCTAGAGCTATTTTTGCTTGCAAGCATAGATATGATCTTTAGAAGTTATTAGCTAAATGGAAGCAGCAATCCCTTAATGCTAGAATGAAACCTGACCCTGCTTTTGCTACTTCACCTATCTGTGTTAAGGACTATGAATTCTCTATTGATCCTAAGATTGTTACTTTAGTTGAATCTGATCCTTTCTATGGCACTGAATCTGAAACTGTTGTGGCACATCTTACCAAGTTAAATGATATAGCCACCCAGTTTACTAATGATGAGAAGTCTCACTATTATTACATCCTTAAGATATTTCCGTTCTCATTAAAGTGTGATGCTAAAACTTGGTTTAATTCTCTTGATCCTGGTTGTGTGCGTAGTCCCCAGGATATGATTTATTACTTCTCTGCTAAATATTTCCCTGCTCATAAGAAACAAGCTGCCTTGCGGGAAATATATAATTTTGTGCAAATCAAAGAAGAGAGTCTCCCACAAGCTTGGGGGAGGCTTCTCCGATTACTTAATGCTTTGCATGATATCCTCTTAAGAAAAATGAAATACTTGATATCTTCTATAATGGACTAACCAATGCTTCCAAGGACCACTTGGATAGTTGTGCTGGTTGTGTTTTCAGGGAAAGAACAGTCGACGAAGCTGAATTGCTATTGTATAATATGTTGACAAATGAAAATAATTGGATAATTCCTGAACCAATTGAGCCAACTCCTGAGCCTATTCCTAAACCTAATCCGAAGAAGAGAGATGTTCTATTTCTTAGTCCTGAAGATATGCAAGAGGCAAAGAAATCAATGAAAGAAAAAGGCATTAAATCTGAGGACGTTAAGAATTTACCTCCTATTTAAGAGATACATGGTCTTAATATACCGCCTGTTGAAGAAACACATTGTCTTGATAACCCGACACAGGTAGTGAAGGTAAATTCTCTCTATAGATATGATAAAGTTGAAATTCCGTCTACTAAGTTTCATAGCCAATGCTTAGATGAGTTTGAAGACTTTATGGACAAACAAGAAAATTTCAATGATTATGTTAGTAGACAGTTGAAAAATAATGCTTGTATGATTGGATGCTTGAGTGATTATATGTCTAGGGTTAAGGGTGAACTTAAACTCACTAGTAAACATGCTTCTATGGTTACCACTCAAGCTGAACAAGTACTTAAGGCTCAGAATGAATTGCTAGATGAATTAAATAATAAACATGATTTTGCTGTTAGAGTGGCTACTAGAACAGGCAAAATGACTCAAGAACCTCTGTATCCTGAAGGCCACCCTAAGAGGATTGAACAAGATTCTCAGAATAATAATCTAGATGCTCCTAGTTCTTCTAAGAAGAAGAAAAAGAAAAATGACAGTACTTTGCATGCTTCTAGTGAACCCAATGTACAAACACCTAAGAATCCTAATAATACTTCTATCTCCGATGCTGAAACACAATCCCGAGATGAACATGAACCTAATGATAATGCTAATAATGATGTTCATGTAGATGCTCAACCTAGTAATAATAATGATATAGAAATTGAACCTGTTGTTGGTCTTGATAACCCACAATCAAGAAACCAACATTATGATAAGAGAGATTTTGTTGCTAGGAAACATGGTAGGGAAAGAGAACCATGGGTTCAGAAACCCATGCCATTTCCTCCTAAACCATCCAAGACAAAGGATGATGAGGATTTTGAGCATTTTGCTGAAATGGTTAGACCTATTTTCTTACGCATGCGCTTAACTGATATGCTTAAAACAAACCCTTATGCTAAATACATGAAAGACATCATCACTAATAAAAGGAAAATACCTGAATCTGAAATCTCCACCATGCTTGCTAACTATACCATTAAGGATGGAATACCTAAGAAACTTGGTGATCCCGGAGTACCCACTATACCATGCTCCATAAAAAGAAATTATGTTAAAACTGCTTTATGTGATTTAGGAGCCGGTGTTAGTGTTATGCCTCTTTCCTTGTACCGTAGACTTGAATTAAGTAAGTTGACACCCATTGAGATATCCTTGCAAATGGCCGATAAATCAACTGCTATACCTGTCAGCATTTGTGAGGACGTGCCTGTTGTTGTTGCGAATGTTACTATCTTAACAGACTTCGTCATTCTTGATATTCCTGAGGATGACAGTATGTCGATTATCCTCGGTAGACCCTTTTTAAATACTACAGGTGCTGTTATTGATTGCAACAAAGGAAATGTCACCTTTCATGTTAATGGAAATGAGCATACGATACATTTTCCGAGGAAACAACCTCAAGTTCACAGCATAAATTCTATTGGGAAAATTCCATCAATTATTTGGAGGTTTTGAATTTACTCTTCCTACTGCAAAAAAAGTATGATATTCTTATTATTGGGGATTTTCATATCCCCGTTGATGTAACCTAGTGTCACTTTGAAATTTCTCCATTTTTATGTGATTCGGAATGAGTTTGTTAACAAGACTTGATCAACCTTGTTAGTGGATTCCTTTTGATGATCATGAGACGGATGAAACTAGAAGGCACAACCTTATGTACCCTCTCTTTACTTTCTGTTACTTAGAATAAATAAAGTAGAAATAAAATATTTTGTCTATTTTCTAAATTATCCATGAAATAAAAATATCCCAAAAATAAAAGTGCTCCAAATGCCCTGCAAATTTAGTATGATTTTTATGGATTATTTAAGGATTTTAGGCACTGAAAACACTGCAGGGGGGGGGGTCTGCCACCTGGCCACGAAGGTGGAGGGCGCCACCCCCCTATAGGGCGCCCCCTATCTCGTGGGCCCATAGTGGATCCCCTCCTCTTATTCCTGCACCCACACACTTCTTCTTCCTCCCAAATAAATCATCATCTAGCTCAAGCACGAGTTCCAGCCCATTTTGCTGCGATTTTTGATCTCCTTGCTCAAAGCCCCATTCACAAAACTGCTTTGGGAGATTGTTGCTTGGTATGTGACTCCTCCATTGATCCAATTAGTTTTTGTTCTAGTGCTTTATTCATTGCAATTTTTTGCTGCATAGGTGACCCTGTTCTTGAGCTTGCATGTCAAATTTATGAGGTCCCAAGTGATTTTAATGCGTGATATAGGCTCTAGGCACTTGTAGGAGTAGTTGCTATCAATCTTGTTCAGTTTTATTTACTTTTATTTTGAAGTTACTAAAAATTTCAGAAATATTGCAGAAAAAGAAATATGTTCAGGAAAATGTACCAAGGTGGTTCTTCAAGAAAGAAAGGACCCCGGCTCGCAATACGTGAGCTCGATGACAAATTACCAAGGGAAGCTTATGTACGGCCTTGTGAATGGCCATCAGAACCATTTATGGTTGCAGCGGGTATCAAGGATGAATTTGATGCATATGTGCATAATGTTGACCTTGAGGCATTCATGCAAGATAAGTGCCCGCAGTACCAGTACTTAACTGATTCATTTGTGAGAAGGTTTACATTTACGTCTTCGCGCAATTCTCAAAGTGTCCTGTTTGATATTTATGATAAATCATATACCATGGACCTAGAAGATTTTACTACTACCTGCAAACTCCCGCAGTGGGGAAGTATTAATGAACCTAGTAAATTTGAATATAAAGAGTTTCTTGCTAATATCACTGTGGGAGAATCTAGGGAATAGCACAAGCCACCTTAGGGAGCATTCATTTCCCTTCTATACATTATTTTGCTCTCTTCATTGTTAGATGCATTAATGGTAAAGATGAAGCATTTCACATGTGTGTCCCCGATCTGTGTGTTCTCAAGAGTGCTGTATTAGGTGATAAACGATACAATTTAGGGGTAATCGTTGCACGTAGGTTGCATCATAATGCTTTAGCTGGAAACTTTTTCGGAGGAATTTATGCAACCTGTGTGGCTAATTATCTTGAGATACCCATACATGAAAATGATACGGAGTTGCTCCCTGCTTATTTAGATCATAATGCTATGATTAGTCTTCAATTCCTTGAAAGGAATGACCAATTCCTCCAATATCGACTAATCTTTGACAGACGTCGTGCAATCCATATTACTCTCCCTGGTCCTACCCTTTTTGATTATCAGGCAAAACGAAGATATGTTGTCACCAGGGAGGAGGCAAATGAACACGAGAGGAGGGCGGAAGCAGCCCGCCGTCAGGCAGCAGCTGAGAAGGCAATGACTACTGCATCTCTGTACGACCCCAGTTACAACTACGGATATTAGTCAGGCTATCCATGGCCATAAACCAACTTAGGCCAAAAGCCTAAGCTTGGGGGAGTACGCATTTCCCACCGACTTTACATTCATGTCCACACACTATTCTAGTCATCAGTGCTCATACTCTTTCATTGTACTATCCATGCTAGTTTAAATTCTTTTTCTAGTTTTCTTCTTGTGTGTTTGATAAACTTTAAGAAAAAACCAAAAAAATTAGTTAGTTTAATTGTCATGCCTGTAGTAGAAATAATTAAAAAAGAAAACCCAAAGAGATTTTTTGTTCTTCTTTTACTTGTTGGGAGCTTTCCCGTGTAAATAGTTTTATTTCTTTTTCCTTTCTTTGGGGGTCAAGAGTAGAAGACAATATTGAAAATGTTTAGTGGCTCTCTTATGCATGATTGTTGATTTAATTTAGAGCCCATATTACCTTGTCTTCTCTCTTGAAATGAATGCTTGCAGATTCCAGCTTAGTCCAATGCACGTACACTCGTATTATTATACACATCATTCGGTCGTGCAAGTGAAAGGCAATAATGATGATATATGATGGACTGATTGAGATGAGAGAAGCTGGTATGAAATCGACCTCTTTTGTTTTTGTAAATATGATGAGTTCATCATTCCTGATTCAGCTTATTATGAAGTAGACATGTTTGCAATGACATTTAGAGATTATAGTTTCCTATGCCATGCTTAATTAGCTATGAGTTATAATGGTTTACCTTGTGTGCCAACATGCTATTAAAATGATTGTGATGTGGTATGATGAGATGGTATCCTCCTTTGAATGAATTGAGTGACTCGACTTGGCACATGTTCACGCATGTAGTTGAAACAAAATCAACATAGCCTTCACGATATTTATGTTCATGGTGGATTATATCCTAATCATGCTTGCACTTGGTGTAAATTAATTTTAATGCATCACTACAAAAAAAAGACACGTCCGTGACATTTTGGGCTGGACGAATTTTTTTCTGTCATACATATGACACTTCTATGACGATAATTGTGACAAAACCCGGTATCATCATAGATGTGGTGGGCTCCTACTTCTATGACAAAAAATCATGACAGAAAATGGGCTTTTCATCCTGGGTGGGCCGAAGACCCACCTGCATGACATTCTTTGGGCCGTCCATGACGGAAAAAACCGTGGTAGAAGCGAGGGGGAGGAAAATTTTGGGGAGTTCCCGGTTACGGTGGGAGGTCGGGGGCCGAGCGATGCGCGTTTCTCTTGTAAGGTACGCGCATGTGTGCGAGGCGTTGGCTCTAACTGAACCCGAGCGATTGCACTACAGGCTACGCGTTGCTGAACCCGAGCGATCGATCGATGGCTGTTAACTGAACCCGATCGAGCGATTCCTTCGCTACTGCTGCTAACTGAAGCCGATCGATGGTGCCTCTCTGGATGAACAGTGAGCGTTGCCGGGGGGGGGGGGGGGTGGATGAACAGTGAGTGGTGGGAGTGGATGAACAGGACCCGTGGCGTTGCCTCTGGATGAACAGGACCCTAATCGATCGAGCCAGTTGGGGCTGGATGAACAGGACCCCATGGAGGGCTGGATGAACAGGACGGCCCCATGGAGGGTTGGATGAACAGTAGACGGTGGAGGGGTGGATGAATAGTAGCCCGTGGAGGGGTGGTTGAACAGGAGCCCATGGAGAGGGGTGGTTGAAAAGTAGCCGATGGAGTAGCGCGCGATGGAGGCTGGATGAACAGGAGCTCGTGGATGAACAGTCGCAGGTGGAGGCTGGAGGAGGTCGACGGTGGATGAACAGTAGCCTGTGGAGGCTGGAGGAGGTCGACGGTGGAGATGAACATTATCCCGTGGAGTCCCGTTTTGCGGTACGCCACACCCCTCCCGATGAACAGGACCCCCGTTTCGACCATAGTGCTCCAACACAAGTCCATTTCGTCCGTTTTGCGGTACGCCACACCCCTCCCGATCAACAGGACCCCCGTTTCGACCGTAGGAGGTCCGTTTCCTCCGTTTTGCGGTATGCCACACCCCTCCAATCAACAGGACCCCCGTTTCGACCATAGGAGGTCCGTTTCCTCGGTTTTGCGATACGCCAGACCCCTTCCGATCAAGGACCCCGTTCCGAACATGGTCGGTCGAACACAAGGCCGTTTCCTTTGTTGTGCGGTACGCTAGGCCTCGTTTCCATCGCCTATTCTGTCCAAGCCCTCCCGATGAACACGACCACGCATTTTGTTCCGACCCAGCCGGTTGGCTCCCACGCGTTCCGTTGCCTCCCGATGAACACGACGCATTTCGTTGCCTCCCCATTAACACGACGCATTCCGTTGCCTCCCCATGAAAACGACGACGATGCTATTTCTCCGTTCCGACCCAGCTATGTGCACGAGCCCTCGCAGTACGTATGCGCAAGTAGGCGTTTGAGACCCCGCCCGTATGTACACATACGTGGCCGTATTTTCTTTCTTGCACCCTGGCCGCTGTGCGTACGTGTACATGCTATGTGCGCGCCTCTACTATGACACGTACGCGCCTCTACTACGACACGTGCGCGCCTCTACATCGGCCAGTATATATGTACGTACACGTTCGCGACCAGAATGACAACGCTACGTACGCTTCGACCAGGTGGGTCCCGACTGTCAGGCACTTCCTTGCGTGCGAAGATGTAGCTGGTGGGTCCTAGTAGTCAGGGGGTGAATCATTTTTTTACCCGGACGCACTTCCTTGCGTGCGAAGATGTAGCCGGTGGGTCCCAGCAGTCAGGGGGGTGAATCGTTTTTTTTGCCGGGACGCACTTCCTTGCGTGCGAAGGTGTAGCTGGTGGGTCCCAGCAGTCAGGGGGGCGAATCGTTTTTTTTTGCCCGGACGCACTTCCTTGCATGCGAAGATGAAGCTGGTGGGTCCCAGCAGTCAGGGGGAAACGTTTTTTTCCGTGGAATACAGTGGCCCGTCCGATGGGTCCCAGCTGTCAGGTGGAGGAATCATTATTTTCCGCATAATAAGGAGGCACTTCCTTGCTGCGGCCGTGGACCTAGCTGTCAGCCTCTCCACGTACAGTCCACGTCCAATGGAAGTCGTTCCTTGACCACGTTGACCAGGCCGCACCGAGAGCACCACGGCGGTGGACGACGGCGAGGCCTAGGAAGGGGACGAAGCGGAGCCGGGGAAGACACGGCAGTGGAAGCCCGCGCGGAGAGGAGTACGAGGGTTCACTGGTTCGGCTGCGATGTGAGGTTGCTGTCGCCGCAGGGCCTGGCCAGCGGTGGGAATAGTAGGGGCGGTGAGGCCTCCGCGGCAGCACAGTCGGCCATGGGAGGCAGGAGCATGTGGCACGACCGGCGCTGCTTTGGGCGGCTGGAGCAATAAGACCAGAGATCGAAGAAGCACTACGGCCGTTGGATGGACATCATACGGTCACTGGAGCTAGACTTGTTCATATTGACTAAGTTGACAAAGCCCTCCGTCCCCGTCAACTTAGTTGGCCCACAAGTCATCCTCCCACTATGGTGGGTCCCAGCTATCAGGGGGGGTATTCATTTTTGTGTGTGTAATAAGGAGGCACTTCCTTGCGTGCGAAGATATAGGTGGTGGGCCCGACATGTCAGCGGGGGGAACATTTTTTTCGCGAAATATAGAGGCCCTTCCAGTGGGTCCCAGCTGTCAGGTGGAGGAATCATTATTTTGCGCGTACAGTCCACGGCCGATGGATGTCGTTCATTGACCATGTTGACCAGGCCGCGCCGAGAGCACCATGGTGGTGGACGATGGCGAGGCCTAGGAAGGGAACGACATGGAGCCGGGGAAGACTCGACAATGGTTGCCCACGTGGTGGGGAGTACGAGGGTTTACTGGTCCGGCTGCCGTCACCGAAAAATAACAGGAGGTGTGGGTGAGTAGAGGAATGGCCTGGCTAGCAATGAAGTAGGGTGGGGCGGTGCGGCCTGTGCGGCAGCACAGCCGACCATGAGAGGCGGGAGCAGGCAGTCCCACTGGAGCTGGTTTGGGTTGCTGGAGCAAGAAGATCAGATATTGAAGAAGCAGCACGGCCGTTGGATTAACATCCAACGGTCACTGCTGCTAGAATCGTTTGTGGACTAAGTTGACAAAGCCAAAGTACATGTCAACCTAGTAGACCCACAAGTCAGCCTCCAAATCTGTCCCAAACAGCATACAGCCCGAAATTTCTAGCCAGATTCAAATTAATTTTAAATCTAAATATACCTTAATTTAAATTCAATGAAATTTTACCCGCACAAAAACAATGAAATTTAAAATATCAAAATCCGAAAGAAAACAGTATTTTGGAACTAATTGCCTGTTTGCTGTATTTTTTCATTTTACAACCCATTTATTATTACTTATAGCCCATTTCTTATTACTTATAGCCCATTTCTTATTACTTATAGCCCATTTTCTGGGCAAAATGCATCCCTCCTCGTCTTGAAAGATTTCCGGCCCAGCAGGGCGTAGAAAAGCAAGTAGGCCTATGTTGGTTATTCTGCAAAAAACAAAATAGCTGGCTAGCCATTTTTTAGAAAGGGAAAAAACAAATTGGGCTGGTCATGTGCTAAACATATGAAATAAAAGCCCAGACTTGATGGGCCAGGGGTCTCGCACAACCCAGTTGATACCCTTCTTCGTCCCAAAAAAACAAAATTACTGCGCGCGCTGCTGGGTCCCTACTGTCATCCTCACCATGTACAATCATCTCCTTATTCCTCTCGGTTGTTGACCATGTTGACAACACCGGAGGGTGGCGCTGCGGCGAGCAAAGCAAGGCGGAGGACGATGGTGAGGCCTCAGACGGGAACGAACAGGAGCCAGGGAAGATCATAGCCAGCAGTGGGAGGCGGGAGCAGGTGGTCCCGTCGGCGCTGGTTTGGCTTTGGCGGCTCGAGGAAAAAGAGACTGAAGAAACGTGACAGACATTGAATGTCAATCCAACGGTCAAGGTTGGCACGATCGTTTGTTAACTAAGCAGACACCAAGTAGCATACTTTTTTATATATAGGAAGAAAACTGCGAGGAAAATGCGTTCGTCTGCCGTCCTCCTCACAGGGAATGTTCGCCACATAAGTGACTAGCACCCTTGGTTTTCAACCAAGAGGTCTTGGGTTCGAGTCCCAGGAACTCTCAATTTTGTCCTCCTTCCTTCCTCGCCAAAAAAATGGAAAGAAAATCAAAGACTTGGGAAGGCATACAGAACAAGCTAGTGTACCAGTAAAGAGACGTTGCCGAGTTTTAGAAAAAAGAAAGACGTGCTCATGTAGCTGGTTCGAATCCAAACCTAGACTATGACTATATATGGTGCTATGCTACTCCGCAAGTAATGAAACTGACATATCCAACGTTCGCTTCTCCTCTTCTCTACTTACTCTGCCTAGCATCAGAAGCTCTGGCCGCAGCAACCATGTCCGCTGGCTGCTCGTCCACCTGCTCTTCAGCAGGCAACAACCAGATATGCGCCAAGTCACCACCCATACCATCGCCTGTGGGCCTCATCACACCCCCGCCGGCATGCGCACCGCAGCCGATTGCTCATCGCAACCCGCTGCCGTTGGTGTGGTGCCACTACTACAAATCACACAGAGTCATCCGTCGCATCTCAACCAGAATCCGCAACCCTGGCCGAGTCTTCTACAAATGCCCAAATCATGGGGTAATAATATGTTTAAGTGTTGTTCTGCTGCTTTCAGTTGCTGATTTTTTTAATAGTTTGGTTGATGATCTTCCAATTTGATTCATGTAGAAAAGGGAAGATTCGTGTGATTTGTATTTCTGGGAAGTTGCTGATGTGGGGGAATGCAACTACGCTGATTATTTGGTTAGCCGAGGAATCCCAATACCAGCAGGTTGGGGTGTTGGACAAGTAACTAAAGGAACGGCAGAAGAGGAAGATGCAGAGCAGAAGGTTAAAGATGTAGTTCCTCTGATCATGGCCAAGCAACAGCTGCTGAACGGCCTTGACATCAATGAGGATATGAAAGAGCTTGTGAAGATAATGGGCAAAATTGATGTGCTCTGTAGGATGATTGTCTCTTTATTTGCAGTGTATGTAGCACTCGTGATGTATTCAGTGGCTATGACATGAGCACTTTGCTGAAACTAGTAATGAATGAAACCTGTGTAGCAGGCTGGGCATAGTGTTTTGAACATCTAATGATTTCTATTAACGGAAATTAGGGGGTATCCCCTTTTGCTCATATAAATAAATAAATAGCAGAGGCCCTGTCGGGTCAGCTTTGTTCTCATTCAAAGACGTCGAGCAAATTGCAGTCCAACATCAAACTATGTCATCAAATTCAAGTTTCACAGCCAAATATGAGTACAACTAAACAACAATGGCATCATGTTTTAGTTGTCATACAATCACCAAACACAAATCAGCATACATAACAAGTGATGTTCTCACAACAAAATACTAAACAACATGTTCATCAGGTTTCAGTTGTCATAGCAAATACAATTTCACATAGTAGATAAAAAAATGTCTTCTGACAGGCAAATACGACAAAAGCAATGTAATCATCATCCGCAGCAGCAGCGTCAACATCTTCGCCATGTGTATCAGTCTGAATTGTAATTCCCCATGGTGTCATCTTCTTCTTCGTCCTCAACGTCCTCGAACATTGGCTTCTTCTTGATCAACTCTTGTATGTCCACAGCACGACAGGCAATCTTTTCGCCAGCGTCATTGACGTGATAGTTCTCAAAGATATTAGGAACATCTGTGTTATCTTGTACATCAGGAGCAGTGTAAGCATCATCTTGTTGTGCAACTTCATTAAACGAATTCCTCTGCTCAAACCTTTGCTATACTCTCCAGTCATCACTACATGCAAATGTGTCTTCCAAGAAAAATATGTGTTGCTTGATTTGCCAAAATAAAAGGCTCGTTGGTCTGGTATGCCGCCTTGACATTGATGGATTTCAAATAATCATCAGCTCTGGGTTTTGCGATCCTGGAAAACAGGTTATACCAACGACAACACAACAGAACCACACACCGATGATCCTCAAAACTGGAGATATACTGCAACTGAACAATGTCTGTTATGTTAGCATACATTTCAGTTGTCTCTTTGTCATACGTATCCGTGCTCATGATGGCACTGTTTTGTGTCTTCCTGCCTTCGTCTCGTGCAAGGGTGTTGTAGCGTACATCTCCAACAACGCAAGATTCATAATGTCTTACCCAAGTATTAGGACCCATTGCTAGTGAGTAAAGGGCATCATCAACTGCCTGCCCATCCTCCCGCATCTTCTTAACCTATGGTTAGAAAATAGACAAGCTGATCATCTTATGTACTCAATATATTAAAAAAACTGACAGTGCACTTCAAAAGCTTACAAGGTTCTTGAACCATTTCGCAAATCCTGCCATAACCAATTTTTCAATGTTTCTTGGATTTTGTGACAGTAACTCCTCTTTGTAGATGTTGCACAACATAGTGATCGCGTCAAACATCTAAATATATAAGAATGCTCTGCAAGTCTAGTAGATTACGATGTATAAGCTATAGTACTGCACTTACTTGATATAAGGTAGTATCTCAGGACAGTTATTCAACACATACCAAACCATTTTGTCCAAATCTTTAGGTTTGTCCTCTTGTAGACTCTTCCCTGTAACTCGAACATAATAATCGAAAACATTGAGCACGAGATTGTCTTCACCCACCTCTTTGCTAAGCTGATCAACTGTTTCAATGTATTTTGAGCAGAATGTCAACGCTTCTGTAGCAATGTAGGCCTCTGCAATGGAACCCTCGGGTCTAGCTCTATTCCTAACATAGCCCTTGAAAGTGCCTAGCCACCTTTCAATAGGGTACATCCAGCCATATTGTACTGGACCTCTAAGTAGTGCCTCATCAGGTAGATGAATAGCCAAATGCACCATCACATCAAAGAAGGCTGAAGGATATATCTTCTCAAGGTCGCATAGGATAGTTGGTATCTTGTCTCTAAGACGCTCCAAAGCATATACCCTGATATTTCTACTGCAGAGTTCCCTGAAGAATTGTCCCAACTCTGCAACTGCTCTGTATAAGTCAGGGCGGCCCAATCCTCTAAGGATAACAGGTAAAACCCTTTGAAGTAGGACGTGGCAGTCATGAGTTTTCAACCCTTGCACCTTGTTTCCATCTGCACTGACTCTCCTTTCAGGGTTGGAAGCAAATCCATGTGGGAATCTCACACGTGACAGGACCTCACAGAATTCTTTTCTTTTTACCTTGTCCAAGACGTACACAGCTGGTGCCATATCCCGTGGCTTACCTTCATCTTGCACCTGCAAATCCTGTCTGATACCCAGGTGTGTCAAGTCAATCCTAGATTTTAAGGTATCCTTTGTCTTGCCTTCAATGTTAAGAAGTGTGCCGATAATGCTGTCACATATATTTTTCTTGATCTGCATCACATCAAGATTATGCCGCAGATCCAAATCTTTCCAATACTCCAAGTCCCACAAAGTGGACCTGCAGGTAAACAATAATCTCTCTTCTACCCTACCACGCTTCCTTTTCCCGCTACCATTACCAGGATGGTTTCCTGGTGTAATATGCCTGACCTTCTCTAATTTCACTTGCAACTCATCGGCGGTGAGCCTCTTTGGCGCATCACGGTTTTCATGCTTTGCATTGAACACATGCCTTTGGTATTTTCTAGGATGCGGCTTGTCCTTGGCAAGGAAACGGCGGTCTCCAATGTAACAGATCTTGCTAAGTATTGCGTATGATAGAGGATTCCTGTCACACCGAACACATGGATTGTAACCATGTGTCGTTCGCCCTGACATAGTGCCCAAAGCTGGATAATCATGGATGCACCAAATTATAACAGCACGCAGAAAGAAATCAGCTGGTGGGCTGCTATATAAGTCTCGAGTGAGAACACCCTTCCATAGCTGTTGAAGTTCCTCCACAAGAGGCTCCATGAACAATTAAAAATCCTTTCCAGGACCTTTTGGACCTGGGATGAGCAAGGCCATCATGTAGTTTGATTCTTTGGTGTAGACATTTGGAGGCATGTTGTAAGGGATAACAAGCACTGGCCACATGCTATATGTGGCGCTCTGGTGGCCAAATGGGTTAAATCCATCTGAAGCTAAGCCAAGTCTAATGTTTCTCGGGTCAGCACCAAAATCTTTGTGTTTATCATTGAAGCTTTTCCACTTACTACCATGAGATGGATGGCTCATTACATTCTGATCTCTGTACTCCTGGTTCCTAGAATGCCACAGTACATCCTCTCTTGTTCCAGCATCATGAAACATCCTCTGCAATCTTGGTGTAATTGGAAAATGTCTCAGAACATTATGAGGAATCCTCTTCACATCATCGCCATCTTTCCATCTTGATGATTTGCATTTCGGTCATTCACTTAAGTTGGCATAATCCTTCCGGAACAGAACACAATTATTCTTACAAACATGGATCATATCATATCCAATTCCAACTGCACAAAGGAAATTCTTCAATTTACTGTAGGTGTGTGGCATCTCAGACACATCTGGGAAAGATTTGCAGAAAGCAGCCAACATCGCATCGAATGGTTTTTTTGTCATCCGCTTAGATGTCTTCACCTGAAGAAAGGTGACCATAGCTAAGAATACTGACAGCTTATTTCCTGGGGTGACAGCTACGTTGCATTGTTCCAACATGCGGGCCCACCGTTTTCTTCTGCAGGTGAAAGTTCACGGAATGCATGAGCATTTCGTAGCATTGTTTCAATATTGGTCAAACTCACTAGCTCCGCCACCACCACCACCTCCTCCTCTTCCACCTGAGCATCAGGCAGATCAAGATGGTGATCTGTTGCTTT
Organism: Triticum timopheevii; assembly: GCA_963921465.1. Taxonomy (NCBI): domain Eukaryota; kingdom Viridiplantae; phylum Streptophyta; class Magnoliopsida; order Poales; family Poaceae; genus Triticum; species Triticum timopheevii. The sequence continues at coordinate 516,754,172 of OY997270.1, forward strand.
CACGTAGTCAATAACATTGACGTTCACAGCTTCACCACGATGAACCCACCTAGTATATGTGACCGACATCCCATACAAGTGTAGATGATTTTGCACAGTTTACTGGGGTCTTGTAACTGAATTCATACAACTGCTACACGGGCAGAGCACATCTGATTTCAGACCACCGTACTCAGCTCTGATAAAGTTCATGAAGTTTTCAACCCCCTTGACATATGCAGCGAAGAATCTTTGAGCAGAAGTTATCCAAGTCCTGTCCATCTGTTAGACACACAAATTAGTTCTTCTACTAGATATTACAGGAAAAACATATAAGCTTTTTTATGAAGTCCAGAAAAAAATACCTAGGTCGATGTCTAAAGCTATGGCAAGATATTTGGACGAGCAGATCTAAGTAACGAAATATATGTAAAGCTAATTCAGCAAACAGATTTGAGTGCTAAATTATGGCAGGCTGTTTCAGCAGTCAATGAGGCCGAGCAGACAGCCATCAAACTATCGAAGGCCATCATAGCAACAAAGATCGAGTATAAAACGGTGTAGAGCTATTTCACCTAACAGATTGGCTACTAGACCATGGCAATCTACGTCACAATAAATATATGGTAGGATATTTTAGCAACTAATCGGCCTTGGCATGCCATCTCAGTTAAGCAGATTGAGTGCAGAACAGGCAAGGAAGCTTCTTAAGCAGAGCATATTGACAGTAAACTACTTCGGCAAACAATGATATTAACAGTGTCTATCAGCTAACATTCAACGCTACACCGACATGAACGAGCCTCAGTCTAGAATGCGCGTACCATGGGAGAAGCTGACCACCATGCATCTCCACATGAACATCGCCATCGGTGGCGGTGCTGACCGCCGTGCGCCTCCATAAGAACGTAGCTAGAGGTGGCGGCGCGGCTAGAGGACGGCAGTCTATGAGAGCGTACTGTGGGAGCGAGAGGATCGCCATGCGTCCCCTCGATGAACCGCGGCGCCGACGTATCGGTGCGGCGGGGGGGGGGGATTTGGTCGAGTGAATGGAGTGGAGGGGGACGGGGGGGGGGAGGGGGGGGGGGTTTGGGGAATATTATTGACTAGTTGGCCGAAGGGCGGTTGAATCGGATTTGGGGGGAATTTTTGTGTGTGGGGGGGGGGAGGATTTTCGCGCGGTGGGCGGGGGGAGTTTGGCGCATGGTTAGTTTCTCCAAGTGCAGTCCCACGTGTCAGTGAAGAGGCAAGTCGAAGCGCGTTCCGTTTGCATGAGCCGTGTGCAGGACCAAACATGTGTGGGGTGCAATGCGACCGCGACAGGAGTGCTGTGAGTGTACCACCTTTTTTCCTTTTAAACTAGGTGCTTCGCCCCCTCAAAAAAAAATTGTTGCTTCGCACGGTCCATCGATACTACTACTAGTAATCTGGTAATCCCGACTAAAACGGTGCAGCCGGGTCTTTTCCCGCGCGATATGCTGGGAGGTTGGCTTAGTTGGGTTTTTTAAGGACGAATAATGCTACACCTACATAATCCCAGTTACGTAATTAACGTAATGTGAAATGTGTGAGCTGTTGATTGTAGATTGGGGGGAGGGAAGGGCCCACCACCATGAAAATCAGGGGAGGAGAGAGAGGCAATTTATGTTAACCCTTTCGTAGGTTCCCGTAGATGTAGAAAGATGTGAAATGCGTGAATGTGTAGTGGACGTACTATTGGAGTGCCTAAGATAATTTGTGTATGTATAGACCTATGTGTTTATTTTACTTCACATGTTAGATTTGTCTCAGTTCAATAAAAAGCAGAGTTGGTGATGATGGTGTGCCTGTCATCCTGCAATATAGGCCGTCCGATCTATATCTAACGGATAGGAAGGAAACTATGACAATTTACCCGCACTCCTCTCCACATTTGCAGATAAGGCTTTCCCTTGTTCATCCTTTTCTCCAAAAAGATCTTGATCTTCCGTGCAACGCACGGGCATCTTGCTAGTACTCCTACAATATGTATATTATTGTGAAAGTTCATATACACCGGCCGAGATTAATGCAAACACGGCAGATTTTCATTACATTTCGAACTTTTATAGGACAGAAAAATAAAAGAAACCCGACCCTAAACCTATTCTACGGCGGTGATCGACGTCCTCCATCTGCAATCTCTATGTATGAAGGCGGGGTTCAAGACCCATGAAGTGAAGGTGCGGTCTCCGGCGAGGAAGAGTAGAACACGAGATACGGACCGGCCAGTTGGCACACCATGCCCTACTCATCCTCGAAGGAGTCCCCGACCTCGGCAGTGCCGGACGTTGGACGGCAGAAAGTAGGACACGTGGCTGACGGTGCTCCCGTCATCGGCCGCCAGCGTGGCCACCGCTTGTGTGGTTGCGTCCGCATCCGGCTACGCCGCTATTGCGTCGCGAGAGGCAACTTGAGCGAGGGCGGCGACCTAGAGCTTCATCCCCGAAGACAAGCTCTCCCATAGAGCGTTCGCACTTGCGGTCATGGCGGATGTGGTGCCAGGTAGGAGGACGATGCGCTATGGTGTGGAGGTTAGCTGGGCGTTGCCGCTTTAAGTAGCGCATTCCGATGAGGCCAAGCGTCCGGGTGCGTCATTAAGTCGCCGGAGTTGGTTCCTCGGGCACTGAGCCTCTTAAAGACGACATACAAACGTACGACATGAATGTGGGCAGCTAGCGCCGGCTGGGAACGCACCGCGCGATGGCGCGAGGGATGAGGGTTTTGGTGTGCCAGGGTAGTCAGCTGCGGTCGTGGCAACGTTGGAGATGCCCTTTGCTCACATGCGATCCCCGCATGTCATTGAAAAAGCAAGACGGCCCGGCATGGTCGCAGGTCCAGAGGATGCAGTTGGCCGCGCTACACCACTCCGCGGACGCGTAGCGGCACCCCGTGCATCCTCGACGAGCCAGTTGTTGGGGTGTGTTTGGATTGTGGCCAAAGTGCAACTTATTTTTTTGGCATGCCAATGAACTCTAGCCAACTCTAGTTCATTTTTCTTGCCAATGTCGGCCAAATCATGGGCAACCAATACCTCAACCAAAATTTTGGTCATGACCCAAAGATTGGTCTTTGTTTGGATGGTTGCCATTGCTTTGGCATGCCAATGAACTCTAGCCAACTCTAGTTCATTTTTCTTGCCAATGTTAGCCAAATCATGGGCAACCAATACATCAACCAAATTTTTGGCTACCCAATGCTTTGATGGGGCAACCTTGGGCACAAACCAAACATACCGTTGGTCGTGCCACAACACTAATGCCACCCTCGGCACACTGAAACCGACCGTGTCTAGCGACAATATGAGCGTGTCGCTCACCGCGGTCGTCGTGTCCAGAGGCGGTGCTGGAGTTGCGCCCCGTTGTTGGCCCCAACGACCCACATGAACGGTTGGCGGTGGTGAGGAGGTCGTGGGCCAGCTCCTCCATTGGACTAGTCTGTGCTACGTCGTCCCGACGGGTGTGCCCCACATGTCGGTTTCCCTGTTTTCCCGGCCATATTCGAGCATCAGTGCTCCGCGTTGCGCATTAGGCCTTTCACTATGTAGGCCAAGCGAGACAACTTATTGTTTATTTGAGTCATTCAAGTATAATCATGTGGCGTTTGCCTATTTCTCATTCCTCTCCAACCCTCTTCTCCATCGATCATGTCGCCCTCCAGTCGAGTCCATCCTCCCGCATGCCTCATTTGAACATTCCGCCGAGTATCATTCGCATGTACCCACCCTAGTCCTCTTTCAATAGATCTCCGGACCCCGAGATGAAATCGAGAGGGAACGAGTGGGGGCACGTGATACCTAAGGCAGATTCAAAATTTTGAACCGGTGATCATAGCATCCGCAAATCATATATAAAGGGTATTCAATGTTCGTTTCGTTTTTTAACGTACAATATACTCCCTCCTATCCTTTCTAGTTTACATATAAGTTTTATGTGTAGTCAAAGTATCTCTACTTTGATCAAAAAGGTATCAACATTCAACAACGCCCAATCAATATTGTTAGATTCGTACGTACTCCTGGATTTGTACTCGAGATGGTTTCCAATTTGACTATTGACAAGATTAATAGTACATGAGATGTATAATGTGAAAATTATATCATTGGAAATTCCTTTCACATACGAATTTGACTGTATGCTTTGTGTAAGTTGCATGTCATATATTATTACTCTAACATTTGGTCAAAGTTAGCCTCGAAAAACACATTAGACCTTGTATGCTTTGTGTAAGTTGCACGTCATATATTATTACTCTAACATTTGTGTAAGTTGCATGTCATATATTATTACTCTAACATTTGGTCAAAGTAGTATAGTGGAAGTGGATCCTCTGACATAGGTATCCCTGCCTTACCCTCCCTTTCGGTCACTTACTGGCGGACCCCATGCTTGCTAGGCCCCGCATGTCAGTTACTCAATGGGTTCGACCATGTTAGGGGATCCTCATCCGTAGTATACTCCCTCTATTTTTATTTACTCCGCATAAAACGGAGGGAGTGGTGGTATAATAAATGACGTGGGTGGGGGAGTGGGAGGGACGTCGGTTTGCTCTCAACTGTGGTCCCACAAGCGAGAGAAAACGCAAGACGAAGCGCGTTCCATTTGGTGAGTGACGTGGAGGGTCCAGCATGCCGGGCTGCAACGCGAACGCGACAAGAGCGATATACAGTCAAAACCGATTGACCGGTCGTCACCCGAACCACTATTCACACCAGAACCTTCGCTGCTCGGCCTACGCCAGCCACTGCCCTAAAACCACACCAAATCTCCAGCCCAGTCCTCCACCTTTCGATCCCCTAGCCCGCATCAAGCGTCCCCTAGTTCGCCAAAAAGCCATGGTGCGCCCCAAGATCACTTACTACAAGATGCTGACGTCGGAGCGCCGCGCAGAAATCGCGGCGGTGGTCGGCGCCACACACCTCCGTTCCCAAGCTCGCTTTGCGGCGGGCCAATCCCCGAGTTCTCTCGAGCCAAGCTATGAGGAGGAGGAAGCCAATCCAATGTTCATGGCGGAGGTCGCGGTGCAGAAGGCCCCCGATGGGTATGAGACGATGGACGTCGACTTCGTGCCGGCGTCCGAGTCCCCCATGGTGCAGGCGGACCAGCGGTTCAACATGGTGATACTAAAGGAGGACCGGGAGGCAGAGGCTCAACTCGACGCGGAGCACGCGCATGCCACTACCAACGAGGCTCTCCTGCAGGCGGAACCGGATGTTGTGGATGTGAACCGGGCGGCGAAGGCTCAACTTGAGGCGGAGCGCGCGGATGCTGCTGCCATCAAGGCCCTCCTGCAGGCGGAACCAGACGTCCTGGACATGAACAGACGGCAGAGGCTTGACTCGACGCAGAGCGCGTGGATGCCGCTCTCATCGACGCCCTCTTGCAGGCGGAACCGGATGTCCTGGACTTGAACCGGGCGGCAGAGGCTCGACTCGACGCGGAGAGCGCGGATGCCGCTGCCATCGAGGCCCTCCTGCAGGCGGAACCGTACGTCCTCGACTTTAACCGGGCTATGCTCTCGTCCGTGTAGAGCGCCCGCACGCTCCGCTTGAACGAGTAGCTGGAGGCCGAGGACAACCACGGTGCGGAGACACACATCGGCAGCGACGGCTGGTTCGCGCCGGCAGCCAAAGATGACGAGGCCGCCTCTTTCCGCGAGCAGTGATAGTTTTTCTTTATGTTGTTGTTTTTATGGATCTTTTGCTGTGTAAAAACATATATTTGTTACGCAAGTCGCCTGCCTTGGGTCAGTCTACCATTTTAGACGGTTGGATGAATATCCTACGTCTCCTAACCCTTCTTTCCTTCTTTCTCACCTATTCTTCTTCCCCAACAAACCACCGCACGGGCCGTACGGATACTCCCCAACATGCGGTTGGATAAACATACTCTATGAACGAAAATTATGTGTCAGCGATAGGATGGCCGAGTTTGGTTTGTTCACATGCGACAGCACGTGTCAGTGAGGGTGCGTTCCCTTGGTTGGGTTTGCGGCGTGCAGGAGCGACTGTGTGAGGGTGCGGTGTGACCGCAGCGTGCAGGAGCGACCGTGTGAGGGTGCGGTGCGACCGTGACAGCCGTGCGCTAGTGTACCTCATTCTCATTTAGGCAAGCTTGGCAAAAATGTGTGGCGAAGTTTGGCAATGCAAGGCATAGACCCAAACAGGATAAGTACATACGTACTAGGAGTACTAGTGTTAAAAAAGAAAGGCGGAGTTTTCCTTCGCGGGATTTAATCAATATAAATCCTCGTTTCAAGTGTCAATTAATGCGTATTTTTTTCTCCAAAGACCAAAGAGCTAACCATCTCACTCCTCATCGCTTGATTAATGCAGCGCCATGCAAACCAACCTTCTCACTTCCGCATGCATGCAGGGGATATTAATGTCCTTGGTTGCTAACCCCATCAAATTTGCCTTGATTAGTGTTAGTGGCCCTTTGCAAATTGTAATTTTGATATACTGGCCTTGTGTACAAAAAACTGGAGATAGTAACTATATTTGACTTCCTTCCCCATTGTGGTGACGTCGACAATATTATTTTTTGTGTGGTATGGCGAAGTGCGTTCGATGGAGAACACCATTGAGGGAGACCACGGTAAGTCGTTTGCAAGTGCCGCCTGCAAGCCGAGACAACCGCCTTATTTGCATCCAGGAAGTCCTGTACTAGTACTACTAGGAGTACTAGTGCGGTGAGATGGTTTCTCGAAGAAGACGATGGAGAAGCGGAGTCATCGAAGAGTGAAATGATGGTTGCTTCGTCCGTGCTTTTGTGATTTGACGCCTCACTACTTTGTGATTTGTGATAGAAGGGACATGGGAGTAGACTATGTGCTCTATACTAGATTACATGCGTCCAAGCATGGGATAAAGAGGAGAGACGTTGCATTTTTCTATTCCTTCAATCAATCAATCAGGGAGCTTCGGTTCCATCTTTTTGGCTTTGGCAACACTGTCCACAATGGTTCTCACGATGCAAAAAGCTATTTTCACATTTGGCTACACATTGTGGATGCCCTTAACCGTACCACTTGGTTTTGCTCCTGTGTGCTATCTATACAAATCTCAATTATATTGATCTAAAAACATATAGAATCAAGATTAGTAAAAAGGAGGTGATTTTGCCGCACGGATGGCAGGGGAGGTTTCTTATTTGAGCAATGCTACATTCATGTAATGGTTTACATAAATTTATGAACTGATGTGATGTGGGACTATTTGATTGGATTAAAGGAGAGGATTAGGCCCACCCCACCTAAAAATCAGGGGGGCATATATAGATTAGATGGAAAGTATACGTAGCAGCTACGTAGCCCTTTGTAAGTCTAGGATTAGGCTTCTTATTTTCGGAGGATGTTGTCCTGACGGTTTGCTAACATGCGGTCCCACGTGTCAGTGCTGTACCAAGCCGATCCGCGTCCCACATGAGGCAGAACAATGGCAGAAGCAACATGTGGTTAAGTTGAAGAAGATGAGGGAGAAGCGGATTCAGCAACGAGTGAAATGATGGTTGCTTCGTCCCTCCAACTTCTTTTTTTAGCATTATTACTTAGTCCCTCCAACTTAACTGCAGGAAAGGTGCAGCTTTGTGATTTAACGCCTCATTGCTCATTACTACGCCGGCGCCATGACTGGGGTGCTTCACCCCGGCTGCTCTGCACTATATTTTGGTATGGCACGTGGACCCGGTAGCTCTATGTCCCACATGTCAGCGAAAAGGACTAGAAGATTTATGAAAGCAAGCGCTCGACTCTTACGACGGAGGAGTAGACGACACGACGGGCCAGTGAACTATCACTTGTACTGTATAGTACTATAGTTTTGCTGTTTCGCACGATCCATTGATACAAACCCGATTAAACAGGAAAGGGCAGGATTTTTCCCGCGCGATAGATGATACTGGCCATACATTTCAAAGGCAATTTTAATGTATGCAAACTGAATAATTATAAGTAACAATATGATATCTAGTAAAACTAAAAACACATATGATTTATTGTGTTAGAGTGTAGTAGTAGTGCTGTATTGCATAGTTGTTAGATGTAACATGAGAGAACGTGTAGAGATGTAGTTTTGGAGGGCCTACAGAGAGAAAAGCGTAATACGGTCACCGAACTTCAGAATAAGCTGATTACGATCACTATATACGTTTTGCGGTGATTATACGGTCACTTGCTCACAGTTTAGCATCGGATTGCACTCTGTTGACCGGCCAAATAGTCTGCGTGGCGCCATGTTGACTAGTTAAATTGACCATGTTCCTTGTGGGTCCCACCTGTCAGTTCGCATAGGGAAAAGGTCAGATAAACACAAATTTACGCAGGCGCGACAAGGCTCCAACCCATGCGTGGGAATCACCTGGTTGTTTATGTGTCTGTCAGGGCCTGATGTGTGCGCATGCACGTGTAGGTTGAGCACTTGAGCGTGAGAGTGTGTGTTGGTCGTGTGGTGTACTGGTGTGTGCATGCATGCGTGTGTGTGTGCGTGTGAGTGTTGCGTGCGTGCGTGGCTGCGTGTGTACTTGTGAGTGTTGCGTGCGTGCGTGGGTGCATGTATTTGTGTGAGTGTTGCGTGGATGCAGTTTGTGTGCATGCGTGCGTGTGTGTATAATCACCACACCAGCTCATGTGTGTTAAAACAGACGGCTCAGCATACCAATACAAGGCCACCTTGTCCGTTGTGCCCGCGGTCATGACTTCGAACCACCGTCCAAATATTGTTTTTGGCGTTTGTTTTCATTCTTACTAGCAAGATGCCCGTGCATTGCATGTAACATCAAGATGCATTTGTATGACCTGTTTATCTTGTGAGAGAAAAGGATGAATGAGGGAAGGCCTTATTTGCAAATGTGGAGAGGTGTGTGGGTACCTTTTTGCAAAATTGCCATAGTTTCTTTCCTATCCGTCAGACATAAATCGGACGACCTATATTGCAGGATGGCAGGCACACCATCATCACCAACTCTATTTTTTATAAGAGTGTATTTTATGTATTTTTATAAGAGTGTAGATGTAGAGTAGATACAAGTCGACAAGTGGGCACGATGGTAGTGAGATAATGTGATGCAACACTAGAGGTGCCATGTGGAGCGTTTAACTGGTCAACTAGTCATGTCATGAGCAAATACAGAGTTGTACGGTGAGCCCGTGACTGTATAATAACCACTAAACGTAAATGGTGACCGTAATGAGTGGATTCTGAAGTCCAATGTATGTATCGTGCTTTCGCTTCAAATACAATGATCGTCATTGCATATATCACGAGAGAAAGATGAAACGTGCGTGAATTTTCTGGGGGGCTTACTTTTAGAGGACCTGGAGATAGTTTTGTGTGCATACATGCAAGGGGTGTATAGGGGGGTATGCGATGGAGAGAGAGAGATGCTCTTCATTTCTCTTTATTATGACTAACTTTGTATATAGTATAAAAATATACAAATTCACAGTTTGGAATAAATATCATTGTGGGCACCACGCAATGGAAATTTGCGTTCGTACTCCTCCATATAACTTTGTAATGTTGTATATATGTAGAAACTCTAAAATAATATTTTGGCCACACTTTATTCAAAAGGAATGTTGTATGCAAAATAAACGTGAAGAGAGGGCTTTTTAGATCAATGGGGTACGTGATGTAACATGTGTGAATGTGTAGTTGATGCATTTGGCGGGGCCTAGAGAAGTATTTGTGTGTATTACATATTTGAGAGAGGCATGGATAGAGGGGCCCGGGGGGGGGGGGGGGGCGTGGGAGAGATAGAACGAGAAATGAGAGTGGTCTAGAGAGAGAGACGAATATGACATCACGATAAGAGATTCCATTCCCTTGAGTGTGTATATGCAAGGGGGGAGGAAATAGAGGCACCAGGAGAAATTTTCTGTGTGTGTGGTGTTTGTGTTGGTATGTGTGGGTGTGAGAAGATAATGAGACGTGGGGGCAGAGGGTGTGTCACCGCGTGAGGTCCGGTGGGTCGAGGTGAGGCCCTTCGTTCGGTTCCGTCCTGTGCCACATTGGTCGGCCCGTGACGCATTTAGGAAGACCCATGATTGACTAGTTGTACAAGACAAAGATAGCAGAATTGTGAAGGACTATGTGTCCACTAACAAAGCCGCCTATGATTTGTAACCCTGGGTTCACGGACTAAGGTAACCCCTTTATCTCTGATATTACTATTCATCCAACCTAACTTTAAGGGGCATCTTACATAATGCTCTGCTAGAATCATACTCTTCAATTAGGAAGAGAGGTGTGAGACAATGTGTGAGATACAGGCATAAAGATAATGTGCGTACATGAGACACGTAGGCAGGTCCATGTATATAGAAAGGGTCGATGAGGATTGTGTGTGTGTATGTTTGCGAGAGGACGAGTGCTTGTGATAAAGGTTAGTGAAAATAGTTGTAAATGGTTACGATAGGGAGGGAGGGTTATATCTAGAGCATGTGTGCGAGAAAGACACCTCGGGAGAGAGTGTGTGAGCATGTGTGAGAGACCACCGATGGAGAGTGAAACTACACGTAAAAGAGTGCTCTACACATTGATTAAAGATATAAATTGTATCCAAATATTAGGATGGGATCATGATATTTGCAATTCGCGTAAGGAGCAGGCATTGATCCATCAGATATCTAGATTCTATCGAATTTGAGAATGTCTATGTTATTATTCGACACAATTGATCCACATAGTTAGTATTTTGAACTCCAGACAATGCATCACTTTAGCAATCGAATATAAACGTGAGTATAGTTCATGTTGTGTGTGTAAAGCACATTATACATACGAAAGTTACACAGTGGACATTATAAATAGATACCTATGAAATAACATACATTTGAATTCAACTTAAGGTGGTTTAAAAAAATTGAATTCAACATGAAGTCCATTCAATTATTTGAATTTGATATCATGGCATTTGTAAACCATACCTAAATTATGGGGGCACCAATGTTTGCTCTGATTTTGTACATAATAGCATATGTAGTCGTGTACAAAATAGATTCAAATTTAGCTCCTCCATTCCAAAATAATCATAGTTATAGGATTTTCAAGTGTCAAAATTTCAAAAAGAAGCGGATAATTTAATGAGGTTTTCAAACATACAAGGTCAAATATAACGTTGCCTATTTAGGTCAATCCACATAGTTCAAGAGTACTCTAAACATGAATGCCGGTGTTTCAAAATTTTGAACGAAGCGCCAAAAGAGCCTCTACTCGCTCGAAACCGCGTGAGACCAATGTTTGGTAGTACAAGGAAATTACTTTTCTAATAACTCCGACCTGTGAAACCTACCAGCCCGACATCCAAAGGTCTAAGCCGGGGTAGGTTTGTAGGTTCATCTAAACGCCATGCAACCGCCTCCGAAAAATATTCATACACAATGGCCGCCTAAGCACACATGCGCGCAGCCGAAATCGCTCCCCCCCACTATTTGGGACACCTGGTATTACCATCCTACCCCCGACCCGCAGTAGGTCCGAAATTTAAGAGGGGGGCAAAGTTTGTACTTTCCCCAAATTTCAAACAAGCGCATCCCATCTTCTGTTCAAAAAAGCCAAAAACAAGCGCGTCCTAGACCGAAACATGACCCCCCCCCACCCGTCCGATTCCCCATTCATACACCGTGGGCGCCAAAACTACCTCTCCACCAGCCGCGAAACCCCGTCGTCCTCCATCCGCCACCCTATCCCACCCATCAATCGCCGCCCTCCTCCATCACGCTGGAGCTGATACCCCGACGTCGTCATCCACCGCAACCTCAACTGCAACACCCTCCACGACTAGTAGTTGAAGCCGACGCCAAGCCATCCGTACCCGAGACAGTTCAACCCAGCCGTCCTGCGCCTCACCACCGTCGCTCCAACTTCGCCACCCTCCACCGCACCGAAGATGTTCTTGCTATGCCGTCCTTCGCCACCTCGGATCTGCTTCCCCTCCGCCGACATACGACCCCGGCAACACAGTCAACAATTTGGCCATGGGTTCGTCCAAGCCTGCACCCTCCAGAACATCGATTTCCCCGATAAAAAGAAGAAGATCGGCGCGACATGTGGAGGTGACCACACTAGCAACCGAAAAAGGTACTCCTCTTCCCTTATTCGTGCAAATCTTACGTCTCTGCTTGCATGGTATTCATCCCAAGAAGACACTAGTTGACCGCTTCTTCTTGATACTATATGTTCCTAGTAACTCATGATGCACAAGGTTTATCCTCATATACTATTTTACCTTAGCTAGAGGTCCGCCGCCCCCCTGAATTTCAATTTCTGGCCAGTTGATTCCCAATTAACGGAAGCATTCCCCGGCATAATAGGCGCTAGTACGCCTATTACGCCGGGGAAGCAATGCCTTGGTGTTTATCTTAGGGGCGTGTGTGTCCTAGAGCTATTGGCGCCTGATCTGGAGGTCAACCCGGATTAAAGGGATGGCCTGGGGGTGCTGCCAAGCACGGCGGTGGTGTGAGGTCGATGGGAGGGCGGGGCGGCAGAGGTAGGGGTCTGTGCCAGTGGTTGCTGGCGGTTCGAGAAAGATCGTCAACAGTGACTGGCGGGAGGTAGACGAAGGCCATCTGCCCGTTCCTTATAGAGCGGACGGTTCATTAAAAAATCGACTGACCTATTTATTTTCAGTCGACTGTTATCTTAGATATGACCACATGTGGTGGTGTGCTGGAGGAGTACCTGCATTTCCTGTGCTCATATAGTACAAAATCGTACGAAGTAGAATCTAATTTTGTTTGCCATGCAATGTTGTAGAGCTATCATATGTCTCCTGTCATTTATTTTTCAGCCACCTGCTATCTGCTACTTTTATAGTGCACTAGTTCTGCACAAACTTCACCCATACTCTCACTATTGTGTTTTTATGCAAGGATATTTCAGATTCTGTCTTGAGAGAAGCAGAAAAGAAAAGAGAGAAGTCACTCCAGCTTCGTATGCGGGTAGGCAAGACACGTTACAACACTATAAAGGGTGCAGTGTCAGCAGATGGAGACGGTAAACATAGCTCTGGAGTTGATGACCTCGTTCGCAATGAACCACCATCCCAGGTGCTTTCTTTAACTTCGCGGTGTCATATGTGGTTGCATGTTCCATATGGTGTCTAGCTTGTATTCTAAAGGCCGAAGTCGGTAAGATAAGGAAAGATATTTTTTTACATGAACCACCATCCCGTGAGCACCAGAAGACAAATAGCTAGTCAGGGCACTGGCCGAGCCAGTGACAAGCCCAGGAAAGATAGGCATCACCTGGAAGCCAACTAAAAAGCTGCGATGGTGGTGAAGCAGCCCGCCTCCCACCAGGCTCTCAGGTCCTAGATGATCATGCTCACCACTCAAACCGGATGTCTAGCTTGTATTGCTTCCAATTTGGTTAAATTGCATCTGCTTAGCTTACACATTATACCTTTGAATATGACATGCCTTTCTGTTTTTGGTACATACTAGTACATCTGTGTATTAACCATGTTCTTACATCAAACTAATGTTCTTGTGTATCCCTCATCAATCACTTATGACGAGGCAGGCAGGCAAGGGGACTACTACCCATTTAAAGAATGCAGCGTCAGCCTCCCGACATGATTCTCAAGAAACAGAAATGCTAGATGAAGATAGTGAACATAGCTCTGTAGTTGATTACAACATTTCCCCTACACTAGCATCGCAGGTGCTTGCTCTAACTTGGCAGCATGATATGTGGTTGCATGTTGCATATGGTGTCTAGATTGTAATTCTTCCAATCTGGTTAAACTGCATGTGCTAGTCTGCTTAGCTTCTACATTATACCTGTTAATGTGACATGCCTTCCTGTATTTAGTACATAGTACATCTGTCTATTAAGCATGTCCTTACATAAAACTATTGTTTTTTTGTATCCCGCATCAATCAATATGATGAGACACCTTTAGTATATGCAATGCGATATTAGTTGCATCTTTCATATGATTTATAGCATGCGCTACTTCTAATTTGTTGAAATTCCATTTATGATGGGACGCTTTTAACTTGGCAGAGTCATATTGGTTGCATCTTTCATGTGGTGTCTAGCTTGCATTGCTTCTTATTTGCTGGAATGGTTTCTGCTTAGTTTACACAAACAGTTGTGAACATGCCATGCTGTCCTGTTTTTCGTACATAAAACATCCTGGTATCATGTGTTTGCCTTACATCAAAGTAGTGATTGTCAGTATCATGCATGAATGAGTTCTGAAGAGAGAATTTTATTGCTTTTTCTTGTCGGTTTTACTCGACAATTCAAAATCAATAAAGCGGAAGGAAGTTAGCAAGGCAGCAGATAAAGGTCCTCCTTCCAAACGGAGGGCCTTTACAGTTTCTACTCCTCCACACCCCCAAGATGATTTCCAGGACAACACATGCATAGACACTCAACAAAGCTGTGTTTATGATGAGCACGTCTCCCCTAGTGCAGCATCACCGGTGCTCCCTGTAACTTGACACTGTTATATGTGGTTGCATGTTATGTGTGATGTCTAGCTTGTATTGCTTCTAATTTTGTTGAATTCCATCTGCTTACTTTACACATTATACTTGAATAAGACACATGTTCCTGTTTCTAGAACATACAATATCTGTCTATCACACCATGTTCTTACATCAAATTACTACTGTTGTGTAACCTGCAACAATCACTTATCATAAGACACGTTTGACTTCGGAGTGTGATATAGGTTACATCTCACATTCTTTTCTAGCTTGTACTACTAATTTGTTGAAATGGCACTTATGATGAGACAGTTTTAACTTGGTAGAGTGATATTCGTTGCATCTTTCATATGGTGTCTAGCTTTCATTGCTTCTAATTTGTTGAAATGCCTTCTCCTTAGTTTACACATCATAAGTTGTGAATATGCAATGCTGTGAATATGCAATGGCACTAATGATGAGAGACCTCTAACATGGTAGTGTGATGTTGTTTGCATCTTGCATATGATTTATTCTTGTACTGCTTCACATTTGTTTAAACGCCATTTATGATGAGACACTGTTAACTTGGCAGAGCGATATTTGTAGCATCTTTCATATGGTGTCTACCTTCCATTGCATTGCTTCTAATTTGGTGAAATGTCTTCTTCTTAGTTTACACATCATAGTTCTGGTTATCTCTTCCGTCCTGTTTTTCATACATATTACATCCTCCTATCATGTGGTTGTCTAACATCAAAGTTTAGTTCGTCTGCATCATGCATTAATTTGTTCTGGAGAACTAAATTGTTATTCGTTTTTCTTATCGGCTTGACTTAACATGGCACAGAGAAAGAGGAAGAAATTCATAATGGCAGGGAATGAGAAGCGGATGAATCCTGCAGACTCTGCTGGTACTGATGGTGCAATAGAAGGTCAAAGTCTAGCGAAAAATTCTACAAACATGGCATCCCATGCTACACGAGTTGCAAAAAAAGCCAAACAGAAACAAATAGCTGCCACCAAACAAGCAGAGACAGCCCTAGTTCTTGCAACACCTACCACAGTACTACTAGCTACACGACTTACTCCTGCGTCAACTGAGCTAGCAACACGTTCCCAAGCTCCCTTGCCACCTGACACTACTTCCCAAGCACTCTTGACACAAGACGAGTTGGCAATATTAGATGAACCTTGTGAGCTTCAACAACAAGAAGGTAGTTGCTGGAGTCAAATTACAGTTGCATGCTTCTTTATATGTAGTCTCACAGTTTGATGTACACTAACACTTCCTATGTTCGTTGTTGGACTAGCACCTAGGCACAAGAGGAAACAAACATCAGGGATAATGCTCTATAGGTTAACTAAATCTAGAGGAGGAAGAATGGAGATCCGTTTTGAGGCAGGTTTAAAAAGGCCACGTGATGCTACAGAGTCAGCCAAGTTAGTATCAGAGGCAGCGGTTGCCGTTAGGTGTCATGTACGTATCCTCCCAACATGGATTCAGTATAGGAATGACAAAGACGAAACCCAGTTCAACACCTTCCTCGACCATTTATCTGTAAGTATGGTTATGTATGGAAACTAGTAATGTCGTCTTGCCCTGTCCCATACTTTCTAGGTTGCTTATAATGAGACTCCCATAATTTTCAACAGATGAGGTTCAAGTTGGATAGCCAAGATGATGCAACCAGACAAGCTTGCACCCATGTTTTCAAGTCTGCTCTGCGACAGTATTGGTATAACTTGAGGAAAACTCACTTTGAAGGCAAGGCTAACAGTGAACTTTCCCAAACATCTCCAGTGGAAAATATATCAGATGAAGACTAGAGGGGCCTTGTTAAACATTGGTCTGATCCGAAGTATCAGGTACATTATATATATGTGATCAGATCACATGTTAAAGTCATATTTACGCATGTGCCACACAAATCTATCTTCTTGTAGGTGAACTGTTCAAAGAACAAGGCCAACCGTATGAAAGTGAAATTCCAACAGACGACAGGATCTCATAGCTATATTGCACACTACGAGGCTCTTGTAATTAGCTGCTGTTTCACTCTTTTCGCTGTACCATATTATCAGATCTATATTGACTTGTTCGAAATGCAGAGAAAAGCCCGCAAAGACCAAAAAGTACCTGAACCAAATGCTGTGGAAATCTTCAAGGACAGTCACACCAGCAAGAAGAAGGGCATGACTACACCAGTCAAAGCCGCTGTTGTAAGTCCTTAATCCTCATGCCTTTTAACTACTACTTACTCTGACTTGTGCCTTGAACTGCAAGGTTTGCAGCCAATGTCTATTATTGAAAGTGCTAGTTATCGACTAGAGGGGGGGGGTGAAATAGACGATTTTTAGGAAAGTCTTCAAAACATGGAATTTTCGAAGACAAACAATAGGAATGACCTAATTGATATGCAGCGGAAGATAAACTACAACAAGCAAACCATAGTCAAGTATGCAATAATGTGAAAGTACAAATACTAATAGCAGCTTGGTAGTAAGGATCAGGATGGAAGATAGTATGAAGCCAACAAACGATAGTAGTCAAGCAATGAAGTCAAACAGGTACGACAAATAGGCAATGACTTCACGAAGACAAACTCAAAGTAAAGGGAGGGAGAGGATAGAACCAGTCACTTGTTGAAGGCACATGATTTGTTGGACCAGTTCCAGTTGCTGTGACAACTGTACGTCTGGTTAGGGAGGCTGAGATTCAACTCAGAAGACCACGTATTCACCTTATTCCCCTTGAGCTAAGGACACACAGTCCTCGCCCAATCACTCTCGTAAGTCTTCATGGTAGACTTCCGAACCTTCACAGACTTCGTTCACCGGCGATCCACAATGACTCTTGGATGCTCAGAATGTGATGCCTAACCGGCTGGAGGATACACAGTCCTCAAGTGTAATAAGTCTTCAGGTCACTCAGACAGAAAGACTTCAGTGATGCCTAACACTCTTTGGCTCTGGGTGTTTGGGCTTTGTCCTCGCAAGGATTTCTCTCTCTCTCAAAGGCTTCGAGGTGGGTTGCTCTCAAACAATAAAAGCCATGAACTAACTCTGAGCAGCCACCAATTTATGGTGTAAGGGGTGGGCTATTTATAGCCACAAGGCAACCTGACCTGATATGTCTGAAATGACCCTGGGTCACTAAGGAACTGACACGTGTTCCAACGGTTAGATTTCAAACACACACGATAACTTTACTTAGGCTACAAGTAAAGCTGACTCATCCAGCTCTGGATAAGATTTGCTCTCATTGTCTTCGCTCAAAGACATAGGATTTGGGTTGAGCATCACTTCAGTCATTCTGACTTTTTCACTTGGACCCCACTTAACAGTACGGTGGTTCCTATGACTCAACAAAGAAGAAAAGGAAACAACGAAACAACACAGTCTTCGCACTCCATAGTCTTCACTCAATGTCTTCTCATGTCATAGTCTTCAATATGAATATCTTCACATACCACCATTGTCGTCAATGTCTTCATACATTTTTGGGGGGGTCATCTCCGGTAGGTAAACCGAATCAATGAGGGACACTACCTGTGTTATCCTGCAATTCTCACAAACGCATTAGTCCCTCAACCAACTTTGTTGTCAATACTCAAAAACCAACTAGGGGTGGCACTAGATGCACTTACAATCTCCCCCTTTTTGGTGATTGATGACAAACTGGTTGAAGTTTTTAACGGGAATAAAGTATGTGAATTGTAAAGGATAGGGTATTGTCTTCATAAGTGGCAAAGGCTCCCCCTGAAGATGTGCATATAAGTAATTTGCTTTTGGAATGCAAATGCACATGGCAGGTTGTACTTGTGGAGATCCTCTTCAACTTATGAAGATAATTCATCATGCATGAAATGATATAACTAGGAGAGTGACATGCATAATGAAAAATGGACGTCTGCAGAATGATCTAAGTGCGGAAGTTATCATCGCACATGGAAAAGCAAATAAGTAGCAGACGAACATCGAGTTTAAGTGTTACAACTCAAAGAACGAAATGTATCAAAAGCAAGAGTTGTAATCACTAGGCAAAATATAAAGCAACCGCCCATATGAACCCGCTTGAAGACTATCAAACTCATATGCTTCTCCCCCTTTTGTCAGTAATGACCAAAAAGGTTTGAAGACATAGAGCATCTACTCGTCCTCATGAAGAGTAGGTGAAGCAGCTGGGTTGTCGTTGTTGTTTGGCGGCGCAGACGAACTTGGTGCAGTGTCGATACATGCAGAAGTAGGGGCGGTGAAGTAGCAAAGTCTTCATCATCGATCACTTTGGCATTCACAGTTGCCATGGAGGAAGAATAGTCAGAGTCTTCAAGGGATGGAGTTCGACGTAGGACAGCATTCCATGGAGGAGTGGAGTCAAACTTGAATCTTTCAGTGAAGCCATCATCTTGAAGATCTGCTTCAGCACTGAGCAGTGTCAAAACTCTTCCATGATCACCGACAGGTCTCGTGAGTGACAAAGGCATTCTTGGTGGCAAGATTTCGAATGCGGTTGACGTCCACCAATAGGCTTTGCATCTGTCGCTTGAGCCAGAAGTGATGCTTGTCTTGTTTCTGATGCAGTACCACAAGAAGTTCTCGGTCATTTAGGACGCGAGAGCGCTTCTTAGGCCTTTGGGCAATTGTGCTCTCAGTAGCTTTCAGTTTGCGCACGATGAGGCAGGCGAGTGTTCCTAGCCATTTGATAGACACAAGTTACTGCTTGGACTCCTTCCATGGGCTGAGTGAAGCTTTGGTGTTCAGCATTTTGAAGACAAAGAGGCTTCTTGGCAGGCTCAGGGTATATGGCTTCAACTGACATATCAACCTCTGTTAGAAAGATCAGATGATTGCGAGCAGAGGGCTGATAGTTGATAGCAGAGTGTAGCTTGATGAGGCGCATGACCCATGGAGCATAGAATTTCAGGCCAAAAAGGTCAGATCCAGACGCAGCCAGTTGCCGGATGAAGAATTCTTGTGTATTGAAGCTGATGCCATTGAGGATGTAAAGACCAATGTCTTCATGGCTCCTTCAAGTTTTGCAGCTGATGAATGCCCTTTGATAGGCCATAGAGTCCGCCTGATGATGTGATATATTGTGCGAGGCAGATACTCAAGGTCATCAACAAAGAACTCCTTTGGGTATTCAGCGTCACATGGCAGAGGCTTCATCATGCTCAACATCTGGCTCATGTTGGGCTCTGGCTTATGGAAGATGCTCTCTAGTGCATTGCGGTGGAGTTGACAATCAGGTTTGAACAGCTCTCCGGGAGTGGGTAGGCCTGTAAGCTCAATGATGTCAAGAGCTTTGGCTTCATGATGAACATTTCCTATCATCCACTCGAGAACCCATGTCTTTGTATCCCTGTTGTAGCCGCGAATGTGGAGGGTAGCATAGAATTGAAGCAAAAGTTCCTCATTCCAATGTTCTTTGTCTGTCACAAAGCTGAGCAGACCTGCATCATGAAAGCAATCAAGTGCTTCTTCTAAGCATGGCAGTCCAGCAATGGCTTCAGTGTCGAGGCACATATGAGGGAAAATGCGCCCTTGATCATACAGAACGCAGGAGTAATAGCTTTGTTGTTGATAGCTCCAGAAACGATCAAATGATATTCTTGGCCTTGAGTAGGGGTTCTTTGCGCTGTCAAAGAAGGTGTTGTGGCTTTTGAAGCCATTTGCATTGAAGGACCCTGTAGAGGTGGCAGTACCTGGGAACCTTGGCAGTCTTGGCTTTGGTTTCTGGACCTGAGGCCTATGCTCAATATGATAATCAAACTGAGGACCAGAGACATTAGGCGGAGGGACCAGAACGGGCCATTTGACAGTGATTAGCTGGCCATGGTTGTATGCTTGCTCAATTGTATGGGGCCTTGGTGGCGGAACAGGAGCAGTGGCAACAACAGAGGCTTCAGGCTGCACAACAGAAGCTTCAGGAGCAGCTACAACATTGGCTTCTGGCATATTGGTTGGTGCAGGCTCCACACTTGCTTCAGCCATGACTACGTCATTGGCTTCATTTGTGTTGGTGGTGGCAGCCTCAAGATTTCCAACCTCCACTTGATGAGCTGGAGGGTCTGGCACTGGCACGTTTACTTCAGGAACAACTTCTTCAGTAATGGGGGGGGGGGTAGGGACACGTTCTTCTTCTTGTTCGTCATCGGCTGATGCAGCCGGATTGTCTTCAGCAGCTTTGGCTTCAGACACGGAGACATTCACAGTCGGAGTGGCTTCTGGAAACACTTGACGTGCAACAGATTGGTGGTGCACTTCTCCTTCTGGAACGCTCGAAAGAGGGACTTGAGGCCTTGGTTCTTTGCGAAGTCTGTGTAATACGGGTGACACCTTTGGAGATGGAGTTGGCTGGGCCTCATCCTCTTTTTCTTGCACGGGTGGTGTGACTTGTTGTTGTTGGGGAGTACTCAGGGAGTCTTGTTGTTGTGGGTGATCAGCCCATGATGCATCCTGAGCAATTGGCGTCAGAGGATGACCAATGCTGATGAGTTTGCTGTTCGTGAGAACAGGCGATGATACCAAGTTGTGTTCGATCTGAGGATGAACTACATCATCTTCAACATTGTCATGGTGACCAATGTCTTCAGCAGTGATGGGATCAACTACTGGAATGTCTTTAGCTTCATAAGCCTCTGTGGAAGCAGGCTCATGAACAATCATCCGTCATTCTTGGTGTTCAGATGCAGGGCGAACCATTGAGATAGGTTCAACAACTAAGGGCTCTGTGGGAGCAGCCCGATTCTTCTTGGTTTTGCGCTTCTTCTTGGAGGGAGCAACATCAAAGGCTTCTGTATTTTTCCTTTTTCTGGCTTCAGCCTCGGCAGCCCTCGTCTTCTTCAGTTCTGAAGCGGTTGACTTGACCTTTGGCTTCGAGCCAATCATGCTGCTTTGGAAGACTATGCGAGGTTCATCCTGCCTTGAAGGTGCAGATTGGACAGTTGATAGCTTCTTCTTCCTTGCAGCCATTCTGGGGTCAATGCTAGGACGACCAAGAGCCTTGCGCTTCTCAGCCTCATTGTAGGCTAGCACACACTTGTCACCAGACTCTTCATGCGCTCACGAGAGCCTCTAGCTTCTTCGCGCTTCTTGTGAAAGGCTTCTTTGAGCTCATGCAGCATGATCTTGAAGTTTTTGACATCTTGCACGCTGAGCTTGGCCACATGCTTCTTGAATGGAGCTTTCTCATAGTCGATCTTGTGCTTCAGTTCAACGATGCGCTGAGCAAGAGCTAGCTCAGAAGCAATGGCGCCATTGAAGGTGACGCTGAGGCCAATGGGAAGTCGCAGATCATCAAAGCTGAGATTTGGGGTGTCAAACCACTCATCAATGAAGTTATGGATGATTGCCACATCAAAGAGAGGCAAATCATTGAAGATCTCTGCTTCTTCCTTGCTCCTGATTAGTTGCTCAAGAGCATCATCTACAAGATCTTCATCGCTGGACAGATCAAATTTGCTCTTCTCGCAGAATGGCAGCAAGAGTCAATGTCTGATTAGTATTCTTGACGATTTTCTTTTTCTTCTCCGTCTTCTTGGAGATGCGTGATATGTCTTCAGACTGCACACTGTCTTCAGGAGGTGCAGTGACCAGTGGCTTCGCACGTGAAGCTTTTGGAGGAGCATCTGATCATGAAGCCTTAGTCTTCTTTAGCTTCTGCAGCTTTGGAGGAGGAGCTGGGGCTTCACTAGTGTCAGCATCATTATTAGAATGATCCACTTTGGCACCTTGGACCAAGATGTAAGTGATGAGGCCATCAAGGTTGGAAAAGGGGCCGATGACATTGGGTTCTGCATCACGTGAGCCGTCAGCACGGGGAGCAGGGGGACTAGGGTTGAAGTCTAATCCCAATGACTTCTTGTTTTCCTTGGCCGATGCCTTTGCATGCTGGAAGTTGCGCTTGAAGAGATTATCGTCACGACACAAGAGCAATGATGATGGGTCGGCATTTTCAGGCTGAGGTCCACGGACCATACAAGGATAGAAACCCTGTGCAATAGCTTCAGCTCTGTTCTTGGGTGGAAGGCCTCGATAGAGAATATCACCCCAAGGACTTTTGATAGCATTCTTCTCAACGTATTCCTGGGTCATGAACTTGTATTTGAACCATTGTTCAGCCCAATATCGTCGAATCCATTGGATTCGTGTCTTGCGCTGATTATAATCCTCTTCAGGATCTGTCTTGTAAAGGTCTGCGAGGTCATCAGGCAAATCTTTTGATGTTCCCCTTGACACTGTCTGCCACCCTTCCTTACTGATTTCTCTGCAGCCATGTACTTCAAACTGAACGGCTTTAACACGTTCAAAGGCTTCAAAGGCTTTCTTTTGCTGGACAAACAGGAACTGGCTTCGAGAGAGTTAATGTGTTGCTGTAAGAATTCTGCAAACGAATGTAGACTATGAGAACCAAGGGATTCTCCCATGGACATGTACCTGTGACAGCATTAGAGATGCGAGGGAAGGGGAAGAGGTCATATGCATTCTCAAAAGATTTTGAAGATAAATCAGTTTGAAGACATTGACCTCATGATGCGAAGACATTCACTTATACGTTAAGAGTTGGTTCCAGATTTGTACGAATCCGTGAATAAGTACAAGTGAGGAATCTAACTAGATATGAAGCTTAAGTGAATATACTAGGCAATATGAGATGCAGACAGAATAGATCTAACATTGTATAGGGAGAAACCAATTTTGGTAAATAGGATGAATCACTGAGGATCAAAAAGATGGTAAAAATAGAGTTGTATTTACCACACGAAGAATTGCTAGATGGGATGAATAGCAGACCGAGCAGTTCAATCCACTGTGCCCTAACTTGGCGACGGAGGACACCTACGGCAGCGGTGGAGAGGACGATGTCCGTGGCCGGCGTGAGGACGGTGTCGTAGAAGTCGCGGCAGCTAAGCGCTTCGTCACCGGCGTCGTCAGGAGCTAGCGGTGGCGCTAGGGTTTTGACGAGGTGGTGAGGTGGAAGAAGGTTTTCATTACCGCAGGGGACATGTATTTATAAGCAAGTGTGCGACATAGCGCAATTACACAGGTGCCCCTGGCGGTTCACATCTGAGGGGCACGTGGCAAGCATGCAACATACTCAGAGTTGTCCCACGTTCCCACGCCCGCCAGGTTTGTCGGATGGTTGTTCCGGCTTCTCCGGATTTCAAACAATAAGGATGAATCATTTAAAACAGACTTAATGTTTGTCTCTGTGTCTTCTGCTGACAAGGATGCAGAGAAGACATTCGACAGTTTGAATAGAATGCATATGATTTGGACAGATAGAGTTTGAGATAGAAAGCATAGAGAGATTAGGGTCTGATCACATTCACTTAGTTCAAAAGATTCAACAAGGAAGACATATCTATAAGTGAATGCTGTAGAGGACAGAACACTAGTATATATATATCAGAAAGCAATCAAATCAACATAGTGAAGTAAATCATGAAGATACGTTGAAATTTGAAGACAAACCAAATGCGAAGACATTGCAAAAATAACGCCATGAGTGAAACACTTCAAACCGAGAAATTTGGTAGTGGCGTTACCCACCGTATAGGAAGTATTAGACCCAAACACGGCGCACAATTATCGTGGCGCTCCAAAGTCAAGTTCCATGTTAATGTATTCACACGCAGAATGTAAGTCTTCATTGATTGAAGATATACTTTACTTCGTGTGTTGCACATCTAAGTCATCAACATGCATGAGTGTTAGGATGTGTGCCTGATCACAGGACATTTGAGGATTCCAAGATATTTAGCTCACACCGTAACTTGCAAAACCTTTTCTCATCCAAGGGCTTTGTGAAGATATCTGCCAGTTGCTCTTCAGTGTTGACGTGAATGATGTCAATATCTTTCTTCATGACATGATCTCTGAGAAAGTGATGACGAATTTCAATGTGCTTTGTCTTCGAGTGCTAGACTGGATTGTTGGCAATCTTGATGGCGCTTTCGTTGTCGCAGAAGAGAGGTACTTGTTTCAGATTGATGCCATAGTCCTTGAGAGTTTGCTTCATCCATAGAAGCTGAGCGCAGCAAGATCCAACAGCAATGTATTCAGATTCAGCAGTTGAGAGTGATACACAGTTTTGCTTCTTTGAAGACCAACAGACAAGTGATCATCCCAGAAAGTGACATGTGCCTGATGTAGACTTGCGATCCACCTTGTCACTAGCATAATCAGCATCTGAGAATCCAACCAGATCATATTTTGAGCCCTTCGGATACCATAATCCGAGTGTTGGGGTGTAAGCCAAATATCGAAGAATCGCTTCACAGCTAAGTGATGCGATTCCTTTGGTGCCGCTTGGAGTCGAGCACACATGCAAACACTAAGCATAATATCTGGCCTAGATGCACATAGGTAAAGTAAGGAACCAATCATGGAGCGGTATACCTTTTGATCGAACTCTTTACCATTGTCGTCGGGACCCAGATGGTGTTTGGCTGGCATTGGCGTCGTGTAACCTTTGCAATCTTGCATTCCAAACTTCTTCAGACAATCTTTGAGGTGTTTTTCTTGAGATATGAAGATGCCATTCCTTTGCTGACGAATTTGAAGACCAAGGAAGAACTTCAGCTCACCCATCATGGACATCTGATATTGCTCTTGCATCATATATCCAAACTCATCACTATACTTCTGGTTGGTGCAGCCGAAGATAATGTCATCCACATATATTTGGCACACAAACAGTTCACCATCATATGTCTTCGTGAAGAGTGTGGGATCGAGGGATCCAGGTTTGAAGCCTTTGCTCTTCAGGAAGTCTTTGATCGTATCATACCAAGCGCGAGGAGCTTGTTTGAGGCCATACAGTGCTTTGTTTAGCTTGTACACCATATCAGGATGTTTTGGATCTTCAAAGCCAGGTGGTTGAGCAATGTACACTTCTTCTTCAATCTTGCCGTTGAGGAATGCACTCTTCACATCCATTTGATATAGTAAGATGTTGTGGTGATTAGCATAGGACAGCAGTATGCGAATAGCTTCAAGCCTAGCCACAGGAGCAAATGTTTCATCGAAGTCAATTCCTTCAACTTGAGTATATCCTTGAGCCACAAGACGTGCTTTGTTTCTGATGACTTGACCATGCTCATCTTGCTTGTTTCGATATATCCATTTTGTGCCAATAATGTTATGCTTGCGAGGGTCAGGACGCTTGACTAGTTCCCAAACATTGTTCAGCTTGAACTGTTGAAGTTCTTCTTGCATAGCTTGAATCCATTCAGGTTCCATAAAGGCTTCAGCAACTTTCTTGGGTTCTGATATTGACACAAATGAAAAGTGCCCACAGAAATTTGCTAACTGTGTTGCTCTTGAGCGAGTAAGTGGACCAGGTGCATTGATGCTATCAATTATCTTCTCAATTTGTACTTCATTTGCAACACGAGGATGAACTGGACGAAGACCTTGCTCTTGCTGATCATTGTCATCATTGGGAGGATTGTCTTCGGTCTGAGCATTGTCTTCAGGTTGGTTTGGTGCAGAAATGATAAGTTCCTCTTCAGGCTGTGCTTCAGAAGGCATGATTTCACCAGTTCCCATCAGCTTGATAGATTCGCTGGGCGGAGCTTCATCTAGTGTACTTGGCAGGAGCTCTCTTTGTGAACCATTGGTTTCATCAAATCGCACGTCCACAGTTTCAACGATTTTGTAGAGATAGAGGTTGAAGACTTTGTAAGAGTGCGAGTCCTTTCCATAACCGAGCATGAAGCCTTCGTGAGCTTTAGGTGCAAATTTTGACTTGTGATGGGGATCCTTGATCCAGCACCTAGCACCAAATACTCTGAAGTAGCTGACATTTGGCTTCTTGCCAGTAAGGAGCTCATAGGATGTTTTGTTCAGAACGTTATGGATGTAAACACGGTTGATGATGTGACATGCTGTATCAATAGCTTCAGGCCAGAACTTTCTTGGTGTCTTGTACTCGTCAAGCATTGTTCGAGCCATCTCAATGAGGGTTCTGTTCTTGCGCTCTACAATGCCATTTTGCTGAGGTGTGTATGGAGCAGAAAACTCATGAGTGATTCCCATTGTATCCAGATAAAGATCAAGCCCGGTGTTCTTGAACTCAGTATCATTGTCACTTCTGATATGCTTGATCTTGACGCCATAATTGTTTATGGCTCGATTGGTGAAGCGTCTGAAGACATCTTGCACTTCAGTCTTGTAGAGAATTATGTGCACCCATGTATATCTTGAGTAGTCATCAACAATGAGGAAGCCATAGAGACAAGCTGTTGCTGTGAGGGTAGAGTAGTGAGTAGGGCCAAATAAGTCCATGTGTAACATCTTGAAGGGTTGAGATGTCGTCATGATTGTCTTCGAGGGGTGCTTTTCCCTAGTCATCTTTCCAGCTTCGCATGCACCACACAAATGATCCTTCTTGAACTTGACACCCTCGATGCCTATGACATGCTTCTTCTTGACGAGTGTGTGTAAGTTCCTCATGCCAGCATGCCCCAGCCTCCGATGCTAGAGCCAGCATTCTGAAGCTTTTGCAAGAAGACATACGACAAGTTGTGGACCTGCTGAGAAATCTACCATGTATAGATCATCTTTCTGATACCCTTCAAAGACTAGAGACTTGTCAGATTCCATTAGTACAAGGCAACGATATTTTCCGAATAGCACAATCATATTCAAGTCACAAAGCATTGAGACAGACAGTAAGTTGAACCCAAGGGATTCAACAAGCATCACTTTATCCATGTGTTGATCCTTTGAGATTGCAACTCTACCTAGACCCAATACCTTGCTTTTACCAGTGTCAGCAAATGTGATGTGACTCTTGTCTGATGGACGTAAGGTTGAGTCCATGAGAAGACTTCGATCACCAGTCATATGATTAGTGCATCCGCTGTCCATAATCCATTCTGAAGCATGAGGTGTCATACCCTATAGTGCAGTTAGGAGGATAGGCTTCACAAAGAGTGTTGTGAAGCATAAGCATTTGACGCACACCAGGATTATCACAACTTAGATCAAGGTTAGGACTCATAGTATGACTGGTAAGCGATTCAGATGTGAAATACATAGTAAGACCATTTTATCATGCGTCCCTTAATGTGTTTTAGGTCCCCAGCAATAATATCGGATGCCTTTGATTGCAGGCTGGAGACCTTATTCTGCAAAAGAAAGTTAATTCTTCTTCACCACCCACATCTTCAGGGGTGGCTTAGAAGCAATGAGTGTAAGTGCAGCATCTGAGAACTTCGGCTTTGGAGCCCTAGCAAATAGCTTTGCAGGAGATGAATGATACTCATATGAATAAGCAGAAAAGTTCTTAGTTCTATGAACATAGCGGTTTGAAGACAACGCTCATATTCATAAGTTTGAGTACGATTTCCCTGCAAAACATTGGCGTTAGGGTGACTCAGGTGAGTCCTGTATCTGTATGAAGCCTTTGGACCATATGACACCTTAGGTCTGGGGATTGTCTTCTTCCCTGGTGGTGTCATGATCACATTCACTAGAAGATTCTCAAGACATCTTTTGGGAACCCAGATCTTCTTCATACGTGGTCCATTCCTATAGTTAGTACCAATATACCTGGCAAACACTTCACCATTCTGATTCTTGAATAGCTTATAGTTTGCATCAAGGGATTCATCAATGATAATAGGATTAGCATAGGTAAAGCCAGATAAGGTGGATGGATCCACTGAAGGTCCCTTTGTAGCAACCCATGTGGTTTTGGGATACTGCTCAGGCTTCCAGTAGGAACCATCAACATTCATTTTCCTCTCGAACCCAACACCCTCTTTCCTAGGGTTTCGGTTTAGAATCTGCTTTTTGAGGACATCGCAAAGTGTCTGATGTCCTTTCAGACTTTTATACATCCCTGTTTCAAGCAATGTCTTCAACCTAGCATTTTCATCAGCAATAGTAGTGGTATCCTCCGTAGAGGGGTTAGTTTCCACATCAGTAGTTGAAGACAATGCAACAGTAGCAGCAGTGGAACATTCAGCAACAGAGGTAGCGTTATCACGCTCAATGCATTTTAGACAAGGTGGTTCAAATCCATCCTGAGCGGAACTGATCTGTTGAGTGCGAAGTGACTCATTCTCCTTTTGAAGATCTTCATGAGCCGCTTTCAATTTCTCAAGCTCTTGCTTCCTTTGAAGATAATCATAGGAGAGCTTTTCATAAGTGGTTGAGAGCATCTCATGAAGAATTTCAAGTTCTTGGTACTTAGCATGAAGATTTTTTATGTCTTCAACTAAGGACTGTGAACGTGTCATTTCCGCATCCAACAGGTCATCGCTTTTGTCTAACAGTTTTTGAGTATGTTCCATAGCCTTTTGTTGTTCAGTTGCAATTTTAGCAAGTGTTTTGTAGCTGGGTTTGGATTCACAATCAGAGTCATCTTCACTTGATGTTTGAAAGTAAGCATCACGTGATTTTACCTTGGCACCACGTGCCATGAAGCAGTAGGTAGGAGCAGGATCGTCCTTGTCATCAGCCTCAGCGTTGGTGTGGAAGTCATTGTCATTAGTGTTGAAGATGGACTTGGCAACATAGGCTGTGGCTAGAGCCAGACTTGCAACGCCAGGGTCGGACTCCTCTTTAGATTCCACCTCCGCCTCCTTAGAAGCAGACTCCTCCTCTGAATCCATTTCCTTGCCAACAAAAGCATGAGCCTTGCCAGATGAGCTCTTCTTATGAGATGAAGACCTTGATGAGGACTTGGAAGAAGACTTTGAAGATTTCTTCTTATTCTTGTCATCAGAATCATATTCCTTGCTCTTCTTCTTCTTCTTCTTCTCATTGTCCCACTGTGGACACTCAGAGATATAGTGTCCAGGTTTCTTGCACTTGTGACATGTTCTCTTCTTGTTGTCATGAGTGGAAGCTTCATCATTTCTTGAGCTAGATCGTGAAGACTTTTTGAAGCCCTTCTTCTTGGTGAACTTCTGGAACTTCTTCACAAGCATACCAAGTTCCTTTCTAATGTCTTCAGGATCATCAGAACCACAGTCAGATTCTTCTTCAGATGAGGAAACAACTTTTCCTTCAAAGCGCGAGTTCAGCCATAGTTGGGACCATAGATATCTCTTTTCTCAGAAAGCTGGAACTCATGTGTGTTGAGCCTCTCAAGTATATCAGACGGATCGAGTGTCTTGAAGTCAGGGCGTTCTTGTATCATGAGGGCAAGGGTGTCAAAGGAGCTGTCAAGTGATCTCAGTAGTGTCTTGACGATTTCATGCTTGGTAATCTCAGTGGCGCCAAGAGCCTGAAGCTCATTTGTGATGTCGGTGAGGTGATCAAACGTGAGCTGGACATTTTCATTGTCATTTCTCTTGAATCGGTTGAAGAGGTTGTGAAGAACACTGATCCTTTGATCTCTCTGAGTTGAGACGCCTTCGTTAACCTTGGATAGCTAGTCCCAGACTAGCTTTGACGTTTCTAGAGCACTCACACGGCCATACTGTCCTTTGGTAAGATGACCACAGATGATGTTCTTTGCAGTAGAGTCTAGTTGAATGAACTTCTTGACATCAGTAGGGGTGACACCTTCACTAGTTTTGGGAACGCCGTTCTTGACGACATACCAGAGGTCGACATCAATGGCTTCAAGATGCATGCGCATCTTATTCTTCTAGTAGGGATATTCAGTTCCATCGAACACGGGGCAAGCAGCGGAGACTTTGATTATCCCTGCAGTCGACATAGCTGAACTCCAGGTGGTTAAACCGAATCACACAGAACAAGGGAGTACCTTGCTCTGATACCAATTGAAAGTGCTAGTTATCGACTAGAGGGGGGGGGGGTGAATAGGTGATTTTTAGGAAAGTCTTCAAAACATGGAAGTTTCAAAGACAAACAATAGGAATGACCTAATTGATATGCAGTGGAAGATAAATCACAACAAGCAAACCATAGTCAAGTATGCAATAATGTGAAAGTACAAAGACTAATAGTAGCTTGGTAGTAAGGATCAGGATGGAAGATAGTATGAAGCCAATAAACGATAGTAGTCAAGCAATGAAGTCAAATAGGTATGACAAATAGGCAATGACTTCACAAAGACAAACTCAAAGTAAAGGGAGGGAGAGGATAGAACCAGTCACTTGTTGAAGAAACAGGATTTGTTGGACCAGTTCCAGTTGCTGTGACAACTATACGTCTGGTTAGGGAGGCTGAGATTCAACTCAAAAGACCGCGTCTTCACCTTATTACCCTTGAGCTAAGGACACATAGTCCTCGCCCAATCACTCTGGTAAGTCTTCAAGGTAGACTTCCGAACCTTCACAGACTTTGTTCACCGGCGATCCACAATGACTCTTGGATGCTCAGAACGCGACGCCTAACCGGCTGGAGGATACACAGTCCTCAAGTGTAATAAGTCTTCAGGACACTCAGATAGAAAGACTTTAGTGATGCCTAACACTCTTTGGCTCTGGGTGTTTGGGCTTTGTCCTCGCAAGGATTTCTCTCTCTCTCTCAAAGGCTTCGAGGTGGGTTGCTCTCAAACGACAAAAGCCGTGAACTAACTCTGAGCAGCCACCAATTTATGGTGTAGGGGGTGGGCTATTTATAGCCACAAGGCAACCCGACCTGATATGTCCGAAATGACCCTGGGTCACTAAGGAACGGACACGTGTTCCAACGGTCAGATTTCAAACACACACGGCAACTTTACTTGGGCTACAAGTAAAGCTGACTCATCCAGCTCTGGACAAGATTTGCTCTCATTGTCTTCGCTCGAAGACATAGGATTTGGGTTGAGCATCACTTCAGTCATTCTGACTTTGTTCACTTGGACCCCACTTAACAGTACAGTGGATCCTATGACTCAACAAAGAAGAAAATGAAACAACGAAACAACACAGTCTTCGCGCTCCATAGTCTTCACTCAATGTCTTCTCATGTCATAGTCTTCAATATGAATATCTTCACATACCACCATTGTCGTCAATGTCTTCATACATTTTTAGGGGTCATCTCCGGTAGGTAAACCGAATCAATGAGGGAGACTACCTGCTTTATCCTGCAATTCTCACAAACGCATTAGTCCCTCAACCAACTTTGTCATCAATACTCCAAAACCAACTAGGGGTGGCACTAGATGCACTTACAATTACTCTTTTCAATGTTATACACAATTGTCTTAGCGTATCATTGCACCTTACAAGGTTTAAAATAGAGGAGTGATGTTCCTTTGATCTTGACCCGTAATCTAGTTCCGTGCTGGACTTGCCTACACAACGTTAAAATTGCTTGTTTGTCTGTTCTCAGTTGTTTTGTGATATGAATGATGTCATACTATGCTTACCGTATTATAAACTTCGTCTCTTTATCCTTAACCCTGAATACAATGTGAAGAAATATACAATACATTAGCGATGGTACATGGTCATATGTTTGGAACCTAGTTATATTATGTACTTTGCATTAAAATACAACTAATATTTTACATGAGTTCACCAGAATAAGTTCCGTATATAGACCAAAGCTATTTTGTTTGGTTTTGCTGCCTCCTTAATATCTTCTGTTGTGGTACTACTAACGTAAAACCTCAACTTTTCAGCGAGCTATGGAAAAAATGGTGGAACCGCCACCTTCTGAAGGTGGTGAGGTGAAAGTGCGTTATATCGACTAGAGGGGGGGTGAATAGGCGATTTTTATGAATTCTTCACTGAGGAATTTGCCGGTGAGGAAATTCCTTAGCGAAGAACTACTAGCAGCGGAATAAGTACTCAGAAGTAAGCATAATGGGATACAGACATAGTCATCATGATGAAATGAAGACAAGCACAGAGTACAGAAAGCGTAAGCACAGGATATCACAAGATGAGGACACACAGACTGAAGAAATTGAACTGAGGAAATTGGGAAAGTCTTAAGTCAAAGTCTTCAAACATAGTTATGAACAATCACTCAACACAGTAATGAGGAAATGAAAGAGTTGAGGAAATAGAATCAGTAAGGTTGGTGAAGACAATGATTTGTTCGACCAGTTCCAACTGCTGTCTCAGTTGTACGTCTGGTTAGAGCGGCTGAGTATTTAAACTCGAGGACATGCAGTCCCGGACACCCAGTCGCTGAGCACGCAGCTCAGGACACCAAGTCCTCACCGTATTCTCCTTGAACTAAGATCACACAGATCTCGTCCAATCACTCATGGTAAATCTTCAGGCGACTTCCAAACCTTCACAGACTCGGTCACTCGGCGATCCACAATTCCTCTTGGATGCTCTAGACCATGACGCCTAACCGTCTGGAAGAAGCACAGTCTTCAAAGGTAACAAGCTTCGGATACACGCAGGATCAATCTCTTCAGTGATGCTCAATCACTTTGGGGTTTGTAGGTGTTTGGGTTTCGGATTTTCCTCACTTGATGATTTTTGCTCAAAGTCCATGGAGGATGGGTTGCTCTCAAATGACAAGTGTCAGTTTCTCTCGGAGCAGCCAACCAGCTAGTGGTTGTAGGGGGCGGCTATTTATAGCCTAGGGAGCAACCCGACATGATAAGACATAAATGCCCTTGTCTGATATGACTGTTAGGTGGATAAGATATTTTGGGACAGCTGGCGCGCAGCACAGCAACGGTCAGAAATTTGACTCTCAAATTCCTCAGGGCTATCATGTTCCTCACTATGTAGGCAATCTGCACTGGCGAATTCCTAACTCCTCAGTCAGAACAAATTCCTCAGCGACCAGAAGAACTTCGTCTCTGTCACTGAAGAAATTGACTGAACTTTATGAGATTTCCAAAGGCTTCACTCGAAGGGTTTGGTAGGTGTAGGATTTTGAGTTGAGCATCACATGGAAATATTTCCTTAGTATTTCCTCGACCCCCTTTAACAGTACGGTGTTTCCTATGACTCAAGACAGAGAAAAACAAAACTATGAAAACGACAGTCTTCAAGCTTCATATTCCTTGCATGAATATCGAGTCTTCACGGATGCACCAATATCTTCACTTTCAAAGTCTTCATGAAAGTCTTCAGAAATACCAAAATCTTCAGTCGAAGATATTCATTTGTAGGGGTCGACTTTCCCTGTAAATATCAAACTCCTCATAGACTTATAGACCTGTGTACACTCATAAACGCATTAGTCCCTTAACATATAAGTCTTCAATACACCAAAATCACTAAGGGGCACTAGATGCACTTACAATCTCCCCCTTTTTGGTGATTGATGACAATATAGGTTAAGTTTTCAACGGGGATAAACATATGAAGTGTAAGTACTGATATTGAGGAATTTGATTGCAAGATATAGAAGAACTCCCCCTGAAGATGTGCATAGTGAGGAATTTGCTTTTGAAGCAATGCACACTTGAAGAGTTGAATCAAGGAGATCTCCTCCTATATCTTGTAATTCATACACGCATTTGACATATAATATGAAGAATTTGAAATGCATGATGAAATATGGTGCCTGATGAAATTCAGCATGCGTGCAATAATATTAATGAGGAACAAGCATGCAGAATAACATATCGAGAGTATCAAAGCACAGTGCATCAACAGTATCAGGGCACCATCGGGTTTAAGATTACGACTCGATCCAATAAAGTTTCAGAAGAACGAGAGTTGTAACTTAACAAAAAACGCCCATATAATAGACCCTTTTGAAGACTAACTCAAATTTCTCCCCCTTTGTCATCGAATGACCAAAAGGATCGAAACTGAGGACTAACGCCCCTGAAGAATATCAAGTTGATGGAGGAGCGCCAGCGTTGTTGGGGTCGGTTGTTGTAGTAGGGCCTGCCGCAGTGTCGTCCAAGTCTTCATTTTCATCAGTCTCGCGTGATGAAGAATAAGAGCTGGCCATCAAGGAAGGAACTTTGACCTTCTTGAAGTTCTTCGGTGGAGGTGCAGACCAGTCAAATTCTTCCTTGAGACCCATATTCTTCAGATCTGCAGCACTGTAGACATGAGAGAGAACAGCCAGGTTCGGTTGAAGGTTTCATGGAGGTAGTATTGGTTTTTCTTCACTGCATTGTGTGTTGAGGTCATGTTGTGAAGAATTGAACCAAACTGATGCTTGACCCATTTATGATTGCGATCAACTTTCTGATGAAGACTGAGGAGTAACTCACGATCAGTCATCACCCTGGGAGCTGTGGCTTGAGGATTTTGCTTGGCGGCAGAGTCATGTGTGGCTGAGTCGTCATTGGTGGAGTAGGATGCATCCTTGCGAAATTGACCATCCAATGGACGAATGCCTTCATCTATCATAGCAGTTGCTTTTCCTTTGTCATCATGTGAGGAATATGTCCGTTTGAGGACTTCAATCGGAGGCAAGTAGCTTCCATGGTTCAAAGTGTCAGCTTTGTAATTCAGTGAAGCCCTTGACCTGATGAATCTCATAATCCATGGTGCATAAGGCTTCAGCTCAAATGGTGACATAGCAATATTCGCCAGAGTCCTCATGAAGAAATCATGGAAGTTGACGGGAACGCCATGAATAATGTTGAAAAGCATGTTCTTCATGATGCCAATGACCTCTTCATCATTTGAGTCGTGGCCTTTGATAGGACTCATTGTCTTCGACAGAATGCGATAGATAGTCCGGGGTACATATAGCAATTCCTTGACGAGGAATTTGGTTCGAGGAGCCTGCCCTGGCTTCAATGGCTTCATCAGCACTTGCATGAAATGATTTGAAAGTTCAGGTTCACTGTAGACACAACGAGCACCGTCAAGGGGAGGACTGAGTGGGAGGGCATGAAGCAATTCAGTTGCTGGTGCCTTGTAGTGAGTATTTTCTGACATCCAGTCCAACAACCATGAATTCACATCTTCAGAGTTTCCTGTGATGTGCAGCGTTGCATAGAATTGAAGAATGAGTTCTTCATTCCAGTCACAGATGTCAATGTAGGAATTTAACAGTCCAGTATCATGAAGAACACTGAGGACTGGCTCGAAGCACGGCAGTGACTCCATGTCTACACGAGGAATGTGTTCATGATCGAAGATTTTGTCTTTGTTGAACAGTACTGAGGAATAGAAATTTGCTTGACTTGCTATCCAGAAACACCTCTTCCTTATGCGAGCAGAGTCATAAGGGTTATATTCAGTGAAGAAAACATGCTCGCTGAAGAAATCTTAAGCCTTGAACTTTTGCTTCTTTGAGAATGGATCCGTTGGTTTGGGCACTGGAGTGTCAGTGAGTTGCATCACAACCTCTGGAATCGCAATCTCAGGTTCTTCAGGCTGAGGAATTTCTGGTTCCTCTTCAGTAGCAGGCTGCATGTTCAAGGGTTCAATAACAGCAACTTCTTCAGCACTAGCGGCTGGAAGTCTTTATGCACAGATGAAGTGGGATGAGTTTCTTCAGAGCCCATTTGAACAGTTGGTGCGGGGGACTGAGGTATTTGTTGAAGTGGGGTGAAGAGTGGATTATTGGGGTGCTGACTTTCCCAAAAGTCATCATTCATCACTGGCGTTGTGCAGCCAATGTCCACGTCTTCGTCTTCAATTTCTTTAACGCCAGCCTCTTCAGCTGTGAACTGAGGCATTGGCGAGGAAGCAACAGTTGTTGAAGGGATCGTATCCACTTCAATTTCTTCATCAACCTGCTCTGACGAAGCAGCAGATTGAGGTTCTTCATTAGATCCTCTTGGGATCACATATTCCTCACCAAAAGGAACAAGGTCCTTTGATGACATGGTGGAAATTGGAACATCATCAATTGGATTCTCAATAGAACTTGTCAGAAGCTTCATCTTCTTAGGAGCTGAAGATTCTGAAGCACTGGATGCTTTCCTTTTCTTCACTGCAGCTCGTTCTGCAGCCTTGGTCTTCTTCACATCGAATGCACATGGGAGAATTGGAGTTGGGGTAGGCGCAGATGGAACTAAGGAATCTGATTGAATTTCCTCGGGCGCAACTAATGCAGTTGCCCTGACATTTTCAGTTTCTTCAGGCGCACCACTAGTGGATGCCTTGACAATTTCCTCAGCGGCTGGAATGGAGTCATCAGCCCTGGAACTAGCATTTTCTTCAGCAGCCTGAATGTCATCAGCGGTGCTGGCATGTTCTTCAGTTGGCTGAGCAGATGCTTCAGCATGAGGAATTTCTTGTTGCTATGGGGCTGCAACATTTGTGAATTTCTCAGTCAGTTTCACAAACCTGACTTTGGCTCCTTTCCAATCAGCATAGTAAGCATTGAAGTCATTGCTGAGGGTTTTGATTTCAGCTTGGATCTTGAGGAGTTCATCAGGTGTCATATTGACAACGTTATTCTTCAGGAACTTCTCCCTTCTGAACTGAGTCTTCTTGATCTACCTGGCCTTCTCAAATTTCCATTTCTCTTCAGTGATGAAATGGGTCAGCATGTGACTTTGACCAGGAGTCAACTTGAAATCAGGCATAGGTGTATTTGGATCCTCGTGCTAGAGATCAATGTAATCAAGGATCGCCCTTGGATCCAAAAGCAGTGGCACATTTGTGCCTTTGGCTCTAGCGGCCCTTTCTTGTCGATCTCTGATGATTTCTGCAAGTTCATCATCATCAGCTTCATCGTCAGATGGCACGTGGAAAGCAACCTGTTTCTTCTTCGGACTTGGCCGAGTACCTCGACCAGCCGTTGCCTTTGTCTTCAACAGAGTGGGGCCCGATGAAGATTTTGGTACAGCTGAGGAACTTGCTGAGGCACCAGAGGCAATAGAGATGCCTGTTGTCCTTTGGCATGTTGCCAGATGTACAGGTGTTGAGGACTTTGCCGGAGCAACTGAGGACTTTGGAGGAGGAGCAGTGGTTGGTACTGGCCGTGAGGGCTTTGAAGAATCTGGCCGTGAGGGCTTTGAAGATTCTGGCCGTGAGGGCATTGCTGAGGAACTTGGCCGTGAGGGCATAGTTGGTGAAGCACTTGGCTTGTGAGCAGGCTTCTTTGCCATTGATTTTCTTGGCTTGACAGAGGCCTCAGTGGCAGTTGCAGCAGCAGAGTCTTCATTGAATTTCCTCACTGCTTCTTTGGCCTGTCTTGCCAACTTAGCTTGGCACTTGGCCCATTCTTCAGGAAAATCCTCACCACGCTTGATGCTAGTGGGGTCAGCATTTTGGTCAGGTGCTAATGGAGCTCTTGGGCATGGAGGATTAAGTGTGAATTTCTTCATATACTTTGGAGTCACATATCTGTACTCCCTCATTCTCTTGCCCATCTCTGTTCAATCTTCTGTATGCGCACCTTGCATTGAGTTTTGGTTTCTTTCCATACTTAGCCTCATCAGGTGTGCAATAATCAGCATAGAGGTCCTCAGGGATTTCAAAAGCAGTCGTGACCTCTGACTTCTTTCCTCCTTTCTGCGGCCTCTGACCATCAGCCATATTCTTCAGATGAGGAATTTGAACAATCGAATTTTCTGAAGAAGTATGCAACTTTTCTTCGAGGAACGCTGCAAATGAGTTAAGTTGATGAGAACCTAGTGATTCAGCAGCGGACATGAGTACCTGTGAACAGAGTATAGTTGCGAGGAATTTGGAGAGGTCATATGCGTTCTCAGAAGGTTTTTCAAAAAGAACAAGTTTGAGGAAGTTAACCAGATGAGCCTTGAAGAATTTCACTAAGCATTCTTTGTCTTAGGTTCCAGAGTTGTATAGATCGAAGATCCACACAATTGAGGAATCTTGAAGAAAAACGATGCTTAGAGAAACGAATCAAGAACAGATGATTAGTGAGGTGTTTTTGTGTGTGAGGATTTGAAGAATAAAACACCTTTGAAGATTTTGTTGTGAAATTTCGAATCAAAAGGGGTAGTAAATGTAACTTTTAATTACCCTGAGTGAAGAACATGACGAACTGAGAAGCAGAACAGTGAAGTTCATCGGTGTAGATCTTCCACGCCCTAACTTGGCGGAGGAAGACAACTACGGCGGCGGTAGAGTGAAGATTTCCGCGGTCGGCGCGAGTACAACGGCGACGAGTTCGAGGTAGTAAAGCTCTTCCTCACCAGCGATGATGGAGTAGCGGCGGCGCTAGGGTTTGAGGAGCTCGAGTGCGAGAGAGAGCGGTCGAGCAGAGTAAAGGAAGTGAGGAAGGGATGAGGGGTATTTATAGAAGCAGTGAAAAACTGTTCGCCCGAAGATTTTGGACGAACCTGCCCCTGACCCTTCTCCTTCGCTGGACATGTGTCACCCACGTACTGAGGAGTGGAGATCATGTTAGATCCTGGGTGAATAGATAAGTCTTTCGTGGGATCCAGAACGGTTTGAGCGGTAAAACCGAAAATTTTGGATAAGATTAATTTTAAAGTTCCGTTCGCAAATTCTTCAGCTATCAAGGACACGGTGAAGATTTTGAACGAGTTTCAACTAGAACGCACATGAAGAATTTGTGAATAGATTAGATTGACTATAGCATAGAGGGGAAAGGGTCCGATCACATTCACTTAGCAGAAAAATGCAACTTGAAGAAATAGCCATAAGTGAATGCTGTAGAGGAGAAAAACTCATATATATATATATATATATATATATATATATATATATATATATATATATATATATATATATATATAGCCAATGAAGAAAAATGACGGAAACATTGGAGATTTTGCAAAGTTGAAGAATTTGAAAAACTGAAGAATTTCAAAAACCGAGGAATTTCAAAAACGAAGATTTTCAACTTTTGTGGTGGCGTGACCCACCGTATAAGAATGATGATTTCAAACACCGCGTACAATTGCCGTAGCGTTCTGAGAATCAATTTCTTCATTAATTTCTTCACACTTAGAGTGTTATTCTTCATTGATTGAAGAAAAACGTTTCTTCATGTGTTGCACATCTAAGTCATCAATTTTGCATAAGTGTCAGGATGTGTGTCCTTTTCAAAGAACATTCGAAGATTCTAAGATATTTAGCTCACACCGCAACTTGCTAAATCTCTTCTCATCCAAGGGCTTTGTGAAGATATCTGATAGCTGTTCTTTAGTCTTCACGTGCTCGATGGAGTTGTTGCCCTTCAACACATGATCACGAAGAAAATGATGACGAATCTGTATGTGCTTTGTCTTCGAGTGCTGAACTGGGTTGTGAGCAATCTTGATGCCACTTTCATTGTCACAGAGGAGAGGCACATTCTTCACGTTGATGCCATAGTCCTTGAGGGTTTGCTTCATCCATAGCAGTTGAGCACAACAAGAACCAGCAGCAATGTACTCAGCCTCTGTAGTAGACAGTGATACGCAGTTCTGTTTCTTCGAGGACCAACAGACCAAGGATCATCCGAGGAAATGACAAGTACCAGATGTTGACTTGCGGTCCACACGATGACCAGCATAGTCAGAGTCAGAATATCCAATGAGATCAAAAGTAGAGCCCTTGGGGTACCATAATCCTAGTGTTGGTGTGTGAGCTAGATATCGAAGAATATGCTTCACAGCCTTATGGTGTGATTCCTTCGGTGCAGCTTGAAATCGGGCACGCATGCAAACACTAAGCATTATATCTGGCCTAGATGCACATAAGTACAATAAAGAGCCAATCATGGAGCGGTATAACTTGTGATCGAAGTCAATACCATTTTCATCAGTGCATAGATGGCCATTTGTGGGCATAGGAATTTTGACGCCTTTGCAGTCTTGCATGCCGAATTTCCTCAGAACTTCCTTGAGGTATTTCTCCTGAGATATGAATATACCATTGTGCTGTTGACGAATTTGAAGACCTAAAAAGAATTTCAACTCTCCCATCATAGACATTTGATATTCTTCACTCATCATGTGAGCAAATTCATCACTATAGCGTTGGTCAGTACAGCCAAAGATAATATCATCAACATATATATGGCACACAAACAGTTCACCATCATAAGATTTAGTAAAGAGAGTAGGGTCGAGTGAACCGGGTGTGAAGCCATTCTTCATGAAGAATTCCTTCAAAGTGTCATACCATGCCCGAGGAGCCTGCTTGAGGCCATACAGGGCCTTGTTAAGTCTGAAGACTTTGTCAAGATTCTTTGGATCTTCAAAACCTGGGGGTTGAGCAACATATACTTCTTCCTCAAGCTTACCATTGAGGAATGCACTTTTCACATCCATTTGTTGTAAGATAATATTATGATGGTTAGCATAACCAAGTAATATGCGAATAGCCTCAAGTCTAGCAACAGGTGCAATAGTTTCATCGAAATCAATTCCTTCAACCTATGTGTAGCCTTGAGCTACAAGTCGTGCATTATTCCTCACCACAAGGCCATTTTCATCTTTCTTGTTGCGGTAGATCCACTTTGTGCCAATGATATTATGCTTGTGAGGATTTGGATGTTTGACCAGTTCCCAGACATTGCTGAGCTCGAACTGATGTAATTCTTCTTGCATGGCCTGAATCCACTCAGGCTCCAGAAATGCCTCATCTACCATAGTGGGCTCTGTAATAGAGACAAAAGCATAGTGCCCACAAAAGTTAGATAAATGTGAAGCTTTTGGGCGTGTGAGAGGACCTGGCGCTTGAATGTCATCGATGATCTTTTCAACTTGCACTTCTTTTGCAATGCGAGGATGAGCTGGTTGTCGTTGAGGAATTTGATCAGCATTTTCTTCAGCACCTTCTACTTCAGTGTTTTCTCAGGTGCACCAGCTCGATTTTCTTCACGTTATGGAATGAATTCTTCAATAGATTCTTTGGTAGGAATAACATCCTCAGTAGCCTTGAACTTGATAGAATCCTCAGGTTCTTGTTCATCTATCACAGAAGGTAGGTGCTCTCTTTGCGAGCCATTAGTTTCATCGAACCGCACATCTACATTTTCAACAACCTTGTGGAGAACGTTGTTGAAGACTCTGTAGGTGTGCGAGTCCTTTTCGTAACCAAGCATAAAACCTTCATGTGCTTTCGGTGCAAATTTATCATTGTGATGAGGATCTCTCATCCAACATTTAGCACCAAAGACTTTGAAGTAACTCACATTGGGTTTCTTGTCAGTGAGGAGTTCATAGGCAGTCTTCTTAAAGAATTTGTGAAGATATACCTGATTGATGATGTGACACACAGTATCAATTGCATCAATCCAAAAATGACGAGGCGTTTTGTATTCATCAAGCATGGTGCGAGCCATTTTAGCGAGGGTTCTGTTCTTGTGCTCCACGACACCATTCTGCTGAGGAGTATAAGGAGCAGATAACTCATGAGTAATACCAAGTTCATCAAGATAGCCATCAAGACCGGAATTCTTGAACTCGGTCCCATTGTCAGTTCTGATGTGCTTGATCTTCACACCAAAGTTGGTTGAAGCCCTCGAGGAAAATCGTTTGAAGATTTCCTGCACTTCATGTTTGTAAGTGACAATGTGTACCCATGTGTAACGAGAATAGTCATCAACAATAACAAAACCATATCGAGATGCATCATTCGAAACAGCAGAATAATGATTAGGACCAAAGAGATCCATGTGAAGTAATTTGAATGGACAAGTAGTGGTCATGATAGTCTTCGCTCGATGCTTGGCCTTGGTCATCCTTGAGGAATTTGACATTCTCAATGCCAATGACATGCTTCTTGTTTGCAAGCGTGTTCAGATTCCTCATGCCAGCATGACCAAGTCGTCAATGCCATAGCCAGCCTTCTGAAGATTTTGCAAGTAAGCACATTGCTGGTTGTGGTCCTGTAGAGAAATCAACAATATACAGATTTCCTCTCCTAAAGCCTTCGAAGACTTTGGAATAGTCAGCTTCCATGATCACAACACATTGATATCTTCCACAACAACCATATCAAGATCACAAAGCATTGAGATAGACATGAGGTTGTATCCTAAGGACTCGACAAGCATGACTTTGTCCATGTGTCGATCCTTTGAGATCGCAACCTTACCTAGACCCAATACCTGACTCTTGCCTTTGTCAGCGAAGATGATGTGCTTCAGATGCGACAGTGTTAAGGGAGCATCCATCAATAGGTTCTTGTCACCAGTCATGTGATTTGTACATCCATTATCTAGAACCCACTCGTTGACTTTGGGCTGATCATCCTGCAGATGAATTAGTGCAACTTACGATCTCATATACTTCATCAGTGAAGAATATGATATCAAGTTCATCAGATGAATTTCATCAAACAGTAAAACAGATATTTCAGTATGAGGACATGTGAAATGAAAGTTCATTTCATCATGATTTGCCTGCGTCCTTTCAGGCACTTTGTCAGGCCTCCAGCAAATTTTTCAGACGTTTAAAGCATGTCTAGAGACCTGACCCTACAAAAGGGATTAGTTCCTTTTCTTCACCACCCACATCTGAAGGGGTGGCAAAGAGTTCATCACTCTGCGAGCACCACATGAGAAAGGTGGCATAGAGGCCAATCCATTTCGTTTCACATAAGAGGGGTTAGGGTAAGCATATGAATAAGTAGAGAAATTCTTCAAGGACTTATGAACATAATGATTTGAAGAATAATGTGCATATTCATAGCCCTTAGCTCTACCCTATGAAACAGAGTTGTTAGGACGATGATGATCATATGAGGACTTTGATCCATTTGAGGAATTTGATCCATGTGAAGAATTAGGTCCATATGAAGAATTTGATCTGGGGTTCCTATTCTTCACAGGTGGTGTCATGAGGACATTCACCTAAAGACTTTCAACTTAACTTTTGGCAACCCAGATTTTCTTCATAGGGGAACCGTTCCTGCAGTTAGTTCCAACATATCTAGCAAATACTTCACCATTCTGATTTTTGAACAGTTTATAATTGGAGTCAAATGACTCATCAAAAGAATGAGAAGACTCACATGTAAAGCCAGATAAGTTAGATGGATCAAATGGAGGTCCCTTTGCAGCAACCCATGAGGTTTTGGGGTACTGCTCAGGCTTCCAATATGTTCCATCAGCATTGAGTTTCCTCTCAAAGGCAATACCCTCTTTCCTAGGGTTTCTGTTGAGGATTTGCTTTTTGAGCACATCACAGAGAATCTGATGCCCTTTGAGGCTTTTGTACATGCCTGTCGTGTACAATTCCTTCAGCCCTGCATCATTAGTAGTACTAGCAATGTCCTTAGATGAGGAATTAGTGATAGCAGAGGCAGGTGAAGAATTTGTAATAGTTGAAGCATTTGAACATTCAGGTGAAGAATTAGCAGATTCACATTCAATACACTTTAAGCATGGAGGAACAAATTCTTCTTGAGTAGCGCTAATTTGTTGAGCAAGTAATGAATCACGATCCTTCTGAAGATCTTCATAACTCACTCTTAGCTTCTCAAGATCTTGCTTTCTTTGAAGAAATTCATAAGAAAGCTTCTCGTGATCAGATAAGAGAGTGTTATGATGACTTTGAAGATTATCAAACTTAGACTGAAGTCTCTGAAGATTTTCAGTTAAGTCTTTAGTGCGGTCCATTTCTTCACCCAACATATCATCACTTTTGTCTAGCATGTTTTGAAGTTTTTCAATAGCCTTTTGTTGTTTCACAGCAATCTTAGCGAGTTTGGAGTAGCTGGGCTTAAGATTTTCATCAGATTCATCCTCACTAGATTCAGAGGAGGGCTATTTTGTTACCTTGGCACCTTTTGCCATGAAGCAATAGGTGGGAGCGTAGTCATCATTGTCTTCGTCAGCCTTGTTGGTGTGGTCAATTTCTTCAGAGTTGAAGATAGACTTGCTGACGAAAGTAGTAGCGAGAGCTAGACTCGCCACACCAGACTCTGACTCCTCAGATGCCTCCTCTTCTTCATGTTCCTCAGATTCAGCTTCAGAGTCCATTTCCTTGCCAATGAATGCCCGAGCCTTCTTGGAGCTACTCTTCTTGTGAGATGAAGTCTTCGAGGATTTTGATGATGAAGATTTTGAAGATTTCTTCTTCTTCTTAGCGTCATCAAAACTGTAATCCTTGTATTTCTTCTTCTTTAATTCC
Organism: Triticum timopheevii; assembly: GCA_963921465.1. Lineage (NCBI taxonomy): Eukaryota > Viridiplantae > Streptophyta > Magnoliopsida > Poales > Poaceae > Triticum > Triticum timopheevii. Next base: position 516,798,411 of record OY997270.1, read on the forward strand.
TTTTCCCATTGAGGACAATCCTGAATATAGTGACCAGGTTTCTTGCATTTGTGGCAAAGTCTTCTCTTATAGTCACTTGATGAGGAATCACTACTTCTTGAGGATTTTCCAAAGCGACCACGTCTTGAGAACTTCTGGAAATTCTTCACGAGCAGTGCTAGATCCTGGCTCAATCTTCAGGATCACCAAGGCTACTACCAGAGTCTTCACATTCAGATTCAAACACAGCCTTGGCCTTCAGGGCACGTGTTTTGCCATAGCTTGAACCATAGAGATCTCTCTTTTCAGCAAGCTGGAACTCATGAGTGTTTATCCTCTCGAGGATATCAGCGGGATCTAGTGACTTGTAATCAGCTCGCTCTTGAATCATCAGTGCCAGAGTATCAAATGAGGAATCTAGCGATCTCAGCAATTTCTTCACTACCTCATGACCGGTGATGTCAGTGGCGCCAAGCGCTTGAAGCTCATTTGAGATGTCAGTGAGGCGATCGAAGGTTTGCTGAACATTTTCATTGTCGAGTCTTTTGAAGCGGTTGAAGAGATTTCGAAGAACGTCAACACGAGAGTCATGTTGAGTTGAGACTCCTTCGTTTACTTTGAAGAGCCTATCCCAGATAAGCTTAGCAGTTTCCAAAGCACTCACTCTACCATACTATCCTTTACTCAGATGGCCACATATGATATTCTTCGCTTGAGAATCGAGTTGCTTGAATCTCTTCACATCAGCAGCATTCAGAGAAGGTGTGACTGAGGGAACACCATTTTCCACAACATACCAGAGATCATTGTCAATTGCTTCAAGATGCATTCACATCTTATTCTTCCAGTAGGGGTAGTTCGTGCCATCGAAGGTAGGACACCCAGCGGAGACCTTGATCATACCTGCAGTCGACATAACTAGAACTCCAGGTGGTTAAACCAAAATCACACCAAACAAGGGAGTACCTTGCTCTGATACCAATTGAAAGTGCATTATATCGACTAGAGGGGGGGTGAATAGGCGATTTTTATGAATTCTTCACTGAGGAATTTGTCGGTGAGGAAATTCCTTAGCAAAGAACTACTAGTAGCGGAATAAGTACTCAGAAGTAAGCATAACAGGATACAGACATAGTCATCATGATGAAATGAAGACAAGCACAGAGTACAGAAAGCGTAAACACAGGATATCACAAGATGAGGACACACAGACTGAAGAAATTGAACTGAGGAAATTGGGAAAGTCTTCAGTCAAAGTCTTCAAACACAGTTATGAACAATCACTCAACACGGTAATGAGGAAATGAAAGAGTTGAGGAAATAGAACCAGTAAGGTTGGTGAAGACAATGATTTGTTCGACCAGTTCCAACTGTTGTCTCAGTTGTACGTCTGGTTGGAGCGGCTGAGTATTTAAACTCGAGGACACACAGTCCCGGACCCCAGTCGCTGAGCACGCAGCTCAGGACACCAAGTCCTCACCATATTCTCCTTGAACTAAGATCTCATAGATCTCGTCCAATCACTCGTGGTAAGTCTTCAGGCGACTTCCAAACCTTCACAGACTCGGTCACTCGGCTATCCACAATTCCTCTTGGATGCTCTAGACCATGACGCCTAATCGTCTGGAAGAAGCACAGTCTTCCAAGGTAACAAGCGTCGGATCCATGTAGGATCAATCTCTTCAGTGATGCTTAATCACTTTGGGGTTTGTAGGTGTTTGGGTTTGGGATTTTCCTCACTTGATGATTTTCGCTCAAAGTCCTTGGAGGATGGGTTGCTCACAAATGACAAGTGTCAGTTTCTCTCGGAGCAGCCAACCAGCTAGTGGTTGTAGGGGGGCGGCTATTTACAGCCTAGGGAGCAGCCCGACATGATAAGACATAAATGCCCTTGTCTGATATGACCGTTAGGTGGATAAGATATTTTGGGATAGCTGGCGCGCAGCACAACAACGATCAGAAATTTGACTCTCAAATTCCTCAGGGCTATCATGTTCCTCAGAGATATAGTGTCCAGGTTTCTTGCACTTGTGACATGTTCTCTTCTTGTTGTCATGAGTGGAAGCTTCATCATTTCTTGAGCTAGATCGTGAAGACTTTCTGAAGCCCTTCTTCTTGGTGAACTTCTGGAACTTCTTCACAAGCATAGCAAGTTCCTTTCCAATGTCTTCAGGATCATCAGAACCGGAGTCAGATTCTTCTTCAGATGAGGAAACAACTTTTTCCTTCAAAGCGTGAGTTTGGCCATAGTTGGGACCATAGATATCTCTTTTCTCAGAAAGCTGGAACTCATGTGTGTTGAGCCTCTCAAGTATATCAGACGGATCGAGTGTCTTGAAGTCAGGGCGTTCTTGTATCATGAGGGCAAGGGTGTCAAAGGAGTAGTCAAGTGATCTCACTAGTGTCTTGACGATTTCATGCTTGGTAATCTCAGTGGCGCCGAGAGCCTGAAGCTCATTTGTGATGTCGGTGAGGTGATCAAACGTGAGCTGGACATTTTCATTGTCGTTTCTCTTGAAGAGGTTGAAGAGGTTGCGAAGAACACTGATACTTTGATCTCTCTGAGTTGAGACGCCTTCGTTGACCTTGGATAGCCAGTCCCAGACTAGCTTTGATGTTTCCGGAGCACTCACACGGCCATACTGTCCTTTGGTCAGATGACCACAGATGATGTTCTTTGCAGTAGAGTCCAGTTGAATGAACTTCTTGACATCAGTAGGGGTGACACCTTCACCAGTTTTGGGAACGCCATTCTTGACGACATACCAGAGGTCGACATCAATGGCTTCAAGATGCATGCGCATCTTATTCTTCCAGTAGGGATATTCAATTCCATCAAACACGGGGCAAGCAGCGGAGACTTTGATTATCCCTGCAGTCGACATAGCTAAACTCCAGGTGGTTAAACCGAATCACACAGAACAAGGGAGTACCTTGCTCTGATACCAATTGAAAGTGCTAGTTATCAACTAGAGGGGAGGGGGGTGAATAGGTGATTTTTAGGAAAGTCTTCAAAACGTGGAAGTTTTGAAGATAAACAATAGGAATGACCTAATTGATATGCAGCGGAAGATAAACTACAACAAGCAAACCATAGTCAAGTATGCAATAATGTGAAAGTACAAAGACTAATAGTAGCTTGGTAGTAAGGATCAGGATGGAAGATAGTATGAAGCCAACAAACGATAGTAGTCAAGCAATGAAGTCAAACAGGTACGACAAATAGGCAATGACTTCACAAAGACAAACTCAAAGTAAAGGGAGGGAGAGGATAGAACCAGTCACTTGTTGAAGACACAGGATTTGTTGGACCAGTTCCAGTTGCTGTGACAACTGTACGTCTCGTTAGGGAGGCTGAGATTCAACTCAGAAGACCGCGTCTTCACCTTATTCCCCTTGAGCTAAGGACACACAGTCCTAGCCCAATCACTCTGGTAAGTCTTCAAGGTAGACTTCTGAACCTTCATAGACTTCGTTCACCGGTGATCCACAATGACTCTTGGATGCTCAGAACGCGACGCCTAACCGGCTGGAGGATACACAGTCCTCAAGTGTAATAAGTCTTCAGGTCACTCAGACAGAAAGACTTCAGTGATGCCTAACACTCTTTGGCTCTGGGTGTTTGGGCTTTGTCCTCGCAAGGATTTCTCTCTCTCTCAAAGGCTTCGAGGTGGGTTGCTCTCAAACGACAAAAGCCGTGAACTAACCCTGAGCAGCCACCAATTTATGGTGTAGGAGGTGGGCTATTTATAGCCACAAGGCAACCCGACCTGATATGTCCGAAATGACCCTGGGTCACTACGGAACTAACACGCGTTCCAACGGTCAGATTTCAAACACACATGACAACTTTACTTGGGCTACAAGTAAAGCTGACTCATCCAGCTCTGGATAAGATTTGCTCTCATTGTCTTCGCTCGAAGACATAGGATTTGGGTTGAGCATCACTTCAGTCATTCTGACTTTGTTCACTTGGACCACACTTAACAGTACGGTGGTTCCTATGACTCAACAAAGAAGAAAAGGAAACAACGAAACAACACAGTCTTCGCGCTCCATAGTCTTCACTCAATGTCTTCTCATGTCATAGTCTTCAATATGAATATCTTCACATACCACCATTGTCGTCAATGTCTTCATACATTTTTAGGGGTCATCTCCGGTAGGTAAACCGAATCAATGAGGGACACTACCTGCGTTATCCTGCAATTCTCACAAACGCATTAGTCCCTCAACCAACTTTGTCGAAAATACTCCAAAACCAACCAAGGGTGGCACTAGATGCACTTACAATTACTCTTTTCAATTTTGTACACAATTGTCTTAGCATATCATTGCACCTTACAAGGTTTAAAATAGAGGAGTGATGTTCCTTTGATCTTGACCCGTAATCTAGTTCCGTGCTGGACTTGCCTACACAACGTTACAATTGCTTGTTTTTCTATTCTCAGTTGTTTTGTGATATGCATGATGTCATACTATGCTTACCGTATTATAAACTTCGTCTCTTTATCCTTAACCCTGAATACAATGTGAAGAAATATACAATACATTAGCGATGGTACATGGTCATATGTTTGGAACCTGGTTATATTATGTACTTTGCAATAAAATACAACTAATATTTTACATGGGTTCACCAGAATAAGTTCTGTATATAGACCAAAGCTATTTTGTTTGGTTTTGCTGCCTCCTTAATATCTTCTGTTCTGGTACTACTAATGTAAAACCTCAACTTTTCAGTGAGCTATGGAAAAAATGGTGGAGCCGCCACCTTCTGAAGGTGGCGATGTGAAAGTGCGTTATATCGACTAGAGGGGGGGTGAATAGGCGATTTTTATGAATTCTTCACTGAGGAATTTGCCGGTGAGGAAATTCCTTAGCGAAGAACTACTAGCAACAGAATAAGTACTCAGAAGTAAGCATAACAGGATACAGACATAGTCATCATGATGAAATGAAGACAAGCATAGAGTACAGAAAGAGTAAACACACGATATCACAAGATGAGGACACACAGACTAAAGAAATTGAACTGAGGAAATTGGGAAAGTCTTCAGTCAAAGTCTTCAAACATAGTTATGAACAATCACTCAACACAGTAATGAGGAAATGAAAGAGTTGAGGAAATAGAATCAGTAAGGTTGGTGAAGACAATGATTTGTTCGACCAGTTCCAACTGTTGTCTCAGTTGTATGTCTGGTTGGAGTGGCTGAGTATTTAAACTCGAGACATGCAGTCCCGGACACCCAGTCGCTGAGTATGCAGCTCAGGACACCAAGTCATCACCGCATTCTCCTTGAACTAAGATCACACAGATCTCGTCCAATCACTCGTGGTAAGTCTTCAGGCGACTTCCAAACCTTCACAGACTCAGTCACTCGGCGATCCACAATTCCTCTTGGATGCTCTAGACCATGACGCCTAACCATCTGGAAGAAGCACAGTCCTCAAAGGTAACAAGCGTCGGATCCACGCAGGATCAATCTCTTCAGTGATGCTCAATCACTTTGGGGTTTCTAGGTGTTTGGGTTTGGGATTTTCCTCACTTGATGATTTTCGCTCAAAGTCCTCGGATGATGGTTTGCTCTCAAATGACAAGTGTCAGTTTCTCTCGGAGCAGCCAATCAGCTAGTGGTTGTAGGGGGAGGCTATTTATAGCCTAGGGAGCAGCCCGACATGATAAGACATAAATGCCCTTGTCTGATATGACCGTTAGGTGGATAAGATATTTTGGGACAGCTGGCGCGCAGCACAGCAACGGTCGGAAATTTGACTCTCAAATTCCTCAGGGCTATCATGTTCCTCACTGTGTAGGCAATCCGCACTGGCGAATTCCTAACTCCTCAGTCAGAAAAAATTCCTCAGCGACCAGAAGAACTTCGTCTCTGTCACTGAAGAAATTGACTGAACTGTATGAGATTTCCAAAGGCTTCACTCAAAAAGTTTGGTAAGTGTAGGATTTTGAGTTGAGCATCACATGGAAATTTTTCCTTAGTATTTCCTCGACCCCCTTTAACAGTACGGTGTTTCCTATGACTCAAGAAAGGAAAAACAAAACTATGAAAACGAAAGTCTTCAAGCTTCATATTGCTCACATGAATATCAAGTCTTCACGGATGCACCAATATCTTCACTTTCAAAGTCTTCATGAAAGTCTTCAGAAATACCAAAATCTTCAGTCGAAGATATTCATTTTTAGGGGTCGACTTTCCCTATAAATATCAAACTCCTCATAGACTTATAGACCTGTGTACACTGACAAACGCATTAGTCCCTTAACCTATAAGTCTTCAATACACCAAAATCACTAAGGGGAACTAGATGCACTTACACGAGGAAACTATAACCGCAATGTCAGCTCTTGGTGCAGTGGGTAAGTACCTGTCCACTAACAGGGCCAAAAGCACGTTGTTGCGTAATACTAGGTTGGTTGTTAAGGCAATATCCTCCAAACTTCCTCATGATCAAGATATGCAAGCTCAAAGCAATGTTGCATCTGCGCTCCAGACACAAGTCCATTCCCTAACAGAGACCCTTTGTGAAACAAGGAGAAACATTGCTCAATGTCATCAAGATATGCATGGTTTTGAAACCAGACTATCAGACATTTGCTATGTTGTTCAGGAGCCTAGGGGAAATGAAGGCGAGTGTTATGGTGCTCCATCAGACAAGACAACATGAAAACATAACTGTCAGGTCAAATGAACTGAGCTTCTGAACTTCTGGTGGTGCATTTATCTGCTAGACTGTTAAGTTTTATGCCAACCTTCCTTTTGTTATATAGTTGTAATTTGTTTTGGTGCGATACACAATTTATTCTTAACATGCAGCCACTGGCTGAAGAAAACATCAAGCCATTTTTGTATAGTGTAGGGTGTTCCCTATATTTGCACTGGTGGCGATCTTTGATGCCGAGTGGATGTAATCTGTGCAATTGCCTTAATAGCCTAACATTAGTTTCAGCCTTATTTATTTCCTAGTCTTCTTTTTCCCTGGTTTGCTAGTGGCCGCAACTACCATGGGCCATATACGGGCCATAGGATCCATGGGTCTCCTACGAGCCGTCGATAAATGGGCCTGTAGTCGGTGGGCCTCGGGCCGTCGATAAATGGGCCTGTAATCGGTGGGCCTCAGGACGTCGGATAAATGGGTCTACATGGGCCGTAATTGGGCGTATTTGGTATCGGCCCAGCACAATAACGGGCCGTTAACAGGCATAGGACAGCAAAGGCTTAATTCTGTCACAGGCATAACGGGTCGTTAATGGGCCAGAATATAGGACAGGCTGGAAACGGCGCAATGGGTTGACAGGCCAGAAACAGGCCAACTCTTGCCATGGGCCGAATTTGGCCCATTAGGGTAACATGCCAGTAACGGGTCGACTCTTGCCATGGGCCGAATTGGCCCATTAGGGGAACAGGCCAGTAACGGGCCGACTATTGCCATGGGCCGAATTTGGCCCATTAGGGGAATAGGCCAGTAATGGGCCAGAAGTAATCGAGGGCCGAAAAGGAGCCCAAGAACGTATGGGCCGTCAATAGGCCGAAAGCTAACACGAGCTGGAAACGGGCCATGTAAATCACGAGCCGTTAACAGGTACAAAGAAAATTACTGTTCATTATGGGCTAGAGTCACTGTGGGCCTGTAAAGGGCCGAAAGATACGAAGGCCTCATATGGGCGGAAAGACGTCGTGGGCCATACATGGGCCGAATGTGAAATGGGACGGTGTTATATTCGACGGCCCACATGACGTTGTTGGGCCGATTTCCTTTAGGACCTAACGGTCCGTGAGTTAACGGGCCGTAAAATGGGCTATTTGCGAAGAGACCATTAACAGGCTTTTCATGGGCCAGCCCGTTAACTTTTGACCAAGTCAAACGGGCCAGCTTTGTAAGCTAAATGGGCCAGTGGTGGGCCGTGGCACGTGTCGACATATCATAGGCGCCTATCTGACCCGCTGACGAGCTGACACGTGTTTTGTCCGGCCAATAAGAATTTTACACGTGGAAATTTCCCATTGGTCGGGGCTGTTAACGGGCTATCGGATCCTAAACCCGACCCGATAGCTTAATGGTGTTCCGTTACGGTGGATGCCACGTGTCGGTCACCCTTGACGAAAGCACTTCCGTGACGCGTGATTTATTGTCATGGAAGTGGACACTTCCGTGATGATAATTTTGTTATGTCATGGAACACTTCTACGACAGCACAGGTATGACTATCTTGATTCTGTCATAAAATCGTCATGGATGTACATGCATGGCAAAAAAAACATGACCTACTGTGACAAACACATATCATCACGGAAGTGTATTTTTTTGTAGTGCATGTTCATGACTGTTGTCGCTCTCTCGGTTGGTCACTTCCCAGTCTTTTGCTAGCATTCACCTGTACTAAGCGGGAATACTGCTTGTGCATCAAAATTCCATAAACCCCAAGGTTATTCCATATGAGTCCACCATACCTTCCTATATGCGGTATCTACCTGCCGTTCCAAGTAAATTTGTATGTGCCAAACTCCAAACCTTCAAATGAAATTCTATTTTGTATGCTCGAGCAGCTCATGTTTCAACTAGGGCTGCCTGTATCTTCCATGCTAGGTGGGTTATTATCAAGAGGAGTGGACTCCGCTCCTCATTCACGAGAAAGGGTCGGTAACCGGGATGCCCAGTCCCATGATCCAAAAAGATCAAAGCAAATCAATATAATTAAACAAAACTCCCCCATGGTTGTTGTTAGTTGGAGGCACTCATTGTTTAGAGCAAGCCATGGATTGATGCTTGTTGGTGGTGGGGGAGTATAAATTTTACCATTCTGTTTGGGAACCGCCTATAATGCATGTAGTATGGAAGATATAGCTATCTCATAGTTGCTGCGTTGACAGTGAAAGTATGCCGCTCAAAATGTTATTCAACCTCTACTTTAAAATCAAGCTCTAGCACCTCTACGAATCCCTGCTTCCCTCTGCGAAGGGACTATCTATTTACTTTTATGTTGAGTCATCACCTTCTTATTAAAAAGCACCCGCTGGAGAGCACACTGCCATTTATATGCATTCCTATTAGTTTATATTGGGTATGACTTGACTGGATCTCTTTTACCATGAATTACAATGTTGAGTCAGTCCTTGATCTTTAAAGGTGCTCTGCATATATGTTTTGCGGTCTCGGAAAGGGCTAGCGAGATACCATTTTGTTATATCATATTATGATTGTTTTGAGAAAGTGTTGTCATCCGAGTTTTATTATTATCGCTCGCTAGTTGATTATGCCATTGATATGAGTAAACATGAGACTTGAGTGTTATTGCAAATATGGTTAGTTCATAATCTTTGCTGAAACCTTGAGTGCTGGCTTTACATATTTACAACAACAAGAGCAAACAGAGTTTGTAAAAGTTTTCTTTATCACTTTCAGTTTATCAACTGAATTGCTTGAGGACAAGCAAAGGTTTAAGCTTGGGGGAGTTGATACGTCTCCAACGTATCTACTTTTCCAAACACTTTTTCCCTTGTTTTGGACTCTAACTTGCATGATTTGAATGAAACTACCTCGGACTGACGCTGTTTTCAGCAGAACTGCCATGGTGTTATTTTTGTGCAGAAATAAAAGTTCTCGGAATGACTTGAAAATCCTCGGAGATAAGTTTCAAAAAATATAAAAAATACTGGCAAAAGATGAAGGCCAGGGGGGCCACGCCCTGTCTACGAGGGTGGGGGCACGCCCCCTGTCTCGTGGGCCCCCTGCTGATCCACCGACCTCAACTCCAACTCCATATATTCCGTTTCACGGAGAAAAAAATCAGAGAGGAAGTTTCATCACGTTTTACGATACAGAGCCGCCGCCAAGCCCTAAAACCTCTCGGGAGGGCTGATCTGGAGTCCGTTCGGGGCTTCGGAGAGGGGGATCCATCGCCATCGTCATCATCAACCATCCTCCATCACCAATTTCATAATGCTCACCGCCGTGCGTGAGTAATTCCATCATAGGCTTGCTGGACGGTGAGGTGTTGGATGAGATTTACCATGTAATCAAGTTAATTTTGTTAGGGTTTGATCCCTAGTATCCACTATGTTCTGAGATTGATGTTGCTATGACTTTGCTATGCTTAATGCTTGTCACTAGGGCCCGAGTGCCATGATTTTAGATCTGAACCTATTATGTTTTCATGAATATATGTGAGTTCTTGATCCTATCTTGCAAGTCTATAGTCACCTATTATGTGTTATGATCCGACAACCACGAAGTGACAATAATTGGGATACTTCTCGGTGATGACCATAGTTTGAGGAGTTCATGTATTCACTATGTGTTAATGCTTTGGTCCGGTACTCTATTAAAAGGAGGCCTTAATATCCCTTAGTTTCCACAAGGACCCCGCTGCCACGGGAGGGTAGGACAAAAGATGTCAGGCAAGTTCTTTTCCATAAGCACGTGTGACTATATTCGGAATACATGCCTACATTACATTGATGAATTGGAGCTAGTTCTGTGTCACCCTATGTTATAACTATTACATGAGGAATCGCATCCGACATAATTATCCATCACTGATCCAATGCCTACGAGATTTTCACATATTGTTCTTCGCTTATTTACTTTCCCGTTGCTACTGTTACAATCACTACAATACTGCTATCATTACTATATTTACCTTTACTACTGTTACTATTACTATCATACTACTTTGCTACTAAATACCTTGCTGCAGATACTAAGTTATCCAGGTGTGGTTGAATTGACAACTCAACTGCTAATACTTAAGAATATTCTTTGGCTCCCCTTGTGTTGAATCAATAAATTTGGGTTGAATACTCTACCCTTGAAAGCTGTTGCGATCCCCTACACTTGTGGGTTATCATCGCCTTATTGATACTCATTGTGAATGTCTTTCTTGATGACATAAATCACCTATGACACATTGATGATTATTATGAAGGTCCCAGGAGCACCAATCTAAATCAAGATATGTTGGTGAAGCTGAAGGCGGTTTACACGCTAGTGGAACAGCTGTATACCGGAGCTCAGTGCACACTGGCAACAATCTCTCCATCCAACCAAGCCCCCACTCTCCTGGTTGACGTATTAAGGAAGCTTTCCATTCTACCTGAGAGGTTTAGTGAGATGAAGCGATCATCTGCAAGAGCCAGAGCTATGATGACCTTAAGCCAGGCCAAAGCTTGGCTGCCAGAGCTAGACCCGGCCGATATATCAACTAGGTACCCGAGCTTGAAGGAAGACGGCACCCCGTTTGACAAGAAAGATTTTGTTGCCTATGTGAAGGACATACGTCCCTTGGCTAGTCTGATTGCTAAAGAGACGGACCTGTCCAAATATCAGCTGGCTTGTGATTTAGAAAAATTAGAAAATGCCAAAACCATCTTATAAAGTGCATGATCCGATACCCCCAATCCGTAAGCACACTTTCGCTCCGGAAGTTGACCCGAAAAAGCTCATTGATGATGAGGCTGAATTTCAAGGTTTAAGTGGCATTGACTAGTCATCCCCAACCTTCTAGGAAGTAGAACAAGACGAAGACACAGAGAGGGATGATCCAAAAGCGTTAGGCCATCAGAGCCAAGAGTACTGAGCCGCGGGGCGGTTCATATTGGTGATCTGCGGAAAAAACAATTAATCATTTGGACTCATTGAGTCATGTAATAGAGTAGCCATAACTTTGCTCTGTCGTGCCATCGTGCATGTTTATGTTATGCTCAACGCTGTAAAGCCGCCACTTGATAATATCCTGTTACACTTGTCATGATGTTGATTGGTGCAGATAATTTTTTTGATGTATCCTGCAGACATGTAGATCGCAAGAGCCCTTGGCGGTTCACCGCAGGGCGGGTCATAATATCTCACATATTACCACTGATGTTTAAAATATTCATAGATAGGGCTGGTGTTAACCAGATTGTAAACATAATTATAATAACAATATCATACATGTGATATTGAATGATAGTTCCGGCTTAATATATTTGTGCAGTAAGGGTGATAACCCAAACTGTAGCAGCCAATACTCCCAATTTTTGAATATTGTCATATACTGGCGACTTATCTTCCAACGCCAGGCCGGGTTAATAGAAACCACATATATGCTTCAGATATGAGCAAGAAAGTATCAAGAGAAATCTGAAAAACCGTTTCAAAAAACTCAAATCAAAAAGAGAGAAAACATGAGGCTCTGATTTGAATACGATCAGTAAGCTGGACCAAAAGGGTTAGTGGCTATGATTCGAATACGATCTGGAAGCCCCCAAGTGGTTTGTGGCATTGCACCGATCAAAGGGGTACCGACAGCTATGATTCAAATACGATCAGGAAGCCCCCTAGTGACCAAAGTATTTGACGACTCTGATTCAAATACGATCAGTAAGCCGGACCAAAAGGGGTTAAGCTATGATTCGAATATGATCAAGCCCCCAAATGATCAAATTGTTTGAACGGCTATGATTCGAATACGATCAGGAAGTCGTGCCAAAGGGGTTAAGCTATGATTCAAATACGATCCAGCCCCCAATATGCTAAATGTTTAACGACTCTGATTCGAATACGATCAGTAAGTCGGATGAAAAGGGGTTATGCTATGATTCGAATATGATCAAGCCCCCAAATGATCAAAGTGGGTTTGAACGGCTATGATTCTAATACGATCAGGAAGCCGTGCCAAAGAGGTTAAGCTATGATTCGACTACGATCCAGCCCCCAATGGTCATAGAATTATGATGAAGAAGACTCATTATTGAAGATGAAAATAACAGAGGCCCTGCTTTATTATAATCATCATAATATATACATTGTCAAAATATGTACATCATAAGAGCCGGTGGCTCAAGTGTAATAAGGCCAAAGATGAGCAATATTCCATGACCGGCGGGTCTCCTCCTCCGACTTACGTGAGTCCTTGTGCTCTCGAATATCGATAAGGTAGTATGACCCGTTGTTCAAGTTCTTGCTGACCACAAAGGGGCCTTCCCAAGGCGGGGATAACTTGTGCATATCAGTTTGATCCTGGATGAGCTAGAGCACCAAATCACCTTCTTGAAAGGTTCTGGACTTAACCCGGCAGCTGTGGTAACAGCGCAAATCTTGTTGGTAAATCGTGGAGCGGGCTGCCGCAAGGTCGTGGTTCTCATCTAATAGGTCAAGTGCATCCTGACGTGCTTGTTCATTATCAGCTTCAACGTAAGCCGCCATGCGGGGTGAGTCATGACAGATGTCACTAGGAAGAACCACCTCTGCTCCATAAACCATGAAGAAAGGTGTGTAACCCGTGGATCTGTTGGGGGTAGTATTGATACTCCATAGCACTAAAGGTAACTCCTCCACCCAACAACCCGGCGTTCTCTGCAAAGGAACCATAAGCCGGGGCTTGATGCCTCCCAAAATTTCTTGATTGGCTCTTTCAGATTGACCATTGGACTAGGGGTGAGCTACTGATGAAACGTCAAGTCGAATATGCTCAGGTTGACAAAAATCCTCCATGGCACCCTAGGACAGATTAGTGCCATTGTCAGTTATAATGCTGTGAGGAAAACCAAAGCGAAAAAAATCACCTTTTTACGGAATTGACCGCCGTGGCTGCGTCACACTTACTGACTAGCTCTGCCTCAAGCCATTTTGTGAATTTATCAACCGCCACCAAAAGGTGGGCCTTTTTTATCCTTGGACCTTTTAATAGGCCCAACCATATCAAGCCCCTAGACTGCAAACGACCAAGTAATTGGAATCATCCTCAATTCTTGAGCCGGCACATGAGCTCGCCGTGAAAATTTCTGACAACCATCACATTTACTGACCATATCCTCTGCATCAGCATGAGTCGTCAGCCAATAAAATCTATGACGAAAAGCTTTGGCCATGAGGGACTTTGAACCAGCATGATGACCATAGTCCCCTTCATGAATCTCACGAAGAATCTCACGGCCTTCCTCAGGAGAGACACAACGTTGAAACGCCCCAGTGACACTGTGATGGTGTAACTTGCCATTGGCAATTATCATTAACTTAGACCGCCGGGTTATCTGCCTGGCCAAAGTTTCATCCTCAAGTAACTCGCCCCGGGCCATATAAGCCAAATATGGTACTGTCCAATCTGGGATAACATGAAGAGCCACCACCAATTGTGCCTCCGGGTCAGGAATAGCCAGATCCTCCTCTGTAGGCAATTTGACAGAAGGGTTATGAAGAATGTCCAAGAAGGTGTTAGGTGGGACCGGCTTACGCTGAGACCCCAAACGGCTTAAGGCGTCGGCCGCTTCATTTTCCTAGGATCAATGTGTTCCACCTGATAACCCTTGAAGTGTCTAGCAATGGCATCAACCTTGCGGCGATAAGCCGCCATGAGTGGGTCTTTAGAATCCCATGTGCCTGAAACTTGCTGAGCCACCATGTCTGAGTCGCCAAAACATCTCACTCGGCTTAAGTTCATCTCCTTAGCCATCTGAAGACCATGGAGCAAGGCTTCATACTCAGCTGCATTGTTAGTACAGGGAAACATCAACCTTAAAACATAACAGAACTTGTCACCTCGAGGGGAAGCTAAAACCACTCCAGCCCCCGAGCCTTCCAATTGCCTAGACCCATGAAAGTGAATAGTCCAATATGTGTTATCTGGCTTCTCTTCAGGCATCTCTAGTTCTGTCCAGTCATTGATGAAATCCACAAGCGCCTGAGACTTGATAGCGGTGCGTGATGACCCACAAGTGTAGGGGATCTATCGTAGTCCTTTCAATAAGTAAGAGTGTCGAACCCAACGAGGAGCAGAAGGAAATGATAAGAAGTTTTCAGTAAGGTATTCTCTGCAAGCACTGAAATTATCGGCAACAGATAGTTTTATGATAAGGTAATTTGTAATGGGTAACAAGCAATGGAAGTAAATAAGGTGCAGCAAGGTGTCCCAATCCTTTTTGTAGCAAAGGACAAGCCTAGACAAGTTCTTATATGATAAAGGCGCTCCCGAGGACACATGGGAATTATCGTCAAGCTAGTTTTCATCACGCTCAAATGATTCACATTCGTTACTTTGATAATTTGGTATGTGGGTGGACCGGTGCTTGGGTACTGCCGTTTCTTGGACAAGCATCCCACTTATGATTAACCCCTATTGCAAGCATCCGCAACTACAAAAGAAGTATCAAGGTAAACCTAACCATAGCATGAAACATATGGATCCAAATCAGCCCCTTACGAAGCAACGCATAAACTAGGGTTTAAGCATTTGTCACTCTAGCAACCCATCATCTACTTATTACTTCCCAATGCCTTCCTCTAGGCCCAAACAATGGTGAAGTGTCATGTAGTCGATGTTCATGTAACACCACTAGAGGAGAGACAACATACATCTCATCAAAATATCAAACGAATACCAAATTCACATGACTACTTATAGCAAGACTACTCCCATGTCCTCAGGAACAAACGTACTACTCACAAATCATATTCATGTTCATAATCAGAGGGGTATTAATATGCATTAAGGATCTGAACATATGATCTTCTACCAAATAAACCAACTAGCATCAACTACAAGGAGTAATAAACACTACTAGCAACCCACATGTACCAATCTGAGGTTTTGGTACAAATATTGGATACAAGAGATGAACTAGGGTTTGAGAGGAGATGGTGTTGGTGAAGATGTTGATGAAGATTGACCCCCTCCCGATGATAGGATCATTGGTGATGATGATGGTGATGATTTCCCCCTCCCGGAGGGAAGTTTCCCCGGCAGAACAGCTCCGCCAGAGCCCTAGATTGGTTCCGCCAAGGTTCAACCTCATGGAGGCGGAGTCTCGTCCCGTAAGCTTGCTTATGATTTTTTTTCCAGGGTAAAAGACTTCATATAGCAGAAGATGGCCGCCGGAGGGCTGTCAGGGGGGCCACGAGGCAGGGGGCGCGCCCTATGGGGGGGCGCCCCCCACCCTCGTGGACAGGGTGTGGGCCCCCTGACGCTAATTCTTTCACCAGTATTTTTTATTAATTCCAAAAATGACTTTCGTGGAGTTTCAGGACTTTTGGAGCTGTGCAGAATAGGTCTCTAATATTTGTTCCTCTTCCAGCCCAGAATCCCAGCTGCCGACATTCTGCCTCTTCATGTAAACCTTGTAAAATAAGACAGAATAGGCATAAGTATTGTGATATATCATGTAATAACAGCCCATAATGCAATAAATATCAATATGAAAGCATGATGCAAAATGGACGTATCAACTCACCCAAGCTTAGACCTCGTTTGTCCTCAAGCGGAAGCCAATATCGAAAAATATGTCCACATGTTTAGAGATAGAGGTATCGATAAAATAAAATACGGACATGAGGGCATCATGATCATTCTTTTAACAACAACACACACACACACACACACACACACACACATATATATATATATATATATATATATATATATTTGTCATATGATTACTTATGTTAATGTAACAATCTATTCACAATGTCAAGTATAACTCAAAAACTTCATTAAAAACTAACAACAATAATCTTGGTCATTGAAGCAATTGCAATTTATCATAACGTCGGAAAGAATCAATGTAAGAGCTTTTCAGCAAGTCCACATACTCAACCATCATTTAGTCTTTCATAATTGCTAACACTCACGCAATACTTATGGGTATGGAGTTTTAATCAGACACAGAGAAAGATAGGGGCTTATAGTGTTGCCTCCCAACCTTTTACCTCAAGGGTAATGTCAACAATAATAGTTCATGCTAACTTACATCCAATTGGATATACTCCCTCCGTTCCTTGATATAGGGTGTATAGTTTTTTGTGGAAAAGTTCATATTATAAGGTGTATTCCTTTAGTTGACACTTTTACTCCATAAGGTACAACCCACGCATGACCTTCCTAGAAAAAAGGATGGCAAATCCCCATCTCGTATATGCATGTTGTGCATGCGCTGTAGGTTTATTTGGAAAGAGAAGATTACACGTACTAAGGGGAGAACAAGTGAGAGAGGATATTGTGGGATTTGTTAGGCTAAATAAGGAAGTAAACTGCCTGGGATAGAGAGGATCGTGATTTTCCTATTTTTCTCTCTAGTCTCACGTGTTTGCACCAGGGGCTTTTACGTCCAAAACCAATGAAATCTCCCCTCCCAGCCCGTGCGTTAATATTCGTGCAAGAAAACTATACACCCTATATCAAGGAACGGAGGGAGTATATATCAGGATCTTTCCAACACAAGGTGCTTGCCAAAGGATAAAGTATAAAAAGGAAAGGTGAAGATCACATGACTCTTGCATAATGTATAAGACAAAAAATAAAAGATAGGCCCTTCGCAGAGGGAAGCAGAGGTTGTCATGTGCTTTTATGGTTGGATGCATGAAATCTTAATGCAATAGAACGTCACTTTATATTGCCACTTGTGATAGAGACCTTTATTATGCAGCCTGTCGCTTTTATTACTTCCATATCACAAGATCGTATAAAGCTTATTTTCTCCACACTAATAAGTCCTACATATTTAGAGAGCAATTTTTATTGCATACAACATGCCAACTTACTTGAAGGATCTTACTCAATCCATAGGTAGATATGCTGGACTCTCATGGCAAAACTGGTTTAAGGGTATTTCGGAAGCACAAGTAATTTCTACTTAGTGCAAGGAATTTGGCTAGCATGAGAGGGAAAGGCAAGCTCAACATGTTGGATGATCCATGACAATATACTTTATCTCAGATATAAGAAAACATAACCCATTATGTTATCTTCCTTGTCCAACGTCAAATCTTTTAGCATGTCATATCTTAATGAGTGCTCCCAATCATAAAGATGTCCAAGATAGTATATTTGTATGTGAGAACCTCTCTTTCTTTATTACTTCCTACTAATTGCAACGATGACCAAAACTATGTTTGCCAACTCTCAACAACTTTTATTCATCATACTCTTTATGTGTGAATTCATTACTCTCCATAAGATCAATATGATCTCATTATTTCTTTTTATTATTTCTTTTTCTTTTTATTACCTAAAGATCATGGCAAAACAACAAAGCCCTTGACTCAACACTAATCTTTATTATATATAGCTCACGAACTCGATTACATAGAGGGATCATAAGGCAAAACTCAAAACTAAATCATACCAAAACTTTATTCTACTAGATCGAGATATTACTAAAAGGATCAAACTAAGTAAAACGATAAAAATTGGAGTGTGATGGGATATGATACCGAGGCACCTCCCACAAGCTTGGCAGTTGCCAAGGGGAGTGCCCATACCCATGTGATTATGTCTCTGTCCTCGGAGGTGGTGATGATGGAGTTGTTGATGATGAAGGCTTGTCGTCAATCTTCCAAGACATAGGCTCGCCATCATAGAAGGATGATCGAGTCTCCGGGATCCTCAAATCTACAGCCAAACTCATCCTCTTGAAGCCTCTTGAATCTATATTCATACTCATAGTTTTGGTTTTGCAGGTCATAGATCTGGGCCTCGAGGTGCATGATTTTTTCCTGAAGCTTGAAGATGGTATCCCCAATGTCCTTGGCATCCAGCTTGTGTTTGTTGGTGAACTCCGCGATCATCATCTGGTTGGCGTTGAGTCAGCGTTCCACCATCCCTTGGCACTTGAAACTTGTTGTTCCATTGCTTCAAGCCTTGTCTCCAGGCTTCCAGTCCTCCTTGGTCCCTCAACATCGCAGATGTTTTGAGGGTGTTGCAGCACCTCCGCGAGGTAGGGGTTCATGACCTTCTTGAAAAACTTTTCCTTGGGGGTGCTTGAAGATGTCATGGTGATATAGATCTGTTAGAAAAATAGCTCAAAACAAAGACAGAGGATATTTGCATGATACGGTGGTCAAAACCTTCGGGAGATTATATAATGAATTTTTACCGACCAAAAGAAGTATCATGCAAGAAAACGGAGTTCGGAGAGCACACGAGGTGCCCATGAGGCAGGGGGCACGCCCAGGGGGGTAGGGCGCACCCTCCACCCTCGTGGATGCCTCGTGTCCTTCCCGAACTACTTATTATTTTCCTATTTTCTTAAATATTCCAAAACGGAGAAAAAATTGCTGTTAGAACTGTTTTGGAGTCGGTTTACTTACCGTACCATGTACCTATTCCTTTTTAGAGTCTGGAACGTTCTGGAAAGTGTCCCTTATGTATTCCTTCGGGGTTACGGTTTCAATAACATTAGTTTCAACATTTATTGGGTTACCTAAGATATAATGTTTGATTGTTTGACTGTTCACCACCTTCAGATTTGTACCTTCGAAGTTATTGATTTGTATGGCTCCGGAATGATAGACTTCCTCGATAACGTAAGGGCCTTCCCATTTAGAGAGAAGTTTTCCTCAAAAAAATCTTAAACGAGAGTTTAAAAGCAACACATAGTCACCTACATTAAACTCACGCTTTTGTATCCTTTTTTCATGCCATCTTTTAATCTTTTCCTTAAACAATTTGGCATTTTCATAAGCTTGGGTTCTCCATTCATCAAGTGAGCTAATGTCAAATAACCTCTTCTCACCGGCAAGTTTGAAATCATAATTGAGCTCTTTAATAGCCCAATATGCCTTATGTTCTAGCTCAAGAGGTAAATGGCATGCTTTTTCGTAAAACATTTTATATGGAGACATACCCATAGGATTTTTATATGCAGTTCTGTAAGCCCATAATGCATCATCAAGTTTCTTGGACCAATTCTTTCTAGATCTATTAACAGTCTTTTGCAAAATTAATTTAAGCTCCCTGTTACTCAGCTCTACTTGGCCACTAGACTGTGTGTGCTAAAGAGATGCAATTCTATGATTAACATCATACTCCCTCCGTCCCAAAATTCTTGTCTTAGATTTGTCTACATACGGATGTATCTATTCACATTTTAGTGTTAGATACATCCGTATGTGGATAAATCTAAGACAAGAATTTTGGGACGGAGGGAGTACTTAGCAAGCATTTTATGAAAAGCACCATGAATAAAATGTGAACCACCATCAGTCATTAAGTATGTAGGGACTCCAAACCTCGGAAAAATAACTTCTTTAAGCATCTTAATAGAGGTGTTATGATCAACACTACTAGTTGGAATAGCTTCTACCCACTTAGTAACGTAATCAACAACAACTAAAATATGTGTATACCCATTAGAGGCAGGAAAAGGTCCCATATAATCAAAGCCCCAAACATCAAATGGCTCAATAACAAGAGAATAGTTCATAGCCATTTCTTGACGTCTACTAATATTACCAATTCTTTGATATTCATCACAAGACAAGACAAACTTACGGGCATCTTTGAAGAGAGTAGGCCAATAAAAACCAGATTGCAATACCTTATGTGCAGTCCTATCTCCAGCATGGTGTCCTCCATATGCCTCGGAGTGACAATTGCGTAGGATCTATTCCTGTTCATGCTCAGGTACACAACGCCTAATAACACCATCTACTCCTTCTTTATAAAGATGTGGCTCATCCCAGAAGTAATGTCTTAAATCATAGAAAAACTTTTTCTTTTGCTGATATGTAAAACTAGGTGGTATGAATTTAGCAACAATGTAATTAGCATAATCAGCATACCAAGGAGCAGTACGGGAAGCATTTATGACAGCTAATTGTTCATCAGGAAAGCTATCATCAATAGGTAGTGGGCCATCAAGAACATTCTCTAGCCTAGACAAGTTGTCTGCAACGGGGTTCTCAGCTCCCTTTCTATCAATAATATGTAAATCAAATTCTTGTAGCAAGAGAACCCATCTAATAAGTATAGGTTTAGCATCTTTCTTTTCCATAAGATATTTAATAGCGGCATGATGAGTGTGAATAGTTACTTTAGAATCAACAATATAAGATCTGAACTTATCACAAGCAAATACAACTGCTAGAAATTATTTTTCAGTAGTAGCATAATTTCTCTGGGCACTGTCTAGAGTTTTACTAGCATATTGAATAACATTTAGTTTCTTATCAACTCTTTTTCCTAGAACATCACCTATAGCATAATCACTAGCATCGCGCATTATTTCAAAGGGTAAATTCCAATCAGGTGGATGAACAATAGGTGCAGAAATCAAAGCTTTCTTAAGTATTTAAAATGCTTCTATACAATCATCATCGAAGACAAAAGGAACATCTTTTTGTAATAAATTAGTCAGAGGCCTCAAAATTTTAGATAAGTCCTTAATGAACCTCCTATAAAAACCAGCATGACCAAGGAAACTTCCTATACCTTTGATGTCCTTGGGACACGACATCTTTTCAATTGCATAAACTTTAGCTTTATCAAGTTCAGTACCTCTTTCAGAAATTTTATGCCCCAAGACAATGCCTTCATTAACCATAAAGTGGCACTTCTCCTAATTCAAAACAAGACTAGTATCTTCGTATCTCTGCAAAACTCGTTCAAGGATGCTCAAGCAATCATCAAAAGGGGATCCATAAACGGAGAAATTATCCATGAAAACTTCACAAATATTTTCAGAAAAGTCAAAGAATATAGCCAGCATGCATCTTTGAAAAGTAGCAGGTGCATTACAGAAACCAAAAGGCATACACCTATAAGCAAAAGTACCGAAAGGGCAAGTAAAAGTGGTCTTTTCTTGATCCTCCGCTGACACAGGTATTTGAGAGAAACCAGAGTAACCATCTAGAAAGCAAAAATGTGTATGTTTGGATAGTCTTTCTAGCATTTGATCAATAAAAGGTAAAGGGTAATGATCCTTTTTAGTAGCTTTATTTAATTTGCGGAAATCAATTACCATCCTATAACCTGTAATGATTCTTTGTGGGATCAATTCATCTTTATCATTAGGAACGACAGTAACACCTCCCTTCTTTGGGACACAATGGACAGGACTTACCCACTTACTATCAGCAACGGGATAAATTATACCTGCCTCTAGGAGCTTTAGTATTTCCTTTCTTACCACTTCCTTCATCTTAGGATTTAACCGTCCTTGGTGATCAATAACTGGTTTGGCGTCTTCTTCCAATTTTATTTTGTGTTGGCATAGAGTGGGGCTAATGCCCTTAAGATCATCCAGAGTATATCCAATAGCAGCACGATGCTTCTTCAGAGTTTTCAATAATCTTTCCTCTTCCTGCTCTGAAAGGTTAGCACTAATAATAACAGGATATATTTTCTTTTCATCAAGATAAGCATATTTAAGAGTATCAGGTAATGGTCTAAGCTCAAACACGGGATCACCCTTGGGTGGTGGAGGATCCCCTAGGATTTCAACAGGTAAGTTGTGTTTCAAAATAGGACCCTGTTTAAAGAATACTTCATCTATCTCCCTTCTTTCATTCATAAACATATCATTTTTATGGTCTAGCAAATATTGTTCTAAAGGATCATTAGGAGGCACGGCAATAGAAGCAAGACCAATAATTTCATCCTTACTAGGCAATTCTTTATCATGGGGTTGTCTACGAAATTTAGCAAAATTAAACTCATGAGTCATATCATCCAAACCAATTGTAACAATATCTTTTTTTAGTCTATCTTAGCATTAACAGTATTCAGAAGGTTCTACCAAATATAATGGGACAAAAGTCATCTTGAGGGGAACCAAGAATAAGAAAATCAGCAGGATATTTAACTTTCCCACACAAGACTTCAACATATCTAACAATCCCAATTGGTGAAATAGTATCTCTATTGGCAAGCTTAATTGTAACATCAATTTCTTCTACCTCACCAGGTGCAATATCATGAATAATTTCTTCATATAAGGAATAAGGTATTGCACTAGCACTAGCACCCATATCACATAAGCCATGGTAACAATGATCTCCTATTTTAACAGAAAAAACAGGCATGCCTACTATAGGTCTATGTTTCTTAGCATCGGGTCTAGCAATTCTAGCAGCTTAATCATAGAAATAAATAACATGCCCATCAATATATCAGCCAAGAGATCTTTAACCACAGCAATACTAGGTTCAACTTTAATTTGCGCAGGTAGTGTATATGTTCTAGTATTACTCTTACAAACCACAGTTGAAGCTTTAGCATGATCCTTTATCCTAATAGGGAAAGGTGGTTTCTCAATATAAGTGGAAGGAACAATAGGATCATTACAAGTGATAGTCTTTTCTTCAACTGTAATAGGTGCAACTACTTTTACTTCAGTGGGAGGATTATATTTAAACCACTTCTCCTTAGGGAGGTCAACATGAGTAGCAAATGATTCACAGAAAGAAGCTACTATCTCAGAGTCAAGCCCATATTTAGTGCTAAACTCACGGAAGACATTGGTATCCATAAAAGATTTAACACAATCAAACTTAGGTGTCATGCCTGACTCCTTACCTTTGTTGAGATCCCAATCTTCAGAGTTGTGTTTAATTCTTTCTAATAAATCCCATTTGAATTCAATAGTCTTCATCATAAAAGACCCAACACAAGAAGTATCGAGCATGGAGCAATTGTTGAGAGAAAGCCGAGCATAAAAGTTTTGAATAATCATTTCTCTCAAGAGCTCATGATTGGGGCATGAATATAACATTGACTTAAGCCTCCCCCAAGCTTGAGCAATGCTTTCTCCTTCACGAGGCCAGAAATTATATATGTAATTGTGATCACGATGAATAAGATGCATAAGATAAAACTTCTGGTGAAATTCCAATTTCAATCATTTATAGTCCCAGGATGCCATATCATCACATAGCCTATACCATGTCAATGCGTCTCCCTTCAATGATAAAGGGAAAACCTTCTTGTTAATAACATCCTTAGGCATAACTACAAGCTTAAATAATCCACAAACTTCATCCACATAGATTAGGTGCAAGTCGGGATGTAATGTTCCATCTCTTGTAAAAGGATTAGCTCGCAGTTTTTCTACCATACTTGAAGGAATTTCAAAGTAAACATTTTCAGTAGGTTCAGTAGGTTGAGGAGAAACTCTTTGCTCTACTGGTCGGGGTGAAGATACCCCAAACAAGCCCCTCAAAGGATTACGTTCCATAGTAACAAGTGACAGTAAATTTCAGCACACTATATAAATTTTTCCTTACCAAGTTCCACTTACCAAAGGCGCTTCACTCCCCGGCAACGGTGCCAGAAAAGAGTCTTGATGACCCACAAGTGTAGGGGATATATCGTAGTCCTTTCAATAAGTAAGAGTGTCGAACCCAACGAGGAGCAGAAGGAAATGATAAGCAGTTTTCAGTAAGGTATTCTCTGCAAGCACTGAAATTATCGGTAACAGATAGTTTTGTGATAAGGTAATTTGTAACGGGTAACAAGCAATGGAAGTAAATAATGTGCAGCAAGGTGGCACAATCCTTTTTTTAGCAAAGGACAAGCCTGGACAAGTTCTTATATGAGAAAAGCGCTCCCGAGGACACGTGGGAATTATCGTCAAGCTAGTTTTCATCACGCTCAAATGATTCACGTTCGTTACTTTGATAATTTGGTATGTGGGTGGACCGGTGCTTGGGTACTTCCCTTGCTTGGACAAGCATCCCACTTATGATTAACCCCTATTGCAAGCATCCGCAACTACAAAATAAGTATTAAGGTAAACCTAACCATAGCATGAAACATATGGATCCAAATCAGCCCCTTACGAAGCAACGCATAAACTAGGGTTTAAGCTTCTGTCACTCTAGCAACCCATCATCTACTTATTACTTCCCAATGCCTTCCTCTAGGCCCAAACAATGGTGAAGTATCATGTAGTCGACGTTCGCATAACACCACTAGAGGAGAGACAACATACATCTCATCAAAATATCGAACGAATACCAAATTCACATGACTACTTATAGCAAGACTTCTCCCATGTCCTCTAGAACAAACGTACTAGTCACAAATGATATTCATGTTCATAATCAGAGGGGTATTAATATGCATTAAGGATCTGAACATATGATATTCCACCACATAAACCAACTAGCATCAACTACAAGGAGTAATCAACACTACTAGCAACCCACAGGTACCAATCTGAGGTTTTGGTACAAAGATTGGATACAAGAAATGAACTAGGGTTTGAGAGGAGATGGTGCTGGTGAAGATGTCGAGCCCTTCCCAATGATAGGATCGTTGGTGATGACGATTGTCGGTGTCAAAACCGGCGGATCTCGGGTAGGGGGTCCCGAACTGTGCATCTAGGCGGATGGTAACAGGAGACAAGGGACACGATGTTTTTACCCAGGTTCGGGCCCTCTCGATGGAGGTAAAACCCTACTCCTTCTTGATTAATATTGATGATATGGGTAGTACAAGAGTGGATCTACCACGAGATCAGAGAGGCTAAACCCTAGAAGCTAGCCTATGGTATGATTGTTGTTCGTCCTACGGACTAAAACTCTCCGGTTTATATAGACACCGGAGAGGGCTAGGGTTACATAGAGTCGGTTACAATGGGAGGAGATCTTCATATTTTATCGCCAAGCTTGCCTTCCACGCCAAGGAAAGTCCCATCCGGACACGGGACGGAGTCTTCAATCTTGTATCTTCATAGTCCGGGAGTCCGACCAAAGGTCATAGTCCGTCCATCCGGACACCCCCTAATCCAGGAATCCCTCAGTATTCCCCGAACCAGGCTTCAATGACGATAAGTCCGGCGCGCAAGTTTGTCTTCGGCATTGCAAGGCGGGTTCTTCTCCAAATTCCCTGTACCTATCAAATAGTGGCCGGCTTCTAGTGCGTGCTGCTCTCCTCGGCTTCTGTGCCCCATCATGACCATCTTCCACGTGTCAAACGAATGTGAAAAGCCAGGTTTTTTTTTCATTTACCCCCCCCCAATTGCGTTAATGAGCCGCCCATAAAAGAGACGGGGATTTAGATCCAATTCACACCACCCTTCCTCCGTGAGTATCCATCAGAGCGCTTTCGACAGAGATCCATTCCACCATGGCCTGTCGGAGCAGCTCCTCCTCTCGCCTCTCCAGCCCTCGGCCTAGAGATTGGGAGCGGTGTTCCGTCCCACATAGCAAGCTAGTAGTGCTTCAGTCCAAGGGGCTCCTCCCCCCAGCATATATGGTCCCAGTTCGAGCCGGGATTGCCACCTATAGCAGCGGAGAGCAGGCGGAGAGCGTCCCCAATCCCTCTCAAGGAGAGCGGGTATGCCTAGTCCCTTACTTAATAAGAGGACTCGGATTTCCAATTCATCCGTTTCTCCGAGGGTTGCTGGAGTTCTACGGCCTCCAGCTACACAACCTCACGCCTGCCTCCATTCTGCATATTGCGGGCTTCGTGGCCCTCTTCGAGCTATTTTTGGGCGTCGAGGCCCATTTCGCGTTGTGGAAGAGGTTGTTCTGCCTTGTGCCCCGCTCTCAGGAGGGGTCAATTTATCAAGTGGGCGGAGGCAAACTATGGCGCATCGCCGGGACCGGATATCTATCCGGTACCCCAAAGAAGGCGTTCGAGGACTGGCCTTCGGAATTGGTTTTATATGGACGACGTCCCCCTGCCAGACCCTGTTTGGATCGGCCTTCCTAAGTTTAATAATGCCCCATTGAAGAAATGTCTGAGCTGGCGCCCACGAAACCCTCAGAGGAAACTGATAGGGACGTCCTTTACCTGATGAGCCGGATAAGATTGCTGGCTCATTCTGGATTGACCATGATTGAGGTCATGGCCACATGCATTACATGAGGGGTGCAGCCGCTTCAGTACAGAGGCCACCCCATGTGGGATTTCAACGGGGAGGACGACGCCATCCGGTGCGGTCGCAAGAGGCCGGATTCGGCTCCCACTCTAACGAAGATCTTATCCGCTTTGTACAAGGGAGAAGAAGAGGAATTCCTCCGGGTCAACCCACGGGGCGGATTCTCCATGTACAGTCCTCCAAGCTGGGTGAGCGAACATTTTCACTTGCCTACCCGCTTTCGAAATTCCCATAATTGAGTACTTAGTCTAGCAATGTTAACGCATGAGCTGCGTCAGACTGTGAAGGAGATAAAAAGCCCTCCTCCACAACCCGAGGACCCGGAATGGTCCCTCGATCCGGACTCCCAAGAGGACCCGGACTTATGTGTGGAGTTAATTGATGGGGTGTTTCATCAATTGAGTAAGGACAACACCCTAGTGGCCATTACGGCCGACTATCCCGGACTACTTCTAGCCTCAAAGGTAACCGAGACCGAAGTCCCATTACTTTCAAGGAGATCCATCCATGCTTTATCTTGAATGCCATGAACTAATAGTGTTTTGTTTCACAGGGTAAATCCTTGAGGCGGAAGGCCGGGCCCATGGCGGGCGGCCAGCAAGGGCCGCTAGAGCCAGGCGGGCCAAAAAGAAGTGCGGATCAGATCGAGATTCCGGCGCAATGGTACGGCGTGCGAATTTAACGCCTAGGGTTTATGCCCTCAAGTCATACTAACGTTCATGCTCTTCTTAGAAAGAAGAGAGCCCGCCGGACTATATCCACCGGCCAAGGTTCAAGGACGGGTCCGGAAGCGGAGGCGGACACGGGGCGCGCCTCGGGCGTTCCTCCGACAGAGGACGCAGACGGGCTATCTGCCACCAATTCAGAGGTGGAGAGTGCCATGAACCACAGGCGTCGCCGGACTGTTCTTCGTGACGCATGTTTTTCCCCAGAGGCGTTGGACGCCTTTAATACAGGAGATGCGTTCCTCCGTGCCGCTCAAGATGGTCTAGCCAGAGCCTCAGAGCAGTATGTAAAAGACATACAGGTGAGTAAAATTGAAGGTTATATATGTCAGTAGCCCCCAAGACTTGAAATAGTTAAGATAATTGTTTTAAGGATCATATGCTATGCAGGGTCTTACAAAGAAGAACACGCAACTGTCCCAGGAGCTTGAAGAGTGCAAGGCCCAACTCGAGGCCGCACTGGCCGCTTCAGATAATGCCGAGGGGACCCCCTCAGGTAATATATGCTTTGAAAGATAATTCCGTTGTGAAGTGCGGCATGTGTGCCACTCTGACGATAATAGTGCAGATGGGGCCGGAGTAAATCCGGACAAGCAACAACTCCTACGCCAACTAATGGCTGGTGAGAGCGTGCTGACGAGGGTGAGGCAAGAGAAGAACAAACTTCAAGGCGCCAATACCCAGCTGGGCGAGGAACTAAAGGATGTTCGTATTCAGCTGTCTGCTTCCGTAAAGGAGAATCGGCGACTTCGACGCGACATTTTTAGTAAGTGCTTGAACGAATCTTCGAAAAAAGAATTCGGCGAGGAAGTCGATTGACAGAGCTATGTCTGTAGGTCTGCTGACAGGTCGTCCTGCGGAGGAAATGCCCGGTTCAACGGGGGACCTTCTTCCCGAGCTGTTGCAACTGCATGAATGAGTTTGGCAGGCAATGCAGGGCGTCGTCCAGGCTATGTGGCCATCCCTCTCCGTGCCCGAAGGCCTTGGGGAGCTTGCAAAGAAGTTGGAGGGAGTGTGGCAGCGCATCCGGTTATGGAAGATATCGGCCTGCCGTCAAGGTGCCAGGGAGGCCTGGGCCATGGTGAAGACTCGGTACACGAAGGCTGACCCGAACCACATGGCCGCGGTCGGCCCTATGGGTCCTGACGGAAAGGAGATCCCTGTCAGCTTAGTATATGGCCAGGTAGAGCTGGCTGCAAAGTATTCTCAACAGGACTGTAAATTAGACCGCCTGTTGGATGGTATTGAAGAAGAATATACCGAGTCGGATTGACTCTGTAATTTAAAATGACATGAAAAAATGCCTTCTAGCCGGATTGTAGATCGTTTGTCATTGCGGACCTTTTCGCTTCGACCTCTGGACCCTATAGTCCGGAGTGTGTCCGAATACCCTCTCGATTATGTAAGAACCGGGGCATGCATGGAGACAAGGTGTAGGGGTCATAATTTCTTTAGCAGACAAGTGCCCAACTAGTTATGTTATATTACATGGTTAGTAAGAAACATCTTCTAGGGAGAATAGTTCCGTTAGGGGTTCCTTTCCCTGGGGGGCATGCCCTAAAGTGCATGTCCGAATTGCTAAAAAGAGCAGAAAAGCATCTGGGGGCAGATAGATAAACAAGAAAAATCATCTTTTAGTTCACCGACCAAATATTCCCTTAAGAACGCTAGCTTTTGGCTTCACCCAGTTTGAGGTACACATCCGGCTGACCCGACAGTAACAATCGCAGAGGTGCTCCCTTTACCACCTAGCCGAACGAACGAGAACGTAGGGGTAAGCACAGGAGCCAAGCAACCCAGCTTGGCCAAAACTTAAGTCATATTGATGCATATAATGGTGTATAAAAGGTTCATGCGGAAGTGTCACACATGTTTTGGGCATGAGGCCCGTTTATATAAACTTCTGATAAAGAAGCCCCCAGGTATGATGAGCGCGGGTGGCGCGTCAAGTATGTGCGAACAACGCGCAAGCAAGCCCCTAAGGGCTTGGGAGAAAAAGGGTAGAGAGAAGGAGAGAAATGCCAGACAGCTAATGTGAAAAATAAAAATAAAAAAGGGATAGAGGAAGGAGACGAACATGGAGTCCGGCACTAGGCGTAGAATCTTCGTAGGCGTGTTGCGTTCCATGGGTTCGGCTCGAGTCGGTTGTCCGATGCGTTTCGTAGACGGTACGCTCCACCAGTCAGTACTTGGTCGATTATGAAGGGACCCTCCCATTTGGGCTTTAGTTTCTCCTTTTTCTTGTCCAGCAGGCGTAGAACTAGTTTGCCAACGTTATAAGTTTTGGCCCGTACTTCTCTGCTTTGATATCTTCGAGCTTGCTGTTGATAGAATGTAGAACGAGCTTTTGCCACGTCGCGCTCCTCCTCCAATGCGTCCAAGCTGTCCTGCCGATCGAGCTCGGCTTCTCTTTCTTCGTACATGCGCACGCGAGGTGAGTCATGAATTATGTCGCAGGCAGGACTGCCTCTGCACCGTATACCATAAAAAATGGTGTGAATCCGGTAGTGCGATTCGGCGTGGTCCGCAGCCCCCAGAGTATGGAGTCAAGCTCCTCTACCCAGTGCGTGTTAGATTCCTTGAGGGATCGCACTAGTCTGGGTTTGATGCCGCTCATAATGAGACCGTTGGCTCGCTCGACTTGACCGTTGGTTTGAGGGTGATAGACTGAAGCGTAGTCGAGCTTAATGCCCATGTTTTTGCACCAGAGTTTAACTTCGTCGGCCGTGAAGTTTGTGCCGTTGTCAGTTATGATGCTGTGGGGGACGCCGTAACGGTGTACGACCCTGGATATGAAGTCTATCACCGGTCCGGATTCGGCCATCTTTACAGGCTTGGCCTCTATCCATTTGGTGAATTTGTCCACCATGACCAGTAGATATTTTTGCTTGTGGGTTCCTCCTTTAAGGGGTCCAACCATGTCAAGCCCCTAGACCACAAAAGGCCAGGTAATGGGTATGGTTTGTAGGGCGGTAGGCGGCATGTGGCTTTGGTTAGCGAATAATTGGCAACCGACGCATCGCTGCACTAAGTCCTGAGCGTCTGCCCGGGCCGTCGGCCAATAAAATCCGGTATGGAAGGCCTTGCTTACAAGGGCCCGGGCTGCGGCGTGGTGCCCGCCGAGTCCGGCATGAATTTCAGCCAGAAGGTTTCGCCCTTCCTCTTCGGAGATACACCTTTGAAGGACTCCGGTTGTGCTTTTCTTATAAAGCTCTCCCTCGTGGACCTTATAGGCTTTAGATCGCCGCACTATGCAGCGGGCCTCGTTTTGGTCCCCAGGAAGTTCATGCCTAGTTAGGTAGGCTAGGAATGGTTCTGTCCACGGGGCAATGACTGCCATTATTGTGTGGGCTGACGGTGTTGTTTAGTTGGCGGAGCCACCAACTGTGTTACGGTGAGGGGCAGTGTGGTTGTGTCCGGGCTACTATTTCCGGACTCTCCCTCCCATGATACGGATGGCTTGAATAGCCTCTCTAGGAAGATGTTGGGAGGGACGGCATCGCGCTTTGCGCCAATGCATGCCAACAGGTCTGCTGCCTGGTTATTCTCCCAGGCTATGTGGTGAAATTCGAGCCCCTCAAACCGGGCTGACATCTTTAAGACGGTGTTGCGATAAGCTGCCATTTTCGGATCTTTGGCATCAAAGTCTCCATTTATTTGGGATATCGCGAGGTTTGAATCCCCGTGGACCTCTAGGAGCTGAATGCCCATGGAGACTGCCATCCGGAGACCGTGTAGAAGGGCCTCATATTCGATCGTGTTGTTGGAGTCCGTGTACATTATCTGAAGTACGTATTGGACTGTATCTCCGGTTGGGGATGTCAGAACAACGCCAGCCCCCAGGCCAGCCAACATTTTGGAGCCGTCGAAGTGCATGATCGAGTTGGAATATGCGCCGTACTCTTTAGGGAGCTCGGCTTCAGTCCATTCGGCGATGAAGTCGGCCAAAACCTGTGACTTAATAGCTCGCCATGGCTTGTAAGTTATGTCGAATGGGAGGAGCTCAATGGCCCATTTGGCAATCCGGCCTGTTGTGTCGCGGTTGTTAATAATATCATTAAGAGGTACTTCGGAGGCTACTGTTATTGAACACTCTTGGAAATAGTGTCACAGCTTCCGGGATGCCATGAACACTGCGTATGCTATCTTTTGATAATGCGGGTACCGTGACTTGCATGGGGTTAGGACAGTGGACACATAGTAAACTGGTTTTTGGAGAGGGAACTTGTGTCCGTCCGTTTCTCGTTCGACAACGAGCACCGCGCTTACAACTTGGTGGGTTGCCGCGATGTATAATAGCATTGGTTCGCCCGTGTTGGGCGTGGCCAGGACCGAATTTGTTGCCAATATGGCTTTGATTTCGTCGAGTCCGGCCGTAGCGGCATCCGTCCACTCGAAGTGTTCGGTGCGTCGCAGGAGGTAATAAAGGGGTAATGCCTTTCCTCCTAAGCGGGAGATAAAGCAGCTTAGAGCCGCCACGCATCCAGTCAATTTTTGTATTTGTTTGAGGTCTTTTGGGATATCTAATTGTGACAGAGCTCGGATCTTGGCTGGGTTCGCTTCAGTTCCTCTACCAGATACGATGAAGCCCAAGAGCTTTCCGGCTGGTACGCCGAAAATGCATTTTTCCGGGTTGAGCTTAATGTCATATGCTCGGAGATTGTCAAATGTGAGCCTCAAGTCGTCTACTAGAGTGTCGACGTGTTTGGTTTTGACAACCACGTCATCTATGTATGCTTCAACTATTTTGCCGATCTGGTTGGCCAGACATGTCTGAATCATGCGCTGATATGTTGCGCCGGCGTTTTTGAGCCCGAAGGGCATCGTGTTGAAGCAGAATGGGCCGTATAGGGTGATGAATGTCGTTGCGGCTTGGTCTAACTCTGCCATCTTGATTTGGTGGTAGCCAGAGTATGCATCGAGGAAACACAATGAATCGTGTCATGCAGTGGCATTGATGATTTGATCAATTCGGGGGAGGGGGAAGGGATCCTTTGGGCAGGCCTTATTTAGGTCTTTGAAGTCGACGCATAGGCGCCAGGATTTGTCCTTCTTTGGTACCATCACCAGGTTTGCTAGCCAGTCCGGATGTTTTATATCTCTGATGAATCCGGCTTCCAGTAGTTTTGCTAGCTCCTCTCCCATGGCTTGTCTCTTGGGTTCGGAGAAACGCTGAAGAGTATGCTTAACAGGCTTGAACCCTTTTAGGATGTTCAGGCCGTGCTCGGCCAGCCTGCGTGGGATTCCTGGCATGTCTGAAGGGTGCCAGGCGAAAATGTCCCAATTTTCTTGCAGGAATTCTCTGAGTGCGGCGTCTACATCGGGTTTTAGTTGTGCCCCGATGGAGGCCGTTTTTGTGGGGTCCGTTGGATGGACTTGGAATTTGGCTATTTCGTCTGCTGGTTTAAAAGAGGTGGACTTGGATCTCTTATCTAGTATCACATCGTCCCTGTCCACCGTGGAGCACAACGCAGTTAGTTCCTCGGCCGCTAGGGCTTCGGATAATGCCCCCAGGGCCAGTGTGGCTGTCTTGTTTTCGGCGCGGAGCGCTGTGTCCGGATCACTAGCAAGAGTGATGATTCCGTTGTGTCCGGGCATTTTGAGCTTCATGTACCCGTAATGGGGTATGGCTTGAAAAATTGTAAATGCTTCTCGCCCTAACAGGGCATGGTATCCACTGCTGAACGGGGCCACTTGAAATGTGACCTCCTCGGATCTGTAATTATCCGGCATGCCGAACACCACATCCAGTGTGATTTTCCCTGAACAGCACGCTTCCCGGCTTGGTATTATTCCTCTAAAGGTTGTGTTGCTTCGCTCAATGCGGCTCCAGTCTATTTCCATTTTTCGCAGGGTTTCCTCATAGATGAGGTTAAGTCCGGTGCCGCCGTCCATGAGTACCTTTGTAAGTCGGAAGCCGTCCACTATCGGACTGAGGACCAATGCGGCTGGTGCTCGGGCTGTCCGGAATTTAGGTTCGTCACTGGCATTAAAGGTAATAGCCATGTCACTCCATGGGTTTATTGTTGCTACTTGGTAGACTTCGGTAAGGCTGTGAAGCGTTCGTTTCCTTGCATTGTTTGATGCGAAAGTCTCGAAGACTGTCAACACTGTACTGGCATTTCTGGGGTGGTGCTCTGCGGATTCTGGAGTTAGAAGCTCCTCGCCACTTCTGGCAACCTGCCGGAGTATCCAACATGCTCTAAGGCTGTGAGTTGGTGTGACTTCCCCTGAACTATGAATTTTACAGGGTCCATTGAGCCATCCCTCCAGTACGGTCCCATACCCTGTAGAGGGTTTTTGTTTTTTGCTTTTTGGCTCAGGTGCTTGGCGATAATGCGCCCTTTTGTTTCGGACTAGTATTGTATTCAGGGCCGGATTGTCCCAGAATTTAGTTTTGGTTTTCCGAACGCTTTCTGTCGCACAATACTTTCGTACTATGGATGTCAAGTCGACGAAGCGTGTAATTTTGCAGCGACTTATGGCATTGAGGATTCCGATGTCCGTGCAGTTCTTACAGAAGAATGAAATTGCGTCCTTCTCACGACAGTCCTTTATCCTGTTCATAACTAGGAGGAATCTGGCCCAGTAGTGGTGTACTGTTTCCCCGGCTCTTGCCGTATTTGGGATAGATCCCTTATATTTGGGTGGGAGGGAGGATTTAAATCCGGAACCTCGCCCGATATAAGATTCAGGGGCCAAGAAATTTCCGAATTCGGAAGCTTGTTTTCTTGGACGTTATTCAATGAATCAGGCCTGCTGCCTGACTTTAGGTTCAGGGCTTGGGCAACATCCTCCCCTCCGCGGGTGTCCGTCTTGGAGGGGTCGGGAATCCGAACACATCTGGTCCTTAGGATGGGCGAAGATTCGCCGCATTGTTCTTCCACCACTTCAACGTGGTGGGTGACCTGGGGAGAGTCGATCTCTCTCTGATCGGGTTTAAGCCCAATCTGGCCGTAATCTGTAGCGACTCCCAGGGCGGCAAATGCGATCCAAGAGCTCATTTAGGAAAGAGAGCTCCATCGGATCTAACTGCTCGGCAAGTTCCGAGCTGATGTGGAGATTGCTTTCGATGGCCCGAGAGGTCATCGTCGGCGCGGCGGCC
This sequence comes from Triticum timopheevii, assembly GCA_963921465.1. Classification (NCBI taxonomy): domain Eukaryota; kingdom Viridiplantae; phylum Streptophyta; class Magnoliopsida; order Poales; family Poaceae; genus Triticum; species Triticum timopheevii. Next base: position 516,832,814 of record OY997270.1, read on the forward strand.
GAACAGGTGGTCATCAAAAACCTGCCTAGCCGGAGAGTTTGGTCGACAGCCAAAGCTCCTTTAGCAACAACGCCGTCTTTAAAGACGGGGTGCGGCATCCTTCCTGACGGTGACGACACAGAGGAACTCTCAATGAAAGCACCAATGTCAATGTCAAAACCGGCAGATCTCGGGTAGGGGGTCCTGAACTATGCGTCTAGGCGGATGGTAACAGGAAATAAGGGACACGATGTTTTTACCCAGGTTCGGGCCCTCTCGATGGAGGTAAAACTCTACTCCTGCTTGATTAATATTGATGATATGGGTAGTACAAGAGTGGATCTACCACGAGATCAGAGAGGCTAAACCCTATAAGCTAGCCTATGGTATGATTGTTGTTCGTCCTACGGACTAAAACTCTCCGGTTTATATAGACACCGGAGAGGGCTAGGGTTACACAGAGTCGGTTACAATGGGAGGAGATATTCATATCGTATCGCCAAGCTTGCCTTCCACGCCAAGGAAAGTCCCATCCGGACACGGGACGGAGTCTTCAATCTTGTATCTTCATAGTCCGAGAGTCCGGCCGAAGGTCGTAGTCCGGCCATCCGGACACCCCCTAATCCAGGACTCCCTCAATGATGGTGATGATTTCCCCCTCCCAGAGGGAAGTTTCCCCGGCAGAATAGCTCCGCCGGAGCCCTAGATTGGTTTCGCCAAGGTTCCGCCTCGTGGCGGCGGAGTCTCGTCCCGTAAGCTTGCTTATGATTTTTTTTCTAGGGTAAGGGACTTCATATAGCAGAAGATGGCCACCGGAGGGCTGCCAGAGGGGCCACGAGGCAGGGGGGCACGCCCTAGGGGGGGGGGCGCCCCCCACCCTCGTGGATAGGGTGTGAGCCCCCTGATGCTGATTCTTTCACTAGTATTTTTTATTAATTCCAAAAATGACTTTTGTGGAGTTTCAGGACTTTTGGAGCTGTGCAGAATAGGTCTCTAATATTTTCTCCTTTTCCTGCCATGAATCCCAGCTGCCGGCATTCTCCCTCTTCATGTAAACCTTGTAAAATAAGAGAGAATAGGCATAAGTATTATAATATATCATGTAATAACGGCCCATAATGCAATAAATATCAAAATGAAAGCATGATGCAAAATGGACGTATCAGTGCGAGGCACGTACTTCAAACCATGAGGTCCAAGCTCAATGGCCCACTTGGCTACTCGTCATGTGGCTTCTCTGTTTTGAATAATATCTTCCAAAGGAGCAGAACTAACCACGGTGATAGGATGACCAAGAAAATACCGCTTAAGCTTCCGGCTGGCCATGAACACCCCATAAACAAGCTTCTGCCAATGTGGATACCTCTTCTTGGATTCAATGAGCACTTCACTGATATAATAAACTAGCCGTTGAACCGGATATTCCTTGCCTGCTTCCTTCCGTTCCACCACGACAGCTACGCTGATAGCCCGGGCATTAGCAGCCACATATAATAACAACAGCTCCTTACCAATAGGAGCAGCAAGGACTGGCGGCTCAGCTAGCTGTTTCTTCAAGGCTTCAAATGCGTCGTTAGCAGCATCACTCCAGACGAAATCATCTGTTTTCTTCATCATCTGATACAGTGGTATGGCCTTCTCACCCAACCGGCTTATGAACCGACTTAAGGCAGCAATACGACCCGCCAGACGCTGAACATCATTGATACACACCGGTTTTGCCAAAGAGGTAATGGCCTTGATCTTCTCCGGGTTAGCCTCAATGCCTATGTTAGAAACCAGAAACCCCAAAAGCTTGCCTACCGGCACACCAAAGACAAACTTGTCCGGGTTAAGCATCATATTGTAGACCCAGAGATTGTCAAAGGTCTCCTTCAAATCATCTATCAATGGTTCCTTCTCTCTGGTTTTCACCACAATATCATCCACATAAGCATGAACATTGCACCCAATCTGATTGTGAAGACAATTCTGCACACATCGCTGGTAAGTTGCCTGGGCACTCTTGAGCCCAAAAGGCATAGACACATAGCAGAAGGCTCCAAAGGGAGTAATAAAACATGTTTTATCCTGGTCCTTAACTGCCATCTTGATCTAATGATAACCAGAATAAGCATCCAAAAAACTCAAATGCTCACAACCCGCCATAGCATCAATGATTTGATCAATACGAGGGAAATCAAAAGGATCGGCCAGACAGGCCTTGTTTGAGTCCGTGTAATCTACACACATGCTCCAAGTGCCATTCTTCTTAAGCACCAACACCAGATTAGCTAACCACTCCGGATTAAAGACTTCAATAATGAACCCAGCTGCCAAGAGTCGGGCCACCTCTTCACCAATGGCCTTACGCCTCTCCTCATTGAAACGACGAAGGAATTGCTTGACCTGTTTAAACTTCAGATCAATATTGAGAGTGTGCTCAACAAGTTCCCTCGATACACCCGGCATGTCAGAAGGTTTCCATGCAAGGATGTCCCGGTTCTCACGGATGAACTCGATGAGCGCACTTTCCGATTTAGGATCCAGGTTAGCGCTGATGCTGAACTGCCTGGATGAGTCGCCAGGAACAAAGTCAACTAGCTTAGTATCATCCGCCGATTTAAACTTCAAAATCGGGTCATGCTCTGTCGTTGGCTTTTTCAAAGACGTCATATCTGCCGGGTCAACATTATCCTTGTAAAACTTCAATTCCTATGTTGCACAGATAGACTCAGCATAAGCGGCATCACCTTCTTCACATTCCAAGGCTATCTTCCGACTCCCATGCACTATAATGGTCCCCTTGTAACCCGACATCTTGAGCTGTAAATAAACATAACACGGCTGTGCCATGAACTTGGCATAAGTCGGCCGTCCAAACAAAGCATGGTACGAGCTTCTGATCTTGACCACTTCAAAGGTTAACTTCTCAGCCCTGGAATCATGCTCATCTCCAAAGGACACTTCCAGTTCAATCTTGCCAACTGGGTACACCGACTTACCAGGCACCACTCCATGAAATACAGTATTGGATGTCTTAAGATTTTTATCAGTTAACCCCATGCGACGGAAAGTATCATAATAAAGGATATTAATGCTGCTACCTCCATCCATGAGTACCTTGGTGAATTTGTATCCACCAACTTGAGGTGCCACCACCAAGGCCAAGTGACCCAGGTTATCAACCCGGGGCGGTTGATCCTCTCAGCTCCACATAATGGGTTGCTCAGACCATCACAAGTATTGGGGAACTGCCGGCTCAACGGCATTCATGGCCCTCTTGTGAAGCTTCTGGTCCCGCTTGCACAAACTTGTGGTGAAAATGTGATTTTGCCCACTATTCAACTGCTTTGGATGACTCTGATATCCAGACTGCTGCTGCTGCTGACCCCATGGCCGGATTGTTGATTGTAACCACCCTGATTACCTTGATTATAACCACCCTGATTACTTTGGTGGCCCTAGAAGCCGGAATTAGAACCGCCACCTCCATAACCCAGGCCATGAGAGCCACCGCCGCCGGTACCTAAGCCGTCGCCCGGCCCCTAAAACAAGTTAGAATTTTTGAAAGCCCTCATAATTGAATAATCTTTCCAAAGGTGAGTAGCTGGTTTCTCCTACGAGCCATGCTTTGGACAGGGCTCATTCAGCAACTGTTCAAGAGTAGGACCTGGCCCGCCGGCTCGAGGAGGCGGCCTCCCCTTACGATGTTGATTATTTCCCTGTGCACTTGTGTTAGCTACAAACTCCAAGTTACCATCAGCCTTGCGTTTACCGTTGCCCCCCTGATTCGCCGGGTTATGCTGCGGACCCTTGGCGTTGCCATTCTTCTTTCCCTTTCTCGGCTTGTCGTCATCAGACTCGGGGTCCTTGGTATTATCAGAGTCGGCATATTCGATTAGAGCCGCCATCAGTTGCCCCATATCATTACAATCGCGCTTGAGCCTCCCCAGCTTCTGCTTAAGAGGCAAAAAATGGCAATTTTTCTCCAACATTAAGACTGTAGAACCGAGATTCATGTTATCAAATGAATGTATGATAGCTTTGACCCGGCGCACCCAATGGGTTGTCGATTCACCCTCCTCTTGGGCGCAAGTTGCCAAGTCCACAATCGACATGGGATGTTTGCATGTGTCTTTAAAGTTTTGAATAAACTGGGCCTTCAGCTCCCCCCATGACCCGATGGAGTTGGCAGGCAGCCCTTTTAACCAAGTACGGGCCATCCCATCCAGCATCATGGTGAAGTATTTAGCATACGCAGCATCACTGACCCCCTGCAGTTCCATGGCCATCTCATATCTTTCAATCCACGCCTCAGGGGGTCAGTCGGCTGTGTAATTAGGCACCTTACGAGGTCATTTGAAATCCTTGGGAAAACATTCATTACGCAGGGCCGGCACCACACAGGGCACACATGTAGATCTAGAGGTCACACGTGCCTCTACCGAAGCCATCGGATAAACCGGAAGAGGCTGGTGAGCCGCCTGTTGAGCCGCCTGCTCAGCCTCTTGACACACTCTGTCCTGACAACCAAGTTATGAGCTCCATCACGCACCAGGTCATGCCCACGTGGCTGGTCACGGTGTTGGGTGTTGCTTGGAACGGCTGGTGATTCCATGTGTCTGCTATAGCTCTGGCTTGGGCGAGGGGTTGAATGAATCCTATCCCGACTGTAAGAATATGCATCCTGCTGCACCAATACGGTTTGAAGAAGCTCCCTAGCCCTTTGTGTTTCAATCGCCGCCCGAGAGTCGCCATCTACTAGGAGAGCCGCCAGTCGCGTCACCGCAGAAATCATGTTATCCAACAGGTTGGAATAATGACCCGGTGGTGTCGACACATGCTGAGGCTGAACAATGTTCAAACGTGGTGGCTCCGCTATGCGTGGTTGAACCGGAGTTCCGACCCCAGGTGCTGCAACCTGGTTTAACTGCGGTGGGTTACTGGTCCCCGCTCCAGGCGTGCAAAAGAGATTTCTCCCCTCGTAAACCAAAGGCAGACGAGACCTGTGCCTCCTCCTCATGACTTCATTTGAAGCGTTATGATCCATCGTAAGCCGGTAAGTCTCTGCTTGGACCCATTGCTCCTGTGCATCCAGGGCAGCTCGCTCTGCGGCCATCCTGACGTCCTCAGCCGCTAGGTCTGCCTTGGCCTGCGCTATCTCATCTCATAGTTTCATAACTTCTGCGTTATGCTAATCTCAATTCATCGGGCTGACCTCTGCTGTCAACAAGGCCGTCAACTTATCCAGCAAGTCTGTCAAAACATGAGCCGGCGGGCGCACAGGGCCTTTTGCCCCGGCTACCATCGCCGCTGCTGACCCGGTAGTCATTGTTGCCGCAGTTAAAGAATTCTGTATAGGCTGCGTTCCAGCCATGAAGATCACAACCCTGTTCGGCGACTCATAGGGGTCTGGAATACTGTCACCATCGGAACAGCCCCTAAGCCTACCATCTTGCAGTTGATACAACGAAGTAGTCTCGCCCGTGGACGACTCACCATCAGAATAGATGGCCGTCTCACCGCCAGACATAGATCCTTCATCAAATTCTCCTCCATGGATGCATCCCACGAAGGCACGTTTCACGGCGGGCTGAGCTCGGGCGGGTCTTGCATGCTGAGCCGTCTCAATGATGTCGGTGCAGATGTCCGGCTCAGGGCCCGGCTCGCTGATCAGGCCGATGAAGACGTGGATTCCGCCAAAGGGGACCCCGTACCCGTACTCAATTGAGCCGGCATCGGGGCCCAGCCTACGTCGTCAATGTAAAGCTTGCCGCGGTGACTCTTGGTTATCCGGCCCACGGCGTATCCCTTGATCCCTTTGAAGCTGCCCTTCAAGAACTCGAAACCACCGTGCGCTAGCCCCATGGTGGGCGCCAATTGTCATGGAATAGTCACGGCAGATGTCCTCGTGAAAGGACTTAGTCGTGGAGCCATCGCCTCTAGGTTAGCTTAAAGGGGTTAAATGGGACAAAGGACACAGGAGTTTATACTGGTTTGGCCCATTGCGGTAAAGGTAAAGGCCTAATCTAGTTTGAGGTGGTATTGCTTATGTTTCGATTACCAGGGAGCGAATCCGCTTGAACTAGCTTTCGATCTATTCTCTCTTGTCCTGAACTACCGTCGGGTCGTCCCTTTATATACACAAGTTGACACCCAACGGCTCACGGAGTCCCGGCCGGCTCATAAACAACATGTCCGGCTCGGTGACTATCTTTACATGCCTTACAATACAAGTCTTACATAAATGGCGGTTTATTCCTACGGGCCATAAGTCGCCCTTGGGCCTTGGGCCCTTATCTTAAACCGTCATCTTTGATATCCTTGTGGGCTTCATATGATGAATCGCCATAGGTATAACCCAGCCCCTCCTGGGCGGGTTATACCTAATAGTTATATCCCCAACACCTACAGAAGTCCAAAAACGATGAAACTTTACGCAAAAGAAATTCTGAACAACAAGAGACCCTAGAATCTTTAGGGAAGGATGAGAAGGGCCATATGGGCCCCACAAGCCAGGGTGGTGTGCCTAGGGGTAGGCGTGCCCCCTTACTTGTGGGCTTCATGTAGTTCTGATTGCCATAATTTTGCCTATAAATTCTCATATACCCTCGGAGCGAGACCCGAAAATATTATTTTGCCATCGCAAGGCTCTGTTCCGAAGCGATCCCATCTGAAGCCCTGTTTTGGTACTCAGAGGAGGAGGCGGCGGAGCATAATATGTGATACGTCCATTTTGCATCATGCTTTTATATCAATATTTATTGCATTATGGATTGTTATTTCACATTATGGTACAATACTTATGCCTTTTCTCTCTTATTTTACAAGATATACATGAAGAGGGAGAATGCCGACAGCTGGATTTCTGGACCGGAAAGGAGCAAATCTGAGATACCTATTCTGCACAACTCCAAAAGTCCTGAAAGTTTACACATAATTATTTTGGAATATATAAAAAATATTGGGCGAAAGAGCTACAGAAGGGGACCCACTAGGTGGCCACAAGCCTGGGGGGCGCGCCTCCAGGGCTTGTGGGCCCCTTGGCCATCATCTGGTGCCCATCATCTGTTATATGGCATCTTTTGACCTGAAAAAAAAAATCAAAAGGAAGCCTTCGGGACGAAGCGCCGCTCGAGGCGGAACCTGGGCAGAAGCAATCTAGGGCTCCGGCGGAGCTGTTCTGTCGGAGAAACTTCCCTCCGGGAGGGGGAAATCGAAGCCATCGTCATCACCAACGATCCTCTCAATGAGAGGGGGTCAATCTCCATCAATATCTTCACCAGAACCATCTCTTCTCAAACCCTAGTTCATCTCTTGTACTTGATTTTTGTCTCAAAACCTCAGATTGGTACTTATGGGTTGCTAGTAGTGTTGATTACTCCTTGTACTCGATCTTCTTCGAGGCTTATCCTTTGCTACAAAAAGGATTGGGCCACCTTGTTGCACCTTAGTTACATTTGTTACTTGTTACCTCTTACAATTTATCTTGTCACAAAACTATCTCTTACCGATAATGTGAGTGCTTGCACAAAATACCTTGCTGAAAACTGCTTGTCATTTCCTTCTGCTCCTCGTTGGGTTTGACACTCTTACTTATCGAAAGGACTATGATAGATCCCCTATACTTGTGGGTCATCAGTATGTCACACTCGGGGGTGGCGGTGGATCCAACTGAAAGGGGATGCGGCAAAATCGGGTGGATTCCCACACATATGGAGGAATTGGGCTCGCGGATGCGTTAACCCACAATTTGTTTACGAGATGGCCCGATTTGAAGCATATGTTCGGGCTGGATGGGATTGATCCCGCAAATCGGCAGTTATTTTAGTGGATGGCCCAATTTACGGGATCTGCTAGTGATGCTCTTAATAATCTCGGACGGAGGTGGGATTACTAAGGGCATGAGCAATGGAGGCGTCACCTTAATGCTGCTCCATGCCTTTGTTTAGAGATAAAGTATTAAAACTATCATTCACACTTTTCTTCACCCAATGGAGGCAGGCATAGGTAGATGTCATCTTACTGGACCATCTCAATTCGTTTCTCACCATCTATCTCTTCTTACTTCGTTCTCCACATTCCCTCTTCCTCTTTTTCCTCTTTTCTCTTGCTTCTATCTTGGAGCGGCTAACTCCTTTGTAGGAGACTGCTTCCTCTCCAAAGGAACACCCGAACCTGAGTAGCAGGCACCAAGCCGAGCTAGAACTGCGGGGCAACACCACAGGGGCATCTCGTTGGCCATGGCCTAAGAGTGCTTAATGTTTTTTTATTGGTACACTTCTATGGAGTGAATTGGCGAGCTGAACATGCCCCACCCGCAACAATTTACTTCTCTTATGGTGGCTACCTCCTCTCCCTGGCTAGATCCCAAATTTGAAATCACACAACGTCTGCGTACTCCTCCTCTCTGCTCTTCATTTCAAAAAAACCAATCTCATCCTCTCCCCACCCCCACCCACCACCACCAGCCCGCCGCCGCTCTGCCAGATCCCGCCCGCCACAAGCCCATCCTCGCCTCCATCATAGCCATAGAGGTACCCATAGCTGTGATGTTGTCTGACGAAGGTGACAACGACAGCTCCGTCCTAGCGTGGTTCGAGGTGTAGGAGGCCCCTCCTTCTGAAAGGACAACAACGTGTAGGTAGTGATTCATCTCGCGCCCCCTTGCAGCACCTCGTCGGGAGCTCCCATGCCTCCGCCTCCCCGATTCTCCCCTCGCGGCAGCATCTCGATCTAGTTTAGCCCGCACCCTCTGGCGTGCTGCACTGATGGGGCATTTCGTCGAACACCTGGTTCGTCAAGTTGTTAGAATACTCTTTGTGCTTCACTTATATCTTTTGAGCTAGGCACCTGCTCTAGTGCTTCACTTATATATCGCTTTGAGGGTCTTACAATAGTAATGGCAATATGCATGGGTTATGAAATTGGTCCTAATATGATAGATATTGAAGAAGGATATAATAAAAACTTTCATGTAGATCACTAAATATGATAAGTTTGATTCCTTGCAATAATTTTGCGATATTAAGAGGATAATATGTGGGAGGTACTAGTGAATCATTGTGGTTTAGTAAGAATATTGGTGTTAAGGTTTGTGACTCCCGAGCATGCACGTATGGTCTTTAGTTATACTAAGAAGTTGGAGCATGATTTATTATTGATTGTCTTCCTTATGAGTGGCAGTCTACTACTTATGAGCTGTGTTGGGTAGACGAAGAGAAGACTGTGTTAATAACCCCATGTGGCACATACTGCTTTGTACGAATGCCCTTCGGGTTAAAGAGCGCTAGATCCACTTTTGCAAGGGCAGTACAAATCGGGTTCGAACCTCAACTACACTGGAATGTAGAAGCTTATGTGGATGATACTGTGGTCAAGACCAAGAACATATCAATGCTCATTCAAGATTTGGAAGAGACCTTTGCGAACCTGCGCAAGATCAACTTGAAGTTGAACCCTGAGAAATGCATGTTTGGTGTTCCCTCCGGCAAGCTACTTGGCTTCTTTGTGTCTCACTAAGGGATAAAGGCCAACCCCAACAAGATCAGAGCAATTGAGCAGATTCAAGCACCCAAGACAGTTAAGGATGTGAGGCATTTAACTGGATGTATTGTCACGCTGAGTAGGTTCATTTCCAAGTCTATCGAGCGTGCCTTGCCGTTCTTCAAGGTCTTGAAGAAGGTATGGCCAATGAAGTGGACCCCGGAGGCGGAAGCAGCGCTGCGGGACTTGAAAACCTATCTCTCCTCTACTTCCACCTTGGTCGCTCCTAAACCACAAGAGATGTTGTTGCCATACTTAGCGGCGACCAATCAAGTGGTTAGTGTAGCGCTGGCACAATGGGAGGTAGATGAAGAAGCAGCAACAACGACTGTCCTCCCCAGAAAGGAAACTGAACGGATCGCGGCAAGATTGGGTATAGACCCAGGAGAAACAAAGCAAGCTAGCGCGGGCAGTTCTGAAGCCATGGCAAAGAAGAAGGTAGTGCAGTGGCCAGTGTACTTTTGTCAGTTCCCTGTTGCAGGGAGCTAGGTCAAGGTACTCTGGAGTATAAAAGCTAATATTTGGCCTCGTCATGGCCTCGAGGAAACTACGTCACTACTTCCAAGCCCACGAGATCACAGTTGTCACATGTTTCCCACTCCAACGCATACTAAGGAACATGGAAGCTACCGGCAGGATAGTTGAGTGGGCACTAGAGCTATCAAGCTTTGGCCTAAAGTACGAAAGTACCTCAACCATTCAAAGTAGAGCGCTGGCGGAATTCATTGCAGAATGGACACCCACTCTAGATGAAGAGATACCAGAGACAATTATCCCCGGCAAGGAAGCTCCCCAAGAGTGGATCATGTATTTTGATGGTGCTTTCTTGTTGCAAGGTGCAGGAGCCGGCATACTTATTGTTGCACCCACTGGAGAGCACCTCAAATATGTGGTCCAGATGCACTTTCCCTGGGATAAGGCTGCCAACAACACTACCGAGTATGAGGGGTTCCTTGCCGAGCTCAGAATTACAGTAGAGTTGGCAATCAAGAAGTTGATCATTTGTGGAGATTTGCAGCTTGTGGTGAGACAAGTAAATAAGGATTATCAGAGTCCATTGATGGAGGCATATGTTGAAGAAGTGAGAAAGTTGGAGGAGCACTTTAATGGATTGCAAACAGAACACATGCCACGTGAGGAAAACGGCATTGCTGATTATTTATCAAAGTGTGCAGCACAAAAGCTCCCTGTGGAATCAGCGACCTTTGTCCTCCACCTGATTCAACCCTCAGTATCCGCTTTGACAATGGCCAGAAAAAGGAGGAAGTTAGACTCCGATAAGTATCTCCCGATAGGGCTTCCTGTCGGGGATATACCCCGCGGCGTAACCCGGCTGGAAGTATAACCCGGCCGGACTGGACGACTCACCGGTAACCCACCCGGAGCTTGGCGATTCATGGATAACCCGCCCTATTTTGGCGGTTCATTAATAACCCGGCGGGCGGGTCAAATGGATGACGAGGCCCAAGGCCCAGAAGGCCGGTTCACGTTTAATGGTGGGCCGGTTTATGAAGAAAGCGCAAGGAATATTATCCTACAAGGAGTTAAGACCCGGACTTGTATCCGGTTTGTATTAGAAGGTAGACTAGTACTAATCCTAAAAGGACTCCACATGTAACCCGCCCCTCTAACTTATATAAGGAGGGGCAGGGCTCCCCAAAGAGGGACAAGAAGCAAGAAACAATCTCTAGGGCTAGACACAACTAGAGGAGAGCCGGTTTACGTCGACTCCCTGGTGATGATAATGAAATCTAGCCTCAAACAACATGTAGGGTTGTTACTGGATGATGTTTCCCGGGGCCCGAAGCTGTCTAAACCTTTGTCTTGTGTTGCGTCTCTCGATTCCGCTCAGCCCCTCTCAAGCTACCACATAGATGCATTGGCCTCGCGACTATGTCCTCACACTAAGGACATCTGACGTGTTAATCCTACAACAGTTGGCGCCCACCGTGAGGCCTGCGCACGGTGGTGTTGAGTACTTGGAGGGATTTTTCCCAGGGGATCGAGAAGCTCGCGATGTGCTGGATGAAAAAGAGCCGGCGCACAAGATAAACATCATCGACGAACAGTCAAAGCAAAAGATACGAGATGGAGATAATGAGATATTAGGGTTACATCGCCAGCGCCGCCGTACATGACCCGACGGACCAGCGAATCCGAAACAAATCAGTTTTCTGCTGTTGCGCCGTTCTACGCCGCGCCCGACGAGACCTTCTGGAGTTTCAAGGAAAGGTAATCTGTGATCTGCTAATGGCCACCCTGGCGTGCACACGCAGCGTCATGAGCATGCCTGATCTATTCCTACTCCTCTACTCCCATCAAACCGCAGCTGGCAGATCAAGTCCCGAGGAAGCAATCATTAATTTTCCGGTGGGAATTAGTACTACATCACCTCAAAGGCTAATGGTGTGCAACCCCAGCTCAGATGCGAGTACGTACTCAAATGAAATCCAAAAATACTCCAATAGCACGTGATGAAGGCACTCTACTTGATTACTACTCCGACAACTGCTACAAGCGTCGTTGACTTTATGGCAGCCTTGAGATCGTCAGTCAAAAAACAATAGTAGGGAGGAAGGTGCAGACGCGGACACGGACTTGCATCCGCCACTGTTACCTTTCACCGCTTGCCTCCGGTCACGTGCCTCAAGGCACTTCCTCCACTCCATGTTAAGTGGGCTGCGCCTCCCAGTAGCCGCAATGACCGGGCGGCTTACAACATAGCCCCGATTTCGCCAAATTGCCATCGCCCCCGCCGCTGTGGTTAAACCGGCCCCGCTTCTACTTCCATGGCCGACGCCATCGCGGATACGCCTTAAAGCTGGCCTCGCCTCATAGTACAAATCATTGCACGTGCATGGATTCCAAAGTATAATCAGCTTGTACACGGAGCCGAAGATCGGTTAGAAGATTGGAAAACAGGGCCTATGATGACCTGTTTTGTTACAATGATCTATTTCCTCTGCTAGAAACAATGGTGGTAAACCGGTTGCTTCCACTACTGCGGTCATCACAGCGCGTTGGAACCTCCCTCACTGCTATGCTTCTTAGCTAGCGCCCTGAGTCGCCGCCGTCTCCGACACTTACGCCTCACCGGCTGTGCACCTATGCCACACGGCCTTGCAGCCGTTGCTCATCTACACGGGAGCGGTCCCAAAACGCCGCCGCCGGGTTACCGTCACAGCCGAATTGAACCGGCCACAACTGCGCCTTCCAACCCGCCGCGAGTCGCCGCGAGCTTCTGCCTATTTCCAAACTGCCTCCAGGGTCGTGAGCCACCGAGGTCTTGCCTGCACGCGGACGCCTAGGCCCCGGCATCCATCAAGCCGACTTGCTACTGCCGCACCCTGCGCGCCCATCTCGCCTTCCCGGTCTCGCCCCGTCGCCCACTTGGCCGCGTGTGGTCTCACTCACTGTCGTCGCCTCACCCTTGCTCCGGGTTGCCGGGAGACCCTTAGTGGTCACCATCATCATGATTTTCCCCGCCGTGTTGGGCCGTCGTGGCCGACGCCGAACCATCTGGCCTTGCGGCCACCTCAGCTGTGGCCTCGCGCGCCTGCAACCCGCCTCCTCGAGGGTCTTGCCGTTTCCGCGACCTTGCCAAGTTGCTACTGCGGCCTCCTACTTCCAAGCCACCGGCAGACTCACCTTGGTGACGCTACAGCACCATGCTGCTCTGAGTTAAATCGCCGGCGCCAATGCTTCCCCGTTTTCCTCCAACTCGCCAAGAGGGCCTCTACAGTTGCAGCACCTGCTGCTTGCAAACTGCCTCCCCATTGCCTCAGGCCTCCGGTGGGATGCCCTGTGCCAGCCAGCAGGTGCTAACTCGGCCGCCCTGGCCCTGCAGGCTGCTCCCTTCCTACGCCCCTGTGCTGATGGAAACAACAGAAGAAAAGTCAAAGTGGTTAAGTGCTGGAAAAAATAAACTTTTGATCATATCAAAGATATACGGGGCATTCTCGAGGATAAATATGGATCAATTTCTTGGAGTGAAGGTTATACAAACTACGGCGAACTCTGGCAAGACCGTTGAAAGGATCAACACAAAAGTTCTTGGTTATCCACGGATGCCATATAATGATCATCTGTTGTCTAAAAATCAGGTGATATTTATCTTACATATTTTGTTAAGTACATATTGATTTTCTTCGACAAACAACTACTCTGCCCTGCTGTATTTTTTTTGTACGCAGGACAATTATTCACTAGGAATGTGGTTTATACCATGGGTACGGCATATGTACTGGCAACATTGCACCCGGTATTCATTTGTGCCTCATTACCCGGTAAATGGATGCGCGCAAGCCGCCGCCCTTATGACCCGGACTTCTTCAACTCACCGGGACCGTCCCTGCGAATTAACTCGCTTGTCCGCGCCGGTTTACAATGCCGTGGCCGACTCATCTGTCTGAAGTGCCTCTGATGTTGTGGTTGTCCTTGTCGTCCGCCTCTCGCGGCCTGGTCTACATCAGCATGCCGGGCCGCACCTGTCTGCATTAGCTGTTTATTGAGTATGAACAAGTCACAGCTTGTGTAGCCCGGTTTTCTTTCAACAAAATGGAGGCAAATTATCATATACTATCAACCGCCGTTTGCACTGGATGGCTCAATCGGCAGGCGCACAAGTCAAGGCCACTACAGTTTGGTTAAGTTCAATAGCCTTGGAAGGAATCATTGGTCGAGTTGCTGACACTGCTCATACGGGATCATTTATAACCCGCTGCATTCACCTTAACCTTCTGTGGATTAACATCGTGCTATCAACACCAATGATATGCAACTTATGCCGGTTTATATCACGGTCCAATATGGAGAATCTCAAGCCAACTCCTCGAGTCGTCTTAAGACTCGGGGGCTATGATGACATGAGTCAGCAAATCTTGCCAGTTTAAGGGAATGTAAGAACACCAGGATGATGAAGGGAAAGATAACCCGGTCCCGGAGGCTACTGCTATATTGATGAAAATTTAAAGGTCGTCAGAGAATTTCCGGCTCTCCTTCAGTATATGACAAAATCCCGGATCAGTGAAGAAGTTATGGGTCATCAGAAAGGATTCCGGTTCAAAATCCGGTTCAAAGCAAGTCAGTCTCACCGAAGCTCTCAAATCTGGTTGAAGAATTTCTGGTTCAAAAAGGAATTAACTTCTCGCAAGTTTGAGTTTAAAGGCCGTCAGAAAATTTCCAGCTTAAAAAGAAGGATTCCGGTTTAAAATCCGGCTCAAGGGAAAGATATCTCCCACAAAGCTTTGAAGCTTTCGATATCCGGTTCAAAATCCAGGTTCAAGAAGAATTTATCTCTTGCAAAAAGTTAAAGGTTGCCGAAGAGGACCTGTTGCCATGATGCACGGCTCAAACATGGGTATCCCGCCTTATTGGCTTATCATATTATTGGTTACATGGGGGCTTCAACTGACAAAGCGGAGTTCATTCCATTAATCCGGCTATCACGCCATAACAAAGCTTGGGAGCTTCACACCCAAGGGGCCAAAGAGAGTCTTGTTACTATGCACAGCTCAAACATAGGCACCCATTGAGCACAGCTCACAAAGTTACTTGGGGGCTCTTTGTGCACTGCAACAAAGAGTTTAAAAGGACCCTTGTAATATGCTATCAAGCACGGCTTGGAAGCCTGGAGTATTCACCTAAAACCCCGGGTTAACCTGCCTTCATCAAGTAAGCCACTCCTATCCAGGTAATCCTGGCATGACCCACCGAATGTTTGACAAGTCAATCTTACACAGACCCTAAACTTGTCAAAGTTAAAATGACGATTGGTTAGTTGGAGGCCCATCTTGAAAGGCTTTGCAAAAATGGTTTAACTCCGCGGCCTGGCAGCCTATGAAAAGCCTCGAATTTGGGCATGGCAGCCCTTGAAAAGCCTCGACTACACAGTTTTATTTGCCTTTGTCAAGATTTTTCTCTTTTGATAAATTTTATGTTGAACCGGCGTCTATTGACCGGGCATGACTATCAATCATCAAATTAACCCAGCATTCATTAACTCGGCTCGACTTTCAACTACAAGTTGTCAGTACATAATCACTTATAATCCGGTGTTTATTGACCCGGCCTGGCTTTGGACTATAAGTCGCCAGTATATATTTGGATTGCGCCATTGGAATTATGCGCTTATAAATCATTGGGTATATTATTCAAATAGCTAACATGGCTGGATTTATATTATGGTTTTCAATAACCAATATTATGATTGAGGTTTTCAAAGTCGCTTCAATGCACTGGATATTATTTTATCAATGGCTATGATTTATTCTACAATCGCAGGAACAGTCCCGAGTCGCTGGAGGCTTACAACCCGGCACTTGGGGGCTACATTATTCAAATATGCAAGTCTCATGTCACTGCAAGCATGCACTATGACATTTGGGGGCTAATGCAAAGTCATTTTTTGCTCACCTTATTGAAGACCCGGTTCATCACATCGTAATGAGCCGGCCCTTGGGGGCTACCAATTGCATGTGTCAACAATTTAAGGTACAAAGCTTTTTATCCATTACATTGAAGGCTCCACTGCTCAGTTGGTAAAGCACAAGGCTCTTAATCTTGTGGACGGGGATTCAAGCCCCATGATGGGGGTTACATCATATGATGTTATTTTCATTGAAGTATATATCAAGTTCCAGCTCATTATTGCATACTGACCCAGCCCTTGGGGGCTACACATCATTGCTCAAAGTTTACATGATTATAGTTACAAAGTCCCTGCTCATTATTGCATAATGACCCGGCTCTTGGAGGCTACGTTGGTTGAAGTTTTTATGAGCATAAGGCAATTTCAAGTCCCAGGTTGCTGCAAGCATGACAACCCGGCACTTGGGGGCTACATATATGGAGTATTCAATTTTTTGATAGTGATTGAGATTAACAACATGGATTTCTTCAAAGTGGCAGTAATTATATTTACATGGATTTCTTCAACATGGATTTCATCACTTTGTTCTATTCAAGACTTGGCGGCTACTGGTAATATGGATATAAGGGAGAAATATCTTCCGATTTTTAGTTTTGAGCAAACCAGGTTGACCCGGCATCACCAGTCATTATGACCCGGTGTCTGCTACAATCATGAACCGGCGTTGGCAACAATCATGAACCGGCGTTGGCAACAATCATGAACCGGCGTTGGAAACAATCATGACCCGGAATTATCAGTTTTTATAACCCGGTGATTTTTGGAAATCATAGATCGGCAAGTTCTACATTTTCAAACCGGCTGAATATCAGTTGAATATTTGAAGACCAATATTTTTGTCAAATCAGAGCATTGAAGGCCGATTCAAATGGATTCTTTGTTTACAAAATATCTTCTGCAAGTAAATTGATTATGAAGCTGGTTTATTGACTCGGATTTTCTAGAAGGAGGAAATGACAAGGATTTAAGGATGACCAGGTGCCGGTTTACAAGAATTTTTAACCCGGAGCACAACCCGTCATTTTTGTTGTGTTTATGTTGCAGATCAGTTTAACATGGATAAATCCAAATTAAACTGGGGGCTAATGTCGGGGATATACCCCGCGGTGTAACCCGGCCGGAAGTATAACCCGGCCGGACTGGACGACTCACCGGTAACCCACCCGGAGCTTGGCGATTCATAGGTAACCCTCCCGATCTTGGCGGTTCATTAATAACCCGATGGGCGGGTCAAATGGATGACGAGGCCCAAGGCCTAGAAGGTCGGTTCACGTTTAATGGTGGACATGTTTATGAGGAAAGCGCAAGGAATATTATCCTACAAGGAGTTAAGACCCGGACTTGTATCCGGTTTGTATTAGAATGTAGACTAGTCCTAATCCTAAAAGGACTCCACATGTAACCCGCCCCTCTAACTTATATAAGGAGGGGCAGGGCTCCCTAAAGAGGGACAAGAAGCAAGAAACAATCTCTAGGGCTAGACACAACTAGAGGAGAGCCGGTTTACGGCGACTCCCTCGTGATGATAATGAGATCTAGCCTCAAACATCATGTAGGGTTGTTACCGGATGATGTTTACCGGGGCCCAAAGCTGTCTAAACCTTTGTCTTGTGTTGCATCTCTCGATTCTTCTCAACCCCTCTCAAGCTACCACATAGATGTGTTGGCCTCGCGACTAAGTCCTCACACTAAGGACATCTGACGTGTTAATCCTACGACACTTCCCGAAGTCCCCGGTAGAGAAATTTCCAGGAACGACTCCACTTTGCTTGGTGAGCTGCACTCTTCCACAGAACACCAATTCCTTGAGTTTGAGGTAAGTGCTCCCATGAATGAGGAGGTGCCGTTGGTCCTAGTTGTCGAGCCATGAGCTCCAAGTTGGGCACGACACATCGTCCACTACCTGCAAACATGAGAACTTCCCGAAGAGCAAGAAGAAGCTGAAAGAGTAGCCCAGTGGGCCAGTATGTATCAGTTTGTCGATGACACACTGTATAGAAGGATGCCAAACAGTGTGAAATTGAAGTGCATTTGCCGGAAAGAGGGGCTGGAACTGTTGGCAGAAATACACGAAGGCATGTGTGGCTCCCATATTGGATCTAGAGCCTTGGTTGAGAAAGATTTCCGGCAAGCTTTCTACTGGCCCAAGGTTCTCCAAGATGCAATCGAGCTAGTCACCAGATGTGAAGCCCGCCAGTTCCACTCCAAGAACATTCATTAGCAAGCTCAAGCTCTCCAGACAATTCCTTTGTCCTGGCCATTTTCGGTCTGGGGGCTCGTAATCTTGGTCCCCTTCCCTCATGCTACCGGGGGCTTTGAATTCTAGTATGTTGCAATCGAAAAGTTTAATTACAAAGTGATCGGAAGTGGAACCAGTGAGGAAGGTAACATCACAATCAGCTATCAAGTTCTTGAAAGGATTGGTGTGCCGTTTTGGAGTGCCCACCAGAGTGATCACTGACAATGGCACCCAATTCACAAGTCGCGCCTTCATGCAATATGTTCAGACCCTCGGAAGCAAAGTCTCATTCGCCTCTATTTCCCACCCCCGGAGCAATGGACAAGCTGAGAGGATGAACGCTGAAGTGCTGCGTGGACTCAAGACAAGGACTTTTGATAAGTTAAAAAGTGCAGCAGGCGCTGGATCGATGAGCTGCCTGTGGTTCTTTGGTCCCTCCGCACGACATTGATTCGAGCCACCAGCCAGACTCCCTTCTCCCTAGTATATGTGGCAGAAGCAGTTCTCCCCACGGAACTCATATACGAGTCACCTCGAGTATTTGCCTAAGGCGAAGTAGAGCAAGAGCAGCACCGGCGTGATGATGTCGTGCTCCTTGAGGAGGATCATCTCCAGACCGCTGTGTGTGCTGCATGCTACCAGCAAGTCTTGCGCTGCTATCATAGCTGCAGGGTCCATGCCCAGAGCCTTGAGGAAGGTGACCTTGTACTTAGGCGCGTTTAGTCCGCCAAGGGTTCCAACAAGTTGACACCAAAGTGGGAAGGCCCTTACTGTGTAGTACAAGTCACCAGACCTGGCGCAGTCCATCTGGAGACCGAAGATGGCATCAAGGTGCATAACTCATGGAATATTGAGCATCTTCGAAGTTCTACCCATAAGGCGCGGTTGTTGGGCCCTGCCCCGGCAGCCACCTTTTGTATAAGCCTTGCTGATCTGTATGTACTCTTTGTACAAAGCCAGGCGCAGACACTGTGCAAAGATAATAAAACGAAGCGCTGGCGCCCTAAAAACTTGCATGCATGATTAGTTTAGCATAAATTTTCTATGATCATTTAGAAAGGATCATATGCTGCTATGTTTTCCCTCGGTACTAACTACAGGGCCTCTGCCGCAGATGCAATTCCAGAAAGGAGGAGTGAGAACGAGCCTACATATCAATCCCCGGCAACACAATAAGTTCTTTTTTAACATATCCATAAATGTGTCTCTGTGAAGGAAAGACTCATGCGTCGAAAACCCTTGTCACTTTCAGAACTTTTGTGCTCCCACCCCTCGATTCGAAGGTTACTTCGGTCAGGATGGTTGCAGTGACATTTGGAAAGAAGGTTTGATAAGGGGCCAGTTTCCTCCCACACCCTTGATCCCACCAGGCTAAGACTCACGGCGACGATGGGAGGGACCGGCAAGATAGCTTGCTGGAGAACCGTGTTTACTTGAAAGTATAGAGGAATCGCTCCTCTACATGGATATAATACATGCACAAGTGCCAGGCAAACATATATTTTTTCATTAATATGCAAACAAATGAGTACAAACCATACATAGTGCAAATATGGGTAAAAGAGATTACATGTTTTAGACTAAAGATTGGAAAATGCCTACATATTTGAGATTGAAAAAAGATAAGTGCCCCATAATCCCTTTATTGTCCCTCTCCTCCTAGGGGCTACAATGGGAAGTGAAGAGGGAAAAAGGAGTGCCTGGGCAGAAGCCCAGCTAACCCCGCTAGGGCCCGCAAGATGCAGCCTGACAAGATCGGGAGTGGCGGGGGCGAAGACGACAGACGGAGAGAGCAGCTAGGCGATGCCCTGGTCACCACCTCAGGACCAGCGGGACGCAGCAGGAGGGAACACGGGCAGGGTGAACAAAGCCAGAGCCCATGAGGAAGCCTGCCGAGGACCCATCTGGAAGACTGCTGGAGGAGGCGGAGGCATCCACACCTAACGCCCCGGCAAATCGCTCTGTCGGGGGAAGAAGACCCAGGTGCAGATGATGGTGCCGCCGCAGCCCTCCTGACGGTTATGGTACAGCTTGCGCTCAGCTGGAGTTCGAGCCGTCGTCCTCCCTCTCGGAGCCGTCGCCTTCACCGACACTGTCCTCTTCGTTGCTGACTCTCGAGGAGGAGCTTTCATCGTCGGTCGAGCTTTCCATGCAGCACCCTAAGCGAGCACCCGAATGCCTGAAGACCTTGATGGAGAGCAGATTGGCCTCCATTAGCTTGAAATGGAGAACGCGCCCCACCATCAAGCTATGGGCACAAGTGAAGGTTTTCCAGCCATGCCGAAGAAGCATGACAAGAGGAGCCAGGAACTCTACGTTCGCCGGCATGCTGTCATTACAGCAGCCCCTCATGTGCAGCCTCAGTCCGGCCGGCTGTTCTTCCTCCATCACCCTTGCGAAAGGAGTTGGGAGTTGAAAATGGCTACGTGGAGGACCGCATAGTCGGACGATGAACTCTAGCGGATGGTTCCCAACATGGCCTTCATTCGGGTCCAAAGCAGCTGGAGGAGGGGCTATCATGGCACCACCATGGCCTCCTCGGCCCCGGGCGCCACGATGGCCACGCCCACGTCCAGCGACACCACCTTGCATGCTGGACTCTGCTCTTGCGTCCCCAGCAGGAGGAGGGAGGCGCTGTCGAGAAGAAACCCTCGTCACCATAATTGGAGGTCGACCACGTCCTCTTCCCTGCACCATGGTGGAAGAAAGAAACAGGGAAAAGAAGAAGGAGATGTGTGTGAATAAGCACCTCACCCACGCCTCCCTTTTTATAGCCGAACATGGCCGGGGGCTGGCTCCTCACCCAAAAGGCAACCGCCCCACTCCTCCAATCAACTTCCTCTGCATCACTGACAGCGCCCAGAATCAAGACCATCCTCCTGCGCTATCCATGGCACCTGGCTTTCTGCCATGGCACTCATTTCTCGCGCCCTGCACATCCGCCACAAACCATGTGCAATGCATGCAACGTACATGGCGGAAACGGCAAGAGCAGTGGAACGAGTAAAATGGCCGTTACATCCCCATGAACATGGGAAACCACGGGCCATTATGTGGGTAACACCACATCGTCCTGCATGACATATGGGAAAAAAACCGAAAACTGATTCAAACATAGGTTAATGAATAAGCAAGCAAGATGTCGAGGAAAGGGGAGAATCCTACCAGAGCTCTGCGAGAGTACTTGCCTATGTACTTGTTGGGGCCTAATACTTGGAAGCATGTATGGGCCAGGCCTGAGGGCTCATGTCGGTGCAACAAACATTTATGTTGTTGCCCTGACTTGTACACAGGCGTGTTGGCACCATATAGCCACACCAACATCCAAAGAAAGGCCAAGCCAGAGAAGCAAATCTTTTGAAAAATCAAAGGGCGGATCAAGAAGACCAAGACAAACCAAGATGACAAGATATCACCTTGGGAAAGCCTCCCTTGCCGGGCAGGAGAGCCTGGCCAGGTCGAGGTCACCCCGAGGATGAGTCCAAGACTTCCCCGACAGGCCTGTCGGGATTGCCAAGGGCGGTTCTCCTCGCCAAGACACCATCGCTCCACCGCTCTACTGCACAACAACGCAAGTCACTTATCAGTGCAGTGTCGAGCCCCCAAGTGATTAAGTAGCCTCTGCTAAGCACGTAGCGCCCCGTTGGAAGACAAGATTTATCCATGTGACACCCATCCAGAGGTGTGTCAAGCTCATAAGCAGAAGATAATTAAGCGGCACGGCAGGCTTGCTCGGCTGCATCCACAGCATGACACCTAGTAGTGCATTTAATGCGCTTTGTCCTAACTACAAGAGTTAGGTATGATAGCACTAATGGCTATCTAATCGCTAGATACAGACTGTTTTGCCACTGTGGTCACCCCTTAAGCCATAAAAGGAGGTCCAAGGCACCCTCACAAAGGATTCGGACCCTCGTACATTTGTACACGCGTAGCTGCTCTCCCTAGGCACCCTTGCCGGGCTTGAGCGTTGCGTGCTTGTTTGTGTTCTCCCACTCAATCCAACAAAGCAGGAGTAGGGTTTTATGCTATCCAGCGGCCCGGACCTCGGTAAAAACCACCAGTGCCACCACCATCATGTTGTTCCATGGCTTCTGCTCTTTGTGCAAGGTGATCTCCCCCTTGCCAAACCATAAGGGGCTCATGGGCTCATACGATGATCGTGATCTCCCACAACATCTTTGGCGCGCCAGGTAGGGGGGCATTGCTTATGCGAACCTGAAGTCGTAAACAACGCGTCAAGCTCCATTGTCGATCATCGTCATCGTCATCCTTGCATATGGCGCCCAGAAGAAGTCCGGTGCAATGACGCATCCTTCCACTTCGAAGGCCCCCTCTAACATGGCCGCAAATGCCACTGGCACCACTATGATGTTGGGAGAGGCGGGTACCGCGGGAGGCATGACCAGTGCAGTCAGCGTTGTTGTTGTGCCCCCCGTGGACGAACCTAGAGGGGGAGGCGCCAGAGGAGGACAACATCAACAAAATCTAGACGAGCCTAATCCACAAACTGTGGGTGTAGGAGGCGTACAGTCTCCACCACTCCACCGCACCAGCGGATGCAGCCACAACGACAATGCCCGCTCTGGCATGAGTCGTCACCCTCTAGCCGTGCCTGTTACGGGCGCAACCACTGGACACGCACTTCACCCAGAACAAGGCGAGTGGGACGAAGCCTCAATGGGGTCGCCTATCCCTGAGCGCAGCCCACTCATCATTAGTCCTTGGCGACCGATTCACAATGACCTATGTGTGGCGACGCCCCTGCTGGTACTACCAAGAGCCGAGCGACGTCGCAATTTGCCTTGTCGGCTATGCCAAGCACAACCACGGAAGCCATGGCACAAGCCCAACTCCTACTAAGGTTTCCTCCGGCAGTTGATCAGATAGATGAGTGGAGGGCCACCATCCAGAGCTTGATTGGCTTTGCTGAAGCTGGAGGATCACGGTGAGCAGAGCCATCACAACACCTGCAGGCGATGACAGCAGCTCGAGTTGCTGGTTGCATTGAGGGGGCCGCCCCAATGGTGTAATCCCCTCTGTGACAGTAGGCCCAGAGGCCATAGCAAGAGCAACGTAACCATGAGCCCGACGAAGCATCGATGGCCTCGTCTGATTCGCGAGCCCGTCAGGATCATCAGCAGGTCCTAGAAGATCATCGGAGGGAAGATGCATGTCGATGTCAAAACTGGCAGATCTCGGGTAGGGTGTCCCGAACTGTACGTCTGAGGATCGAAGGTAACAAGGAGGCAGGGGACATGATGTTTACCTAGGTTCAGGCCCTCTTAATGGAGGTAATACCCTACTTCCTTCTTGATTGACTTTGATGAGTATAGGGGTTACAAGAGTTGATCTACCTCGAGATCGAAATGGCTAAACCCTAGATGTCTAGCCTGTATGGTTATGATGATCTCTACAGACTAAGACCTTCGGTTTATATAGACACCAGAGGGATCTAGGGTTGTACAGAGTCGGTTACACAGAAAGGAAGGTACATGATCCGAACGCTAAGCTTGCCATCCACGCAAGGGAGAGTCCTATCCGGACACGGGGGAGGTCCTTCTACCTTGTATCTTCATGGCCCATCAGTCAGGCCCATGTCACATAGGCTGACTCCTCGAGGATCCCATTGTCCAGGACTTCCTTAGTAGCCCCTGAACCGGGCTTCAATGACGATGTGTTCGGCATGCAGATTGTCTTCGGCATTGTAGGGCAGGTTCCTTCTCCGAATACTTCAACGTAGTCCTCTCAAAATGGCTGTATCTGGCTTAAACAATTACAGCCTTAAGCTGTAAGGGAAAAAACATTCGAAATAAAATAAGGCACGTCCACAGGCAATTTTTTTGGCGAGGCGTTATGTCCTTGCCTTATTAGCATTCTGAACCGTTTCACAACATCGTTTCGTATTTAGAGGCACGGCCATTAACACGCCTTATCAAAGCAGAGATCATGTCCCCTTATTATGGGATTTTCATAAACAAGGGTTTGGTTTGTCCAACAGTGTTGTTCACACGTCCCCTTGGGAATAGGCGAGACTTAAGGCTTGCGAGGGGGCGCTTGACATCCACTGGCTTTATAAGAAGATAAGGATCCCCCTTTTTACCCTTCGCCTTCTTCCTCCTCTGCCTATCCGCCATTCGAGCTCCAGCGCCCAAATCACAATCCTTTCCATTGCCACCAAACACTCCTAGCCATGTCCAGATCTGGAGCGCAGGGTAAGTGGTTGGCCTCCTATGTTACATAGGAGAACATCATGGAGCTCCGAGAGGCCGGGTATCTGGCCACGTACATAGTCCATTAGCTCCCTGCCAAAAAGAAGATAATTCCCACTCTGGAGCCCAACGAAAGGGTACTGTTTACCCCTCATTTCCCTCATGGACTGGGGTTTCCACTTCATCATTTTGTCTGCAGTCTCATGTTCTACTATGGGCTAGATTTTCATGACCTAGCCCCAAATTCCTTCCTCAACCTTTCGGTGTTTATCGTCATGTGTGAGGCATTCCTCCACGTCCCTCCCCATTTTGGCCTATGGCTCAAGGTTTTCAATGTGAAGCCAAAGGTGGTCGAGGGCTAACACGCGGAGTGCGGTGGCGCCGTGGTGAGCAAACTCCCCAACGTCAACTCAATGAAGGGGACCTTTGTGGAGAGCGTCAAAGGATGGCAACAGGGTGGTTCTATATCACAGAACCCCGTGATGCCGCATGGGCCGCTGCTCCTGAGTTCAAATCTGGGCCCCTAATGCGGCTTACATCCTGGATCAATAAGGGCCTCGATTGGGAATCACCTGACGAGGTGACGATGTTGGAGAGCCACGTCAAGAGCGTGATAAACAGGAACACAAGCCTCGCCGGCGTGATCCAGGTGATGCTATTTCGCCGGATTCTTCCTTGTCAATCACGAACTCAATATATGTGGGAATTCGACTCGGTTAGTCCTTGGACTTTGAAGTGGTTCTTCGGCACGATGCACGAAGACATATGGAAACTGCTCTTCAAGACTCAAAAGTCGTGGCCAGATATAACCGAAGATCGCGGCTATGACTGCGCACATCGGACCACTCCCGTAAGTTTTATGACAATTTTTTATTCACAATTCCCAGGAGTATATTGAACCATCTTACTTCCACAGGGTTGGATAAAGAAGGCGGAGCTGATACACTATCCGGCTCCGCTGCCCAAAGACCAGGTCTCCCCTTTTCTAACAAAGATGCTGGTTCTAGCACCATGTCAGGCGCAAGAGAAGAAGGCCAAGAAGAAGGGCCAGGAGACTAGAAGTGGCCTTCGTCGTAAGGGTGCTTCGGACGTCATGTCCGAAGACACCGAATGCTCTTCCTCTCATGATGAAGATGTAGAGGAGGAAGAAAGCATCTCTCCCCCCTAAGGGGAGGAAGTAGAAAAGGGCGGATTTTGCGGATCTGGAGGTGGAGGCGTCCAAGAAGGGCAAACCCTCCCTTTTGGATGACTTCGAAGCAGATGTCGATGCCATCCCAAAGCGTCACCCCAGGCCGAAGCCCTTGGCTGACTCATGAGTATCCGAAGACACCATACACATATCTGATTTTATGCCTTACTATTTCAACATACTAAATTGCACATTATAGCTTGGCTCGTGATCTTCCCCAACGATCATCATCATCTGGGAACTCGCTAGGGACGAACGCGATGGAGAGCGAGTCACCTCCACAGATCTCTCCACCCACTTCCACGGTAACACCGAAGTGTTGTCCCAAAGAACCTCTCCAGGTCATGGGGAGGTGCAGGAGGCCGTGAAGGTGGCGGTGGAGGGTAACACCTCTATCGCCGAAGAAAGGGGGAAATCCACCCCCATGGAGACCGGTGATGGGAGCAACACTCAATTTGGCCCTCAACCAAATATTATTCCGGAGACCCATACGGCTCCGGAATCGGAACAACAACCTTCTTCAAAGGAAGGGGGTGTGTCGTCTCCACCGGCATCCTCTATCAATCCAGAGGTGCCGGACACTCTAATGGAAGCGCTTCAAGGTGCTTCCATTGTGGAGGAGCACCGTACCCTCATGGGTATGGTGGTTGAAAAGGTTCGGTCCGCTAAAAGCAGATTGAACCAAGCCTATAACAGTCTTCTAACAGGCTTTGAGGTATGTGAAGTAATGTATTTTTGGTTGTTTACAGAAGGAATACCTGTATATAGATAGTAGCCCCTCAGATTCTCTTCGGTGTTTCCCAAGAAAAGCCGAACAGAGGATCAAATAATACTTCACAGGAGCTAACATATTTGTCTACTTGGATGAGCAAGATGCAAAGCTGGCAGCAGCCTCGCATGCGGCTGAAGTCTCCGAACTAAAGCGGAGGCTGGAGGAAAAACATGGTATCTTATATCGAAGTATAGCTGAACTGATAAGAGTTCCAATTTGTTATCTGACTGAGCTTTATGTTTATGCACATAGCTAACACGTCTGAGGTCGAAGCCCTCAAGAGTGTGTTGGCCGAAGCCAAGAAGGAGATGGACAAGGAACAAACCGCCCGTCAAAAGCATGAGGCAAGGTTGGATGAAGTCCAACAAGAGCTCACAGATGCTATAAGAAAATGTGAGTCTTTGGAGCGCAAGGTGTTGGATCAAGAATCCGAACTTGCTGCGACGCTACAAAGTGCGAAGGAGGCCCGAGTTGAAGCCCAAGGTGCCTATCAGGAGATCCGTGAATCCAATAAGATTGCGGCTGGTAAGACTTTTAATATGCAGAGCAAATACGTAAGGAGGAAGTATACCTTTCTGACACACATTTGGAGTTGTCCAGGAGTGTTTGCCTATCTGCCCCGAAGTGTTGCAGATGCTGCAGATTTCTTCCGAGCCAAAGAGGGGAGCTCAACAGAGAAACTGTTTTGGTCACAATACCTTGAGCCAGAGCAACCCTTGCCCCTCAGCGATCAGCTTAAACAACTGACCGAGCTACATAGGATGGCCGAACTGGCCATGAAGGATATCATAGTCCATCTCTGGCCAGCCGAACCAATACCTAATAGCTACTTTGGGCTTGTGAAGCGGCTAGTTTATGCCTGCCCACGGTTAGCTGCTATAAAGCGGTCGGTCTGCATTGAAGGTGCCCAGATGGCCTTCGCCCATGTCAAGGTACAATGGGCTAAGATGAATGCCACTAGTCTTGCAATCGAGGGACTGCCTACAGGCAAGGAGCATCATACGCCGGAGAATTATTTCAACAACGTCCTTGAAGGGTCCCGCATTATAGAGGGCCTGTGTTCAAAGGATATCATGTTTGAATGAATGTATCTGCAATGCCCAAACTTTGTAATGAAAACAAAACGTTTGTATAATTTTAGTCTTGTTTCCTCTGAAATTATTATCCTCTATTGCGGCCGTTTATGAAATCTGAGAGTTGACCAGTCGTCGGCTCCAGCCCCTCGTGTAGATACTATGGGGGTGTTCGAGACAGCACAAAAGCACACTTAACCCAATTATTTGGTCCTTGAAGGAGGTGCTAGTGCAGCGAACCAGGCAATCAGACTATACGGCTTTATCACTCTCACTTAGCCATAGGAGTTCGACAATAAGATTATAGGTGTAGCCCATGGTACTGTTCGGATATTCAAACTCGGGTGCTGTAGACACCTGGCTAGGTAAAAACCGGTCCTTCGTGTGACATAGAAAAAATCTCAAGGGATTTGTACTGAGTCACCGAATAGCTGACTAGCTCTCGCCGCATCATGACAGTCAGTTTTCGGCTTTCTCTACTGAGGTGTTTATTCGGCCAACCAGAAACACAATCGCAGTAGTTCTCCCTTTACTTCCTTAGCTGAACAATCGGAACATAAGGTAGTAACCACAGGAGCCAGGCAACCCAACTATTGACCCAAGACATGATTCGAGGCTGATGCATATAATGCTAGATTCGGGATGCCGAATTGCACTTGTGAAAGTGTTCGGACTTATAGTAGATTTAGTAAATGTAGGCGGCTGAATGGAGCCCCTGGCGATTGAGGTCAAGCCTGTACATGACAATTATATGATAAATAAAAAGGAATATCATATAGGGAATAAGCCAGTACCAAATAATTTGGGCGAAAAAACGGTTTCCATTAGAGTCTGATTGATACGTCAAAACATATTTGTACAAATAATGTTATAAGCATCGAGGCTATTTTACATGTTGAGCCAAAGGGAAAGCTGTGTACATGTATTTAATAACAGGGGGGAGGTGATCTTGAAAGATCCTTTAGGTACTCCGCCGTACATCTGCGTTGCTTTTCGCCTTGGTGTGTAATCCTTTGAGAGGATTAATGAATAAGTTTTCATAAGGGGCCGAAAAATGGCCCTTGACACCATAAAAAGAGTGATGTGGGTTGTAAAGAACCTGAAAAGGAAAAATGAAGTTAAGAGGAAGATAGAAGGGGGACCAGATACAATTGAGCCGTATTGTGGACTTCATCCTCGATATGCCTCCATCGTCGCCCATGGTATTTTTAGTGCATAGTTATGAGCGAGCAGCACATAAGCCACTGCTTTGTTGGGGGGAAGACAGAGGCCGGATTGCTAATCGAGCCCCTGACGGGCTGGATTATCATTCTGCGGGGTAGTCCTGACTCGTTTGACAGGGTCCGGTGGCTTGACTGCCGATGTGGAGTTCGGATTGGTAAGGCCGAGCTGCACTTCCGATGCGAGGGTCACGGTGTGTTCCTCAATACGGAGGGAGCGATCCATGTTTCCATGAACTATTATGCGCTGCGTGGTCCTAGAATTTTGAGTTTTAGATAAGCATAGTGCGGGACTGCATTGAAGCGGACAAACGCAGTTTGTCCGAGCAGTGCGTGATAGCCACTCCGAAAAGGGACGATGTCGAAGATCAAGTCTTCACTTTGAAAGTTGTCTGGCGAACCGAATACGACCTCCAATGTGTTTGAGCCCGTGCAGCGGGCCTCTACACCAGGTATAAGTCCTTTAAAGGTAGTTTTGGTCGGTTTGACTCTTGACTAGTCAATACCCATTTTTCGGACTGTGTCCTGATAGAGCAGGTTAAGACTGCTTCAGCCGTCCATGAGGACTCTCATGAGGTGGAATCCATCAATAATTGGGTCAAGGACCAATGCGGTTGAACCTCCATGATGGATACTGGCCGGATAGATGTCCCTTAATGCGCGCTTGTGCTCCCTTTTGGGGATGTGAGTAGTGTATATCATGTTCACCGTCTTGACCTCGGGGGGGGGGGGGGATTTCTCGTGTCCCCCTATGTTCAGTGGGTGGGGCTCCTCATCGTCATCCTTGCTGGGCGACCCTTTCCATGTGTGCTTGGTGTTTAACTTGCCAGCCTATTTGAAGACTCAACAACTTCTGTTGGTATGGTTAGCAGGCTTGTCAGGGGTGCCGTGAATCCGGCAAGGTCGATCGAGTATTCGGTCCAGGCTAGATGAGCCGTCTTTGTTTCTTTTGAATGGCCTCTTCCGTTGGCCGGGCTTGGAGCCACTGAATCCAGCGTTGACCGTCGTGTCTTCGGCGTTTTCAGTGTTGCTCTGACGCTTGTTTTTATTGCATCGGGGCCTGCCGTTTCTGTTCATTGCTTTGGAAGTGCCAGGATTGCTGGTACTGTTGCTGCTATGAGCAAGCCAGCTATCTTCGCCTGTGCAAAAGTGGGTCATGAGTGATGTGAGGGCTGCCATGGACTTTGACTTTTCTTGGCCAAGGTGTCGGGCAAGCCATTTGCCGCGGATGTTGTGTTTGAAGGCTGCTAGAGCCTTGGCGTTCGGACAGTCGACAATTTGGTTCTTTTTGACTAGGAACCTGGTCCAGATTTTTTTGGCTGACTCTCCGGGCTGCTGGACTATGTGACTGAGGTCATTGGCGTCCAGAGATCGGATATAAGTGCCCTGGAAGTTGTCTCTAAGGGCATCCTCCAGGTCTTCCCAGCTTCCAATAGAGATTTCTGGGAGGCTGTTTAACCAGTGCCGAGCTGGCCCCTTAAGTTTGAGGGGGAGGTATTTGATGGCGTGTAGATCGTCACCGTGAGCCATGTGAATGTGGAGAAAGAAATCTTGAATCCATACTGCGGGATCTGTTGTGCCATCGTATGACTCAATGTTCATGAGTTTGAACCCTTCTTGGAACTGGTGCTCCATTACCTCATCGGTGAAGCATAGGGGGTGTGCGACACCTCTGTATCGGGCCACGTCGCGACACAGTTAGGATGGTGTCCGTATGCGGTTTTCGGCCCGGGTGAGGTTGTGTTTGTCGCGCCAGGCTTGATGGTCATCTTCTCTGCTGGGGCCGCCCCCTTGATCCGTATATTGATCTGGTCTGACCGGCTCTATTATCTAGGTCCTACTGTAGGTCATATGTGTATCCTGCAGCTGTTGTCTCTCTACCTTTACGGTGGGGTGGTGCAGGCGAGTGTTCGGCTTGAGTTGCCACTCTGTCCTGGCCACGTGGTGGTCAGTCAGGTCCGTCAGTAGCATTACGCTTGGGTGGTGTAGGCTCTGGGGCCTCGTCATTGAATTGGGGCAACAGTTTGCGCTTCGAGTAGCTCTTGGTGGGGCGTTTGAGGCCGTATTCCTCGGCTGCCAGGACATCAGTCCATCTGTCATTGAGCAGATCCTGATCAGCTTGAAGCTACAGCTGCTTCTTTTTCAGGCTTCTTGTCGTGGCTATTAGCTGGCGCTTGAAGCGCTCTTGTTCGAAGGATTCCTCTGGTATGATGAATTCTTCATCGCCGAGGTTCTCGTCTTCTTTGGAGATTGGTACGTAATCACCATCCTCCGAGCCCTCGTTCCCGATGGGATCGTCAGGGTTGGCTTGCCCCTCCTCCCAATCATCATGTTCGGATGTTGGTTTGATAGGGTCTTCTTGGTCTTCGGCGTTATCTGAAGTATTGTTGTCTCTGGTGCCGGTATTGCTGTCTTTTCCTCGGCGCGGTTTAGAGTGGCGCCGCTGACGACGATGCTTTGGTGGTGCCGCAGGAGAATTATTCTCGACTGGGTCCTTCCCACCTTCGTCGTCATCCTATTTCGGTGTGTCCACCATATACACGTCATATGTGGAAGTAGCCGTCCAACATCTGGTAAGCGGCGGGTTATGGCTTTGCTCTTCTCCCGCATCGTCGTCCATGCCGTCGATGTCCACGAAAATGTAATCGAGCATGTTGGTTAGGTCTTCCCCGCTCTTAGCCCCTAGTGCAGGCTGGCATAGTTCGGCAGCAATCCTTCTGTAATGTCGAGAGATGGCATTAAGTCCAGAGCCTCGTTTAAGGGCGAGGTATAGATAGGGGAGCGAGAATCCATGGAACAAGGCAGGACAGAAGTTCCCTGGCCGAGCTCGTATAACAGGGACCTCAAGAGTACGTAGTTGGTATATAGAGGCGAGTCCGTCTCAAAGGGGATAGAGGGAGCCTGGAGTGACTCCAGGCTGGCCAGTGAAACGATCCCCTCCGCATCTTCGGTGTTGAGCTCTATGGTTGCGAAGAGTCCGGCGGGTTCTAAACTCCCGTCTTCGGTCTTGATGAGGTGCTCTGGATATGAGGCCGGAGCCGTGGTTGAGGCCGCGAACCCTTGGAAGATCAAGTCTCCCCGGATATCAGCGACGTAGCTTAAGTTTCCAAACCTGATCAGATGACCAGGGGTGTAGTTGTCGATCTGCTCCAGATGACCGATCAAATTGGCACGCAATGCGAAGCCGCCGAATACGAAGATTTGGCTGGGGAGGAAAGTCTCTCTCAGGGCAGAATTGTTGTGGATGGTTGATGGAGCCATCAAGCCTTCTTGTGACGACATAGTGGAACTCTCAATGAAAGCACCAATGTCGGTGTCAAAACCGGCAGATCTCGGGTAGGGGGTCCCGAACTGTGCGTCTGAGGATTGAAGGTAACAAGGAGGCAGGGGACACGATGTTTACCCAGGTTCGGGCCCTCATAATGGAGGTAATACCCTACTTCCTGCTTGATTGACTTCGATGAGTATAGGGGTTACAAGAGTTGATCTACCTTGAGATCATAATGGCTAAACCCTAGATGTCTAGTATGTATGGTTATGATGATCTCTACGGACTAAGCCCTCCAATTTCTATAGACACCAAAGGGATCTAGGGTTGTATAGAGTCAGTTACAGAGAAAGGAAGGTACAAGATCCGAATGCTAAGCTTGCCATCGACGCAAGGGAGAGTCCTATCCAGACACGGGGGAGGTCCTTCTACCTTGTATCTTCACGGCCCATCAGTTTGGCCCATGTCACATTGGCCGACTCCTCGAGGACCCCATAGTCAAGGACTCCCTCAATGCGTGCATCACTATAGAGCAACGTCGGGAGACCCGCCATCAATCCGACAGGCACAATGGTCCAGACATCGACGAACCCGCGCCCTGTGAGGGTGGATACTTACGCAATGCAATGGTCAAAGCGCAACATGTTCTTTGACAAGTCCAAGAACCCCTACAAGAAGCCCAAGATTTCCTAAGATAGATTCTGGAGTCATCTTCAGAGAAGCTATTACTCATGCATCCTATACAACTAGGACATGATTTTCCTGCACAAGCGTCTCTGTTGTGATGCCATGGCTGGGCTGCCTTGTCTGGAAGAAGCCTTTGATTGCTTCAGAGATGTTGGCCTGCTCCCTTTTGTCGTCGACAAGGAGCACTGGACTGAAGAGCTTCTGCTCCAATTTTGGGCCACTCTTCATGTATCAAGCTACAGAAGGGATCCAAAGACATGGGTCTTTGAGTGGATGATAGGAGATGTTCATCATGAAGACAAATCTCAGGATTTCATCGAGCTTACTTCCCTGCCCACTGTCGGTGTCAAAACCGGCGGATCTTGGGTAGGGGGTCCCAAGCTGTGCATCTCAGGATCAATGGTAACAAGAACGTGATTTTACCCAGCTTCGGGCTCTCTTGACGAGATAATACCCTACATGCTGCTTGATTGACTATAATGAGTATAGGGGTTACAAGAGTTGATCTACCTCGAGAACATATGTTGTGGTCTAAACCCTAGAGGTATGATGAGTAATGTCATAATCTATCGACTAGCCTGGCCTCGGTTTATATAATGTACCAGAGGCCTAGGATAACAAGAGTCCTAGCCGAATATGCCGGTGGGGAGGAGTCCTTGTCTTGATCACCAAGTCTTGTGGAATCTTCCTTGTATGCGGCAACTGTCTGAACTAGCCCATGAGTATACGGCCATGGGGGTCCTCGGCCCAATCTAACTGATCGGGAGACGACGTGGTGAGTACCCCCTAGTCCAGGACACCGTCAGTAGCCCCCTGAACCGGTCTTCAAGTTGGGGACACTCCTCGATTCTTCCGAACTGTTCTTCATCTTTGGTCGTCGGTCTTGAAAACTGGGTCAACAAATCTTCCCATCTTCGATCTTGAGGATCGCAAAGTAAATCCAAAGAGTTTATATGTCGAATATCTGAGGAGCCCCTTTAAGTTTCTGGCCTTTATCAATGCCTTGTTATTATTATGCCACACCTCAGGTTTGAAGTTATTCCCGGGTGGCAGTGTCCTCTTGCGTCCGAGCTCCAACGCAGGATTGCATTCGAGGTATCTTTTGCAGCCAAACACCAACGCCGGACTACTTCCGAGCTCCAACGCCAGAATATATCCAAGCTCTAACGTCGGACTGTGTCCAAGCTCCAACGCCAGACTGTATCCAAGCTCCAACGCCGGACTATATCCGTGATGTCATAGATCATCTGGGTTGAAAAAGTTGAAGGAGTTTAGCCGAGCTTAATGCCGAAAATGCCATCTATGGAGCTAGTCACTGGCGCCCGAGCTTAATGCCGGACTGCTTCCGAGGTGGTGCACCACCCCTGACTGCGGGCTGATTTTTTGATTGGTGCAATTTATTCTCTGCCAAGATATATAGCCAGTAGCCCTCAAGGTGTGTGTGTCGGTCTAAAACCCGAGATGCACCTGAAGGAAAACATGAAACCGCTGATCCTAGTTTCCCCGGAGACTCAAGTCGATGCGCGAAATCGGCCTGAGGATCAACTCCTAGCTCGGCAGCATACATAGGAATAGAAACGCCGTGTGCAAAGTCCTCGAGACTCAGGTTGGGTGCGGCCGAGACACTGGTCGGGTGGTGACACCAGATCAGGGGATCGATGTACCCCTTTAATATTTGTAAATAATAAGCACGAAGCCCAGTAGCACCCGAGCCTTAATGTGGGCACGGGTGGCCGAATTAAGGATTGATATCCAAAGTAAAATCACAAATTATGTGTAATGATTCTATGTATCCAAGTACTTTACATCATTAACGCTCGGATCCACATTTTACAAAACTTTGTTGACCGACCATCGGCTTCAACCTCCTCGGCCAGAAGCCGATGACTGTTTGTCCTACTTTATAAAGCCTTTATAAGGGCAAAGATTTACGGCAAACAAGGCAATCCGGCCATATGGCTTTATAAACAAAGGTACATAGAGAGACATGTTATATTATTGTTTAACATAAGAAACATCATCCAAAGAAAATAGTCCCGCTATCGGTTCCTTTCTTTGGGTTGTCATGCTAAGCATGATCATGAAACCTCAGCTTCGATCAATGTGGGAGGAAAATACTGAGGA
Organism: Triticum timopheevii; assembly: GCA_963921465.1. NCBI lineage: Eukaryota > Viridiplantae > Streptophyta > Magnoliopsida > Poales > Poaceae > Triticum > Triticum timopheevii. Next base: position 516,867,535 of record OY997270.1, read on the forward strand.
TTTAGTTCGGGGAAAGCTTCCAAACTCTGTGGTCTAGATGAACCCAAGTTTTCACTTCTGTTGCGACCGTTTATAATCTGAAAGTGGCCCATTGTCGGCTTCTACCCCCTTGTAGATGCTATGCAGGGTGTTTCCGAAATAACAAAACAACCGTTAGCCGACGTCTCGGTGCCCGAAGGCGGTTGTGTTGGCGGAAATGAGGCAATCAGATATGCAGGCTTTATAACTTTCACTTAGTCATAGGAGCCTAAAGTTGGGAGGCCAGCAAGTAGCCCCCCGCTTAGTGTTCGGCGACAGCCGAGGTCAAGCCGTAAACACTTCGGCCAATGTTATGAATGGTCCGTCTTTTAATACAGTCATCGGACCGCTGACCAGTTTACGCTTATTGTGACGGTCAGTTTTCAGCTTTCTCCACTGAGGTGCTTAACCATGCGAGCTGGAAGCACAATCACAGTGGTTCTCCCTTTGCACACCTAGCCGAACAAAGCGGAATGTAGGAGGCAAGCACAAGAGTCGGGCAACCCAACTATCGACCGAAGACACAATTTGAAACTGATGCATATATAGCAATATCCGAGAATTTTTGTCGAATCTCTAAAGGTGTCCGGCGTTACACTGCGAGACTTATGCGGAAAACACACAAATAGTTGAAAAGTGCCATAGGATTGGAAAAACCAAAAAACGTTAGTAAAAACTCGACATCCGAACTAGATTAATTGTTCGGTGCCTATCAGAAAATTGGTCTTAGAGAAAAAATGTGCTTCTGTCGTGCTCTAACATGACACATCCTATCTTAAGACTTCAAGCGGGTCAGCCTACGGCTTCAACCTCCTATCCCGAAGGCGGAGTACTTCTCGCTAGGCCAGTTTAGCAAACTTTAGCGGCTTTGAGAGGGAAATCTGGCTATTGACCACACACTCGCGTAGAAAAAAGGAGTGATAGGAAAAAGGACTTTGCAACGACTAGGAAAAAGAACACTTATTATAAAACAGCTCACATAAATTTAAGAGCCCCAAGTTACTTGGGTAAAATAATTTTATGTATAATGATTGTATGTACCGAAGTACTTATATCATATCTGTGTCCACCCGAACTTTATACGCGTCTTAACCGATCGTCTGCTTCTCCCTCTTCGGTCAAGGACCGAAAAGTGTTATGTACTCCCCCTGTCAAGAATATCGACGGTGTTTCCGATAACCAGGCAATCAGGCCATAAGGCTGTAACAGACAAAGCGCGCTCAGGGAACTTATGCTATATTACTGACAAAGTGTAAGAAGCATCTTCGAAGAAAATAGTACCCCCCACCAATACCTTTCTTCGGTTGCTCATTATTATTATGAGACTTGTGCAATAGATTTTTTGTACTCATGAGTTCCGTTGTGTGCCGACCATTGTTGAAAACAGTAAGAGTGCTAGCTTTCGGCTTCACCCAGTCTGAGGTCCAGCTCGGATGAACCGATCGTGACAATCGCAGAGTTGCTCCCTTTACTCCCTAGCCGAACAATTGGGAACGTAGGGGTAAGCACAGGAGCCAGGCAACCCAGCTTGCAAATCGCTTAAGTCAACATGGTGCATATTGTGGCGTAATACACAAACAAGGAACGAAGCTGTACAAGTATAATAATATGCAAGAGGAAAAGCTCCATCAAGGGAGCCCCCAAATAAATGGGGTATTTGAATATGTGCGTCACAAACAAAGTTTTGACAAGGAACTTTGTCACAAACAACTTTGTGCCAAAAAGTATAATGCTTGTTCGAACCGAACAAAATTTAAGACTGAAAGTTTTTGAGCATGAAAGCAACTTAGCTGGTTGATATGTTCGGCATTGACGACGCGAACAAGGTTCCAGCATCCAGGTTGGTCCCGGGGTGGCTGAGCAGAGAGTTCGGCACCCCGAGAAGATGAAGCCCCCAGCCACGGTAATGGAGCAGGTCGGCGTGCCAAGGCAACAACACAATTCGGTCGAAGGAGTCGGCAACGCGGCTCAGTATGAGTCAATTGGCTGCACAGATAAAATAGCGCAAATGAAAGGTAATGAAATATAAAGATAATGTTGTATATAAAAAAAATTCTTCTACTTATTTAACACAAGTGAAGGAAATAATGAAAGAGATGTGGCCTAAGCGTCGAGGTCAATGTCGATGCAGGGCGTCGGCGTGATGCAGTGAAGGCGTGACAAAGCCAGAATTCGCAGGTAGGTCCGAGTTTCGGATACGGCGTTCGTCGAACTATGCACGGAAACTGACCGAACCACCATGAAATCATCACTAATGCGGCCACCAATTGATGGACCTGTGTACAGATAATGGAACAAAGCAGAGTAATAATTCCTTGGGAAAAATGAACCCAAATGAGCGAAAAATGCTAGGTTAATAGCACCTGGTTTATCTGTTGTAGTGGTCCGAAGAAAGGTTACTCCCAAAATTGGGACTCGATCCGCAAACCCATTGCCTGATGGGTGATGAAGCGATGGATGGCGACCCTGGCAAAGGTTGGCTTACCACGGCGAAGCCCGTGGTCCAGCTAATGTGATGAAGCTGGTCGGCTGGTGACGCCGGAGTCTCCGAAGTAAGTTGATGAAGAGATCGCGAAGTCCTCGGTCTAGCCGAGGTGACGGAGCAGGTCAATAAGGAGATGTTGCAGCTGCCATGTTAGCCAAGGTGTTGAAGTAGTTCAGCATGATGGACATCGGCTCGATGAAGCAACAGTTCGGCCATGCCGATGCAGGTCATAGCTTTTGACGTGATCAATGCTGATTTGATGAAGTAACCGTGCGGCGATGCCAGTGTGCCCGCTCCATGTAATCCGTGGGGCAGCGATGTTGGTGACGATTTATCCTTCACGATGCTGAACTATTGTTCGGCTGGCCAAGGTGATGATTCGAAGAAGTTCAGCTCGGCTCAACAAAGCGACGACGTGTCTAGCGCAGGTCGGCCGCCGTGGAGTGATGTTGTCGGGGCGGTTTGACACCGGCGTGATGGTGAAGATCGTATTGTAAAAATACTTTTAATATTAATGGGATGTGTTTTAAAATAAAACAGAATACCCCATACGAAAACGTCCTTAAAAAAGGATGTCCAAAAACCCGTTCGTAAAGGAGATGAACTCAGGTCGGTTTCGTTCTCGCGCAGAAAACAGATCCAAAAAGTGATGCACTAATCGGAGGGTTCCCGGAGTTTGGACGGTCGGATCGAGATGAATTGTTGGCAAGTGGTAGATATGGGAATTCCGCAGCTGATCAACGGTTGGATCTTCCAAAGGACGTTCGAGCTAGATGTTGGACACCCTGCTCCAAACTCGTCCGGATTCTCGTCCAGATTCGATAGGGCCCCGGTATATCGGATATTGTCGGAGATTCCTCCATCGGAACTCGACAAAATTTTTGCAGGTTTGTTGTAGACTTAATTCTGCATAATTCCTCCGAAGGAATCGTTTAGGCGATACTCGAGGAGGCGGTGGCGGCCGATACGAGTTTGTTGTCCAGAAAAACAGCACGGTCGCCCGAGGGCAATGTTGACGTTGAGCCCCCGAGCTCCATGGATGACTCCTCCATGATCTTGATAGAGATCGGAGTTGATGTTGATGAAGGCCCTTATCCGAACATGACGATCAGAGGTAGGGCGCAGTCCTCGGTCAAGCCAAGGTGACCAGTCGAGCTGGTGACGAAGAAACCAACGTCGCAGTTGACCTGCAGTCGAGTCATTGATCCTTTCGCCGATCACACAACGGAACTCTCAATGAAAGCACCAATGTCAGTGTCAAAACCGGCAGATCTCAGGTAGGGGGTCACAAGATGTGCGTCTTAGGATCAATGGTAACATGAACACGACATTTTACCCAGCTCAGGCTCTCTTGATGAGATAATACCCTACATGCTGCTTGATTGACTATAATGAGTATAGGGGTTACAGGAGTTGATCTACCTCGAGATCATATGTTGTAGTCTAAACCCTAGAGGTATGATGAGTAATGTCATAATCTATCGACTAGCCTGGCCTCGGTTTATATAATGTACCAGAGGCCTAGGATAACAAGAGTCCTAGCCGAATACGCCGGTGGGGAGGAGTCCTTCTCTTGATCACCAAGTCTTGTGGAATCTTCCTTGTATGTGGCAACTATCCGAACTGGCCCATGAGTATACGGCCATGGGGGTCCTCGGCCCAATCTAACCGACCAGGAGACGACGTGGTGAGTACCCCCTAGTCCAGGACACCGTCACCCACTCCTGGTTATCTTTATGAACCAGGTTGTCAGCTGTATGAGAAAGAACTTGAGAGCATCTTCCAGAAGCCAGAGCCAAACATGAGCCAAATGATAAGCATGATGAAGCCATTTCCTGTAGATGTTGAGTAACCAACGTAGTTCTTCGTCAATGACCTCAAGTATTTGCCTCGCACCATCTATCACATTGTGCAGCAAACTCTGTGGCCGATCAAAGGGCACTCTCCTCATGCCAAGATTGAAGGCACAACAAAGACACTGGTCTTCTACATTCTCAATGGCATCCACTTCAACACTCATGACTTTTTCATCAGGAAATTGGCGGCTTCAGGCATTGATCTATTTGGCCAGAAGTTCTATGCACCATGGATCATGCGGATGATTAAGCTTCGCTCTTCAATCAACTATCAAGCTTCAGCGCGCAATCACGTTCACTACAGGAATTAGGCACTTTGCCGTCAGCCATGGTTGACGGCAAAGACATGCCAGGCGTACAGCAAACGGCTTTGCCGTCAGCCAGCAGACGGCAACTTGTCCGGCTGAATAGGCTACAGCAAAGGCCTCTTTGCTGTCTGCTGGTGGATGACAAAGATGCAAAGGCCTTTGCCGTCTACTAGCAGATGGAAAAGAGCTTGGACGACACACGGGGCAGTTCAGGTCCGTTAAGTGGTCAACATCGTGCTTTGCCGTCAGCTGGCAGACGGCAAAGGCCTTTGCCTCTTTGCCATCAGCCAGTAGATGACAAAGATGCAAAGGCCTTTGTCGTCTGCTAGCTGACGGCAAATCTGCCAAATAGACCAGCCACTTACACCCCAGGTTGCACAGGTAGCTTCCACGTGGCAGCTTTGCCATCTGCCAGCTGACGGTAAAGTGGCTATATAGCCCCTGTTTTTTCTATTTTTCTGTTTTTTCTTAAATTCATTTAATTTGGCAGAATTTCACATTTATATATACACATATTTAAAATAATTTCAACAAGCATACCAACAATAAGTTTCCAATAACATATACAAGTTTCCAACAACATACAATGGTTTCCAATAACATTTCCATACATACATAGCCAACAAGTTTCCAATAAGTTTCCATAAACAAAAAGGAAGCACAAGTAGAAGAGTACACTCCATCAATGCAAGCTTCCTCATCTCAAGGAAATCTACAAACTAGGAAAGATGAAAGTTAGAAGGAGAAGAAGACTAGCTAGAAGAAAAAGAAGAAAAAGAAGAAGAAAATGAGGAGGAAGAAGAAGAATTTATCTTCTCTTTCTTTTTCTCCTCTCCTCTTCTTTATCTTCTTCTTCTTCTAACTAAGGTAGGTAAAAATGCCATTTTTAGCTAAGGTAGGTAAAAATGCTAAGTGTGTAGGTCATTTTAGAGCTAAGCTAGGTAAATAGGTCATTTTGGAGCTAACCTAGGTAGTTATGCCATTTTTGAGCTAACTAAGCATATTTATTCATTTTGGAGGACAAAATGGTAAGTGTAGGTCATTTTAGAGCTATCCTAGTTAAAATCGGTCATTTTGGAGCTAGCTAAGGTTATTTTGTCATTTTGGAGGAAAATAAACTAATTATATGATAGTTTGGAGCTATGTAAGCTAAGTATAGATCATTATTTAGGTATCCTATGTAGTAATGACATTTTCAGCTAACTAAGCATATTAGGTCATTTAGGAGGAAAAAGGCTAAGTATAGGTCATTCTATAGCTATCCTAGGTAAAGTATGTCAGTTCGGAGCTTAGTAAGGTTATTATGTCATTTTCGAGGAAAATAAGCTAAGTGTAGGTCATTTTGGAGCTAAACCAAGGTTATTATGCCATTTTTAACCTAAGTGAGCTAATTATGTCATAAATGAACTAGCTAAGATAATTATAGATCATTACTGAGCTATCCTAGGTAGTTATGTCATTTTTTACCTAAGTGAGCTAATTATGTCATAAATGAACTAGTTAAGCTAGCCATAGATCATTATTGAGCTATCCTAGGTAGTTATGCCATTTGTTAGCTAACAAAGCATATCAAGTCATTTTGGAGGAAAACAATGCTAAGTATAGGTCATTTTATAGCTATCCTAGGTAGAATATGTCATTTTGGAGCTAAGTAAGGTTATTCTGTCATTTTAGAGGAAAATAAGCTAAGTATAGGTCATTTTGGAGCTAAGTAGGTCATTTCTTAAGCTAAGTATGCATTTGTTAAGCAAAACACTTGGGAAAACTTAGCATCATCACGGAGGTGAAGGACCATTGGGTTTGCGCCAGTGCCAGACGGAGAAGGACCATCGGGGTTGCGCCACCGCGAGATGGAGAAGGATCGATCGATGCTTGTCGGGAGGTATGATGCACCCAAGATCATTTGCAATGTCTAGTTAGCATGATGCAACTGAAATGTGAATACTACTAACTAATGACCATTCAAATGAAACTCACTGTGTCCGCTATACCAATCTGGGGCATCGATGGAGGGGTCTGGCCGGTTTTCTCGCACACGGATTGCACATTTTGTTTTCATGAGTCAGTCATATTAGTTAGTAATGAAACCAATATTACGTGCATGATTTGGCTAATATGCGGGAGAAACTTATACCACGAGGAGCTCATATAGGGCCCGGTGACCCGCGTCGTTCCGGTTCCTCTCCGCCTCCAACAGACTAGTTGTCCTCTCCTCCAACTGCCTCTCCCTCTGTGCTGCCTTCCTGTTTGCCTCCGCCAGAAGCTCTTGGGCCCGCCTCGACGGCAAGCTCCATTGGCCGTGGTCGAGGCCTCATCTCAGGAAGAGACCTCGTCTGGCGCTTCTTGATCTCCAGGAGACTTCTACGACAACGTATTAGTCCAACCCCAATGGCTACCGAGCCATGTTTCCTCCCGTCACCAGATAAAATCACGAGCTCAGGATCAAAAGGACTCTGGCTCGGGTTGAAGTACTCCCCTTTCATCACCTTCTCAAAGTCTCTCTACCTCATGAGCTTATTGTGGGAGGAGATGTTGGTGAAGCTCTCTGGATGATCGAGGTCATCCTCTGAGAATGCCTTGGCCTTCTTGCACGGGGCACTATGGGCCATGGCATAGAGGTCATACACCGGTGCCACCTCCTTCTTGTTGTGTCGCGCCTAAAAGAGAGGAACATGGTAAATTAGTAATTAAAGGGCTAAAGCTAGCATGAAGAATGAAATTGCATGAATCGTTAAGGTCTCGAACCACATACCCAGTGATCCCCGTACTCAAACGGGTTGGAGCTTCCTTGATGGTGTGGCACACCTTCCATTTGGGCATGCTTATCCCTGGCCTTGTTGTGAGTGGCTAGCCATTAGGGAGAGCAACACTCATCCACCAACCTCTCCTAACAGTCCATCCTATCCGCACACCATCTCGGGGGCACCTAGGTTAGACAAAGAGAAATTTCAGCGCTATGCCTACGAATCAAATTAAGGAAACTAAGTACAAGGCCTTAAGAATAGGTAATTACCTTCATGTACTTCTCCTTACTCAGATACTCGCCATGACACTTCTTCTTCTCCCTTGTGATGTTAGTCGAGGCGTAGTAGTCTCGAACAGCCTGCACCCGAGGCTCATGCAGTAAGTTCTGAAGTAGGCGCTTGCACTCGGCTTTGAGAACCATAGCCGCATCTGCCTTGTGTTCCTCAAGACACCTGTAGAAGGTCTGTAATCAAAGAAGATAACACTGATTAGTACAATCACTAGGTACTTTTGATTTTTAATTCTGTAAAGGAGAAATTACCCAAAACCGCCGTCTCACAATGTCGGCCACCGTCGACCATCTCCCCCGGTGGGGCCGGGGGAGCCTCGTACAGCTCCCATGTCAGTGCTAGCTGTGGAACCTCACCCTCACCGGGCAATGTGACCCACCTCGGGAAGTGGTGCTGGCAAAGCATACCAAGGAGCTGGTTGGGCCCGCGAACACCATCTGCGTGTATCCAACCTCTGCAGTATGACAAGGCCAACACATTAGATATTAATTTGAAGAAACATGTAGGAAAAAGGTTAAAAAAGAGTAAATGCACTTACTTTTTCCCGTTAGGCTCAATCAACTACCTCTGGTCGCGGGTCGCCGACACGGACGGGAGCTTTGTACCACCATGCTGGTAGACCTTCTTGCCCTCCTCAACCAGCTCGCCCTCGTTATAACTATCATCAAAAAAGGTCTCCTCTACACCATCAGCATGGCCGCTAGTCTCCGAAGTCACGTGGGAGGAAGACTCTGGGACCCGAGTCTCCTGGGAGGAAGACTCTAGGACCCGAGTCTCGTCGAACGTAGGCTCGGCGACCCGAGGCTCGTGGACCGGAGTTCGAGATGGCTCCAAGTCAGACGGGTCTACCTGAGATGGAGCACTCCGGTGGTACAAAGAATTAGCGGGGGGTGCCGGCGAGGAAGGCACAGTAGCCTTCCTACCTCTCCCGCCACGTCCACCTCTACCTGCACCCCTCTTCATCTTCCCCCGACCTCTCCCGGCCAAAGAAGAAGTGCCCGCCGAAGGTGCTGGGGGTGTCTGCATGCTGTCTACCAGTGCTCTCCGAAGGTGCTGGGGTGGAATAACAACACACCTCCCAGCATGCGCCGAGGAAGGAGGCTCGGAGCGCTCTCGACCCGCGCCCACCATCTGTCAACACCTGCAATGACAAAGAGTAAATGAAATTAGTACAACATAAACATAATAAAAAAAATTAAGTGTGTATCAGCATCATGAACATAATAAAAAATTGAATACAATTAATAATGTATATATATATACACATAATAATAATTGAATACCTGACCTAACTCATAATTCACAAATATATGACCCCGTCAACCTCTGGAAGGCCGAAGAGCACCTTTTTGGGAGGTGTCGGGGGTGTCGTGTCAGGGTCGGGGTGCTGTGTCGGGGTCAGGGGTGCCGTGTCGGGGTCTCGGGGTGTCATGTCAGGGGTTGGGGTGTCGGTGGTGTCATGTCGGGGTGTCGAGGCGGTCTCGGGGTGTCGTGTCGGGGGTCAGTGTGTCGGTGGTGTCGTGTCAGGGTGCTGTGTCGGGTTCGGGGGATGTCGTGTCGGGGTCGGGGTGCTGTGTCGGGGTTTCGGTGTTGGGGTGTCGAGGCGGGGTTGGGGTGTCATGTCGGGGGTCGGGGTGTCAGTGGCGTCGTGTAGGGGTGTCGAGGTGGTCTTAGGGTGTCGTGTCAGGGGTTGGGGTGTCGGGGTGCTGTGTCGGGGTGTGGAGGCGGTCTCGGGGTGTCGTGTCGGGGGTCGGGGATCGGCGGTGCCATGTCGGGGTGTCGAGGCAGTCTCGGGGTGTCGTGTGGGGGGTCGGGGTGTCAGTGGTGTCGCGTCGGGGTGTCGGTGGTGTCGGGGTGTCGGTGGTGTAGGGTGTCGGGGTGTCGGTGGTGTTGTGTCAGGTTGTCGGGGCGGTCTTGGGGTGTCGTGTCGGGGGTCAGGGTGTCGGTGGTGTCGGGGACCGGTGATCTTCTTCTTCTTGTTCTCCTCCTACTCCTCCTCCTCCTCCTCCTCCTCCTCCTCTCCTTCTTCTTCTTCTTCTTCTTCTTCTTCTTCTTCTCCTCCCCTTTTTCTTCTTCTCCTCCCCCTCCTCTTCTTCTTCTTCTTCTTCTTCTTTTCTTCTCCTAATAATTTTTTCAAGAACTAACCTACAAACTAACCTAACTAACCTAGAACTAACCTAACTAACCTAGAAAATCAAACTAACCAAACAAACAGCAGTGGCGGACCCAGAAATTCAACATTGGGTGTTCAAATTTTTTTTGCACCCTAATAGTCAAGCCAATTGGTTCACAGCTTTACAAATTTCACAATAGCAACAATATCTCAAAAGATTAAGAAAATGACAAAATAGAGGGAGAATACTACAACACGATAACATCATCGTTCACTTGCAAACAAACTCCCTCCTAATAAATGTAATCAAGTTATATATGCATCAAATCTTGCTCTGTGAAATCCATAGAAAAAAGATGTGCAAGCTTAACCAGGTGTCATCTATAACTTACAATTCAAAGATAAATCAAGAGATGCTCTACTGCACATCAACAGATGAAATTAAGAAGATCCTCACTGAGTGTCATTTACAACTATTTCTCTCGTAATGTGAAAAGCAGCTACACATTCAGTTGGGGATTTCACAATGAATCCGAATAGCAGCTACACATTCAGTTGGGGATTTCACATGAATCTGAATAACAGTACTAACTAACCTAATTACTAGCAGTAGAAAAAAATACACTAACCTAATTAGTAGCAGTAGAAAAAAAGAAAACAAATAGGGGGGAGGTCACTGGAGTGGGTTAGCGGGGCAGTGGCATGTCGGGGCGGCTAGGGCGTCGGGACGGTGTGGCCCCTGGTTGTCGAGGCGGCGGGGCGCCGGGCCAGCGGGGGCGGCGAGGGCGGCGGGGCTCCTTGTTGTCGGGGCGGCGGGGCGACGAGGGCATCGGGGCGATGGAGTGAGAGACTGCGGGGTGGCGAGGGCGTTGGGCCGGCGAGGGCGGGGGGGCGGTGATTGCAGGGTCGTGGGGGCGCAGCGGACCACGGGGTGGTGGGTGGTTGGCCGGCACGGCAAGGTGATGGGGGGGTTAGGGGCGGCAAGGGCGGTGGTAGTCAGGAGCGGCGGCAGCGGTTGGGGTCGGGGTCAGCACAGTGGAGTGAGAGATAAAGGGAGGTGGAGAGAGTGGGAGGTGTGGTGTGGGCCGTACGTAGCCATTAGCTGCCGTTCTCTTTATCGTCTGCTAGTGGACGGCAAAGAAAGTGACCGTTAGGTGGTACTCATTAGTGGGCCACCCTCCCTCTTTGTCGTCTGCTAGCAGACGACAAAGCTTCTATGCCGCCCGCTAGCGGACGGCAAAGGGCTTGCTGACGGCAAACATGATCTTTGTCGTCAGCTCTTTCTTTCCCGTTAGTTTTCTATAAGCTGATGGTGAAGACCTTCTTTGCCATGAGCTGGCTGATGACAAAGAGTTGGCTGACGGCAAAGATCCTGATCCCAGTAGTGGTTGTCTTCCTGCCTGAATTTGATATGTCTCATGAAGCCATATATCCAGATCCGGCCAAGGATCTAGTCCGTAAAGACTATGATGTCTTCCAAAGCTTCTCAGCACCTATTGAAGCCATTCATATGCCAAATCCCACTACTACTGTTGTTGGTCCCCTTGTCGGTCAGCTCAGGCTGCCCCATCGTGCCAACCCTGATGCAGCAGCTAGCATATTACCTAAATGCCTTAGAAGCGTGTGCAAGTCCTCAATGAAAGAGAACTTCTTGTTTCTCTGCATCAAAAGCATGATAAGCATCATGACTAGATGAAGCATCGGATGCAAAGTCTTCTCGTGGATGTCAATCGCATACACAACCTCTCCACCAAGAATTCTTTTGTTTCTCATGAAGCCTGTCGGTGTGCCTGGAAGAGCCTCACTCTGATATGCTCTGAAGGTGAACTCACTGCAGATGGTTTCACTCGAAGATTCAAGTTTGACTCCAGGCCTCCGCAATCAGCAAGCTGGTGTCCTACTCCATCTATTGAAGATTCTGACTACTCTTCATCAGCTCCAGCTTTTTTTGGACGAGTTTTATGAGGAGGAGGATGCCACTTCACCATCTATGGCTTCACTGCATCAAGATGCTGCATCAAGCCCTACTGCACCACCAAACTCCAACGTCGACACGGCTGCCCCAACATCTTCACCAACACCTCATGGGAACGCTTAGACACCCTATGTCTTCATTCCTTGTTGGTCATTCATGAAAAAAGGGGGAGAAACATATGGGTTTATAGTCTTCTAATAACCCACAAGTATAGGGGATTGCGGCATCTTTCGAGGGTAGAGTATTCAACCCAAATTTATTGATTCGACACAAGGGGAGACAAAGAATATTCTTGAGTATTAGCAGTTGAGTTGTCAATTCAACCACACCTGGATAACTTAGTATCTGCAGCAAAGTATTTAGTAGCAAAAGTGGTATGATAGTAATGGTAATAGTAGCAACAGTAAATATAAATGTTTTTGGGTTTTTGTAGTAGTTGTAACAATAGCAACGGAAAAGTAAATAAGCGAAGAACAATATATGAAAAGCTTGTAGGCAATGGATCAGTGATGGATAATTATGCCGGATGCGATTCCTCATGCAATAGTCATAACATAGGGTGATATAGAACTAGCTCCAATTCATCAATGTAATGTAGGCATGTATTCCGTAAATAGTCACACGTGCTTATGGAAAAGAACTTGCATGACATCTTTTGTCCTACCCTCTCGTGGCAGGGGGGTCCTAGTGGAAACTAAGGTATATTAATGCCTCCTTTTAATAGAGAACCGGACCAAAGCATTAACACATGGTGAATACATGAACTCCTCAAACTATGGTCATCACCGAGAAGTGTCCCGATTATTGTCACTTCGGGGTTGTCGGATCATAACACATAATAGGTGACTATAGACTTGCAAGATAGGATCAAGAACACAGATATATTCATGAAAACATAATAGGTTCAGATTTGAAATCATGGCACTCGGGCCCTAGTGACAAGCATTAAGCATAGCAAATTCATAGCAACATCAATCTCAGAACATAGTGGATACTAGGGATCAAACCCTAACAAAACTAACTTGATTACATGGTAAATCTCATCCAACCCATCACTGTCCAGCAAGCCTATAATGGAATTACTCACGCACAGCGGTGAGCATCATGAAATTGGTGATGGAGGATGGTTGATGATGACGACGGCAACGAATCCCCCTCTCCAGAGCCCCGAACGGACTCCAGATCAGCCCTCCCAAGAGAGATTAGGGCTTGGCGGCGGCTCCGTATCGTAAAACGCGATGAAACTTTCTCTCTGATTTTTTCTCTGCGAGATGGTATATATGGAGTTGGAGTTGAGGTCGGAGGAGGTCCGGGGGGCCCACGAGATAGGGGGGCACGCCCTAGGGGGGCGCCCCCCTGTCTCGTGGACAGGCCCTGCGCCCCCTGGCCCTGATTCTTTCGCCAAAAATTCTTATTAATTCTGAAAAGTCCCTCCGTGGATTTGCAGGTCATTCCGAGAACTTTTCTTTTCTACACATAAAACAACATCATGGTAGTTCTGCTGAAAACAGCGTCAGTCCGCGTTAGTTTCATTCAAATCATGCAAGTTAGAGTCCAAAACAAGGGCAAAAGTGTTTGGAAAAGTAGATACGTTGGAGATGTATCAACTCCCCCAAGCTTAAACCTTTTATTGTCCTCAAGCAATTCAGTTGATAAACTGAAAGTGAAAAAGAAAAACTTTTACAAACTCTGTTTGCTCTTGTTGTTGTAAACATGAAAAGCCAGCATTCAAGTTTCAGCAAATATTACGAACTAACCATACTCACAACAACACAAAGGTCTCATAATTAGTCATATCAATAACATAATCAGCTAGTGAGTCATAATAATAAAACTCGGATGACAACACTTTCTCAAAATAATCATAACATGATATAACAAAATGGTATCTCGCTAGCCCTTTCTGAGACCGCAAAACATAAATGCAGAGCACCTTTAAAGATCAAGGACTGACTAAACATTGTAATTCATGGTAAAAGAAATCCAGTCAAGTCATACCCAACATAAACCAATAATAATGAATGCAAATGACAGTGTGCTCTCCAGCTAGTTCTTTTAATAAGAAGGGTGATGACTCAACATAAAATTAAATAGATAGGCCCTTCGCATAGGGAAGCATGGATTTGTAGAGGTGCCAGAGCTCGATTTGAAAATAGAGATTGAATAACATTTTGAGCGGCATACTTTTGCTGTCAACGCAACACCTATGAGATGGCTATATCTTCCACACTAAATGCATTATAGGCAGTTCCCAAACAGAATGGTAAAGGTTTATACTCCCCCAACCACCAACAAGCATCAATACATGGCTTGCTCGAAACAACGAGTGCCTCCAACATACAACAGCCCTGGGGGAGTTTTGTTTAATTATTTTGATTTGCTTTGATCTTTTTGGATCATGGGACTGGGCATCCCGGTTACCAGCCCTTTCTCGTGAATGAGGAGCGGAGTCCACTCCTGTGAGAATAACACACCTAGCATGGAAGATATAGGCAGCCCTAGTTGTTACATGAGCTGCTCGAGCATACCAAACAGAATTTCATTTGAAGGTTTGGAGTTTGGCACATACAAATTTACTTGGAACGGCAGGTAGATACCGCATATAGGAAGGTATAGTGGACTCATATGGAACAACTTTGGGGTTTAAGGAGTTTGGATGCACAAGCAGTATTCCCGCTTAGTACAGGTGAAGGCTAGCAAAAGACTGGGAAGAGACCAACTAAGAGAGCGACAACAGTCGTAAGCATGCATTAAAATTAATTCACACCAAGTACGAGCATGATTAGGTTATAATCCACCATGAACATAAATATCGTGAAGGCCGCGTTGATTTGATTCAACTACATGCGTGAACATGTGCCAAGTCGAGTCACTCAATTCATTTAAAGGAGGATACCATCCCATCATACCACATCATAATCATTCTAATAGCATGTTGGCACGCGAGGTAAACCATTATAACTCATAGCTAATCAAGCATGGCACAAGTAACTATAATCTCTAAATTTCATTGCAAATATGTTTACTTCATAATAGTTGACTCAGGAATGATGAATCATCGTATTTACAAAAACAAGAGAGGTCGAGTTCATACCAGCTTTTCTCATCCCAACAAGTCCATCATATATCATCATTATTGCCTTTCACTCGCACGACCGAACGACATGTATAATAATAAGAGTGTACGTGCATTGGACTAAGCTGGAATCAGCAAGCATTCAACTCAGGAGAGAAGACAAGTAATATGGGCTCTAATTAAATAAACAATCATGCATATAAGAGCCACTAAGCATTTTAATAAGGTCTTCTCGACCCCCAAAGGAAAGAAAAGAAAATAAAACTATTTACACGGGAAAGCTCCCGACAAGTAAAAGAAGAATAAGAAATCTTTTTGGTTTTTAATTTTAATTTCTACTACAAGCAAGGAAATTAAACTAACTTTTTTTTTGGTTTTTCTCAAGGTTTATCAAACACACAAGAAAAAGACTAGAAAACGGAATTTAAACTAGCATGGATAATACAATGAAAGAGTATGAGCACCGACGACTAGTGTGTGAACATGAATGTAAAGTCGGTGAGAAATACATACTCCCCCAAGCTTAGGCTTTTGGCCTAAGTTGGTTTAATACCAAGGACTGCCTGGCTGATATCCATAAGTGAAACTGGGATTGTACTGAGATGCAGAGGCAACAGCCTCCTCGGCAGCTGCGTGTTGGCGAGCTGCCTCCATTCCCCTCTCATATTCAGTGGCTTCTTCCCTGGTGACAACATATCTTCCTCTTGCCTGAAAATCAAAAAGGTAGGGAGCAGGAAGAGTGTCAGGGACTGTTGGGAACGTAGTAATTTCAAAAAAATTCCTACACACACACAAGATCATGGTGATGCATAGCAACGAGAGGGGAGAGTGTTGTCCATGTACCCTCGTAGACCGTAAGCGGAAGCGTTATGACAACGCGGTTGATGTAGTCATACGTCTTCACGATACGACCGATCCAAGCACCGAACGTACGTCACCTCCGAGTTTAGCACACGTTCAGCTCGATGACGATCCCTGGACTCCGATCCAGCAGGGTGTCGGGGATGAGTTCCATCAGCACGACGGCGTGGTGACGATGATGATGTTCTACCGGCGCAGGGCTTCGCCTAAGCACCGCAACGATATGACTGAGGTGGAATATAGTGGAGGGGGGCACCGCACACGACTAAGGAACGATCATGAAGATCAACTTGTGTTGTTGTGCCTAGAGGTGCCCCCCTGCCCCCGTATATAAAGGAGAAAGGGGAGGAGGGCCGGCCAAAGAGGAGGAGGTGCGCCCAAGGGGGGAGTCCTACTCCCACAGGGAGTAGGACTCCTCCTTTCCTAGTAGGAGTAGGAGAGAAGGGAAGGAAGGAGGGGGTGCGGCCCCTCCCCCTAGTCCAATTCGGACTAGGCATTGGGGGGGCGCGCGGCCTGCCCTAGGCAGCCCCTCTCTCTTTCCCGTATGGCCCAATAAGGCCCAATACTTCTCCCCGGCGAATTCCCGTAACTCTCCGATACTCCGATAAATACCCGAATCACTCGGAACCTTTCCGAAGTCCGAATATAGTCGTCCAATATATCGATCTTTATGTCTCGACCATTTCGAGACTCCTCGTCATGTCCCGATCTCATTCGGGACTCCGAACTCCTTCGGTACATCAAAACTCAAAACTGTCATCGAAACCTTAAGCATGCGGACCCTATGGGTTCGAGAACAATGTAGACATGACCGAAACACGTTTCCGGTCAATAACCAATAGCGGAACCTGGATTCTGATGTTGGCTCCCACATATTCTACGAGATATTTATCGGTCAGACCGCATAACAACATACGTTGTTCCCTTTGTCATCGGTATGTTACTTGCCCGAGATTTGATCGTCGGTATCTCAATACCTAGTTCAATCTCGTTACCGGCAAGTCTCTTTACTCGTTACGTAATACATCATCCCGCAACTAACTAATTAGTTGCAATTCTTGCAAGGCTTAGGTGATTTGCATTACCGAGTGGGCCCAGAGATACCTCTCCGACAATTGGAGTGACAAATCCTAATCTCGAAATACGCCAACCCAACATGTACCTTTGGAGACACCTGTAGAGCTCCTTTATAATCACCCAGTTACATTGTGACGTTTGGTAGCACACAAAGTGTTTCTCCAGTAAACGGGAGTTGCATAATCTCATAGTCATAGGAACATGTATAAGTCATGAAGAAAGCAATAGCAACATACTAAACGATCAAGTGCTAAGCTAACGGAATGGGTCAAGTCAATCACATCATTCTCCTAATGATGTGATCCCGTTAATCAAATGACAACTCTTTTGTCCATGGCTATGAAACTTAACCATCTTTGATTCACGAGCTAGTCAAGTAGAGGCATACTAGTGACACTATGATTGTCTATGTATTCACACATGTATTATGTTTCCGGTTAATACAATTCTAGCATGAATAATAAACATTTATCATGAAATAAGGAAATAATAACTTTATTATTGCCTCTAGGGCATATTTCCTTCAGTCTCCCACTTGCACTAGAGTCAATAATCTAGTTCACATCACCATGTGATTTAACACCAATATTCACATCTGTATGTGATTAATACCCATAGTTCACATCGTCATGTGATCAACACCCAAAGGGTTTACTAGAGCCAATAATCTAGTTTACATCGCTATGTGATTAACACCCAAAGAGTACTAAGGTATGATCATGTTTTGCTCGTGAGAGAAGTTTAGTCAACGGGTCTGTCACATTTAGAGCCGTATGTATTTTGCAAATATTCTATGTCTACAATGCTCTGCATGGAGCTAGTCTAGCTAATTGCTCCCACTTTCAATATGTATCCAGATTGCGACTTAGAGTCATCTATATCAGTGTAAAAGTTTGCACCGATGTAACTTTTACGACGAACTCTTTTATCATCTCCATAATCGAGAAACATCTCCTTAATCCTTACTAAGGATATTCTTGACCGCTGTCCAGTTATCTACTATTAGATCAAAATTGTATTCCTTTGCCAAACTCAGAGCAAGGTATACAATAGGTCTGGTACACAGCATAGCATACTTTATAGAACCTATGACTGAGGCATAGGGAATGATTTTTCATTCTCTTTCTATTTTCTGCCATGGTCGGGTTTTGAGTCTTACTCAACTTCACACCTTGCAACACAGGAAAGAACACCTTCTTTGACTATTCTATTTTGAACTACTTCAAAATCTTATCAAGGTATGTACTCATTGAAAAATCTTATCAAGCGTCTTGATCTATCTATATAGATCTTGATGCTCAATGTGTAAGCAGCTTTACCGAGGTCTTTCTTTGAAAAACTTTTATTCAAGTATCCTTTTACGCTATCCAGAAATTCTATATCATTTCCAATCAACAATATGTCTTGCACATATAATGGTAGAAATGCTATAGAGCTCCCACTCACTTTCTTGTAAATACAGGCTTCTCCAAAAGTCTGTATAAAACCATATGCTTTGATCAACGCATCAAAGAGTATATTCCAACTCCAAGATGCTTGCACTAGTCCATTGATGGATCGCTGGATCTTGCACACTTTGTTAGCACCTTTAGGATTGACAAAACCTTCTGGTTGCATCA
Source organism: Triticum timopheevii (assembly GCA_963921465.1). Lineage (NCBI taxonomy): Eukaryota > Viridiplantae > Streptophyta > Magnoliopsida > Poales > Poaceae > Triticum > Triticum timopheevii. The sequence goes on from OY997270.1 coordinate 516,885,958, forward strand.
TATACAACTCTTATTTAAAAACTCCATTAAGGAATGCAGTTTTGACATCCATTTGCCAGATTTCATAAAATGTGGCAATTGCTAACATGATTCGGACAGATTTAAGCATCGTCACGAGTGAGAAAATCTCATCATATTCAACACCTTGAACTTGTTGAAAACCTTTCACAACAAGTCGAGCTTAGTAACACTACTATCAGTGTCCGTCTTCCTCTTGAAGATCCATTTATTTAACATGGCTTGCTGATCATCGAGCAAGTCAATCAAAGTCCATACTTTGTTCTCATACATGGATCATATATCAGATTTTATGGCCTCAAGCCATTTCGCGGAATCTGGGCTCATCATCGCTTCCTCATAGTTCGTAGGTTCATCATGGTCTAGTAACATGACTTCCAGAACATGATTACCGTACCACTCTGGTGCTGATCTTACTCTGGAAGACCTATGAGGTTTGGTAGCAACTTGATCTGAAGTTTCATGATCATCATCATTAACTCCCTCCCTAATTGGTGTAGGAATCACTGAAACTGATTTTTGTGATGAACTACTTTCCAATAAGGGAGAAGGTACAATTACCTCATCAAGTTCTACTTTCCTCCCACTCACTTCTTTCGAGAGAAACTTCTTCTCTAGAAAGGATCCATCTTAGCAACGAATAACTTGCCTTCGGATCTGTGATAGAAGGTGTACCCAATAGTTACCTTTGGGTATTCTATGAAGACACACTTCTCCGATTTGGGTTCGAGCTTATCAGGTTGAAACTTTTTCACATAAGTATCGCAACCCCAAAATTTAGGAAACGACAACTTTGGTTTCTTGCCAAACCACAGTTCATAAGGCGTCGCCTCAACGGATTTTGATGGTGCCCTTTTTAAAGTGAATGCAACTGTCTCTAATGTATAACCCCAAAACAATAGTGGTAAATCGGTAAGATACATCATAGATTGCACCATATCCAATAAAGTGCGATTATGACGTTCGGACACACCATTATGCTGTGGTGTTCCATGTGGCATGAGCTGTGAAACTATTCCACATAGTTTTATATGAAGGCCAAACTCGTAACTCAAATATTCTCCTCCACGATCAGATTGTAGAACCTTTATTTTCTTGTTACGATGATTCTCCACTTCACTCTGAAATTCTTTGAACTTTTTCAAATGTTTCAGACTTGTGTTTCATTAAGTAGATATACCCATATCTGCTCAAATCATCTGTGAAGGTCAGAAAATAACGATACTTGCCACGAGCATCAACACTCATTGGATCGCATACATCAGTATGTATTATTTCCAATAAGTCAGTAGCTCGTTCCATTGTTCCGGAGAACGGAGTTTTAGTCATCTTGCCCAAAAGGCACGGTTCGCAAGCATCAAATGATTCATAATCAAGTGATTCCAAAAGTCCATTTTTATGGAGTTTCTTCATGCGCTTTACACCGATATGACCCAAACGGCAGTGCCACAAATAAGTTGCACTATCATTATTAACTTTGCATCTTTTGGCATCAATATTATGAATATGTGTATCACTACGATCGAGATCCAACAAACTATTTTCATTGGGTGTATGACCATCGAAGGTTTTATTCATGTAAACAGAACAACAATTATTCTTTGACTTTAAATGAATAACCGTATCGCAATGAACATGATCAAATAATATTCATGTTCAACGCAAACGCCAAATAACATTTATTTAGTTTTAACACTAATCCCGAAAGTATAGAGAGTGTGCGATGATGATCATATCAATCTTGGAACTACTTCCAACACTCATCGCCACTTCACCCTCAACTAGTCTCTGATTATTCTGTAACTCCTGTTTCGAGTTACTAATTTTTAGCAACCGAACAAGTATCAAATACTCAGGGGCTACTATAAACACTAGTAAGGTACACATCAATAACCTGTATATCAAATATACCCTTGTTCACTTTGCCATCGTTCTTATCCACCAAATATTCAAGGCATTTCCGCTTCTACTGACCATTTTCTTTGCAGTGTAAGCACTCAGTTTCAGGCTTTGGTCCAGCTTTGGTCTTCTTCACGGGAGTGACAACTTGTTTGCCATTCTACTTGAAGTTTCCCTTTCTTTCCCTTTGCCCTTTTCTTGAAACTAGTGGTCTTGTCAATCATCAACACTTGATGCTCTTTCTTGATTTCTACCTTCGTCGATTTCAACATCACGAAGAGCTCGGGAATTGTTTTCGTCATCCCTTGCATACTATAGTTCATCACGAAGTTCTAGTAACTTAGTGATGGTGACTAGAGAATTCTGTCAATCACTATCTTATCTGGAAGATTAACTCCCACTTGATTCAAGCGATTGTAGTACCCAGACAATCTGAGCACATGCTCACTAGTTGAGCGATTCTCCTCCATCTTTTAGCCATAGAACGTGTTGGAGACTTCATATCTCTCAACTCGGGTATTTGCTTCAAATATTAACTTCAACTCCTGGAACATCTCATATGGTCCATGACGTTCAAAACGTCTTTGAAGTCCCGATTCTAAGCTGTTAAGCATGGTGCACTAAACTATCAAGTAGTCATCGTATTGAGCTAGTCAAACATTCATAATGTCTGCATCTGCTCCTGCAATAGGTCTATCACCTAGCGGTGCATTAAGGACATAATTCTTCTATGCAGCAATGAGGATAAACCTCAGATCACGGATCCAATCTACATCATTGCTACTAACATCTTTCAACACAATTTTCTCTAGGAACATATCAAAATAAACATATGAAAGCAACAACGCAAGCTATTGATCTACAACATAATTTTCAAAATACTACCAGGACTAAGTTCATGATAAATTTAAGTTCAATTAATCATATTACTTAAGAACTCCCACTTAGATAGATATCCCTCTAATCCTCTAAGTGATTACGTGATCCATATCAACTACACCATGTCCGATCATCACGTGAGATGGAGTAGTTTCAACGGCGAACATCAATATGTTGATCTTATCTACTATATGATTCATGCTCGACCTTTCGGTCTCCGTGTTCCGAGGCCATATCTGTTATATGCTAGGCTCATCAAGTTTAACCTGAGTATTCCGCGTGTGCAACTGTTTTGCACCCGTTGTATTTGAACGTAGAGCCTATCACACCCGATCATCACGTGGTGTCTCAGCACGAAGAACTTTAGCAACGGTGCATACTCAGGGAGAACACTTCTTGATAATTTTTAGTGAGAGATCATCTTAAAATGCTACCGTCAATCAAAGCAAGATAAGATGCATAAAGGATAAACATCACATGCAATCAATATAAGTGATATGATATGGCCATCATCATCTTGTGCTTGTGATCTCCATCTCCAAAGCACCGTCGTGATCACCATCGTCACCGGCGCGACACCTTGATCTCCATCGTAGCATTGTTGTCGTTACGCCATCTATTGCTTCTACGACTATCGCTACCGCTTAGTGATAAAGTAAAGCAATTACAGGGCGTTTGCATTTCATACAATAAAGAGACAACCATATCGCTCCTGCTAGTTGCCGATAACTTCGGTTACAAAACATGATCATCTCATACAATAAAATATAGCATCACGTCTTGACCATATCACATCACAACATGCCCTGCAAAAACAAGTTAGACGTCCTCTACTTTGTTGTTGCAAATTTTACGTAACTGCTACGGGCTGAGCAAGAACCGTTCTTACCTATGCATCAAAACCACAACGATAATTCATCAAGTTAGTGCTGTTTTAACCTTCGCAAGGACTGGGGGTAGCCACACTCGGTTCAACTAAAGTTGGAAAACAGACACCCGCCAGCCACCTGTGTGCAAAACACGTCGGTAGAACCAGTCTCGCGTAAGCGTACGCGTAATGTCGGTCCGGGCCGCTTCATCCAACAATACCGCCGAACCAATGTATGACATGCTGGTAAGCAGTATGACTTGTATCGCCCATAACTCACTTGTGTTCTACTCGTGCATATAACATCTACGCATAAAACCTACGCTCGGATGCCATTGTTGGGAACGTAGTAATTTCAAAAAAAATCCTACGCACACGCAAGATCATGGTGATGCATAGCAACGAGAGGGGAGAGAGTTGTCCACGTACCCTCGTAGACCGTAAGCAGAAGTGTTATGACAAAGCGGTTGATGTAGTCGTACATCTTCACGATCCGACCGATCCAAGCACCGAACGTACGGCACCTCCGAGTTCAGCACACATTCAGCTCGATGACGATCCCCGGACTCCGATCCAGCAGGGTGTCGGGGATGAGTTCCGTCAGCACGACGGCGTGGTGACGATGATGATATTCTACCAATGCAGGGCTTCGCCTAAGCACCGCAACGATATGACCGAGGTGGAATATGGTGGAGGGGGGCACCACACACGGCTAAGGAACGATCACGAAGATCAACTTGTGTTGTTGTGCCTAGAGGTGCCCCCCTACCCCCGTATATAAAGGAGCAAGGGGAGGAGGGCCGGCCAAAGAGGAGGAGGCGCGCCCAAGGGGGGAGTCCTACTCCCACCGGGAGTAGGACTCCTCCTTTCCTAGTAGGAGTAGGAGAGAAGGGAAGGATGGAGGGGGTGCGACCCCTCCCCCTAGTCCAATTCGGACTAGGCTTTGGGGGGGCGCGCGGCCTGCCCTAGGCAGCCCCTCTCTCTTTCCCGTATGGCCCAATAAGGCCCAATACTTCTCCCCGGCGAATTCCCGTAACTCTCCGGTACTCCGATAAATACCCGAATCACTCGGAACCTTTCCGAAGTCCGAATATAGTCGTCCAATATATCGATCTTTATGTCTTGACCATTTCGAGACTCCTCGTCATGTCCCCGATCTCATCCGGGACTCTGAACTCCTTCGGTATATCAAAACTCATAAACTCATAATATAACTGTCATCGAAACCTTAAGCGTGCGGACCCTACGGGTTCGAGAACAATGTAGACATGACTGAAACACGTTTCCAGTCAATAACCAATAGCGGAACCTCGATGCTCATATTGGCTCTCACATATTCTACGAAGATCTTTATCGGCCAGACCGCATAACAACATACGTTGTTCCCTTTGTCATCGATATGTTACTTGCCTGAGATTTGATCGTCGGTATCTCAATACCTAGTTCAATCTCGTTACCGGCAAGTCTCTTTACTTGTTACGTAATACATCATCCCGCAACTAACTAATTAGTTGCAATGCTTGCAAGGCTTAAGTGATGTGCATTACCGAGTGGGCCCAGAGATACCTCTCTGACAATCGGAGTGACAAATCCTAATCTCAAAATATGCCAACCCAACATGTACCTTTGGAGACACCTGTAGAGCTCCTTTATAATCACCCAGTTACGTTGTGATGTTTGGTAGCACATAAAGTGTTCCTCCAGTAAACGAGAGTTGCATAATCTCATAGTCATAGGAACATGTATAAGTCATGAAGAAAGCAATAGCAACATACTAAACGATCAAGTGCTAAGCTAACGGAATGGGTCAAGTCAATCACATCATTCTCCTAATGATGTGATCCCATTAATCAAATGACAACTCTTTTGTCCATGGCTAGGAAACTTAACCATCTTTGATTCACGAGCTAGTCAAGTAGATGCATACTAGTGACACTATGTTTGTCTATGTATTCACACATGTATTATGTTTCCGGTTAATACAATTCTAGCATGAATAATAAACATTTATCATGAAATAAGGAAATAACAACTTTATTATTGCCTCTAGGGCATATTTCCTTCAGGGACGACGTTGCGTCTCTCATAGATTAGTCGATAATGGAGGAATTGTACATTCCTCTCAAGAAAATGATGACTAAACATAGCTTCTTTATCCAAATAAACAGGAGGCATTATCATATCTCCTTCTCCCGGGGCTATATCAAGAAAATTAGCCACACGTGTTGCATAAATTCCTCCAAAGAAATTTCCCTTTCTACTATTATTCTGCAACCTACATGCAACAATTACCCTCAAGTTATAACCTTTATAACCTGACACAGCACTCTCGAGGACACAAAGATCAGGTGCACACATGGGAGATACCTTGTCCTTATCGTTAATGTATCTACCAATAAAGAGAGCAAAGTAATGTAAAGCAGGAAAATGAATGCTCCCTATGGTAGCTTGTGCTACGTCCCTAGATTCTCCCACAGTAATATTCGCAAGGAAATCTCTAAATTCAGATTTGGGAGGATCATTAATATTACCCAACTGCGGGAGTTTGCAAGCAGTTGTAAAATCCTCTAAGTCCATGGTGTAAGATGCATCATAAATATCAAATAGGACACTAGGAGAATTATGTGTACACTTATATTTAAACCTCCGCACAAAGGAATCAGTCAATTGAGAGTACTGAGGACACTTATCTTGTAAGAAGTCCTCTAGCTCAGCATTACACACATACACATCAAATTCCTCCTTGAAGCCTGCTTCAATCATAAAATCATCGGATGGCCACTCACAGGCAATTCCACGGCAATTCAACATCTTGCTCATGTATAGCAATCATTGGCCCTTTCTTTGCCGAGGAACCACCTTGATACATTCTCCTAAGCATATTTCTTTTTCTGAAAATTTCTGAAATATTAGTAACTTCAAAATCAAAGTGCATAAAACTAAACAAGATTGATAGCAACTACTCCTACAAGTGCCTAGAGCCCATATCATGCGTTAGAATTACTTGGGACCTGAAAAATTTAACATGCAAGCTCAAGAACAGGGTCACTAAGACAGCAAGGATTTGCAATTAATAAAGCACTAGAACAAAAACTAATTGGACCAATGGAGGAGTCACATGCCAAGCAACAATCTCCCAAAGCAGTTTTGTGAATGGACCTTTGAGCTAAGAGATCGAAAATCGCAGCAAAACAAGCTAGAACTCGTGCTTGAGCTGGATGGGGATTTTTTTGGGTAGAAGATGGAGTGTGTTGGTGCTGGCATAAGTGGAGGGGAGCCACCAGGGGCCCACGAGACAGGGGGGCGCGCCCTACAGGGGGGGCGCCCTCCTCTCTCATGGCCTGGTGCTTGGCCCTCCTGCAGTGTTTTCAGTGCCTAAAATCCTCAAATATTCCAGAAAAATCATACTAAATTTGCAGGGCATTTGGAGCACTTTCATTTTCGGACTATTTTTTATTGCACGGATAATTCAGAAAACAGACGAATAATACTATTTTTGCTTTATTTAATCTAAATAACAGAAAGTAAAAGGAGGGTACAGAAGGTTGTGCCTTCTAGTTTCATCCATCTCGTGATCATCAAAATGAATCCACTAACAAGGTTGATCAAGTCTTGTTAACAAACTCATTCCGAATAACACGGAACCGGAGAAATTTCGAATAACACTAAGTTACCTCAACGGGGATATGAAAATCCCTAGCAATAAGAATATCATACATTTTCTTGACAGTAGGGAGAGGAAATTCAAAACCTCCAAAAATAATAGTTGGAACTTTTTCAATAGAGTTTATGCTATGAACGTGAGATTGTTTCCTTGGAAAGTGTATCGTATGCTCATTGCCATTAACATGAAAAGTGACATTGCGTTTGTTGCAATCAATAACAACCCCTGCAGTATTAAGAAAAGGTCTACCAAGGATAATAGACATACTATCGTCCTCGGGAATATCAAGAATAACAAAGTCCGTTAAAATAGTGACATTTGCAACCACAACAGGCACATCCTCACAAATACCGACAGGTATAGCAGTTGATTTATCAGCCATTTGCAAAGATATTTCAGTAGGTGTCAACTTATTCAATTCAAGTCTACGATATAAAGAGAGAGGCATAACACTAACACCGGCTCCAAGATCACATAAAGCAGTTCTAACATAATTTCTTTTAATGGAGCATGGTATAGTTGGTACGCCTAGATCTCCAAGTTTCTTTGGTATTCCACCCTTAAAAATGTAATTAGCAAGCATGGTGGAAATTTCAGTTTTCGGTATCTTTCTTTTATTTGTGATGATATCCTTCATGTATTTAGCATAAGGATTTACTTTAAGCATATCAGTTAAGCACATACCTAAGAAAATAGGTCTAATCATTTCAGCAAAGCGCTCAAAATCCTCATCATCCTTGGACTTGGATGGTTTAGGAGGAAAGGGCATGGGTTTCTGGACCCATGGTTCTCTTTCCTTACTATGCTTCCTAGCAACAAAATCTCTCTTATCATAACGTTGGTTTCTTGATTGTGGGTTATCAAGATCAACAACAGGTTCAATCTCTACATCGTTGTTATTACTAGGTTGAGCATCCACATGAACATCATTATTAGCATTATCATCAAGTTCATGTTCATCTCCGGATTGTGTTTCTGCATCAGAGATAGAAGTATCATTTGGATTCTCAAGTGTTTTTATATTAGGTTCACTAGAAGTTTGCACAATCCTATCATTCTTCTTTTTCTTCTTCTTAGAAGAACTAGGAACATATAGATTATTATTCTGAGAATGTTGTTCAATTCTTTTAGGGTGGCCTTCAGGATACAAAGGTTCCTGAGTCATTCTACCAGTTCTTGTAGCCACTCTAACAGCAAAGTCATTTTTATTATTCAATTCATCAAGCAAATAATTTTGAGCCTTGAGCACTTGCTCGGCTTGAGTAGCAACCATAGAAGCATATTTGCTAACGCGGTGAAGTTCATCTTTAACTCTAGCCAGATTATCACCTACGCGTCCTATCTCGAAAGCATTATTCTTTAACTCTCTACCAACATAAGCATTAAAACTTTCTTGTCTAGCCATAAACTCATCAAATTCATCTAAGCATGGGCTATGAAATTTAGTAGAGGGTATTTCATCTTTATCATATCTGTAGCGAGAATTTACCTTTACTACCCGTGTCGGGTTATCAAGACAATGTGGTTCTTCATGCGGTATATTCAGACCATGTATTTCTTCAACAGGAGGTAAATTCTTAACATCTTCAGCTTTAATACCTTTTTCTTTCATTGATTTCTTTGCCTCTTGCATATCTTCAGGATTGAGGAATAAAACACCTCTCTTCTTCGGAGTGGGTTTAGGAATAGGCTTAGGAGTTGGCTCAATTGGTTCAGGAATTGGCTCGGGAAGAGTCCAATTATTTTCATTAGTCAACATATTATTCAATAATATTTCAGCTTCGTCGACTATTCTTTCCCTGAAAACCCAACCAACACAACTATCCAAGTGGTCCTTGGAAGCATCGGTTAGTCCATTATAAAAGATATCAAGTATTTCATTTTTCTTAAGATGATTGTCGGTGTCAAAACCGGCGGATCTCGGGTAGGGGGTCCTGAACTATGCGTCTAGGTGGATGGTAACAAGAGACAAGGGACACGATGTTTTTACCCAGGTTCGGGCCCTCTCGATGGAGGTAAAACCCTACTCCTGCTTTATTAATATTGATGATATGGGTAGTACAAGAGTTGATCTACCATGAGATCAGAGAGGCTAAACCCTAGAAGCTAGCCTATGGTATGATTGTTGTTCGTCCTACGGACTAAAAACTCTCTGGTTTATATAGACACCAGAGAGGGATAGGGTTACACAGAGTCGGTTACAATGGGAGGAGATCTTCATATCATATCGCCAAGCTTGCCTTCCACACCAAGGAAAGTCCTATCCGGACACGGGACAAAGTCTTCAATCTTGTATCTTCATAGTCCGGGAGTCCGGCCAAAGGTCATAGTCCGGCCATCCGGACACCCCCTAATCCAGGACTCCCTCAGTAGCCCCTGAACCAGGCTTCAATGACGACGAGTCCGGCGCGCAAATTGTCTTTGGCATTGCAAGGCGGGTTCCTCCTCCGAATACTTCATAGAAGATGTTGAACACAAGGATAGTGTCCGGCTCTGCAAAATAAGTTCCACATACCACCGTAGAGAGAATAATATCTGTACCAGTCTAATCTGCTGACGTATTCTGCAGCGTGACATCACGCCACAGCCAAGCCTTTATTCGAATCATTTTACTGTTCCACCTCAACGCGTTTAGCGAGGCGGTTTCCTTGGCACGTCTTGTCAAAGCAGAGATCGTGTCCTCTTATTCCGGGATTCTCATCAATACGGGCATGGGTAACCCAACCGCCCCACTAACCGCGGCGCTTGGGAGATAAGCGAGTTTTATTAGGCTGGTGGGAGCTGGTAGTTTTGGCTTCCCATATAAGGGGATAAGGATCTACCCTTTCCATTTACACCTTCTTCCTCCTTTGCTTATCCATCCCTGCGCACTCGAGCTCCAGCGCCCAAGTCCGCACTTCCCACCTCAACCTTCTCCAATCATGTCCGGAGCGGGAGGTAGATGGATGGCCTCCTCCGTCACGGAGGGACAAATCAAATGGTTGAGGAAGGCCGGATACTTGTCTGACGACATCGCGCACCGGCTTCCAGATGAGGGGCAACTCATCCCCACCCCTAGGCCCCATGAGAGGGTTGTATTTCTCCCCCATTTCCTCCGCGGACTGGGCTTTCCTCTCCACCCGTTCGTCCGGGGGCTCATGTTCTACTACGGCCTAGATTTCCATGATCTGGCCCCGAACTTCATCCTTAACATCTCGGCGTTCATCGTCGTGTGCGAGGCCTTCCTCCACATCCAGCCTCACTTTGGCCCATGGCTGAAGATCTTCAGCATCAAGCCGAAGGTCGCGGGCGGCCGCCAAGCGGAGTGCGGAGGCGCCATGGTGGGCAAGATAGCCAATGTTACATGGCTCGAGGGCGCCTTCGTAGAGACCCTCAAAGGGTGGCAATCGGGGTGGTTCTATATCACCGAGCCGCGTGACCCTGAATGGGCAGCAGCCCCCAAATTCCGATCTGGCATCCCCACATGGCTCACATCTTGGAAAGAGACGGGCCTGTTGTGGGGTAATTCGGCAGAAGTGACCGGACTTCAAACCTGCATCAAAGACCTGATCGGCAGGAAGGTTAAACTTATCACCGTGGTCCAGGTCATGCTCTTCCGTCGGATTCTCCCGTGTCAACGACGGGCTTTCAACTTGTGGGAGTTCGACCCGGCCCAGCACCAGACTCTGTCCCGGCTCTTCGACACAAAGCACGAGGATGCCTGGAAGGTGCTATTCAAGAGCTCCGAGGTCTCCCCTCCCGTCACTGAGGATCGCAGATTCTATGCCAAGCGCCAAGCCAGCGTGGTGAGCTTAATTTTTCCCATTACGGGGTATTTGTTTTCCATAGATTTGATTCTATGCGGGATCTAAACCCCCATCCCTTTAACAGGACTGGCAGAAGAAGGCCGGACAGATCAACTGTCCGGCTCCTTTGCCTGAAGACCCAGCGAACGCTCGCTTGACGAAGCTGCTGGTTCCGGCACCTCACGTGGTGCCGGAGAAGAAGGCCAAGAAGAAGGCCACGGTGACTCGAAAGAGTTCTCGGTGCCTGGTGGTGTCGGATTCATCGCCTGACAACCCCGAAGCACCCTCTGCCTCTGAGGACGAGGAGGAGGAAGAAGAAGAAGCCTCTCCCCCTCCAATGGGGGGAGGAAAGAAAAGGAAGGCCGCCCCAACTGGGGAGGCCGGAGGGTCCAAGAAGGGGAGAACCCTCCTGCCGGACTACACCTCCGTTGTCGAAGATGGCGGGGAGGAATGGCCATCCAGGGTCAAGCCCCTGGCAAAATCGTAAGCATCCGGATATCCAAATAACTTATGGCGCTCCTCTATTATTCGGTATTTTCTGACGCCGAATTTGATCATGAAGTCCGCCCAAGGCTCAGCTCGGCGATTCGACGAGCGGCTCCTTGGATTCGTCGGATGTGAATAGCGCTTCACTTCCGACGGCCTCCTCCCCTCTCCCTACGGACGACGCCGAGGTGGAGTCCCGAAAGGGACTAAACCAGGAGGAGGTGGTCCTGGAGGTGCCGCAAGGCAACCTCCTGGACTCCAGGCCCAAAGGGGGTAAAGCTCCGGAGGGATCTAAGTCCAGCCCTGGGCCGGACACTGATCTGGAACCGTCAACGGTTCCAGAGACCGGTAGGCAGCGCCTTCGCAAGAAGGGCACGCCTACAATGCCGGCAACCTCCGTACAATCGGAGGCACCGGACGATTTGCTGGAGGCGCTTAACGGCGCCTCCATCAACGAGGAGCACCGCACTGTTATGAGTGCAGTGATTCAAAAGGTTCAATCCGCCAAGAGCGGGCTGACCGAAGCTTGTACGAGCCTTCTAACAGGCTTTGAGGTAAGTATTCAAAACATATAAAAATGTTACCGCATAGACAGTAGCCCCTGATGCTCAGTTTGGTGTTCGGAAAGAAAAGCAGAGCTGAGGATCTAAAAAGATATACGCAGGAGTCTAACATAAATATGTCAATATGGGAATGCAGGCTGCGCTGCTGACCTCTGCCGCACTGACTGCGGAGGTCAATGCATTGAAGGAGAGCCTCGAGCGGTCCGAGAACGAGCTCGGCCGTGCCAAGAAGCAGCTCGAGGACAAGGAGGGTATGTAATACCACATGTGAATGCATATAGAAATACTTGGTTGCAAATAATGACAGGACCAGTGTAAATGTTGCAGGGGCCACGGCCGAGGTGGCGACCTTGAAGGAAGCGGTGTCCAAGGCCGAAAACAGTGCGGCCTTGGAGCGCACCGAGCGAGAGAAGCAGGAGGCGCGGGTGGCGGAGGTGCGGCAAGAGCTCCAGCCTCTCGCGGAGAAACACAAGAGTTTGGAGCGTGACTTGAAGACTCGAGAGTCCGAGCTCGCCTTGGCTCTTGAGAGTGCCAAAACCGCTAAGGCCAAAGCCCATAAGGCCCTCTAGGAGATCGAGGCGATGAAGAAGATAGCGGCGGGTAAGGCATTCTTTATGCAAAGCAAGAATATAAAAGTAAATTATCTGTTACTTACCCGAATCCGGAGCTCTCCAGGAGCGTTCACCGATCTGCCCCGTAGTGTGTCTGATGCTGCCGCATTCTACCAGGCCGAGGAGGGGAGCTCGACGGAAAAGGTGTTCTGGTCTCAATATGCTAAGGCCGAACATCTGGTGCCCCTGAGCGACCAGCTGAAGCAGCTGGTCGAGCTCCACAAGGTGGCCGAACAGGCCATGAAGGGGCTCATAGTTCGGCTGTGGCCTAGAGAAGCCATGCCTGGGAGTTACTTCGGACTGGTGCGGCGGCTGGTGGACGCTTGTCCATGGATTGAAGTCATCAAGCGCTCCGTCTATATTGAAGGTGCCCGTCGGTCCCTTGCCCGTGCTAAAGTGCACTGGGGCAAGCTGGATGCTGAGAAGCTTTTGACGGACGCACCACCGCCGGGCAAGGAGTATCGCACGCCTGAGATGTATTATAAGAGCGTTCTGAAGGGTGCCCGCCTTATAGCGGGTGAATGCTCCAAAGATGTAATTTTTGAGTAGACTCGCATCTGTTATCCTGTACGCTGAAAACTTTGTTCATATGCATTAAGCAACGCGTGTTAATTTAAAATATTACCTTCTGTGCAGCCGTTTGTCAAATCTGAGAGATGCAAGTCGTCGGCTTCTACCCCCATGCCACGAGTGCTGGGGTGTTCGGGATAAACCTGAGCGCTCTTGTTCCCATTCTTGGGTCCATCTAGGGAGGCGCTCAGCGCAACTAACCAAGCCATCGGACTTATAATGCTTTATCACTCTCACTTAGCCATAGAATTCTATAATTTTAAATTTCGGTGAAGCCCCTAGTATTCGGAAGACCGAGTTCGTGGCGCTATCCACGCCTGGGCCGGATATGTCCGGCTCCTCGCTCTAAGCGGCATAAGTGTTTAAGGACTCAAAAAACCTCACGAACAGCGACCGGTCTCTTGCACTATCATGACGGTCAGTTTTAGCTTTCTCTACTGAGTTGTTAACCTAGCTCAACTGGGGCACAATCGCAGTAGTTCTCCCAGCGCTACCTTAGCCAACATTGCGGAACGTAAGGTACCAAAACATGGGAGTCGGGCAAACCCAACTATTGACCCAAGACATGATTCAGAGCCGATGCATATACTGCTATAAGTTTGGGGTGCCACACACATGAGAGTGTTCGGTCTTCTCACACCATGTTATGGGGTGCTTAAGCCCCTGGTGTATTGGTCGTACCAAAGTGTACGGTTGCATAATTTCATGACTGAACATATTTTTATAAAAATAGATGAATACAATAGTAGATAAGAGCTATGTATTGTTTAAAAAAGGGCTGCTATGAAAGCAGAACAATACAAATAGTGCGATAAGCAAGAGACGGGATTATTTGACATGTCCCCCTCTAGGGGCAAGCTGCGGGACTTTAAGTAAAACAGGTATTTAGCTTGTTATAGAGACCACCTGGACATTTGACGTGGCTTGTTCTCTCCCTGGCTATTGCATCATGTGTTCGGCGAGTGTATTGCCGGACAGGCCTTCCGAATAGTTGGGTCCTGAAAGTATATAAAAAAAGAAACGGGAGAATAGGGAGCCCCTAAGTGCGGTTGAGCCGCATTCTGGGCGTGCCGTGGTTGTGCCCGTCCCCTTATGCCCATGGTATTTCCAAAGCGTAATTATGTACGCGTGGTACCGATATCGCCATCTGGCGAGGGCTGGGGTTGGGGCCGCACTGCTATGCTTGCTCGGAACGTGCCAGCCGATTTTGTTGTAGGTTACTTTGGGCGCGCGTGACGTTGTCCGGACATTTAACACCTGGATTAGAGAATTTCCTTGAGAGGCTACTCTATACTTCCGCCGCCAGGGCCGCCGTGTGCTCCTCTATTCGGAGAGAGCATTCGGTGTTTCCATTTACCGTGATGACTCCGCGAGGGCCTGGCATCTTGAGCTTGAGATATGCGTAGTGCGGCACCGCATTGAATTTTGCAAATGCCGTTTGTCCGAGCAGGGCGTGATAGCCACTGCGGAATGGGACTATGTCGAAGATTAACTCTTCGCTTCAGAAATTATCTGGGGATCCGAAGACCACTTCGAGTGTAACCGAGCCTGTACAGCTGGCTTCTACACCTGGTATGACGCCTTTAAAGGTTGTCTTTATGGGTTTAATCCTTGAGGGATCTATACCCATTTTTTGCATTGTATCCTGATAAAGCAGGTTCAGGCTGCCGCCGCCATCCATGAGGACTCTAGTGAGGTGAAATCCGTCGATGATTGGGTCTAGGACCAATGCGGCGAATCCACCGTGACGAATGCGAGTGGGGTGGTCCCTTCGATCAAAAGTGATCGGGCAGGAGGACCATGGGTTGAACTTTGGGGCGACTGGCTCCAACTCATAGATGTCCTTTAGAGCACGCTTCCGCTCCCTTTTGGGGATATGGGTTGCGTATATCATGTTCACCGTCCGCACTTGTGGGGGGAAGTCCTTCTGTCCTCTGTTGTTCGGCAGCCGGGGCTCCTCCTCGTCATCTCTATGTAGCCCCTTGTCTCTGGTTTTGGCACTTAACTTGCCTGCCTGCTTGAACACCCAACAATCCCTGTTGGTGTGGTTGGCTGGTTGTTCGGGTGTGCCATGTATCTGGCACGAGCGATCAAGTATCCGGTCTAAACTGGATGGGCCCGGAGGGTTTCTTTTGAATGGCTTCTTCCGCTGACCAGGTTTAGAGCCTCTGAATCCGGCATTGACTGCCGTATCCTCAGTATTGTCGCCGTTAATGCGGCGCTTGTGCTTGTTGCGACGTGACCTGCCATTGTTGTCCTTGGTATCCGAATTGCCAGGGCTCTTGGTTATGTTATTGCTACGAGCTAGCCAGCTGTCTTCTCCCGCGCAAAAGTGGGTCATGAGTGTTGTGAGGGCTGCCATAGATTTAGGCTTTTCCTGTCCTAGGTGCCGGGCAAGCCATTCGTCTTGGATGTTGTGCCTGAAGGTTGCAAGGGCCTCGGCGTCCGGACAGTGGACTATTTGATTTTTCTTGGTTAGGAACCGTGTCCAGAATTGTCTGGCCGATTCCTCTAGCTGCTAGATTATGTGGCTTAGGTCATCGGCGTCTGGTGGTCGCACATAAGTGCCCTGGAAGTTGTCAAGGAATGCGGACTCCAGGTCCTCCCAGCAACTAATTGACTCTGCTGGCAGGCTATTAAGCCAATGCCGAGCTGGTCCATTAAGCTTGAGCGGGAGGTATTTGATGGCGTGTAGATCATCACCACGGGACATGTGGATATGAAGGAGATAATCCTCGATCCATACCGCGGGATCAGTTGTGCCATCGTATGATTCGATGTTTACGGGTTTAAAACCCTCGGGGATTTGATGATCCATTACTTTGTCTGTGAAGCATAGTGGGTGTGCGGCACCCCTGTACTGGGCTATATCGCGACGTAGCTCGGATGAGCTTTGTCTGTTGTATTCGGCCTGGCCGTATTTATCATATCCGGTGTGACGGTTATCATCACATGATGTGGGGCGCCCACCTGATCCGTAGATCGACCTTGTTTGCCTTGCCTTATCCTCCAATATGTCTTGCAGGTCTATTGCGTTTCCCCGTGCTCTGGTATTATTAGAGCAGCGCCGGGGTGCGTCTTGGATTGAGGGCCAAAGGGCCTCTCTGTCGCGGTCACGGGGTGGCCGATCGGGCGCATCGTACGCTGGTGATGTAGGTTTAGTTGCTTCCTCCTCTAGTTGGGGTAGCAGCCTGCGCTTTGGGTAACTCTTGAAGGGGCATTCAAGTTTATATTCTTTGGCCGCCAGGACTTCAGCCATCTGTCGGCTAGCAAGTCTTGGTCATCTCTAAGCTGTTGCTGTTTTTTCTTGAGGCTGCTCGCCGTGGCCATAAGCTTGCATTTGAAACGCTCTTGTTCGATGGGATCCTCTGGCACGACGAATTCGTTGTCGTCGAGGCTTGCCTCGTCTTCGGAGGGAGGCATATAATTGTCGTCCTCGACCTCTCTGTCTGCCGCTCTCTCATGAGGGATGGCTCCTTCGTCCTCCTGTGCTGAATCCTGCTGGAGGGGGTTGCTTTGGCACTGTTCGGGGTGTTGATTTCTCCGGTGCCGGATTCTCCGTTCTTGCTTTGGCGGGATTTAGAGCAGCGTCGCTGACGTCAGCGCTTGTGTTGCTTCTTGGAGGGGTCATCCTCCGTTTTTTCATCACCATCCCCTGCTTTGGGGGTGTCCACCATGTATATGTCATATGACAAGGTGGCCTTCCAGTGCCCTATAGGTGCTGGTTCTTGGTCGTCTCCTTCATCGGCGTCCATACAGTCGATGTCTTCGGAGTCGAAGTCGAGCATGTCGGTTAGATCGTCGACAGTGGCTACCAAATGGGCGGCGGGTGGGTTTCGAATTTCTTCGTCGTCCGCATCCCAACCATGCTGACCATAGTCCGGCTAGGGCTCTCCTGAGAAAGAGAGAGAATTTAGTGAATTCAGGATATCACCAAAGGGCGAGTGCTGAAAGACGTCCGCGACGGTAAACTCCATGATCGGAGCCCAATCGGGTTCGATCGGAAGGGGTGCGGAAGATTCGGAGTCCGGAACGGAGCCCGACACCTTGGAGTCATGGGCCTTGCAAAGGACTAGGCTGGTATTCAGCTCTATCTCCATAGAGATTGCGGCTCTTGGGGTGGCGTCCAACCGACCGTCCTCGACTGGCGCAGTCGGCTCCGAGATAATGGTCGGAGCGGACACCTGAGCGGCGCTCGGGGCGCTGTCCGGCGGCATAGCTAGATCATGCCCATCGTGACAGTGTGGCGCGCTCGGCTGTGGCTCGAATCCGTCGAAGATCAAGTCCCCACGGATGTCGGTCGTGTAGTTTAGGATTCCAAATCTAACCTGATGGTCAGGGGCGTAGCTTTCGATCTGCTCCAGATGGCCAAGCGAATTGGCCCGCAGTGCGAAGCCGCCGAATACGAAGATCTGTCCGGGGAGAAAAGTCTCACCCTGGAAGCGTCGTGGTTGACGATCGAAGAAGCCATCGGGCCTAAGGGTGACGACACAGAGGAACTCTCAATGAAAGCACCAATGTCGGTGTCAAAACCGGCGGATCTCGGGTAGGAGGTCCCGAACTGTGCGTCTAGGCGGATGGTAACAGGAGACAAGGGACACGATGTTTTTACCCAGGATTGGGCCCTCTCGATGGAGGTAAAACCCTACTCCTGCTTGATTAATATTGATGATATGGGTAGTACAAGAGTTGATCTACCACGAGATCAGAGAGGCTAAACCCTAGAAGCTAGCGTATGGTATGATTGTTGTTCGTCCTACGGACTAAAAACTCTCCGGTTTATATAGACACTGGAGAGGGATAGGGTTACACAGAGTCGGTTACAATGGGAGGAGATCTTCATATCATATCACCAAGCTTGCCTTCCACGCCAAGGAAAGTCCTATCCGGACACGGGACGAAGTCTTCAATCTTGTATCTTCATAGTCCGGGAGTCTGGCCAAAGGTCATAGTCCGGCCATCCGGACACCCCCTAATCCAGGACTCCCTCAATGATGATCAGGCAAAGCATAAAGCAACCGGAGAAGCCTCCCCCAAGCTTGTGGGAGACTCTCTTCTTTGGTTTGCACAAAATTATATATTTCCCGCAAGGTAGCTTGTTTCTTATGAGTAGGGAAATATTTAGCAGAGAAGTAATAAATCATATCCTGGGGACTGCTGCTTCCATTTAGCTAATAATTTCTTAAGATCAGATCTATCATTGCAAGCAAGAATAGCTTCAGCAGCTTCTTTGTTCATAACATAACCCTTAGGAATAATAGGTAATACATAATCATTGGGGGAACGTTCATCATCACTATCATCAATAATAGGTTCTTCAATATTTTCATTCCCCCTAAATCTAGCAAGTTGTTCATCAAGAAATTCACCTAATGGCAAAGTAGTATCACACACAGAAGTAGTTTCATCATGCATAGCAGAAGTGGCATCATCAATAACATGCGACATATCAGAATTCATAGCAGTAGCAGGTTTAGGTGTCGCAAGCCTATCAATAACGAAAGGAGAATCTAGTGCAAAGCTAGATGGCAGTTCCTTACCTCCCCTCGTAGTTGAGGGCAAAATCTTGGTCTTAGAATCTTTCAAGTTCTTCATAGTGATCAACAGATATAAATCCCAAGTGGCTCAGAGAATAGAGCTATGCTCCCCGGCAACGGCGCCAGAAATTAGTCTTGATAACCCACAAGTATAGGGGATCGCGATAGCTTTCGAGGGTAGAGTATTCAGCCCAAATTTATTGATTCGACACAAGGGGAGCCAAAGAATATTCTTGAGTATTAGCAGTTGAGTTGTCAATTCAACCACACCTGGATAACTTAGTATCTGCAGCAAAGTATTCAGTAGCAAAAGTGGTATGATAGTAATGGCAACAGTAGCAACAGTAAAGATAAATGTTTTGGGTTTTTGTAGTAGTTGTAACAATAGCAACGGAAAAGTAAATAATCGAAGAACAATATATGAAAAGCTCGTAGGCAATGGATCAGTGATGGATAATTATGCCGGATGCGATTCCTCATGCAATAGTTATAACATAGGGTGATATAGAACTAGCTCCAATTCATCAATGTAATGTAGGCATGTATTCATAAATAGTCACACGTGCTTATGGAAAAGAACTTGCATGACATCTTTTGTCCTACCCTCCCGTGGCAGCGGGGTCCTAGTGGAAACTAAGGGATATTGAGGCCTCCTTTTAATAGAGAACCGGACCAAAGCATTAACACATGGTGAATACATGAACTCCTCAAACTATGGTCATCACCAAGAAGTGTCCCGATTATTGTCACTTCGGGGTTGTCGGATCATAACACATAATAGGTGACTATAGACTTGCAAGATAGGATCAAGACCACACATATATTCATGAAAACATAATAGGTTCAGATCTGAAATCATGGCACTCGGGCCCTAGTGACAATAATTAAGCATAGCAAAGTCATAGCAACATCAATCTCAGAACATAGTGGATACTAGGGATCAAACCCTAACAAAACTAACTTGATTACATGGTAAATCTCATCCAACCCATCACCGTCCAACAAGCCTACGATGGAATTACTCACACACGGCGGTGAGCATCATGAAAATGGTGATGGAGGATGGTTGATGATGACGACAGCGACGAATCCCCCTCTCCAGAGCCCCGAACGGACTCCAGATCAGCCCTCCCGAGAGAGATTAGGGCTTGGCGGCGGCTCTGTATGGTAAAACGCGATGAAACTTTCTCTCTGATTTTTTTCTCCACGAGACGGTATATATGGGGTTGGAGTTGAGGTCGGAGGAGGTTCGGGGGGGCCACGAGATAGGGGGCGCGCCCTCGGAGGGGGCGCCCCCCTGTCTCGTGGATAGGCCCTGGGCCCCCTGGCCCTGATTCTTTCGCCAAAAATTCTTATTAATTCTGAAAAGTCCCTCCATGGATTTGCAGGTCATTCCGAGAACTTTTCTTTTCTACACATAAAACAACATCATGGTAGTTCTTCTGAAAACAGTGTTAGTTCGGGTTAGTTTCATTCAAATCATGCAAGTTAGAGTCCAAAACAAGGGCAAAAGTGTTTGGAAAAGTAGATACGTTGGAGACGTATCATCTTCAAGTTAGTCTATATGGGTCGGGTGCTTTTTTTTGTTAAGTTTTGCAACTCCTGTTCTTGAACTATTGGTTTTGAGTTGTAATACTTGAGTCCAGATGGGACGTCTACTACATTTTCTGCTATCCTTGATTGCGTGGTTAAATTCCTATCTTGTGCGCATGAAGTCATTTTGCAGACGCCCATTTTTCATTGTGCATGTCATTATCTTCAATATTTTTTTGTATGCATGATGAATTTTCATCATGAGTTGAAGGAGATCTCCACAAAGCAAAACATGCAATGTGCATTCGCATTCAATGGAAAATTACTTATATGAACATCTACAAGGGGAGCCCTTTCAACTTCATGAAGCCAATAATCGCATTCTTTAACTTTCACGTATCTTTATCCCCGTTGAAATCTTCAACCAGTTTGTCATCAATCACCAAAAAGGGTGAGATTGTAAGTGCATCTAGTGCCATCCCTAGTTGGTTTTGGAGTATTGACAACAAACGTGGTCGAGGGACTAATGTGTTTGTGAGAATTGCAGGAGAACACGAGTAGTGAAGCAAATATGACCTAGAGGTAATAATAAAGTTATTACTTATTTCCTTATTTCATGATAAATGTTTATTATTCATGCTAGAATTGTATTAACCGGAAACTTAGTACATGTGTGAATACATAGACAAAACATAGTGTCCCTAGTATGCCTCTACTAGACTAGCTCATTAATCAAAGATTGTTATGTTTCCTAACCATAGACATGTGTTGTCATTTGATGAACGGGATCACATCATTAGGAGAATGATGTGATGGACATGACCCATCTGTTAGCTTAGCATTATGATCGTTACAGTTTCATTGCTACTTCTTTCTTCATGACTTATACATGTTCCTTAGACTATGAGATTATGCAAATCCCGAATACTAGAGGAACACTTTGTGTGATATCAAATATCACAACGTAAATGGGTGATTATAAAGATGCTCTACAGGTGTCTCCGAAGGTGTTTGTTGGGTTGACATAGATCAAGATTAGGATTTGTCACTCCGTGTTTCAGAGAGGTATCTCTGGGCCATCACGATAATGCTCTTCACTATAAGCCTTGCAAGCAATGTGACTAAGGAGTTAGTTGCAGAATGAAGTTTTACAAAACGAGTAAAGAGACTCGCCGGTAACGAGATTGAACTAGGTATGATGATACCGATGATCGAATCTTGGGCAAGTAACATCCGATGATAAAGGGAACAACGTATGTTGTTATGCGGTTTGACCAATAAAGATCTTCGTAGAATATGTAGGAGCCAATATGAGTATCCAGGTTCCTCTATTGGTTATTGACCAGAGATGTGTCTTGGTCATGTCTACATAGTCCTCAAACTCGTAGGGTCCGCACGGTTAACGTTCGATGACGATATGTATTATGATTTATGTGTTTTATGATGACCATAGTTTGTTCGGAATCCCGGATGAGATTACAGATGTAATGAGGAGACTTGAAATGGTCAAGACATAAATATTGATATATTGGACGGCTATATTCGGACACCGGAAGTGTTCTGGAAAGTTTCGGGTAAAACCGGAGTGTCGGGAGGGTTACTAGAACCCCCCCCCCCCAGGGAACTAATGGGTCACATTGGGCCTTAGTGGAGAGTGAGAGGGGAGGCCAGGGCAGGCCGCACGCCCCCTCCCCCATGGGTCCGAATTGGACAAGGGAAGGGGGGTGGCGCCCCCTTACCTACTCCCTCTCCCTCTCCTTCCTTCCCCCTCTATCCCTCTTGGTAGAATCCTACTGGGACTAGTAGTCCTAGTAGGACTCCCCTCTTTGGGCGTGCCCTAGGGTCCGGCCGGCCTCCCCCCTTGCTCCTTTATATATGGGGGCAGGGGTCACCCTAGAACACACAAGTTTCTCTCCCAACCGTCATAGTGCTTGGGCAAAGCCCTGCGCCGGTAGCATCATCATCACCGTCGCCGTGACGTCATGCTGACGGAACTCACCCTCATCCTCAACGAGATCAAGAGCATGAGGGACGTCATCGAGCTGAACGTGTGCTGAACGCGGAGGTGCCGTATGTTCGGTAGTTGGATCAGTTAGATCGCGAAGAAGTTCGACTACATCAACCGCGTTATTGAACCACTTCCGCTTTCGGTCTTCGAGGGTACATGGATACACTCTCCCCTCTCGTTGCTATGCATCACCTAGATATATCTTGCGTGATAGTAGGATTTTTTTTTGAAATTACTGCGTTCCCCAACAGTGGCTGGCGGGTGTATGCGTAGATGTTATATGCACGAGTAGAACACAAGTGAGTTGTGGGCGATAATAGTCATACTGCTTACCACCAATGTCTTACTTTGATTCGGCGGTATTGTTAGATGAAGCGGCCTGGGCCGACATTACATGACCGCATTCATGAGACTGGTTCTACCGACGTGCTTTTGCACATAGGTGGCTGGCGGGTGTCTGTTTCTCCAACTTTAGTTGAATCAAGTTTGACTATGGTTGGTCCTTGTTGAAGGTTAAAATAGCACACTTGACGAATAATCGTTGGGGTTTTGATGCGTAGGTAAGAACGGTTCTTGCTAGAAACCCGTAGCAGCCCCGTAAAACTTGCAACAACAAAGTAGAGGACGTCTAACTTGTTCTTGCAGGGCTTGCTGTGATGTGATATGGTCAAGGCATGATGTGATATAAATTGTTGTATGAGATGATCATGTTTTGTAACAAAGTTATCGGCAACTGGCAGGAGCCATATGGTTGTCGCTTTATTATATGTAATGCAATCGTCATGTAATTGTTTTACTTTATCACTAAGAGGTAGCGATAGTCGTAGAAGCAATAGTTGGCGAGACGACAACGATGCTACGATGGAGATCAAGGTGTCGCGCCGGTGACGATGGAGATCACGACGATGCTTTAGTGACGAAGATCATGAGCACAAGATGATGATGGCCATATCATGTCACATATTTTGATTGCATGTGATGTTTATCTTTTATGCATCTTATTTTTCTTAGTACGGCGATAGCATTATAAGATGATCCCTTACTAAATTTCAAGGTACAAGTGTTCTCTCTGAGTTTGCACCGTTGCTACAGTTCGTCACGTTGAGACACCACGTGATGATCGGGTGTGATAAACTCTACATTCACATACAACGGGTGTAAGCCAGTTTTGCACACGCAAAATACTCAGGTTAAACTTGACGAGCCTAGCATATGAAGATATGGCCTCGGAACACTAAGACCGAAAGGTCGAACATGAATCATATAGTAGATATGATCCACATAGTGATGTTCACCATTGAAAGCTACTCCATCTCACATGATGATCGGCATGGTTTAGTTGATTTGGATCACATGATCATTTAGATGACTAGAGGTATGTCTATCTAAGTGTGAGTTCTTAAGTAATATGATTAATTGAACTTTAGTCTATCTTGAACTTAGCTCTGATAGTTATTTTGCATGTCTATGTTATTGTAGATCAATGGTCCGTGCTACCATTCCTTTGAATTTTAATGCATTCCTAGTGAAAGCTAAGTTGAAAAATGATGGCAGCAACTACACGGACTGGGTCCGTAACTTGAGGATTATCCTCATTGTTGCACAAAAGAATTACATCCTGGAAGCACCGTTGGGTGTCAGGCCTACTACAGATGCTACTGATGATGTTAAGAACATCTGGCAGAGCAAAGCTGATGACTACTCGATAGTTCAGTGTGCCATGCTCTACGCCTAAGAATAGGGACTTCAAAGATGTTTTGAATGTCATGGAGCATATGAGATGTTCCACGAGTTGAAGTTAATATTTCAAGCAAACGACCGAGTTGAGAGATATGAAGTCTCCAACAAGTTCTACAGCTGCAAAATGGAGGAGAATAGTTCTGTCAGTGAACACATGCTACCTCTTGAGCTTGCGTTGGTTTTCCCTTAAAGAGGAAAGGGTGATGCAGCAAAGTAGCATAAGTATTTCCCTCAGTTTTTCAGAACCAAGGTATCAATCCAGTAGGAGGCAACACACAAGTCACCAAATACCTGCACAAACAATCAAGAACCTTGCAACCAACGTGATAAAGGGGTTGTCAATCCCTTCACGGTCACTCGCAAAAGTGAGATCTAATAGAGATAATAAAGTAAATATTTTTTGGTATTTTTGTTGTATAGATTGGAAACTACTGATTGCAAAATAGTAAACGAGATTCAGTAATATGGAAAAGAGACTTTAATATAATGGAAAAGAGACCCGAGGGCCATAGGTTTCACTAGCGGCTTCTCTCGGGATAGCATGTATTACGGTGGGTGAACAAATTACTGCCGAGCAATTGATAGAAAAGCGCATAATTATGATGACATCTAAGGCAATGATCATAAACATAGGCATCACATCCGCGTCAAGTAGACCAACTCCTGCCTGCATCTACTACTATTACTCCACACATCGATCGCTATCCAGCATGCATCTAGAGTATTAATTTCATAAGAACGGAGTAACGCATTAAGCAAGATGACATGATGTAGAGGGATAAACTCAAGCGATATGATATAAACCCCATCTTTTTATCCTCGATGGCAACAATACAATACGTGCCTTGCTGGCCCTACTGTCACTGGGAAAGGACACCGCAAGATTGAACCCAAAGCTAAGCACTTCTCCCATGGCAAGAAAGATCAATCTAGTAGGCCAAACTAAACCGATAATTCGAAGAGGCTTGCAAAGATATCAAATCATGCATATAAGAATTCAGAGAAGAACCAAATAATATTCATAGATAACCTTGATCATAAATCCACAATTCATCGGATCTCGTCAAACACACCGCAAAAGAGTATTACATCGAATAGATCTCCAAGAACATCGAGGAGAACTTTTTATTGAGAACCAAAGAGACAGAAGAAGCCATCTAGATAATAACTATGGACCCGAAGGTCTATGGTAAACTACTCACGCTTCATCAGAGAGGCAATGGTGTTGATGTAGAAGCCCTCCATGATCGATTCCCCCTCCGGCAGATCGCCGGAAAAGGCCCCAAGATGGGATCTCACGGGTACAGAAGGTTGCGGTGGTGGAAAATTGGTTTTGTCGATCCCCTTATGTTTTTAGGGTATAAGAGTATATATAGGCGAAAGAACTAGGTCGGTGGAGCTATGAGGGGCCCACGAGTGTGGGGGCGTGCCTACCCCTCTTGGGCGTGCCCTCCTGCCTCATGGATGCCTCGTTGCGTCTCTGACTTCAACTCCAAGTCTTCTGGTTTGCTTTCGGTCCAAGAAAGATCATCGCGAAGGTTTCATTCCCTTTGATATTCCTTTTCTGCAAAACTCTAAAATAGGCAAAAAAACAAAAACTGGCACTGGGCCTCCGGTTAATAGGTTGGTCCCAAAAACAATATAAAAGAGCATATTAAAGCCCATTAAACATCCAAAACAACTAATATAATAACATGGAACAATAAAAAATTATGGATACGTTGGAGACGTATCAAGCATCCCCAAGCTTAATTCCTGCTCGTCCTCAAGTAGGTTAATGATAAAAATAGAAATTTTTGATGTGGAATGCTACCTAACATATTTATCAATGTAATTTTCTTTAGGGCCATTTGCATTTCTGTCCCTAACTTGAACCACCTACTCAGATTTGCCCTTAATTTCAAAGCCTGCTCAAATTTGCCCCTCCGCTGTTAGGTGCAGTTATAGAAATGCCCTTCCGTGCCGTTACCGTCAAGTCAAAGAGGTTTGATCATTTTCGGGACGTTTTCTGGACATTTTCGCCCCTCTTTGAATGAGCCACTTACACGGGGGACCCAATCTCAAAAATAAAAGAAAAACCTCTTTCTCATCCCTCTATCTCACTTGCACGTGGGCCCTGCCGAAAATAATTAAAATAAAAAACTCTCTCTGTCTCTCTTCAACTCTGTCCCTCCCTGAGATGGACATGGCGAGCGCGGCTCGGCCGGTGGCCGTCGCCGGTGAGGGGGGGGGGGCTGCGAATGGCAGAAGATGGCGTTGCCTGGACTTGGCCTTCACCGGTGAGGGGGAAGCGCCTGCATATAGCAGCGGATGGCGACGCCGTGGATGTGGAAGCGACGGCTACGGAGGTGCTCAAGGAGCAGCATATCAAGCACGAGAGAGTCTAGTGGGAGAGGGAGAAGTAGAGGATGATCATCTGGAACACGTTCGCGTGGTCGAGCCCGTCGTGAAGACACTGCAGCGATGTCTCCATTGTCGGTGGCGGCCGACAGAGCATCGATTCGAGGTAGGAAGGCTCGGGGTCGCGGAGATCGGGGAGGACAACGCCAGAGTCTTCGGTAGGTATTGGCTAAGCCTAGGTATACAGGGATGATGGGCTGGGTGCTACGTCGGAGGAGATCAGGTCATGGCGGAGCTCCACCGAAGCCGATGAGGATGAACGCGACGGTGAAAATTGAGGCCATTCAGGCTCGATTAATTCTCTGGAGCGACGAATTCGACCGAGAAGAATCTCCCAGGCATGGTCTTGGGCCTCGGGGAGCTCTTCGGCCACGCAAACGGCAATGTCGACCGCGGCAGGTGCGCCCTGGACGCTATGCTCGTTCTCAGTTCAGAGGAAGAGAGGGAGATGGACCCCTTGGGGTAAATGAGAGGCATGTCTAGGGGAATCAAGTGGCGAGGTTGCAGCTCATATGGTGGGCTATGCCGGCGGCAATCGTTGACGGAGGCGGCGGCCGAGACGGACGATGAGCTCGATTCCTTTAGCTCGGGACAGACCTCGCCCAGAGGAATTAGGTAGGAAGAGAGAGGGGTGCGGGGAGGGAAGAGAGGTAGGAAGGGGCCGACGCTGCGGGGCACCTCACCCCGGTGAGCCATCGTTGGCTGCGTGCACCGCCGCTGGAGGGGTGAGAGAGAGCGACAGAGAGGAAAAGAGATTTTATATTTTGTTTTTTATTTACTAGTTTCTAAGGTGGGTCCTAGATGTAAGTGATAGAGAATGGGGTTGAGAGAGAGAGATAGAGTATTTAATTGTTTTTGTTGGGCCCACCTGTAAGTGAGATAGAGGGGTGAGAGAGAGTTTTTCCTTTTCTTAAGAACGGGCCCCACATGTAAGTGGCTCATCCAAAGAGGGGCAAAGATGTCCAAATAACGTCCCGAAAACGGTCAAAGCCCTTTGACTGGACGGTAACGGCACATAATGGCATTTCTATAAGTGCACCTAACGGTGGAGGGGCAAATTTGAGTAGGCTTCGACATTAGGGGCAAATATGAGTAGTGGGTTCGAGTTAGGGACACAGATGTAAAAGACCCTTTTCTTTATTGTGGCATGAATGTTCAGATCCGAAAGATTCAAGGCAAAACTTTAATATTAACATAAAAATAATAATACTTCATGTATACTAACAAAGCAATCCTGTCTTCTCAAGATAACATGGCCAAAGAAAGCTATCCCTACAAAACCATATAGTCTGGCTATGCTCTATCTTCATCACACAAAATATTTAAATCATGCGCAACCCTGGTTTTAGCCAAACAATTGTTTCATACTTTAGTATTTTCAAACTTTTTCAATCTTCACGCAATACATGAGCGTGAGCCATGGACATAGCACTATAGGTGGAATAGAATGGTGGTTGTGCAGAACACAAAAAGAGAAGATAGTCTCACATCAACTAGGCATATCAACGGGCTATGGAGATGCCTATTGTCGGTGTCAAAACCGGCGGATCTCGGGTAGGGGTCCCGAACTATGCGTCTAAGGCTAATGGTAACAGGAGGCTGGGGACAGATGTTTACCCAGGTCCGGGCCCTCTCGATGGAGGTAATAACCTACTTCCTGCTTGATTGATCTTGATGATATGAGTATTACAAGAGTTGATCTACCACGAGATCGTAGAGGCTAAACCCTAGAAGCTAGCCTATGATTATGATTGTTCTTGTCCTACAGACTAAACCCTCCGGTTTATATAGACACCGGAGGGGGCTAGGGTTACACAGAGTCGGTTATAGAGAAGGAGATCTAACATCCGAATCACCAAGCTTGCCTTCCACGCAAAGGAGAGTCCCATCCGGACATGGGACGAAGTCTTCAATCTTGTATCTTCATGGTCCAACAGTCCGGCCAAAGTATATAGTCCGGCTGTCCGGATACCCCCTAATCCAGGACTCCCTCGGTAGCCCCTGAACCAGGCTTCAATGGCAATGAGTCCGGCATGCGGATTGTCTTCGGCATTGCAAGGCAGGTTCCATCTCCGAATACTCCAAAATAAATTTTGAACACTTGAATCGTGTCCGGCTCTGCAAAACAAATTTCACATACCACCGTAGAGAGAACAATATCCCACGAATCTAATCTGCTGACAACATTACATAGTGTGACATCACACCACAGCCTGGTCATTATTCGAACCGTTTTCTTCTCAACCAGCCACCGCACATATTGCGAGGCGGTTTCCCTAGCACGTCTTGTCGAAGCAGAGATCGTGTCCCCTTATCACGGGATTCTCATCAATACAAGTACGGGTAACCCAACAGTGCCATCGATCGTGGCGCTTTGGAAAATAAGTGATTTTAACAGGCAAGTGGGGAGGCGTGTAGTTTCTACTGCCTTTATAAAGAGATAAGGATCCCCCATTTTCAGCCACGCCTTCTTCCTCCTTTACTCATCCATTCTCGCACCCTCGAGCCCCAGCGCCCAAGTTCTCACCTTCTCCGTAAGACCATTCGCAACATATCCGGAGCGGGAGGCATGTGGATTGCCTCCTCCGTTATGGAGGAGGACATTACCAAGCTTCGGGAGGCCGGATACCTGGCCGCGAACATCGCGCACAGGCTTCCGGCGAAGGGGTAGATCACCCCCACTCCGAAATCTCGGGAGAGAGTAGTGTTCCTCTCTCATTTCGTCCGCGGACTGGGATTTCCACTTCACACATTTGTCCGCGGGCTCATGTTTTACTATCGGCTAGATTTTCACAATCTAGCCCCAAATTTCATCCTCAAAATCTTGGTGTTTATCGTCGTCTGCGAGGCCTTCCTCCGCATCAAGCCCCACTTCGGCCTATGGCTACAAATCTTCAACGTGAAACCAAAGATAGTGAGCGGCCAGCAAGCGGAATGCGGAGGTGCCATGGTGGGAAAGATGCCCAACGTTACCTGGCTTGAAGGCTCCTTCGTGGAGATCGTGAAGGGGTGGCCATCGGGGTGGTTCTACATCATCGAGTCATGCAACGCCAACTGGGCGGCGGCCCCCGAATTCCAATCCGGCATCCCCATGCGGCTCACCTCCTGGGAAAAGAAGGGCCTGGCCTGGGGCGTACCTGTGGAGCTGACTGGACTCCAGAACTGCATCAAAAATATGATAGACAAGAAGATCGAGCTTGTCAATGTGGTCCAGGTCATGCTCTTCCGCCGGATCCTCCCGTGCCAAAGACGGGCGTTCAATATGTGGGAGTTCGATCCGGCCGAACACTAGACGCTGCGATGTCTCTTTGACACGATGCACAAAGACGTCTGGAAGGTGTTGTTCAAGGCCACCGAAGTACCTCCACCCACTTCCGAGGACCGCGGACTCAACGCAAAGCACCCCGGCAATCCGGTAAGCTCTCTAAATATCACAAAATGTGCCTTTCCCAGTATATTTGTGGGAGGATTTTAAGCCACCATGCTGACAAAACAGGATTATGTGACGATGGCGGAGCGGATCGACTGTCCGGCTTCGTTGCCCGAAGATGCAGCCATCGCACTCTTGACGGAGATGCTGGTTCCGGCACCTTACAAGGTGCTGGAGAAGAAGGCTGAAAAGAAGGCCACGGGGACTAGGAAAGGTCTCTGGCGCCAGGTTACACCGGACGCCTCATCCAAAGATGAGGGGGAGGGAGAGGAAATTCCTCCCCCGACCAGGGAGGAGAAGAAAAGGAAGACCGCCCCATCTGGGGAGGCCGAAGGGTCCAAGAAGGCGGCCACGAGGAACAGGAAAGGTCTCCGGGGCAGGGCCATAATAGACTCGTCGTCCGAGGATGCTGAGGCAAACTCCTCCCACGGGGATGGGAAGGAGAAGAAGAGAAAAGCCGCCCCGCAGGGGGAGGCTAGGACGCCCAACGAGGGAAAGACATCCCTTCCGGACTACTCCACCACGGCCGCCTACAGCGAGGAGGAGTGGTTGCCCAGGGGCAAGCCCCTAGCGAAATCATAAGTATCCGTACTCTATAGTACGTTTAATGCGTCTTAGCTTTATTGTTTGTCATAACGCCGAACACGCATATGCAGTCCGACCGGATCCCACCTCGAGGTATCCTCTTCGGATGGGTCCTTGATTGAATCAAAGATGAATAGCGATTCACTCCCGACGGCCACCTCCCCACGACCCGCAGATGACAACGAGGTGTTGTCCCAAAAGATACCGGAATGGGGGGCGACGGTTCTGGAGATTCCCCAAGGCAAAATCCCAGGCGTCGGGCACATGGGGGGTAAGATCCTCATGGATTATGCTGATGGGAGCCGCAGCAAGTCTGGCTCCCAGCCGGATTCTGCACTAGAACCCCCAAAGGTTCCGGATTCAAGTAGGCAGCCCCTCGCTACGAAGGGCGAGCCGGCCGTGCCGATGACCTCCATCCAGCCGGAGGCATCGGATAATTTGCTGGAAGTGCGTCGAGGCGCTTCCATTGACGAAGAGCACCGTACTCTTATGAGTATGGTGATTGAGAAGGTTCGGTCCGCCAAGAGCGGATTGACCGAAGCCTGCACCAGCCTCCTAATAGGCTTTGAGGTAAGTAACCAAACCCGTAAGAAAATATCACCCGATAGACAGTAGCCCCTTTAACTCTATTTGGTGTTAGGAAAGAAAAGCCAAACGGAGGGTCAACTTTTATCCGCAGGTGTCGGTGTCAAAACCAGCGGATCTCGGGTAGGGGGTCCCGAACTGTGTGTCTAGGTGGATGGTAACAGGAGACAAGGGACACGGTGTTTTTACCCAGGTTCGGGCCCTCTCGATGGAGGTAAAACCCTACTCCTGCTTGATTAATATTGATGATATGGGTAGTACAAGAGTTGATCTACCACGAGATCAGAGAGGCTAAACCCTAGAAGCTAGCGTATGGTATGATTGTTGTTCGTCCTACGGACTAAAACTCTCCGGTTTATATAGACACCGGAGAGGGCTAGGGTTACACAGAGTCGGTTACAGTGGGAGGAGATCTTCATATCATATCGCCAAGCTTGCCTTCCACGCCAAGGAAAGTCCCATCTAGACACGGGACGAAGTCTTCAATCTTGTATCTTCATAGTCCGGGAGTTCGGCCAAAGGTCATAGTCCGGCCATCCGGACACCCCCTAATCCAGGACTCCCTCAGTAGCCCCTGAACCAGGCTTCAATGACGATAAGTCCATCGCGCAAGTTTGTCTTCGGCATTGCAAGGCGGGTTCTTCTCCAAATTCCATGTACCTGTCGAATAGTGTCCGGCTTCTAGTGCATGCTGCCCTCCTCAGCTTCTGTGCCCAATAATGACCATCTTCCACGTGTCAAACAAATGCGAAAAGCCAGGGAGTTCTTTTTAATTTACCCTCCCCTCTGGCCACGTAAATGAGCCACCCATAAAAGAGACAGGGATCTAGATCCAATTCACACCACCTTCCCTCCGCGAGTATCCTTCAGAGCGCTTTTGACAGGGATCCATTCCACCATGGCCGGTCGGAGCAGCTCCTCCTCTTGCCTCTCGAGCCCTCGGTCCGGAGATTGGGAGCGGTGTTCCGTCCCGCATAGCAAGCTAGTAGTGCTTTAATCCAAGGGGCTCCTCCCCCCAGCATATATGGTCCCAGTTCGAGCCGGGATTGCCACCTATAGCGGCGGAGAGCAGGCGGAGAGCGTTTCCAATCCCTCCCAAGGAGAGCGGGTATGCCTAGTCCCTTATTTAATAAGAGGACTTGGATTTCCAATTCATCCTTTTCTCCGAGGGCTATTGGAGTTTTACGGCCTCCAGCTACACAACCTCACGCCTGCCTCCGTACTGCACATTGCGGGCTTCGTGGCCCTCCGCGAGCTGTTTTTGGGCATCGAGGCCCATTTCACGCTTTGGAAGAGGTTGTTCTGCCTTGTGCCCCGCTCTCAGGAGGGGTCAATTTATCAAGTGGGCGGAGCTGAATTATGGCGCATCGTCGGGACCGGGTATCTATCCGGAACCCCAAAGAAGGCGTCCGAGGACTGGTCTTCGGAATTGTTTTATATGGATGACGTCCCCCTGCCGGACCCTGTACGGATCGGCCTCCCTGAGTTCAACAATGCTCCATTGAAGAAACGCCTGAGCTGGCGCCCACGGAACCCTCAGAGGGAAACTGACATGGACGTCCTTTACCTAATAAGCCAGATAAGGTTGTTGGCTCATTCCGGACTGACCATGATCGAGGTCATGGCCACATGCATTATGCGGGGGGTGCAGCCGCTTCAGTACAGAGGCCACCCCATGTGGGATTTCAACGGGGAGGACGACGCCACCCGGTGCGGTCGCAAGGGGCCGGATTCGGCTACCACTTTAATGAAGATATTATCCGCTTTGTACAAGGGAGAAGAAGAGGAATTCCTCTGTGTCAATCCACGGGGCGGATTCTCCATGTACAGTCCTCCAAGCTGGGTGAGCAAACATTTTCACTTGCCTACCTATTTTCAAATTCCCATAATTGAGTACTTAGTCTAGCAATTTTAACGCAGGAGCGGCGCCAGACTGTGAAGGAGATAAACAGCCCTCCTCCACAACCCGAGGACCCGGAACGGTCCCTCGACCCGGACTCCCAATAGGACCCGGACTTATGTGTGGAGCTAATTGATGGGGTGTTTCACCAATTGAGTAGGGACAATACCTTAGTGGCCATTACGGCCGACTATCCCGAACTACTCCCAGCCTCAAAGGTAACCGAGACCGAAGTCCCAGTACTTTCAAGAGGATCCATCCATGCTTTATTTTAATTGTCGTAAACCAATAGTGTTTCATTTTGCAGGGGAAATCCTTGAGGCGGAGGGACGAGCCCGCGGTGGGTAGCCAACAAGGGCCATTGAAGCCAAGCGGGCTAAAAAGGAGTGCGGACCGGATCGAGACTCCAGCGCAACGGTACGGCGCGCAATTTTAACGCCTAGGGTTTATGCCCTTAAGTCATACTAACGCTCATGCTCTTCTCAGGAAGAAGAGCGCCCGCCGGACTATATCCACCGGCCAGGCTGCAAGGCCGGGTCCGAATGCGGAGGCGAATACAGGGCGTGCACCGGACGTTCCTCCGATAGAGGACGCGGGCAGGCTATCTGCCACCCATTCAGAGGTGGAGAGTGCCATGAGCCCAGGTGTCGCCGGACTATTCTTTGTGACGCATGTTTTTCCCAAGAGGCGTTGGATGTCTTTAACACGGGAGATGCGTACCTCCGTGCCGCTCAAAATGGTTTAACCAGAGCCACATAGCAGTATGTGAAAGACATACAGGTGAGTAAATCTGATGGTTATATATGTCAGTGGCCCCCGAGACTTGAAACAGTTAAGATAACTGATTTAAGGATCATATGTTATGCAGGATCTTACAAAAAAGAACACGCAACTGTCCGAGGAGCTGGAAGAGTGCAAGGCCCAACTCGAGGCCGCACTGGCCACTTCAGAGAATGCCAAGGGGACCCCCTCAGGTAATATATGCTTTGAAAGATAATTCTGTTGTGAAGTGCGGCATGTGTGTGAGTCTGACAATAACAGTGCAGATGGGGCCGGAGTGAATCCGGACAAGCATCAACTCCTACGCCAGTTAAAGGCTAGCGAGAGCGTGCTGACGAGGGTGAGGCAAGAGAAGAACAAGCTTCAAGACGCCAATACCCAGTTGGGTGAGGAACTAAAGGATGTTCGTGCTCAGTTGTCTGATTCCGTAAAGGAGAATCGGCGACTTCGACGCGGCATTTTTAGTAAGTGCTTAAACGAATCTTCGAAAAAAGAGTTCGGCGAGGAAGTCGATTGACAGAGCTATGTCTGCAGATATGCTGGCAGGTCGTCCTGCGGAGGAAATACCCAGTTCAACGGGGGACCTTCTTCCCGAGTTGTTGCAACTGCACGAACGAGTTCGGCAGGCGATGCAAGGCGTCGTCCAGGCTATGTGGCCATCCCTCTCCATGCCCGAAGGCCTTGGAGAGCTTGCGGAGAAGCTGGAGGGAGTGTGGCAGCGCTTCTGGTTGTGGAAGATATCGGCCTGGCATCAAGGTGCCAGGGAGGCCTGGGCCATGGTGAAGACTCGGTACACGAAGGCTGACCCGAACCACATGGCCGAGGTCGGCCCTGTGGGGCCTAACGGAAAGGAGATCCCTGTCAGTTTAGTGTATGGCCAGGTAGAGCTGGATGCCAAGTATTCTCAACAAGACTGTAAATTAGACAACCTGTTGGATGGTATTGAAGAAGAATATACCGAGTCAAGTTGACTATGTAATTTAAAATGACATGTAAAATGCCTTCTAGACGGATTGTAGATCATTTGTCATTGCGGACCTTTTCGCTTCAACCTCTAGACCCGATAGTCTGGAGTGTGTCCGAATACCCTCTCGGTTATGTAAGAACTGGGGCATGCATGGAGACCAGGCATAGGGGTCATAAGTGCTTTAGCAGACAAGTGCCCAACTCGTTATGTTATATTACATGGTTAGTAAGAAACATCTTCCAGGGAGAATAGTTCCGTTAGGGGTTCCTTAACCTGGGAGGCATGCCCTAAAGTGCATGTCCGGACTGCGAAAAGAAAGCAGAAAAGCATTTGGGGGCAGATAAATAGAAAAAATCATCTTTTAGTTCACCGACCGAATATTCCCTTAAGAACGCTACCTTTCGGCTTCACCGAGTCTGAGGTACACATCCGGCTGACCCGGCGGTAACAATCGCCGAGGTGCTCCCTTTACCACCTAGCTGAACAAACGGAAACGTAGGGGTAAGCACAGGAGCCAGGCAACCCAGCTTGGCCAAAACTTAAGTCATGTCGATGCATATAATGGTGCGTAAAAGGTTCATGCGGAAGTGTCACACATGTTTTGGGCATGAGGCCCGTGTATATAAGCTTCTTATAAAGAAGCCCCCAGGTATAATAAGCGCGAGTAGCGCATCAATTATGTGCGAACAATCACGCAGGCAAGCCCCTAGAGGCTTGGGAGAAAGAAGGGAGGAAGTAGGAGAAAAAAAACCATGTAGCTAAATTTTTTTAAAAAAAAGGAAGGCGACAGAGGAAGGAGACGAACACAGCGTCCGACGCTAGGCGTAGAATCTTTGTAGGTGTGCTGCGTTCCATGGGTTCGGCTCGAGTCGATTGTCCGATGCATTTCGCAGACGGTACGCTCCACCAGTCAGGACTTGGTCGATTATGAAGGGACCCTCCCATTTGGGTTTGAGTTTGTCCTTTTTCTTGTCCGGCAGGCGTAGGAATAGTTCGCCAACATTGTAAGCTTTGGCCCGTAGTTCTCTGCTTTGATATCTTCGAGCCTGTTGTTGATAGAATGCGGAACGGGCCTTCGCCACGTCGCGTTCCTCTTCCAATGCGTCCAAGCTGTCCTGCCGATCGAGCTCGGCTTCTCTTTCTTCGTACATGTGCACGTGAGGTGAGTCATGAATTATGTCGCAGGGCAGGACTGCCTCTGCGCCGTATACCATAAAAAATGGTGTGAATCCGTAAGTGCGATTCCGCATGGTCTGCAGCCCCCAGAGTACGGAGTCGAGCTCCTTTACCCAGTGCGTGTTAGATTCCGTGATGGATCGCACTAATCTGGGTTTGATGCCGCTCATGATTAGACCGTTGGCTCGCTCGACTTGACCGTTAGTTTATGGGTGATAGACTGAAGCGTAATCAAGCTTAATGCCCATGTTTTTTCACCAGAGTTTAACTTCATCGGCCGTAAAGTTTGTGTCGTTGTCAGTAATGATGCTGTGGGGGACGCCGTAACGGTGCACAACCCCGGATATGAAGTCTATCACCGGTCCGAATTCGGCCGTCTTAATAGGCTTGGCCTCTATCCATTTGGTGAATTTATCCACCATGACCAGTAGATATTTTTGCTTGTGGGTCCCTCCCTTAAGGGGTCCAACCATGTCAAGCCCCCAGACTGCAAAAGGCCAGGTGATGGGTATGGTTTGTAGGGGGGTAGGCGGCATGTGGCTTTGATTAGCGAATAATTGGCAACCGACGCATCGCTGGACTAAGTCTTGAGCGTCTGTCCGGGCCGTCGGCCAATAAAATCCGGTACGGAGGGCCTTGCTCACAAAGGCTCGGGCTGCGGTGTGGTGACCGCCGAGTCTGGCGTGAATTTCCGCCAGAAGGTTCCGCCCTTCCTCTTCGGAGATACACCTTTGAAGGACTCCGGTGGTGCTTTTCTTATAAAGCTCTCCTTCATGGACTTTATAGGCTTTAGATTGCCGCACTATGTAGCATGCCTCATTTTGGTCTTCGGGGAGTTCCTGCCTAGTTAAGTAGGCTAAGAATGGTTCTGTCCACGGGGCAATTACTGCCATTATTGCGTGAGCTGAGGGTGTGACTTCATTGGCGGAGTCTTCCTTGTGTCAGGGTGTTCGGGGTCAGGTGATGCGCCCTGGTCTGGATTGTTAATTCTGGATTCCCCTTCCCACTGTACGGATGGCTTGAATAGCCTTTCCAGGAAAATGTTGGGGGGGGGGCACTGCATCGCGCTTTGCGCCGATGCGTGCCAGGACGTCTGCTGCCTGATTATTTTCCCGGGCTATATGGTGGAATTCCAGCCCTTCGAACCGAGCTGACATATTTAGGACGACGTTGCGGTAAGCTGCCATTTTCGGATCTTTGGCGTCAAAGTCTCCGTTTATTTGGGATATCGCGAGGTTCGAATCCCTGCACACCTCTAGGCGTTGAATGCCCATGGAGACTGCCATCCGGAGGCCGTGTAGAAGGGCCTCGGATTCGGCTGCATTGTTGGAGTCCGTATACAATATCTGGAGTACATATTAGACTGTATCCCCTGTTGGGGACGTCAGGACGACGCCAGCCCCCAGACCCGCCAGCATTTTGGAGCCGTCAAAGTGCATGGTCCAGTTGGAATATGTGTCGTACTCTTTAGGGAGTTCGGCTTCAGTCCATTCAGCGACAAAGTCGGCCAAGGCTTGCGACTTGATGGCTCGCCGTGGCTTATATGTTATGTCGAACGGGAGGAGCTCAATGGCCCATTTGGCAATACGGCCTGTTGCGTTGCAGTTGTTTATGATGTCGTTAGGAGGTACTTCGGAGGCTACTGTTATCGAACACTCTTGAAAGTACTGTCGTAGCTTCCGGGATGCCATGAACACTGCGTATGCTATTTTTTGGTAATGCGGGTACCGGGACTTGCATGGAGTGAGGACAGTGGACATGTAGTACACTAGTTTTTGGACAGGGAATTTGTGTCCTTCCATTTCTCGTTCGACGACGAGGACTGCGAGTTGCCGCTATGTATAACAACATTGGTTCACCGATGTTCGGCATGGCCATGACAGGGTTTGTTGCTAGTATGGCTTTTATTTATTCGAGTCCGGCCGTGGCGGCATCCGTCCACTCGAAGTGTTCGGTGCGCCGGAGGAGGCGGTAAAGGGGTAATGCCTTTTCCCCCAAGCGGGAGATGATGCAGCTTAGAGCCGCCACGCAGCCAGTCAATTTTTGTATTTGCTTGAGATCTTTTGGAATATCCAATTGTGACAGGGCTCGGATCTTGGCTGGGTTTGCTTCAATTCCTCTACCGGATACAATGAAGCCCAAGAGCTTTCTAGCTGGTACACCTAAAACGCATTTTTTCGGGTTAAGCCTAATGTCATATGTTCGGAGGTTATCGAACGTGAGCCTCAAGTTGTCTATTAGAGTTTCGACGTGTTCGGTTTTGACAACCACGTCATCTACATATGCTTCAACCATTGTGCCGATCTGGTTGGCCAGACATGTCTGAATCATGCGTTGATATGTTGCGCCGGCGTTTTTGAGCCTGAAGGGCATTGTGTTGAAGCAGAATGGGCCGTATGGGGTGATGAATGCCGTTGCGGCTTGGTCTGACTCTGCCATCTTGATTTGGTGGTAGCCAGAGTATGCATCGAGGAAACACAATGAATCGTATCCTGCAGTGGCGTAGATGATTTGATCAATGCGGGGGAGGGGGAATGGATCATTTGGGCAGGCCTTATTTAGGTCTTTGAAATCAACGCATAGGCACCAAGATTTGTCCTTCTTTGGTACCATCACCAGGTTTGCTAGCCAGTCCGGATGTTTTATATCTCTGATGAATCCGTCTTCCAGTAGTTTGGCTAGCTCCTCTCCCATGGCTTGTCTCTTAGGTTCAGAGAAACGCCGAAGAGTCTTCTTGACGGGCTTGAATACTTTTAGGATGTTCAGGTTGTGCTCGGCCAGCCTGCATGGGATTCCTGGCATGTGTGAGGGGTGCCAGGCAAAAATATCCCAATTTTCTCGTAGGAATTCTCTGAGTGCGGCGTCTACATCAGGGTTTAGCTGTGCCCCGATGGAGGCCGTTTTTGTAGTGTCCGTTGGATGGACTTGGAACTTGACTATTTCGTCTGCCGGCTTGAAGGAGGTGGACTTGGATCTTTTGTCGAGTATCACGTCATCCCTGTCCACCGTGGAGCGCAACAAAGTTAGTTCCTCAGCCGTCAGGGCTTCGGATAATGCCTCGAGGGCCAGTGCGCCTGTCTTGTTTTCGGCGTGGAGCGCTGTGTCCGGATCACTGGCAAGAGTGATGATTCCATTGGGTCCGGGCATTTTGAGCTTCATGTACCCATAATGGGGTATAGCTCGAAAAATTGTGAATGCTTCTCGCCCTAATAGGGCGTGGTATCCGCTGCTGAACAGGGCCACTTGAAATGTGACCTCCTCGGATCTGTAATTATCCGGCGTGCCGAACACCACATCCAGTGTGATTTTCCCTGAACAGCACGCTTCCCGGCTGGGGATTATTCCTCTAAAGGTTGTGTTGCTTCGCTCAATGCGGCTCCAGTCTATTTCTATTTTTCGCAGGGTTTCCTCATAGATGAGGTTCAATCAACTGCCACCGTCCATGACTACCTTTGTAAGCCGGAAGTCGTCCACTATCGGACTGAGGACCAGTGCGGCTAGTGCTCGGGCTGTCCGGAATTTAGGTTCGTCACTGGCATTAAAGGTAATAGCCGTGTCACTCCATGGGTTTATTGTCGCTACTTGGTAGACTTCGGTAAGGCTGCGGAGCGTTCGTTTCCTCGCATTGTTTGATGTGAAAGTCTCGAAGACCGTTGACACCGTACTGACGTTTCTGGGATGGTGCTCTGCGGATTCTGGAGTTAGAAGCTCCTCGCCACTTCTGGCCACCTGCCGGGGTATCCAGCATGCTCTAAGGCTATGAGTTGGTGTGACTTCCTCTGTACTATGAATTTTACAGGGTCCATTGAGCCATCCATCCAGTACGGTTCCATACCCTATAGAGGGTTTTTGTTTTTTGTTGTTTGGCTCAGGTGCCTGGCGATAATGCACCCTTTTGTTTTGGACTGGGATTGTATTCAGGGTCGGATTGTCCCAGCATTTTGTTTCGGTTTTTCGAACGCTTTCTATCGCACAGTACTTTCGAACTATGGATGTCAAGTCGGCGAAGCGTGTAATTTCGTGGCGACTTATGGCGTTGAGGATTCCGATGTCCGTGCAGTTGTTACAGAAGAATGAAATTGCATCCCTCTCGCGGCAGTCCTTTATCCTGTTCCTAACCAGGAGGAATTTGGACCAGTAATGGTGTACTGTTTCCCCGGGCTCTTGCCGAATTTGGGATAGATCCCTTGTATTTGGGTGAGCGGGTGGCTTTAAATCCGGAACCTCGCCCGATCTAAGACTCAGGGGCCAAGAAATTTCCGAACTCGGAAGCTTGTTTCCTTGGACGTTATTCAATGAATCAGGCCCACTGCCTGACTTTAGGTTCAGAGCTCCGGGGACGTTCTCCCCTCCGCGGATGTCCGGCTTGGAGGGATCAGGAATCCGGACACTTCTGGTCCTTAGGATGGGCAAAGATTCACCGCATTGTTCTTCCACCACTTCAACGTGGTGGGTGACCTGGGGAGAGTCAATGAGGGAGTCCTGGATTA
Organism: Triticum timopheevii; assembly: GCA_963921465.1. Taxonomy (NCBI): domain Eukaryota; kingdom Viridiplantae; phylum Streptophyta; class Magnoliopsida; order Poales; family Poaceae; genus Triticum; species Triticum timopheevii. Next base: position 516,926,432 of record OY997270.1, read on the forward strand.
GGGGGTGTCCGGATAGCCGGACTACCATCATCAGCCGAACTATCATCGGCCGGACTACCATCATCAGCCGAACTATCATCGGCCGGACTATCATCATCGACCGGACTCCAAGACTATGAAGATACAAGATTGAAGACTTCGTCCCGTGTCCGGATGGGACTTTCCTTGGCATGGAAGGCAAGCTTGGCGATACGGATATGTAGATCTCCTACCATTGTAACCGACTCTATGTAACCCTAGCCCTCTCCGGTGTCCATATAAACCGGATGGCTCTAGTCCGTAGAACAACAACCATTACAATCATACCATAGGCTAGCTTCTAGGGTTTAGCCTCCTTGATCTCATGGTAGATCCGCCCTTGTAAACATCCACAATATCAATATCAATCAATTAGGACGTAGGGTTTTACCTCCATCAAGAGGGCCCGAACCTGGGTAAAACATCGTGTCCCTTGTCTCCTGTTACCATCCACCTAGACGCACAGTTCGGGACCCCCTACCCGAGATCCGCCGGTTTTGACGCCAACATTGGTGCTTTCATTGAGAGTTCCTCTGTGTCGTCACCGATAGGCTCGATGGCCTCTTCAATCAACAACGACGCAGTCCTGGGTGAGACTTTTCTCCCCGGACATATCTTCGTATTCGGCGGCTTCGCACTGCGGGCCAACTCACTTGGCCATCTGGAGCAGATCGAAAGCTTCGCCCCTGGCCGTCAGGTCAGGCTTGGAAGCCTAAACTTTACGGCCGATATCCGCGGGGACTTGATCTTCGATGGATCTGAGCCACAGCCGAGCGTGCCGCGCTGTCGCGATGGGCACGACCTAACTCTGCCGCCGGACAGCACCTTGGAGGCCGCACACGAATCCACTCCGACCCATAGTTCGGAGCCGATCGCACAGATCGAGGATGGATGGCTGGACACCGCCTCGGAAGCTGCAACTTCTACGGCGATGGAGCCGAACACTTACCTTGTCCCGCATAAAGCTCATGACTCCGAGGCGCCGGACTCCCTGCCGGACTCCGAACCTCCTGCGCCCCTGCCAGTCGAATCCGATTGGGCGCCGATCATGGAATTCACTGCTGCGGACACCTCTCAGCACTCACCCTTCGGCGATATCTTAAATTCGCTGAAGCATCTCTCACTATCCGGAGAGCCCTGGCCGAACTATGGCCAGGATGGTCGGGACGCGGACAATGAAGAAATTCAGAGCCCACCCACCACCCACTTCGTAGCCACCGTCGACGATCTAACCGACGTGCTAAACTACGACTCCGAAGACATCAGCGGTATGGACGACGATGCCGGAGACGATCAAGAACCAACGCCTAAAGGGCACTGGAAGGCCACCTCGTCACATAACATACATATGGTGGACACCCCAAAGGGAAGCGATAGCAAGGAATAACAGGACGCAGCAGAGGATAATCCCGCCGATAAACAACCAAAACGGCGACGTAGACGCCGCCCTAAGTCCCTCCTCGATCAAAGTAGCATTCCTAATGACCCAGCGATAGAGCAGGGCAAACCAGCGGACGACGAACATACAACCAAGCAACCATCCGAACAGGACAAACCGGATAATCAACCCCTTCACGGAGCAATCAACAGTCCGGACACACCACCGGAGCATAAGAACCTTCACAAAAGACTCGTCGCCACTGCAAGAAGTTTGAAGAAGGAAAAACGGAAGCTCAAAACAGCGGAAGACTTACTCAGAATGAAGTGGAGCAAAATACTCAAGACCGCAGAAAAATATGGCAATGGCCATCAAACAAAGAGCTACCCGAAGCGCAAGCTGCTGCCAGAATTTGACGAGGAAGCCATAGAGCCCTCACAGTCAAAAAATAAAGAGGCCGCCTGGCTGGATAGACGGCTAGATGACATGCCAAAAGCGACAAGCGGCGCCGCACACAAGCCGACTTATGATCCTGGGAAAACGGACGGCCCAACTAGGTCCATCTACTGGCCAAAAAGGAGGGCCCCAGGAAGTAACACAACACGACAAGTGTTCGAAAACAGCGGCACACCCAAATACAGGGGCGCCGCACACCCGCTATGTTTTACCGATGAGGTGCTGGATCATGAATTTCCAGCAGGGTTCAAACCCATAAACATAGAGCCATACGACGGCACAACAGACCCAGGAGTCTGGATAGAAGATTACATACTACACATACACATGGGTAGAGGAGATGATCTCCACGCCATAAAATACCTACCCCTCAAGCTCAAAGGGCCAGCCCGGCATTGGCTCAAAAACCTCCCAGAAAACACTGTTGGAAGTTGGGAAGAGCTTGAGGACGCGTTTAGAGCAAATTTTCAAGGGACTTATGTCCGCCCTCCGGATGCAGACGACCTGAGTCATATAACCCAACAGCCCGGAGAGTCAGCGCGCAAATTCTGGAACAGGTTCCTTACCAAAAAGAACCAAATAGTCAACTGTCCGGACGCGGAAGCCTTAGCAGCTTTTAAACACAACGTCCGGGACGAATGGCTCGCCAGACATCTCGGCCAAGAGAAGCCAAGAACAATGGCCGCGCTAACAAGCCTCCTGGCGCGCTTTTGCGCAGGAGAAGACAGCTGGCTAGCAAGATGCAGCACCAGCGACCCGAGTACATCCGAGATCAGAGATGGAAACGGAAAATCACGGCGCAGGAAAGATCAGCGCCGGAATAAAGAAAAAAGCCCAAAGGGCACGGCGGTCAACGCCAGATTCAAAAGCTCGCGGCCAAACAATATAACACTGCCTCTTAAGGACAACAGCGACGACCTATCAAATTTAAACAAAATTTTAGATCGGATATGTCAAATCCACAGTACCTCTGGAAGGCCTGCAAACCATACCAACCGAAATTGTTGGGTTTTTAAACAGTCCGGCAGACTCAACGCCGGACACAAGGGGCTCGATGCGCCAAGGAAGGACGATGACAAACCCCACCAGCAGAGCACCGGAAGTCAAAAGGCTTTCCCACAAGAAGTCAAAACAGTAAACTCACTTCATGTGATAGTACGGAAAACCAACACGGCACTCGCTAAGACAAGTGTCGCACGGTCCACCCCAGCGGAACACCGAGATTGGATGTCAAAACCAATCACTTTCGACCATCTGGATTAGTCCAGAAGTATCCGGAATGCAGGATAGACTGCCCTGATATTGGATCCCATAATAGACGGACTGCAATTCACGCGGGTTTTGATGGACGGCGACAGTGACTTAAACTTGCTATATCCGGACACAATCCGCAAGTTGGGACAGACCCTACTACAATTCGGCATAGCCGCACTTCCTTCAAAGGAGTGGCGCCAGGCCCTTACGCCAGGTGCACAGTTTCATTATTACTAGAAGTTGTGTTCGGGTCACCTGGCAACTTCCGACGAGAAAAGCTAACCTTTCATGTCACCCCATTTAAAAGTAGCTATCAAGCATCACTGGGACGGGAAGCTTTCGTCCGCTTCAATGCAATACCACATTACGCGTCTCTTACGCTTAAAATGCCCGGTCCACGTGGCATCATTTCATGAAAAGGTCGCCTGAGACCCCGGACACGGCTGGACGAGTCCGGAATAAATAAGCTAGGGGCTACCTAGCCACACACCCCTTCAGAAGGGTTTGTACATATAAGCCATAATGAGCTAGCGTAGGCTCAGCTTTATTAATCTATATTTCAATTTTTTATGCACTTTCTCGCATGATTTCTTTTCAAACTAAGTTCCTCTCTTTTTACAGATGAACAACGTGCACACCCGTCCAGGATACGGCACAACGGAGACATAGGCGCAGATGTGCAGTAGGGACCCGTTGCAAGGACTCTTTTCAGACTAAGACCCTACGTAAACCTTTTTTACTATCTCTTGTTGCTATAATCCCCTGGTTTCTCATTATAACCAGAGTGGAGACTGGCGTTTTGGCATCGGCCGCGCCAGAAGAACTTGCCCGTACCTGGACACAAGGGGCTTAGGGCATTGTTTTGCCCGCTATTGTAAAGACCGAACACCTTCGGGAGTGTTCGGCGTCTCGAGTTAGGCCTTATATGCATCAGCTCTGAATCATGTCTTTGGTCAAATGTTGGGTTTGCCCGGCTCCTGTATTTTGCTGCCTTACGTTCCGTATCATCGGCTAACGCGGCACCAGGAGAACTACTGCGATTGTGCCCCAGTTCGGCTGGGCGAGCACCTCGGTAGAGAAAGCCGAAAACTGACTGTCATGATACAGCGAGAGACTGGTCAACCACTCGATCGACCATGGAAATGTTTAGAATTCCTCTGCTTTGACGAAGGGCCGTTTCCCGGTCAGGCACATACGCGCCCCAAATTCGGAGAGCGCGGTGCCCCCAGGGGCTATGTCGTAGCCCCACCCTCGAACTCCATGGCTAAGTGAAAGTGATAAAGCATTATAGTCCAGTTGCCTCGTTTGCTACGCTACACCTCCTTTATAGGACCGAGATGTCGGATTAAGTGTGAAAACGCGCTATTTTTTGTGAACACCCCCGCACCTTGTGCGTGGGGGCTGAAGCCGACGACTGCCATCTTTCAGGTTATACACACGTATACATGAACGGCCGCATAGGAGATATTCTATTACTTGAACGCACAAGTATAAAAGGTGCTTACATCATAAATATTGTTTTACATCATAAAAACGTTCATTCGAACGTAACATTTTTCGAGCACTGCGACTCTATTACACGAGCACCACGCAGCACTTCACCAAAATAGTGCTCGGTGGGTAACCAGTTATCGTCCGAACCCGGGGTCGCAACAGCGGTGGCATCCATCTCTGTCCAATGTGTCTTCACACGGGCGAGTGCCATCCGCGCACCCTCTATGCAGGCCGACCGCTTCATTGCCTTCATATGCGGCACCGCCCCAAGAAATTGCTGCAATAAGCCAAAGTAACTCTTCGGCTCGGGCCTATCCGGCCAGACAAGGGTCACTATATTCGTCATAGCAAGCCCGGACAACCTATTTAGCTCAGCCCACTCGGCCAAACGGTCGGTCTGCGGAAGTGAACACTCCGGACTATGGAATTGAGACCAAAACAGCTCTTCTGTCTTGTGCTCCTTCTGGCTTCGAAAATGCACAACGGCATCCGCCGCACTCGCTGCTAAGTCCATATAAGGGTCCTCTGGACCCCACAGTTGGCCCAGCTGAGCATACTTTGGATCCGTAAACCTTCGGCGCAGCAGAAAAGGCTTGCCAGCTACAATATCTCCGGCCTGGCGCAGCTCTTCCTTTATAGCCCGCATTGCAGAGCGGGCATCCTTGGCTTTGGCGGTGGCCTTCCCCAGGTCTTCTTGCCCCGCTAGGCGCTCCTTCCCAAGAGCCTCATTGCGGTCGGTAGCATCTTTTAACTTCACGGCCATTTCGGCCATCTCATCCCTGCTCCGGCAGTGTGCGGCCCTTTCGGCCGCTAACTCCTCGGCCGCCCTCGAGGCTACCGCATTACTCCTTCTGGCCTGCTCCTTGGCTTGAGCAAGTTCGGTCCGAAGGCTCTCCACAGCAGCGGCACTATCTGCATTTCACACACATGTTGTAAGGAGCTGGCTTCGGCTGCCTTACCAAGTGACCGCACAGAAACACTTACCCTGCGACTCATCAAGTCGCCTGTTGACCAGCGTGATGTCCGCATCCGCAACAGCGAGTTGCCGCTTTAGTTCAGCGACTCCATCAGTCCGGCTGGCCCCCGGATGACCCGCCACCTGCATCGGCACAGCGGAAATTTAAACCTGCGATTTTGATCCTCGGCACGCTGTCGATTTCGACAACCTGCCGAGTCTCAAGGGCTACTATCTATACAGGGTGCATTCTATATGCAAAACTATTAAACGGTATGTCATTTTTACGTACGTCAAACCCCGCCGAGCAAACTCCTGACGGCATTATGCAATCTGCCTTGGGCGGACGAAATCCTTTCAATCACCATGCTCATCAATGCGTGGTGATCTTCTGAGATAGACGCCTTCTCAAGCAGATCCTTCAGCCATACACCAGTTGGCGCCGAACTATCCGCCTTTGCCAAACCCGGGGGCTCCCTCCGTGACGACACTTCAGGCTCGTCCGCCCTATCCGACGGCGCCCCCGACGGAGGCGTCTCGCTCTCCATCATCTCCGGATGAAGGTCCCCCGAAGACGAGCTCATTTGCGAAGGACGGAGATCCGAACTACAAGGTAAAAACTTTAGTTATCCTCAGAAGCACAAATGAGGATGTCCCTTATTATGAAACTCCTTTCTTTCGGGCTGATTCTTTAAGGGAGATTGTGCGGCCGGGGCCTCCCCGGATGCAGGACCCTCTGGTGAAGATTTCTTCCCCCGTTTAGGGGCTTTTCCCCCGGGTCCTCGGAGGCAGTCCTCTTCTCCCCTTGGAGGGAGGGATTCTCGACCCCCCCCCCTCTTTCAAGAGCCTCCTTAGGCGAGGCAGTAGCTTTCCTGCTTTCCCCTTCGCCTTCCTCTGGAGGCGCAACCTCAAGCATCCGGACCAGCACGGAATCTGGCGCGGTCTCGGGGAGGGGGGTCGGACACCATATCAATTTTGCTTCCACTATCCACTCCTGTGTAGAAGGAGGTTGGTCATAAGGCGAATCATCGAAAGGCAAACAAATGGTATGTCCGGACTTGGAACTACTTACTTGAGTATCCGGGTGATTGCAGCTTAGGCCAGCATCCTCGGTCAATTCCGGACGTGCCTCTTGCGATCCGAAGAATAATTTGTACATCTCCAGGGGTATCATGCCCATGAAGTGTTGAAGGATCTGTGGGCCCTCCGGATTGAACTCCCACAGCCAGAGAGGGCGGTGTTTGCAGGGCGAGAGACGCCTAATCAGCATAACCTGCATTACCACCACCATATCAACCTCCCTTGTTTGGAGATCTCGAATCCGGCCCCGCAGTAGGGGCACGTCCTTTGATGGCCCCCAGTTGAGCCCTTGGGTGACCCACGACATCAACCGTCGTGGAGGTCCCGGGCGGAATAAGGGCGGCGGCTTTTGTCTGCGGCCCCTCGGAACGGTAATATAGAACCACTCTTGCTGCCACGGGCCGAGCTCCTCTTGAAAGGAGCTAGCGGGCCACGGGGCATCGGCCCTCCTACTTATGGCCCCCCCCGTCGCACTCCGCTTGACGCCCCTCGATCATCTTCGGTGCCACATTGAAGGTCTTCAGCCACAGGCCGAAGTGAGGGGTGACGCGGAGGAAGGCTTCGCAGACGACAATAAATGCGGAAATATGGAGGATGGACTCCGGAGCCAAATCGTGGAATTCCAACCCATAGTAAAACATGAGCCCTCTCACAAAAGGATCCATCGGGAATCCTAAACCCCGACGGAGGTGGGATACAAAAACGACATACTCGCCGGGCTCGGGAGTGGGGATGGCCTGACCTTCGGCAGGCAACCTGTGCGAAATCTCATAAGCCAGGTACTTGGCCTCCCGCAGCTTTAGCACGTCCTCCTCCGTGACGGAGGGGGGCATCCACCGGCCCTGGAGGTCGGAACCGGACATCGTTGAAGGTCCCAAGCGCTCGAATCTGGAGCTCTAGGTGCTGGAACTTGGAGCGGGGAGAGGATTCGATGGAGGATTGAAGAAAAGAAACGAGCCTTGGTCCCGTTATAAAGATGGAGAATACCGAGAGCTGTCTCCGTGACCGTTTGGGACCCGCCTTCGATAGAGGGGGCGTGGCAACGGGCGCGGTTGGGTTACCCATGTCCGTATTGATGAGAATCCCGGATTAAGGGGGAACACGATCTCTGCTTTGACAAGACATGCCAAGGAAACCTCTTCGCTAAACGCGCTGAGGTGGTAGAGTAAAAAACGATTCAAGTAATGGCTTGGTAGTGGCGTGACATCATGCCGCAAAAAACGTCAGTAGATTGAACTTGTGTATATATTATTCTCTCTACGGTCGAATGTGGAATTTGTTTTGCAGAGCCGGACACTATCCTGGTGTTCACAATCTTCTCTCATTCGGAGGAGGAACCCGCCTTGCAATGCCAAGCAATATACGCGTCGGACTTATCGTCATTGAAGCCTGGTTCAGGGGCTACTGAGGGAGTCCTGGATTAGGGGGTGTCCGGATAGCCGGACTACCATCATCAGCCAAACTATCATCGGTCGGACTACCATCATCAGCCGAACTATCATCGGCCGGACTATCATCATCGACCGGACTCCAAGACTATGAAGATACAAGATTGAAGACTTCGTCCCATGTCCGGATGGGACTTTCCTTGGCGTGGAAGGCAAGCTTGGCGATACGGATATGTAGATCTCCTACCATTGTAACCGACTCTATGTAACCCTAGCCCTCTCCGGTGTCCATATAAACCGGATGGCTCTAGTCCATAGAACAACAACCATTACAATCATACCATAGGCTAGCTTCTAGGGTTTAGCCTCCTTGATCTCGTGGTAGATCCACTCTTGTAAACATCCACAATATCAATATCAATCAAGCAGGACGTAGGGTTTTACCTCCATCAAGAGGGCCCGAACCTGGGTAAAACATCGTGTCCCTTGTCTCCTGTTACCATCCGCCTAGACGCACAGTTTGGGACCCCCTACCCGAGATCCGCCGGTTTTGACACCGACAGTCAATCTCTCTCTGATCGGGTTTAAGCCCAACCTGGTTGTAATCTGTAGCGACTCCCAGGAGCGGCGATGCGATCCAAGAGCTCGTTTAGGGACGAGAGCTCCATCGGATCTAACTGCTCGGCGAGTTCCGAGCTGATGTGGAGATTGCTTTCGATGACCTGAGAGGTCATCGTCGGTGCGGCGGCCGAACAGGCGGTCATCAAAAAACTGCCTAGCTGGAGAGTTTGGCCGACAGCCAAAGCTCCCTTAGCAACAGCGCCGTCTTTAAAGACGGGGCGCGGCATCCTTCCTGACGGTGACGACACAGAGGAACTCTCAATGAAAGCACCAATGTCGGTGTCAAAACCGGCGGATCTCGTGTAGGGGGTCCCAAACTGTGCGTCTAGGCGGATGGTAACAGGAGACAAGGGACACGGTGTTTTTACCCAGGTTTGGGCCCTCTCGATGGAGGTAAAACCCTACTCCTGCTTGATTAATATTGATGATATGGGTAGTACAAGAGTTGATCTACCACGAGATTAGAGAGGCTAAACCCTAGAAGCTAGCCTATGGTATGATTGTTGTTCGTCCTATGGACTAAAACTCTCCGGTTTATATAGACACCGGAGAGGGCTAGGGTTACACAGAGTCGGTTACAATGGGAGGAGATCTTCATATCATATCGCCAAGCTTGCCTTCCACGCCAAGGAAAGTCCCATCCGGACACGGGACGAAGTCTTCAATCTTGTATCTTCATAGTCCGGGAGTTCGGCCAAAGGTCATAGTCCGGCCATCCGGACACCCCCTAATCCAGGACTCCCTCAGTAGGAGTCTAACAGTAAATGTCTGTGTGAATAAGCAGGCATTGCTGCTAGCCGCTGCCGCCCATACTGCGGAGGTCGCTGGACTCAAGCGGGACCTGATGCAGGTCAAAGAAGAGCACAGCGTCGCGAAGAGGCAGCTTGAAGAGAACAAAGGTAAGTGATACCCCATCTGTGTGTCATATAAAGGAAGAAAAATTGGTGATGCTAACAAAAGCATCATGATTTTTAATAGGGGCCACGACCGAAGTGGCGCCCCTGAAGAAAGCGCTATCCGAGGCCGAAGACAACGCGGCCAAGTAGCGCACCGAGCGTGAAAAACAGGATGCTCGGGTAAGCGATGTGCAACAAGAGCTCCAGGACTTCAGCCAGAAGTTCGAGTCCTTGGAGCATGACTTCAAGACCCAAGAGTCTGAGCTTGCTAAGGCCCTCCAGAGCACAAAAGACGCCAAGGCTGAAGCCCAAAAGGCCCTCCAGGAGAACCAGGCGGCCAAAAAGATAGCGGTGGGTAAGGCATTCGTTATGCAAAGCAAGCATGTGGAGGAGACATTTCTTTTACTTACCCGAATTCGGAGCTCTTCAGGGGCATTCGCAGATCTGCCATGCAGCATATCGAATGCCACAGAGTTCTATCGTGCCGAAGAGGGGAGCTCTACAGAGAAGTTGTTCTGGTCCCAGTATGCTGGGGCCGAACACCCAATGCCCTTGTATGGCCAACTGAAGCAATTGGTCGAACTCCACAAGGCGGCTGAACTGGCCATGAAGGACTTCATAGTCTGGCTGTGGCCTGGCGAGCCCCTGCCCGACAGCTACTTCGGCCTTATAAAGCGGCTGGTAAATGCCTGTCCGCTGTTGGAAGTTATTAAGCACTCCGTCTATATTGAGGGTGCTCGTCGTGCCTTTGCTCGTGCGAAAATGCATTGGGCAAAAATGGATGCAGAGAAGCTGGTGAAGGATGGACCGCCGGAGGGCAAGGCGCATCGTTACCCCGAGAGGTATTATGACGGTGTTATGAAAGGCGCCCGCCTTGTTGCCGATGAATGTACCAAGGATGTAATTTTTGAGTGAATGTACTCATGTCGTCTTGTAATATGAAAACGAGTTCGTGTGCGCTATATAACGCTTTTTGATATAAAATATTACCTTCTGTGCGGCCGTTTATAAAATTCTGAAAGTTGGCTAGTCGTCGGCTTCCGCCCCCGTGTAACTAGTACTGGGGTGTTCGTGGAAAACCCAAACACTCATTATCCAAATTTTTGGTCCTTCAAGGAGGTGTTTAGCGCAGCGAACGAGGCAATCGGACTATTCGGCTTTATCACTTTCACTTAGCCATAGAAGTCTACAATTTTAAATTTCGGCGCAGCCCCTAGTATTCGGAAGGCCGAACATGGGGCGTTATACACGCCTAAATCGGACAAGGCTGATTCCTCGCCTGAAGCGGAAAAAATCTTTAAGGATTTAAGACCTCTCGAACAGCGACCAGCTCTCGCCGCATCATGACAGTCAGTTTTCGGCTTTCTCTACTGAGGTGTTCGTCCGGAAGAACCGGGAAACAATCGCAGTAGTTCTCCCTATGCTACCTTAGCCGATATAACGGAACATAAGGTACCAAAACAAGGGAGCCGGGCAAACCAAACTATTGACCCAAGACATGATTCGGAGCTGATGCATATAATGCTATAAGTTCGGGGTGCCACACTGTCGAAAGTGTTCGGACTTTTCTTGCCGTGTTATGGGTTTGGGGACCCCTGGCAAACTGAACGTACCAAGGTGTACGGGTGCAATATTAAATAAACAGTCAAGGGAAAATATGAAGAAAGTAATAATAAGCTGATGATGTATATTGTTTCCCGTTGTTATTTAAATAATACGTCAAAGCGTATGTGTACAAGTAATGCGATAAGCGAAAATAGGACTATTTGACATGTCCTATCCAAGGGCAGGCTGCGTGTGGGTATGTAAAACAGGTATAATGATCGTTAACAGAGACCACCAGGGTATTCGCTTGTACGCATAGCCTCTTGCCTCCTTGGTTTTCCCCTCCCGTGATGAGTCTGATGATCAGGTTCTCTGAAGGGTCTGCCCGAAAGTAGGGTCCTAAAAAATAAAGAAGATGATAAAGGTATGCAGGGTCTCGTGACGGTTGAGCCGCACTATGGACCGCATCGCCGTCGTGCCTCCGCCTATGCCCATGGTATTTTGAGTGCGTAATTGTGTACGTGCGGCACAAATGCCGCCTGGATGGGACTAAGATGGAGGCTGAAGTGCTAGTTGAGCTCTAGTCGCACTGGGCGATCCTGTTGTAGAGTACTCCGGACTCGCTTAACGTTGTCCGAGGTTTGAGTTGACGGTCTGCGGAAGAAGGCTGCTTTGTACTTCTGCTCTGAGGGCCGCGGTGTGCTCCTCTGTACGGAGAGAGTGGTATGTGTTTCCATTGACTGTTATAACCCCGTGAGGTCTTGGCATCTTGAGCTTGAGGTATGCATAGTGTGGTACCGCATTGAATCGAGCAAATGCGGTTCGTCCAAGTAGTGCATGATAGCCACTACGGAAAGGGACGATATCAAATATTAATTCCTCGCTCCGGAAGTTATCCGGAGATCCGAAGACCACTTCCAGTGTTATTGAGCCTGTACAACAGGACTCTACACCTGGGATTACACCTTTAAAGGTGGTTTTGGTGGGTTTGATCCTTGAGGGATCGATGCCCATTTTACGCATTGTGTCCTGATAAAGCAGGTTCAGGCTGCTGCCACCGTCCATGAGGACTCGCGTGAGGTGGAATCCGTTAATGATTGGATCTAGGACCAATGCGGCTAAACCTCCATGGCGGATACTGGTAGTATGATCCCTGCGATCAAAAGTGATCGGGCAGGATGACCATGGGTTGAACTTTGGGGCGACTGGCTCCATCGCATAGACATCCCGTAGTGCACGCTTTCGTTCCCGCTTAGGAATGTGGGTGGCATAGATCATATTGACCGTTTTCACATGGGAAGGAAATTTCTTATGTCCCCCTGTGTTCAGTCGCCGGGGCTCCTCGTCGTCCTCGCTATGCAGCCCCTTGTCCTTGTTTTCGGCATTCAACTTGCATGCCTGTTTGAACACACAGCAATCTCTGTTAGTGTGGTTGGCTGGTTGGTAACCCGCAAGTATGCGGGATAGTTGTAGCCTCTTTTGATAAGTAAGAGTGTCAAACCCAACGAGGAGCTAAAGGTAGAACAAATACTCTCTCAAGTCCTATCGGCCACTAATACGACTCTACGCACGCTTGGCGTTCGCTTTACCTAGCACAAGTATGAAACTAGAAGTACTTTGTAGGTGTGATAGGATAGCTTTGCAAGATAATAAAGAACGCATAAATAAAAAGTAGGGGCTGTTTAGATAAATATGCAATAAAGTAAATATAGCGAGTATGGAAAAGTGGTGGTAGGAGTGATGAAATTGTCCCTAAGCAATTGACTATGTTACTAGACCGATAGCAAGTTTTATGTGGGAGAGGCATAAGCTAACATACTTTCTCTTCTTGGATCATATGCACTTATGATTGGAACTCTAGCAAGCGTCCACAACTACTAAAGATTCATTAAGGTAAAACCCAACCATAGCATTAAAGCATCAAGTGCCCTTTTATCCCATACACAACAATCCCCTTACTCGGGTCTATGCTTCTGTCACTCAAGCAACCCACCATAAAAGAATCATGAATGTATTGCAACATCCTACATCGGGAATCCCTCACGCTTGCGCGACACAGAGGGCACAATAGGACAGCAACATAACCACAAGCAAATTAAATCCATCATAGCAATTCATCAACCACCAATAGGACAACGAAAATCTACTCAGACATCATAGGATGGCAACACATCATTGGATAATAATATGAAGCATAAAGCACCATGTTCAAGTAGAGGGTACAGCGGGTTGCGGGAGAGTGGACCGCTGGATATAGATGGGGGAAGGTGATGGAGATGTTGGTGAAGATGGCGGAGTTGTTGGTGAAGATCGCGGTGATGATGCTGGCCCCCGGCAGCGCTCCGGCGCCACCGAAAGCAAGGGGGAGAGAGCCCCCCTTCTTCTTCTTCTTTCTTGAACTCCTCCCTAGATGGGAGAAGGGTTTCCCCTCTAGTCCTTGGCTCCCATGGCTTGGGAGGGGCGAGAGCCCCTCCGAGATTGGATCTATCTCTCTGTTTCTGCGTTCTATGCGTTCCCTGATTCTGCCCCTTCAATGTTTCCTTTATATCTGGAGATCTGTAACTCCGATTGGGTTGAATCTTTCGCCCAGATTATTCTCATAAAATTAGCTTTCTTGCGGCAAAATAAGAGCTTCAACCGCCTTACAGGTGGCCCACAAGAGTGTCAGGCGCGCCCAGGGGGGTGGGCACGCCCCCCTATCTCGTGGCCACCTCGGACACTGTTTCGCGTTGATTCTTCCTCCGAAAAATCCCAAATATTCCAAAATAATTCTTTGTCCGTTTTTATCCCTTTTGGATTCCGTTTGATATTGGGTTTCTACGAAACATAAAACATGCAACAAACAGGAACTGGCACTGGGCACTAGATCAATATGTTAGTCCCAAAAAATAGTATAAAAAGTTGCCAAAAGTATATGAAAGTTGAAGAATGTTGGCATAGAACAATTAAAAATTATAGATACGACGGAGACGTATCAGCATCCCCAAGCTTAATTCCTGCTCGTCCTCGAGTAGGTAAATGATAAAAAATATAATTTTTGATGTGGAATGCTACTTAGCATAATCTTGATCACATGTCTAATCATGGCATGAATATTAAGACACGAATGATTCAAGGCAATAGTCTATCATTTGACATAAAAACAATAATCTTCGAGCATACCAACCAAGTAATTATGTCTTATCGAAATAACATAGCCAAAGAAAGCTCTTCCCTACAAAATCATATAGTGTGGCTATGCTCCATCTTCGTCACACAAAATGCTCCCATCATGCACAACCCCGATGACGAGCCGAGCAATTGGTTCATACTTTTTAACGCGCTTCAGCTTTTTCAACTCTTACGCAATACATGAGCGCAAGCCATGGACATGGCACTATGGTGGTATATGGTGGTGGTTGTGAGGACAAAAAGGGAGAAGATAGTCTCACATCAACTAGGCGTATCAACGGGCTATGGAGATGCCCATTGAGGGAGTCCTAGATTAGGGGGTATCCAGACAGACGGACTATATACATCGTCCAAACTATAGAAGCGTCAAGATACAAGACTCAAGACTTCGGCTCGTGTCCGGATGGGACTCTCCTTTGCGTGGAAGACAAGCTTGGCGATCCGGATATTATGTTTCCTTCCTTGTAATCGACTCCATGTAAACCCTAGCTCTCCGGTGTCTATATAAACCGGAGAGGATGGTCCTTAGAAGGCCGATCACAATTACAATCATACGATCATAGGCTAGCTCCTAGGGTTTAGCCACTACGATCTCGTGGAAGATCTACTCTTGTACTACTCATATCTTCAATATTAATCAAGCAGTAAGTAGGGTTTTACCTCCATCGAGAGGGCCTGAACATGGGTAAACATTGTGTCCCTTGCTTCCTATTACCATCAGCCTAAGACGCACAGATCGGGACCCCCTACCCGAGATCCACCGGTTTTGACACTGACATTGGTGCTTTCATTGAGAGTTCCTCTGTGTCGCCGCTGCAAGGGCTCGATGGCTCGTCTCGTTGTCAAGGACGACATCACTTCTGGGGGGGCGCTAGTTGTAGGTCAGACTCTCCGGCTTGGCAGCTTCATTATGACCGCCCCATCGGCTGTCGCGCCGACGATGGCCTCTCGGGTCATCACACATAACCTTCACGTCAATTCGGAGCTTGCCGAACAGATGGATCCGATAGAACTCTCCTCTCTTAACGAGCTCTTGGATCACATCGCCGCTTTGGGAGTCGGTACGGACTACGACCGGATTGGGCTTAAACCCGACCAGAGGGACATTAGATCCCCGCCATCCACCCATGAGATAGCGGTAGTGGAGGAACCTCACGTGGGTCACCCCTCAACTTTGAGGATGAATTATGTCCGGATCACCGAACTCGGTGAGCCGAATACCCACCTGAAGGCAGACATGACCCAGGTCCCAGACTTAAAATCGGGCGTTGGGCCGAAGGAATTAGGTAATACTCCAGATCCTGAACTATCAGGCTCGGTACTTCCCATGCCCCCGGGCGTCAGATCGTATCAGAATCCGGATTCAGCCAACGACGCCCACTCGGACTTGAACCGTCTCTCCTGTATCAGGCAAGAGCCCCAGGAGACGGTACATCGTTACTGGGCCAGATTTCTCCTTGCTCTTAATAAATTCAAGGACTGCCACGAGGAGGAAGTAGTCTCTCTTTTCTGCAGAAACTGCACGAACAAATGACTCCTTAATGCTATAACTCGCCGTGACATAGTGCACTTTATGGACTTGGCAACTATAATACAGAAGTACTATGCTGGAAAGTGCCTGGAAGACCCAAACAGAGTTTTGGGATAGTACGGCCCTCACCAGAACCTTTGTCCGAATTAAACATCCGAACTCTTGTAAGTTGACCAACTCAATTCCCAAGAAACCAAAACCCGCCCAGGGCATGGAACCGTATTGGAAGAATGGCTCAACGGGCCATGTAAGGTTCATAGCACGCCAGATGCAACGCCGACCCATAGCCTTAGAGCATGTTGGATACTCCGGCAGGTAGCTAAGAGTGGCGAGGATCTCCTCGAGAAACATAAAGTAGAACCACATCCCGCCAAGGAGCACAATACGATACTGACGGTCTTCAAGACCTTCGCCTCAATCAATAGGCGCAAGCGAGCGCATCGAAGCTCTACTAAAATTTGCCATGTGGCAAAAATAAATCCATGGAACGACACTGCTATAACCTTCAATGCCAATGACGAACCCCAATTCCAGTCCGTCCGGGCGCCGGCCGCTCTGGTCCTCAGCCCAATAGTGGATGGCTTTCGGCTCACTAAAGTACTCATGGACGGCGGAAGCGGATTGAACCTAATCTACGAAGAAACACTCAAGAAGATGGAGATTGATAAGAGCCGCATTGAACAAAGCGGCACAACCTTCAGGGGAATTATCCCTAGTCGGGAGGCACAGTGCGGGAAAAATCACACTCGATGTGGTATTCGGCACCCCAGAGAATTACAGGTCCAAAGAAATCACCTTCCAAGTGGCTCCTTTCAACAGCGGATACCACGCCCTTCTAGGGCAGGACGCATTTGCAAGCTTTCAAGCCATACCTCATTACAAGTATATGAAGCTTAAAATGCCCGGACCCAATGGAATCATCACTCTAGCTAGTGATCCGGACGTCGCACTCCGTGCCGAAAACAAAACCGCAACACTAGCCTTGGAAGCACTATCCGAAGCCCTAGCGGCAGAAGAATTAACAACGCTGCGCGCCACCGTGGACAGGGATGACGTGATACTCGACAAGCGATCCAAGTCCACCTCATTCAAACCCGCATATGAGATAATCAAATTCCAAGTCCACCCAACGGACCCCATGAAGATAGCTTCCATCGGGACACAGTTGAACCCCGCTATGGACGCCGCACTGCACGACTTCTTACGCGAGAATTGGGATATCTTCGCCTGGCACCCATCGGATATGCCAGGCATCCCCCGCGAATTGGCCGAACATAGCCTTAACATACTGAAGGGATACAAACCTGTTAAACAGACCCTAAGGCAATTTTCGGAGCCCAAACGGCAAGCCATGGGGGAGGAGCTAGCCAAGCTACTTGAGGCCGGATTCATCAGAGATATTAAACATCCGGATTGGCTGGCGAACTTGGTAATGGTACCAAAGAAGGACAAATCCTGGCGCCTGTGCGTCCACTTCAAAGACCTTAACAAGGCTTGCCCCAAGGATCCCTTTCCCCTCCCTCGCATCGATCAAATCATCGATGCCACAGCTGGACACAACTCGCTGTGTTTCCTCGACGCATACTCTGGATACCATCAAATAAAGATGGCAGAGTCCGACCAAGCTGCAACAACTTTCATAACGCCATATGGTCCTTTCTTCTTCAACACTATGCCTTTCGGGCTTAAGAATGCCCGAGCAACCTATCAACGCATGATTCAAACATGCCTGGAAAAGCAAATCGGCAAAATAGTGGAGGCATACGTGGACGACGTAGTCATAAAAACAAGACACGTCGAAACCCTAATAGATGACTTGAGGCTTACATTCGACAACCTACGAACATACGACATCAAGCTGAATCCGGAAAAATGCATTTTCAGCGTCCTCTCCGGAAAACTGCTGGGCTTCATCGTTTCCAATAGAGGAATTGAAGCTAATCCGGCAAAAATCCAAGCTTTGTCGCAGTTGGCTATACTAATAGACCTCAAACATATCCAGAAACTAGCTGGATGTGTGGCTGCTTCAAGCCGCTTTATCTCCAGGTTAGGAGAAAAGGCATTGCCTCTTTACCGCCTTCTTCGGCGTACCGAACACTTCGTGTGGACGGATGCGGCCGCGGCCAGACTCGATGAAATAAAGACCTTATTGGCCAATAATCCAGTCCTAACAGCGCCAAATATCGGCGAACCTATGCTGCTGTACATAGCTGCAACACATCAAGTTGTAAGCGCAGTACTCGTCATCGAACAAGAAGTTGACGGATGCAAATTCCCGCTATAGAAATGGTTTATTACGTATCCACGGTCCTCACCCCATGCAAATCCCGATACCCACACTATCAAAAAATAGCATACGCGGTCTTCATGTCATCCTGAAAGCTACGACACTACCTTCAAGAGTGTTCGATTACGGTGACCTCCGAAGTACCACTAAATGATATAATAAGTAACCGCGATGCCACGGGCCGGATTGCTAAATGGGCCATCGAGCTCCTTCTGTTTGACATAACATACAAGCCTCAGTGGGCTATCAAGTCACAAGTATTAGCCGACTTCGTTGTCGAATGGACGGAAGCCGAACTCCCTAAAGAGTACCGCGCATCCTCCAACTGGATCATGCACTTTGACGGCTCCAAAATGCTGGCCGGATTGGGAGCAGGCATAGTCCTGACTTCTCCCACCGGAGACATGGTCCAATACGTCCTCCAAATTTTGTACACAGTGTCCAACAATGCAGCCGAATATGAGGCTCTGTTGCACGGTCTTCGGATGGCAGTCTCTATGGGCATTCAACGCCTAGAAGTGCGCAGGGATTCAAACCTCGCAATATCGCAAATAAATGGGGACTTTGATGCCAAGGATCCGAAAATGGCGGCCTATCGCAATGCCGTCCTTAAAATGTCAGCTCGGTTCGAGGGGCTCGAATTCCACCATGTGGCTCGAGAAAACAATCAGGCGGCAGATGTCCTTGCACGCATTGGCGCTAAACGCGACCCTGTCCCACCTAACATATTCGTGGAAAGGCTGTTCAAGCCATCCGTGGTATGGGAAGGGGAGTCCGGCAATACCAGCACGGATCCGAATACATCCCCAGATTCCGAACTATCAGACATAATCGGAGGTTCCACCACCGAAATAACATCGTCAGCCCATGAAATAATGGCTGTTATCACCCCGTGGACTGAGCCTTTCTTGCCTACCTAAATAGGCAGGAGCTCCCTGAAGACCAAAATGAAGGATGCTGCATTGTCCGGCGTTCTAAATCTTACAAAGTCCATGAAGGGGAGCTCTATAAGAAAAGTGCCACCGGAGTGCTCCAAAGGTGCATCTCCGAAGAGGAAGGGCGGCAGCTCTTGGCTGAAATCCATGCTGGACTGGGCGGTCACCACACTGCGGCTCGAGCATTAGTCAGCAAGGCCTTCCGTACAGGTTTCTATTGGCCGACAGCACGAGCAGACGCACAGGACCTTGTCCAACACTGCGTAGGTTGCCAGCTCTTCGCCAACCAGAGTCATATGCCCCCTACCGCTCTCTAAACAATCCCCATAACTTGGCCCTTCGCAGTCTGGGGGTTGGATATGGTTGGACCCCTTAAAGGGGGCATCCATAAGAAAAAATACTTATTGGTCATGGTTAACAAGTTCACCAAATGGATAGAAGCCAAACCAGTGAAAACGGCCAAATCCAGACCAGTAATAGACTTTATATCCGGGGTCGTACACCGATACGGTGTCCCCAACAGCATCATAACCGATAATGGCTCAAATTTCATGGCCGATGAGGTGAAATCTTGGTGCGGCAAAATGGGCATTAAGCTCGACTATGCTTCCGTCTACCATCCTCAAACAAATGGCCAGGTCGAATGGGCAAACGGTCTCATCATGAGCGGCATCAAACCCAGATTAGTGCGGTCCTTGACAGAGTTGGATACTCAGTGGGTCGAGGAGCTCGACTCCGTACTCTGAGGGCTACGGACCACGCTGAATCGCACCACCGAATATACACCATTTTTATGGTGTACGGCGCGGAAGCAGTACTACCTTGCGACATAATACATGATTCTCCACGCGTACGCATGTACGAAGAGAAGGAAGCCGAGTTAGATCGGCAGGATAATTTGGATGCCCTGAAGGAGGAGCGCGATGTCGCTAAGGCCCATTCTGCATTCTATCAGCAACAGGCTCGACGATACCAAAGCAGAGAAGTGCGGGCCAAAACTTACAATATTGGTGAACTCGTTCTACGCTTACCGGAGAATAAGAAGGACAAGCTCAAACCCAAGTGGGAAGGCCCCTTCATCATTGACAAAGTTCTCATCGGGGGAGCATACCGCTTACGTAATGCGTCTGATAACAGACTCGAGCCGAACCCATGGAACGCGGCCAGACTCTGGAGATTCTACGCCTAGTGCCGAACTCAGTGTTCGTCTCCTTAACCCTCCTTTTTCAATTATGCTCCCTCACTTTTCCTTTCTCGATCTTTTTCTTTTCACACAATATTTAATACAATACGGACTGCTGGCTCACTCCGGCTGCACTATGTGTGTAAGCTTTACCTGGGGGCTTCCTACACGGAAGCTAAATATAAATTACTTTCAGGGCTTTTTGCCCGTCGCACATGTGTTTCTTTTTCCATGTGTTCCTTTTCTTCACCATTATATGCATCAAGATGACTTAAGATGTGGCCAAGCTGAGTTTCCTGGCTCCTGTGTCTACGCCTTACGTTCCTGTTAATTCGGCTAGGGCATAAGGGGAGCACCTCTGCGATTGTTACTGCCGGTTGAGCTGGATGTGTACCTCAGACTGGGTGAAGCCGAAAGCTAGTTTCCTTAAGAGAATATTCGGTCGGTGAACAAAAGATGTCTTCGTTTATTATAACATTAATCCCCAGAAGTTTTGTATTATGCGCTTTGGTTCGCAGTCCGGACATGTGCCTTGACACATGCTTACCTAGGGAAAGGAACCCTTAACGGAACTATTCTCCCTGGAAGATGTTTCTTACTAACCATGTAATATAACATAACTAATTGGGTACTTGTCTGTTCAAGCACTTATGACCCCTACACCTGGTCTCCACACATACTCTGGTTTTTGTATAACCGAGCGGGTATTCGGACACACCCCGGACTTTAGGATCCGGGGGCTGAAGCGAACAGGTCCGCCATGACAAATGATTTTAATCCGGCTAGGGGCTACTTATGTCCATCGAATTACACAGTCATTTGGACTGATTATATTCATCCTCTATACCATCCAACAGGCTATCTAGCTTACAATCCTGTTGAGAATACTTTGCGGCTAACGCCACCTGGTCATATACCAGACTCACGGGAATTTCTTGCCCATCTGGCCCGGCGGGTCCAACTTCGGCCATATGGTCCGGGTCTAGCTTGGTGTAGCGTGTCTTCACCATCGCCCATGCTTCTCTTGCACCTTGCTGGTAGGCTGATATCTTCCACAAACTGAAGCGCCATTGTGCTCCTTGAAGCATGTCCACAAGCCCCCCCCCCCATGCCATTTGGCAGGGAGCTTGATGGCCACAGAGACTGCGTAATGCCCTGCATCACCTACCGAGCTCGCTCGTGCAGTTGTGAGAGGTCCTGCAGTAAATCACCTGTAGAAGCACGCATCTCCTCCTCAAGGCGACACGTCAGCATTCCTGCAAACATAACTTTTTCAATGTACTTCCTCGCCGAACTATGCTACAGTTCGTTTAGGCACTTACGATAAATGCCGCGGCGAAGCCTTCTGTTCTCCTTCACGGAGTCTTCCAGCTGTGCACGGACGTCCTTCAATTCCATGTCCAGCCGAACATTGGCATCTTGGAGCATATTCTTATCATGCTTCACTTGCATAAGAATGCGCTCACCAGCCTTTAGTTTCCTCTGGAGATGCAACTCGTCATCCCCGCCGCCCTCCGGATTTACTCCGGGGTTGTCTACAGAACTTTCTGTTAAATTTGTCATACCAGCCAGTTGCCAATTGGTGCATTTTCATATAATTCAGATAAATGTTACCATATGAGGCCTTTTGGGATTCCTCTAGCTTGGCAACTGTGGCCCTCAATTGAGTCTTGTGCTCCTCTAGCTCCCGAGACAATTGCTCATTCTTATCTACAAGAACCCGCGCATGAATTGATACTTAAAACTGTTGTTTCAACCATTTCAAGTCTCAGGGGCTACTGCTATATATATGCTCATCAAACTTTCTTACCCGTATATCTTTGGTATACTGGACTGTAGCCCGAGCGACTCTGCTTTGAGCAGCTCGGATGTATGCGTCTCCCGAATTGAAAGCATTAAATGCCTCTTCGGAAAAGATGTTGTTGCAAAGCACAGCCAGTCGACGCCGATGATGCATGGTGCTCTCTACTTCCGAATTTGTGGCAGAGAGCATGTTTGCGTCCTCTGTCAGAGGACTATGCGGCGTCGGCCCTACATCCGCCTCCTCTCTCGAAGTTGGTCTTGGAGCCCGACTGGTGGAGGCGTGGTTGGCAGGATCTCTGGATACAGTCCGGATATTCCTCTTCCTACCAAGATGTAAAAAGGGCACTGCTATACTTCAAATGACAACAAATTACATGACAGGTTGTTTTCTTACCTCTATAGAGGCGTGCGGTTCTAATCGCTTTCCTCTTGAGCCTACCCAATCTGGACGCCTGCGGCTGACGGGTCCCTAGGGGCTCGGCCCTGCGCTCTGAACGTCGCTTCTGCAAAAGCATGACATATCAGGGATAAGGTGTGATATCAGGAAAGAATCCTCTTCGGAGGATCGAGTTTTCGGCTTGACTTACACGTGACGAAGGTAACAGTCCGGGATAATCAGCGGGGATAGCCACCGGGGCACCGTCACGGCTCGCCCGATAAAATATCCTGTCGACAAGCTCCACGGCCACATCCGGGTCTTCTTCGAGTCCCAGATCCAAGGCCCTTTCGGGGTCCTCTGGCTGCGGGGAAGGGCTGGAGATTTCTTCCACGTCCCTCCTCAGTTCCTGCTCAGAAATATCGATGCAGGTAACTTTAGCAAAGAATGCCACAATAAGTGAAGCGGGGAAATAAATGACGACTTACCCAGTTTGGGGGATTATACATGGAGAATCCGTCCAGCGGTTTGGTGTGGAGGAAGTCTTCCTCTTCTCCTTTGTATAGATCCACAGTATCCTCGCCAGAGCGGTGGGGGAGTCCGGACCCTTATGGCCACAGCGGGTGGCATCGTCTGTCCCGTTGTAGTGCCACATGGGATTGCTCCGATATTGAAGCGGTTGCACTCCCTGCATTATGCATATGGCCATCACCTCGACTATCATCAGTCCGGATGTGGCCAGTAATTTTATCCTGCTCATCAGGAAATGTACTTCCCTGGAATCCTCTTCTTGGGGGCCTCGGGGGCGCCAGCTTAGACGTGCCCTCGGCGGGGTGTTACTAAACTTGGGGAGTCCTGTCCGGACTGGATCCGGAAGGGGAGTACCAGATAGGTATCCGGTCTTAGCGATACGCCATACTTCGGCCCCGCCCACTTGACATAGGGATTCTCCCTGGTTGCAAGGGACAAGGCAGAACAACTTCTTCCACAATCCTAAATGAGCCTCGCAGCCTAGAAATAGCTCACAAAGGGCGACGTACACTGCTATATGCTGTATGGAGGCTGGGGTAAAATCGTGCAACTGGAGGCTGTAGAACTCCAGAAGCCCACGAAGGAATGGATGAATAGGAAACCCGCCACCCCTTAACAGATGCAGAATTAAGCATATTCGCTCCTCTGGAGACGGATTGGGGGATCTCTCCGCTTGTTCTCCGCCATTATAGGTGGCCACTCCGGCTCGAACAGGGACCATGAACGCTGGCAGGAGGACCCCTTGGTTTGTAGCTTTACCAAACGGCTATGGGGAGCTGAACACTCTCCCCAGTCCCCCGGCTTGGGGCAAGGGGAGCGAGCAGAAGAGCTACGACGACCGGCCATGTTGGAATGGTTTTTTCTGGGCGCTCTGTTGGATGCTTGCTCAAGGAGGGAGAGTGAGGTTTGGATCTGGGAATCCCCGTCTCTTCAAATAGACGGCTAGCCCGAAGGACCGAGGGTGGCAAATGCAAAAATTCCTTGACTCCTCGCATTCGCTCGACACGTGGAAATGGTCATATTGAAGCACTGAAGCCTAGGAGCACAACATTGATGAAGATGCCGGACACTATTCATCATGATGGGAACATTGGAGTATTCGGAAGGAGGAACCCACCTTGCAATGCCGAAGACAAGACTACGCGCCGGACTCATCGTCATTGAAGCCTGGTTCAAGGGCTACTGAGAGAGTCCTGGATTAGGGGGTTTCTAGACAGTCGGACTATATACATCGTCCGGACTATAGAAGCGTCAAGATACAAGACTCAAGACTGCGGCTCGTATCCGGATGGGACTCTCCTTTGCGTGGAAGACAAGCTTGGCGATCCGGATATTATGTTTCCTTCCTTGTAACCGACTCCATGTAAACCCTAGCTCTACGGTGTCTATATAAACCGGATAGGATGGTCCTTAGAAGGCCGATCACAATTACAATCATACCATCATAGTCTAGCTCCTAGGGTTTAGCCACTACGATCTCGTGGTAGATCTACTCTTGTACTACTCATATCTTCAATATTAATCAAGCAGGAAGTAGGGTTTTACCTCCATCAAGAGGGCCCGAACCTGGGTAAACATTGTGTCCCTTGCTTCCTGTTACCATCAGCCTAAGACGCATAGATCGGGACCCCCTACCCGAGATCCGCCGGTTTTGACACTGACACCCATCAATAAATATCAATGTGAGCGAGTAGGGATTGCCATGCAACGGATGCTCTAAGAGCTATAAGTGTATGAAAGCTCAAACTGGAAACTAAGTGGGTGTGCATCCAACTTGCTTGCTCATGAAGACCTCGGGCGTTTGAGGAAGCCCGTCATCGGAATATACAAGCCAAGTTCTATAATGAAAATTCCCACTAGTATATGAAAGTGATAACTCAAGAGACTCTCTATATGAAGAACATGGTGCTACTCTGAAGCACAAGTATGGTAA
Source organism: Triticum timopheevii (assembly GCA_963921465.1). Lineage (NCBI taxonomy): Eukaryota > Viridiplantae > Streptophyta > Magnoliopsida > Poales > Poaceae > Triticum > Triticum timopheevii. Next base: position 516,951,267 of record OY997270.1, read on the forward strand.
AAGGATAGTAACATTGCCCCTTCTCTCTTTTTCTCTCATTTTTTTATTTTCTCTTTTTTTCTTTTTTTTTCTTTTTGGTGGGCTTCTTTGGCCTCTCTTTTTTATTTATTTGGGATTCTTTGGCCTCTTTTATTTTTCATAAAGTTCGGAGTCTCATCCCGACTTGTGGGGGAATCATAGTCTCCATCATCCTTTCCTCACTGGGGCAATGCTCTAATAATAATGATCATCACACTTTTATTTACTTACAACTTAATATTACAATTCGATATCTCGAACAAAGATATGACTCTATATGAATGCTTCTGGCGGTGTACCGGGATGTGTAATGATCTAGCATAGCAATGACATCAAAAAAACGGACAAGCCATGAAAACATCATGCTAGCTATCTTACAATCATGCAAAGCAATATGACAATGAATGCTCAAGTCATGTATATGATGATGATGGAAGTTGCATGGCAATATATCTCGGAATGGCTATGGAAATGCCATGATAGGTAGGTATGGTGGCTGTTTTGAGGAAGGTAAATAATGGGTTCACGATACCGGAGAAAGTTGCGCGGCACAATAGAGGCTAGCAAAGTGGAAGGGTGAGTGTGCGTATATCCATGGACTCACATTAGTCATAAAGAACTCATATACTTATTGCAAAAGTCTACTTAGCCCTCGAAGCAAAATACTACTACACATGCCCCTAGGGGGATAGATTGGTAGGAAAAGACCATCGCTCGTCCCCGACTGCCACTCATAAGGAAGACAATCAAAGAACACCTCATGCTCCAACTTCGTTACATAACGGTTCACCATACGTGCATGCTACGGGACTTGCAAACCTCAACACAAGTATTTCTCAATTTCACAATTACTCAACTAGCACGACTCTAATATCACCACCTTTATATCGCAAAACTATTGCAAGGAATCAAACATATCATATTTAGTTATCTACAAGTTTATGTAGGATTTTATGACTAACCATGTGAATGACCAATTCCTGTCATCTCTCTAAATAGATATAAATGAAGCAAGAGAGTTTAATTCTTTCTACAAAATTAATGCCCACGCTCTAATGAATATAAGTGAAGCAAAAGAGCATTCTATAAATGGCGGTTTTCTATGTGAAGAGAAACAGGCAATCCAGACTTCAAATGATATAAGTGAAGCGCATGAAGCATTCTATAAAGCCATACTCAAAAGATATAAGTGAAGTGCAATGAGCATTCTATGAATCAACCAAGGACTATCTAATACTAGCACGGTGCATAAAATAAAAATGAAAACTAAATGCAAAAGACAGTCCAAGACTTGCACATATCACATGAACGAAACGAATACGAAAACATACCGATACTTGTCAAAGAAAGAGGGGATGCCTTCCTTGGCATCCCCAAGCTTAGACGCTTGAGTCTCCTTGAATATTTACTTGGGGTTCATCGGGCATCCCCAAGCTTGAGCACTTGCCTCTCTTCCTTTTCCTCATATCGAGACCTCCTCGTTTAGACACTTCATCCACACAAAACTTCAACAGAAAACTCTGTAAGATCCGTTAGTATAATAAAGCAAATCACCACTCTAAGTACTGTTGCAAACCAATTCATATTTTGTTTTTTCATTGTGTCTACTGTAGTATAACTTTTTCATGGCTTAATCCACTAATATAAATTGATAGATTCATCAAAACAAGCAAACTATGCATCAAAAATAGAATCTGTCAAAAACAGAACAGTTTGTAGCAATCTGAACATCCACCTTACTTCTGGTACCCCACAAATTCTACCAAAATTATGTAAAATAAACAAGTTGTATAGCAAGACATTGCAAAAGGAATCAGAACCATTTGACGTTCCAGTTAAAAATTTAAAATCGCGCACTTCAGCCAAAGTTTCTATCCTGCACCGTACAAACCAACAAGCATCGTAAACATCCTAAAGGCAAACCTTGGCACATTATTTTTTATAATACAATGGAATTGTACAAGGCGATAATTATTTTTGATGAAAAGTTTCTGTAATTAAGATTCACAAAGTTTCCGTGAGCATGAACAGAGTTCAAGGAGCTCTCCCACTTCAACAATGCTTGTCTCTCTCACTTTCACTTTCCTTTTTGAAAAGTTTTAGGTTCCCCTCTTTATTTATTTTTTTGTTTTAAAACTATATAAAAGCATTCAACATAAATAAATGACTCTCTAAAACTTCTGGGTTGTCTCCCTGGCAGCACTTTCTTTAAAGCCATTAAGCTAGGCATTTAGTGCTCAAGTAATGAATCCACCCGGATCCCAAGGTATATCAAAGCCAATTTTAATTAACAACGGTTTGTAATTTAGTAGTGAGCACAAAGTAACATATATCATGAAACAATGAAGTCTAACTCTCTTCCTATGCATCGGCATGTCATAAAAGAACAATTCATGCACACTAAGTAAAGGCCAATGCATAGTATAAGCAGTTTCTTGCAATTCTATCGTGTTGGAAACATAAAGAGGCGGAGATGTAGTTCCTCTCTCATAATAATTGCAAGTAGGAGCATCAAGCTCATGCATATTATATCTATCAAAATCATCATGTGCAATGGTGAAAGGCAACCCATCAATATAATCCTTAATAAGCACAAACTTCACCGATATAGTGTAGTTGGGAGAATTCAAAAAGATAATAGGACTATCATGCGTGGGTGCAATAGCAACAATTTCATGTTTAACATAAGGAACTATAGCGAGTTCATCTCCATAAGGATAATTTGTATTGGCATATTGGCCACAAGCATAGCAATTATCATCAAAAAGGGATATTTTAAGAGAATCAACGGGATCATAGCAATCATCCTTCGATAAGCACGAAGGGAAATTAAACAATGTATGAGTTGAAGAGTTACTCTCATTAGAAGGTGGGCACGGGTGATCAATCCGCTCTTCCTCCTTTTGTTCTTCACTCTCCTCATCATCTTTTTCATCCAATGAGCTCACAGTTTCATCAATTTCTTCTTACATAGCTTCCTGCAAAATATTATTCTTTTCTTCGACAGTGGAGACTTTCTCAATAAATGCATTAATATTGTAATTGTATTCATAATTTTCATAGCAATATCTAAGTATAGCAAGATTTTCTGGTCTATAAACTGAATCATCAAAATCGTCAAACGCTTTAAACATAGATTCAATCTCATAAGCACCCATAAAAGCAACAAATTCTTCTATTTGTTCCACATCATAGTAATCATATCTACCATTAAATAAGAAGCTAAGGTTTCATTATCATTGAATTTGCATGAAAAGGGCAGGTGTGGAGCCTTCATCCTAGAGCAACAAGTATAATGATATCTCAAGCATAGATCCCGGGCATACCAACGCAACATAATAAATTTATCCCATAATAGTTTCCCTTTTTGTGTCGAGCGATAATCCCTAAAGTATTCACGTTGATCCAACGTGTCTCCCATTATAAAGTTGAATGGGGTTTTCTCAGGATTATCAAAGTAGTACATAATATCTTGAACATAATGAGCATCGGGGGTTTTAGGAGTTACCCTATCTCCATGAGTACCAGGTACACCTAATTTTTTTGGTATTTTGTGTTCCATATCCATAACTAAAGATAGAGAACAACTAAGAACAGCAAATAAAAATTACTTAGTGATAAAGCAAACAAGCACACACGAGAATATTCACCCCACGCTATGACTCCCCGGCAACGGCGCCAGAAAAAGGTCTTGATAACCCGCAAGTATACGGGATAGTTGTAGCCTCTTTCGATAAGAGTATCGAACCCAACGAGGAGCTAAAGATAGAACAAATACTCTCTCAAGTCCTATCGGCCACTGATACGACTCTATGCACGCTTGTCGTTCGCTTTACCTAGAACAAGTATGAAACTAGAAGTACTTTGTAGGTGTGATAGGATAGGTTTGCAAGATAATAAAGAACGCGTAAATAAAAAGTAGGGTCTGTTTAGATAAAGATGCAATAAAGTAAATATAGCGAGTGTGAAAAAGTGGTGGTAGGAGTGGTGAAATTGTCCCTAAGAAATTGACTATGTTACTAGACCGATAGCAAGTTTTATGTGGGAGAGGCATAAGCTAACATACTTTCTCTTATTGGATCATATGCACTTATGATTGGAACTCTAGCAAGCGTCTGCAACCACTAAAGATTCATTAAGGTAAAACCCAACCATAGCATTAAAGCATCAAGTCCCCTTTTATCCCATACGCAATAATCCCCTTACTTGGGTTTATGCTTCTGTCACTCAAGCAACCCACCATAAAAGAACATGAACGTATTGCAACACCCTACAGCAGGAATCCCTCATGCTTGCGCGACACGGAGGGAACAATAGGACAGCAACATAACCACAAGCAAATTAAATCAATCATAGCAATTCATCAACCACCAATAGGACAACAAAAATCTACTCAGACATCATAGGATGGCAACACATCATTGGATAATAATATGAAGCATAAAGCACCATGTTCAAGTAGAGGGTACAGCGGGTTGCGGGAGAGTGGACCGCTGGATATAGATGGCGGAAGGTGATGGAGATGTTGGTGAAGATGGTGGAGGTGTTGGTGAAGATCGCGGCGATGATGATGGCCCCCGGCAGCGCTCCGGCGCCACCGGAAGCAAGGGGGAGAGAGCCCCCCTTATTCTTCTTCTTCCTTGACCTCCTCCCTAGATGGGAGAAGGGTTTCCCCTCTAATCCTTGGCTCCCATGGCTTGGGAGGGGCGAGAGCCCCTCCGAGATTGGATCTATCTCTCTATTTCTGCATTCTCTGTGTTCCCTGATTCTGCCCCTTCGCCGTTTCCTTTCTATCTGGAGATCCATAACTCCGATTGGGGTGAATCTTTCGCCCAGATTTTTCTCATAAAATTAGCTTTCTTGTGGAAAAAGAAGAGCGTCAACCGCCCTACGGGTGGCCCACCAGAGTGCCAGGCGCCCCCAGGGGGGTGGGTGCGCCCCCCTGTCTCGTGGCCACCTCGGACACTGTTTCGCATTGATTCTTCCTCCGGAAAATCACAAATATTCCAAAATAATTCTCCGTCCATTTTTATCCTGTTTAGATTCCGTTTCATATTGGGTTTCTGTGAAACATAAAACATGCAACAAATAGGAACTGGCACTGGGCAATGGATCAATATGTTAGTCCCAAAAAATAGTATAAAAAGTTGCCAAAAGTATATGAAAGTTAAAGAATATTGGCATGGAACAATCAAAAATTATAGATACGACGGAGACGTATCACTAGTTTATCAGGGGTGCCATGAATTTGACGTGAGCGGTCGAGTATGCGGTCCAGACTGGACGATCCCGGATTGTTTCTTTTGAACGGCTTTTTCCACTGACCGGACATGGAGCCGCTGAATCCGGCATTGACTGCCGTGTCTTCGGTGTTCTCGCCATTGTTCCGACGCTTATGTCTGTTGTGTTGTGGCTTGCCGTTGCTGTTGCGGATATCTGAAGTGCCGGAGCTTCTTTGGCGTGGTGCTGCTGCGATCTAGCCAGCTATCCTCGCCCGCGCAAAAGCGGGTCATGAGTGTCATGAGGGCTGCCATGGACTTCGGCTTCTCTTGGCCGAGGTGTCGGGCGAGCTACTTGTCGCGGATGTTATGCTTAAAGGCCGATAGGGCTTCGGCATCCGGACAGTCGACGATTTGGTTCTTTTTAGTTTGGTACCAAGTCCAGAATTTCCTGGCTGACTCTCCGGGATGTTGGGTTATGTGACTTAAGTCATCAGCATCCGGTGGTCGCACGTAAGTGCCCTGGAAGTTGTCGAGGAATGCGTCCTCCAGGTTTTCCCAACTGCCAATGGAGTTCGCCGGCAAGCTATTCAGCCAATGTCGGGTCGGTCCTTTGAGCTTAAGGGGAAGATAGTTGATGGAATGTAGATCATCACCGCGGGCCATGTGAATGTGGAGAAGCAAATCTTTAATCCATACCGTGGGGTCTATTGTGCCATCGTGTGATTCGATGTTTACGGGTTTAAACCCTTCTGGGAAATCATGATCCATTACTTCATCAGTGAAGCAAAGGGGGTGTGCGGCACCTCTATGCCGGGCTATGTCACGACGCAGTTCGAATAAGCCTGGTCTGCTATGTTCGGCCCGGCCGGACTTGTTGTTAGTATATCCGGCATGACGGTCGTCATCACGCGTTGTGGCGCGCCCCCGTGATCCGTAGATCGATCTTGTCTGTCCTGCTTTATTTTCCAGTATGTCTCGCAGTTTTGCGTATTGCCCCGAGCCGTAGTGTATTGGCGTCGGGGTGCGGGCTGGTGTTCGGATTGATACGCCGCTTTGTCTTGGCCACGGGGTGGCCGGTCAGTCTCGTCCTGTACTGGTAGTGTAGGCTCTAGGGCCTCCTCCTCGAGTTGAGGTAGCAACTTGTGCTTTGGATAACCTTTGGTTGGGCACTCGAGTCCGTATTCCTCGGCTGCCAGGACCTCAGTCCATCTGTCTGTGAGCAGATCTTGATCAGCTTGGAGCTACTGCTGCTTTTTATTTAGGCTTCTTGCAGTGGCTATAAGCCGGCGCTTGAAGAGCTCCTGCTCGACGGGATCCTCAGGCACGACAAATTCATCGTTGCCAAGGCTCACCTCGTCTTCGGAGAGAGGCATATAGTTTTCATCCTCCAAGTCTCCGTCCATCGCCTGTTCATCTGGGCTAGCTTGCCCATCCTCCTGTTCATCCTGCTCGAAGTTGGGCTGGTCGGGGTTGTATTCGTCTTCGGCACCATCCAGATTGCTATCGTCTCCTGTGCCAGTATTTCTATGGCGGGGCTTAGAGCAGCGTCGATGACGCCTATGCTTTGATTGCTTCCCTAAGGGGTTATCTTCTGTTGCCTCATCGCCATTGTTTTCCTTAGGGGTGTCCACCATATATATATATATATATATATATATATATATATATATATATATATATATATATATATATATATATATATATATATATATATATATATATATATATATATATATATAGGGAAAATGCATCCTACTACCGGGTGTAGCTACACCCATTTCTCATATACTACTATGTGGCAGTATATATACTACTTTATCATTTTTAGTATGTTCATATACTATATTTAAGATACTCCAAAGTGAGTTATGTGAAAAAATTATATGTGAGCCCATGTTTTTATCATATTTGTGAAAATACGTACATATTTGTACGTAAAAGAAGTATGCTAAAAATATACTACATATTACCTAAAAAATAGTATATATACTACCTAAATATTCTTACATACTACATACTACGCATACATACACTGGAGTATGGTAGATACTACCTAAAACATACAAAATAAAAATGGGTGTAACTACACCCGGTAGTAGGAAAAATTTGTCATATATATATATATATATATATATATATATATATATATATATATATATATATATATATATATATATATATCATATGAAGAGGTGGCTGTCCAGCGCCCTGTGGGCCGTGGTTCCTGTTCTTCTCCCGCATCGTCGTCCATACCGTCGATGTCTTCAGAGTCAAAGTCGAGTATGTCGGTTAAAGCATCGACAGTGGCAATTAAGTGGGTGGTGGGTGGGTAACGAATTTCTTCGTCATCCGCTTCCCACTCGAGCCGGACATAGTTCGGCCAAGGGTCTCCTGACAAAGAGAGAGACCTTAATGAGTTTAGCACGTCACCGAAGGGTGAGTGCTGAAAGATGTCTGCGGTGGTGAACTCCATGATCGGTGCACAATCAGATTCGATGGGCATGGATGCACGTGGTCCGGAACCTAAGACCAGAGACAAGTCCGGGGGTCTGGTGACACAGATTTTCTTAGAGATGGAGTCTGTGTTCGGCTCCAACGTCGTTGAGTGTGCGGCCTCCGTGGCAGGGTCCATCCACCCGTCCTCGGATGGCGCGATCTGCTCCAGATTGAAGTCTGGAGCTACAGTAGGTGCGATATCCCGAATATTGTCCGACGGCGGATCTAAGTCGCGCTCGTCGTGACCATTCAGCGCTCCTGACGCAGGCCCGAATCCGTCGAAGATCAAGTCTCCGCGGATGTCGGTCATGTAGTTCAAGTTTCCGAACCTGACCTGATGGCTAGGGGCGTAGCTGTCGATCTACTCCAGATGGCCAAGCGAGTTGGCCCACAGTGCAAAGCCGCCGAACACGAAGATCTGTCCAGGGAGAAAAGTCTCACCCTGGACCGTATTGTTGTTGATGATTGAAGGAGCCATCAAACCTTGCAGCGACGACACAGAGTAACTCTCAATGAAAGCACCAAAGTCGGTGTCAAAACCGGCGGATCTTGAGTAGGGGGTCCCGAACTGTGCGTCTAAGGCTAATGGTAATAGGAGGCTGGGGACACGATGTTTACCCAGGTTCGGGCCCTCTCGATGGAGGTAATACCCTACTTCCTTCTTGATTGATCTTGATGATATGAGTATTACAAGAGTTGATCTACCACGAGATCGTAGAGGCTAAACCCTAGAAGATAGCCTATGATTAAGAATGTTCTTGTCCTATAGACTAAACCCTCCGGTTTATATAGACAATGGAGGGGGCTAGGGTTACACAGAGTCGGTTATAGAGAAGGAGATCTAACATCCGAATCGCCAAGCTTGCCTTCCACGCAAAGGAGAGTCCCATCCGAACACGGGACGAAGTCTTCAATCTTGTATCTTCATAGTCCAACAGTCCGGCCAAAGTATATAGTCCGGCTGTCCGGATACCCCCTAATCCAGGACTCCCTCAGCCATCAATAGATATCAATGTGAGTGAGTAGGAATTGCCATGCAACGGATGCACTAGAGCTATAAGTGTATGAAAGCTCAAAATGAAACTAAGTGGGTGTGCATCCAACTTGCTTGCTCACGAAGACCTAGGGCATTCTGAGGAAGCCCATCATTGGAATATACAAGCCAAGTTCTACAATGAAAAATTCCCACAAGTATATGAAAGTGACAACATAGGAGACTCTCTATCATGAAGATCATGGTGCTACTTTGAAGCACAAGTGTGGAAAAAGGATAGTAAAATTGTCCCTTCTCTTTTTTTCTCTTTTTTTATTTGGGCATTTTCTCCTTTTTATGGCCTCATTTTTTCCTTTTTTTTATTTTTCGTCCAGAGTCTCATCCCCACTTATGGGGGAATCATAGTCTCCATCATCCTTTCCTCACTGGGACAATGCTCTAATAATGAAAATCCTCACACTTGTATTTACTTACAAAGCAAGAATTACAACTCAATACTTAGAACAAAATATGACTCTATGTGAATGTTGAGGGAGTCCTGGATAGGGGGGTATCCGGACAGCCGGACTATGTACTTTGGCCGGACTGTTGGACTATGAAGATACAAGATTGAAGACTTTGTCCCATGTCCGGATGGGACTCTGCTTTGCGTGGAAGGCAAGCCTGGCGATTCGGATGATAGATCTCCTTCTCTGTAACCGACTCTGTGTAACCCTAATCCCCTCCGGTGTCCATATAAACCGGAGGGTTTAGTCCGTAGGACAACAACAATCATACCATAGGCTAGCTTCTAGGGTTTAGCCTCTATGTTCTCGTGGTAGATCAACTCTTGTAACACTCATATCATCAAGATCAATCAAGCAGGAAGTAGGGTATTACCTCCATCGAGAGGGCCCGAACCTGGATAAAACATCATGTCCCCAGTCTCCTGTTACCATTGGCCTTAGACGCACAGTTCGGGACCCCCTACCCGAGATCCGCCGGTTTTGACACCGACATTGGTGCTTCCACTGAAAATTCCTTTGTGTCATCGCTCTAAGGCTTGATGGCTCATCTCGTTGTCAAGGATAACATCACCAATGGGGGAGCCCTGGCCCTAGGCCAAACTCTCCGGCTGGGCGGCTTTATCATGACCGCCCGATCGGCTGTCGCGCCGACAATGACTTCTCAGGTCATCAAAAATAGCCTCCACGTCGATTCAGAACTCGCCGAACAAATGGACCCGATGGAGATCTCCTCCCTTAATGAGCTCTTGGATCGCATCACCGCCCTGGGCGTCGCTACGGACTATGACCGGAACGGGCTTAAACCCAACCAAAGGGAGATTTACTCTCCGCCAGTCACCTATGAGATAGCGGTAGTGGAAGAGCATCATACAAATTCTCCCTCTATTTTGAGGATGAATATGTACGGATTTCTGAGCTCTCTGAGCCGGACACCCGCTCACGGGAGGACATGGCCCAAACCCCGAATTCAGAGTTGGGCGACGGACCGAAGAAATTGGGCAACATCCCGAAGCCCGAGCTGTTAAACTCAGAAGCTTCTTGGCCCCCGGGTCTTAGATTAGGTCAGGATTCGAATTCAAAGCCACCCACCCACCCAGATTTATTCAATCTTTCGCATATTAGACAAGAGCCCCAAGAAATAGTACATCATTACTGGGCCAGATTCCTCCTAGTGATAAACAGGGTCAAGGACTGTCGCGAGGAAGACGCAATCTCCCTCTTTTGCAAAAAGTGCACGGACAAAGGGATCCTCAACGCTATAAGTCGCCGTGACATAGTACACTTCGCTGACTTAGCGGCCATAGTGCAGAAATATTGCGCAATGGAAAGCGCTTGGAAAACCCAAACAAACTTTTGGGACAACCCGACTCTCACTAAACCCTTCGTCCGAACTAAAAGGGCAAACTCTCGTAAGTTACTCGATTCAATTACCAAAAAACCAAAGCCCGATACAAGGCGTGGAACCGTATTGGAGGAATGTCTCAATGGGCCTTGCAAACTTCACAACACACCGGACGCCATGCCAACTCATAGCCTTAGAGCATGTTGGATACTCCAGCAGGTAGTGAAGAGCAGCGAGGATCTCCTCATAAACCATACAGCAGAACAATATCCTGTCGGAAATAACAATACGGTATTGACAGTCTTCGAGACTTTCGCCTCAAATAATAGGCGCAAGCGAGCTCAACATAGTCTCACCGAAGTTTGCCACGTGGCAACAATAAATCCATGGAACGACACGGCTATAACTTATAATGCCAGTGACGAACCTCAATTCCGAATAGTCCGGGCACCAGCCGCTTTGGTCCTTAGTCCAATCATGGACGGCTTCCGGCTCACTAAAGTGCTCATGGACGGCGGAAGCGGACTAAACCTCATCTATGAGGAAACCCTCAACAAGATGGAAATTGACAAGAACCGCATTGAGCGAAGCAGCACAACCTTCAGGGGAATCATCCCTAGTCGGGAGGCGCGATGTACAGGAAAAATCACACTAGATGTGGTATTCGGCACGCCGGAGAATTACAGGTCTGAAGAAATTACATTCCAAGTGGCCCCGTTCAGCTGCGGATACCACGCCCTCTTAGGGCGGGATGCATTCACGAGCTTCCAAGCTATACCCCGTTACGGGTACATGAAGCTCAAAATGCCCGGGCCCAATGGAATAATCACTCTAGCTAGTGATCCGGACATCACACTCCGCGCCGAAAATAAAACTACCACACTAGCCCTGGAGGCATTATCAGAAGCCCTCGCGGCCGAAGAACTGACACCGGTGCAAGCCACGGTGGACAGAGACAATGGGATACTCGACAAGCGACCCAAGTCCACCTATTTCAAGCCCGCGGACGAGATAGTCAAATTCCAGGTCCACCCAACGGACCCTACAAAGACAGCTTCCATTGGGACACCGTTGAACCCCACAATAGACGTTGCACTGCGAGATTTACTGCGTGAGAATTGGGATATCTTCGCCTGGCATCCTTCAGACCTGTCGGGCATCACACGTAGGCTGGCCGAACACAGCCTCAATATTCTGAAAGGATACAAGCCAGTCAAGCAGACTCTTAGGCGCTTCTCAGAGCCTAAGCGGCAGGCCATGCGAGAAGAGCTAGCCAAGCTACTCGAGGCCGGATTCATCAGAGTCATAAAACATCCGGATTGGCTAGCAAACCTGGTAATGGTACCAAAGAAGGACAAATCCTGGCGCCTATGTGTCGATTTCAAGGACCTCGATAAGGCTTGCCCCAAGGATCCCTTCCCCCTCCCCTGCATTGATCAAATCATCGATGCCACCGCAAGACATGACTCATTGTGTTTCCTCGATGCATACTCCGGATACCATCAGATCAAGATGGCGGAGTCTGACCAAGCCGCAACGGCCTTCATTACTCCAGACGGCCCCTTCTGTTTCAACACCATGCCTTTCGGGCTCAAAAACGCCGGCGCAACCTATCAATGCATGATTCAGACATGCCTGGAAAAACAAATTGGCAAAACAGTAGAGGCTTACGTAGACGACGTGGTCATTAAAACAAGACACGTTGAAACTTTAATAGATGACTTGAGGCTCACGTTCGACAACCTCCGAACATACGACATCAAGCTCAACCCGGAGAAATGTGTCTTCGGTGTACCCTCCGGGAAATTGCTCGGCTTCATCGTTTACACTAGAGGAATTGAAGCAAATCCGGCAAAAATCCGAGCTTTGTCACAGTTGGCTATTCCAACAGACCTCAAGCAGATCCAGAAACTAAATGGATGTGTGGCTGCCTTAAGCCGCTTTATCTCCCGATTAGGAGAAAAGGCACTACCTCTTTATCGCCTTCTTCGATGCACCGAACACTTCGAGTGGACGGATGCGGCCACGGCAGGACTGGAAGAAATAAAGGCACTCTTGGCCACCAATCTAGTCCTGACCGCGCCAAATACTGGTGAACCCATGCTATTATACATAGCCGCAACACACCAAGTTGTAAGCGCAGTGCTCGTCGTCGAGCGAGAAGCAGACGAACACAAGTTCCCGCTCCAAAAGCCGGTATATTACGTGTCCACTGTCCTCACTCCATGCAAATCTCGGTAACCACACTATCAAAAGATAGCGTACGCGGTCTTCATGGCATCCCGAAAGCTACAACACTACTTTCAAGAGTGTTCGATTACGGTGGCCTCCGAAGTACCACTGATATAATAAACAACCACGACGCAACGGGCCAAATTGCTAAATGGGCTATCGAGCTCCTTCCATTCGACATAACATACAAACCACAGCGGGCCATTAAGTCGCAAGTTTTGGCTGACTTTATCGCCGAATGGAAAGAAGCCAAACTCCCTAAAGAGTACGGCGCGTACTCTAATTGGATCATGCACTTCGACGGCTCTAAAATGCTGGCCGGATTGGGAGCAGGTGTTGTCCTGACATCCCCAACCAGAGACATGGTCCAATACATACTCCAAATACTATACACAGACTCCAACAATGCAGCCGAATACAAGGCTTTGTTGCATGGTCTTCGGATGGCAGTCTCCATGGGCATCCAATGCCTCGAAGTGCGCGGGGACTCGAACCTTGCAATATCTCAGATAAATGGAGACTTCGATGCCAAAGATCCGAAAATGGTAGCTTATTGTAACGCCGTCCTCAAGATGTTAGCTCAGTTCGAGGGGCTCGAATTCCACCATGTGGTCAAAGAAAACAATCAAGCGACGGATGTCCTTGCCCGCATCAGCGCTAAACGCGACCCCACCCCACCTAATATCTTCTTGGAAAGGCTGTTCAAGCCGTCCGTGGTATGGGAAGGGGAGTCCGGCAATATTAGTCCGGCTCCGCATACAATCCCAGATTCCGAACCATCTGACTTAATCGGAGGCTCTGCCACCGAAATAACACCTTCGGCCCACGCAATCATGGCTGTCATCGCCCCGTGGACCGAGCCCTTCTTAGCCTACCTAAATAGGAAAGAGCTCCCTGAGGACCAAAATGAGGCACATTGTATTGTGCGCCGCTCTAAGGCCTATAGAGTCCATGAAGGAGAGCTCTATAAGAAAAGTGCTACCGGAATGCTCCAAAGATGCATCTCTGAAGAGGATGGGCGGCAGCTCTTATCCGAAGTCCATTCCGGACTCGGCGGGCACCGCGCTGCAGCTCGGGCACTTGTAAGCAAGGCCTTTTGTACAGGTTTTTACTGGCCGACAGCCCGAGTAGATGCACAAGACCTTGTCAAACATTGCGTTGGTTGCCAACTCTTCACCAATTAGAGCCATATGCCCCTGATACGTCTCCAATGTATCTATAATTTTTTATTGCTCCATGCTACTTTATCTACTGTTTTAGGCAATATTGGGCTTTATTATCCACTTTTATATTATTTTTGGGACTAACCTATTAACCAGAGGCCCAGCCCAGATTTGTTGTTTTATGCCCATTTCAGTGTTTCAAGGAAAAGGAATATCAGACGGAGTCAAAATGGAACGAAATCAACAGGAGAAGTTATTTTTGGAAGGAAAGCCACCCAATGGACTTGGAGTGCACGTCAGGAGATACGGGAGGTGCTCATGAGGGTGGGGGCGCACCCACCCCCCTAGGGCGCACCCCCCTACCTCGTAGGCCCCCCGAAGCTCCACCGACGTACCCCTTGCACCCATATATACCTACGTACCCTAAAACTTCCAGAACAGAAGATAGATCGGGAGTTCCACCACCGCAAGCCTCTATAGCCACCAAAAACCTCTCGGGAGCCCATTCCGGCACCCTGCCGGAGGGGGAAACCATCACCGGTGGCCATCTTCATCATCCCGGCGCTATCCATGACGAGGAGGGAGTAGTTCACCCTCGGGGCTGAGGGTATGTACCATTAGCTATGTGCTTGATCTCTATCTCTCGTGTTCTCTCTAGTGTTCCCTCTATGGCATGATCTTGATGTATCCCGAGCTTTGCTATTGTAGTTGGATCTTATGATGTTTCTCCCCCTCTACTCTCTTGTGATGAATTGAGTTTCCCCTTTGAAGTTATCTTATCGGATTGAGTCTTTTATGAGAACACTTGATGTATGTCTTGCGATCCACTTGATGTATGTTTTGGTGATCAACTTGCGGGTTACGTGACATTGGAACCTATGCATAGGGGTTGGCACACGTTCTTGACTCTCCGTTGTAGCTTTGGGGCACTCTTTGAAGTACTTTTATGTTGGTTGGATGAATCTAAGATTGTGTGATGCATATCGTATAATCATGTCCACGGATACTTGAGGTAACAATGGTGTATCTAGGTGACATTAGGGTTTTGGTTGATTTGTGTCTTAAGGTGTTATTCTAGTACGAACTCTTTTATAGATCGATCTCAAAGACTAACTTTGAGGTGGTTTCATACCCTACCATAATCTCTACGTTTGTTCTCCGCTATTAGTGGCTTTGGAGTGACTCTTTGTTGCATGTTGAGAGCTCAATGATCTATCTATGTTATTATTGTTGAGAGAACTTGCACTAGTGAAAGTATGAACCCTAGGCCTTCTTTCCTATCATTGCAATACCGTTTACGCTCACTTTTACCATTTGTTACCTTGCTGTTTTTATTATTTCAGATTACAAATACCTTTATCTACCATCTATTTTGCACTTGTATCTTCATCTCTTCGCCGAACTAGTGCACCTATACAATTTACCATTGTATTGGGTGTGTTGGGGACACAAGAGAATCTTTGTTATTTGGTTGCAGGGTTGCTTCAGAGAGACCATCTTCATCCTACACCTCCTACGGATTGATAAACCTTAGGTCATCCACTTGAGGGAAATTTGCTACTATCCTACAAACCTGTGCACTTGCAGGCCCAACAACGTCTACAAGAAGAAGGTTGTGTAGTAGACATCAAGCTCTTTTCTGGCACCGTTGCCGGGGAGGCTAGGTAAACGGTACTCACACCCCGTCAACTAAGATCTTTTTTGGCGAGGTGAGTGCTTGAAGGTATATCTTTAGATCTTGCAATCGAATCTTTTTGTTTCTTGTTTTATCACTACTTTAGTATACAAAAGAAAACTACAAAAAAAATGGGATTGAGTTTGTCTCATACGCTTCATCTTTTTAATATCTTCCGTGAGAATGATGGTAAGGAAAATTGTGCTCAAGTGCTAGAAGAAGAAATCTATAAAATGTTTTGCACTAAATCTTTGAATGATGAGCATGATTGCAATGTTATTAGTATGAATTCTTTGAATACCCATGATGCTAATGATATGCAAAGCCATAAGCTTTGGGATGCTATGTTTGATGAATATGATATGTTTAGTCCCCCAAGTTTTGATGAGAAAATTTATTATGATGAAAGCATGCCTCCTCTTTATGATGATTATATTGATGAAAGTGGATTTTCAAGAGTGTCAACTTTAGGAAGTAGTGATCCCACAATTTTGGAGGATGTTGAATCTTATAATATTTATGAAAGTGGATTTGGAAGAGTGTCAACTTTATTTAGTGATGATTCCACTATTTCGGAAGAGGTTCCAATTGATTATGACAACAAAGCTGCTATCTATGATGATTATTGTGATGACTTGTATTCTATTAAGAATAATGATAAACATGAAACTTGTCATCATGATTTTAGTTTTCAATTGGATTATGCCTCACATGATAATTATTTTGTTGAGTTTGCTCCCACTACTATTCATGAGAAGAATTTTGCTTATGTGGAGAGTAGTAAATTTTCTATGCTTGTAGATCATGAAAAGAATGCTTTAGGTGCTGGTTATATTGTTGAATTCATTCATGATGCTACTGAAAACTATTATGAGAGAGGGACATATGCTTGTAGGAGTTGCAATAATGTCAAGTTTCCTCGCTATGTGTTGAAAATCTTGAAGTTATGCTTGTTTTGCCATCCTATGCTAGTTGATTATTGTTCCCATAAGTTGTTTGCTCACAAAATCCCTATTCATATGAAGTGGGTTAGGCTTAAATGTGCTAGTCATATGCTTCATGATGCTCCCGTTATGTTTCAATTCTTATCTTTTATGTGAGCATCATTGCCATCATCATGCCTAGCTAGAAAGGCATTAAAGAAAAGCTCTTGTTGGGAGACAACCCAATATTTATCCTTACTGTTTTTTTGTGTCCACATGATTATGCTACTGTAGTAATCATGTTTTATAGCTTTTGTCTCAATAAAGTGCCAAGTAGAACCTTTGGGAAGACTTGGGTGAAGTTTATGTGATCTTGCTGTAAAAAACAGAAACTTTAGCGCTCACGAGATTAGCTGCCATTTTTTACTGGAGAGTGATTTGAGGTTGATTCTTTTTGAATATGATTAATAGACAAATTTCTAAGGTCCAGCAATTTATTTCAGAATTTTTGGGGTTCCAGAAGTATACGTTTGATACAGATTACTACAGACTGT
Source organism: Triticum timopheevii (assembly GCA_963921465.1). Classification (NCBI taxonomy): domain Eukaryota; kingdom Viridiplantae; phylum Streptophyta; class Magnoliopsida; order Poales; family Poaceae; genus Triticum; species Triticum timopheevii. The sequence continues at coordinate 516,968,392 of OY997270.1, forward strand.
TCTGTTTTTGATAGATTCTGTTTTCTATGTATTGTTTGCTTATTTTGATCAATCTATGGCTAGTATTAAGTGGTATGAACCATAGAGAAGTTAGAATACAGTATATATTACACCAATATGAATTTAGAATGAGTTAATTACAGTACCTAAGTGGTGGTTTTATTTTTTATACTAACGGAGCTTACGCGTTTTTGTTTTGAGTTTTGTGTGGTTGAAGTTTTCAAGTTTTGGGTAAAGATTCGATGGACTATGGAATAAGGAGTGGTAAGAGCCTAAGCTTGGGGATGCCCAAGGCACCCTAAGGTAATATTCAAGGACAACCAAGAGCCTAAGCTTGGGGATGCCCTGGAAGGCATCCCCTCTTTCGTCTTCATTCATCCGTAACTTTACTTGGAGCTATATTTTTATTCGCCACATGATATGTGTTTTTCTTGGAGAGTCATTTTCTTTTGTTAGTTTTTGTTTGCTGTTAGTTAGATTAATGTTTTGCATCTTTATTTTCAATAAAAATGTCAATGATAGCCTTTGCCATGCTTGTTTTGCAAGTATACATGTTGCTGTTTGAAAACAGAAAGTTTACTGCTGTTGCAAAAATTCTCTAGAAAAGTCAGAGAATGGTATAACGTTGAATATTTTTGCATATTAAGCTCTGATAAATTTATTACAGTGGGAGTTTTAGTTAATAATTTTTGGAGTCAGGTTAGTATTGATACTCTTGCATTCTTTACAGACTGTACTGTTTTGGCAGATTGCTGTTATGGTTGCATTGTTTGCATATGTTTGCTTGTTTAATGATTCTATTTGAGGATAGGAGTATTAAATATACAGAGGCATTTAGTATGCAATGTTGAATAATTATTTTATTGATTTGTTACAGTAGAAAATGATAAGGTTTTTCATTGGTTTATACTAACCTATCTCACGAGTTATTGTTGAGTTTGTTGTGAATGAAGCTTTTGATAAAAAGAGAAACCATGATATGAGAGGAATTAAGGAGACACAAAAATACAAGCTTGGGGATGTCCAAGTCACCCCAAGATAATATTTCAAGAAGTCTCAAGCATCTAGGCCTGGGGATGCCCCGGTAGGCATCCCACCTTTCTTCTTCAACAACTATCGGTTAGTATCGGTTGAGCCTAAGTTTTTGCTTCTTCACATGAGTCATACTATCCTTGCAATGTCATTTATTTTGTTTTGATTGCTGTTTTAATGAGATACCAAGATCTGAAATTCTTTAATGTTAGAGAGTCTTCACATAGTTGGACAATTATTCGACTACTCATTGATCTTCACTTATATCTTTCGGAGTAGTTTTTGTTATTGCTTTAGTACTTCACTTATATCTTTTAGAGCATGGTGGTAGTTTTATTTTGAAGAAATAGATGAACTCTCATGCTTCACTTATATTTTTTGAGAGTTTTAAATAGCATGGTAATTTGCTTAAACAATCCTAATATGCTAAGCATAAAAGATTTGTAAGAATTCTTATGGGTGTGTTGAATACTAAGAAAAGTTTGATGCTTGATAATTGTTTTGAGATATGGAGGTAGTGATATTAAAGTCATGCTAGTTGGGTGGTTATGAATTTAAAGAATGCTTGTGTTGAAGTTAGCAAGTCCTGTAGCATGCACGTATGGTTAAAGTTGTGTAACAAATTTGAAACATGAAATGTACCTGGCTTGTGCATCCTTATGAGTGGCGGTCGGGGACGAGCGATGGTCTTTTCCTACCAATCTATCCCCCTAGGAGCATGCACGTAGTACCTGGTTTTTGATGACTTCTAAATTTTGCAATAAGTATATGACTTCTTTTGACTAATGTTGAGTCTATGGATTATACGCATTCTCAGCTTTCCGCCTTAGCTAGCCTCTTCGGTACCGTGCATTGCCCTTTTTCACCTTGAGAGTTGGTGCAAACTTCGCCGGTGCATCCAAACCCCGTGATACAATACCCTCTATCACACATAAACCTCCTTATATCTTCCTCAAAATAGCCACCATACCTACCTATCATGGCATTTCCATAGCCATTCCGAGATATATTGCCATGCAACTTCCACCATCATATTCATGCCATACATTACTTTTGTCATATTGCCATTGCATGATCATGTAGTTGACATCGTATTTTTGGCAAAGCCACCGTGCATTATTTTTCATACATGTCACTCTTGATTCATTGCACCATCCCGGTACACCGCTGGAGGCATTCATATAGAGTCATATCTTGTTCTAAGTTTCGAGTTGTAATCCTTATGTTGTAATCAATAGAAGTGTAATGATCATCATTATTAGAGCATTGTCCAAACAAAAAAAAGGCCAAAAAAAGGCCCAAAAAATAAAAAATAAAAAGGGCAATGCTACTATCTTTTTTTCCACACTTGTGCTTCAAAGTAGCACCTTGTTCTTCATATAGTGAGTCTCATAAGTTGTGCTTCAAAGTAGAACCTTGTTCTTCATGTAGTGAGTCTCATAAGTTGTCTTTTTTATACTAGTGGGAATTTTTCATTAAAGAACTTGGATTGTATATTCCTATGATGGGCTTCCTCAAATGCCCTAGGTCTTCATGAGCAAGCAAGTTGGATGCACACCCACTAGTTTTCTTTTATTGAGCATTCATAGCTCTAGTGCATCCGTTGCATGGCAATCCCTACTCCTCATGTTGACATCAATTAATGAGCATCTCCATAGCATGTTGATTATCCTCGTCAATGTGAGACTTTCTCCTTTTTTGTCTTCTCCACACAATCCCCATCATCATATTCTATTCCACCCATAGTGCTATATCCATGGCTCACGCTCATGTATTGCGTGAAGGTTGAAAAAGTTTGAGATTATTTAAGTATGAAACAATTGCTTGGCTTGTCATCAGGGGTATAGAAGTTGGGAACATCTTTGTGTGACGATAATGAAGCATATCCTAACTATATGATTTTGTAGGGATGAACTTTCTTTAGCCATGCTATTTTGAGAAGACATGATTGCTTTTGATTAGTATGCTTGAAGTATTATTATTTTTATGTCAATATGAACTTTTGTCTTGAATCTTTAGGATCTGAATATTCATACCCCAATTAAGAAGATTTACATTGAAATTATACCAAGTAGCACTCCGCATCAAAAATTCTTTTTTATCATTTACCTACTCGAGGACAAGCAGGAATTAAGCTTGGGGATGCTTGATACGTCTCCAACGTATCTATAATTTTTGATTGCTCCATGATACTTTATCTACCGTTTTAGGCAATATTGGGCTTTATTATCCACTTTTATATTATTTTTGGGACTAACCTATTAACCGGAGGCCCAGCCCAGATTTGCTGTTTTATGCCTATTTCAGTGTTTCGAGGAAAAGGAATATCAGACGGAGTCAAAACGAAACGAAATCAACTAGAGAAGTTATTTTTGGAAGGAAAGCCACCCGATGGACTTGGAGTGCACGTCATGTGATACGGGGGGTGCTCACAAGGGTGGGGGCGCGCCCACCCCCTAGGGCGCGCCCCCCTGCCTTGTGAGGGCCCCGGAAGCTCCACCGACGTACCCCTTGCACCCATATATACCTACGTACCCTAAAACTTCCAGAATAGAAGATAGATCGGGAGTTCCGCCGCCGCAAGCCTCTGTAGCCACCAAAAACCTCTCGGGAGCCCGTTCCGACACCCTGCCGGAGAGGGAACCCATCACCGGTGGCCATCTTCATCATCCCGGCGCTATCCATGACGAGGAGGGGGTAGTTCACCCTCGGGGCTGAGGGTACGTACCAGTAGCTATGTGTTTGATCTCTCTCTCTCTCTCGTGTTCTCTCTCGTGTTCCCTCTATGGCACGATCTTGATGTATCCCGAGCTTTGCTATTGTAGTTGGATCTTATGATGTTTCTCCCCCTCTACTCTTTTGTGATGAATTGAGTTTCCCCTTTGATGTTATCTTATCGGTTTGAGTCTTTTATGAGAACACTTGATGTATGTCTTGCGACCCACTTGATGTATGTTTTGGTGATCAACTTGAGGGTTTCGTGACATTGGGAACCTATGCATAGGGGTTGGCACACGTTCTTGACTCTCCGGTTGTAGCTTTGGGGCACTCTTTGAAGTACTTTTATGTTGGTTGGATGAATCTGAGATTGTGTGATGCATATCGTATAATCATGCCCACGGATACTTGAGGTGACAATGGTGTATCTAGGTGACATTACAGTTTTGGTTGATATGTGTCTTAAGGTGTTATACTAGTACGAACTCTTTTATAGATCGATCCGAAAGAATAACTTTGAGGTGGTTTCGTACCCTACCATAATCTCTATGTTTGTTCTCCGCTATTAGTGGTTTTCGAGTGACTCTTTGTTGCATGTTGAGGGCTCATTATATGATCTATCTATGTTATTATTGTTGAGAGAACTTGCACTAGTGAAAGTATGAACCCTAGGCCTTGTTTCCTATCATTGCAATACCATTTACGCTCACTTTTACCATTTGTTACCTTGATGTTTTTATTATTTCAGATTACAAATACCTTTATCTACCATCTATTTTGCACTTGTATCTTCATCCCTTCGCCGAACTAGTGCACCTGTACAATTTACCATTGTATTGGGTGTGTTGGGGACACAAGAGACTCTTTGTTATTTGGTTGCAGGGTTGCTTCAGAGAGACCATCTTCATCATACGCCTCCTACGGATTGATAAACCTTAGGTCATCCACTTGAGGGAAATTTGCTACTGTCCTACAAACCTGTGCACTTGCAGGCCCAACAACGTCTACAAGAAGAAGGTTGTGTAGTAGACATCAGCCCCCTACCGCTCTCCAAACAATCCCCATAACTTGGCCCTTCGCGGTCTGGGGGCTGGATATGGTCGGACCTCTTAAACGGGGAAGCCATAAGGAAAAATACTTATTGGTCATGGTGGACAAGTTCACCAAATGGATAGAAGCCAACCAGTTGAAACGGCCGAATCCGGACCAGTGATAGACTTCATATCAAGGGTCGTACACCGTTACGGTGTCCCCCACAGCATCATCGGTGACGATGGCTCAAATTTCATAGCCGATGAGGTGAAAACCTGGTGTGGCAACATGGGCACTAAGCTCGATTACGCCTCTGTCTATCACCCCCAAACAAACGGCCAAGTCGAACATGCAAATGGTCTCATCATGAGCGGCATCAAACCTAGACTAGTGAGATCCTTGAAGGAATCAAACACGCATTGGGTCGAGGAGCTCGACTCTGTACTCTGGGGGCTACGGACCACGCTGAATCGTACCACAGGATACACTCCATTTTTGTGGTATACAGCGCAGAAGCAGTGCTACCCTGTGACATAATCCATGACTCACCTTCAGTGCGCATGTACGAAGAGAAGGAAGCCGAACTAGATCGGCAGGACAACTTAGATGCTTTGGAGGAGGAGCATGACATCGCAAAAGCCCATTCCGCATTCTATCAGCAACAGGCTCGAAAGTATCAAAGCAGAGAAGTACAGGCCAAAACTTATAACATTGGCGAACTAGTTCTACGCCCCCGAGAAGAAGAAGGACAAGCTCAAACCCAAGTGGGAGGGTCCCTTCATCATTGATAAAGTTCGCATCGGAGGAGCGTACCGTCTGTGCAATGCAGCTGATAACAGACTCGAGCGGAACCCATGGAATGCAGCCAGACTCCAAAGATTCTACGCCTAGTGCCAGACTCAGTGTTCGTCTCCTTACTTCCGCTTCTTCAATTATGTTCTCCTTTTTCCTTTCTTGCCCTCTTTTCCTTTTCACATACAACCTTCAAAATTGTACGGATGCTTCGATCGCTCCGGCCGCACTACGTGTGCTGATTATACCTGGGGGCTTCCTATACGGAAGCTAAATATAACTACTATAATGGCTTCCTGCCAGCCACATATGCACTTTTTTTTCATATGTGCCTTTTCCACCATTATATGCATCGATATGACTTAAGTTTTGGCCATGCTGGGTTGCCTGGCTCTTGTGTTTATGCCCTACATTCCCGTTAATTCGGCTAGGGCATAAGGGGAGCACCTCTGCGATTGTTACTGCCGGTTCAGCCGGATGTGTACCTCAGACTGGGTGAAGCCGAAAGCTAGCGTTCTTAAGGGAATATTCAGTCGGTGAACAAAAGATGTTTTCATTTATTACAACGTGAATCCCCAGATGTTTTGTTTCCTGCGTTTATGTTCGTAGTTCGAACATGCACATCGATGCATGCGCACCCAGAGAAAGGAACCCCTAACGGAAATATTCTCTTTGGAAGAGGTTTCTTACTATCCATGTAATATAACATAACTAGTTGGGTACTTGTCTGTTCAAGCACTTATGACCCCTATGCCTGGTTTCCATGCATACACCGGCTTTTCATAACTGTGCGGGTATTTGGATACACTCCAAACTGTCGGGTCCGGGGGCTGAAGCGAAAAGGTCCGCCATGACAAATGATTTTCAATCCGGCTAGGGACTACATAGGTCCATTTAAATTATATAGTCACTTAGACTGGCTGTATTTTTCCTCTATACCATCCAACAGGCTGTCTAGCTTACAATCCTGTTGGGAATACTTTGCGGCTAACGCTACTTGGTCATATACCAGACTTACGGGCATCTCTTGCCCATCTGCCCCCACCTGTCCGACTTCGGTCATATGGTTCGGGTCAGCCTTGGCGTATCGCGTCTTCACCATGGCCCAGGCTTCCCTCGCACCTTGTCGACAGGCTGATATCTTCCATAACCGGAAACTCCGCCGTGCTCCTTTGAGCATCTCCACAAGCTCTCTCATGCCTCCGGGCAGGGAAGCGGATGGCCACAAGGCCTGGGCAATACCGTGCATCACCTGTCGTGCTCGTTCGTGCAGTCGTGAAAGATCTTGCAGCATATCACCTGCGGATCCGGGCATCTCCTCTTCAGGACGGCCTGTCAGCATACCTGTAGACATAAATCTGTCAATAAGCTTCCTCGCCGAACTGTACTACAGTTCGTTTAAGCACTTACTATAAATGTCGCGTCGAAGCCTCCTGTTCTCCTTCACGGAGTCAGCGAGCTGAGCCCGAACATCTTTTAATTCGACGCTCAATCGGACATTGGCATCTTGGAGATTATTTCTCTCTCGAATAGCCTTCGTCAGCACACGCTCGCTCGCCTTCAGCTCACTTCGCAGATGTGGCTCATTATCTTCCACAATCTTCGGATTCTCTCTGGGATTGTCTGTAGCATTTTTTGTTAGATTTATAAGCCATGCCGAATAAATAACCGGTATACATCCTTACATATTCCGTTATTAAGGAAAGTCTTACCATAAGAGGCCCTTTTTGATTCCTCTTGTTCGGCAACAGCGGCCTTCAGCTGGGTCTTACATTCCTCCAGTTCTTGAGATAAATGGGTATTCTTCTCTATGAGAACCTATGCATATAATGATCCTTAAATCAGTTGTGCCAACTGTTTCAAGTCTCAGGGGCTACTACTACACATACTTATCAGATTTTCTTACCCATATATCCTTCGCATACTGGTCCGTTGCTCTGGCAAGTCCATCTTGAGCGGCGGGAATATATGCGTCTCCGGAGTTGAAGGCATCAAAAGCCTCCTCGGAGAAAATACCATTGCGGAGTACGGCCTGTCTGCGCTGGTGATTCATGGTGCTCCTCACTTTGGAGTTTGAAGCGGAAATCCTGTCCGCATCCTCTATGGGAGGGCAATTCGGCATTGCCCCCACATCAGTCTCCACCCGTGAGTCCGATTCAGGAATCCGGCTGCTTGAAGTGTGGTCGGCAGGGGATCCGGATGTAGTCCGGCGGATGTTTTTCTTGCCAGGACACAATGCAAACTGTCACATTTCGGCAAAAATAATCACAAAGGAAGTTTAATTTGTACCTCTGCCCCGGCGTCTTAGTCCTAACCGCCTTCCTCTTACGCCTGCCCGGACCGGATGCCCTTTGCTGATGAGCCCCCGTGGGCTCGGCACGGCGTCCTGATGGTCGTTTCTGCAAAAATACAACATGTGCGCTTAAGGCACGGCATAATTCGGAATTTAGGGCTCCGGCTTTACTTACGTTCGACACCGGGAGCAGCCCGGGATAATCAGCAAGGATGGCCACTAACGCACCGTCGTGGCTTTCTTGATAAAATGTCCCGTCAGCAAGCTCCACGGATATATCCGGATCTTCTTCAAGTTTGGGGTCGAGAGCCCGGCCAGGATCCTCTGGCTGCGGAGGTGGGCTGTTGAACTCTTCCACGGCCCTTCTCAGTTCCTGCTTTGAAAATAGCAAGATAAATGATTGATGACAAAGGACACAGGGATGAATAGAGTCGAGTAAGGAGTGACAACTTACCCAGCTTGGGGGGTTGTACATGGAAAATCCATCCCGCGGCTTAATGTGGAGGAACTCCTCTTCTTCCCCTTTGTACAAACCGGACAATATTTTCGCCAGTGCGGTGGCGGAGTACGGACCTTCACGGCCGCAGCGGGTGGCGTCGTCTTCTCCGTTGAAGTGACACATGGGTTTCCCCCGATATTGAAGTGGCTGCACCCCGCGCATTATGCATATTGACATGACCTCTATTATTGTCAATCCTGATTTGGCCAAAAAAATTATCCTGCCCATCAGATAGAGGACCTCTTTGTCGTCTTCCTCCTGGGGGCTCCGCGGGCGCCAGTTTTGGCGTTTCTTCAGCGGGGCGTTGGTAAACTCGGGAAGGCCCGGTCGAACTGGGTCCGGAAGGGGAACATCATCTACATAAAACCACTCCGAAGGCCAGTCTTCGGATGCCTTCTTTGGAGTGTCGGACAGGTATGCGGCCTGAGCAATGCGCCATATTTCAGCCCCGCCCACTTGATATATAGATCCCTCATGATTGCGAGGGACGAGGCAGAATATCCTCTTCCATAACTCGAAATGAGCTTCGCAGCCCAGGAATAACTCGCAGAGGGCAACGTACCCTGCGATGTGCAGTATGGAGGCAGGAGTGAAGTTGTGCAGATGGAGACCGTAGAACTCCAGGAGCCCACGGAGGAATTGATGGATTGGAAACCCAAGCCCTCTCAGCAAATACGGGACAAAGCATATCCGCTCCCCTCTAGATGGGTTCGGAAAGTTCTCCGCTTGCTCCCCGCCATTATAGGTGGCTAGTCCGGCTTGGACGGGGACCATGTACGCAGGCAGAAAGAACCCCTGGGTCTACAACTCTACTAATCGGCTATGAGGGACAGAGCACTTTCCCCAATCACCTGGCTTAGAGCTAAGGGTACGAGAGGAGGAGGTTCGGCGGCCAACCATGATGTAGTGGCTTTTTCCGGGCACGCTCTGTTGAATGCGTGCTGGGAGGAAGATGGTGTGATTTGGATCTGAGGATCCCCGTCTCTTCAAATAGACGGTTGGCTTACAGGGTCAGGGTGGCAAATGTAAACATTCCCCAACTTCTTGTATTCACTTGACACATGGACATAGCCATTATTGAAGCATAGAAGCCGAGGAGTATGACATTAATGGGAGGCCGGAAACTATTCGCCACGACAGGTACTCTGGATTTGGAGAAGAACCCTCCTTGCAATGCCGGGGACAATCTGCACGCCGGACTCATCGTCATTGAAGCCTGGTTCGGGGGCTACTGAGGGAGTCCTGGATAATGGGGTATCCGGACAGCCGGACTATGTACTTTGGTCAGACTATTGGACTATGAAGATACAAGATTGAAGACTTCGTCCCGTGTCCGGATGGGACTCTCCTTTGCATGGAAGGCAAGCTTGGCGATTCGGATGATAGATCTCCTTCTCTGTAACCGACTCTGTGTAACCCTAATCCCCTCCGGTGTCTATATAAACCGGAGGGTTTAGTCCGTAGGACAACAACAATCATACCATAGGCTAGCTTCTAGGGTTTAGCCTCTACGATCTCGTTGTAGATCAACTCTTGTAACAGTCATATCATCAAGATCAATCAAGCAGGAAGTAGGGTATTACTTCCATCGAGAGGGCCCGAACCTGGGTAAAACATCGTGTCCCAGTCTCCTGTTACCATTAGCCTTAGACGCACAGTTCGGGACCCCCTACCCGAGATCTGCCGGTTTTGACACCGACAAATGCCTCCAGCGGTGTACCGAGATATGCAATGATTCAAGAGTGACATATATGAAAAATTATGAACGGTGGCTTTGCCACAAATACGATATCAACTACATGGTCATGCAGGGCAATATGACAATGATGGAACGTGTCATAATAAATGGAACGGTGGAAAGTTGCATGGAAATATATCTCAGAATGGCTATGGAAATGCCATAATAGGTAGGTATGGTGGTTGTTTTGAGGAAGGTATATGGTGTGTGTATGATACCGGTGAAAGTTGCGCGGTACTAGAGGGGCTAGCAATGGTGGAAGGGTGAGAGTGCGTATAATCCATGGACTCAACATTAGTCATAAATAACTCACATACTTATTGCAAAAATCTATTAGTTATCAAAACAAAGTACTACACGCATGCTCCTAGGGGAAGGGTTGGTAGGAGTTAACCATCACGTGATCCCGACCTCCACCCATAAGGAAGACAATCAATAAATAAATCATGCTCCAACTTCATCACATAATGGTTCACCATACGTGCATGCTACGGGAATCACAAACTTTAACACAAGTATCTCTCAAATTCACAACTACTCTACTAGCATGACTCTAATATCACCATCTTCATATATCAAAACAATCATAAAGAATCAAACTTCTCAAAGTATTCAATGCACTTTATATGGAAGTTTTTATTATACCCATCTTGGATGCCCATCATATTAGGACTAATTTGAAGGAAATGAGGCAATAATAAAGTTATTAATTATTTCCTTATATCATGATAAATGTTTATTATTCATGCTAGAATTGTATTAACCGGAAACATGATACATGTGTGAATACATAGACAAACTTAATGTCACTAGTATGCCTCTACTTGACTAGCTCATTAATCAAAGATGGTCATGTTTCCTAACCATAGACATGAGTTGTCATTTGATTAACGGGATCACATCATTAGGAGAATGATGTGATTAACATGACCCATTCCGTTAGCTTAGCACTTGATCACTTAGTATGTTGCTATTGCTCTCTTCATGACTTATACATGTTCCTACAACTATGAGATTTTCCAACTCCCGTTTACCGGAGGAACACTTTGTGTGCTACCAAACGTCACAACGTAACTGGGTGATTATAAAGGAGCTCTACAGGTGTCTCCAAAGGTACATGTTGAGTTGGCGTATTTCAAGATTAGGTTTTGTCACTTCGATTGTCGGAGAGGTATCTCTGGGCCCTCTCGGTAATGCACATCACTATAAGCCTTGCAAGCAATGTAGCTAATGAGGTAGTTACGAAATGATGCATTACGTAACGAGTAAAGAGACTTGCCGGTAACGAGATTGAACTAGGTATTGGGATACCGACGATTGAATCTTGGGCAAGTAACATACCGATGACAAAGGGAACAACGTATGTTGTTATGCGGTTTGACCGATAAAGATCTTCGTAGAATATGTAGGAGCAAATATGAGCATCCAGGTTCCGCTATTGGTTATTGACCGGAAACGTGTCTCGGTCATGTCTACATAGTTCTCGAACCCGTAGGGTCCGCACGCTTAAGGTTTTGTTGACAGTTTTATTATGAGTTTATGAGTTTTGATGTACCGAAGGTTGTTCGGAGTCCCGGATGTGATCATGGACATGACGAGGAGTCTCGAAATGGTCAAGACATAAAGATCGATATATTGGACGACTATATTTGGACACCGGGAAGGTTCCGGGTGAGATTGGGACAATACCGGAACTCCGGGAGGTTATTGAAACCCCCCGGGAGGTATATGGGCCTTATTGGGCCTTAGTAGAAAGGAGGGGAAAGGAGAAAGGGAGGGGGCGCCCCCCAAGCCCAATCCAAATTGGGAGGGGGGCCGTCCCCCCCTTTCCTTCCTCCCTCCTTCCTCTTCCTTCCCTCTCCTTCTCCTAATAGGAAAGGGGGGAGTCCTACTCCCGGTGGGAGTTGGACTCCCCCCTAGGGCGCGGCACCCCACTTGGCCGGCCCCCTCCTCCACTCCTTTATATACGGGGGAAGGGGGCACCCCATAGACACAACAATTGATCTTTTGATCTCTTAGCCGTGTGCGGTGCCCCCCTCCACCATAGTCCTCCTCGATAATATTGTAGCGGTGCTTAGGCAAAGCCCTGCGACGGTAGAACATCAAGATCGTCACCATGTCGTCGTGCTGACGGAACTCTCCCTCGACACTCGGCTGGATCGGAGTTCGAGGGATGTCATCGAGCTGAACGTGTGCTAGAACTCGGAGGTGCCGTAGTTTCGGTGCTTGATCGGTCGGGCCGTGAAGACGTACGACTACATCAACCGCGTTGTTCTAACGCTTCCGCTTTTGGTCTACGAGGGTACGTGGACGACACTCTCCCCTCTCGTTGCTATGCATCACCATGATCTTGCATGTGCGTAGGAAATTTTTTGAAATTACTACGTTCCCCAACAGTGGTATTAGAGCCAGGTTTTATGCGTAGATGTTATATGCACGAGTAGAACACAAGTGAGTTGTGGGCGATACAAGTCATACTGCTTACCAGCATGTCATACTTTGGTTCGGCGGTGTTGTTGGATGAAGTGGCCCAGACCGACATTACGCGTACGCTTACGAGAGACTGGTTCTACCGACGTGCTTTGCACACAGGTGGCTGGCGGGTGTCAGTTTCTCCAACTTTAGTTGAACCAAGTGTGGCTACGCCCGGTCCTTGAGAAGGTTAAAACAGCACTAACTTGACGAACTATCGTTGTGGTTTTGATGCGTAGGTAAGAACGGTTCTTGCTCAGCCCGTAGCAGCCACGTAAAATTTGCAACAACAAAGTAGAGGACGTCTAACTTGTTTTTGCAGGGCATGTTGTGATGTGATATGGTCAAGACGTGATGCTATATTTTATTGTATGAGATGATCATGTTTTGTAACCGAGTTATCGGCAACTCGCAGGAGCCATATGTTTGTCGCTTGATTGTATGAAATGCAAGCGCCCCTATAATTGCTTTACTTTATCACTAAGCGGTAGCGATAGTCATAGAAGCAATAGATGGCGAAACGACAATGATGCTACGATGGAGATCAAGGTGTCGCGCCGGTGACGATGGTGATCACGACGGTGCTTCGGAGATGGAGATCACAAGCACAAGATGATGATGGCCATATCATATCACTTATATTGATTGCATGTGATGTTTATCCTTTATGCATCTTATCTTGCTTTGATTGACGGTAGCATTAAGATGATCTCTCACTACTTATCAAGAAGTGTTCTCCCAGAGTATGCACCGTTGCATAAGTTCTTTGTGTTGAGAAACCACGTGATGATCGGATGTGATAGTCTCTACGTTCAAATACAACGGGTGCAAAACAGTTGCACACATGGAATATTCAGGTTAAACTTGACGAGCCTAGCATATACAGATATGGCCTCGGAACACAGAGACCAAAAGGTCGAACATGAATCATATAGTGGATATGATCAACATAGTGATGTTCACCATTGAAAACTACTCCATCTCACGTGATGATCGGACATGGTTTAGTTGATTTGGATCACGTGATCACTTAGATGACTAGAGAGATGTCTGTCTAAGTGGGAGTTCTTTAGTAATATGATTAATTGAACTTAAATTTATGATGAACTTAGTACCTGATAGTATTTTGCTTGTCTATGTTTGTTGTAGATAGATGGCTCGTGATGTTGTTCCATTGAATTTTAATGCGTTCCTTGAGAAAGCAAAGTTAAAAGATGATGGTAGCAATTACACGGACTGGGTCTGTAACTTGAGGATTATCCTCATTGCTGCACAGAAGAATTACATCCTGGAAGCACCGCTAGGTGCCAAACTTGCTGCAGGAGCAACACCAGATGTTATGAACGTCTGGTAGAGCAAAGCTGATGACTACTCGATAGTTCAGTGTGCCATGCTTTACGGCTTAGAACCGGGACTTCAATGATGTTTTGAACGTCATGGGTCATATGAGATGTTCCAGGAGTTGAAGTTAATATTTCAAGCAAATGCCCGGATTGAGAGATATGAAGTCTCCAATAAGTTCTACAGCTGCAAGATGGAGGAGAATAGTTCTGTCAGTGAGCATATACTCAGAATGTCTGGGTATAATAATCACTTGATTCAACTGGGAGTCAATCTTCTGGATGATAGCGTCATTGACAGAATTCTTCAATCACTGCCACCAAGCTACAAGAGCTTCGTGATGAACTATAATATGCAAGGGATGGATAAGACAATTCCCGAGCTCTTCGCAATGCTCAAGGCTGCGGAGGTAGAAATCAAAAAGGAGCATCAAGTTTTGATGGTCAATAAGACCACCAGTTTCAAGAAGAAGGGCAAAGGGAAAAAGAAGGGGAACTTCAAAAAGAACAGCAAACAAGTTGCTGCTCAAGAGAAGAAACCCAAGTCTGGACCTAAGCCTGAGACTGAGTGCTTCTACTGCAAGCAGACTGGTCACTGGAAGCGGAACTGCCCCAAGTATTTGGCGGATAAGAAGGATGGCAAGGTGAACAAAGGTATATGCGATATACATGTTATTGATGTGTACCTTACTAATGCTCGCAGTAGTACCTGGGTATTTGATACGGGTTCTATTGCTAATATTTGCAACTCGAAACAGGGACTACGGATTACGCGAAGATTGTCTAAGGACGAGGTGACGATGCGCATGGGAAATGGTTCCAAAGTCGATGTGATCGCAGTCGGCACGCTACCTCTACATCTACCTTCGGGATTAGTTTTAAACCTGGATAATTGTTATTTGGTGCCAGCATTGAGCATGAACATTATATCTGGATCTTGTTTGATGCAAGACGGTTATTCATTTAAATCGGAGAATAATGGTTGTTCTATTTATATGAGTAATATCTTTTATGGTCATGCACCCTTGAAGAGTGGTCTATTTTTATTAAATCTCGATAGTAGTGATACACACATTCATAATGTTGAAGCCAAAAGATGCAGAGTTGATAATGATAGTACAACTTATTTGTGGCACTGCCGTTTGGGTCATATTGGTGTAAAGCGCATAAAGAAACTCCATACAGATGGACTTCTGGAATCACTTGATTATGAATCACTTGGTACTAGTGAACCGTGCCTCACGGGCAAGATGACTAAAACGCCATTCTCCGGAACTATGGAGCGAGCAACTGATTTGTTGGAAATCATACATACCAATGTGTGTGGTCCAATGAATGTTGAGGCTCGCGGCGGGTATCGTTATTTTCTCACCTTCACAGATGATTTGACTAGATATGGGTATATCTACTTAATGAAACACAAGTCTGAAACACTTGATAAGTTCAAAGAATTTCAAAGTGAAGTGGAAAATCATCGTAACAAGAAAATAAAGTTTCTACGATCTGATCGTGGAGGAGAATATTTGAGTTACGAGTTTGGTTTACATTTGAAACAATGCGGAATAGTTTCGCAACTCATGCCACCCGAAACACCACAGCTTAATGGTGTGTCCAAATGTCGTAATTGTACTTTACTAGATATGGTGTGATCTATGATGTCTCTTACTGATTAACCGCTATCGTTTTGGGGTTATGCTTTAGAGACGGCTGCATTCATGTTAAATAGGGCACCATCAAAATCCATCGAGACGACGCCTTATAAACTGTGGTTTGGCAAGAAACCAAAGTTGTCGTTTCTTAAAGTTTGGGGTTGCGATGCTTATGTGAAGAAACTTCAACCAGATAAGCTCAAACCCAAATCAGAGAAATGTGTCTTCATAGGATACCCAAAAGAGACTATTGGGTACACCTTCTATCACAGATCTGAAGGCAAGACTTTTGTTGCTAAATTCGGATCCTTTCTAGAGAAGGAGTTTCTCTCGAAAGAAGTGAGTGGGAGGAAAGTAGAACTTGATGAGGTAACTGTACCTGCTCCCTTATTGGAAAGTAGTTCATCACAGAAATCGGTTCCTGTGACAACTACACCAATTAGTGAGGAAGCTAATGATATTGCTCATGAAACTTCAGATCAAGTTACAACCAAACCTCGTAGGTCAACCAGAGTAAGATCCGCACCAGAGTGGTACCGTAATCCTATTCTGGAAGTCATGTTACTTGACCATGACAAACCTACGAACTATGAGGAAGCGATGATGAGCCCAGATTCCGCAAAATGGCTTGAGGCCATGAAATCTGAGATGGGATCCATATATGAGAACAAAGTATGGACTTTGGTTGACTTGCCCGATGATCGGCAAGCCATCGAGAATAAATGGATCTTCAAGAAGAAGACTGACGCTGATGGTAATGTTACTATCTACAAAGATCAACTTGTTGCGAAAGGTTTTCAACAAGTTCAAGGAGTTGACTACGATGAGACTTTCTCACCCGTAGCGATGCTCAAGTCTGTCTGAATCATGTTAGCGATTGCCGCATTTTATGATTATGAAATTTGACAGATGGATGTCAAAATTGCATTCCTGAATGGATTTCTGGAAGAAGAGTTGTATATGATGCAACCAGAAGGTTTTGTCGATCCAAAGGGTGCTAACAAAGTGTGCAAGCTCCAGCGATCTATTTATGGATTGGTGCAAGCCTCTCGGAGTTGGAATAAACACTTTGATAATGTGATCAAAGCATATGGTTTTATACAGACTTTTGGAGAAGCCTGTATTTACAAGAAAGTGAGTGGGAGCTCTGTAGCATTTTTGATATTATATGTGGATGACATATTATTAATTGGAAATGATATAGAATTTCTGGATAGCATGAAGGGATACTTGAATAAAAGTTTTTCGATGAAAGACCTCGGTGAAGCTGCTTACATATTGGGCATCAAGATCTATAGAGATAGATCAACACGCTTAATTGGACTTTCACAAAGCACATACCTTGAAAAAGTTTTGAAAAAGTTCAAAATGGATCAAGCAAAGAAAGGGTTCTTGCTTGTATTACAAGGTGTGAAGTTGAGACTCAATGCCCGACCACAGCAGAAGATAGAGAGAAAATGAAATATGTTCCCTATGCTTCAGCCATAGGCTCTATCATGTATGCAATGCTGTGTACCAGACCTGACGTATGCTTAGCAATAAGTTTGGTAGGGAGGTACCAAAGTAATCCAGGAATGGATCACTAGACAACGGTCAAGAACATCCTGAAATACCTGAAAAGGACTAAGGATATGTTTCTCATTTATGGAGGTGACAAAGAGCTAGTCGTAAATGGTTACATCGATGCAACCTTTGACACTGATCCGGATGATTCTAAATCGCAAACCGGATACGTGTTTATATTGAACGGTGGAGTTGTCAGTTGGTGCAGTTCTAAACAAAGCGTCGTAGCGGGATCTACATGTGAAGCAGAGTACATAGCTGCTTCGGAAGCAGCAAATGAAGGAGTCTGGATGAAGGAGTTCATATCCGATCTAGGTGTCGTACCTAGTGCATCGGGTCCAATGAAAATCTTTTGTGACAATACTGGTGCAATTGCCTTGGCAAAGGAATCCAGATTTCACAAGAGAACCAAGCACATCAAGAGACGCTTCAACTCCATCCGGGACCAAGTCCAGGTGGGAGATATAGAGATTTGCATGGTACATACGGATCTGAATGTTGCAGACCCATTGACTAAGCCTCTTCCACGAGCAAAACATGATCGGCACCAAGGCTCCACGGGTGTTAGAATCATTACACTACAAAAAGAAGACACATCTGTGACATTTTGGGCCGAATGAAAATTTTGTATGTCATACATATGACACTTCTATGACGATAATTGTGACAAAACCCGGTATCATCATAGATGTGGTGGGCTCCTACTTCTATGACAAAAAATCATGACAGAAAATGGGCTTTTCATCCTGGGCGGGCTGGAGACGTAGCTGCATGACATTCTTTGGGCCGTCCATGAAGGAAAAAACCGTGGTAGAAGCGAGGGGGAGGAAAATTTCGGGGAGTTTCCGGTTACGGTGGGAGGTCGGGGGCGGAGCGATGCGCGTTTCTCTCGTACGTACGTGCGTGTGTGCGAGGCATTGGCTCTAACTGAACCCGAGCGAGGCGTTGGGCTCTAACTAAACCCGAGCGATTGCACTGCAGGCTACGCGTTACTGAACCCGAGCGATCGATCGATGGCTATTAACTGAACCCGATGGAGCGATTCCTTCGCTACTGCTGCTAACTGAAGCCGATCGATGCTGCCTCTGGGATGAACAGTGGGTGTTCGAGGGGGTTGGATGAACAGTGAGCGGTGGCATTGCCTCTGTATGAACAGGAACCCGTGGTGTGGAGGGTTGGATGAACAGTAGATGGTGGATGGGTGGTCGTGGAGGGGTGGTTGAACAGGACCCCATGGTGTGGAGGGCTGGATGAACAGTAGACGGTGGAGGGGTGCCCGTGGAGGGGTGGTTGAACAGTAACCGGTGGAGTAGCGAGCGGTGGAGGCTGGATGAACAGGAGCCCGCGGAGGCTGGAGGAGGTCGACGGTGGAGATGAACAGTATCCCGTGGAGTCCCGTTTTGCGGTACGCCACACCCCTCCCGATGAACAGGACCCCCGTTTCGACCGTAGCGCTCCAACTCAAGTCCGTTTCGTCCGTTTCGTCCGTTTTGCGGTACGCCACACCCCTCCCGATCAACAGGACCCCCGTTTCGACCGTAGCGCGCCAACACAAGTCCGTTTCGTCCGTTTTGCGGTACGCCACACCCCTCCCGATCAATAGGACCCCATTTCGACCGTAGGAGGTCCGTTTCCTTCATTTTGCGGTACGCCAAGCCCCTCCCGATCAACGGGACCCCGTTTCGAACGTGGCCAGTCGAACACAAGGCCATTTCCTCAGTTGTGCGGTACGCCAGGCCTCGTTTCCATCGCCTGTTCCGTCCAAGCCCTCCAGATGAACACGACCACGCATTCTGTTCCGACCCAGCCGATTGGCTCCCCATGAACACGACGACGACGATGTTTTTCCATTCCGACCCAGCCATGTACGTATGTGCGAGTAGGCGTTCGAGACCCTGCCCATATGTACGTACATGGCCGTATTTTCTTTCTTGCACCCTCACCGCTGTACGTACGTGCACATGCTACGTGCGCGCCTCTACTATGACACATGCGCGCCTCTACATCTACGACACGTGCGCGCCTCTACATCGACCAGTATGTACGTACACATTTGTGACCAGAATGACAACGCTACGTACGCTCAACCAGGTGGGTCCCGACTGTCAGGCACTTCCTTGCGTGCGAAGATGTAGCTGGTGGGTCCCAGCAGTCAGGGGGGCGAATCTTTTTTTTTTGCCTGTACGCACTTCCTTGCGTGCGAAGGTGTAGCTGGTGGGTCCAAGCAGTCAGGGGGAAACGTTTTTTCGTGAAATATCGTGGCCCGTCCGGTGGGTCCCCGCTGTCAGGTGGAGGAATAATTATTTTGCGCGTAATAAGGAGGCACTTCCTTGCTGCGGCCATGGACCCAGCTGTCATCCTCTCCATGTACAGTCCACGTCCGATGGAAGTCGTTCCTTGACCACGTTGACCACACCGCACTGAGAGCACCAGGGCCGCAGGGCGGTGGACGACGACGAGGCCTAGGAAGGGGACGACGCGGAGCCGGGGAAGACGTGGCAGTGGATGCCCACGCATAGAGGAGTACGAGGGTTCACTGGTTCGCTGCGGTGTGAGGTTGCCGTCGCCGCAGAATAACAGGGGGTGTGGGTGAGTAGAGGGATGGCCGGGCCAACGGTGGGAGTAGTAGGGGGTGGTGAGGCCTCTGCCGCATCGCAGCCGGCCACGGGAGGCAGGAGCACGAGGCACGACCGGCACTGGTTTGGGCGGCTGGAGCAAGAAGACCAGAGGTTGAAGAAGCACTACGGCCGTTGGATGGACATCGTACGGTAACTGGAGGTATAATCGTGCATATTGACTAAGTTGACAAAGCCCTCCGTCCCCGTCAACTTAGTAGGCCCACAAGTCAGCCTGCCACTATACTGGGTCCCAGCTAACAGGGGGAGTATTCATTTTTTTGTGCGTAATAAGGAGGCACTTCCTTGCATGCGAAGATATAGCTGGTGTGTCCGAGTTGTCAGCGGTGGTAACGTTTTTTTCGCGTAATACTGAGGCCCTTTTGGTGGGTCCCCGATGTCAGGTGGAGGAATCATTATTTTGCGTGTAATAAGGAGGCATTTCCTTGCGTGCGGCCATGGACCCAGCTGTCAGCCTCTCCACGTACAGTCCACTTCAGATGCATGTCGGTCATTGACCACGTTGACCAGGCCGCGCCGAGAGCACCAGGGCGGTGGACGACGGTGAGGCCTAGGAAGGGGACGACTAGGAGCCGGGGAAGACGCGGTAGTGGATGCCCACGCGGAGAGGAGTACGAGGGTTCACTGGTTCGGCTGCGGCGTGAGGCTGCTGTCGCCGTAGAATAACAGGGGGTGTGGGTGAGTAGAGGGATACCCTGGGCCAGCGGTGGGAGTAGTAGGGGGTGGTGAGGCCTCCGCGACATCACAGCCGGCCACGAGAGGCAGGAGCACGCGGCACGACCGGCGCTGCTTTGGGCGGCTGGAGCAAGAAGACCAGAGGTTGAAGAAGCACTATGGCCGTTGGATGGACATCGTACAGTCACTGGAGCTAGAATCATTCATATTGACTAAGTTGCCAAAACCCTCCGTCCTTGTCAACTTAGTAGGCCCAAAAGTCAACCACCCACTATGGTGGGTCCCAGCTAGCAGGGGGTATTCATTTTTTGGTGTGTAATAAGGAGGCACTTCCTTGCGTGCGAAGATATAGCTTGTGGGTCTGACCTGTCAGCGGGGGGGGGGGGGGACGTTTTTTTCGCGAAATACAGAAGCCCTTCCCACGTACAGTGCACGTACAGTGCGTAATAAGGAGGAACTTTCCTCGCGTGCGACCATGAGCCTCGTGGGTCCCAGCCATCAGGCTCTCCACATACAGTCCTCTTCCGATGACTCTCGTATGTTGACCATGCCGCGCCGTGCGCACCGAGGCGGTGGACGACGGCAAGGCCCCAGACTGGAACGACCCGGAGATGGGGAAGACGCGGCAGTGGAGTCGCAGACGGAGAGGAGTGGGAAACTTGACTGGTTCGAGTGCGGGGTGGGCCTACACTCGGTAGAGAATAACAGGAGGTGCGGAGTGGAGGGATGGCCTGGCCGTCGGCGGGGTAGCGTTTCACTAAGGAGCGCAAAACAACGTCGCTAGACGCCGAAGGCTGGAGCAGGCGGTTCCGGTAGCGCTACGGGAAGAAGACGAGAGATTGAAGAAGAATGTCGGCCCTTGGATGTAAATCCAACGCCTTCTTAGGCTTCGACCTACTGGCCCACATGTCATCCAGTCCATTTGTTCTTTTAGTCCATTTGGTGGGCTGGGTGAAACAATGATGTAGCATCTAAGCAGCCCGTTTAAATCCCATTTGCATTTTTCTCGAAATCCACGGACTTGCTGGGCTGGGTGAAAATATCATGTTGGGCTAGACGGAGAAATGTTATAAAAACATAAACACATGACTGCACGTCAATAAAATCTTCGCAAGCTTATGTACACAATCACTAGGAGTTAACTTGGCAAGCTATATATAAACAATTATTATTATTATTTTGTAAGAACTTTCAACTTATGAAATAAAATATCATTTTAATTTGATGAGTTAATAGTACGTGGGGTATTATTATTTTTTAGGCTAGATGTGGGACAATTGAGTTGGTTCTAGGGGAAAGTACTGGGAGAAAACTCAATTTATATCGAAAAAAAAGTGGGAGAAAATTCAGAGACCTGTTGGGTCCACCTGAGGAGAGGAATATGTTGGGAGGAAGGAGATTCAAAGCATGGCAGCCGAGTGAACTAGTTTATTTTTATGGACAAATGAACTAGTTTACATACATTAGCAAATAGCCACTAAAAAAAGCAATCAGGTTAATGGGTTCTTAAAAGAAATATTTCGGACAAAACAAATAATTACGACACATAGGCTAATGCATGAAACACTCAGATGATAAAGGTGCTTATAAACAAATAAAGTACAACATCTAGACCTTCCTGGCATGCTTGATCATGACGCTGCGGCTGTCCGTGTACTCGTCGGTTACGGGAAGCAGACACGCCCTCATGTCCAAGATCTGCCTGTACATGTCGTAGCATGCGTATGCGTCCTTGGCCGCGTAGGTTATGTAGGCTAGATTCAGAGGTACCTCCCATGTGTTCAGGTCGTCTTCTTTCATGTTGGTGTATCAGGGGTCGATGATGGTCTCAGCGAGGTCAACTACGGAGTCCTTCTCCTGCCCGTTGCTAATGATCTTGTATTGCTTCTGGATGTCGACAAGCTTGTTGCACCAGATGGCTGAATCTTCACGTTCTTCCTTCTATCCATCATAGCGAAGGTGCAGTCGGCGCTGCCAATGAAATGGGCGAATGCTCCAGAACCTAGTGCAGCCATAGGACTGAGGCGAGGCGGAGCTTCACCGAGTCTGTATCGTTGGTGTACATCACATTCAACTTGGTGCAGCCATAGGACTGAACGGTGAACTAACTCCTTGCTGAAGACCATATCCAGTAGGCTCACCCCTCGGATTGCCATTGGAGTCTCTTCGAGTGAACGAATGTGTAGGCGGCGGCAGCAGTTCGTTTTTCAGCTCTTGGGGAACTGGATTCAATAGTAAGCTGAGTGTGTACAGGCGACAACAGTTACTACCCCTCCCTCGTCCGCTGCACGCCCGGCAGAAGATGCACCCTCGGCGCATTCAAACGCCTCCATTAAGAAACCTACTCCGGCCACATGTCGGTTCACGAGCGGGTCTGTATTGGTACTGTAATAACAGGAGTTAGTGGTCACTTTACTTAAATTTAATTAGCTTTAATAGAAATTTATACTTAAAACAAGCAATGCATTGGCTCGTTCTATCAGTGCCACGGGATCAACATGCACAACAATTAGAATTATTATTCTCAGGACACACACGATCAGCACATTTGTCGCACTTTCACAAAGATAATACTACCAAGTTTGAACTGTTTGTTATGGTTGTTGTCCTCTGCATCATCATGCCGTGTTTCCAGCTTGCAAGATTCAGAACCAACAAATAAGATCCAAATAATAAGTACAACAAAGATGCCTACACATCTCATTGATTCCCAGCTTGCAAGATTCAGAACCAACAAATAAGATCCAAATAATAAGTACAACAAAGATGCCTACACATCTCATTGATTCCCAGCTTGCAAGATTCAGAACCAAGAAATAAGATCCAAATAATAAGTACAACAAAGATGCCTACACATCTCATTGATTCCCAGCTTGCAAGATTCAGAACCAACAAATAAGATTCAAATAATAAGTACAACAAAGATGCCTACACATCTCATTGATTCCCAGCTTGCAAGATTCAGAACCAACCCATTAGAGCCTTTTGATAAAGTGAATATCAGGATTAAATCCATCTTGGCTAGCCATGTCATACAATCGAAGAACTTGGCGAATGCTCTTAACCATCACAACATCTGTAGTTGAGTATTCCCGTTTGCACAGCATGTTTGCACAACACAAACAAGGAGACAGGAAAGCATGATTTCACTTCAATAGCGGCCTCCTTGAACTCAACCTCCAGGTCCACTAGGATGAGGTCTGCCTAGAGTTCCATGATTCAATTCATGCACCTTTTTCTGTGGTTCACCTGAAATGAAGCAAAGATTGCATCATTCAGCTAGCAAGAAGTACTTGCTCTTGTGAGCTGGCAGGTTCTTCTTTAGTAGTTGCACTAAAATTGAGGAACATTAAGGTTGGCTGTCCGGCTAATGTAAGGTGCAACTATAATTTTCTTATCCTTTTGTGCAGTTCCACTAAAATAAAGTGCCATTATGGCGACAGTGACAGCTCCATCTTGCAAAGGCTAATAAAATGTTGCATGAGATTACCCGCAGAACTTGACGGAGATTTTGGAAACTCCAATCACCATTTTGTGCAGTTCCACCAAAATTGAGAGATGTTGCCCACGTGACATTTTAGTTGAACTGCACAAGACACTCATTCCAAAAAAAGTGTTTTATGCAGTTCACCAAAAGGTCACAATAGCAACAAGGTGAAATGGATATCCCTATCTGCACAAAATGATAGAAAGTAAACAGTTGTTGGTCAATAAGAATATACGAAACATATACAAAATGAAAAGAAGCATCTTAATTATGTTCATGGCAATCATGCAAGGACAGTAGAAATTTTAAAACGTCAGCAATGCTTCATGTTACCAGAATTATTACGATCAACAATGAGATTCCTTAGATATGGGATTACTTTAATGGTGGCATTGCTTGTTTACCAGACATAGTAAATCAACAACAGCTAAAGAGTTGGTTTAAGGGCATGGAATTGTGGGGACACCAGGACACTCAGCAGCATAAAGGAGCAACTTACTTATCATACTGGGGAAAACAGCAGGAGTGCCATTTGTAACACAGTTTAATTGCATCTTATCACTGGAGGCATTAGATTAACAGTAACACTGGTTAGACATGTCCCTAAGGTAACAGTGTGATCGCTTCATTTTACATGCGCCCTTACAGCAAAAGGTTGGTTTACCCGCAAAAAAAAGCAAAAGGTTGGTATAAGGACATGCGACAGTGGACGCATCAGCACAATGTACCTACAAGGATCCTGAGACCTTTTACTATGTGAGGGCAGCAAATCTAATCCTGGAGACCTTTTACTATGTGATGGCAGCAAATATAATCCTGGACATACTCTGTTGACTTGTCCACCAGCCGCCACTCTCTATCCTTTTTTCAATCAATAATAGATTTGTTCCTTATCCAGTTTGTACTGCGTTTTCCCATTATTTCCCTTTTCAACCAAGAGACCGGTTGGGTATCCGGTCTCTACTACTTTCACCATATTATTTCCTCTTTGAATCAAGGCCTAGATTCATGCTACAACTTTCCCCCCTTTCTTCGTTGTTTGAACAAAGCCCTAGATTCGAATGCATGAAGTAGCTTTACCTCTAATAATACTAAAAATTTAGGTGGCTTTGGAAGAGCTGATGGGAGTAGAAAAGATGCACATGCAGACACGTGGGGAGCTGGGGCAGTAGAGCAAGGCCGCTTTCGAAGAACTTATACCTGAGGGTCACCGGGATGTCGACGGTGGCAGGTCGGATCTGTGAACAATACGGTAGGGAGGAAGAAGGGTTGGAGGACCTCCTGAGCCAGCGCTGTGTCGGAGAGAACAGCACGGGCAGAGGATCGGGCCCCTCTGGCAACTGTGGGTTTCCTCCCTCGGCGGCGATGACCGCGCGAATGATGCACCTTTTAGTTCTCTACGCACACCGGCCGAAGGGATCCGGCCGGATCTGTGACCAGCGGTGAGCAGAGAGAAAATGTCGCTAGCGTTGTCTTGTTTATATCTAGAGAGGATGAGAGAATGAAGAGAGCAACCCTAGTAAAGCGAGCGTTCAGGCCCCTGCGTCCATATATAGTGGAGTGATTATCTTTTTTCTCTCCACAACAAGCGTTTCAATTTGTGTACATGGCATTAAAGAAAAGAAACTCTCTATTTAAGGTGACTACTCTATGACTCCTACTTACTACTACTACAGTACTACCTCCGTCCTGGTTTATAGGTCCCTTTTATAGTTTGTGCCAAATTTTGACTAAAGATTTAACTAACAAAATGTTAGTGCATGTCAAGAACAACCCCACGGGTGCTCCCCGCCCCTCCATTCATTGAACAACCCCACGGGTGAATAAACATACAGTAAGTACTGTATTTATATAGAACGAACAATCTCGAACTATTTTCGCGTAGTTAAAAGTTGAGGGCGGGGCTTTTCCCGGGCAGTACGCGCGACAGTTTTCGGGTAGGCGGTTTGACAGAGAGGCGAGGAGGGTGAGCGAGTGGGGCTGTGCGATTTGACGGCGCGTTACTGCTGGAAAGACTTGTGATATGACCACTCACTATAGTCATGAATTACTGGCGCTCCGACCGGGGTGATGCCCCCCTTCCGTTCTGCGCTCTAATCTGGTGCATGACACGTCGACCCGGATGCTGGCTCTCCCACATGTCGGAGTAGTAAGAATGAGCAAAGAATTATGCGGTATATACTAGTACTATACTACTCCCTCCGTTCCTAAATATAAGTCTTTGGAGAGATTTCACTATGGACCACATACGGAGAAAAATGAGTGAATCTACACATAAAATGCATCTATATACATTCGTATGTGGTCCACAGTGAAGTAGTATTTAGGAACGGAGGGAGTACTATTCAGGTCGGAGGAGTGCGAACCACGGCAGCCTAGTGAACCAGCCATGTGAACCACGGTAGCCCAGTGAACCAGCAGTAGAAAACAACAATGTGGTGATATGGCCATAAAAAACAATGTGCTACGGTCCACACTGTAGCATGTACAGTAACACTCCTCTTTGTTTGGATCCCTGAGTTAGAGCTAGTTTGGGTTGAAATAGCCTCGAATTATCGAAACAAGAGGGGTTAGTTTGAGCTAGTTTGCTCTAACCCAGCTAAAAAACTAGCCCGGTGGAGAGGTTCTAATTGGGTTAGTTATCCTGGGCCCACTAAAAGAGAACTAAAAAAATCTCACCAGCCCGCACCAGATCGCTCCCCTAAAAAAATCTCACCTGCCCGCACCAGATCGCTCCCCCCCCCTCGCACGACTCCTCTCTGTTCCCCATAGGGCCGCCCGCCCAAGCGCCGCTCGCCCTCTCTCTCCTCCGGCTGCCCTCTCCTTCCGGCCTCCGTCGCCCTACTCCGGCCGCCCTCTCCCTCCGACCTTCGAAGGTCGCCCCGCTCCCCCTTCACCAGTCGTTTTTCCCCTCTATCGTGCGCGGCGGCAGCGCATCTACCAGGGAGGTCGCGAGAGGGGTGAGTTTGTTCGTTCCTTCTCTGTCTCACGGCCATATCATTGATCTTGCTTGCTCTAGCGCTAATTCTGATTTGGAAAAGTAGATCCTGATCAAACTTGCTATAGATTTGTGGTGCACGCATGGAATTGTTTGATGCTGCTTGAGGAGGTAATAAATCTTTCTAGAGGCCCAAAGATTCAGGTCACCTTTCTAGGTATTTCAATTTCAGGCTTGCATTATTTGTAGAGGCCCAAAGATTCAGTTCACCTTTCTTGGTATTTCAATTTCAGGCTTGCATTGTTTCTAGAGGCCCAAAGATTCAGTTCACCTTTCTAGGTATTTGAGTTTCAGGCTTGCATTATTTCTAGAGGCCCAAAGATTCAGTTCACCTTTCTAGGTATTTCATTTTCAGGCTTGCATTATTTCTAGAGGCCCAAAGATTCAGTTCACCTTTCTAGGTATTTCAGTTTCAGGCTTGCATTATTTCTAGAGGCCCAAAGATTCAGTTCACCTTTCTAGGTATTTAACTTTCAGGCATGCATTATTTCTAGAGGCTCAGAGATTCAGTTCACCTTTCTAGGTATTTCAGTTTCAGGCTTGCATTATTTCTAGAGGCCCAAAGACTCAGTTCACCTTTCTACGTATTTTAGTTACAGGCTTGCATTATTTATAGAGGCCCAAAGATTAAGTTCCCAGTCGGCGGCAAGCGGCCCTGCTACCCATGCCGGTGTCGACCTCAACTCGCAAGGGCCGGCGTCGGAGGGGTTCCCGGGGCTTGGGCTCTACAGAGCCTTCCTCCAAAGTGATGATGGGGAGCTCCTCCCTTGGTGCGTGAGGGGCTCTGGGCTCCCTCCCTATCGTGAACAACTTCCGTGATGAGTTAGCTCATTCTTTGTTTCATGAAGTGTTTTTTTATTTTGTGAAGCTTGATTGACGACTTGTATGTTTAAGTGGGATATCTCATTTGTATGGACAAAGTAAAAATTATCATGTTTTGCATGCTTGATTGTATAGATGGTTCATTTATGTCAATTGTGAGCGGGAGGAGGCCACAGAAGAGCCAGCCACACCAAGAGGGTGCTTGGATCCAAGGGACTTATTTTAGTCTGACTAAAAATAGGGTCCAAAGTAGTCAAATGATTGAGATAGAGCATTTATTGTCAATCTAACCCTGCCATCCATACACCTCTTTGGTTTAGAGTTAGTTCAGGGTTAGAATCTAACTCTAACCTCTAACTGAGTTAGAGTTCTCCTCGTCTCGGTTCATCGCCATCATACTTTCCCCATTCTTGTGGTTTCAGTATCCTGCGAATCAAAGAGGCCCTTTTTCTCAGGAAAAATCAAAGAGGCCCTTAGACTGGTTTAGGTCCGGTCATTTTTTATAAATGTGATATGTCCAAAATTTAATGAACGTGCTCCGGTTTCCACGAAAATAATCCGGTTTCATGTAGTAATTCATTGATTTATTTATTCTTCTGCGGGGGGTTTGCATGTAATTCGTGAGGTTTGAAATGTAAAGTACCCCGGCATATGCTCTGAGTCGTGCATGCACTACGACCCAGATGCTCTATGTCCCACATGTCGGCGAATGGGAGCACGTGGAAATAGCCTAGGAGTACATATAGGAGGATAAATGCGTGAAAAATATGTACTCTGAAGCGTAGCCGCGGTTCGGAAAGTAGACCTAAAGTGATGACAGCTATAGGTGCACGCACCCAACTAGTGGTACTAGACATACGACTAATTTTTCCCTAAAAAAAAGAGGCACGAGTTCTCAGTACTCCTATTCTATAAACATGAGTCCCATCTGACAACAGCGTCCGTGCTACAGCTAGCCCTCCTCCCTCGTTTCTCTCTTCTACTCTCTAAGAGCATGGTTAATAATATAGCCAGCTGCTGGCTATATGATGTTGCCATGTCACATATAGTCAAGTTTATAGCTAACAAGTACAATAGCTAGATATAAATATGCACATATAGCCAGAATTCGTCGACCTTCATTTATTTACTTGCTGGAATCTTTAGAAAGACTTATATTTGGGAACAAAGGGAGTACTATACTAATAAAACATTAAGGCCATGAGGCAATGCAGTGCTGGTTACAGGAGGCAAGAAGAAGAGATGCATCCATCAACGACGTCCACCTCCTCGACTCAGGGCGCCGGCCCACCAAACGGCGCCTAAGTAGCAGCGGCTTTCGTGGCCAGGTCGACGTGCTTCTGAACAATGGCGTCCAAAGATTCCAGCCGCTAGAAGAAGGCCAACGTCTTTCTGTCCTCGCTTGCCTTGTAGTGGCCTATGTAAACGATTTCCTCGTAGACGTGGATGTGCAGGTCGACGGTTTCTTGCATGGCGAGGCGAGGCGCGGCGAGCGCGGCCTCGAGGTGCACATTTTTCGTCGCGACCTCCGACACCTACAGGGCCACCAGGGCTTGAAAGAGTTCGTCACCATCTAGGCCGATGAGAGTGGCAGGCAATGAGGAGCCTGGGCGCGCGGGCTGGAGCAGTACGGCAAGGTCGTCCGTGCGCTTCTTGATGGCGGTGAACTTGCGGATGGAGTTGACCATCATGTCGTCCATGCGAGAGGCGAAGCCGGCGTTGGCGAGGGCTACGATGCCTGCGGTCGCCAGCACCGTCTGGAAACACTGCGCGGTGCGGGGCTGCAGGCTGGCACCTTGGATGATTTGGCACAGCCGACTGCCGCTCGCGTCCATTGCCTCCATAGGTGCTTGTGGCTTCTGGTCATTTGGTCTAGTCAGTATACTCAATATTGTGCACCTTGGAGAGGAAAATGATAGAACTAGTACGTATTTATTTACGGTGCAGATTCACTCATTTTGCTCCATATGTACTCCGTCTCGGTGTAGTCTAGTCACTTGTTGAAATCTCTAGAAGGGAAAATACTCCTTCCTGGTTTATAGGGCTATACTAGCAAGTAGTTGTACGTACTAATACAATAGTGGGCTCACATAGCAATTTTGTCTCATGCAAGAGCCTGGCTATATGCGTGCTCCAATGTTCGCAATTGCAACATTCGGTTTGTGCTTGGCTCTTCGCCTCTTCGAGAAGACGAACATTGATGTTACTACTGCTGCTTCTACAGTGTCGAATCCACTGCTGCATGTCCGTCCACCGCGAGTGGGACGGATAGCTTGTTGTAGAAGTACTACTAAGCAAAAGCATGTCCTCATTTGCGAGCAACAGCGCGCATGAGCGAGGGAGAAGGCGTGTAGTAAAATCAAGCTTCTCCTCGTTCTACGAGTTGACGCGACACATCATAGCACTGGCCCCACATGCTTGCCTCTAAACTTGGCTGAAAGACCCGCAGTGTACAATATATTTGCTGCAACCTCTAACATTTACCCACCACAAATTAAAATATATGTGGCCGTATGCATCATTTTGATGCAGAGGCCAGGGAGTCCCCCCTTTTCGAAAAAAAACAAATTAAAATATATATATATTCCTGTCTTGACCAGATGAGCGTGCAAACTACAATCACCAGGGTGACAGGTAGGGCCAGAAGACTATTTTAATTTTAAAAAAACTTTGAGACGGCCACATAGCATGGAGCCGACCCCAACGATTTTATGCTTACAAGCACGGTACACGCTATCTAGACTACTCTACACATGAAACTGCCACGCGAGCGTCCGGGCTGCGCTTGGCTCTTCGCCTCTTCGGGAAGTCGAGAAATGATGGTGTACTACTGCACTGGAGGAGTACTACAGTACGCTTCTGGCCATCTGGCACCGATTGAACTGCTGCATGTCCAGCGCGTGCGGGAGGGAGAGAGTGTAGCGAAAGCTTCTCCTAGTCTTGCCAGCCACCACGCTCATGGGCGAGGGAGGGACGCTCCTGTCTTTGCGTGTATGACAGGTGGGCCCGACAGGTGTGTGGCCAACCTGCCATACAGCCAAAGGCAGGTGCAGTTAAGTCCGCGAGGGAAAGGATAATCAAACTTCTCATTGATGTACGAGTTGATGCGACACATCAAAGCACTGCACTCGATATATTTCAATAATTTAGGGTTACCGATGCATTAATTACAACGCATGCATGCATGCCGTGACTCTCCTTTTGATACTTGCATGTGTTGATTTAATGCACCTTGAAGTAGTACTCCCTCCGATTCCTTTTACTTTGCGTATAACTTTTTCTTGGTTTTCTAAGATTAGTCTATGCATCTGTGTTGGTTTCCATTTGTGCCCCTGCTTGATTAGTTCTGCCCCCATTAATTGCGCCAGTTTCCAATTCAGAAAATGGCTACAGGCAAATGCGTGCAGCGCCGGATGCGGCTTGACCGCCTGGGGAAGCCAACTCAAGCGAAAAGGAAGGAGGACCAGCCAACCATTGCATGCGCATTTACTGTCGATATTTATGCAGCTTACTCATGCGCAGGGGCAAATTTGTCCAGAAAACACAAACTACTGCCTTCCCTGGTATGCAGGAGGACAGTTATGCGCAGAGTATAAAATATGTGACGGTAAAGCTTTGTAATGCCCCGGCCCAAGCGAGAGATGGTTCTGCACAAGGAGGGCGAGATCATGCAGACGGAACAGGAACCGACGAGGGAGCTCACTAAGGTTTCGATGGACCTCACCGTGCTCCACTGCCCCTTGTGCCTCCGCCCCTTCACGCCTCCAGTGTATGAGGTTCGAATACACCTCGTCCATTCGGCTGATTGAGCAAGGTGGAGGTTTCTTGATTGATGTGCTATTCCATTGATTTCTGCAGTGCAAGGGAGGGCACCTGGCCTGCGCAGACTGTTGTGTCGAGCGCCCAGGGAACCAGCGGCAGTGCCAGAAGTGCGAGCGCGGCGGTGGCTTCGACGTGCAGAACACGGCGGTGGACGCCGTCGTTTTGTCGCTGAGGGTGGAGTGCCCGGACGAAGGCTGTGGGCTCTACGTCACTTACCACAAGCTCGCCGATCACCAGAGCGTGTGTCCGCTCGCACCCTGCAAATGCCCTGTGCCCGTCTGCGGCTACGAAGTCCCTCCGTCGGTGCTCTACCACCACATTAGCAACGCGCATCCCATGCCCGTGCACAGGATCTAGTACGGCAAGGTGCTCCAGCTGCAAGTGCCACTGTCGGAGCCACGGCTCTTGCTGTTCGCAGAGGAGGACCGCCGCGCATTTTTCTTGGTCGGCAGCGTGCTTGACATTGGCGCTCCTATCGCCATGTCGGTCGTCTGCATCAGAGCGGGGGCGTCCCCACTGCCGCACTACTAGGCCAAGTTGTGGGAGAACGGCCCGTCGGGGGAGCCCAAAGGCACGACCGATGCCGTCGAGGTGGAAATGGAGGTGACAAGCAGCAAGGATCCCGGCGACATCGACATGCAGGAGCTGACCTTCTTGACAGTTCCGCCCAAGCTGCTGGCCGGGGCTAAGCTTGTGTCCCTCCACATTCAGATTGACAAGCTCACGTCCTAAATGTTTCGATAGTGCCTTCTGTTTATATTAGCAGTATGCTAATATAGGGATTACCTTGATCTACTTTAGCTTAAGAAATGGTGGGTTTTGGTGGCGATGCAGCAATTACTTCGACATCAAATCAGTAATTTCCGACAGTCGAACAGATATTTTGTGTCTGTTGGATATAAAGTTCCTTTGGGTAAGAAGTACTACTTGTCATCAAAATGGATAAAAGGAGATGTATGTAGACGTATTTTAGTTCTAGATACGTCCCTTTTATCCATTTTGATGACAAGCACTCCCTCCGTTCCACAATACATGCCTTCCATTTGTCAAAATATAGATGTATCTAGACATGTTTTAGTATTTAGGTACATCCATGATAGAGCCAATCGGATGGTTGAGAACACTACAATTCGTAGCTACAAATGCGTGTGTGACTCCCAAATGCAGAGGCCGGGGGTCATCATCCTCCTTTTCGAGAAAAAATAGACGCGTGTGTGAGAGGACGAGTGCGTGTGTGCACCTCTTCTCTTCCTGTATAACGTACTACTAAACTCAGAGTACAAGTTTTTGTGGGTGGCACGATGGTGCGTGCGAGAAGTCCCGAGAGATAGGTTTAATGCGTCTGAAAAAAGGACTAGCCTAGAGCTTGCCACGCGGGTATTTATAAATTTTGAGCTTGCGTCTCGTCACATTCCAAATTACTCCATGCTATATTGCAGACCTGTTCACACCGATCACAACCTAAACGGTTTCCCACTTAGGAGCATATTAGTACCACGCTATATTGAATTCCAAACCTGTTCACACCGATCACAACCTAAACGGTTTCCCACTTAGGAGCGTATTAGTACTCGGTTATAAATACTAGTATGCCAAGATGACTGCACATTCCTCCTCAACTCCTCATCCACAAAAACAAACAAGTCATTCAGCATCCTTCCCTTGCGTCTGCCATGGCCAGCGTGAGTTCTGGGACGAGAGATTGCTAGCAGGGAGAGGCGAGCATGGAAGTGGAAGCACGAGAGATGTCCCGCCTTGCTGCGAGAGCAGCCGACATGTCCCGCCGCATGGAAGTAGCAGCACAGAGGTCCCGCCGCGCCGCTGAAGCAGCACGGAGGTCCCGCCGCATCGTCGATGCAGCAGACTGGTCCGGCCGCGCTGCGGAAGCAGCAAAGATGTCTCGCCGTGCCACGAATGTAGCAGAGATGTCCCGCCGCTCCGCGGCGACCTGGGAAAATTTCTCATGGGCAGGCGACGACTGTTACCGGCGCATGCATGCGATCGTCCATAGCCAGATGGATCAGATCTCCGGCTTGGCGAGGTTGCAGGACGACGTGAAAGCCTCGTTTGAACAGGCTACCGGCGTCATCCGGCAACTAAGGGAGGGCAATGAGAGGCTCTGGGCCGAGCGCGACCTGCTCAGGGAGAAGATCGTCCGAAGTGCAGACCAGCAGGAGGTGACTAGTGCCTTGTTGAAGAGGACCGGCGTCATTGTCAAGAAACTTATGGACGAGAATGACATGCTCCGCAACGAGCACCAAAGGCTGGTGGAGGAATCCTTGGATGTTCTCAAGCAGCGTCTTGAGGACACCAAAGAGCTCATCGCCGCTCGCCACGGAGACTAGTTCCCGCGGCCTGCAGCAACGCATCAAGAAAGTAGAGATTAGCGAGCCAGATCCTTGTCTTCCTTCTTCTTTTGCCCTTGTGTATTTTGGGCATAGCCGCATGTGGCTTTTTTAATTATCTTTCTAATTATGTAAGACAATTAATCGTCCTTATCTTTCTGTGGAAGATCAATGTTGCAAGGCTGTAATGAAGAAAACTCTTGATGTGGCGACCCTAGCGTTGTTGTTCTTCTAGTTGCTGTTGGGATTCCTTCAGTTTCCTGGTTTATTTTGATGTAATAATCGGTTTAGGATGTGGATTGTGTCGTCGGTTGTGAAATGTTGGGTTCTAGCACGGATGTTTGGCCTTTGTTGGCCTCTTGGGATGTTGCGATTTCAATCTGGTACTCCCTCCATCTCATAATGTAAAATGTTTTTTGACACTATACTAGTGTCAAAAAGTGTCTTATATTATGGGACGGAGGGAGTAGCTTTTAGTCCTTCATGTTAGGCTGGAGTTGTGCTGAACTTCTTGTGAATTGTGGTGGTTTTCAGTAAGGAAAATCGGAAGGGGAAAGCCCTTCTTTGATAAAAAAATCGTCCTTATATATTCATCAGTCTTGCTATAAGTCGCAGTACATTCTATATAGGTCCGTCGGATCTTACATCAAGATCCGTGCTGTCAGATTTTCTTTTTTCTCTCTTAAATCTCAGTTGGGTGAGACATAGCCACGACATTAAACAGAGGCTCGGGTGCCATTAATGGAGACCTTGGGAGAGAGGTGGACGGTAGATGGAGGTCAAAGGGCTCTCCTCCCGATAAGCACGCGCAAGGGTCTGATCGCACGCCTCTCGTACTCAAATAGCTACCCTGCACGGCGCCTCCTAGCTAATAAAAATGGGGACGCGTGGCGGCACGTAAATGGTACTAGTAAGTACAACGCCCACGGTTTCAATAATACTTGTGTTTCCGATTGTAACGTGACAACACTTGTTCCAAAATGACTTTGTTGATTGTTAATGTGTGCGCCTTCGCAAATCGGACTGCAAATTTACCACAGCATGTTGGTGCCATGTCATGGCACCAAGCCAAGTTTCATTATTTTCATGAGTGTTTTGGATTTACAGGAATTAAAATACTAAGTTTCTCAATGTTTCCAACCCAGCCACGATGCCCAGAATTTTGAATTTCATTCCCATTTCTTGCATGGAACCTAGAAATTTGCCCAAGGACACACATGTGATTTTTCAACCAACTTTGGTGCACTGGAACATGTGCTTGTATTTCAAATTTGAATTATGCACACAAAGGTGACATGTTCCCTCCTAGAACCACGAGCCTTCTTGAGAGAAGCTCCGATTTGCAAGAAGCTTATACCAAAATTTGTTCCTATTTGGCCAATTATTTTTACCACGGCATGGTACTACCATGACATGACACCATGCCAAGTTTCATGATTTTAAAACCAAGTTTCTCAATGTTCTTGACCGAGCCATGATGCCTAGATGTTTGAATCTTATTCTCATTTTTTGCATGGGAGTAGAAATTCACCCGAGGACACAAATGTGATTTTCAACCAACTTTGGTGCACAGGAGCACGTGCTTGTAGTTCAAATTTGAATTATGCACATTAAATGACCAAAAACTCAATTAATGTGTAAATAAGGCCAAACGAAGCCGGAATAATTCCAAAATTTAACAGGGCACTCATGTAGTTCTATGTTGTCTTTGTAAATAAACTCAAGGGGGATAACATATATCATTTCGCACTCAAAGGTGACACGTTCCCTCTCAGAACCACGAGCCTTCTTGAGAGAAGCTTCGGTTTGCAAGAAGCTTATACAAAAATCTGTTCCTATTCGGCCATTTTTTTACCACAACATGGTAGTACCATGACATGACATCCATGCCAAGTTTCATGATTTTCAGACATGTTTTGGATTTACAAGAATTTTAAAACCAAGTTTCTCAATGTTCTCGGCTGAGCCATGATGCCCAGATGTTTTAATTTTATTCTCATTTCTTGCATGGGACCTAGAAATTCACCCAAGGACACAAATGTGATTTTTCAACCAACTTTGGTGCATGAGAGCATGTGCTTGTAGTTCAAATTTGACTTATGCACATTAAATGACCAGAAACTCAATTAATGTACAAAAAAAGACAAACGAACCCGGAATAATTTCAAAATTTAACATGGCACTAATGTAGTTCTATGTTGCCTTTGTTAAGAAACTCAAGGGCGGTGGGTGGCACGTTCCCTCTTAGAACCATGAGCTTCAAAATCGGCCCAATTTTTTACCACAACATGTTAGTGCCATGACATGACACCATGCCAAGTTTCATTACATGAATTTAAAATCTAAGTTTCTCGATGTTCTTGGCAGAGTCATGACGCCCACATGTTTGAATTTCATTCTCATTTCTTCCATGGGACCTAGAAATTCAACCAAGGACACACATGTGATTTTTTAACCCACATTGGTGCACCGGAGCATGTGCATGCAATTCATATTTAGATTATGCACATTAAAAGTCCAGAAACTCAATTAATGTATAAAAAGGCCAAATGAACCCAAAATAATTCCAAAATTTAACAGGGCACTCATATAGTTCTATGTTGCCTCTGTAAATAAAATCAGGGGGGAGGCAGCGTATATCGTTTCGCACACAAAGGTGAGACGTTCCCTCTCGGAACCATGAGGCTTGTTGAGAGAATCTCTGGTTTTGCAAGAGGCTTATACCAAAACTTGTCCCAATTCAGCCAAAAATTATACGTATGAAAACAAGGTTTAGATTATCTCGAACATCTCGCTACCTAGACCAATAATGTACTATGATTTGAATTCAACATAAAATGGATACATATATTTGAATTGGAGAGCGTATGGTACATGTAGTTCATAGTGAAATATGATTACTGCTATATGCGTGTCTTTTTGTTATCAAGATAATATTTAAATTATTATATAACTTGACAACAATCGTATTCAAATAAGGAAAATTGATTCAAATTTAGTCCATATGGTAGACGACAATATATATGTTCACATGGTGGAGTAAAATGTTCATATATGATGGAAGATCAAAATGTATGACTACATCAATTATAAACCGCAAGGTCACCTAATGATATATTCGAATTCAACATAACGTGGATTCAAAAATTGAAATTCGAGATCATGGCATCTGTAATCATATAAAAAGGGACATTACTCTTTCTTTGGTGGGAATAGATTTGTTTTTTGTTGTTGTTGAGGGAAGTGCGAATCGATTTGGAACTGTGCAGGGTAATCATGTTCTCCCGATTTTTTTACATTTTTCTTGTAGTTTTTTCAATGGCATCTATAGCAATATAGATAAAGGGGACATGACTCTCTTGTGTCTTGTATGATTTTTTTTACACGTTAAGTTTGTTCTGCCGAACAAGGAATCTGCACCTTGTTATCCCGAAATTTTCAAGCTCGAGTATCTTTTGTCTCGCCTTCTTTGAAACTCCTGCTTCTTCAACCCGCGCCGCGCCTTGTTATCCCGAAATTTGGACGCGCGCGAGAACTCCCTCCTCATTTGAAATCGCTCCCGCAGCCCAGACACGTGAAATCCCCCTTCTACCCCTTAGCCGAAAATGAAGCTCCACGTCGCGGTGTCAAAACCGGTGGGCGTACGCTGGTAACTGACCCTACATTTCGGACAAGCGCGTCCCTAAGCTTGGCTCCCCCCTCCCCCTTCGCCCCCTCCCCCCCCCCCCCCACCCCTCCCCCCCATTCGTACACCGAGGCCGCCAAAACCCGCGAAACCCCATGCTCCTCCGTCGGCCTCCCGACCGCCGCCCAGCTGGAGACTCTTCCCCGACTATGTCCTCCACCGCAATAGCTCGCCGTCCCTCATCCACCGCACCGGATGAGCATCCGTTGTCGATATCGTCGTCCCGCCGGATCAGCCGCCCCATCCTCCACCTCCAAGGAGCTGCCCCGACGTTTGCCTCGTCTATCGCGCCACCTAAATCCCCACAGCGCCGTCTTGACCTGCCCCACCGGAACCGCAGCACCCTCACCAATTCCTCCGATGAAGTCGAGGCCAACTCGGCGCCACCAAGGAGGTTCTGCACTCACCGCTGCATTTTATCTTTTATTCGATCTCACGGGGCTGCCGGTGCTCCATACCGAGCAGACATGGTGTCTCCATCGATGGCGCCGTCGCCGGCCACATCATCCACGGCGTCTCTCCCCCATGTCGTTGCTTCCTCGGCGGCGACTTCCACAACGACACTAGCTGCAGCTGCTCCGACTCTCGCTCGTGTTGCGGCTCTGTTCTTGTTGTCGGTCACTCTGTTGCACTGCTCCTACTTTCGTTCGTGCTGCTGCTCTGCTCTTGCTCTCACTTGCGCTGCTGCTGCTGCTGCACGACCTCCGGCAGCTACAGGAGTTGGTGCTTTAGCACTCGCTCGCGGTGCTACTACACGACTTGCTCTCTGCTAGTGCGTTCCCTGCTCGAGCGTCTGCTGATTTAGATCACTGCTTCTCTACTACTAGTGCTCAAACGCCCTAAACATCTATTGCAATGCTCTGTTACTAGTTGAATCAGTTTCGACAGTAAAATTTAGTTTCAACTGTGAAGTTCATTTTCTTCAGTTAAGTTCAGAGTGAACAGTACTTACAGCATCTGTCGGAGCGGCCGTGGCGCGCGTTTTACATATAGCACTTTTTGGTGATGTATTTTACATCATATATTGCAGATGATATTAGGGTCCCACTTCAGATTAAAGTTGTCTGTCTTGTCATGCTTCAGCCTCGTCGCCGTACACCTTAGCGGAGCTGCTCCAACGATGGAACCGTCCATCACAGCGGAGCAGTACCCTCGGCGCCGTTTCCAGAGGCCTCGGATCTTCTTCCCTGCCTCCGATAGTCACACCAGCATCATCACCATCCTCCACGTCCAACCCAATGATGTTGAGGTCCATAAGGCTATGCCAAATAGGTTGTACACTCGTCGCATCACTTTGTTTCTCCATTCCTCTGTTCTTCCAATTCATGTGAGCCAAACACCCAGGTTGACTAAAATCCTATGTTTCCAAATGCTCTGTTTTGCACGTGCATTCCTGCATTTCCAGATTGTATTCCAGATGAAGATAACTGTTCAGATGGAGATTCAGAAGGAGCCGACCATGTCTGTTTACCACCTGAGGTGTTTGCTCTAACCTGGCATGCTGATGTTGATCATATCATGCATATGGCGCCTTGCATTGCTTACATTATACATCTTATATGTCATCAGCTTAGTTTAGATTTGCTTTGTGTGAATGCCACCTGTTTGGTTTCTATATCATACTCCCACCATTCCTAAATATTTGTCTTTTTAGATATTTCAACAAGTGACTACATACGGAACAAAATGAGTGAATCTACACTCTAAAATATGTCTATATACATCCGTATGTGGTAGTCCATTTGAAATCTCTAAAAAGACAAATATTTAGGAACGGAGGGAGTATATGGGAATTATGCAATGACATCTTCTTTAGCCAGGCATCATATACATGAATCATGCAATGCCATCCTGTTTAGCCAGTCATCGTATATGTGAATTGTATCGTGCCATAATTTTTTCCATAATGTGTTCCATTTGTCAGCAATGTTTATACATTCATCTACTCTTCCTGTGCATCAGCCATTTGAGTCGGTCATGGGAAAATCTGGAGTGAAAACAAGGTCTTCTAAGCAGTCAGTGCTACCTGTCGATGCAGATTTCTTGCTGGTTACAGATAGCTCCTCAGAGGAGGATTCAGAGAGAGATGACCAGTCGTATTCCCCCCCCCCCCCCCCGAGGTGCATGCTCTAACTTGGCTGGGTTATATTGCTCATATCATGCATATGGTGTCTTGCATTGCCATGCCATCTGCTTAGATTAGACATGCTTTGTGTGAATGCCTCCTATTTGCTTTCTATATCAGATATGTGAATTATGCAATGCCATGTTTTTCAGCCAGTTATCATATATGTGAATTATGCACCGCCATGGAGTCAGGCATCATATATGTGAATTATCTCATGCCATCTTTTTTTCATTACGTATTCCATTTGTCGACAATCTGTGTATATTGAACTACTCTTAATGTGTATCAGCCATTTGAGCCAGTTATGGAAAAATCTGGAGTGAAAACAAGGTCTTCAGAGCAGGCAATGGTACCTGTTGAAGCATATATCTCGATGGTTACAGGGAGCTCCTCAGAGGAGGATTCAGAGACAGATGACCAGTCCTATATCCCACCTGAGGTGTATGCTCTAAGTTGCAATGTTTATATTTCTCATATGATGCATATGGTGTCTTGCATTGCTTAGTTTATACATCATATGCACAATATTGAATTCTCTCTGTTTAGTTTAGAGATCATACATGCGAGTGTCAGCTGCTTAGTATATGAATCAATTATGTCAATTATATCATGCCATTCTGTATACTTAGACAACATGTATGTGAATTATTTCATCCCAACCTATTTTAGAAAGACATCATATAGTTTTGTCATGTCATCCTGTTTAGGTACTCATCATATGTTAAATTATGCCATTATATCCTGTTAAGTTATCCATCATATATCTAAACCTGTGTCATGCTATCCTGTTTAGTTAGGCATCATATATGTGAAATTGTGTCATGCTGTCCTGTTTGGTTAGACAACATATATGTGAATTACCACATCTGTCTATCATACAATGTCTATATGTTCAATTTCGTTTCTTGTTTATCAGCCATTTGAATTGGAGGGGTGATGGCAGTATCTAAGGGAGCAAAAACCCGTTCTTCACAAAAGACGGTGCTATCCGTCGATGCAGATAGAACCATGGTTGTACTGGCCCACAAACTAGCCCCACCACACATAATCGAGACTCTTCCGGATTGCACACTTACACCCTTGGGCAGAGAACCAGCTACAACCCATCTAACCGTAGCCCCAGCAGATAGTAACCCACTTATAGTTGACAAAGCACCATGTCCACCACAGAGTACCCCCACACGAGCAGTTTGTAAAGCTACTGCAGTGCCCAAAGCACGAAGACCACCACAGCTAACCCAAACTCCATGTTTAAAGCAGAAGAGCAACTGTTCTCAGGTCAGATTCCGTAGCTATGGTCCATACTCCTTTGTTGTTGCATCACTGTATTTACTCATACCAACTACTTTCGAATTTGAAGGATCCAATTGAAACTCCAATGGCGCAACAGGTATGTTTTAAACCTATTTCTTTAACTGGATTGTTGTTCTAACTTCTTGCTCTATGTTGATTTCAGTTTAAGCTGTATAAACAGTTATGTTCTCATGTGATGCACATTACAAGTGCTACCAATGTTGTGTAGTTTCTCACACTTATATTATGTCTATGCTGTTGTGTCTTAAAAATATATGAGTTGAACTGTGTCTCTATCTTGATTAGGGAACATAAACTAGAATGATATGGACAATATAGTGACCATAGTACATAGATATATGTTTGTTTCATGCTGTTATCCTGTCCACCTTACTACTGAACCGGTTTACCAAAATGAGTTTGGTATACTACAAGCTAAACATGTGATGTGTCTGCTTGTTTCTCTTGTAGTATGCAAACATAATATTGGAGAAGAGCACCCCACTATGCAATGGTAGAGAAAGTAATGTAGATAAGGTTCAAGATAGTGAGACAACCCTGTTGGTCTCCAAGAAAGGTGATAAAAACGATCTTGTAGACAGTGAGAAAACCCCACAGTCCTGCGTTGATGTAGTGTTCGAGTTACTGGCCAGTACTGCTGGCACAAGCTCTTCGAACTCGCTGCCTGAATCACTTTGGCTTCTTTAGTCTCAGCTACAAGCTAAAAGGCATCAGTCATCTATGCTGCGGCAAGAAGCCGAAGGACTGAGGAAGTCCCTGCAGAATTAAGATGCGTACTTTCTTGTGCAACAGCAAGCGCTGGAGGATTTAAGCGCCAAACAAGAGAAAGTTAATAAGCTTGCTAAGCATCTTGCCAGCATTATGGGTACCCAGGATATTGTTTCTTGAACTCTTCTGAAGTGGTTTTAGTTCTGGATTTGTTTTGTTGCGGCGTTTATATGCTGCTGTGTTCCCTATATTTGCACTGATGGTGAACTTTGATGCCCAGTGGATGTAATATGTATAATAGCCGTGATAGCCTAGCATAAGTTGTTTGCTTATTTATTTCCTTGTTGTCTTGTTTATTTGTTTGCTTGTAGTCAGTGCAGTTCTTTTTCCGCGGTTTGCTAGTGGCTGCAATAACCTATTTTTTAAACTAGGCCACAATAACCATGGGCTAATATTTACTGTAGTGACACTGGGCCTCCTACGGGCCGTAGAAACAGTGGGCCTTCTACAGGCCGTAGAAATAGTAGGCCTTCTATGGGCCGTAGAAACATTGGGCCTTCTACGGGTCGCAGAAACAATGGGCCTTCTACGGGCCCTATCATCAATGGGCCTTATACGGGTCGTATGATCGATTGGCCAAACATGGGCCAATAACAGGCCGCATTATGGCCGTGAACGGGCTAGAGTTGGAATCGTTCGTTCATGGGCCGACCATAACGGGCCATCATTAATAGGTTGTATTTGATAACACTATGAAAACGACCCAATGTATTAACGGACCACAAACGGGCCGACTGTAACCACGGGCTGAATTTGGCCCACAATCAGAAAATTACAGTAACGGGCCGTAAGTAAACGAATGCTCGAAATGAGCCCAAGAATAAATGGGCTCTGAAAAGGCCAAAAGATAACATGGGCTGGAAACGGCCCAACTGAATAACGGGCCATTAATGGGTATAAAGTGATACACTGTTCATTACGGGCCAGTTTCACCACGGGTCGTTAATGGGTCTAAAGTGATACACTGTTCATTGCGGGCCAGCTTCACCACAGGCTGTTAATAGGCCAAGAGTTACATAGGGCCTCATATGGGCCGAAAGACGTCATGGGCCATACATGGGCCAGAAGTGAAAATGGGATGGAATCATATTGGATGGCCCAAATGACGCTACTGAGCCTAATTCGGGTAGGGCATAACGGGCCTTGGGTTAGCGGGCTATAAATGGGCTATATGCGAACAGGCCATTAACAGGCTTTCCATGGGCCGGCCCGTCACCTTTTGACCAAGTCAAACGGGCCGGCCTTTTCACAGGAATGGGCCTCTGTTGGGCCGGGCCACGTGTCGACGTATCATAGGCGCCTTCTGTCCAATGAGTGGGTGACATCTGTCCCAACAATGAGCCGACACGTGTTTCCTCCAGCCAATGACGATTTTACACGTGGAAAATCCCCATTGGTCGGGGCTGTTAACGGGTTATCGGATCCAAAACCCTACCCGATAGCTTAACGGTGTTCCATTACGGTGGATGCCACGTGTCGGTCACCCTTGACGAAAGCACTTCTGTGACGCGCGATTTATCGTCATGGAAGTGGACACTTCTGTGATGATAATTTTGGTAATGTCATGGAACACTTCTACGACAGCACAGGTATGACTATCTTGATTCTGTCATAAATTTGTCATGGATGTACATGCATGACAAAAAACGCGACCTACTGTGACAAACACGTATCATCACGGAAGTGTTTTTTTTTGTAGTGTTACTGTGTAATCTAGATTATTGACTCTAGTGCAAGTGGGAGACTGAAGGAAATATGCCCTAGAGGCAATAATAAAGTTATTAGTTATTTCCTTATATCATGATAAATGTTTATTATTCATGCTAGAATTGTATTAACTGGAAACATGATACATGTGTGAATACATAGACAAACTTAATGTCACTAGTATGCCTCTACTTGACTAGCTCATTAATCAAAGATGGTTATGTTTCCTAACCATAGACATGAGTTGTCATTTGATTAACGGGATCACATCATTAGGATAATGATGTGATTGACATGACCCATTCCGTTAGCTTAGCACTTGATCATTTAGTATGTTGCTATTGCTTTCTTCATGACTTATACATGTTCCTACAACTATGAGATTATGCAACTCCCGTTTACCGGAGGAACACTTTGTGTTCTACCAAACGTCACAACGTAACTGGGTGATTATAAAGGAGCTCTACAGGTGTCTCCAAAGGTACATATTGAGTTGGCGTATTTCGAGATTAGGTTTTGTCACTCTGATTGTTGGAGAGGTATCTCTGGGCCCTCTCGGTAATGCACATCACTATAAGCCTTGCAAGCAATGTAGCTAATGAGTTAGTTACGGAATGATGCATTATGTAACGAGTAAAGAGACTTGCCAGAAACGATATTGAACTAGGTATTGGGATACCGATGATCGAATCTCGGGCAATTAACATACCGATGACAAAGGGAACAACG
This sequence comes from Triticum timopheevii, assembly GCA_963921465.1. Taxonomy (NCBI): domain Eukaryota; kingdom Viridiplantae; phylum Streptophyta; class Magnoliopsida; order Poales; family Poaceae; genus Triticum; species Triticum timopheevii. The sequence continues at coordinate 517,012,636 of OY997270.1, forward strand.
TATGTCGTTATGCAGTTTGACCGATAAAGATCTTCGTAGAATATGTAGGACCCAATATGAGCATCCAGGTTCCGCTATTGGTTATTGACCAGAAACATGTCTCGGTCATGTCTACATAGTTCTCGAACCCGCAGGGTCCGCACGCTTAAGGTTTCGTTGACAGTTTTATTATGAGTTTATGAGTTTTGATGTACCGAAAGTTGTTCGGAGTCCCGGATATGATCACGGACATGATGAGGAGTCTCGAAATGGTCAATACATAAAGATTGATATATTGGATGACTATATTTGGACACCGGAAAGGTTCCGGGTGAGATTGGGACAATACAGGAGCTCCGGAAGGTTATCGGAACCCCCCGGGAGGTATATGGGCCTTATTGGGCCTTAGTAGAAAGGAGGGGAAAGGAGCAAGGGAGGGGGAGCCCCCCCCCCCCAAGCCCAATCCGAATTGGGAGGGGGGCCGGCCCCTCTTTCCTTCCTCCCTCCTTCCTCTTCCTTCCCTCTCCTTCTCCTAATAGGAAAGGGGGGAGTCCTACTCCCGGTGGGAGTTGGACTCCCCCCCTAGGGCGCGCCACCCCCCTTGTCTGGCCCCCTCCTCCACTCCTTTATATACGGAGGAAGGGGGCACCCCATAGACACAACAATTGATCTCTTGATCTCTTCTAGCCGTGTGCGGTGCCCCCCTCCACCATAGTCCTCCTCGATAATATTGTAGCGGTGCTTAGGCGAAGCCTTGCGACGATAGAACATCAAGATCATCACCACGCCGTCGTGCTGACGGAACTCTCCCTCGACACTCGGCTGGATCGGTGTTCGAGGGACGTCATCGAGCTGAACGTGCTAGAACTCGGAGGTGTCGTAGTTTTGGTGCTTGATCGGTCGGGCCATGAAGACGTATGACTACATCAACCGCGTTGTTCTAATGCTTCCGCTTTCAGTCTACGAGGGTACGTGGACGACACTCTCCCCTCTTGTTGATATGCATCACCATGATCTTGCGTGTGCGTAGGAAATTTTTTGAAATTACTATGTTCCCCAACATAATTTTATAACCAAAGAAAATTACCATGATGCTCTAAAAGACTCTCAAAATAATATAAGTGAAGCATGAGATATCAACAATTTCTATAAAATAAAACCACCACCGTGCTCTAAAAAGATATAAGCGAAGCACTAGAGCATTCTAATAAATTCTAATTCATGCATGTCTCTCCCGAAAGGTGTGTACAACAAGGATGATTGTGGTAAAATAAAAAACAAAGACTCAAATCATACAAGACGCTCCAAGCAAAACACATATCATGTGGTGAATTAAAATATAACCTCAAGTAAAGTTACCGATAGACGAAGACGAAAGAGGGGATGCCTTCCGGGGCATCCCCAAGCTTAGGCTTTTGGTTGTCCTTGAATTTTACCTTGGGGTACCTTGGGCATCCCCAATCTTAGGCTCTTGCCACTCCTTATTCCAAAATCCATCATATCTTTACCCAAAACTTGAAAACTTCACAACACAAAACTTCAACGGAAAATCTCATGAGCTCTGTTAGTATAAGAAAATAAACCACCACTTTAAGGTACTGTAATGAACTCATTCTTTATTTATACTAGATGATTCCCCGCACGTTGTTGCGGAAAATATTGCCTAAAATTGATGTTTACATTGCAAACTTACTGTCCTAAAAAGATCAGCAAAATAATGAAAAACTGATATTTCTTTGACAACGATCTTTGGAATGATAATGGTACATATGGAAGTAAGATTGATCCTTCTACTTATTTGATTGAAAGTTTGGACAATAGACAAACAATCAGATCACCCATGGAAGCAACTAGTTTAAAGCTTCACTATAAGCTACCAAGTCTACATCATTTGCAAGGGAATTTTTTTCAAGCTTACAACTAAACATCACCACCTTGCTATAACATATAAACCTAAGTCTTGACTGTGCGCAATCTCCATTAGTGCTCCCATGTACATTTACTTTTATCCATCTCACATGATGAGGTAAAAAATGAGATAGAAATGTCATTAGTCCTGATAGAGTCAGAAGGCTTCAACTTCTAAACATATTTGCATAGCATAACTCTACAGAATGAACTAACAAACTAATCCACTAATGGGTGATTGCCTTTACAAAAACAGAATCATCAAGGCGCTAGCAAGCTTGCAAAAAATCAGTAGTTGAACTCTCAAGGTTCATTCATTCTTCCATGGATATGCCAGGAGAATTTGTAGTTGAGATTTGAGACAGAGTGAGGAATACAACACTTGCCTACAAATTTAAATTTTGTACTATGTATAACCGTTTCCATCTACATTCTTGCACACCAATATATCGAGTGCAAACTACACATTTCGTATTAAATTCAATATGCTATTCCTCAATGCATAAATAGGCAAGTATGTAATAAATAAGTGTTGTTAAACTGTTCAAGTGGTTTTATTACCTTTAAAAAGAAAAACCAGTTAGAGAAATAATGATACATGGAAATACAATCTCACACCATGTATATAGCCATCTAGGAAAAAAATATCTTTACCTTCCTTCATTATCCTCATATTTGACAACACTACTATAAGTAGGAGAGTCAGTACACTGTTTATTAACACATGAAAATCATAGAAAGGAAACTACAGAATAACGAAAAAGTTACCTCTAACATCAAGATACTCATGTTATTCATAAAAGACGCATCCATAAATAGGCTGCATCACAGATCTTCAAATTGTTGCGTGAGTGATAAGTTCTATTATGTAAGAAAATGGAAATGTACAGAAAGTTCAGAGTTAGACTACACCAACTAACACATCACTTCCAAAGTAATCCCTCTATAAAGAAATATAAGAGCATTTAAATCACTACTTTATTGATCTAAATGCTCTTATATTTCTTTATGGAGGGAGTACTTGAGTTATTTTGTTTATCAACTAAAACTAGAAGAAAGTAGACAGTGACTTCAATGCCCGTTTCCAGGTAGAATCAAGATAATTTTCAATGCCTTGTGCATACATAAAGATCGTTAATAGAATACAGATGGGGCCTGCAGATGGCAAACTAAAGCTAAAAATTAAGAGGGCATCTTTCTTATTAACTTTGAGTCATTGAACGACGGATATATGCACATGAATGAATTCCCGTGGACTTCCTTGAATCAGTCCATTTGGTAGTTGCAAAAAAAATTAGCACAACAAAACGTGGTGTACAATACCGCAAACACCATTTTTAATCAATCATTACATCTCCATAAGTAGTAGTGGTACAAAAGATTGTGATGGAGAAGGGAGAGTCCACGGAGACGATGGTCAGGAGTCCTAACCTGGAGTTCACACTGGCAACGGTAATGACACTTTGCATGGGGATGTAGCTGCGGCACACATGAGGAACCCCTGCTAGTACAGAAGATGTGTGCTGTCGCCTATCCTCCCCTATCTCGTGGCGAGTCGGGATGTGAGATCCAATCCAATGTTGAATGGTTATTACCATATACACTAACCCCAAGAGTCGCTGAAAAGAAATAAGATTCAATGTTCACCTATTGAGTTGGAATTCATGAAGGCAAAAAATAAAAAATAAACAAATCTTACTTTGCATCTTTCAGATCCGGGGGCGATGGCGAGAGGATGACACTGTCAGTGACTTCTCCGGGCAGGGTGCGGCCGTAGGCCCAGTATCTAGTTTGCCGCCATAGGTCGATAGTACGATATGGTGGTAGATCAAAGGAAACCACTACTCCCAGGGCAAAGAACACATGGGTCGTAAGTGAGAGAAGAAAGGTACATGGAGAGATGAAGATGAAGGGATTGAGAGATGTGGGGAATGAAGATAGGTTCAGGATGCGGCAGGCCCAATGGCATAGGCTAGTGCTAGTGAACTTTTATGGTTCGGGAGTAATAGTGGTCCACGTAAGGGAAGGTCGCTAGACTGATTCATCAATTTTTTGGAAGACAAAAGAGAAAGCTATAGGCTGCTTGTGTGACCAGGGGATGGCTACGCATGGAAAGAAAATTGCATCAATCATTGATTGATTTGTGAGTGGATTGCTGACATGGCTAGATTGCTTAGGTGGATAGCTTGCATGTCAAGAGAAATAAGATAGTGGGGATGAAATATTTAGGTATTATAGATTGGTGTTAAACCTACTGTATTACAACTTCTCTATGGTTCATACGCCCCGATACTACTCATAGATTCATCAAAATAAGCAAACAACACACGAAAAACAGAATCTGCCAAAAAACAGAACAGTCTGTAGCAATCTGTAACTTTCAAATACTTCTGTAACTCCAAAAATTCTCAAATGAATTGATTGACGTGAGTAATTTGTCTCTTAATCTTATGCAAAAAGAATCAACCTAAAATCACTCTTCTGTAAAAAATGACAGCTATTCTTGTGAGTGCAAAAGTTTCTGTTTTTTACAGCAAGATCGCAAAGACTTCACCCAAGTCTTCCCAAAGTTTCTACTTGGCACAAACACTAATTAAAACTTAAAACCACATCTAACAAGAGGCTAGATGAATTGTTTGTTACTAAACAGTATCAAAAAGTAAAGAACAGAAAATAAAATTGGGTTGCCTCCCAACAAGCGCTATCGTTTAACGCCCCTAGCTAGGCATAGATAATTTCAATGATGCTCACATGAAAGACATGAATTGAAGAGCAAGGAGAGCAACATAAAATACATGACAAACACATCTAAGTTAACATACTTCCTATTCATAGACATTCTATAAGCAAACAAATTATCATAGCAAGCAAAAACTAGCATATGCAAGGAAGCGGAAAGAAACAATAGCAATCTCAACATAACGAGAGGTGATTTAGTAACATGAAAATTTCTACAACCATATTTTAGTCTCTCATAACAATTACATGTGGGATCATAAGAAAATTCAACAAAATAGCTATCACATAAAATATTTTCAACACGATCCACATGCATGCAAAGTTTACACTCTTCCAAAATAGTGGGATTAACATTAACTAAAGTCATGACCTCTCCAAACCCACTTTTATCAAAAATTTCAAAAGATTGAACATTCTCCAAATATGTGGGATCTAAAGTTAACACTCTTCCAAACCCAGTTTCAATAATATTGCAAACACTATTGTCAATCTCATATTCAATATGGGGCTTAAATTAATTTTCAAAATTATAACAAGAATCACCCCAATCATGATCTTGCAACAAATAGTAGACATAGCAAAGCTATCATCCCCAAGCTTAGGGTTTTGCATACTATTAGCACAACTGACATCAATAGGATTTATAGTAAAATCATTGCAATCATGCTTTTTATTCAAAGATCCATCATGAATCACTTCATAAAGCACCTCATCACATTTTTCAGATTCATGAATTTCAAGCAAAACCTCATAAAGATAATCTAGTGCACTCAACTCACTAGCAATAGGTTCATCATAATTGGATCTCTTAAAAATATTAGCAAGTGGATGAGGATCCATATCAACAGATTTTTAGCAAGCAAAGATGCAAGCACATAGAAGGCACATGGGGACACAAGCAAACATAAGATCGAACGAAAGAAGGGCGAAGAAAAGGCAAAGGTTTTCGAAATCGTTTTAGAACTGGGGGAGAGGAAAACAAGAGGCGAATGGAAAATAATGTAATGCAAGGGAGAAGAGTTTATGATGGGTACTTGGTATGGCTTGACTTGATGAAGATCTCCCCGGCAACGGCGCCAGAAATTCTTCTTGCTACCTCTTGAGCTTGTGTTGGTTTCCCCTTGAAGAGGAAAGGGTGATGCAGCAAAGTAGTGTAAGTATTTCCCTCAGTTTTTGAGAACCAAGGTATCAATACAGTAGGAGACGACGCACAAGTCACCGAATACCTGCACAAACAATCAAGAACCTTGCAACCGACGTGATAAAGGGGTTGTCAATCCCTTCACGGTCACTTGCAAAAGTGAGATCTAATAGAGATAATAAAGTAAATATTTTTGGTATTTTTGTTGTATAGATTGGAAAGTAAAGACTGCAAAATAGTAAACGAGATTCAATAATATGGAAAAGAGACTTTAATATAATGGAAAAGAGACCCGGGGGGCATAGGTTTCACTAGTGGCTTCTCTCGAGATAGCATGTATTACGGTGGGTGAACAAATTATTGCCGAGCAATTGATAGAAAAGCGCATAATTATGATGACAAATAAGGCAATGATCATGAACATAGGCATCACGTCTGTGTCAAGTAGACCGACTCCTTCCTGCATCTACTACTATTACTCCACACATCGACCGCTATCCAGCTTGCATCTAGAGTATTAAGTTCATAAGAATGGAGTAACACATTAAGAAAGATGACATGATGTAGAGGGATAAACTCAAGCGATATGATATAAACCCCATCTTTTTATCCTCGATGGCAACAATACAATACATGCCTTACTGCCCCTATTGTCACTGGGAAAGGACACCGCAAGATTGAACCCAAAGCTAAGCACTTCTCCCATGGCAACAAAGATCAATCTAGTAGGCCAAACTAAACCGATAATTCAAAGAGACTTGTGAAGATATCAAATCATGCATATAAGAATTCAGAGAAGAACCAAATAATATTCATAGATAATCTTGATCATAAATCCGCAATTCATCGGATCTCGACAAACACACCGTAAAAGAGTATTACATCGAATAGATCTCCAAGAACATCGAGGAGAACTTTGTATTGAGAATCAAAGAGAGAGAAGAAGCCATCTAGATAATAACTATGGACCCGAAGGTCTATGGTAAACTACTCACGCTTCATCGGAGTGGCAATGGTGTTGATGTATAAGTCCTCCGTGATCGATTCCCCCTCCGGCAGATCGCCGGAAAAGGCCCCAAGATGGGATCTCAGAGGTACAAAAGGTTGCGGCAGTGGAAAAGTGGTTTTGTGGCTCCCCCTGATGTTTTTACGGTATAAGAGTATATATAGGCGAAAGAACTAGGTCGGTGGAGCTATGAGGGGCCCACGAGGGTGGGGGCGCGCCTACCACCCCTGGGAATGCCCTCCTGCCTCGTGGATGCCTTGTTGTGTCTCTGACTTCAACTCCAAGTCTTGTGGTTTGCTTTCGGTCCAAGAAAGATCATCGCGAAGGTTTCATTCCGTTTGGACTCCGTTTGGTATTCCTTTTCTACAAAACTCTAAAATAGGCAAAAAAAATAGAAACTGGCACTGGGCCTTCGGTTAATAGGTTAGTCCCCAAAATAATATAAAAGAGCATATTAAAGCCCATTAAACATCCAAAACAGATAATATAATAGCATGGAACAATAAAAAATTATAGATACATTGGAGACGTATCAATACATACTCAGAATGTCTGGGTACCATAACCACTTAACTCAGCTAGGAGTTAATCTTCCTGATGATAGTGTCATTGATAGAGTTCTTCAATCACTGCCACCAAGCTTTAAAGGCTTCGTGATGAACTATAATATGCAAGGGATGAACAAGACAATTCCCGAGCTCTTAGCAATGCTAAAGGCTGCGGAGGTAGAAATCAAAAAGGAGCATCAAGTGTTGATGGTCAACAAGACTACTAGTTTCAAGAAAAAAGGCAAAGGGAAGAAGGGGAACTTTAAGAAGAATGGCAAGAAAGTTGCTGCTCAGGAGAAGAAACCCAAGTCTGGACCTAAGCCTAAAACTGAGTGCTTCTACTACAAAGGGACTGGTCACTGGAAGTGGGACTGCCCCAAGTATTTGGCAGATAAGAAGGATGGCAAAGTGAAAGGTATATTTGATATACATGTTATTGATGTGTACCTTACTAATGCTCGTAGTAGTGCCTAGGTATTTGATACTGGTTATGTTTCTCATATTTGCAACTTGAAACAGGGGCTACGGATTAAACGAAGATTGGCTAAGGACGAGGTGACGATGTGTGTGGGAAATGGTTCCAAGGTTGATGCGATCGCCATCGGCACGGTACCTCTACATCTACCTTCGGGATTAGTTTTAGACCTGGATAATTGTTATTTGGTGCCAGCGTTGAGCATGAACATTATATCTGTATATTTTTTGATGCGAGACGGTTATTCATTTAAATCAGAGAATAATGGTTGTTCTATTTATATGAGTAATATCTTTTATGGTCATGCACCCTTGCTGAGTGGTCTATTTTTGTTGAATCTCGATGGTGATGATACACATGTTCATAATATTGAAGCCAAAAGATGCAAAGTTGATAATGATAGTGCAACTTATTTGTGGCACTGCCGTTTGGGTCATATCGTGTAAAGCGCATGAAGAAACTCCATGCTGATGGGCTTTTGGAATCACTTGGTGCTTGTGAACCGTGCCTCATGGGCAAGATGACTAAAACTCTGTTCTCCGGAACAATGGAACGAGCTACTGACTTATTGGAAATAATACATACAGATGTATGCGGTCCAATGAGTGTTGAAGCTTGTGGCGGGTATCGTTATTTTCTTATCTTCATATATTATTTGAGCAGATATGGTTATATCTACTTAATGAAGCATAAGTCTGAAACTTTTGAAAAGTTCAAAGAATTTTAGAGTGAAGTAGAAAATCATCGTAACAAGAAAATAAAGTTTCTACGATCTGATCATGGAGGTGAATATTTGAGTTATGAGTTTGGTCTTCATTTGAAACAATGCGGAATAGTTTCACAGCTTACGCCACCTGGAACACCACAGCGAAATGGTGTGTCTGAATGTCGTAACCGTACTTTATTGGATATGGTGCGATCTATGATGTCTCTTACTGATTTACCGCTATCGTTGTGGGGTTATGCTTTAGAGACGGCTGCATTCACTTTAAATAGGGCACCATCAAAATCCGTTGAGACGACGCCTTATGAACTGTGGTTTGGCAAAAAACCAAAGTTGTCATTTCTTAAAGTTTGGGGCTGCAATGCTTATGTGAAAAAGCTTCAACCTGATAAGCTCAAACCCAAATCGGAGAAGTGCGTCCTCATAGGATACCCAAAGGAAACTGTTGGGTACACCTTCTATCACAGATCTGGAGGCAAAATATTTGTTGCTAAGCATGGATCCTTTCTAGAGAAGGAGTTTCTTTCGAAAGAAGTGAGTGGGAGAAAAGTAGAACTTGATGAGGTAATTGTACCTTCTCCCTTATTGGAAAGTAGTTCGTCAGAGAAATCAGTTCCAGTGATCCCTACACCAACTAGTGAGGAAGCTAATGATGATGATCATGAAACTTTAGATCGAGTTACTACCAAACCTCGTAGGTCTTCCAAAGTGAGATCCGCACCAGAGTGGTACAGTAATCATGTTACCATGGTGAACCTACGAACTATGAGGAAGCGATGATGAGCCCAGATTCTGTGAAATGGCTTGAGGCCATGAAATCTGAGATGGGATCCATGTATGAGAACAAAGTGTGGACTTTGGTGGACTTGCCCGATGGTCGGTAAGCCATAGAAAATAAATGGATCTTCAAGAAGAAGACTGACACTGACGGTAATGTTACTGTCTACAAAGCTCGACTTGTTGCGAAAGGTTTTCGACAATTTCAAGGAGTTGACTACGATGAGACTTTCTCACCCGTTGTCAGGACCCCGATTCTATGCCACACCGATCTAGCATGTAACACCTCATATCACTTTGCGGCTTCACGCACGGTATTCCCACGGGTGTCGCCTTACCATGCCCGGGACTGTTTGCGCCTTTTGGCACACGTATACGATAGTGTCGCTAGCATCCATATGACAAAGAACCCGGGCTGACATGGCTAGTCGCGAACCCAAAGTGGCACTAACTTACAGGGACAGGCATACATGACCCAGCAATGAACGTGTCGGTCATCAACGAGTGAATCCGGGCTGTAGCAACTGGGCTAGCAGGACTCCGGTAAACCGGGCTGTAGCAGGCTAACAGGACTCCGGTAGACACCGCGTGACATTTCCCCGAAGGGACAGACACGGGAATGAAGAAGGACACATGCCAATCCGCCTAAGTGTTCCGGAGCAGTAGCAAGCTACCAGGGCTCAGTGGAAGCACTAGGAGACATTTCCCGGTAAGAGAGGCTACTAAGGATAAACAACTAGATAGTCAGATCCCACACATAGCAATACACATTACACGTACGCATAACATGCAAGTATGTGATGTACAACATGGCATCACAACATAACTCAACAACTCATATAGATAAGGCTCAAAGAGCCAGCATAACATTTATTGCAAACAGGGGTCACAGGACCCATCATTCAGAGCATACAAGCAACAAGCGGAAGTATTACATGTCTGAGTATAGACATCTACAAATGAAAAAGGCTGAAGAGCCTGACTATCTACAACATCCGATCAAGATCGTAGCTGAGGTACAAGCTACTTGTCGAAGTCCACAAGAACACTAGTAAGACCGAAGTCTCCACTGCAAAAACATAAATAAAGCAACATGAGTACAAAGGTACTCAGCAAGACTTACATCAGATCCTACCATACATGCATTTGTATCAAGAGGGTAATGTGGGGTTTAGTTGCAGCAAGCCAGCTTTGACTCAGTGGCTATCCTGTTCTACGACTACGAGAAGTTTATTTGAGGTGATATGATGCACACGAGTCCACTAATCACCACACAATACACTACTATGGATTCATCCCCGTCTCCCTACGGGAAAGCCATCCATAGCACTCACACTTGTCTTGAGCATTTTAGAGTATCCACTTCAAGTTGTCTATGTACCATGTAAGTATCCAAGAAGTCCATAACCGCGGACCCGGCTATTCGAATAGATCATGTTAACCCTGCAGGGGTGTAATTCTTCACACACGCTCTCGCCACTTACCGCCATGTACACGTCATGTATCTCGGCAACCTTCAAGCGGAAGCCTGGCGAGGGTGTCAGCCACGACCTGACTAACCACACAAGACTCTAGCCCAGGTTTATCGCCTATTCGGGTTCCATCCGTAAGGAGATCCGGCCGGGGTGTCGCTCACGGCCCCAAACGACGTGAGCAGGGTTCCCAAGCCCATCATCTGGGTGCCACTTGGTACACCGTGCCACCTGTGCCTAGTCTGTCCCAAGCCGACCCTGTCGGGTGCCACTTGGTAGAAAAATAGCACTACCTACAAACACCAGAAACTAGTTGCGACTCCTGGACAGAGATCAAGTGGGTTAATAAGTCAAGAGGGGCACTTAAGCATTCCAATGCGTGGTAGTAGCTAGTCATTGGACAACATACACAGAACTCAGTGCTTAAGGACGGTTCTAGTGAGACAACCCACCATGTACTCCTACATGGCCTCTCACCGCTACCTTTACCAAATCGTGTTCACACACCTCACTCTTAGCATCAGAACAAGAGCACTTCACTCCAATTCATTCCCAATGAATCAGACCTGACACACTCTAAGCAATAGCAGGCATAGCATGGTAGGAACACAACAATGGCTTCAATCAACTCCTACACATGCTAGTGGGTTTCAACTATTTACTGTGGCAATGACAGGTCATGCAGAGGAATGGGTTCAACTACCGCAGCACAAAGTAGTAGTTGAATCGTTGTTGTCCTAATGCAATAAAAGAGAGCAGGAGCGAGAGAGTAGGATTGTATCGGAATGAACAAGGGGGTTTGCTTGCCTGGTAGATCAACAGAGGGGGCACTGCTCCTCAGACAGGTACTCTAGATTGGTCTCCGGAGCAGGACCTATCGAGAAGGAACGATGTCGACAATCAAAACACAATCATATGCAACAACATGATGCATGAACATGGCATGAATATGTGATGTTGTTTGAGCTAATGCAACTAGTACTCAATTTGAATGAAGTCCATTTGAACCAAGGGTTCAAATGCAACTCCAAATTAAGCTCTTATATATGCCATTTATATGTGTTCACCTATACAACAGGTTTAGGTTGGTTTGTCATGCATGAAACTAGAACAGATGGATAGATTGCATTTTTCTGATAATTGTTCATATATAAATTATTTCAATCTGAGCTACGGTTGAATTTCTATGATTTATTGAAGTTATAACATTTTCTAGATTTTCCTGATTTATATTAAATCCAAAAAAGAATAACTGTGTCAGCATTATAGAGGCATGACGTCAGCGAGTCAACCATGGCTGACCGGGTCAAACCTGACATGTGGGGTCCACACGTCAGTGTCATGGTTAATTAACAGAGTTAATTAATCCTAACTACAAACCTAACTAAAAAGGATTAGTGGCGCTGGGGCCTAGTGTCAGTGTCAGGGGGTTAATTGAGCGATGATTAGCACCTTACTAAGCAACCACATCAGCCCGCCGGAGTTTTGGCCGGCGGCGACCAACAACGCGGCGGCGACTCGCCGGACTTGCGCTACGGGCGGCGGCTGGACGCGCGGAGACCACCGGGGCATAGCCCGTCGTCGTTCGCATCTAGGGGAGCAGGTGGGAGGCTGCAGGGGCGCCGGAGCTCGCCGGAGCGGAGCTCGGGGCGGCGGCCGGAGTTTGGCCGAGTGCGCGCGGGTGCTGCGGGGCACGGCAGGAGCTACGGGCCGTGGCGTTGGCCTTATGGGAGGCTGCTGAGCGTGGTGGCAGGTGCAGGCGCGGGCTGAAGTGGCTCTGGCCACGACGGGGAGGTACCACGGCGGCGCGACCGCTCGGGTCCGGCGGCTAGCGTGTCTACGGCATGAAATCGAGCGCGGGGAAGGAGGGGAAGCGGAGGAGAACTCACGGCGGTCTCGATGGCGTCGTGCTCGATCTCGGGGAAGCACTGGTGTGGCCGGAATGTCGTCGGCGATCTCGGGCGGCCGGAGGAGAAGACGACGTTGGTGGCGGCGATGCAGAGCGTCCGGCGTCGCGTGACTCGGTGGAGAGGACGAGGGAGTCGCGGAGATGCTCGTGGACTCGTCGGAGAGGCGAGGCCGTGGCGGTGGGCGCAGCAACAGCGAGCGGCGGCGACGGCTCGTTCGGTGGTGCTCGCGAGAGAGAGAAAGGGGAGGGGATGAGTACGGCTGAGAGTGAGGGGAGCCAGTGGGGTTGCGTGGCGACACTGTAGGGAGTCACGGAGCAAGCAGGGAGGCAGGAGGTGGCCGGGCGCGTGGCCGCGTGCGGTGAGCGCATGCTCGGCGTCCTCCTGGCGTGGTGGAGACGACAACTGGTAGTGCCAGTTGGCTGGGCCGGCCTGTTGGCTCGCTGGGCTGCACAGTGCCCGGCTACACAGGGAGGTAAGCGCCAGGTAAGTTTTTCCCATTTTGTTTCTATTTTTGTTTTCTATTTCTGTAATTTTTGTTTCTGATTTAGTAAAATACTAAATCAATTTGTTTGCCTCTGATAATTTTTGTAGGGACTAATTGGATTAATCCAAAGCCCCACACCAAAAATCAGAGATATTGGACATATATTAAATATATAACTAATATATATCCAATGCAAATATTTATGCATTAATTCCAAATGCCCGAAATAAATAATTATGAGCTCCTAAAAATATTGGTTTGATTTTTATCTCTGCCCAATATTTTCAGAGAGCAACATGAACATTTTCTTGGACATTTTTGGAGCAATTTTTATCTGGGTCATTTCCAGAAATGATTCTGAGGGTTTCACAAATCCTCATTTCAAATTTAAATGGAATTTAAACATGATGCACAAATGACTAGCTAGCCTTGAGCATACCAGAACTAGGGATGTGACACCCGTAGTGATGCTTAAGTCTGTCTGAATCATTTTAGCGATTGCCGCATTTTATGATTATGAAATTTGACATATGGATGTCAAAACTGCATTCCTGAATGGATTTCTGGAAGAAGAGTTGTATATGATGCAACCAGAAGGTTTTGTCGATCCAAAGGGTGCTAACAAAGTGTGCAAGCTCCAGCGATCCATTTATGCACTGGTGCAAGCCTCTCGGAGTTGGAATAAACGCTTTGATAGTGTGATCAAAGCATATGGTTTATATAGACTTTTGGAGAAGCATGTATTTACAAGAAAGTGAGTAGGAGCTCTATAGAATTTCTAATATTATATGTGGATGACATATTGTTGATTGGAAATGATATAGAATTTCTGGATAGCATAAAGGGATACTTGAATAAGAGTTTTTCCATGAAAGACCTCGGTGAAGCTGCTTACATATTGGGCATCAAGATCTATAGAGATAGATCAAGACGCTTAATTGGACTTTCACAAAGCACATACCTTGATAAAGTTTTGAAGAAGTTCAAAATGGATCAGTCAAAGAAAGGGTTCTTGCATGTATTACAAGGTGTGAAGTTGAGTCAGACTCAATGCCCGGCCACTTCAGAAGATAGAGAGAAAATGAAAGTCATTCTCTATGCTTCAGCCATAGGTTCTATCATGTATGCAATGATGTGTGCCAGACCTGATGTGTGCCTTGCTATAAGCATAGAAGGGAGGTACCAAAGTAATCCCGGAGTGGAGCACTAGACAACAGTCAAGAAAATCCTAAAATACCTGAAAAGGACTAAGGATATGTTTCTCGTTTATGGAGGTGACTGTCGGTGTCAAAACCGGCGGATCTCGGGTAGGGGGTCCCGATCTGTGCGTCTTAGGTTGATGGTAATAGGAAGCAAGGGACACAATGTTTACCCAGGTTTGGGCCCTCTCGATGGAGGTAAAACCCTACTTCCTGCTTGATTAATATCGAAGATATGAGTAGTACAAGAGTTGATCTACCACGAGATCGTGGAGGCTAAACCCTAAGAGCTAGCCTATGATGGTATGATTGTAATTGTGATCGGCCTTCTAAGGACCATGCTCTCCGGTTTATATAGACACCGGAGAGCTAGGGTTTACATGGAGTCGGTTACAAGGAAGGAAACATAATATCCGGATCGCCAAGCTTGTCTTCCACGCAAAGGAGAGTCCCATCTGGACACGAGCCGAACTCTTGAGTCTTGTATCTTGATGCTTCCATAGTCCAGACAATGAATATAGTCCGGCTGTCCGGATACCCCCTTATCTAGGACTCCCTCAGTAGCCCCTGAACCAGGCTTCAATGATGATGAGTCCGGCGCGCAGTCTTGCTTTCGGCATTGCAAGGCGGGTTCCTCCTCCGAATACTCCAAGGTTATCATCAAACACGTAGGTCGTGTCCGGATCTGCAAAATGATCTTCACATACCCTTAGCACAAATCCGTTCTGCTGGAAATCTTCGTACGTCGTGCCCTTGCATCGTGGCCTGGTCCAACATGAACCAGCGTTTCCTGCTCCACCTCGACTTGTGTTGCAAGGCGGTTTTATTGGCACGTCCTGCCAAAGCAGAGATCGTGTCCCTCTTAATACGGCATCTTTCATCAACATGGGCATATGTGACCCCATGTTGACCGTTGGTATAATTCCGTGTATTTTAGATAAGCCTCAAGCGGTCATGCTGAGGACTCTTGGTATTCATCCCTTTTATAAAGGGGCCAAGGCCTACGCCTCGTTTCCACCTCTCCTGCTCCTTCTCGCACCTCGAGCTCCATCGCCCAAAACCTAAGCTCCAACACCCCAGATCCTCCAGTATGTCCGGATCCGACGCAGCAGGCCGGTGGGTGGCCTCCTCGATTTAGGAGGAGGATATTGCGAAGCTTAGGGAGGTCGGATACCTGAGTGCTGATATCCAGCACAGGCTTCCTGCTCCGGGGCAAGTCATCCCCACGCCGGAGACCAACGAGAGCGTCGTGTTTACTCCTCACTTCCTCCGAGGCCTAGGCCTCACCCTCGACCCCTTTGTGAGGGGGCTCATGTTCTACTATGGCTTGGATTTCCATGATCTGGATCCAGATGCCATCCTCCACATCTCGTCTTTCATTATTGTGTGTGAGGCTTTTCTCCATGTCAACCCACACTTCGGCTTATGGCTAAAGACCTTCAATGTGAAGCCGAAGATGATCGAGGGGCGACATGTGGAGTGCGGAGGCGCCATAATAAGCAGGAATGCTGATGCCCCATGGCTAGAGGGTTCTTTTCCGGAAGTATCTGACGTATGGAAACAGAGATGGTTCTATGTCACTGCTCCTAGAGGCACAAAGTGGGTAGCTGCCCCCGAGTTCCGCTCAGGCCCCCCATCACAGTTGGGGTCTTGGACCGATGTGGGGCAGAATTATGGGCCTGCTGGCGATGTACCAGAACTGCAGAACCGCATCCGGGATCTTATTAGGGGGGACATAAATCTTGTCAGCCTAATTCAAGTAATGCTAGTCCGGCGCATGTTGCCATGCAAACGTCGGCCTCTCCATATGTGGGAGTTTAATCCGGAGGGTCCGCGGACCATTAAGCACTTCTTCGGCCTGACGCTCGAAGGAATGTGTAAATTGTTCTTCGGACCACAAGCAAAGTGTCCGGACACCATAGAGGATGCGGGCCTAAGCTGCAATCGCCTAGATGCCCAAGTAAGTAACCTTGAAGCCAGACACTTCATTTATATTTATTATAACCATTATTCTAAGAATCCTTCCATGGCCAGGAATGGCTCAATAAGGCAGAGAGAATCAGGTGTCCGGCGCCACTTCCTGAAGGCTCGCCTGGCCCCACTATTGCAAAGATGCTGGCCGGGCGCTCAGCAAAATCCCTTCAGGGAAAAGCAAAGGAAAGGGCAGTGAAGACAAACTTCGTGCACTATGCATCCAGACCGGGGGAATCGCTACCCATCCTATGGAGAATAGCAGGAAAGGGGAGGCCAAAGCCTCCTCCCCACGCGGGAAGAAGAGGGCCGCCTCCGAAGACTTGGAGGCGAAGACGCCCAAGCAAGGGAAGAAAACATCACCAGAGGGCTCTGCCGCGATGGGCACCCTCACCGCATCATGCCCACCAACGGGCCAGCCCTCCACTGAGCCGTAAGTTATTAATTAATTTGAAAGTGTGATGTTACTCCGAGATCCATAACCAGGACTTTGTCTTTTGTAGTTCGGCGAGCAGCTCTTCTCAATAGAGTTCGTTTTCTGGGGACCTCCGTCCGGAGATGATGGAGAGTGAGACTCCACCCATCGCTCCGCCTCATGAAGCGGGCGACACAGAGGTGTCGTCATGGAGGAGTCCGGACCCGCCGAAGCCGGAGGCTAATACGTCAGCCGCCCTGAGCCCGGAGCGTTTGACTTCCACGGGGGGCGATGAGAAGGGTCTGGCATAGTTCAGTGTCTGGCCAGACAAACTGACGGGCTGTTTGGAGCGAGCCGCGCTCTCGGAGGAGCACCACTCTTTAATGAGCATGGTGCTCACAAAGATTTCATCCGCTACCAGCGGTTTGAATGAGGCATTTACAAGCATGCTCAAAGGCTCTGAGGTATGTAGAGAAAAATGCACAATTTATTGATTATGAAGCGCGCGCTAGGAGTGATCCCTATAGATAGTAGCCCCCGAGACTCTGGTTGCCCGCCGTAGGCGGCAAACGGTGGATCATATACTAATGGTTGTGCCGTTAATGTGTGCAGGTATATAAGGATCCCGCAGCCGGCCAGTCTGTTGAAGCTGCCAAACTACTGAGGCAGATCGGATCAATTGATGTCGATATCACGCTGGTGAATAAGCGGCTGGAGGAGTCACAGGGTATGTGCTCGGCTTCCCTTATTATGATGTATAGGGAAATGCAAGAGGGGTAGAATATTAATGCCATGTGTTTGCACTGCAGATGGTGCTGCTGCAGTGGAGGCCCTGAGGGCGGAACTTGCTCAAGCCAAGGAACAAGCTCGGGCTAGCAATGCGGCTGCCCTAAAGGCGGCCGAAGAATTGAGAGCCGAACAGGCTGCTCATCACCGAAGCAAGGAAAAGATGGCCCAAATGGCTGGGGAGTTAAAAAAGCCGCCGACCGGTACGCACTCCTTGAAAAGGAGAATAAGGCTAGTTTGGGTGAGATGGACAAGGCACGTAATGCCGCCAAGGAGATGCATACCGAAATCCGGAGTATGCGGGAGGAGCTCCAACAGGCTGACAAAATTGTGGCTGGGGGCTCGTACTTACTGCGGACGAAGTTCTTGGATCCGAAGTATGCTTCCCTGGCGGGTCGCATGAGTCCTGCAGACGCATATGCAGACTTGGCGAATAGTATAGCTGACGCTGTCAAGTTCTTCGAGGGTCAAGGCGATGAAGAAGTGGAGAAGCTTTTCTGGTCGCAGTTCAATGCTCCCACTCGCCCGCTGCCACTGAATGAGAAGGTAGCTGCTATGGCGGAGCTCCACAGGTTGTCCGGACTTGCAATGCGGTCTATAATAGACCATCTTTGGCCGAAGGGGCCTAAGCCAGATAGCTACTTTGGTTTGGTGCAACAATTCCTTGGAGCCATGTCCCGGATTGACGCCATGAGGAGGTCGGCGTGCATAGAGGGTGCGCGGATGGCTCTAGCCCGCGTTAAAGCCTACTGGACCGATATGGAGGCCACTGTAATAGCGAGCCAGGATCCAGCGGGAGGCCAACATCCGGCCGAGCACTACTTGACGCAAGTCACGGAAGGTGCCCGCCTGATAGAGGTGCAGTGCTCGAAGAGTGTTATATTCGAGTGATAATTCGAATCATTGTAGAAAACAATGTTTAGTTTAATTATGAGGCTATGTTTATACTTTTTCCGGAAGTATGATTGTCCCCCCTGTGCGGTCGTTCTTATATGTATAAGTAGTCCGAAAGATAGCAGTCGTTGGCTTCAGCCCCCACGCATAGAATGCGGGGGTGTTCGCAAAAAATATGCTTAAGCACACTTGATCCAACGTCTTGGTCCATTAAGGAGGTGATCGCACGTCGAACTAGGAAACCGGACTATATAGCTGTAACACTTTCACTTAGTCGTGGGAGTATAATGGTGGCGCTACTATGTAGCCCCTGGTACCTTCACGTGCATCCGAATACGGGCGCGTGTGTACATGGACGGGAAACGGCCCTTCGTTAAGGCGGAGGAATCTTTAGGGATTCCGGTGAGTCTTCGAGTGGTTGAACAGTCCCTCAATGTATCATGACGGTCAGTTTTCGGCTTCCTCTACTAAGGCGCTCATCCGGAATAACCAGGGCACAATCGCAGTAGTTCTCCTTTGGCCTGCCTTAGCCGGATGATAGCAGAACGTAAGGCGGCAAACCCAGGAGCCGGGCAAACCCAACATTTGACCAAAGACATGATTCAGAGCTGATGCATATACGGCCAAACTCGTGATGCCGAACACTCCCAAGGGTATTCGGTCTTTTGTAAAAGAAGATAGGCTGACAAGAGCCTATTGTAAGCCCTTTATTTCTAGGTACATGCAATTTAGTCTGCCGTGGCCAAATGCCAAAAACGGTAGTATCCTCTATGGGTATAGAACCCATGGGATGGTTTGAACAACAAGAGGCAGTAGAAAAGGTTTACACATGGGCTTAATCTAAAAATAAACCTGTTGCACGGGACCCTACTGCACGTTTGCGCCTTTATCTCCGTTGTGTCGTATCTTGGAAGGGTATCGCGCGAACATTGTCTGTAAAAAAAGAAAAACTCGTAGGAGGGTGCAACGTAATTATGCGATGAATAATAAAAGTGTAAGTTGTTGGCCTGCCAATAAGGTAGAGCCAAGCGTGGGGCTGTATTAAATATAGACAGCCTCTGGTTTCCATTATGGGATGACATATACGGTGCCCTGTTTGAGTTTATCTGGTCTACCAGACTCGTCTAACCGTGTCTGTGGTCGTAATGACCAATCATGTTTTCTAATACTGGAGGCCGCTTATAGTCCGTCCGCCAGGGCTGTTGCGTATTCCTCTGCGCGTGGAGGGCGCTCTATGATTCTGCTAACGGTGATGACGCCACGGGGACCGGGCATCTTAATTGTAAGGTGGCCATAGTGTGGCAATGCGTTGAAGCGGGCGAAGGTCGTTCTTCCTAGCAATGCGTGATAGCTGCTTTGGAAGGGTGCGACAGTGAAGAGCAGCTCTTCGCTTCTGGAGTTGCCTGGGGAGCCGAATGTTACTTTCAGCACAACGGAGCCCCTGGCGCAGGCTGCAATGCCTGGTATCACCCCTTCAAAGGTGGTGTTGCTTTGTTTAATTCTGGATGGGTCTATCCCCATTCTGCGAACAGTGTCCTCGTATATTAAATTGAGACCACTGTCGCCGTCCATGAGGACATAGGTGAGACGGTATCCGTTGATTATTGGGTCAAGTACCAAGTCATGTGATCCTCCTTGCCGAATTGTAGTTCGGCCGTCCATGTGATCGAAAGAGATCGGACGAGACATCCAGTAGTGAGACGTGGGTGCGACGGGCTCTACATCGTGTGCTTCTATGGGCGCGCATTCATGCCCTCTCGTGGATGTGTGAGTCGCGTGGATAATGTTTACTGTTTTAACCTCTGGCGGGAATTTTTTCTGTACCCCAGTGTTCGGCTGGTGAGGTTCGTCCTCGTCTTCGCTTGGTGTGCCCCTGCCCTTGTGTTCGGCATTTAATTTGCCAGCCTGCTTGAAGACCCAGCACTCTCTATGGGTGTGGTTTGCAGGTTTCTCCGGGGTGCCATGAATTTGGCATAGTCTGTCCAGGACTCTGTTCAGACTGGACGGTCCATCTTTACTGCCTTTGAATGGCTTCTTTTGCTGATCAGGTCGAGAGCCCCTGAATTCGGCGTTGACCGTCGTGTTGTCCAAGCTCTCTTCCTTGTTTTGGCGTTTGTTTTTATTACGCCGTGGCTTCCCGTTGCCATCCCTTAGTTCGGATGTGCTAGGGTCGCTGGTGCCTTTACGGGCCAACCAGCTATCCTCACCCGCGCAAAAGCGGGTCATAAGGCTTGTTAAGGCTGCCATTTTCCTTGGCTTTTCTTGGCCGAGGTGTCGGGCGAGCCATTCGTCACGGATGCTGTGTTTGAAAGCCGCTAAGGCTTCAGCGTCCGGACAGTCGACAATTTGATTCTTCTTAGTGAGGAATCTGTTCCAAAGCTTGCGGGCGGACTCTCCGGGCTGTTGGATTATGTGACTTAGATCGTCTGCATCCGGAGGCCGGACATAAGTCCCTTGAAAATTGGCCCTGAAAGCGTCTTCGAGTTCCTCCCAACTCCCAATTGAGTTTTCGGGGAGGCTTTTCAACCAGTGTCGAGCTGGTCCCTTCAACTTGAGGGGAAGGTATTTGATGGCGTGGAGGTCATCCCCATGAGCCATGTGAATATGCAGGATAAAATCCTCGATCCACACCCCTGGGTCTGTCGTGCCGTCCTATGCTTCTATGTTCACAGGTTTAAAGCCTTGTGGGAATTCATGGTCTAGTACTTCTTCGGTGAAGCACAGGGGGTGAGCAGCCCCTCTGTATCTAGACACATTGTGGCATGTAGTTAGCTGTTGTTGTGTCCGGGGTTGATTCCGAACTGGTATCTGGCTTGTATGAGCATTTGGGTGACCATAGTCCTTCGCTGGGGTGAGTCTTCTAGATCCATATATGGACCTGGCTGCACCGGCCTTCTTATCCAGATGCTCACGTGGATCGTGCGCAATGTCCGCAGCCGCTCTGTTATGGTCGTGAAGTAGTACGTCTGGTTTCTTGGTTGAATTTTCTTTTGGTGGAACGGCCGCGTCATCGAATTCTGGCAGTAGCTTGCGCTTCGGATAGATTTTTGTATGGCGGTCATCACCATATATTTCTTTGGTGTCTAGCACTTTATTCCATCTTCGGCTAAGCTTTTCTTGTGCGGACTTGAGCCGTTGCTTCTGCTTTTTTAGACTTCTTGCGGTGGCCAGAAGCTTTCTGTGGAGGTTGTCATGTTCCACTTGTTCGTCCGGGATGATGAATGCATCATCGTCCGGGCCGTCTTCCTGTTCTGGGGCGGCATCATGAGCTCGCCCCTCCGGATGTGATCGGGTATTTGCTCCGAACTTGATTTGGCGTGACCTGGCTCGTCCTGCTCCATCGCTGGGTCTGTGTGGTCATTATTGCTTTCGGAGTTTGCGGGTATATCAGCCCTTTCTTGCGCTCTTGTCTCTATTTTTGCCATTGCTGGACTTTGAGCGGCGTCTGCGCCGCCTTTTTGGCTTTTGCCCGGGTGTTTTATCTTCCGGGTTATCGCTGTCGTCCTTATTGGGCGTATCTACCATGTATATATCGTGTGACAAGGTAGTAGTCCCGCTCCCCAGGGATTCTGGAGCTTCTCCTGCATCGTCGTCCATACGGTCGATGTCTTCGGAGTCGAAGTCATGCGCGTCAGTTAAATCTTTGATCGTGGCAATGAAGTGGGTGGTGGGTGGGCATTGAATTCTTTCGTCGCCGGCTTCCCGCTCGGGCCGCACATAGTTCGGCCCAGAGTCTCCTGACAAAGAGAGAGACCTTACTGAGTTCAGCATGTTGCCAAAGGGCGAGTGCTGAAAGATGTCCGCAGCTATAAACTCCATTACCAAAGCCCAACCAGGCTCGACTGGCTCAAGAGCGAGCGGACCGGGACCAACAGCCGGATATGAGTCTAGGGGCCTAGGGTAACAGGCCTCCACAAAGGTGGGACCTATGTTCGGCTCCACCGCCGATGAGTGTGCGGCCCGCGGGGTGGGGTCCAGCCCTCCGTCTGTAGGCAACGCAACTTGCCCTGGATGTAAATCCGAGGCTGCTTCGGGGATGATGTCCCGAGCATTGTCCGACTGCAGCTCTAGGCCGTGCTCGTCGTGACTGTCCGGCGTTCCTGGCGCAGGCTCAACTCCACCGAAGATCAAGTCTCTGTGGATATCTGTCGTGTAGTTCAAGTTTCCGAACCTGATCTGGTGGCCAGGGGCGAAGCTATCGATCTGCTCTAACTGGCCAAGCGAATTGGCCCGCAGTGCGAAGCCGCCGAACACAAAGATCTGTTCGGGGAGAAAAATCTCACCCTGGACTGCGTTGTTGATGCTTGAAGACGCCATCAAGCCTCGAAGCAATGACACAGAGGAACTCTCAATGAAAGCACCAATGTCGGTGTCAAAACCGGCGGATCTCGGGTAGGGGGTACCGATCTGTGCGTCTTAGGCTGATGGTAACAGGAAGCAAGGGACACAATGTTTACCCAGGTTCGGTCCCTCTCGATGGAGGTAAAACCCTACTTCCTGCTTGATTAATATCGAAGATATGAGTAGTACAAGAGTTGATCTACCACGAGATCGTAGAGGCTAAACCCTAAGAGCTAGCCTATGATGGTATGATTGTAATTGTGATCGGCCTTCTAAGGACCATGCTCTCCGGTTTATTAGACACTGGAGAGCTAGGGTTTACATGGAGTCGGTTACAAGGAAGGAAACATAATATCCGGATCGCCAAGCTTGTCTTCCATGCAAAGGAGAGTCCCATCCGGACACGAGCCGAAGTCTTGAGTCTTGTATCTTGACGCTTCTATAGTCCAGACGATGAATATAGTTCGGCTGTCCGGATACCCCCTTATCCAGGACTCCCTCAGTGACAAAGAGCTCATCATAAACGGTTACGTTGATGCAAGCTTTAACACTGATCCGGATGACTCTAAGTCGCAAACCGGATACGTATTTTTATTGAATGGAGGAGCTGTCAGTTGGTGCAGTTCCAAGCAGAGCGTCATGGCGGGATCTACGTGTGAAGCGGAGTACATTGCTGCTTCAGAAGCAGCAAATGAAGGAGTCTGGATGAAGGAGTTCATATCCAATCTAGGTGTCATACCTAGTGCATCGGGTCCAATGAAAATCTTTTGTGATAATACAGGTCCAATTGCCTTGGCAAAGGAATCCAGATTTCTCAAGAGAACCAAGCACATCAAGAGATGCTTCAATTCCATCCATCATCAAGTGTCGGAGGGGGACATAGATTTTGCAAGATACATACGGATCTGAATGTTGCAGACCCGTTGACTAAGCCTCTTCCACGAGCAAAACATGATCAGCACCAAAGCTCCATGGGTGTTAGAATCATTACTATGTAATCTAGCTTATTGACTCTAGTGCAAGTGGGAGACTGAAGGAAATATGCCCTAGATGCAATAATAAAGTTATTATTTATTTCCTTATTTCATGATAAATGTTTATTATTCATGCTAGAATTGTATTAACCGGAAACTAAGTACATGTGTGAATACATAGACAAAACATAGTGTCCCTAGTATGCCTCTACTAGACTAGCTCGTTAATCAAGGATGGTTATGTTTCCTAACCATAGACATGTGTTGTCATTTGATGAATGGGATCACATCATTAGGAGAATGATGTGATGTACATGACCCATCCGTTAGCTTAGCATTATGATCGTTATAGTTTCATTGCTACTCCTTTCTTCATGACTTATACATGTTCCTCTGACTATGAGCTTATGCAGCTCCCGAATATCGGAGGAACACTTTTTGTGCTATCAAGTGTCACAACGTAAATGGGTGATTATAAAGATGCTCTGCAGGTGTCTCCGAAGGTGTTTGTTGGGTTGGCATAGATCGAGATTAGGATTTTTCACTCCGTGTTTCGGAGAGCTATCTCTGGGCCCTCTCGGTAATGCTCATCACTATAAGCCTTGCAAGCAATGTACTAATGAGTTAGTTGCGGGATGAAGTATTAAGGAATGAGTAAAGAGACTTGCCGGTAACGAGATTGAACTAGGTATGATGATACCGACGATCGAATCTCGGGCAAGTAACATACTGATGACAAAGGGAACAACGTATGTTGTTATGTGGTTTCATCGATAAAGATCTTCGTAGAATATGTAGGAGCCAATATGAGCATCCAAGTTCCGTTATTGGTTATTGACCAGAGATGTGTCTCAGTCATGTCTACATAGTTATCGAACCCGTAGGGTCAGCACGCTTAACGTTCGATGATGATATGTATTATGAGTTATGTGTTTTTGATGAACGAAGTTTGTTCAGAGTCACGGATGAGATCACGGACGTAACAAGGAGTCTCGAAATGGTCGAGACATAAAGATTTATATATTGGACGGCTATATTCGGACATCGCAAGTGTTCCGGAAAGTTTCGGGTAAAACCGGAGTGCGGGAAGGGTTACCGGAACCCCCCGGGAAACTAACGGGCCACATTGGGCCTTACTGGAGAGAGAGAGGGGCAGCCAGGGCAGTCTGCATGCCCCCTCCCCCTTGGGTCCGAATTGGGCTAGGGAAGGGGGGCAGCGCCTCCTTTCCTACTCCCTCTCCCTTTCCTTCCTTCCCCCTCTCTTCCTCTTGGTAGAATCCTACTAGGACTAGTAGTCCTAGTAGGACTCCCCTCTTCGGGTGCGCCCTAGGGGCCGGCCGGCCTACGCCCTTGCTCCTTTATATACGGGGGTAGGGGCACCCTAGAACACACAACTTTCTCTCCCAACCGTGTGCGGTGCCCCCCTCCATAGTTACACACCTCGATCATACCATCGTAGTGCTTAGGCAAAGCCCTGTGCCGGTAGCATCATCATCACCGTCGCCACGCCGTCATGCTGACGGAACTCGCCCTCATTCTCAACTGGATCAAGAGCACGAGGGACGTCATCGAGCTGAACGTGTGCTGAACGCGGAGGTGCCGTACGTTCGGTACTTGGATCGGTTGGATCGCGAAGATGTTCCACTACATCAACCGTGTTATTGAAACGCTTCCGCTTTCGGTCTACGAGGGTACGTGGACACACTCTCCCCTCTTGTTGCTATGCATCACCTAGATAGATCTTGCATGATCATAGGATTTTTTTTTGAAATTACTGCGTTCCCCAACAGGTAGAAGTCCCTCATTGATTTGGTTTACCTATTAGAGATGACCCCTAAAAAGTGTGAAGACAATGAAGACAATGGTAGTTCACGAAGACATACACGTCGAAGATAATGACGTGTGAAGACATTCACTTGAAGACAATGGAGTGCGAAGATGTAGTTTCTTTTGTAGTTCCATTTTCTTCTTTCTTGAGTCATAGGAACCACTAAACTATTAAGTGGGGTATGTCGGTGTCAAAACCGGCGGATCTCGGGTAGGGGGTCCCGAACTGTGCGTCTAAGGCTAATGGTAACAGGAGGCAGGGGACACGATGTTTACCTAGGTTCAGGCCCTCTCTATGGAGGTAATACCCTACTTCCTGCTTGATTGATCTTGATGATATGAGTATTACAAGAGTTGATCTACCACGAGATCGATGAGGCTGACCCTAGAAGCTAGCCTATGATTATGATTGTTGTCCTTGTCCTACGGACTAATCCCTCTAGTTTATATAGACACCGGAGGGGGCTAGGGTTACACAGAGTCGGTTACAGAGAAGGAAATCTACATATCTAAATCGCCAAGCTTGCCTTCCACGCAAAGGAGAGTCCCATCCAAACACGGGACGAAGTCTTCTATCTTGTATCTTCATAGTCCAACAGTCCAGCCAATGTATATAGTCCACCTGTCCGAGGACCCCTTAATCCCGGACTCCCTCAGTAGCCCCTGAACCAGGCTTCAATGCCGATTGAGTCTGGCGCACAGATTGTCTTCGGCATTGCAAGGCGGATTCGTTCTCCGAATACTCCAAGGTAGATCTTGAACACCAGAATCGTGTCCGGCTCTGCAAAAACAATTTCCACATACCACCACAGAGAGTATAATATTTCATGAATCTAATATGCTTATTCAAATTGTTTTATTAGCCTGCCACAACACGATTTACGAGGCGGTTTCATTGGCACATCTTGTCGAAGCAGAGATCGTGTCCCCTTATCACGGGATACTCATTAATACGGGTGCGGGTAACCCAACCGAGCTATTAGCACGGCGCTTGGGGAATAAACGAGCTTTAGGGCATGTGGGGAGGCGCATGATCTGCCTTTATATAGGGATAAGGATTCCCCTCTCACACCCACGCCTTCTGCTTCCTCTGCTCATCCATTCTCGAGCTCCAAGGCCCAAGCTTTCGCCCTCTCCGCAAAAACACTCCAGACATGTCCGGTGCGGGAGGCAAGTGGATGGCCTCCTCCGTCAAGAAGGAAGACATCAAGAAACTCCGGGCGGGGCGGATATTTGTCCAAGGACATCGCGCATCGGCTTCCAGCCAAGGGGCAGGTCGTCCCTACCCCGGAGCCTTAGGAAAGGGTGGTATTCCTCTCCCATTTTGTCCGCGGGCTGGGATACCCCTACACCCATTCGTCCGCTGACTAATGTTCTATTACAGGCTAGATTTCCATGATTTGGCCCCCAAATCTATCCTCAAAATCTCGGCATTTATTGTCGTGTGTGAGGCCTTTCTCCGCATCCCACCTCACTTCGGCCTATGGCTGAAGACTTTCAATGTGAAGCCAAAAGTGGTGAGCGGCCAACAAGCGGAACACAGAGGTGCCATGGTGGGTAAGATGCCCAAGGTCACCTGGCTCGAAGGCTCTTTTGTGGAGACCATGAAGGGGTGGCAATCGGGGTGGTTCTACATCACCGAGCCACACAACACTAACTGGGCAGCGACCCCCGAATTCTGATCTGGCGTTCCCATGCGGCTCAACTCCTGGAAGGAGAAGGGCCTATCCTGGAGCTCAGCGGAAGAACTGACTGGACTCCAGATGTGTGTCCGAAACATGGTGAGCAAGAAAATCAAGCTCGTCAATGTGATCCAAGTCATGCTCTTCCGCCGGATCCTTCCGTGCCAGAGACGGGTTTACAATTTGTGGGAGTTCGACCCGGCCGAAAACCATATGCTGAAAGAGCTCTTCGACTCGACGCACAAAGACATCTGGAAGGTGTTGTTCAAGGCCAGCGAGACACCACCGCCCACGACCGAAGATCGTGGGCTCAGCACAAAATGCCAAGCTAATCCGGTGAGTTATCATATTCGCAAGACATGCCCTTTTACTAACATGCCTGTGGGAGGAACCTAAGCCTCCATACCAATCTTTCAGGATTGGGTAGCGGTGGCGGAGAGGATCGACTGTCCATCCCCGCAACCTGAAGATACAAAATCACCTCTCCTGATGAGGATGTTATTTCCGGCACCCTATGAGGTGCCGGAGAAGAAGGCCAAGAAGGCGGCTACGGGGACCAGAGATGGTCTCCGACGCAAGGGTGCCTCGGACACGACGTCCGAGGACACCGAGACGAGCTCCTCCATCGAAGACGACGAGGAGGAGGAGGAAATCCGTCCCCCACCTACAGGGGGAGGAAGAGGAAGGTATTCACACACAGGGAGGCCTACACGCCCAAGAAGGGAAAGACTTCCCTTCCGGACTACTCCGCCGTGGCTACCAACAGTAGCGAGGAGTGGGACCCCAGGGTCAAGCCCCTGGCCAAATCGTAAGTGTCCGGACATACTAGTATGCCAGATCTATTTGTTTTATCGCGTCTTACCATACCAGTCATGTTCCTGTAGTCCGGCCAAGTCCAACATCGAGATATTCTCCTCTTCGGAGGGATCGTTGGACCCGGCAGTGATGAATAGCAAGTCTCTTCTGACAGCTTCCTCCCCCAAGGGTGCGGACAATACCGAGGTGTTGTCTCGCCAGATGCCGGGCCACGGGGAGACCATTCTGGAGACGCCAGAGGGTGAGACCCTGGTGACCGAACATTTGGGGGGCAAGGTCCCCACGGACACCGAGTTTGGGGGCGAAAGCCAGTTTGGCCCCAAGCCGAATTCAGCTTTGGAAACCCAAAAGGTTCCGGACTCAGGAAAGAGGGCTGCCCCTAGCAAGGGGAGCGAGCCGTCTGTATCGATGACCTCCGTCCATCCAAAGGCACCGGACAGGTTGTTGGAAGCACTTCGCGGTGCTGCCATTGATGAAGAACATCGTACTTTGATGAGCACGGTGATTAAGAAGGTTCAGTCTGTCAAAAGTGAACTGACAGAAGCCTGCGCTAGCCTTCTAACAGGCTTTGAGGTAAGCAATAAAATTGTGGAAAAATATCACAGTATAGACAGTAGCCCCTGATGCTTTGTTAGGTGTTCGGAAAGAAAGGCCGAACGGAGGATCAAATATTAATCGCAAGAGTCTAACAAAAGATGTCTTATGTGAATAAGCAGGCGTCGCTGCTATCCGCTGCCGCTCGAACTGTGGAGGTCTCTGGACTAAAGCAGAGCCTGGAGCAGACCGAGGAAGAACTTGGCCTTGTGAAGAGGCAGCTGGAGGAGAGCCAAGGTATATAGTACTCTGCATGTATACCTATTAGTGATAATTGGTTCGCGCTGACGAAAGCATTATGAACTGTTATAGGGGCCAAGACCGAGGTGGCGACCCTGAAGAAGGTGTTAGCCAAGGCCAAAGACAAAGTGGCCAAGGAACGCGCCGCATGCGAGAAGCATGAGGCCCGGGTCGGCGAGGTGTAGCAAGAGCTCTAGGATGCCGTCAAGAAGTGCGAATCCTTGGAAAGTGACTCAAAGACTAAAGAGTCCGAGCTTGCCAAGGCCCTCCAGAGCGCGAAAGACGCCAGGGCCGAAGCCCAAAGAGCCCTCCAGGAAGTCCAGGAAGCCCAAAAGATTATGGTGGGTAAGGCATTTGTTATGCAAAGCAAGCGTGTGAAGGAAACATTCTTTTTACTTACCCGAATTCGGAGTTCTCCGGGAGCATTTGCGAATTTGCTCCGCAGCATAGTAGACGCCGCGGAGTTCTACCGAGCCAAAGAAGGGAGCTCGACGGAGAAGCTGTTCTGGTCCTAGTACCTTGGGCCAGAGCATCTGTGACCCTTGAGCGACCAGCTGAAGCAGTTGGTCGAACTACACAAGGCGGCCGAACTGGCCATGAAGGACCTTATAGTCCGGTTGTGGCCGGCCGAGCCCCTGCCTAACAGTTACTTCGGACTCGTTAAGCGGCTTGTAAGTGCTTGCCCGCGACTTAATGTCATGAAGCGGTCAGTGTGCATTGAGGGTGCGCAGATGGCGTTTGCCCATGCGAAGATGCATTGGGCAAAGATGAATGTCAAGGCGCTAATGATCGAGGGACCGCCAGAGGGCAAGGAGCACCGTCGTCCTGAGATGTATTATGACAGAGTCCTGGAGGGAGCCTGCCATGTGGCGGAACAATGCACGAAGGATATAATCTTTGAATGAATACATTCATTTTATCCTATCCCGTAATATAAAACAAGTTCGCTATGCAATAAGGATTGCATGGTTATTTAAAATTATCTCTCCCGTGCGGTCGTTTATAAAATTTTGAGAGTTGGCCAGTCGTTGGCTTCTGCCCCCACATAGCTAGTATAGGGGTGTTCTGGATGAATCTAAACACTCTTTATCCAAGTCTTTTGGTCCTTTAAGGAGGTGTTTAGCGCGATGAACAAGGCAATCGGACTATACGGCTTTATCACTCTCACTTAGCCATAGGAGCTCTATAACTTTAAATTTCAGACAAGCCCCTAGTATTCGGAAGGCCGAACTTGGGGCGCTATACACGCCTAAATCGGGCAATGACCAATTCCTCGCTTGAAGTGGAAAAAAACTTTAAGGATTTTGAGACCTCTCGAACAGCGACCAGCTCTCGCTACATCATGACAGTCAGTTTTCGCTTTCTCTACTGAGGTGCTCGTCCGGAAGAACCGGGACACAATTGCAGTAGTTCTCCTTGTGCCGCCTTAGCCAATATAGCAGAACGTAAGGTGGCAAAACATGGGAGCCGGGCAAACCCAACATTTGACCAAAGATATGATTCGGAGCCAATGCATATAATGCTATAAGTTCGGGGTGCCGAGCTATACTATAAAGTGTTCAGACTTTCTTGCCGTGTTATGGGTGCATTTAAGCCCCTGGCGATTTAAAGCGTACCAGAATGTACGAATGCAGTAAGTACAAAGACAAGGAAAAAGATGAAATAAAAAGCAAAACACATCAAGCTAATTTCCTTTATAATTTTAATAATACGTCAAGGCGTATTTGTACAAGTGGTGCGATAGGCAAGTAGGGCTATTTGACATGCCTTTACCAAGAGCGAGCTGCATGCGGGTATGTAAAACAGGTATAACGATCGTTAGCAGAGACCACCTGGGGATTCCCTTGTATGTCCAAGCTCCTTAATTCCTTGGTATATCCGTCCCGCTATGGGTCTGATGATCAGGTTACCAAAAGAGCCTCGGGAAAAGAAAAACCTGAAAGAGAGAAAAATTGATGGTGTGCGGATCCTGGGGCGGTTGAGCCGCATTGTGGACTGCCGTCTAGCTGTGCCTTCGTCTATGCCCATGGTATCTTAAGTGCGTAGTTATGTATGCGTGGCACAAGTTGTGTCGCTTGACTAGGACTAGAAGGGAGGCCGAATTGCTAGGTGAGCTTTGGGCGAGCCGAATGGTTCTGTTGCAGAACAATTTGGACTTGTTTAAGATTGTCCGGGGGCCTTATTGCCAAATTGAGGTTCTGCCTAAGAAGGCCGCCCTGTGCTTCTACCGCCAGTGTCGCGGTGTGCTCCTCGGTGCGAAGGGAGCGCTCCATATTCCCGTTGACTGTTATGACACCACGGGGTCCGGGCATTTTGAGCTTGAGGTAGGCATAGTGTGGTACCGTATTGAATCGAGCAAATGCGGTTTGTCCGAGCAGTGCATGATAACCATTGCGGAAGGGGACGATGTCGAATATCAATTCTTCGCTTCAAAAATTATCTGGTGATCCCAAGACCGCTTCAAGTGTGATTGAGCATGTGCAACAAGCCTCTACACCTGGTATGACACCTTTAAAGGTGGTTTTGGTGGGCTTGATCCTTGCGGGATCGATGCCCATTTTGCGCACTGTGTCTTGATACAGCAGGTTCAGGCTGCTGCCACCGTCCATAAGGACTCGCGTTAGGTGGAATCCATCGATGGGGTCAAGGACCAGTGCGGCTGAACCGCCATGACGAATACTGGTCGGATGGTCTCTGCAATCGAAGGTGATCGGACAGGAAGACCATGGATTGAATTTTGGGGCGACTGGCTCCATCACGTAGACGTCCCTTAGTGCGTGCTTCCGTTCCCGCTTGCGGATATGGGTGGCGTATATCATATTCACCGTTTTAAATTAGGAAGGAAATTTCTTCTATCCCCCTGTGTTCGGTGGCCGGGGCTCCTTGTCATCATCGCTGTGTAGCCCCTTTTCATTTTCGGAATTTACCTTGCCGGCCTGTTTACCCAACACTCTTTGTTGGTGTGGTTGGCTAGTTTATCGGGGGTGCCATGGATTTGACATGGACGATCGAGGATGCGGTCCAAACTGGATGGACCCGGATTGTTTCTTTTAAATGGCTTCTTCCGTTGACCGGACTTGGAGCCACTGAATCCAGCATTGACAGCCGTGTCATCATTGTTATCGCCATTATTTCGATGCTTGAATCTGTTGCGTCGGGGTTTGCCGTTGTTGTCTCTGGCGTCTGAAGCGCCAGGCTTTCCTGATGTGCTGCTGCTACGGGCTAACCAGCTATCCTCGCCCGTGCAAAAGCGGGTCATGAGTGTTGTGAGGGCTGCCATGGATTTCGGCTTCTCTTGGCCGAGGTGTCGGGATAGCCACTCGTCACGGATGTTATGTTTAAAGGCCGCTAGGGCTTCGGCATCCAGACAGTAGACAATGTGGTTCTTTTTAGTTAAGAACCAAGTCCAGAATTTCCGGGCTGACTCTCCAGGTTGTTGGGTTATATGACTTAAGTCATCAACGTCCGGTGGTCGTACATAAGTGCCCTGAAAGTTGTCGAGAAATGCATCTTCCAGGTTCTCCCAACTGCCAATGGAGTTTTCTGGCAGACTGTTCAACCAGTGTCGAGCTGGTCCCTTGAGTTTTAGTGGGAGGTACTTGATGGCATGAAGATCATCACCGCTGGCCATGTGAATATGGAGAAGAAAGTCTTCAATCCAGACAGCGGGATCGATTGTTCCATCATATGATTCAATGTTCACGGGTTTAAACCCTTCTGGGAATTCATGTTCCGTTACTTCATCCGTGAAGCATAGGGGGTGTGCGGCGCCTCTATGCCGAGCCACCTCGCGACGCAGTTCAGATGTAGCTGGTCTGTTGTATTCGGCCCTGGTGGATTTGTGTGTAGTGTATCCAGCGTGACGGTCATCGTCATGTGTTGAGGCGCGCCCCCGTGATCTGTAGATCGATCTTGGATGTCCTGCTTTGTCTTCCAGTTCGTCTCGCAGGTCATGCGTGTAGCCTCGGGCTTTGGTGTTTTTAGTTGTTCGGCGGTGTTGTGCGGGCTGGTGTTTAGGCTGATACGTCACTTTATCTCGGCCATGGGGTGGCCGGTCAGCCGCATCCTATGCTAGTGCCTCGTCCTCAAATTGAGGTAACAACTTCCGCCTCGGGTAGTGAAAGGATCGAGAAGAGGTGTCTAGAGGGGGGTGATTAGACACTAGGTGCCCAAAGTTGCAGTTTTAAAATTCTTTAAGTTTAAGTGGAGTTTTAGCACAAGATTAACAATCACAATACATATCAAGCAAGCATGCAAAGAGTATATGAGCAGTGGAAAATAAAGCATGCAACTTGCAAGAATGTAAAGGGAAGGGTTTGGATATTTCAAATGCAATTTGGAGACACGGTGATTTTTGAGCCGTGGTTCCGATAGGTGGTGCTATCCTACATCCACATTGATGGAGACTTCAACCCACAAAAGGTAATGGCTGCGTGAGTCCACGGAGGGCTCCACCCAAGAAGGGTCCATGAAGAAGCAACCTTGTCTATCCCACCATGGCCGTCGCCCACGAAGGACTTGCCTCACTAGCGGTAGATCTTCACGAAGTAGACGATCTCTTTGCCCTCACAAACTCCTTGGTTCAACTCCACAATCTTGTCAGAGGCTCCCAAGAGACACCTAGCCAATCTAGGAGACACCACTCTCCAAGAAGTAACAAATGGTGTGTTGATGATGAACTCCTTGCTCTTATGCTTCAAATGATAGTCTCCCCAACACTCAACTCTCTCTCACGGGATTTGGATTTGGTGGAAAGAAGATTTGAGTGGAAAGCAACTTGGGGAAGGATAGAGATCAAGATTCATATGGTAGGAATGGAATATCTTGGTCTCAACACATGAGTAGGTGGTTCTCTCTCAGAAATGGTAAGTTGGAAGTGTAGGTTTGTTCTGATGGCTCTCTCCGCGAATGAAGAGGAGGTGGAGGGGTATATATAGCCTCCACACAAAATCTAATCGTTACACACAATTTACCAATCTCGGTGGGACCGAATCAACAAACTCGGTCAGACCGATTTAGTAAACCTAGTGACGTTAGGGTTTTCGATGGGACCGACATGCAACTCAGTAGGACCGATATGGTTAGGGTTAGGGCATAACGTAATCTCAGTGAGACCGATTACACAAACTCGGTGAGACCAATTTTGGTAATAAGCTAACCAGAGAGTTGGTCAGGCAAACTCGGTGTGACCGATTCGCTCATCTCAGTGGGACCGAAATGTTACAAAAAGGAAACAGAGAGTTTGCATTGTAATCTTGGTAGGACCGATTACTCAAACTCGGTAAGACCGATTTTGATAAAGGACATACACAGAGAGATTACAATCCCATCTCAGTGAGACCGAGATCCCTATCGGTGAGACCGATTTGCCTAGGGTTTGTGGCAGTGGCTATGACATCTGAACTCGGTGGTGCCGGATAGAAAGAATCGGTGGGGCCGAGTTGGACTTTAGGTTTAGGTCATATGTGGATGTGGGAAAGTAGTTGAGGGTTTTGGAGCATATCACTAAGCACTATGAAGCAAGAACCTCATTAAGCAACACCTCATCCCTCCTTGATAGTATTAGCTTTTCCTATAGACTCAATGTGATCTTGGATCACTAAAATATAAAATGTAGAGTCTTGAGCTTGAAGCTTGAGCCAATCCTTTGTCCTTAGCATCTTGAAGGGATTCCACATCCTTCAGTCCATGCCACTCTATTGTTGAACTTGTCTGAAAATATACTAGGTAAAAGTGTTAGTCCAACAAGAGATATGTTGACATTAATTACCAAAATCACCCAGGGAGCACTTGTGCTTTCAATCTCCCCCTTTTTGGTAATTGATGACAACATACTAGATAGGGATATAGAGAATAGCAAGTAAAGCTCTGGAAAGACATGTAACATGCATAGGCTCCCCCTACATGTATGCAATCATGTAAATATGGAATATGAGCATGTGAATGCATAATCATGACAAAGTAGGCAATGTGTTACATGTATCTTGGCTATATGCATCAGAGCAAAGAATTATGGGAAATGTACCTTCATGCTCATGAGTCCTTCTTGCAAACAGTATGTACATCAGCAAGAATTTCTCATACACACGATTGTGATGCGTATACTTACCTTGTGGTCTTGAGTTGGCTTAGGATGAAGTGAACCTGTGAAAATAAGGTTAGATAACACAGATGCATCTACTAGCTAGAGCAAATGAGAAGAAACCACAAGAATACCAAGATTGAGATGACATGTAGAGAGTGAGTACCAAGTACCACATTGGATTAGACATGTACCCAAAGATAAAGTTATGCAAGGAATTTAAAGAATTTCTTTCCCTTGAGTATCTTGCTCCCCCTGAATCTAGCATGGGATACTGGGAGAAGATAGGGAACAGAAGATTAGAGCTCAAGCAAGTAAATGAACAGAGCTAAAGCAATTTAGCACATATGAACATGTATTTCCCCTCTAGAAGACATGTAACATCTCTCCTCTTGAACACCAAGCATCTGGGATCATTGAAGATTACTCTCCCCCTAGAGATAGATAAAGTATTGATGTGATCTCTCTTTATAGATAAAGCTTTTGATGTGATCTCTCTCCCCCTTTGACATCAATTTCCAAGAAGGATCTTCTGGATGTGTTGTCACATGGGTTTGGTCCTTGAGTCACAAGTCAAAGCAGCAAGAAAAATGTGATGCTGGTAGAGGACAAGATTCATTGAGTGGAGCCGGATCAATAGATTCACAGAAGTAAGTGGCAGGTAGTTTTTCCTGTAGTGAGATTGGTAGCACCGAGTTGTATTCTTCGGTAACACCAAAAGGTTTCGGTGGGACCGAAGATGACAAACCGGTGGAACCGATTTCATCATAGAGAAAACACTTGTCACCTCAGCTCACTAGACAAGTAAGATCTCACAAGGATTTGCAAGGAATTAACTGAATGATTTGCAATGAATTGGATGCAGGAAATGCAGAACAGAAAGTAAAAGAGAAGAAACTTTAAAAGAAATCTAGATGAAGTTTTTTTTATTTGAAATGGGAAACAAATATGCATGAGACAAATGCAAGAGCATAGATAGGAACACGAGAGAACTTCATCTAGAATTGGTCGGCGACAAAGTCACTATGTTAGAGTATATTGACTTAGGAGTCAAGTGAGTTCACTTGATCATAGGTCATACTCATCGTTTAAGCTCAAATGGGGTTACCATTTTTCATTTAAGCATCTTGATGTATTCACATCTTGTCGAGTTGCTTTAACTCATGACTTGGAGTAAAGCCTCTCTAAGATGGAATGACATACCTTGGGTGGTGGTGTTGATCATGATCATGTAGTTGAACTTGTGTGGGTTGCTCAAGGTTGATGTAGCTCATCAAGAGTTGGGAGCACCACTTGGAATTTGAGTTCATCTACCTACATGGGTTAGTTTTTGCAAGGAAGAGCACTTGTGTATCCAAAATAATAATCATGAATTTCAACATAGAATTTTTCAAAGGATATGTTTGAATGGTTCCATGCTTCCTTGTCTTCAACCACTGTTGTGTAGAGACTTGGTGATGTAGAGATTGCTCAAGATGTGAGTGTGTTGCAATCTCATAGATTTAGATTCCTCCAAGTACCTACAAGGGTTAGATAACATGCAAGGTGCAAATATATCCAAGACATAAGATAGTCATCATAAGAGAAATGTCAAGGATTAGTCATAGGCTCAGGCCTTGCATGTATCAAATGGAGTTCCTACTCCAAGTTTGAAGCATCAATGATGTTCAATTCACCCCTTAACCTGCAAAACACTTTCTCATCAAGTGGTTTAGTGAATATATCCACTAATTGCTTTTTGGTGCGAACATGCTTAAGATTATTGTCCCCTTTGGCAACATGATCTCGAATGATATGATGACGAACTTCAATATGCTTAGTTCGAGAATGTTGCACGGGATTATGAGCAATCTTGATAGTACTTTCATTGTCACAAAGTAATGGAACATGTTTCACATATATCCCATAATCTTTAAGAGTTCGGGGCATCCAAAGTAGTTGAGCACAACATGAACCAGTGGCAATGTATTCCGCTTCGATGGTGGATAAGGATACCGAGTTTTGTTTCTTGGAAGACCAAGACACAAGAGATCTACCAAGGAATTGACAAGTACCCGAAGTGGACTTTCTATCAACCTTGTCACCGGCATAGTCCAAGTCGGAGTAGCCAACAAGATCGAAAGAGGCCCTCTTAGGATTCCAAATGCCAAAATTTGGTGTATGAATTAAGTATCTCACTATCCTTTTCACGGCCTTAAGATGACATTCTTTAGGAGAAGCTTGATATCGTGCACACATGCACACACTTAGCATGATATCGGGACGTGAAGCACATAGATATAACAATGAACCAATCATAGAGTGATAAACCTTTTGATCGACCGGTTCACCATCTTTGGTCAAATCAAGATGTCCACTAGTAGGCATGGGTGTAGTCATACCTTTGCATTCTTGCATATTGAACTTCTTGAATAAGTCCTTAGTGTACTTCATTTGAGAGACAAAAGTACCTTCCTTAGTTTGCTTGATTTGCAACCCAAGGAAGAATTTGAGTTCACTCATCATTGACAAATCAAATTTCTCCAACATTAGCTTTCCAAACTTCTCACTAAAATGAGGGTTAGTTGATCCAAATATAATATCATCGACATAAATTTGGCATACAAATAGTTCTCCATTGACCCTCTTAGTAAAAAGGGTAGAATCTATTTTTTCCAATTTCAAAACCTTTTTCAATAAGGAATTTGGTCAAGCATTTATACCATGCTCTAGGAGCTTGTTTAAGACCATAAAGAGTTTTGTGCAGTTTGTAAACATGATTAGGTTTCTTAGGATTAACAAAGCCGGGAGGTTGTTTGACATAAACTTACTCCTCTATTTCACCATTTATAAAAGCACTTTTAATGTCCATTTGGTATAAGGTGATATCATGGTGATTGGCATAGGCAAGTAAGATGCGAATGGACTCAAGTCTAGCAATGGGAGCATGAGTATCACCATAGTCCATACCTTCGACTTGTGTATAGCCTTGGGCGACGAGACGTGCTTTGTTGCAAACTACTTGTCCATCTTCATCTTGCTTGTTGCGAAACACCCATTTGGTACCGAGGATGTTGTGGTTGTTGTCGGGCTTCTCAACTAATGTCCACACTTGATTCCTCTCAAAGTTGTGTAGCTCTTCATGCATAGCATTTATCCAATCTGGATCTTCCAATGCTTCTTCAACCTTCATAGGTTCAATGCTAGAGATGAATGAATAGTGTTCACAAAAGTTAGCTAAACGAGTTTTAGAGCGAGTGATTCTCCCGGTTTGGATATCATTGTAGATTTGCTCGACGGGATGGTCTTTAACAATTCTTGCACGAACTCGTGCAAGCTTTTGCTTGGGTCTTGATTGAACATCTTCTTCATCTTGTTCTTCTTCTTGGCCTTCTTCATTGTTGGCGTTGTCGTTCTCTTGTCGCGGTGGAGAAGGAGGTTGTTGACATTCTTGGTGTACTTCCTCGTTTTCTTCATCTTGGTGTGTCCCACTTGTGGATGCTTCCGTATCAACTCTTGGTTCACCTTGTCGTGAGGTAGAAGCTTCCACTTGGACGGACGAGTTGCTCTCCTTTATCTCCGTTGGACGAATCTTGCCAATAGACAAGTCTTGGATTGCTTCCGAGGGGTCTTTGTCTCCTACATCAATTAGCAATTGCTCTACTTGCGAGCCGTTAGATTCATCAAACTTCACATCTACTGTTTCTTCAACCTTTCGGGTGAAATTGTTGTAGACACGGTAAGTGTGAGAGTTTGAGCCATAACCAAGTAGGAAACCTTCATGAGACTTAGGAGCAAATTTAGAACGACAATGCTTATCAAGAATGTAGCACTTTGAGCCGAATACTCGAAAGTATCCAACTTGGGGTTTGTTACCGGTGAGAAGCTCGTATGCCGTCTTGCCGAGTAGCTTGTGAAGATACAAGCGATTTGTTGCATGACAAGCTGTCTCAACCGCTTCCGCCCAAAAGTGCTTTGGCGTTTTGTACTCATCAAGCATCGTTCTCGCCATTTCGATGAGCGTCCGGTTCTTCCTCTCAACAACTCCATTTTGTTGAGGTGTGTACGTAGCCGAGAACTCATGTGAAATCCCTTCTTCGTCAAGAAAGGTGTCCACATTTGCGTTCTTGAACTCCGTTCTGTTGTCGCTGCGAACCTTCTTGATCTTCACTTCAAATTGATTTTGGGCCTTCCTAGTGAAGTTTTTGAAGATCTTTTGGACCTGCGATTTGTCATCGAGAAAGAATACCCACGTAAATCTTGAAAAATCATCAACTATAACTAGACCAAAAGAATTTCCACCGAGACTTTTGTAAGCGTTGGGACCAAAGAGATCCATGTGAAGTAGCTCAAGTGGCCTCCTTGTGGTCATGATGTTCTTCACGGGATGCCTTCCTCCAACCTGATTACCTGCTTGACAAGCACTGCAAAGTCCATCCTTATCAAATATGACATCGTTAACACAAAGGATATGATTTCCTTTGATAAGCTTGTCAAGATTTCGCACGCCAACGTGACCTAATCGTCTATGCCATAACCAACCTTTAGAAGATTTAGCAATAAAGCAAGTTCTAGGTTGAGCCTTTTTAGTGAAATCAATAATGTATAGATCACCTCTACGTACACTAGTAAAGACCATTTTATGATTATCTCTATGAAACACTTGGCAATCTACTTCAGTAAATAGGACATTGAAACCAAAATCAGCAAGTCTAGATACTGAAAGTAAGTTGTAGCCAAGAGATTCAACGAGCATAACATTTTGAATGGAGCTATCATGTGAGATGGCCACCTTACCGAGCCCAACCACCTTACCCTTTGAGTTGTCACCGAAAGTGACATACTTTCGAGGACCATCATTTTCAGCAAGCTCACGAAACATGTCTTTATCTCCGGTCATGTGATCGGTACATCCACTGTCAAGAACCCATTCCTTTCCACCTGCCATATATCCTCGAAGATTTGCCATAAGACCAAAGTGTCTCATTACATCATCAAGATCAAAGTCACTATCAGCATCCTCATCATAGTATCCATGTTCATCATCGTTATGTGGTGGATCAAATCCTAGAGAGGGTGATTCGTTAGAGTGAGTTTGACAATGATCTTGTTTATGAATTTTAATAGCTTCGGAAATAATATCGCTAATGATTCCAACAATTCCTTTGGC
Source organism: Triticum timopheevii (assembly GCA_963921465.1). NCBI lineage: Eukaryota > Viridiplantae > Streptophyta > Magnoliopsida > Poales > Poaceae > Triticum > Triticum timopheevii. The sequence goes on from OY997270.1 coordinate 517,052,769, forward strand.
ACGCATAAGATTTGTAAGTTCAAATAGACAATTACCAAACATAGGATCACTTGAATTCATCTTACTCAAGGCAATAGACTTATGGAGAATTTCATCTAGATTTTTCAAGGAATAGTCCGGAAATTGTTCCTCAAGAAATTTCCATATAGTGTAGGCACACTCAAGAGTAGGCAAGTTTCTAATCAAGTTTCTAGGCAAGCCTCTAGTGATAAGATTAACGGTTCTAAGATTCCTGATCATGTCAATTGACTCATCAAGGGTGGGATGCATATGATCAACATGAGGTGCACAAGGGCTAGCAATGTACTTGTTCAAATGATATTGATTGAAAATCACAAGCATCTCATTTTTCCACTCATGAAAATATTCTCCATCAAGTATAGGCACTCTATGTCTAAGACTCCCCAAAGTAGACTCATCCATCTTCCTCCAATGGTGATTAAACCCAGGCAATGGAGACCAACGCTCTGATACCAATTGAAAGGATCGAGAAGAGGTGTCTAGAGGGGGGGTGATTAGGCACTAGGTGCCCAAAGTTGCAGTTTTAAAATTCTTTAAGTTTAAGTGGAGTTTTGGCACAAGATTAACAATCACAATACATATCAAGCAAGCATGCAAAGAGTATATGAGCAGCAGAAAATAAAGCATGCAACTTGCAAGAATGTAAAGGGAAGGGTTTGGAGATTTCAAATGCAATTTGGAGACACGGTGATTTTTGAGCCGTGGTTCCGATAGGTGGTGTTATCATACATCCACGTTGATGGAGACTTCAACCCACGAAGGGTAACGGCTGCGCGAGTCCATGGAGGGCTCCACCCAAGAAGGGTCCACAAAGAAGCAACCTTGTCTATCCTACCATGGCCGTCGCCCACGAACGACTTACCTCACTAGCGGTAGATATTCACGAAGTAGGCGATCTCCTTGCCCTTACAAACTCATTGGTTCAACTCCACAATCTTGTGGGAGGCTCCCAAGAGACACCTAGCCAATCTAGGAGACACCACTCTCCAAGAAGTAACAAATGGTGTGTTGATGATGAACTCCTTGCTCTTGTGCTTCAAATGATAGTCTCCCCAACACTCAACTCTCTCTCACGGGATTTGGATTTGGTGGAAAGAAGATTTGAGTGGAAAGCAACTTGGGGAAGGCTAGAGATCAAGATTCATATGGTAGGAATGGAATATCTTGGTCTCAACACATGAGTAGGTGGTTCTCTCTCAGAAATGGTAAGTTGGAAGTGTAGGTTTGTTCTGATGGCTCTCTCCACGAATGAAGATGAGATGGAGGGGTGTATATAGCCTCCACACAAAATCTAACCGTTACACACAATTTACCAATCTCGATGGGACCGAATCAACCAACTCGGTCAGACCAATTTAGTAAACCTAGTGACCGTTAGGGTTTTCGGTGGGCCCGACATGCAACTCGGTAGGATCGATATGGTTAGGGTTAGGGCGTAACGTAATCTTGATGTGGTAATAAGCTAACCAAATTCGTCAGGCAAACTTGGTGTGACCGATTCGCTCATCTCGGTGGGACCGAAATATTACAAAAAGGAAACAGAGAGTTTGCATTGTAATCTCGGTAGGACCGATTACTCAAACTCGGTAAGACCGATTTTGATAATGGACATACACAGAGATATTACAATCCCATCTCGGTGAGACCGAGATCTCTATCGGTGAGACCGATTTGCCTAGGGTTTGTGGCAGTGGCTATGACATATGAACTCGATGGCGCCGGATAGAAAGAATCGGTGGGGCCGAGTTGGACTTTAGGTTTAGGTCATATGTGGATGTGGGAAATTAGTTGAGGGTTTTGGAGCATATCACTAAGCACTATGAAGCAAGAACCTCATTAAGCAACACCTCATCCCTCCTTGATAGTATTGGCTTTTCCTATAGACTCAATGTGATCTTGGATCACTAAAATATAAAATGTAGAGTCTTGAGCTTGAAGCTTGAGACAATCCTTTGTCCTTAGCATCTTGAAGGGGTTCCACATCCTTCAGTCCATGCCACTCTATTGTTGAACTTGTCTGAAAAATATACTAGGTAAAAGTGTTAGTCCAACAAGAGATATGTTGACATTAATTACCAAAATCACCCAGGGAGCACTTGTGCTTTCAGGTAGCTTTTGTTTGGGCGTTCGAGTCCGTATTCCTCGGCTGCCAGGACTTCAGTCCATCTATCAGCTAGCAGATCTTGATCAGCTTGAAGATGCTGCTACTTCTTCTTCAGGCTTTTCGCAGTGGCTATAAGCCGTCGCTTGAAGTGTTCCTACTCGGCGGGATCCTCGGGCACGGTGAATTTGTAGTAGCTGAGGCTCACCTCATCCTCGGAGGGGGGCATGTAATTATACTCCTCTGAGTTTTCATTCGTGGCCTGTTCATCAGGGCTGGCTTGCCCGTCCTCCCATCCGGCCTGTTCGAATCCTGGCTGGGCGGGGTCATCTTCGTTGTCTTCGGCATCATCTGTGCCGGTATTGCTGTTTTTACCATGGCGTGGTTTAGAGCGGCGCCGCTGACGTCGATGCTTCGGCTGCTTCTCGGGAGGTTTATCCTCACATGTATCCTTTTTGTCCTTGCCATTATCTTCTTTGGGGGTATCCACCATGTAAATGTCATATGACGAGGTGGCTGTCCATCACCCTATGGGTGGTGGTTTCTCTTCTTCTCCCGTATCGTCGTCCATACCATCAATGTCTTTGGAGTCGAAGTCGAGCATGTCGGTCAAGTCGTCGATAGTGGCTATCAAGTGGGTTGTGGGTGGGCAGCGAAGTTCTTCGTCATCCATTTCCCACTCAAGCCAGACATAGTTCGGCCAATAATCTCCTGACAAGGAGAGAGACCTTAGTGAATTTAACACGTCGCCCAAGGGCGAGTGCTGAAAGATGTCCGCGAAGGTAAACTCCAAGATAGGTGCCCAATCAGTTTCGATGGGCGTGGACACACGCGGTTCGGAACCCGTATCCGAAGACGAGTCCGGGGGTCCGATGACACAGGCCTCGATAGAGGCTAAATCTGTGTTCGGCTCCAACGTCGTAGAGTATGCAGCCTCCATGGTCGGGTCCAGCCCCCCGTCCACAGACAGCGTGATCTGTTCTGGATCAAGGGCTAGGGCAGTCACAGGCGCGGTTTCCTGAGCACAGTTCGATGACCAATTTAAGTCATGTTCATAGTGGCTGCAGGGAGCGACTGTCGTGGGTTCTAATCCGTCGAAGATCAAGTCTCCGCGAACGTCGGTGATGTAATTCAAACTTCCAAACCTGACCTGATGACCAGGGGCGTAGCTATCGATCTGCTCCAGATGGCCAAGCGAGTTGGCCCGCAGTGCGAAGCCGCGGAATACAAAGATCTTTCCGGGGAGGGAAGTCTCACGCCGGACTGCACATCATTGTAGATGATTGAGGGAGCCATCAAGCCTTATGATGACGACACAATGGAACTCTCAGTGAAAGCACCAATGTCGGTGTCAAAACCGGCGGATCTCGGGTAGGGGGTCCTGAACTGTGCGTCTAAGGCTAATGGTGTTGGAAATATGCCCTAGAGGCAATAATAAAATGGTTATTATTGTATTTCCTTGTTCATGATAATTGTCTATTGTTCATGCTATAATTGTATATACTGGAAACCATAATACATGTGTGAATACATAGACCACAACATGTCCCTAGTAAGCCTATAGTTGACTAGCTCGTTGATCAATAGATGGTTATGGTTTCCTGACCATGGACATTGGATGTCGTTGATAACGGGATCACATCACTAGGAGAATGATGTGATGGACAAGACCCAATCCTAAGCATAGCACAAGATCGTGTAGTTCGTTTGCTAAAGCTTTTCTAATGTCAAGTATAATTTCCTTAGACCATGAGATTGTGTAACTCCCGGATACCGTAAGAGTGCTTTGGGTGTACCAAATGTCACAACTTAACTGGGTGAATATAAAGGTACACTACAGGTATCTCTGAAAGTGTCTGTTGGGTTGGCATGAATCGAGACTGGGATTTGTCACTCCGTATGACGGAGAGGTATCTCTGGGCCCACTCGGTGATGCATCATCATAATGAGCTCAATGTGACTAAGTAGTTAGTCACGGGATCATGCATTATGGAATGAGTAAAGTGACTTGCCGGTAACGAGATTGAACGACGTATTGGGATACCGACGATCGAATCTCGGGCAAGTAATGTACCGATTGACAAAGGGAATTGCATACGGGGTTGCTTGAATCCTTGACATCATGGTTCATCCGATGAGATCATCGTGGAACATGTGGGAGCCAACATGGGTATCCAGATCCCGTTGTTGGTTATTAGCCAGAGAGCTGTCTCGGTCATGTCTGCATGATTCCCGAACCCGTAGGGTCTACACACTTAAGTTTCGATGACACTAGGGTTATAAAGGAAGTTTGTATCTGGTTACCGAATGTTGTTCGGAGTCCCGGATGAGATCCCGGACGTCACGAGGAGTTCCGGAATGGTCCGGAGGTAAAGATTTATATATGGGAAGTCCAGTTTCAGTCACCGGAATAGTTTCGGGGGTTATCGGTATTGTACCGGGACCATCGAAAGGTGTCGGAGGTCCACCGGGTGGGGCCACCTGCCCCGGGGGACTTGATGGGCTGAATATGGGAGGGAACCAGCCCCTAATGGGCTAGTGCGCCCCTCCCCAAGGGCCCAAGGCGCCTAGGGTTGAAAACCCTAGGGGAGGGGGGCGCCTCCACCTTGCTTGGGGGGCAAGCCTCCCCTCCTGGCCGCCGCCCCTCCCCTCTACATGGGATCTGGAGGGGGCCGGCCCCCTCTCCCCTTCCCCTATATATAGTAGGGGTGTTGGGGCTGCCAAACACATGAGTTTACCTCTTCTCCTGGCGCAGCCCTACCCCTCTCCCTCCTCGTCTCTCGCAGTGCTTGGCGAAGCCCTGCTGGAGTGCCACGCTCCTCCATCACCACCACGCCGTTGTGCTGCTACAGGATGGAGTCTTCCCCAACCTCTCCCTCTCTCCTTGCTGGATCAAGGCACGGGAGACGTCACTGGGCTGCACATGTGTTGAATGCGGAGGCACCGTTGTTCGGTGCTTAGATCGGATTCGGCCACGATCTGAATCGCTTCGTGAATGACTCCACCAACCGTGTTCTTGTAACGCTTCCGCATCGCGATCTTCAAGGGTATGAAGATACACTCCCCTCTCTCTTGTTGCTAGAATCTCCATAGATTGATCTTGGTGATGCGTAGAAAATTTTGAATTTCTGCTACGTTCCCCAACATTGGCATCATGAGTTAGGTCTATTGCATAGATTCTATGCACGAGTAGAACACAAATAGTTGTGGGCGTTGGTTTTGTTCAATATGCTTACCGTTACTAGTCCTATCTTGTTTCGACGGTATTGTGGGATGAAGCGGCCCGGCCGACCTTACACGTACACTTACGTGAGACAGGTTCCACCGACTAACATGCACTAGTTAAATATGGTGGCTAGCGGGTGTCTGTCTCTCCCACTTTAGTCGGATCGGATTCGATGAAAAGGGTCCTTATGAAGGGTAAATAGCAATTGGCATATCACCATTGTGGCTTTGCGTAGGTAAGAAACGTTCTTGCTAGAAACCCATAGCAGCCATGTAAAACATGCAACAACAATTAGAGGACGTCTAACTTGTTTTTGCAGGGTATGCTATGTGATGTAATATGGCCAAAAGAATGTGATGAATGATATGTGATGTATGAGATTGATCATGTTCTTGTAATAGGAATCACGACTTGCATGTCGATGAGTATGACAACCGGCAGGAGCCATAGGAGTTGTCTTAATTTATTGTATGACCTGCGTGTCATTGAACAACGCCATGTAATTACTTTACTTTATTGCTAACCGTTAGCCGTAGTGGTAGAAGTAATAGTTGGCGATACAACTTCATGGAGACACGATGATGGAGATCATGATGATGGAGATCATGATGTCATGCCGGTGACGAAGGTGATCATGCCATGCTTCAAAGATGGAGATCAAAGGCGCAAGATGATAATGGCCATATCATGTCACTTTCTGATTTGCATGTGATGTTTATCATGTTTACATCTTATTTGCTTAGAATGACGGTAGCATAAATAAGATGATCCCTCACTAAAATTTCAAAAAAGTGTTCCCCCTAACTGTGCACCGTTGCGAAAGATCGTTGCTTCGAAGGACCACGTGATGATCGGGTGTAATAGATTCTAACATTCACATAAAAAGGGTGTAAGCCAGATTTACACACGCGAAACACTTAGGTTGACTTGACGAGCCTAGCATGTACATACATGGCCTCGGAACACAAGAGACTGAAAGGTCGAACATGAGTCGTATAGTAGATACGATCAACATGAAGATGTTCACCGATGATGACTAGTCTGTCTCACATGATGATCGGACACGGCCTAGCTGACTCGGATCATGTATCACTTAGATGACTAGAGGGATGTCTATCTGAGTGGGAGTTCATTAGATGAACTTAATTATCCTGAACATAGTCAAAAGGTCTTTGCAAATTATGTCGTAGCTCGCGTTTTAGTTCTACTGTTTTAGATATGTTCCTAGAGAAAATTTAGTTGAAAGTTGATAGTAGCAATTATGCGGACTAGGTCCGTAAACTGAGGATTGTCCTCGTTGCTGCGCAGAAGGCTTATGTCCTTAATGCACCGCTCGGTGTGCTGAACCTCGAACATCGTCTGTGGATGTTGCGAACATCTGACATACACGTTTTGATGACTACGTGATAGTTCAGTAATGTTAAACGATTTAGAATTGAGGCGCCGAAGACGATTTTTGAAACTCGTGGAACATAGGGGATGTTCCAAGGGCTGAAATTGGGATTTCAGGCTAGTGCCCACGTCAAGAGGTATGAGACCTCTGACGAGTTTCTTATCCTACAAACTAAGGGAGAAAAGCTCAATTGTTGAGCTTGTACTCAGATTGTCTGGGTATAACGATCACTTGAATCGAGTGGGAGTTAATATTCTAGATGAGACGTGATGTTTCTCCAAAGTCATTGCCACCAAGCTACTAGAGCTTTGTGATGAACTATAACATATCAGGGATAGATATGATGATCCTTGAAATATTCGCGATGTTTGACACCGCGGAAGTAGATATCAAGAAGGAGCATCAATTGTTGATGGTTAGTGAAACCACTAGTTTCAAGAAGGGCAAGGGCAAGAAGGGATACTTCATGAAATGGCAAATCAGTTGCTGCTCAAGTGAAGAAACCCAAGGTTGAACCCAAACCCGAGACTAAGTGCTTCTGTAATGAGGGGAACGGTCACTGAAGCAGAACTACCCTAGATACTTGGTAGATGAGAAGGCTGGCAAGCTCGACAGAAGTATATTGGATATACATTATATTAATGTGTACTTTACTAGTACTCCTAGTAGCACCATGGTAATAGATACTGGTTCAGTTGCTAAGTGTTAGTAACTCGAAATAAAAGGCTACGGAATAAACGGAGACTAGCTAAAGGCGAGGTGACGATATGTGTTGAAAGTATTTCCAAGGTTGATATGATCAAACATCGCATGCTCCCTCTACCATCGAGTTCGCTGTTTGCGTTGAGCATAGACATGATTGGATTATGTCTATCGCAATACGGTTATTCATTTAAGAAGAATAATGGTTACTCTGTTTATTTGAATAATACCTTCAATGGTCTTGCACCTAAAATGAATGGTTTATTGAATCTCGATCATACTGATACACATGTTCATGCCAAAAGATATAAGATAGTAATGATATAGTGCCACCTACTTGTGGCACTGCCATTTGAGTCATATTGGTATAAAACGCATGAAGAAGCTCCATGTTGATGGATCTTTGGACTCACTCATTTTTGAAAAGATTGAGACATGCGAACCATGTCTATTGGTATATACGCATGAAGAAACTCCATGCAGATGGACCGTTTGGACTCACTTGATTTTGAATCACTTGAGACATGCAAATCATACCACATGGGCAAGATGACTGAAAGCCTCGTTTTCAGTAAAATGGAACAAGAAAGCAACTTGTTGGAAGTAATACATTTTGATGTGTGCAGTCCAATGAGTGTTCAGGCACGCAGTAGATATCGTTATGTTCTTACTTCACAGATGATTTGAGTAGATGCTAAGTATATTTACTTGATGAAACACAAGTCTGAATTATTGAATGGTTCAAGTAATTTCAGAGTGAAGTTGAAGATTGTCGTGACAAGAGGATAAAATGTCTATGATATGATCATAGAGATGAATATCTGAGTTATGTGTTTGGTACACAATTAAGACATTGTGGAAACTGTTTCACAACTAATACCGCCTGGAACACCGTAGTGTGATGGTGTGTCCGAACATCATAGATGCACCCTATTGGATATGGGGCATACCATGATGTCTCTTATCGAATTACCACTATCGTTTATGGGTTTAGGCATTAGAGACAACCGCATTCACTTTAAATAGGGCACCACATAATTCCGTTGAGATGACACCGTAGGTTTAGAGAAACCTAAGCTGTCATTTCTTGAAAGTTTGGGGCTGCGACGCTTATGTGAAAAAGTTTCATCCTGATAAGCTCGAACCCAAAGCGGATAAATACATCTTCATAGGACACCCAAAATAGTTGGGTATACCTCCTATTTCAGATCTGGAAGCAAAAGTGATTGTTTCTAGAAATGGGTCCTTTCTTGAGGAAAAGTTTCTCTTGAAAGAATTGAGTGGGAGGATGGTGGAGACTTGATGAGGTTGTTGAACCATCACTTCAACTAGTGTGTAGCAGGGCATAGGAAGTTGTTCCTGTGGCACCTACTGTAGGGGAACGTAGTAATTTCAAAAAAAATTCTACGCACACGCAAGATCATGGTGATGCATAGCAACGAGAGGGGAGAGTGTGTCCACGTACCCTCGTAGACCGAAAGCGGAAGCGTTATGACAACGCGGTTGATGTAGTCGTACGTCTTCACGGTCCGACCGATCCAAGCACCGAACGTACGGCACCTCCGAGTTCAGCACATGTTCAGCTCGATGATGATCCTCGGACTCTGATCTAGCAGGGTGTCGGGGATGAGTTCCATCAGCACAACGGCGTGGTGACGATGATGATGTTCTACCGACGCAGGGCTTCGCATAAGCACCGCAACGATATGACCGAGGTGGAATATGGTGGAGGGGGGCACCGCACACGGCTAAGGAACGATCACGAAGATCAACTTGTGTGTCTAGAGGTGCCCCCTGCCCCCGTATATAAAGGAGGGAGGGAAGGTGCGGCCGGCCCCCTAGGTGTGCGCCTAGAGGAGTCCTACTCCCACCGGGAGTAGGACTCCCCCCTCTTGCCTTGGTGGAGAAGGAAAGGGGGGAGGGGAAAGAGGAAAGGGGGGCGCCCCCCCCCCCTCCTTGTCCTATTCGGACTAGGGGGAGAGGGGGCGCGCGGCCTGCCCTGACCGGCCCTCCTCTTCTCCCTCATGGCCCATGTAGGCCCATTAACCCCCGGGGGGTTCCAGTAACCCCCTAGTACTCCAGAAAAATCCCGATTTCTCCCGAAACGATTTCGTTATCCAAATATAGGCTTCCAATATATCAATATTTATGTCTCGACCATTTTGAGACTCCTCGTCATGTCTGTGATCACATCCGGGACTCCGAACAACCTTCGGTACATCAAAACATATAAACTCATAATGAAACTGTCATCGTAACTTTAAGAGTGCGGACCCTACAGGTTCGAGAACTATGCAGACATGACCTAGAACTGTTTCCGGTCAATAACCAATAGCGGAACCTGGATGTTCATATTGGCTCCTACATATTCTACGAAGATCTTTATCGGTCAAACCGCATAACAACATACGTTGTTCCCTTTTTCATCTGTATGTTACTTGCCCGAGATTTGATCGTCGGTATCCAATACCTAGTTCAATCTCGTTACCGGCAAGTCTCTTTACTCGTTTACATAATGCATCATTCTGTAACCAACTCATTGTCCACATTGCTTGTAAGGCTTATAGTGATGTGCATTACCGAGAGGGCCCAGAGATACCTCTCCGACAATCGGAGTGACAAAACCTAATCTCGAAATACGCCAACTCAACATCTACCTTTGGAGACACCTGTAGAGCTCCTTTATAATCACCCAGTTACGTTGTGACGTTTGGTAGCACACAAAGTGTTCCTATGGTAAACGAGAGTTGCATAATCTCATAGTTGTAGGAACTTTGTATAAGTCATGAACAAAGCAATAGAAACATACTAAACGATCAAGTGCTAGGCTAACGGAATGGGTCAAGTCAATCACATCATTCTCCTAATGATGTGATCTCTTTAATCAAATGACAACACATGTCTATGGTTAGGAAACATAACCATCTTTGATTAATGAGCTAGTCAAGTAGAGACATACTAGTGACATTAAGTTTGTCTATGTATTCACACATGTATCATGTTTCCGGTTAATACAATTCTAGCATGAATAATAAACATTTATCATGATATGAGGAAATAAATAATAACTTTATTATTGCCTCTAGGGCATATTTCCTTCAGTGTCCCACTTGCAGTAGAGTCAATAATCTAGATTACACAGTAATGATTCTAACACCCATGGAGTCTTGGTGCTGATCATGTTTTGCTCGTGGAAGAGGCTTAGTCAATGGGTCTGCAACATTCAGATCCGTATGTATCTTGCAAATCTTTATGTCTCCCACCTGGACTTGGTCCCGGATGGAATTGAAGCGTCTCTTGATGTGCTTGGTCCTCTTGTTAAATCTGGATTCCTTTGTCAAGGCAATTGCACCAGTATTGTCATAGAAGATCTTCATTGGTCCCGATGCACTAGGTATGACACCTAGATCGGAAATGAACTCCTTCATCCAGACTCCTTCATTTGCTACTTCAGAAGCAGCTATGTACTCCGCTTCGCATGTAGATCCTGCCACGACGCTTTGTTTAGAACTGCACCAACTTACAGCTCCATCGTTTAATAAAAACACTTATCCGGTTTGTGATTTAGAATTGTCCGGATCAGTGTCAAAGCTTGCATCAACGTAACCATTTACGACTAGCTCTTTGTCACCTCCATAAACGAGAAACATATCCTTAGTCCTTTTCAGGTATTTCAGGATGTTCTTGACCGCTGTCCAATGATCCACTCCTGGATTACTTTGGTACCTCCCTGCTAAGCTTATTGCTAAGCATATATCAGGTCTAGTACACAGCATTGCATACATGATAGAGCCTATAGCTGAAGCATAGGGAACATCTTTCATTTTCTCTCTATCTTCTGTTGTGGTCGGGCATTGAGTCTGACTCAACTTCACACCTTGTAATACAGGCAAGAACCCTTTCTTTGCCTGATCCATTTTGAACTTTTTCAAAACTTTATCAAGGTATGTGCTTTGTGAAAGTCCAATTAAGCGTCTTGATCTATCTCTATAGATCTTGATGTGCAATATGTAAGCAACTTCACCGAGGTCCTTCATTGAAAAACTTTTATTCAAGTATCCCTTTATGCTATCCAGAAATTCTATATCATTTCCAATTAACAATATGTCATCTACATATAATATCAGAAATGCTACAGAGCTCCCACTCAGTTTCTTGTAAATACAGACTTCTCCAAAAGTCTGTATAAAACCATATGCTTTGATCACACTATCAAAGTGTTTATTCCAACTCTGAGATGCTTGCACCAGTCCATAAATGGATCGCTGGAGCTTGCACACTTTGTTAGCACCTTTTGGATCGACAAAACCTTCCGGTTGCATCATATACAACTCTTCTTCCAGAAAACCATTCAGGAATGCAGTTTTTACATCCATTTGCCAAATTTCATAATCATAAAATGCGGCAATTGCTAACATGATTCGGATAGACTTAAGCATCGCTACGGGTGAGAAAGTCTCATCATAGTCAACCCCTTGAACTTGTCGAAAACCTTTTGCAACAAGTCGAGCTTTGTAGACAGTTATATTACCATCAGCGTCAGCCTTCTTCTTGAAGATCCATTTATTCTCAATGGCCTGCCGATCATCGGGCAAGTCAACCAAAGTCCATACTTTGTTCTCATACATGGATCCTATCTCAGATTTCATGGCTTCAAGCCATTTTTCGGAATCTGGGCTCGTCATCGCTTCGTCATAGTTCGTAGGTTCGTCATGGTCAAGCAACATGACTTCCAAAATAGGATTACCGTACCACTCTGGTGCGGATCTTACTCTGGTAGACCTACGAGGTTCAGTAGAAACTTGATCTGAAGTTTCATGATCATTATCATTAGCTTCCTCACTAATTGGTGTAGTTGTCACAGGAACCGGTTCTTGTGATGAACTACTTTCCAATAAGGGAGCAGGTACAGTTACCTCATCAAGTTCTACTTTCCTCCCACTCACTTCTTTCGATAGAAACTCCTTCTCTAGAAAGGATCCGAATTTAGCAACGAAAATCTTGCCCTCAGATCTATGATAGAAGGTGTAACCAATAGTCTCTTTTGGGTATCCTATGAAGACACATTTCTCCAATTTGGGTTCGAGCTTATCTGGTTGAAGTTTCTTCACATAAGCATCGCAGCCCCAAACTTTAAGAAACGACAACTTTGGTTTCTTGACAAACCACAGTTCATAAGGCGTCATCTCAACGGATTCTGATGGTGCCCTATTTAACATGAATGTGGTTGTATCTAAAGCATAACCCCAAAACGATAGCGGTAAATCAGTAAGAGACATCATAGATCGCACCATATCCACTAAAGTACGATTACAATGTTCGGACACACCATTCCGTTGTGGTGTTCCGGGTGGCGTGAGTTGCAAAACTATTCCGCATTGTTTCAAATGTAAACCAAACTCGTAACTCAAATATTCTCCTCCACTAACAGATCGTAGAAATTTTATTTTCTTGTTACGATGATTTTCCACTTCACTCTGAAATTCTTTGAACTTTTCAAATGTTTCAGACTTGTGTTTCATCAAGTAGATATACCCATATCTGCTCAAATCATCTGTGAAGGTGAGAAAATAATGATACCCACCGCGAGCCTCAATATTCATTGGACCACATACATCAGTATGTATGATTTCCAACAAACCAGTTGCTCGCTCCATAGTTCCGAAGAACGGCATTTTAGTCATCTTGCCCATGAGGCACGGTTCGCAAGTACCAAGTGATTCATAATCAAGTGATTCCAAAAGTCCATCAGTATGGAGTTTCTTCATGCGCTTTACACCGATATGACCTAAACGGCAGTGCCACAAATAAGTTGCACTATCATTATCAACTTTGCATCTTTTGGCTTCAACATTATGAATATGTGTATCACTACTATCGAGATTTAATAAAAATAGACCACTCTCTAAGTGTGCATGACCATAAAAGATATTACTCATATAAATAGAACAACCATTATTCTCTGATTTAAATGAATAACCGTCTCGCATCAAACAAGATCCAGATATAATCTTCATGCTCAACGCTGGCACTAAATAACAATTATTCAGGTCTAAAACTAATCCCGATGGTAGATGCAGAGGTAGCGTGCCGACCGCGATCACATCGACTTTGGAACCATTTCCCACGCGCATCGTCACCTCGTCCTTAGCCAATCTTCGCCTAATCCGTAGTCCCTGTTTCGAGTTGCAAATATTAGCAACAGAACCAGTATCAAATACCCAGGTACTACTGCGAGCATTAGTAAGGTACACATCAATAACATGTGTATCACATATACCTTTGTTCACTTTGCCATCCTTCTTATCCGCCAAATACTTGGGGCAGTTCCGCTTCCAGTGTCCAGTCTGCTTGCAGTAGAAGCACTCAGTCTCAGGCTTAGGTCCAGACTTGGGTTTCTTCTCTTGAGCAGCAACTTGTTTGTTGTTCTTCTTGAAGTTCCCCTTCTTCTTCCCTTTGCCCTTTTTCTTGAAACTAGTGGTCTTATTGACCATCAACACTTGATGCTCCTTCTTGATTTCTACCTCCGCAGCCTTTAGCATTGAGAAGAGCTCGGGAATAGTTTTGTCCATCCCTTGCATATTATAGTTCATCACGAAGCTCTTGTAGCTTGGTGGCAGTGATTGAAGAATTTTGTCAATGACACTATCATCAGGAAGATTAACTCCCAGTTGAACCAAGTGATTATTATACCCAGACATTTTGAGTATGTGTTCACTGACAGAACTATTCTCCTCCATCTTACAGCTATAGAACTTATTGGAGACTTCATATCTCTCAATCCGGGCATTTGCTTGAAATATTAACTTCAACTCCTGGAACATCTCATATGCTCCATGACGTTCAAAACATCGTTGAAGACCCGGTTCTAAGCCGTAAAGCATGGCACACTGAACTATCGAGTAGTCATCAGCTTTGCTCTGCCAGACGTTCTTAACGTCATCAGTTGCATCTGCAGCAGGCCTGGCACCCAGCGGTGCTTCCAGGACGTAATTCTTTTGTGCAGCAATGAGGATAATCCTCAGGTTACGGACCCAGTCCGTGTAATTGCTACCATCATCTTTCAACTTAGCTTTCTCAAGGAACGCATTAAAATTCAACGGAACAACAGCACGAGCCATCTATCTACAACAAACATAGAAAAGCAAAAATACTATCAGGTACTAAGTTCATGATAAATTTAAGTTCAATTAATCATATTACTTAAGAACTCCCACTTAGACAGACATCTCTCTAGTCATCTAAGTGATCACGTGATCCAAATTAACTAAACCATGTCCGATCATCATGTGAGATGGAGTAGTTTCAATGGTGAACATCACTATGTTGATCATATCTACTATATGATTCACGTTCGACCTTTCGGTCTCCGTGTTCCGAGGCCATATCTGTATATGCTAGGCTCGTCAAGTTTAACTTGAGTATTCCGCGTGTGCAACTGTTTTGCACCCGTTGTATTTGAACATAGAGCCTATCACACCCGATCATCACGTGGTGTCTCAGCACGAAGAACTTTCGCAACGGTGCATACTCAGGGAGAACACTTCTTGACAATTTAGTGAGAGATCATCTTAAAATGCTACCGTCAATCAAAGCAAGCTAAGATGCATAAAAGATAAACATCACATGCAATCAATATAAGTGATATGATATGGCCATCATCATCTTGTGCTTGTGATCTCCATCTCCGAAGCATCGTCGTGATCACCATCGTCACCGGCGCGACACCCTGATCTCCATCGTAGCATCATTGTCGTTACGCCATCTATTGCTTCTACGACTATCGCTACCGCTTAGTGATAAAGTAAAGCAATTACAGGGCGTTTGCATTTCATACAATAAAGCAACAAGCATATGGCTCCTGCCAGTTGCCGATAACTTCGGTTACAAAACATGATCATCTCATACAATAAAATATAGCATCACGTCTTGACCATATCACATCACAACATGCCCTGCAAAAACAAGTTAGACGTCCTCTACTTTGTTGTTGCAAATTTTACGTGGTTGCTACGGGCTGAGCAAGAACCGTTCTTACCTACGCATCAAAACCACAATGATAGTTCGTCAAGTTAGTGTTGTTTTAACCTTCGCAAGGACCGGGCATAGTCACACTCGGTTCAACTAAAGTTGGAGAAAGAGACACCCGCTAGTCACCTGTGTGCAAAGCACGGCGGTAAAACCAGTCTCGCGTAAGTGTACGCGTAATGTCGGTCCAGGCCGCTTCATCCAACAATACCGCCGAACCAAAGTATGACATGCTGGTAAGCAGTATGACTTGTATCGCCCACAACTCACTTGTGTTCTACTCGTGCATATAACATCAACGCATAAAACCTGGCTCTGATACCACTGTAGGGGAACGTAGTAATTTCAAAAAAATTCCTACGCACACACAAGATCATGGTGATGCATAGCAAGGAGAGGGGAGAGTGTGTCCACGTACCCTTGTAGACCGAAAGCGGAAGCGTTATGACAACGCGGTTGATGTAGTCGTACGTCTTCACGGTCCGACCGATCCAAGCACCGAACGTACGGCACCTCCGAGTTCAGCACACGTTCAGCTCGATGACGATCCCCGGACTCCGATCCAGCAGGGTGTCGGGGATGAGTTCCATTAGCACGACAGCGTGGTGACAATGATGATGTTCTACCGACGCAGGGCTTCGCCTAAGCACCACAACGATATGACCGAGGTGGAATATGCTGGAGGGAGGCACCGCACACGGCTAAGGAACGATCATGAAGATCAACTTGTGTGTCTAGAGGTGCCCCCGTGCCCCCGTATATAAAGGAGGGAGGGGGAGGTGCGGCCGGCCCCCTAGGGGTGCGCCTGGAGGAGTCCTACTCCCACCGGGAGTAAGACTCCCCCCTCTTGCCTTGGTGGAGAAGGAAAGGGGGAGGGAAAGAGGAAAGGGGGGCGCCGCCCCCCCCCCCCCTTGTCCTATTCGGACTAGGGGGAGAGGGGGCACGCGGCCTGCCCTGGCCGGCCCTCCTCTTCTCCCTCATGGCCCATGTAGGCCCATTAACCCCCGGGGGGGTTCCGGTAACCCCCCGGTACTCCGGAAAAATCCCGATTTCTCCCGGAATGATTCCGTTATCCAAATATAGGCTTCCAATATATCAATCTTTATGTCTCGACCATTTCGAGACTCCTCGTCATGTCCGTGATCACATCCAGGACTCCGA
The DNA here is from genome assembly GCA_963921465.1 of Triticum timopheevii. Taxonomy (NCBI): domain Eukaryota; kingdom Viridiplantae; phylum Streptophyta; class Magnoliopsida; order Poales; family Poaceae; genus Triticum; species Triticum timopheevii. The sequence continues at coordinate 517,069,401 of OY997270.1, forward strand.
ACAACCTTCGGTACATCAAAACATATAAACTCATAATGAAACTGTCATCATAACTTTAAGCGTGCGGACCCTACGGGTTCGAGAACTATGCAGACATGACCTAGAACTGTTTCCGGTCAATAACCAATAGCGGAACCTAGATGCTCATATTGGCTCCTACATATTCTACGAAGATCTTTATCGGTCAAACCGCATAACAACATACGTTGTTCCCTTTGTCATCGGTATGTTACTTGCCCGAGATTTGATCATCGGTATCCAATACCTAGTTCAATCTCGTTACCGGCAAGTCTCTTTACTCGTTTACGTAATGCATCATTCCGTAACCAACTCATTGGCCACATTGCTTTCAAGGCTTATAGTGATGTGCATTACCGAGAGGGCCCAGAGATACCTCTCCGACAATCGGAGTGACAAAACCTAATCTCGAAATACGCCAACTCAACATCTACCTTTGGAGACACCTGTAGAGCTCCTTTATAATCAACCAATTACGTTGTGACATTTGGTAGCACACAAAGTGTTCCTCCGGTAAACGGGAGTTGCATAATCTCATAGTTGTAGGAACTTTGTATAAGTCATGAAGAAAGTAATAGCAACATACTAAACGATCAAGTGCTAGGCTAACGGAATGGGTCAAGTCAATCACATCATTCTCCTAATGATGTGATCTCTTTAATCAAATGACAACACATGTCTATGGTTAGGAAACATAACCATCTTTGATTAATGAGGTAGTCAAGTAGAGACATACTAGTGACATTAAGTTTGTCTATGTATTGACACATGTATCAGGTTTCCGGTTAATACAATTCTAGCATGAATAATAAACATTTATCATGATATGAGGAAATAAATAATAACTTTATTATTGCCTCTAGGGCATATTTCCTTCACCTACACCAATTTAAGTAGAAGCTTATGATAGTGATCATGAAACTTCGGATCAAGTCACTACCAAACCTCATAGGTCGACAAGGATGCGCACAACTTTGGAGTGGTACGTAATCCTGTCTTTGAGGTCATGTTGCTAGACAACAATGAACCTACGAGCTATGGAGAAGCGATGGTGGGCCCAGATTCCAACAAATGGCTAGAGGTCATAAAATCCGAGAGAGGATCCATGTATGAAAACAAAGTGTGGACTTTGGGAGAACTACTTGATGGTTGTAAGGCTGTTGGGTACAGATGGATTTTAAAAGAAAGACGGACAATGATGGTAATTGTCACCATTAAGAAAGCTCGACTTGTCGCTAAGATGTTTTCCGACAAGTTCAAGGAGTTGACTACGATGAGAATTTCTCACTCGTAGCGATGCTAAGAGTCTGTTGGAATTATATTAGCAGTTACTGCATTATTTATGAAATCTTGCAGATAGGATGTCAAAACATTGTTTCCTCGAAGAGTTTCTTGAGGAAAGGTTGTATGTGATACAACCAGAAGGTTTTATCAATCCTGAAAGATGCTAACAAGTATGCAAAGCTCTAGCAATCCTTCTATGGACTGGAGTAAGCATCTCGGAGTTGGAATATACACTTTGATGAGATGATCAAAGTTTTTGGGTTCATACAAAGTTTATGAGAAACTTGTATTTCCAAAGAAGTGAGTGGGAGCACTATAGAATTTCTGATGAGTATATGTCGTTGATCAAAAATGATATAGAAGTTCTGGAAAGCATAAAGGGTTATTTGAAAAGTGTTTTTCAATGGAAAGCCTGGATTAAGCTACTTGAACATTGAGCATCAAGATCTATAAGGATAGATCACAATCGCTTAATAGTACTCCCTCCGGTCCTTTTTACTCTGCATATTAGGTTTGTCTGAAGTCAATCTCATCCAACTTTGACCAAGTTTATATAAAAAATTATTGACATTTACATAGCAACACCAACATCATTAGATTCATCTCGGAATATATTTTCATATTATATTTATTAGATATTATAGATGCTAATAATTTCTAATATAAATTTGGTCAAACTTAGCTAAGTTTGACTTTCGGCAAATCCAATGTGCAGAGTAAAAAGGACCAGAGGGAGTACTTTCAAACAAACACATACCGTGACAAGATTTTGAAGGAGTTCAAAATAGATCGGCCAAGAAGGATTTCTTGGCTGTGTTATAAGGTGTGAGTGTTGAGTAAGACTCAAGACCTGACCACGGCAGAATAGAGAAAAAGGACGAAGGTCGTCCCCTATGCTTTAGACGTAGGCTCTACAGTATGCTATGTTGTGTACCGCACTTGAAGTGTGCCTTGCCATGAGTCAGTCAAGGGGTACAAGTGTGATCCAGGAATGGATAACATGATAGTTGTCGAGGATATACCCCGCGGTATGACCCGGCCGGAGTCGTAAACCGGCCGGGACTTGGTAAACCGGCGGATGGTAAACCGGCAGACCGTTAAGACATATGGCTGAGTCAGACGGTAAACCAGTGGGTGTTAAACCGGCAGATGGCTAAGACAGACGGTAAACCGGCGGGTGTTAAACCGGCAGAGTTAAGACAGATGGCAGACAATGTTAAACCGGCAAATGTTGTTAAATTGGCAGACAATGTTAAACCGGCAGATGTTGTTAAACCGACAGACAATGTTAAACCGGCAGACATTAAGAAGCCCAGGAAAGGAAGTCAAAATAGTTTAAGTTAAAGTCCGAGTTGGACTCCACATGTAACCTGCCCCTTCAACATATATAAGGAGGGGCAGGGCTCCCCAAAGAGGGACAAGCAAGAAACAATCTCTAGGGCTAGACAAAACTAGAGGAGAGCCGGTTTCCGGCGACTCCCTCGTGATGATAATGAGATCTAGCCTCAAACAGCATGTAGGGTTATTAGCGGATGATGTTTCCCGGGGCCCGAAGCTGTCTAAATCTTTGTCTTGCGTATCGCGTCTCTCGATTCTGCTCAACCCCTCTCAAGCTACCACATAGATGCGCCGGCCTCACGACTAAGTCCTCACACTAGGACATCTGACGTGTTAATTCCACAACAACAGCGGTCAAGGTTATCCTTAGTAACTAGTGGACTAAGGAATTTTCTCAATTATGGAGGTTGTAAAAGAGTTCGTCGTAAAGGGTTACGCCGATGCAAACTTGACACTAATCTGGATGACTTTGAGTAGTAGACCGGATTCGTATAGTAGAGCAGTTATTTGGAATAGTTCCAAATAGTGCGTGGTAGCTGCATCTAGGAGATGACATAGAGATTTGTAAAGCATGCACGGATCTGAAAGATTCAGACCCGTTGACTAATAACCTCCATCACAAGCGAGGTATGATCAAACCCCATGGGTGTTGAATTCATTACAATCACATAGTGATGTGAACTAGATTATTGACTCTAGTGCAAGTGGGAGACTGTTGGAAATATGCCCTAGAGGCAATAATAAAATGGTTATTATTGTATTTCCTTGTTCATGATAATTGTCTATTGTTCATGCTATAATTGTATTAACTGGAAACCGTAATACATGTGTGAATACATAGACCACAACATGTACCTAGTAAGCCTCTAGTTGACTAGCTTGTTGATCAATAGATGGTTATGGTTTCCTGACCATGGACATTGGATGTCGTTGATAACGGGATCACATCACTAGGAGAATGATGTGATGGACAAGACCCAATCCTAAGCATAGCACAAGACCGTGTAGTTCGTTTGCTAAAGCTTTTCTAATGTCAAGTATCATTTCCTTAGACCATGAGATTGTGTAACTCCTGGATACCGTAAGAGTGCTTTGGGTGTACCAAACGTCACAACGTAACTGGGTGACTATGAAGGTACACTGCAGGTATCTCCGAAAGTGTCTGTTGGGTTGGCACGAATCGAGACTGGGATTTGTCACTCCGTATGACAGAGAGGTATCTCTGGGCCCACTCAGTAATGCATCATCATAATGAGCTCAATGTGACTAAGTAGTTAGTCACGGGATCATGCATTACGGAACGAGTAAAGTGACTTGCCGGTAACGAGATTGAACGAGGTATTGGGATGCCGACGATCGAATCTCGGGCAAGTAATGTACTGATTGACAAAGGGAATTGCATACGGGATTGCTTGAATCCTTGACATCGTGGTTCATCCGATGAGATCATCGTGGAACATGTGGGAGCCAACATGGGTATCCAGATCCCGATGTTGGTTATTGGCCAGAGAGTTGTCTCGGTCATGTCTGCATGATTCCCGAACCCGTAGGGTCTACACACTTAAGGTTCGATGACGCTAGGGTTATAAAGGAAGTTTGTATGTGGTTACCGAATGTTGTTCGGAGTCCCGGATGAGATCCCGGACGTCACGAGGAGTTCCGGAATGGTCCGGAGGTAAAGATTTATATATGGGAAGTCCAGTTTCAGTCACCGGAATAGTTTCGGGGGTTATCGGTATTGTACCGGGACCACCGAAAGGTGTCCGGAGGTCCATCGGGTGGGGCCACCTGCCCCGGGGGACTTGATGGGCTGAATATGGGAGGTAACCAGCCCCTAGTGGGCTGGTGCGCCCCTCCCCAAGGGCCCAAGGCGCCTAGGGTTGAAAACCCTAGGGGATGGGGGCGCCTCCACCTTGCTTGGGGGGAAAGCCTCCCCTCCTGGCCGCCGCCCCTCCCCTCTACATGGGATCTGGAGGGGGCCGCTCCCCTTCCCCTATATATAGTAGGGGTGTTGGGGCTGCCAAACACATGAGTTTACCTCTTCTCCTGGCGCAGCCCTACCCCTCTCCCCCCTCCTCGTCTCCCCCCTCTCCCTCCTACTGGAGTGCCACGCTCCTCCATCACCACCACGCCGTTGTGCTGCTGCAGGATGGAGTCTTCCCCAACCTCTCCCTCTCTCCTTGCTGGATCAAGGCACGGGAGACGTCACCGGGCTGCACGTGTGTTGAACGCAGAGGCACCGTTGTTCAGTGCTTAGATCGGATTCGGCCGCGATCTGAATCGCTTCGTGAATGACTCCACCAACCACGTTCTTGTAACGCTTCCGCATCGCGATCTTCAAGGGTATGAAGATACACTCCCTCTCTCTTGTTGCTAGAATCTCCATAGATTGATCTTGGTGATGCATAGAAAATTTTGAATTTTTGCTACGTTCCCCAACAAATGGTAACAGGAGGCGGGGGACACGATGTTTACCCAGGTTCGGGCCCTCTCTATGGAGGTAATACCCTACTTCCTGCTTGATTGATCTTGATGATATGAGTATTACAAGAGTTGATCTACCATGAGATCGATGAGGCTAACCCTAGAAGCTAGCCTATGATTATGATTGTTGTCCTTGTCCTACGGACTAATCCCTTCGGTTTATATAGACAATAGAGGGGGCTAGGGTTACACAGAGTCAGTTATAGAGAAGGAAATCTACATATCCGAATCGCCAAGCTTGTCGTCCACGCAAAGGAGAGTCCCATCCGGACACGGGACGAAGTCTTCTATCTTGTATCTTCACAGTCCAATAGTCCGGCCAATGTATATAGTCCGCGTGTCCGAGGACCCCTTAATCCCGAACTCCCTCAGGGTCCAAGTGAACAAAGTCAGAAAACTAATGTGATGCCCAACCCAAATCCTATGTCTTTGAGTGAAAAAAATGAGAGAAAATCTTATCCAGAGTAGGATGAGTCAGCTTTGCTTGTAGCCCAAGTCAAGTTGCCGCGTGTGTTTGAAATCCGATCATTCGACACGTGTCGGTTCCTTAGTGACCCAGGATCATTTCGGACATATCAGGTCGGGTTGCCTCCTGGCTATAAATAGCCCACCCCCTACACCATAAATTGGTGGGTGCTTAGAGTTAGTGCACGACTTTTGTCGTTTGAGAGCAACCCACCTCCAAAGCCTTTGAGAGAGAATCATTGCAAGGACAAAATCCAAAACACCCAGAGCCCAAAGAGTGTTTGGCATCACTAAAGTCTTTCTTTCTGCATGATCTGAGGACTTATTACACTTGAAGACTGTGTATCTACCAGTCGGTTAGGCGACGCATTATGTGGATCCAAGAGTCATTATGGATCGCTGGTGAACAAAGTTTGTGAAGGTTTGGAAGTCTACCTTGAAGACTTAACAGAGTGATTGAGTGAGGACTAAGTGTCCTTAGCTCAAGGGGAATAAGGCAAAGACACGGTCTTCTGAGTTCAATATCAGCCTCCCTAACCAGACGTATAGTTGTCACAACAACTGGAACTGGTCTACCAAATCCTTGTCTTTGCCAAGCAACTAGTTCTATCACTTCACCCTTTACTTACTGTTTAGCTACGTGAAGTCATTGCTTATATGTCCTGTTTGACTTCATAGTGTGAAGACATTCTCTCTGATTGCATATTTGGCTTCGCACTGTCTTCCTATTCCGATCCATTCTACCTAGCTGCTATTTGTCTTCGTGTTTACTCTGTACTATTTCCTAGGCTATGGTTTGGCTAGTGTAGTTTATCTTCTGCTGCATATTGTGTAGGTTGTATTTGGTTGTCTGTCTTTGAAGACATTGCCTGTCTTGAAGACTTTCATAAAAATCGCCTATTCAACCCCCTCTAGTCGATAACTAGCACTTTCACCATCTAGCTACGGACCCATAGGTCCATGGTAAACTACTCACACATCATCGGAGGGGCAACAAGGATGATGAAGAACCCCTCTGTGATCGTTTCCCCCTTCGGCAGAGTGCTAGAAATGGTCCCCATAAGGGATCTCCCGAGAATAGAGGCTTGCAGCGACGGAAAAAGTATTTTGTGGACTCCCTGGTGGGTTTCCTGATTTTAGAGTATTTATATAGGCAGAGTTAGGTCAAAGGGAGGCTTGTGGGCCCCAGTATGTACCAGGGTGCGCCCCAGGCCCCCGGCGTGCCCTGGTACCTAGTGGGCCACTCATTCGTCTTCTCGTTCCTTCTCGGAGCTTCCAGGGTCTCTTATTGCTAGAAAAAAATCTCCAAAAAGGTTCGTGGCATTTGGACTTCGTTTGGTACTGATATTCTGCAAAGTCAAAAACAAGCAAAAAACAAACAACTGGCGCTAGGTACTAAGTAGTAGGTTAGTCCTAAAAAATGATATAAAGTTGCTTGTAAATGTATATAAGACATCCAAGATTGATACTCTAATAGCATGGGACAATAAAAAATTATAGATACGTTGGAGACGTATCACGGCCGCGGACGAGCGATGTTCTTTTCCTACCAATCTATCCCCCTAGGGACATGCGTAGTAGTAGTTTGCTTCGAGGGCTAGCAAACTTTCGCAATAAGTATATGAGTTCACTATTACTAATGTGAGCCCATGGATTATATGCACTCTAACATTTCCACAATTTGCTAGCCTCTTCGGTACCATGCATTGCCCTTTATCACCTCGAGAGTTGGTGCAAACTTCACCGGTGCATCCAAACCTCGTGATATGATACACCCTATCACATATAAGCCTCCTTATATCTTCCTCAAAACAGCCGCCATACCTACCTATTATGGCATTTTCATAGCCATTCTGAGATATATTGCCATGCAACTTCCACCATTCTTTATGACACACATTATCATTGTCATATTGCTTTGCATTATCATATAGCTGACATAGTATTTGTGGCTCAGCTACCGTTCATCATTTTTATACATGTTACGCTAGCATCATTGCATATCCTGGTACACTGCCAGAGGCATTCATATAGAGTCATATTTTGTTCTAGTATCGAGTTGTAATTTTGAGTTGTAAGTAAATAGAAGTGTGATGATCATAATTATTCATTATATTAGAGCATTATCCTAGTGAGGAAACAAAAAAAGAGAAAAAAGAGAGGCCAAAAAGAGCCCATAAAAAAGAGAGGCCAAAAAGAGCCCGAAAATGAGAGGAAAGAGAGAAGGCGCAATGTTACTATCCTTTTCCACACTTTTCCACACTTTTCATATAGAGAGTCTCATATGCTTTCATTTTCATATACTAGTGGAATTTTTCATTATAGAACTTGGATTGTATATTCCAATTATGGGCTTCCTCAAATGCCCGAGGTCTTCATGAGCAAGCAAGTTGGATGCACACCCTGGAAGTGCTAGTTATCGACTAGAGGGGGTGAATATGCAATTTTTATGAAAGTCTTCAAGACATGCAATGTCTTTGAAGACAGACAACTAAATGCAACTTACACAATTTGCAGCGGAACGTAAACTACACTAGCCAAGCCATAGTCAAGTAAACAATACAATGATAACAAGAAGACAAACATCGGCTAGGTAGAAAGATCGGAATAGGAAGACAGTACGAAGCCAAATAAGCAATCTGGGAGAATGTCTTCACACAGTGAAGTCAACCAGGGCAAGCGAGCAATGACTTCGCGAAGCTAAACATAAGGTAAAGACTAAGGAGATAGAACCAGTTGCTTGGTGAAGACAAGGATTTGGTAGACCAGTTCCAGTTGTTGTGACAACTGTACGTCTGGTTAGGGAGGCTGAGATTGAACTCAGAAGACCGCGTCTTCACCTTATTCCCCTTGAGCTAAGAACACTTAGTCCTCGCCCAATCACTTTGGTAAGCCTTCAAGGTAGATTTCCAAACCTTCACAGACTCCGTTCACCGACGATCCATAATGACTCTTGGATCCTCAGAACGTGATGCCTAATCGGTTGGAGGATGCACAGTCCTCAAGTGTAATAAGTCTTCAGATCAAGCAGACAGAAAGACTTCAGTGATGCCTAACACTCTTGGTCTAGGTGTTTAGGGCTTTGTCCTTGCAAGGATTCTCTCTCAAAGGCTTCAGAGGTGGGTTGCTCTCAAACGACAAAAGCCGTGCACTCACTCTGAGGAGCCACCAAATTATGGTGGAGGGGGTGGGCTATTTATAGCCAGCAGGCAACCCGACATGATATGTCCGAAATGACCCTGGGTTACTAAGGAACCAACACGTGTCCAACGGTCGGATTTCAAACACACGCGGTAGCTTGACTTAGGCTACAAGCAAAGCCGACTCATCCAACACTAGATAAGATTTGATATCATTGCCTTCACTCAAAGACATAGGATTTGGGTTGAGAATCACATCAATTTTTTGACTTTGTTCACTTGGACCCCACTTAGCAGTTCGGTGGTTCCTATGACTCAAGAAAAGGAAAATGAAAATACGAAAGATACTATGTCTTCGCACTCCATTATCTTCAAATGAATGTCTTCATGAGTCATTATCTTCAATGTGAATGTCTTCACGAACCACCATTGTCTTCAATGTCTTCCTACATTTGTAGGGGTCATCTCTAGTAGGTAAACCGAATCAATGAGGGACTTCTACTTGTGTTATCCTGCAATTCTCACAAACACATTAGTCCCTCAATCACGTTTGTCGTCAATACTCCAAAACTAACTAGGGGTGACACTAGATGCAATTACACACCCACTTAGTTTTTATTTTTGATCTTTCATACACTTATAGCTCTTAATGCATCCGTTGCATGGCAATCCCTACTCCTTGCATTGACATCAATTGATGGGCATCTCCCTATCCCGTTGATTAGCCTCATCGATGTGATACTGATACGTCCATTTTGCATCATGTTTTCCTACTGTTATTTATGTTGTTTTATTGCATAATAATGCTTTTTGGAGCAATTCTAATGCCTTTTCTCTCATAATATGAAAGGTATACACAAAAGGGGAGAATTCTGGCAGCTGGAAATCTCGACCTGAAAAAGCTACGTCAGGCTGCCTATTTTGCACAACTCCAAATGAGCTGAAACTTCACGAGGATTTTTTATGGAATAAATAAGAAATACTGGAGCAAATAAGTACCGGAGGGGGCCACCCTGGTGAGCACAAGACACCAGGGCGCGCTTGGGCCCCCAGGCACGCCCTAGTGGGTTGTGCTCACCCAGGCCCACCTCTAGTGCCCCTCTTTTGGTATATAAGTCATTTTGACCTAAAAAATTGAGGAGAGGACTTTCAGGACGAAGCACCGCCATCTCGAGGCGGAACCTGGGCATGAGCACTTTTGCCCTCCAGCGGAGCGATTACGCTGGGGGAACTTCCCTCTCGGAGGGGGAAATCATCGTCATCATCATCACCAACAACTCTCCCATCTTGGGGGGGGGGGGCTATCTTCATCAACATCTTCACAACACCATCTCCTCTCAAACCCTAGTTCATCTCTTGTGTTCAATCTTTGTACCGGAACTATAGATTGGTGCTTGTGGGTGACTAGTAGTGTTGATTATATCTTGTAGTTGATTACTATATGGTTTATTTGGTGGAGGATTATATGTTCAGATCCATTATGCTATTTAATACCCCTCTAATCTTGAGCATGATTATCATTTATGAGTAGTTACTTTTGTTCTTGAGGTCACGGGAGAAATCATGTTGCAAGTAATCATGTGAACTTGGTATGTGTTCGATATTTTGATGATATGTATATTGTGATTCCCTTAGTGGTGTCATCTGAACATCGACTACATGACACTTCACCATATTTGGGCCTATGGGAATGCATTGTGAAGTAGTTATTAGATGATGGGTTGCGAGAGTGACAGAAGCTTAAAACCTAGTTTATGCGCTATTTTGTAAGGGACCGATTGGATACAAAAGTTTAATGCTATGGTTAAAATTTATTCTTAATACTTTTCTCGTAGTTGCAGATGCTTGCGAGGGGGTTAATCATAAGTAGGAGGTTTGTTCAAGTAAGAACAACACCTAAGCACCGGTCCACCCACATACCAAATTATCAAAGTAGCGAACATGAATCAAGCCAACATGATGAAAGTGACTAGATGAAATTCCCGTGTATCCTTAAGAACACTTTGCTTATCGTAAGAGACCGTTTTGGCATGTCCTTTACCTCAAAAGTATTGGGCTACATTGCTGCACTTCTGTTACTACTATCGTCACTTGCTCGTTACAAATTATCTTGCTATCAAACTACTCTGCTAGTTACAATTTTAGCACTTACAGACATTACCTTGCTGAAAACCACTTGTCATTTCGTTCTGCTCCTTGTTGGGTTCGACACTCTTACTTATCGAAAAGGCTACAATTGACCCCATATACTTGTGGGTGATCAGATACTATCTTCCTTTTTGACATTCCCTTATTAATCTCTACCACCGCATTCTATTCACCCATAGTGCTATATCCATGGCTTGCGCTCATGTATTGTGTGGGGGTTGAAAAAGCTGAAGTGTGTTAAAAAGTATGAACCAATTGTTCGGCTTGTCATCGGGGTCGTGCATGATAAATACTTTGTATTAAGAAGATGGAGCATGACAAGACTATATGATTTTGTAGGGATAACTTTTTTTAGCATTTTTATTTTGAAAGGCATGATTGTTTGTTAGTATGCTCGAGTATTGATGTCTTTATATCAAATTATAGACTATTGCTTTGAATCATTCATATATTAATATTCATACCTAAAAAGAGATTACATGATAGACATGTTAAGTAGCATTCCACATCAAAAGTTATGTTTTTATCATTTACCTACTCGAGGACGAGCATGAATTAAGCTTGGGGATGCTGATACGTCTCCAACGTATTTATATTTTTTGATTGTTCCATGCTATTATGATATCAATCTAGGATGTTTTATATGCAATTACATATCATTTTCTGGGACTAGCCTATTAACCCAGTGCCAAGTGCCAGTTCCTTTTTTTTGCCTATTTTTGTTTTCCAACAAATCAGTATCAAATGAAGTCTAAACGCTATGAAACTTTTTGATGTTTTTTTGGACAAGAAAGACCTTAGAAGCTTCGGGAGGAGATGAGAGGGCAAACGAGACGACAAGGCAGTTGGGCGCGCCCATGGGGTGGTCATGCCTTAGTGCCTTGTGGGCCCCTCGTGGCTCCATCTGACCTAATTCCACCTCTATAAATTCTCTAAAATCGGAAAACCAATATAGAGCCACCCAAAATACTTCCATGATCCCATTTGGAGGCCTTTCCCGACACCCTATAAGAGGGGGAATTGATCACAGAGGGCTTCTACATCAACCTTGCCGCCCTTCCGATGATGTATGAACTTCTTTTCTGTTTGAAAGACCAATTAGCTACAACCAAGACCTGTTTAAACCGTAGAAAATAAAAGAACAGTATCAACTAGTGTTTAGAACAAAAATATGTGTTGGATATTTTGATGTTTTCATGCCTTCTCCCTGGCACACCTCATCTCATTAACCTTCCCATTGATACTGGAAAGTGTAGGGCCAGCTGCAACAACATGACCTCGTGAGTTCAATGTATGGCAAGCACACACAACCTCATCACACACACCAAATCGCAACACGCACACCGGCCTAATGCACGCACACACACCTCAAAACTCTCGAGCATGCTTCCTATCTGCCTCATGACACAGCTGCTTGCCCTCAGGACCTCGCCACCATTGCGTCCGCAAAGTCGTCAAGCCACAATGCACCAAATCCTCGGGCCGTCGTGCCCTTAAATACCATTGGCCATCGCGCCCAAGGCCGTTGCCACGCACATCCCGCCGGAACCGCGGGGCCATAGAAGATGCAAGAGGAGAGAGGGGAGAGGCTAGAGGGAGATGGAGGGGCTCACAACACCGATAACAATGGGTAGCACCGTTGCGGTGGATTTTCCCGTGGATCCGACGTCGGCAAGCGCATAGGTGTATGATCTTGCTGACCCCCCCCCCCCCCCCTCACACACACACACACACTCGCGTGAACTGATCTGCGCCATCCGCCGCTGCAGTCTGTTTTTAATCTTTTTCAAGCGGGTGCAGGTGAGCTCGGGCTCCGACCGGAGTTCTGGAGCTCAGAATTTGCAGTATTCCTGTAGTCTAGAAGAAGCTTGAAATTACTTCTAAACAACTGATGCGTGTGAAAAAACAACTAATTAACCGATGAAACAACCAGAGTATAATTGGCAATTGGTACCCTTCTGCGGGGGTGAATTGGTGAGCTGGACAGGGCCCCACCCGCAGCAAATTACTTCTATTATGGTGGGTGTGGCTGGCCGCCTCCTCTCCCTGGCCAGATCCCAAATTTGAAATCGCCCAACGTCTCCAGACTCCTCCTCTCCGCTCTCCATTTCAAAACCCCCAATCTCGTCCTCTCCCCACCCCCACCCACCGCCGCCGGCCCCCCGCCGCCGCTCTGCCCAGATCCCGCCCGCCGCTCTGCCCAGATCCCGCCCGCCGCAAGCCCATCCCCGCCTCCATCGCAGCCGCAGCGGTACCCGCAGCCGCAGCCGCGATGCTGTCGGACGGCGGCGACGACGACAGCTCCGCCCCCGCGCGGTTCGAGCTGCAGGAGGACCCCTCCTTCTGGAAGGACAACAACGTGCAGGTATAGCGATTCGTCTCGCCCACCCTCGCCTCACCTCGCCGGGAGCTCCCGCGCCTCTGCCTCCCCGATTTTCCCCTCGCGGTTGGGTCTCGATCTAGTTTCGGCCGCGCCCGCCGGCGCGCTGCGCCGATGGGGCATTTCGTCGAACACCTAGGTTCGTGACTCCTGGCCCGCGCTAACCGCTGCGTCCCGCAGGTCGTGATTCGTGTCCGCCCGCTCAGCAGCAGCGAGATATCGGTGCAGGGGGAGAAGAGGTGCGTCAGGCAGGACAGCGGCCAGAGCATCACCTGGACCTGCCACCCAGAGTCCCGGTTCACCTTTGATCTAGTCGCCGATGAGCACATCACGCAGGTATACTCCTTGTTTCCCCGCATCGTTTTCCTGCTCGCCTGTTCCTTCACTTATTTGTGCAGAATGCCTGAATGCTCTTGTGCTGGTGCTGTGTAGGATAGTCTTTTCAAGGTTGCCGGGGTGCCCATGGTAGAGAACTGCATGGCTGGCTATAACAGCTGCATGTTTGCTTATGGGCAGGTGAGCTACAGCCTCCACCTACTGTTGCAGTGTGCTTACTCTCTTTTATTTGCACTTCAAATCAGTGTGCTTACAAAAGTGTCCTGTTTCTTAGACCGGTAGTGGCAAGACCCACACGATGCTTGGGGACATAGAAAATGGCACGCGGAGGAACAATGAGAACTGTGGTATGACGCCTCGAGTGTTTGAGCATCTCTTCTTAAGAATACAGAAGGCAAGCTCTGATGATATGTTTATTCTGATGTCTAATTTTGTGCTGTAGATGCTGTACTGTTTCTAAGGTAAAATTTTCAATTGGTGTTTGCAGGAAAAGGAAATAAGAAGAGACGAAAAGCTCAGTTTTACTTGCAAGTGCTCGTTCTTGGAGATATATAATGAGCAGATTCTGGATTTGCTCAATCCAAACGCAGCAAACTTACAGGTGATTCACTAAAATCTAGTGCCTGCGTATTGGCAGCTTTTTGGTGGTTGCATCTTTGCCGTGACACTGTTGGGAAAAGTTTACAAAGTTGGCATCTAACTTCTTTGGACCATGACCTTCTTAGCTATGCTTTTCTTTTACAGTTAAGGGAGGATGCGAAAAGGGGTATGCATGTTGAGAATCTGACTGAACATGAGGTTTCTAATGCCCGAGAAGCACTGCAACAACTTATCGAGGTCAGTGTCCCAAAAACAGCGTAGTAGGCCTGATTTTGGCAGTACCTGTGTCAATTATTGTAGAATGATTAATATAACATGCCTACATCAATTTTGCTCAAGGTTCTTCGCACAAATAGTCAAATACACATATATAAACTAACTGTATAAATATAAACATGCTGTTTCAATCTCCAATTCCTTGTCTCTTTGACTTCTCTTTTGATCGTTTTAGCAACCGTCACTGACAATTACAGCCACTTACTTTTCAAAACTATATACTTAAACATTATGCAATACAGTTTTCTTTTGATGCAGTATGAATAGCAATACGTAAATATGAATTTTAAATAGGAAAAACAATTAGCATATTGTACTTTACTGACTAGATGGAGTGGCTGAACTATTTAGAACATGGACTGCAGTTAAGCTGATCAGATCCATTATTTTTGCATGGCATGTTACACTAGTTTTTCCTTAATCTCTAGGGATTGCAGCAAGATTTCCCCTCCCTTTATTAGTCAGTTTATTATCTGTGTTAGTTTCACTAGCTAAATTCTGCATTTTCTCTCCAGGGGGCAGCAAACAGAAAGGTGGCATCTACCAATATGAACCGAGCAAGTAGCCGTTCTCATAGTGTATTCACATGTCTTATAGAGAGCAAGGTATAGTTTTTGTGTAATAGGAAGCAAAACATTCTTGCCTTAACTTTCAAAGATATTGCTAGACCAGCATCTATTTGTCCCTACCTTAATTCATGCATATGTATTAATGCACTTAATCTTCTAACTGAACTATCAACCTTACAGTGGGAATCTCAAGGTATCAAGCATCATCGATTTTCTCATCTTAACCTTGTTGACCTTGCTGGCTCAGAGAGGTAAGTTCCACATGTAACCTTGCTTGTTATGCTTTTCAAGTCTCCTATTCTTGCCACTGAACGTGGATGATGTGTGATCTGCAGGCAAAAGAGTTCAGGTGCTGAAGGGGAACGCTTGAAGGAAGCTTCAAACATCAACAAATCACTCTCAACCTTAGGGTTAGTTGTTGAGCTTCAATTCTTTACCTCAGATAATACTAAACTGTTCATAGCTTGACTTGATTCAGTTTAATCATTTCACTGTTTCCATATGGGATTGTTACAGACATGTTATTACCAGCCTTATTGCTGTGTCAAACAAAAAGTCACAGCATGTTCCCTACCGAGATTCGAAATTGACATTTCTGCTGCAGGTAATATGCACAGCTGAAGTGGTAGATTTCTCACTTTATGTTTTTGACATCTCTGATGTTAACTTTGTTTATTTATACATTTTCATCTCTTTCCAGGACTCACTTGGAGGTAACTCCAAGACCACTATAATTGCAAATATAAGCCCATCTAGCTGGTAGACTTCTAAACATGACTTCTTTTTCCTTTTCTGCAAAAGGCTTGCTATAGTTACATGCATCTTACTGATATTTTAATTTGTATTTCTAGCTGTGCAGCTGAGACGTTGAGCACATTAAAATTTGCACAACGGGCTAAGCACATACGGAATAATGTATGTCATGAACATGTCTTATTGACTTGTTTTTAATACGCAAAACAATAACTAATTGTTGCTTTTGTAGGCTATTATAAATGAGGATGCCTCTGGTGACGTTCTGAGCATGCGTTTAGAGATCCAACATCTCAAGGTATAGATGATGCATTTCAATTTTGGTTTAGTGAAAAATATTCTGTGCTATGATTAACATGTTTTTTCTAACTATGGTCCTTTGTGCTATGATTGACGTTTGTTGTTAATTAACAGTGGCCTGTGCCTGATATTTTTTGTTGCAGAGCGTTAATATGTTTTGTTGTACACAATCTAATGCTTTGCTATTACCACAGAAAGAGCTTAGTCGCCTGCAAGGACAATCTGGATTTGCTAACAATGGATTTGTCTGCGAGTCCCCTAGTGCATTCAAATGGGATCAAGCTAATGGCACATTCAGTCCACTTATGTTTGATAAGAAAGCTACACAGGTATTCATATACTGTTTTGTCTATCTCGAACATTATCCATATACTGGTTCTGTTTGTTGAACTTATGTTTTTGACCGTATGCTTACTTTCTCTTTCTTGTGTTGTGTTCAGAGGAGAGATTATGATATTACACTTGCCGCCGCTTTTAGGAGGGAGCAGGAAAAAGAAGCAAAGCTAAAGGCAGCAATTGCTGCAAAGCAGATTGCCGAAGAGCTGGTATGCATCTCTCTTCACTACATTAGATTTTGTAGATACTCTAGAACACTTTGTCACTAAAAAAGCAAATATATGCCAGTATAGTTTTTTTTTCTTAATGCAATTTGTTGTTGCACCACAGGCGAATCAAAGATCAGAAGAGGTGAGAAGTTTCAGGATGAGGCTTCGCTTTCGTGAAGATCGAATCAAGAGATTGGAGCAAGTTGCATCAGGGAAGTTATCCGCTGAAGCACATCTCTTGCAAGAGAAGGAAGACCTCATGAAGGAAATCGAAGCTCTACGGAACCAACTAGAACGAAATCCAGAAATTACAAGATTTGCTATGGAAAACCTACAGCTGAAGGAGGAGATTCGAAGGTTAGCTTCGGTATCCAATCACTTCAGTTCCCCCCTTCTCTACTGCCTACACAAATATAGTTGGTAGCTTGATGGCTTGTTTTGTTTTTTTTGAACTTGTAGGTTGCAGTCATTTGTTGATGAAGGAGAATTGGAAAGAATGCATCAGCAGATAAATGTTTTAGAACATCAGGTATCCACTTTCATGACATGTTGGCCTGTGAAGGGGAAATTTTCAGTGCTAAGAACTTTTTGTACTACAATAAACTTTTTTTACTCTTATAATTTTTTTGACATCCTGGACTTACTTAGTTTGTTTTCCTTTAGCTCCTAGAAGCACTTGACTGGAAACTTATGAATGAGAAGGATCCTGTTAACAAGGTATGCTATATAATTTGTAGACTTCTCTCCCGTTTAGTGCAAATATATGCAAAATTTTTGAATTTTCTTTAGCTAGCTGTTACAAATACTTGCATGGTATTATATCACTTTACCTACCATTTTGCTTAAACGATATCCCATAATGACTTCTGCAGGACCTCTCACTATTTGGGGAGGAAGCTGGTGATGAGAAAAACGAGTTTCTTCTTGTTCAGGTTGGTATTGTAGAACTATATTTGGCATATCGTATGATGATACCTTCACAGATCTTTTAAAACAACCTGTAATCATAAGTATACATTGTTGATCAACTCCGATATGGAGGAGGTAGCTGACTTAATAAGTATCCTACTCTGATTCATTATTTTCTGTAACATCAGTTTGTAATGTTGTTATACAGGCTATTCAAAATGAGAGAGAAATCGAGTCACTACGTAAAAATTTGAGCGTCTGTCTTCAAGCAAAAGAGAAACTCGAGAGGTATATCACTATTTCTTGTCTTGTGTATTCTGTTATTGCATGCTATGGTTGTGTGGTACTACCTCCGTTCGGGTTTAGAAGTCCCTTAAGCCAAATCATCAAGACCAAGACGATGCTCTGCTCGAGGTTCCTCAAAAGTTGTTGCTAGTCTAACCAATCAGAGGGCTTTGTTTCCTATTTATACTCTGGCTGCTAACCACCCAAGCGTAATTGCAGCGCATGCCCCATAGCTGCCTTAGAAAAAGGAGTGCATGCATTGGTTGCGTTGTTTACTGTAGCTGCCTGCAGGAGGTTGAAAGCTAGAACGGCCCGCTGCATGCTTGGCTTGCATTTACTACCAAAGGCACGAGCCAATAGGAAGGAGCAGAGCTCCTGCAGGCGGCCTAGTAATTTCGTACGAGGCTTAGTGGCTTGGGGGACTTTTAATCCCGGACAGAGGTAGTATGATGAGAAAGGAATATTAATGTCATCAGCTTTTGCAATCATAATTGGTTCCTTAAATTTACAGTATTTACTTCAGGCCCCATATCCTAACACAACTATCACATATGTAAAACCCTTGGTGCCCCACCAACGAGATTACAGGTGTATAGTATCTAGAAGTCAAAAACACTTTTTTGTTAGTGTTTCAAGTCACTGTAACTGAAGAAATTGTTGTGCTGTTTTTGCGCGGTACATTTCAAGACCTACCATTTGGTTCTTGGTGTTCTTCTTGTTGTTGTTGTTTTCTCTGCTTAGGAATGAAGCCTAGAAAGTTGGTGGGAGGTCACCGGAAAGGATCTGGGTGCTTATTTCTCTATCACTGAAAAGTTTCTTAGTTCCTTCCAGGCAATCTAGTATTTTTTTCTGCTTGGTAGTACTGTGCATATCGAATGGATAATATGCGTAGAATAGTTGGTGGGAGGTCACCCAGGTTTTGAGATATAAATTATTTAGTGGTTGGAGTTAATGATGCATTTGTGCAAGTTCAAGAAAAGGTGCCGCAGTGTGCTTCTCAGAAGACTGATGGCATCAGTTCTGAACATCTGGGTTTGTGATGGCTAGCATAAGTGTAGATCAATCCCAACAACTCATCTGTGCTGCATTTTGTTTGATTTACTTGCATATGATTATCCCAAGAATTATAAAAAGGCCCTAAAGAGTATGGCAAGTCATTTCTAAATCATCTTGGTTTGCAAGCTTCACTGATGGTTTTCGCTGCATACTACTCTTTTGTGTGTCTGGAATTATGTTCCTTTTTTTTTGCTTTTTCTTGTCCAGAGATTTATGTGGTTCATTTCTCACATTGGATGTTGTGCAGGCATGTTGATGATTTGACTGTAGAGTTGGAGGTAGCGAAGAAATGCGACCATGAGAACAAAGAATTTAAGGCTGCACAGCACCAGGAACAGTCCGTCTTGCTTGATGCTCAGACAGAACTTAAGACATTGGTAGATGCAATAGCTACTGCAAGTCAAAGAGAAGCAGAAGCTCATGAAACTGCAATTGGGCTGGCCAAAGAGAATGAGAAATTGAGAACAGAGCTTACGACCCTGATCGAGGATAACAAGAGACTGGTTGGTCTGTATGAACAGGCTATTGTCAACATTGAGGTGAAACAACATGGAAATTATCCTTCCATTCCTCAAACTGAAGATTCGAATGAGCAGCAAAGCAGCCATCCTTCTAATGGAGGGAATAGCCTGCTGGATGACCAACCAGAGGGTGCATATGGTTCACGCAGTGATGCTGTTGAAGAGCCTATGATAGTGGATGAAAACTGCAGCCACAAGGATGACCCTTCGAGATCTGAATTTTCAGAACTACAGCTTCAGCTGGAAGAGATGCATGAGGAAAATGACAAACTTATGAGTTTGTATGAGAAAGCTATGCAAGAAAGGGATGAATTTAAAAGGAGATTTTCTGAGCAAAGCAATCATGAAACTACAGAAGACGTTCAGTTCAGAGATGCTGAAATGGATGAAGCAATGGATACCATGCAAAGCAATCCTGAGACTACAGAAGACATTCAGTTCAGAGATGCTGAAATGGATACTATGCTAAGCAATCTTGAAACTACAGAAGACATTCAGTTCAGAGATGCCGAAACGGATGCTGAGGGTTTCCACCAAGGAGAGCATGTACATGACTCTCCAATTGTGGCTTTCAAAGAAGCGATGCAGCTTGTCCGTGTCAAGCTGGAGCATGTCCAAGGCAAGCTTGTGACTGCCCAGGACGCGGTGCAATATTTCAAACTACTTGAAATGGCTAGCACCAAGGCAGAGGAACTTTCATCAAGCATTCAGCTCTGCTGTCTAGATGTTCAGAAAGAGCAGGAAGACATCAGCGCCCTCAAGTCCGCACTGTCAGCATCACACGAGAGAGAAAACGCTTTGGAAGGCAAGTTTTTCTCGCCTGTGGCGTCATGCTGGGACTTGCATTTGAAAACCGAAGCCCTTGCCGGGTCCAAGTTTGGCATCAACGTGGAATCAATGAATAAAAAGATGGAACAGTTGAGTAGCCTGAGAACTAGCAAAACCGAGATTTCTGCTGCACGTGCCGAGGCACGCAGGTCTGAAACCGAGCTGAGGAACAAAATCGACGGTCTTAAACAGAAATACCGTTCTTTCGAGGCTCAGAGGAAGGAGACAGAACGGGTTCTCTTCGCCATCGACAACCTGGACTGCCCTGCCACTCCGTTGCAGAAGCCCATGAATTTCGGCAAGGCGTCCGAGCTGCTGAAGTCCGAGGAGGAGAGGACAAAGCTCTTGTCTGAACTGAAGAAGTCCCGCGAGCAGCTCAGCATCGTTCAGAAGGAGATCAAGAGCATGAGGAACTACGACGACATCGACGGCGAGATCTCACGCCTTGAATCGGAGATGGAGGGCTGCTTCCTCTCCCTGCTGGAGGCCGACACCGAGAAGTTTGTCCGGGATCACGCCTTGTCCGAAATGTGGGAGGCTCAGCAGAAGGACGTGCCGAGCCTGCTGGTCGACTACCAGGACAGCGTCTTCCACGTCAGGCTGGGGGAGGAGCAGATCAGGGCGTGCGAGGCGTCGTTGCAGCAGCAGACGGCGTCCCTGGACGAGATGAACTCGAAGCTGAGCCGGGCCATGCGGGACCTCGGCGAGCTTCTGATCGCCAGAGGCTTGGACGCCACCACGCCGCACGTCTCCGACAAGGTGAAGGGGGACCTCGACGCCATCGAGGTCCATGTCGCCGAGGCCAGGCAGCTCTTGCTCGTCGACAAGCAATAAGATTTGCTGCGGATCAAAGCAAACCGGTTCTGGCCATTGACAGACAGACAGGCTGGTCTGTCTTCGCCCTCATCTGTACAAATTCTTTGTAACGGAACGTTGGTTTTCTCCGGTGTTGTTATGTCTGATTCGATTCTGTAGTTTGGATGGATGGGTGGGTGGATGTAAGGTCCTGAAGTGGACTGTAACAACTGTTCTTCGCGGCCTCTTGTTCTGTTCTCTGGTGGTCTGGCATCGAAGCTTCTTCTAGAAGGCCCCCGTTGCTAAGCTATGTAACTTTAGATTCGCCTCCATTAGCTCTGCACTTCGCCGTGCAAGGCAGCAATGATTGGACAACGTCGAGTTCAAGAGGGCTTGACTATTTGTTGTTTATCATAATCTGTCGCAGCCAGCGTGGTTGCGTGTGTACGCGAAGAAAAGAATGCCGGTGTCTCAGTTCATCGCAGGAGATTGCAGGCCAAGAAACTTGTTTTTCTTTTTTTTCTGAAACAAGGCAAAAGATTTGCCATTTTCATTGATTAAGGAAGAAGGTTTAAGACAAACGACCGCAAAGCGGGAGACAAATATCTACTCTCGCGGCATTACAGTACTCAAGTGGGTGACACTGGCCATAGCCCAAAGATGGGCCTCCTCTTTTATTTTTCATTATTGTACTACGTATGTACTACATTTGGTGTTCACTTGATTGTGTCGTGGCAGTTGAGAAATGTATTCTGCAGGTCCGGTTGAGAAATGTGCTAGTACATGCTGCCGCCCGGTTATTTGGATTGCTTCTGGAAGCTCCTTGAGCTATTTTTGTCTCTTCAGGGTTGCTTCTTTGCCTATTTGTGTCCACTTGTTTGGTTGGACCGCTCGGCTATTTGGTCATCCCTTTTCTGAAATCTACTTTGCCTCTTGGCTCCACTGATCGGTCAGCTACTAGTCCATGAATCTAAAATAACATAAAATAATCTCTCTGCACTCGTCATCACTATTTTATACTGTAAGTAAGAGCAGCTAATGATAACAGCAAGCGACCATCACCATCATCTGACCTTATCGATCACACATAAGATGCGTACCAACGACCGAGGCTGCCTGCCTCGTCAACATCACCCCCGTGTCCGTGTGCCCGCCGATCTCTCCTACTCGGCCAAGACCCACACGGGAGCGCCGGAACTCCACTCCACACTCTACAGGCGACACACCCGCGTGCGTGCGTGCGTGCGGCACCGGGAGCCCGACACGCCGTCGCGGCCGTTCCCGTCGACCTCTCTCCGTCTTATCGCATCCCGTCGCAAAGGCGTGGCGCAGCCGGTCGATCCCGGCCGCGGGCCGTCGCGGTCTCGCACCCTTTTCGCGCGGTTGCGTCCCGGCATTCTGGCAACGCGTCCGCCACAATAAATAAACAGTAGGGAATAACCTTTCAAACGGATAATAAATAAACAGTATCTTCAAAAAAAAGTACGGATTATAACATTTCATCAACACAAAAAAAAAACAGTATCCTAAAAAAAACAGTAGGGACTATAACCTTTTCAAAACAAAAAACAGTATCCTCAAAAAAATAAAGAGAGTGGGGATTAACCTTTCAGAAAAAACAGTAGGGAATATACTTGTTTTTCATTGTTGTACATTTAATATAGTAATCAGAGCATATACAGCCAGACGCCTCAAACCTGCCTCATATGTCCGGACGGGTCGCCCGGTCACTATCCGGTCGCAAAATGTTGATCCAGACGGGCGCCTCAAACGGCCCTCAAACACCCGGGGTGATCGTCACCCCTCATATCCAGCCAAAATATGGGGTGAATATGGGGGCGCCCAGGCGCATCTGGGCACGCCCGCCACGTCGGATTCGGCAGCCCGACCCGACTGCAAATTGCACCAAATCCACTCCTAAGACCTGTCAGAACCATTTGTTATCTCATCTCTTCTTCCTCCTCTACGCCGTTCGTCTCGCAGCTCTGCCGTCGCGCGCGCTCAGTAGCCATTCCTAGCCTTTGTGCCGCCAGCTCCGGTAGAGCAGTACTCTCTCCCATCCTCGTCGCGGGGGACGTCGTCGCTGGCCCGGACGCCAGCGCAGTACGTCTGGCAACTCTCTGGCCCTACCTTACGCTTGATGTGTTCGACACATTGTCCGACCGGATTTTTTGTGATTTCATTAGGAATGGATTCCGATGCTTCGTCGGACGAGGAGTATGGACCGACGGAGCTTGATCGAATGATTCAAGATGAGTTCTTCGATTCCTCAGATTCAAACGAAGAACTGGACATGATCATGCTCATGAGCATGACCTCAAGGGCTCAATCAAATGGAAAAGAGTGATCAACCGAGATAGGGTGTCCGGAGCAAAGCTACTGCACAGGGACTATTTTGCTCCCAATCCTACTTCCCCGGATGATCCATGGTGTCTTTGTCGTTTTCGCATGCGGAATCATTGTTTTTGCGCATTATGGAGGGACTGGAGGCACACAACGACTACTTCAAGCTCACAAGGGATTGCCGCAGACAACTCTCTTTCTCTACCAAGCAGAAGTGCACGGCTGCTCTAAGGATGGTTGTGTTGGGAAACGTAGCATGCAATTTAAAAAAAACTACGCTCACGCAAGATCTATCTAGGAGATGCATAGCAACAAGAGGGGGAGAGTGTGTCTACGTACCCTCGAAGACCGTAAGCGGGAGCGTTTGACAATGCGATGTAATTGAACTTCTTCTAGCTCCGACCGATCAAGTATCGAACGCTCGACACCTCCGAGTTCCGATTGATCTTGATGATATGAGTATTACAAGAGTTGATCTACCACGAGATCGTAGAGGCTAAAACCCTAGAAGCTAGCCTATGGTTATGAGTGTTGTTGTCCTACGGACTAAACCCTCCGGTTTATATAGACACCAGAGGGGGCTAGGGTTACACAGAGTCGGTTATAGAGAAGGAGATCTATATAGCCGAATCGCCAAGCTTGCCTTCCACGCAAAAGAGAGTTCCACCCGGACACGGGACGAAGTCTTCAATCTTGTATCTGATAACCCACAAATGTAGGGGATCGCAACAGCTTTCGAGGGTAGAGTATTCAACCCAAATTTATTGATTCGACACAAGGGGAGCCAAAGAATATTCTTAAGTATTAGCAGTTGATTTATCAGCCATTTGCAAAGATATTTCAGTAGGTGTCAACTTATTCAATTCAAGTCTACAATATAAAGAGAGAGGCAAAACACTAAGACCGGCTCCAAGATCACATAAAGCAGTTTTAACATAATTTCTTTTAATGGAGCATGGTATAGTTGGTACCCCTGGATCTCCAAGTTTCTTTGGTATTCCACCCTTAAAAGTGTAATTAGCAAGCATGGTGGAAATTTCAGCTTCCGGTATCTTTCTTTTATTTGTAATGATATCCTTCATATATTTAGCATAAGGATTTACTTTAAGCATATCAGTTAAGCGCATACGTAAGAAGATAGGTCTAATCATTTCAGCAAAGTGCTCAAAATCCTCATCATCCTTTGTCTTGGATGGTTTAGGAGGAAAGGGCATGGGTTTCTGAACCCATGGTTCTCTTTCTCTACCATGCTTCCTATCAACAAAGTCTCTCTTATCATAACGTTGATTCTTTGATTGTGGGTTATCAAGATTAACAGCAGGTTCAATCTCTACATCATTATTTTTGCTAGGTTGAGCATCAACATGAACATTATTATTAACATTATCACTAGGTTCATGTTCATTACCTGATTGTGTTTCAGCATCAGAAATAGAAATATCATTGGGATTCTCAGATGTGTCTACAACAGGTTCATTAGAAGCATGCAAAGTCCTATCGTTTTTCTTTTTCTTCTTTTTGGAAGAACTAGGTGCCTCTAAATTATTTCTCTGAGAATCCTGCTCGATTCTCTTAGGGTGGCCTTCAGGATACAAAGGTTCCTGAGTCATTCTACCAGTTCTAGTAGCCACTCTAACAGCAAAATCATATTTATTATTTAATTCATCGAGCAAATCACTTTGAGCTTTAAGTACTTGCTCAACTTGAGTGGTAACCATAGAAGCATATTTGGTAATGAGTTTAAGTTCACCTTTAACTCTAGCCATATAATCACTCAAGCGTCCTATTTCGAAAGCATTATTCTTTAACTCTCAACCAACATAAGCATTAAAACTTTCTTGTCTAGCCATAAAGTCATCAAATTCATCTAAGCATGGGGTGTGAAATTTAGTAGAGGGAATTTCAACTTTATCATATCTATAGAGAGAATTTACCTTTACTACCTGTGTCGGGTTATCAAGACAATGTGTTTCCTCAACAAGCGGTATATTAAGACCATGTATTTCTTCAATAGGTGGTAAATTCTTAATGTTTTCAGCTTTAATACCTTTTTCTTTCATTGATTTCTTTGCCTCTTGCATATCTTCAGGACTGAGAAATAGAACACCCCTCTTCTTCGGAATAGGTTTAGGGATAGGCTCAGGAGTTGGCTCAATTGGCTCAAGAATTGCCTCAGGAATTGGCTTAGGGAGAGTCCAATTATTTTCATTAGTCAACATATTATTCAATAGTAATTCAGCTTGGTCGACTGTTCTTTCCCTGAAAACACAACCAACACAACTATCCAAGTAGTCCTTGGAAACATCGGTTAGTCCATTATAAAAGATATCAAGTATTTCATTTTTCTTCAGAGGATGATCAGGCAAAGCATTAGGTAATCGGAGAAGCCTCCCCCAAGCTTGTGGGAGACTCTCTTCTTTGATTTGCACAAAATTATATATTTCCCGCAAGGCAACTTGTTTCTTATGAGCATGGAAATATTTAGCAGAGAAGTAATAAATCATATCCTGGGGACTACGCACGCAACCGGGATCAAGAGAATTAAACCAAGTCTTAGCATCACCCTTTAATGAGAACGGAAATATCTTAAGGATATAATAATAGCGAGACTTCTCATCATTAGTAAACAGGGTGGCTATATCATTTAACTTGGTAAGATGTGCCACAACAGTTTCAGATTCAAGGCCATAAAAAGGATCAGATTCAACCAAAGTAATTATCTCAGGATCAACAGAGAATTCATAATCCTTATTAGTAACACAGATAGGTGAAGTAAAAAAAGCGGAGTCAGGTTTCATTCTAGCATTAAGAGACTGCTGCTTCCATTTAGCTAATAACTTCTTAAGATCATATCTATCTTTGCAAGCAAAGATAGCTCTAGCAGCTTCCTCATTCATAACATAACCCTCAGGAACAACAGGTAATTCATAATCAGGGGGAGAACTTTCATCATCACTATCATCAATAATATCATCATTAATAATTTCATTCTCTCTAACCCTAGCAAGTTGTTCATCAAGAAATCCACCTAATGGCAACATAGTATCACACACAGAAGTAGTTTCATCATAAGTATCATGCATAGCAGAAGTGGCATCATCAATAACATGCGACATATCAGAATTCATAGCAGTAGCAGGTTTAGGTGTCGCAAGCTTACTCAAAACAGAAGGAGAATCTAGTGCGGAGCTAGATGGCAGTTCCTTACCTCCCCTCGTAGTTGAGGGAAAAATCTTGGTTCTTTCGTCTTTCTAGTTCCTCGTAGTGATCAACAGATATAAATCCCAAGTGACTTAAAGAATAGAGCTATGCTCCCCGGCAACGACGCCAGAAGTTAGTCTTGATAACCCACAAGTGTAGGGGATCGCAACAGCTTTCGAGGGTAGAGTATTCAATCCAAATTTATTGATTCAACACAAGGGGAGCCAAAGAATATTCTTAAGTATTAGCAGTTGAGTTGTCAATTCAACCACACCTGGATAACTTAGTATCTGCAGCAAAGTATTTAGTAGTAAAGTAGTATGACAGTAATGGTAACAGTGGCAAAAGTAAAGATAATAGTTTTATAGTAATTGTAATAGTAGCAACAAAAAAGTAAATAAGCGAAGCACAAGATGTGAAAAGCTCGTAGGCATTGGATCAGTGATGGATAATTATGTCGGATGTGATTCCTCATGTAATAGCTATAACATAGGGTGACACACAACTAGCTCCAGTTCATCAATGTAATGTAGGCATGTATTCCGAATATAGTCATACGTGTGCTTATGGAAAATAACTTGCATGACATCTTTTGTCCTACCCTCCCGTGGCAGCGGGATCCCAGTGGAAACTAAGGGATATTAAGGCCTCCTTTTGATAGAGAACCGGAACAAAGCATTAGCACATAGTGTGTTGGGGAACGTAGTAATTTCAAAAAATTTCCTACGCACACGCAAGATCATGGTGATGGCATAGCAACGAGAGGGGAGAGTGTTCGTCCACATACCCTCGTAGACCGTAAGCGGAAGCGTTATGACAACGCGGTTGATGTAGTCGTACGTCTTCACGATCCGACCGATCCAAGCACCGAACGTACGGCACCTCTGAGTTCAGCACACGTTCAGCTCGATGACGATCCCCGGGCTCCGATCCAGCAAAGCTTCGGGGATGAGTTCCGTCAGCACGACGGCGTGGTGACGATGATGATGTTCTACCGGCGCAGGGCTTCGCCTAAACTCCGCGACGATATGACCGAGGTGGAATATGGTGGAGGGGGGCACCGCACACGGCTAAGGAACGATCCGTAGATCAACTTGTGTGTCTATGGGGTGCCCCCTGCCCCCGTATATAAAGGAGGGAGGGGGAGGCCGGCCGGCCCCTTTGGGCGCGCCAAGGGAGGAGGAATCCTCCTCCTAGTAGGAGTAGGACTCCTCCTTTCCTACTCCTACTAGGAGGGGGAAGGAAGGGGGAGAGGGGGAAGGAAAGAGGGGGGGCGCCGCCCCCCCTCCTAGTCCAATTCGGACCAGAGGGTGGAGGGGGCGCGCGGCCCATGCTGGCCGCCCCTCTCCCCTTTCCCTTAAGGCCCATAAGGCCCAATACTCTCCCGGGAGGTTCCGGTAACCCCCCCCCCCCCCCGGCACTCCGGTTTTCTCCGAAATCACCCGGAACACTTCCGGTGTCCGAATATAGTCGTCCAATATATTAATCTTTATATCTCGACCATTTCGAGACTCCTCGTCATGTCTGTGATCACATCCGGGACTCCGAACAAACTTCGGTACATCAAAACTTATAAACTCATAATAAAACTGTCATCGTAACGTTAAGCGTGCGGACCCTACGGGTTTGAGAACTATGTAGACATGACCTAGAACCATTCTCGGTCAATAACCAATAGCGGGACCTGGATGCCCATATTGGTTCCTACCTATTCTACGAAGATCTTTATCGGTCAAACCGCATAACAACATACGTTGTTCCCTTTGTCATCGGTATGTTACTTGCCCGAGATTTGATCGTCGGTATCCAATACCTAGTTCAATCTCGTTACCGGCAAGTCTCTTTACTCGTTCTGTAACACATCATCTTATAACTAACTCATTAGTTACAATGCTTGCAAGGCTTAGGTGATGAGTATTACCGAGAGGGCCCAGAGATACCTCTCCGCCAATCGGAGTGACAAAACCTAATCTCGAATTATGCCAACTCAACATGTACCTTCGGAAACACCTGTAGAGCACCTTTATAATCACCCAGTTATGTTGTGACGTTTGGTAGCACACAAAGTGTTCTTCCGGTAAACGGGAGTTGCACAATCTCATAGTTGCAGGAACTTTGTATAAGTCATGAAGAAAGCAATAGCAATATACTAAACGATCAAGTGCTAGGCTAACGGAATGGGTCATGTCAATCACATCATTATCCTAATGATGTGATCCCATTAATCAAATGACAACACATGTCTATGGTTAGGAAAATAACCATCTTTGATTGATGAGCTAGTCAAGTAGAGGCATACTAGTGACTTTATGTTTGTCTATGTATTCACACATGTATCATGTTTCTGGTTAATACAATTCTAGCATGAATAATAAACATTTATCATGATATGAGGAAATAAATAATAACTTTATTATTGCCTCTAGGGCATATTTCCTTCAGTCTCCCACTTGCACTAGAGTCAATAATCTAGATTACATAGTAATGATTCTAACACCCATGGAGTCTTGGTGCTGATCATGTTTTGCTCGTGAGAGCGGCTTAGTCAACGGGTCTGCAACATTCAGATCCGTATGTATCTTGCAAATCTCTATGTCTCCCACTTGGACTTGGCCCCGAATGGAATTGAAGCGTCTCTTGATGTGCTTGGTCCTCCTGTGAAATCTGGATTCCTTTGCCAAGGCAATTGCACCAGTATTGTCACAGAAGATCTTCATTGGTCCCAATGCACTAGGTATGACACCTAGATCGGAAATGAACTCCTTCATCCAGACTCCTTCATTTGCTGCTTCCGAAGCAGCTATGTACTCCGCTTCACATGTAGATCCTGCTACGACGCTTTGTTTAGAACTGCACCAACTTACAGCTCCACCGTTTAATAAAAACACGTATCCGGTTTGCGATTTAGAATCGTCCGGATCAGTGTCAAAGCTTGCATCGACGTAACCGTTTACGACTAGCTCTTTGTCACCTCCATATACGAGAAACATATCCTTAGTACTTTTCAGGTATTTCAGGATTTTCTTGACCGCTGTCCAGTGACCCACTCCTGGATTACTTTGGTACCTTCCTGCCAAGCTTATTGCTAAGCATACGTCAGGTCTGGTACACAGCATTGCATACATGATAGAGCCTATGGCTGAAGCATAGGGAACATTTTTCATTTTCTTTCTATCTTCTGCTGTGGTCGGGCATTGAGTTTGACTCAATTTCACACCTTGTAGCACAGGCAAGAATCCTTTCTTTGCCTGATCCATTTTGAACTTTTTCAAAATTTTGTCAAGGTATTTGCTTTGTGAAAGTCCTATTAAGCGTCTTGATCTATCTCTATAGATCTTGATGCCCAATGTGTAAGCAGCTTCACCGAGGTCCTTCATCAAAAAACTTTTATTCAAGTAACCTTTTATGCTATCCAGAAATTCTATATCATTTCCAATTAATAATATGTCATCTACATATAAAATTAGAAATGCTACAGAGCTCCCACTCACTTTCTTGTAAATACAGGCTTCTCCAAAAGTCTGTATAAAACCATATGCTTTGATCACACTATCAAAACATTTATTCCAACTCCGAGATGCTTGCACCAGTCCATAAATGGAATGCTGGAGCTTGCACACTTTGTCAGCACCTTTTGGATCAACAAAACCTTCCGGCTGTATCATATACAACTCTTCTTCTAGAAATCCATTCAAGAATGCAGTCTTGACATCCATTTGCCAAATTTCATAATCATGAAATGCAGCAATAGCTAACATGATTCGGACGGACTTAAGCATCGCTACGGGTGAGAAAGTCTCATCACAGTCAACCCCTTGAACTTGTCGAAAACCTTTTGCAACAAGTCGAGCTTTATAGACAGTTATATTACCATCAGCGTCAGTCTTCTTCTTAAAGATCCATTTATTCTCAATGGCTTGCCGATCATCGGGCAAGTCAACCAAAGTCCATACTTTGTTTTCATACATGGATCCCATCTCAGATTTCATGGCTTCTAGCCATTTTGTGGAATCCGGGCTCATCATCGCTTCCTCATAGTTCGTAGGTTCATCATGGTCAAGTAACATGACTTCCAGAATAGGATTACCGTACCATTCTGGTGCGGATCTTACTCTGGTAGACCTATGAGGTTCAGTAGAAACTTGATCTGAAGTTTCATGATCATTATCATTAGCTTCTTCACTAATTTGTGTAGTTGTCATAGGAACCGGTTCTCGTGATGAACTACTTTCCAATAAGGGAGTAGATACAGTTATCTCATCAAGTTCTACTTTCCTCCCACTCACTTCTTTCGAGAGAAACTCCTTCTCTAGAAAGGATCCATTCTTAGCAACGAATGTCTTGCCTTCGGATCTGTGATAGAAGGTGTACCCAATAGTCTCTTTTGGGTATCCTATGAAGACACATTTCTCCGATTTAGGTTCGAGCTTATCTGGTTGAAGTTTCTTCACATAAGCATCACAGCCCCAAACTTTAAGAAACGACAACTTTGGTTTCTTGCCAAACCACAGTTCATAAGGCGTCATCTCAACGGATTTTGATGGTGCCCTATTTAACGTGAATGCGACCGTCTCTAAAGCATAACCCCAAAATGATAGCGGTAAATCAGTAAGAGACATCATAGATCGCACCATATCCAGTAAAGTACGGTTACGACGTTCAGACACACCATTTCGTTGTGGTGTTCCAGGTGGCGTGAGTTGCGAAACTATTCCACATTGTTTCAAGTGTAGGCCAAACTCATAACTCAAATACTCTCCTCCACGATCAGATCATAGAAACTTTATTTTCTTGTTATGATGATTTTCCACTTCACTCTGAAATTCTTTAAACTTTTCAAATGTTTCAGACTTGTGTTTCATCAAGTAGATATATCCATATCTGCTCAAATCATCTGTGAAGGTGAGAAAATAACGATACCCGCCGCGAGCCTCAACATTCATTGGGCCACAAACATCAGTATGTATGATTTCCAACAAATTAGTTGCTCGCTCCATAGTTCCGGAGAACGGCGTTTTAGTCATCTTGCCCATAAGGCACGGTTCGCAAGTACCAAGTGATTCATAATCAAGTGATTCCAAAAGTCCATCAGTATGGAGTTTCTTCATGCGCTTTACACCGATATGACCCAAACGGCAGTGCCACAAATAAGTTGCACTATCATTATTAACTCTGCATCTTTTGGTTTCAACACTATGAATATGTGTATCAGTACTATCGAGATTTAATAAAAATAGACCACTCTTCAAGGGTGCATGACCATAAAAGATATTACTCATATAAATAGAACAACCATTATTCTCTGATTTAAATGAATAACCGTCTCGCATCAAACAAGATCCAGATATAATGTTCATGCTCAACGCTGGCACCAAATAACAATTATTCAGGTCTAAAACTAATCCCGAAGGTAGATGTAGAGGTAGCGTGCCGACCGCGATCACATCGACTTTGGAACCGTTTCCCACGTGCATCGTCACCTCGTCCTTGGCCAGTGCTCGCTTATTCTGTAGTCCCTGTTTCGAGTTGCAAATATTAACAACAGAACCAGTATCAAATACCCAGGTGCTACTACGAGCTCTAGTTAGGTACACATCAATAACATGTATATCACATATACCTTTGTTCACTTTGCCATCCTTCTTATCCGCCAAATACTTGGGGCAGTTCCGCTTCCAGTGACCAGTCTGCTTGCAGTAGAAGCACTCAGTTTCAGGCTTAGGTCCAGACTTGGGTTTCTTCTCTTGAGCAGCAACTTGCTTGCTGTTCTTTTTGAAGTTCCCCTTCTTTTTCCCTTTGCCCCTTTTCTTGAAACTAGTGGTCTTGTTGACCATCAACACTTGATGCTCCTTCTTGATTTCTACCTCCGCAGCTTTTAGCATTGCGAAGAGCTCGGGAATAGTTTTGTTCATCCCTTGCATATTATAGTTCATCACAAAGCTCTTGTAGCTTGGTGGCAGTGATTGGAGAATTCTGTCAATGACGCTATTATCCGGAAGATTAACTCCCAGTTGAATCAAGTGATTATTATACCCAGACATTTTGAGTATATGCTCACTAACAGAACTATTCTCCTCCATCTTGCAGCTGTAGAACTTATTGGAGACTTCATATCTCTCAATCCGGGCATTTGCTTGAAATATTAACTTCAACTCCTGGAACATCTCATATGCTCCATGACGTTCAAAACGTCGTTGAAGACCCGGTTCTAAGCCGTAAAGCATGGCACACTCAACTATAGAGTAGTCATCAGCTTTGCTCTGCCAGACGTTCTTAACATCGTCAGTTGCATCAGCAGCAGGCCTGGCACCCATCGGTGCTTCCAGGATGTAACTTTTCTGTGCAGCAATGAGGATAATCCTCAGGTTATGGACCCAGTCCATGTAATTGCTACCATCATCTTTCAACTTTGCTTTCTCAAGGAACGCATTAAAATTCAACGGAACAACAACACGAGCCATCTATCTACAAACAAACATAGACAAGCAAAATACTATCAGGTACTAAGTCCATGATAAATTTAGGTTCAATTAATCATATTACTTAAGAACTCCCACTTAGATAGACATCTCTCTAGTCATCTAAGTGATCACGTGATCCAAATCAACTAAACCATTACCGATCATCACGTGAGATGGAGTAGTTTTCAATGGTGAACATCACTATGTTGATCATATCTACTATATGATTCACGCTCGACCTTTCGGTCTCCGTGTTCCAAGGCCATATCTGGCTCTTCAAGTTTAACCTGAGTATTCCGCGTGTGCAAAACCGTCTTGCACCCGTTGTAGATGGACGTAGAGCTTATCACACCCGATCATCACGTGGTGTCTGGGCACGACGAACTTTGGCAACGGTGCATACTCAGGGAGAACACTTCTTGATAATTTTAGTGAGAGATCATCTTAAAATGCTACTGTCAATCAAAGCAAGATAAGATGCATAAAGGATAAACATCACATGCAATCAATATAAGTGATATGATATGGCCATCATCATCTTGTGCTTGTGATCTCCATCTCCGAAGCACCGTCGTGATCACCATCGTCACCGGCGCGACACCTTGATCTCCATCATAGCATCGTTGTCGTTATGCCATCTATTGCTTCTACGACTATCACTACCGCTTAGTGATAAAGTAAAGCAATTACAGGGCGTTTGCATTTCATACAATAAAGCGACAACCATATGGCTCCTGCCAGTTGCCGATAACTTCGGTTACAAAACATGATCATCTCATACAATAAAATATATCATCACGTCTTGACCATATCACATCACAACATGCCCTGCAAAAACAAGTTAGACGTCCTCTACTTTGTTGTTGCAAGTTTTACGTGGCTGCTACGGGCTTAGCAAGAACCGTTCTTACCTACGCATCAAAAACCACAACGATAGTTTGTCAAGTTGGTGCTGTTTTAACCTTCGCAAGGACCGGGCGTAGCCACACTCGATTCAGCTAAAGTGAGAGAGACAGACACCCGCCGGTCACCTTTAAGCAACGAGTGCTCATAGCGGTGAAACCAGTCTCGCGTAAGCGTACGCGTAATGTCGGTCCGGGCCGCTTCATCTCACAATACCGCCGAACCAAAGTATGACATGCTGGTAAGCAGTATGACTTATATCGCCCACAACTCACTTGTGTTCTACTCGTGCATATGACATCTACGCATAAAACCAGGCTCGGATGCCACTGTTGGGGAACGTAGTAATTTCAAAAAAATTCCTACGCACACGCAAGATCATGGTGATGGCATAGCAACGAGAGGGGAGAGTGTTCGTCCACGTACCCTCGTAGACCGTAAGCGGAAGCGTTATGACAACGCGGTTGATGTAGTCGTACATCTTCACGATCCGACCGATCCAAGCACCGAACGTACGGCACCACTGAGTTCAGCACACGTTCAGCTCGATGACGATCCCCGGGCTCCGATCCAGCAAAGCTTCGGGGATGAGTTTCGTCAGCACGACGGCGTGGTGACGATGATGATGTTCTACCGGCGCAGGGCTTCGCCTAAACTCCACGACGATATGACCGAGGTGGAATATGGTGGAGGGGGGCACCGCACACGGCTAAGGAACGATCCGTAGATCAACTTGTGTGTCTATGGGGTGCCCCCTGCCCCCGTATATAAAGGACGGAGGGGGAGGCCGGTCGGCCCCTTTGGGCGCGCCAAGGGAGGAGGAATCCTCCTCCTAGTAGGAGTAGGACTCCTCCTTTCCTACTCCTACTAGGAGGGGGAAGGAAGGGGGAGAGGGGAAGGAAAGAGGGGGGGCGCCGCCCCCCTCCTAGTCCAATTCGGACCAGAGGGTGGAGGGGGAGTGCGGCCCATGCTGGCCGCCCCTCTCCCCTTTCCCTTAAGGCCCATAAGGCCCAATACTCTCCCGGGAGGTTCCGGTAACCCCCCCGGCACTCCGGTTTTCTTCGAAATCACCCGGAACACTTCCGGTGTCCGAATATAGTCGTCCAATATATTAATCTTTATGTCTCGACCATTTCGAGACTCCTCGTCATGTCCGTGATCACATCCGGGACTCCGAACAAACTTCGGTACATCAAAACTTATAAACTCATAATAAAACTGTCATCGTAACGTTAAGCGTGCGGACCTTGCGGGTTCGAGAACTATGTAGACATGACCTAGAACCATTCTCAGTCAATAACCAATAGCGGGACCTGGATGCCCATATTGGTTCCTACATATTCTATGAAGATCTTTATCGGTCAAACTGCATAACAACATACGTTGTTCCCTTTGTCATCGGTATGTTACTTGTCCGAGATTTGATCGTCGGTATCCAATACCTAGTTCAATCTCGTTACCGGCAAGTCTCTTTACTCGTTCTGTAACACATCATCTTATAACTAACTCATTAGTTACAATGCTTGCAAGGCTTAGGTGATGAGTATTACCGAGAGGGCCCAGAGATACCTCTCCGCCAATCGGAGTGACAAAACCTAATCTCGAATTATGCCAACTCAACATGTACCTTCGGAAACACCTGTAGAGCACCTTTATAATCACCCAGTTACGTTGTGACGTTTGGTAGCACACAAAGTGTTCTTCCGGTAAACGGGAGTTGCACAATCTCATAGTTGCAGGAACTTTGTATAAGTCATGAAGAAAGCAATAGCAATATACTAAACGATCAAGTGCTAGGCTAACGGAATGGGTCATGTCAATCACATCATTATCCTAATGATGTGATCCCATTAATCAAATGACAACACATGTCTATGGTTAGGAAACATAACCATCTTTGATTGATGAGCTAGTCAAGTAGAGGCATACTAGTGACTTTATGTTTGTCTATGTATTCACACATGTATCATGTTTCCGGTTAATACAATTCTAGCATGAATAATAAACATTTATCATGATATGAGGAAATAAATAATAACTTTATTATTGCCTCTAGGGCATATTTACTTCATAGTGAATACATGAACTCCTCAAACTATGGTCATCACCGAGAAGTATCCCGATTATTGTCACTTCGGGGTTGTCGGATCATAACACATAATAGGTGACTATAGACTTGCAAGATAGGATCAAGAACTCACATATATTCATGAAAACATATAGGTTCAGATTTGAAATCATGGCACTCGGGCCCTAGTGACAAGCATTAAGCATAGCAGAGTCATAGCAACATCAATCTCAGAACATAGTGGATACTAGGGATCAAACCCTAACAAAACTAACTTGATTACATGGTAAATATCATCCAACCCATCACCGTCCAGCAAGCCTACGATGGAATTACTCACGCACGGTAGTGAGCATCATGAAATTGGTGATGGAGGATGGTTGATGATGACGATGGCGACGAATCCCCCTCTCCGGAGTCCCGAACGGACTCCAGATCAGCCCTCCTGAGAGAGATTAGGGCTTGGCGGCGGCTCCGTATCGTAAAACGTGATGAAACTTTCTCTCTGATTTTTTTCTCCGTGAAACGGAATATATGGAGTTGGAGTTGAGGTCGGTGGAGCATCAGGGGGCCCACGAGACAGGGGGGCGTGCCCCCACCCTCGTGGACAGGGTGTGGGCCCCTTGGCCTTGATTCTTTCGCTAGTATTTTTTATATTTTCCAAAAGTTATCTCCGTGGATTTTCAGGTCAGTCGGAGAACTTTTGTTTTCTGCACAATAAACAACACTATGACATTTCTACTGAAAACAGCATCAGTACGAGTTAGTTTCATTCAAATCATGCAAGTTAGAGTCCAAAACAAGGGCAAAAGTGTTTGGAAAAGTAGATACGTTGGAGATGTATCAGTATCTTCATAGTCCAACAGTCCGGCACAAGTACATAGTCCGGCTGTCCGAGGACCCCTTAATCCAGGACTCCCTCAGTAGCCCGTGAACCAGGCTTCCATGATGATGAGTCCGACGCGCAGATTGTCTTCGGCATTGCAAGGAGGGTTCCTTCTCCGAACACTCCACAAAAGATTTTGAACACAAGGATCATGTCCGGCTCTGCAAAACAAATTCCACATACAACCGTAGAGAGCACAATATGCCACAAATCTAATCTGCTAACAATTTTTTCATAGCGTGACATCACGCCACGGCCCAGTCATTATACGAACCGTTTTCCCAGCCTGCTACTGCACGTATTGCGAGGTGGTTTTATTGGTACGTCTTGTCGAAGCAGAGATCGTGTCCCCCTTATCACGGGATTCTCATCAATACGGGTGCGGGTAACCCAATCGTGTTGTTAGTATGACTCCTCGATTTTAGGCAAGTTCCAAACGGCCACGCGGAGGACGCTTGATATTCACCCTCTTTATAAAGAGGTCCAGACCCGTCCTTTTCTTTCCACGCCCAATCCTTCCCTTCCCCTACCTCGAGTTCCAACACCCAAGGTTCAGGCTAAGCGCTCCGGACCTTCAACCATGTGCGGATCCAACCTTCAAGGCCGATGGATGGCCTCTTCTGTCACAGAGGAGGACATAAAGAAGCTTAGGGAGGCTAGGTATCTGACCGCCGAAATCCCCCACAGGCTACCTGATCAAGGGCAAGTTATCCCCACTCCCGAACCCAACGAGAGCGTTGTATTTGTTTCCCACTTCCTTCGAGGGCCAGGCTTTAGTCTTGATCCCTTCAGAAGAGGGCTCATGTTTTATTACGGGCTAGATTTCCATGATCTAGCTCCAGATTCCATCCTTCACATCTCGTCATTTATCGTCGTGTGTGAGGCCTTCCTACACATTACCCCACACTTTGGCTTATGGCTCAATACCTTCAATGTGAAGCCAAAGATGATCGACGGGCGACACACGGAGTGCGGAGGCGCTATAATAAGCAAAGGTGTCGACGCCCTATGGCCAAAGGGTTCCTTCCCGGAGGTGTCCGACTTATGGCAACAGGAGTGGTTCTACATCACAACACCCCAAGGTACAAAGCGGGCAGCCGCCCCAGCCTTCCGCTCGGGCCCTCCGCCCCAACTGGCATCATGGGTCAACAAAGGGCTGGACTGGGGGCTAGTTAATGACGTGCTGACATTACAAAGCCGCATCCGTGATCTCCTCAAGAGGGATGCCAGTCTCGTCAAAGTAATTCAAGTAATGCTATTTCGTCGGGTCCTGCCCTGCCAACGTCGATCTCTCCGTATGTGGGAGTTCAATCTGGAAGGACCGCAAACTATTCAACACTTCTTCCATGTGACGCTCCAAGGGATGTATCGTTTATTCTTCAGATCACAAATAAAGTGTCCGAACACCACCGAGGATGCGGGTCTGAATTGCAACCGTATAGATACCCAAGTAAGTAACTCCGTGACCGAACATGCTGTTATTATATTTGTCACAACATCATTCTGAATAATTGCCCTCGGCCAGGACTAGATAAGAAAGGCGGAGAGGATCAGGTGTTCGGCCCCTCTTCTCGAAGGCTCACCGGATCCTGTACTAACCAGGATGCTGGCTCGCGCACCCTATCAAGTGCCACCAGGAGAAGATGAGGGGAGGAATAGAGAAGCCGAAAGCGAGCTTCATACGTTACACATCCAAACCGGGGGAATTGGTGCCTCCGCGAAAGCGGGTGGTCGGGGAGGTGAATCTAAAATCCCCTCCCCCCACAGAAAGAAAAGGGCTGCCCCTGAAGACTT
Source organism: Triticum timopheevii (assembly GCA_963921465.1). Taxonomy (NCBI): domain Eukaryota; kingdom Viridiplantae; phylum Streptophyta; class Magnoliopsida; order Poales; family Poaceae; genus Triticum; species Triticum timopheevii. The sequence continues at coordinate 517,108,087 of OY997270.1, forward strand.
GGAAACGAAGGTTTCCAAACGAGGGAAGAAACCCTCACCAGGGGGCCCTGCCCCAGAGGGCATCCTTACCGCACAACACCCACAAGGGGGCCAGCCGTCAGCCGACCTGTGAGTAAACAAAGGCACATTAGTAAATATGCCCTGCTTTTTCCTGAGAATAATAACCGAGACATATGTTTTGCAGTCCGGCTCATAGCCCTTCTCAACAAAGTTCGTCTTCGGGGGATCTTCTTCCGGAGATGATGGAGAGTGAAATGCCTCCTCCTGCCTCCCCGCCTCATGAGGCGGACAACCCTGAGGTGTCATCCCAAAGGATCTCTCCTGATCCGCATAGGCCATAAGGTAACTCTTTGGCCGCCCGAAGCCTGGGGTTCTCGGCCCTTAAGGAGACCAACAGAAAAAGCCCGGGATTATCCGGTGTACAACCGAACACATTAATGGGTCTTTTGGAGCAAGCAACTATCTCAGAGGCACACCGTACCTTAATGGGTACGGTGGTTGAGAGGATTTCATCCGCAAAAAGCGGTTTGAATGAAGCTTTTACGAGCCTACTAAGAGGCTTTGAGGTACGCAAAGTAATATATATGTTTTTGACTGTACCGCACACGCTAGGTGTGCTCTGTATAGATAGTAGCCCCTGAGACTCTGGTTGCCATCCAGGGGTGGCAAGCAGAGGATCATAGTCTCAGGTAATGATAGTGTTGCTTTCATGCGTAGGCGGCTAAGGGTCTGGCGGCTGACCGGACTACTGATTTTGCCAAATTGAGGCGGCAGCTTGACGTGGCGGATGCGGACATCACGCTTGTGAACAAGCGGCTTGACAAGGCACAGGGTATGTATATTCGGGTGGTCAGCAAATACTAAGAGGAGCATGATGTCTACTACACAACATTCTTCTTGTAGACGTTGTTGGGCCTGCAAGTGCACAGGTTTGTAGGACAGTAGCAAATCTCCCTCAAGTGGATGACCTAAGCTTTATCAATCTGTGGGAGGTGTAGGATGAAGATGGTCTCTCTCAAACGACCCTGCAACCAAATAACAAAGAGTCTCTTGTGTCCAGAACACACCCAATACAATGGCAAATTGTATAGGTGCACTAGTTCGGTGAAGAGATGGTGATACAAGTGCAATATGGATAGTAGATATGGGTTTTTGTAACCTGAAATAATAAAAACAGCAAGGTAACTAATGATAAAAGTGAGCGTAAACGGTATTGCAATGATAGGAAACAAGGCCTAGGGTCCATACTTTCACTAGTGCAAGTTCTCTCAACAATAATAACATAGATAGATCATATAACAAGCCCTCAACATGCAACAAAGAGTCACTCCAAAGCCACTAATAGCGGAGAACAAATGTAGAGATTATGGTAGGGTACGAAACCACCTCAAAGTTATTCTTTCGGATCAATCTATAAAAGAGTTCGTACTAGAATAACACCTTAAGACACAAATCAACCAAAACCCTAATGTCACATAGATACTCCATTATCACTTCAAGTATCCGTGGGCATGATTATACGATATGCATCACACAATCTCAGATTCATCCAACCAACACAAAGTACTTCAAAGAGTGCCCCAAAGTTTCTACCGGAGAGTCAAGAACGTGTGCCAACCCCTATGCATAGGTTCATGGGTGGAACCTGCAAGTTGGTCACCAAAACATACATCAAGAGGCACGTGAAATCCCATTGTCACCACAGATAAACACGGCAAGACATACATCAAGTGTTCTCATAAAAGACTCAATCCGATAAGATAACTTCAAAAGGGGAAACTCAATTCATCACAAGAGAGTAGAGGGGGGAGAAACACCATAAGATCCAACTATAATAGCAAAGCTCGGGATACATCAAGATCGTGCCATAGAGGGAACACGAGAGAGAACACGAGAGAGAGAGATCAAACACATAGCTACTGGTACATACCCTCAGCCCCGAGGGTGAACTACTCCCTCCTCGTCATGGAGAGCGCTGGGATGATGAAGATAGCCACCGGTGATGGATTCCCCCTCCGGCAGGGTGCCGGAACGGGCTCCCGAGAGGTTTTTGGTGGCTACAGAGGCTTGCGGCGGCGGAACTCCCGATCTACTTGATTTTTTGATGGTTTTAGGGTACGTAGGCATATATAGGCGAAAGAAGTCGGTCGGGAGGTGCTCGAGGGGCCCATGAGACAGGGGGCGCGCCCTCCTATCTCGTGGAGTCCTCAAGGATCTTCTGACTTGATCTCCAAGTCTCCAGGATCATATTCTTCCCAAAAATAATGTTGCCGAAGGTTTCATTCCGTTTGGACTCCGTTTGATATTCCTTTTCCTCGAAATACTGAAATAGGCAATAAAACAACAATATGGGCTGGGCCTTCGGTTTGTAGGTTAGTCCCAAAAATGATATAAATGTGTAAAATAAAGCCCATAAACATCCAAAAGGGGTAATATAATAGCATGGAACAATAAAAAATTATAGATACGTTGGAGACGTATCAGAGCATGATGCTAGTATTTATAATATGCTTTTACTGCAGATGGAGCTGTCGCCGTGGAGACCCTTCGGGCAGAACTTGCCCGAGCCAAGGAACAAGCTAGGAGAAGCGATGCGGCCGCCCTGAAGGCAGCCAAAGAGTTAAAAGCCGAATAGGCTGCTCATCGCCAGAGCGAAGATAAAATAGCCAACATGGCTCTTGAGCTGCAAAATGCCGCTAGCCGCTATGAGCTCCTCGAAAGGGAAAGCCAAGCGAAAGCGGCTGACTTGAAGAAGGCCTTGGAAGCAGCCAAGGAAACGTGCTCTGAAATCAGAACGGCGCGGGAGGAGCTTCGTCAAGCCGGAGATATCACGGCTGGGAAGCCCTTCTTATTGCGGACAAAGTTCGGCGATCCGAAGTATGCCCCTCTTGATCAATTATGGAGTTCGGCAGACGCATACTTGGATTTAGTAAAGAGTGCTACTGACGCGACTGAGTATTTCAATGATTAGAAAGATCATGAGGTGGAAAGATTGTTCTGGTCGCAGTTCAGTAATCCAAGGCGTCCACTGCTGCTGAATGAGCAAATGGCCGAGTGGGCCGAGCTCCATAGGTTGTCCGGGCTTGCCATGAAGTCTGTCGTGGATCATCTTTGGCCGAAGGAACCAAGTCCGGTTAGTTATTTTGGTTTAGTGCAACGATTTATTCATGCTGTGCCACATATCAACGCTGTCAAGAGGTCGGCATGCATAGAGGGTGCGCGGATGGCTCTTGCCCGTGTTAAGACATATTGGGCGGAGATGGAGGCCACCGCTGTTGCAACCAGGGGTCCGCCCGAGGGTCAGGACTCGCCCGAGCACTATTTTGAAGAAGTCCTAGAAGGTGCCCGTTTGATAGAGGCTCAGTGCTCAAAGAGTACCATGTTCCAATGACATGTATTTTGATTGTAAAAACAATGCTTCTTTGATAATAAAGGCTATATTTATAATTTTGCCCGTAAAGTATTGCGGTGCCTCCTGTGCGGCCATTTATGTATGTATGTATATAACCTGAAAGTTTGCAGTCGTCGACTTCAGCCCCCACGCATATAATGCGGGGGTGTTCGGTAACACTTGATCCAATGTCTTGGTCTGTTAAGGAGGTGATAGCGCGGCGAACAAGGCAATCAGACTATATAGCTTTAACACTTTCACTTAGCCATAGGAGTTTCACGGTGGGGCTACTATATAGCCCCTGGTATGTCTGCGCTCATCTGAATACGGTGCGTGTACATACGTGACCGGGAAACCGGTCCTTCGTTAATGCGGAGGAATCCCGAAGATTCCGCTGGGTCATCGAGTGGTTGACCAGTCTCTCGCTTTATCATGACAGTCAGTTTTCGGCTTTCTCTACTAAGGTGCTCATCCAGATGAACCGGGGCACAATCGCAGTAGTTCTCCTGGTGCCACCTTAGCCGATAGAGCGGAACGCAAGGTAGCAAAACACGGGAGCCGGGCAAACCCAACTATTGACCAAAGACATGATTCGAAGCTGATGCATATAAGGCCAAACTCGCGACGCCGAACACTCCCGAAGGTATTCGGACTTTATAACATATACTGGGCTGAGTACCACCCTCGATAATGAGCCCTGAATTTCCAGGTACATGCATTAATCAGGCGTGACGAAAAAGCTTGCCAATAACGCTAGTATCCCTCTCGATTGATTTGAGTACCCGAAGGGTGTGAAACAACAAGAGACAATAAAAAAGGTTTACACAGGGTCTTAATCTAAAAAGAAACCTTTGAACGGGGCCCTGCTGCACGTCTGCGCCTTTTTCTCCGTTGTGCCGTATCTTGGAAGGGTGTAGCACGATGATCATTTTTAAGAAAAAGAAAAACCCAGGTGAAAGAATCTGGTGTGATCGTGCGAAAAGTTGGTTATTCTTAATGAACCATGAGAATTCAATTTATTGTGTATTAGTAGGGTCGAGCCGAACTATGGACCCTTTTACATGCGGGCAGCCCCTAGCACCACGTATGAGGCCATATCCGTCGACCGAGCTCAGGTTTATCTGGGCTGCTACAACTAGTGGTGCGCCCCGCGTTCGTGGTCTTGACGACCGACCATTTATTCGGGTTGGGGAGGCCATTCAGTGGTTCGGCTGCTAGAGCCGCCACATATTCTTCCGCGCGCAAGGAACGCTCTGTATTTCTGCTAATTGTGATGACGCCACGTGGACCGGGCATCTTAAGTTTAAGATAAGCGTAATGCGGAACTACATTGAAACGAGCGAAGGCCGTTCTTCCGAGTAGTGCATGGTAGCCGCTTCGGAATGGGGCGATGTCGAAGATTAGTTCTTCGCTTAGGAAGTTGTCAGGTGAACCGAATACAACCTCTAGTATCAGAGAGCCCGTGCAGCGGGCCTCTACGCATGGTATTACTCCTTTAAAGGTAGTATTGCTTTGGCTGATTCTTGACGGGTCTATCCCCATCTTGCGGACAGTGTCCTGATATATCAGATTAAGGCTACTACCACCGTCCATGAGGACTCGGGTGAGATGGTATCCGTTAATTATTGGGTCGAGCACCAAGGCAACCGAACCTACATGCCGGATACTAGTCGGATGATCCCTGTGATCGTAAGTGATCGGGCAGGCAGACCATGGGTTGAATTTGGGGGCGACGGGTTCTACAGAGTATATGTCTCGGAGTGCGCATTTGTGCCTCCTCTTCGGTATGTGGGTTGCGTAAATCATGTTCACTGTTTTGACCTCTGGTGGAAACTTTTTCTGTCCCCCAGTGTTTGGCTGGCTCGGTTCGTCCTCGTCTTCACTTGGCTGCTCCCTCCCCTTGTGTTCGGCGTTTAGCTTGCCGGCCTGCTTGAAGACCCAGCATTCTCTGTTGGTGTGATTCGCAGGTTTCTCGGGGGGTGCCATGAATCTGACATGATCTGTCTAAAATTTTGTTTAGGCTAGATGGTCCATCTCTGTCGCCTTTAAATGGCTTTTTCCGTTGACCGGGTCGAGAGCCCCTAAATCCGGCGTTTACCGCCGTGTTGTCTGGGCTGTCTTCATTGTTTCGATGCTTGTTTTTACTGTGTCACGGCTTCCCATTGTCGTCCCTGATTTTGGATGTGCCTGGGTCGCTGGTGCCGCTGCGGGCCAACCAACTGTCCTCACCCGCGCAAAAGCGGGTCATAAGGCTTTTTAGGGCTGCCATTGTCCTCGGCTTTTCCTGGCCAAGGTGTCTGGTGAGCCATTCGTCCCGGACACTATGCTTGAAAGCCGCTAAGGCTTCGGCATCCGGGCAGTCGACGATTTGATTCTTCTTGGTGAGAAATCTATTCCAAAGCTTACGGGATGACTCTCTGGGTTGTTGAATTATGTGACTTAAATCGTCTGCATCCGGAGGTCGGACATAGGTCCCTTGAAAATTAGCCCTGAAAACATCCTCAAGTTCCTCCCAACTTCCAATTGAGTTTTTGGGGAGGCTTTTCAACCAGTGCCGAGCTGGTCCTTTCAACTTGAGGGGCAGGTATTTGATGGCATGGAGATCGTCTCCGCGAGCCATATGGATGTGAAGAATAAAGTCCTCAATCCAGACTGCAGGGTCTGTTGTTCCGTCGTATGCCTCGATGTTCACGGGTTTGAACCCTTCTAGAAATTCATGATCCAGTACCTCATCGGTGAAGCACAGGGGGTGCGCGGCACCCCTGTATTTAGATGTGTCATGGCGTGCTGCCGACGGTTGTGGTGTTCGGTGTTGATTCCGAGCTGGTTTTCGATCAATATAGTTGTTTTGGTGGCCGTGATCCTGCACCGGAGCACGCTTCCTAGATCCATAAATGGACCTGGCCATACCAGCTTTTTTGTCCAGGTGCTCACGTAAATCGTGTGCTGACTTGTGTGCGGCATCATTAGCCGCCCTGTCGCGGCCACGGGGTGGTTGGTCCGGCAGACCGGCCGTGTTATTTTTCGGCGGAATGGGCTCTATAGCCTCGTCGTCGAATTCGGGCAGCAGCTTGCGCTTTGGGTAGCTCTCTGTGTGGCAATCGCCACTGTATTTTTCGTCAGCGTCAAGCACTTTGCTCCATCTGCGGTTGAGCGTATCCTGCGCGGCTTTAAGCCCTTGCTTCTGCTTCTTCAAGCTCCTCGCGGTGGCGATAAGCCTTTTGTGGAGGTTCTCTTGTTCCAAGTGTTTTTCCGGGATGATGAATGCATCGTCGTCCGGACTATTCTCCTCTCCAGAGACAGGTTGATGAGTTTTTCCCTCGGCATCGCGGTGATCGGACAGCGGCCCCGGACTATGTTTGCCATCCCCTGGCTCATCCTGCTCCATCGCTGGGTCCATGGGGTCGTCGTTGCCTTTAGAGTCGTCCGGGGCATTATTTGTGCCATTATTGCTGTTTTTGCTGTGGCGGGATTTAGAGCGGCGCGGACGTCGGCGCTTTGGTTGCTTCTCAAGAGGGTTATCCTCCGTTGCATCCCTCCGTTCTTCGCCATTGTTTAATTTGGGTGTGTCCACCATGTATATATCATATGGTGAGGTGGCCATCCAGCGCCTTTTGGGCGGTGGTTCCTGTTCTTCTCCGGCATCATCGTCTGTACCGTAGATGTCTTCGGAGTCGAAATCAAGCATGTCGGTTGAGTCATCGACAGTGGCTATTAAGTGGGTGGTGGGTGGGTAGCGAATTTCTTCGTCGTCCGCTTCCCACTCAAGCCAGACATAGTTCGACCAAGAGTCTCCTGACAGGGAGAGAGATTTTAGTGAATTTAGCACGTCGCCCAAGGGTTAGTGCTGAAAGATATCCACGGAAGTAAACTCCATGATCGGTGCCCAATCAGATTCGATAGGCACGGATGCGCGCGGTTCGAGGCCTATGGCAGGAGACAAGTCCGAGGGTCCGATGACACATACCTCATTGGAGGTGAAGTATGTGTTCGGCTCTATCGCCGATGAGTGTGCGGCTTCCTTGGCGGGGTCTATCCGCCCGTTCTCAGATGGCACGATCTGCTCCGAATCTGAGGCCAGGGCAGCTGCAGCTGCGTTCTCCTGAACACCGTCCGACGGAAGGTCTAAGTCATGCTCATCGTGATTGTCCGGCGCACCTGTCATTGGTTCGGATTCGTCGAAGATCAAATCTCCGCAGATGTCGGCAGTGTAGTTTAGGCTTCCAAACCTGACCTGATGGCTAGGGGCGTAGCTATCGATCTGCTCCAGATGGCCAAGCGAGTTGGCCCGCAGTGCGAAGCCGCCGAATACGAATATTTGTCCGGGGAGGAAAACCTCACCCTGGATCGCATCGTTGTAGATAATTGAAGGAGACACCAAGCCTTACCGTGACGACACAGTGGAACTCTCAATGAAAGCACCAATGTCGGTGTCAAAACCGGCGAATCTCGGGTAGGGGGTCCCGAACTGTGCATCTAAGGCTAATGGTATCAGGAGGCGGGGGACACAATGTTTACCCAGGTTCGGGCCCTCTCTATGGAGGTAATACCCTACTTCCTGCTTGATTGATCTTGATGATATGAGTATTACAAGAGTTGATCTACCATGAGATCGTAGAGGCTAAACCCTAGAAGCTAGCCTATGGTTATGATTGTTGTTGTCCTACGGACTAAACCCTCCGGTTTATATAGACACCAGAGGGGGCTAGGGTTACACAGAGTCGGTTACAGAGAAGGAGATCTACATAGCCGAATCGTCAAGCTTGCCTTCCACGCAAAGGAGAGTTCCACCCGCACACGGGACGAAGTCTTCAATCTTGTATCTTCATAGTCCAACAGTCCGGCACAAGTACATAGTTCGTCTATCCGAGGACCCCTTAATCCAGGACTCCCTCAGGGGGGACACCTCTTCTCCTTCTTCTATTCAGCCACCCCTTGTGGGCTAGTGTGCTCCCCTCTCATGGCCCATATGGCCCATATATTTCCCCCGGGGGTTCCGATAACCCCTCTCGTACTCCGATAAATACCCGATACACTTCGAAACACTTCCGCTGTCCAAATACTATCGTCCTATATATCAATCTTTACCTCTCAACCATTTTGAGACTCCTCGTCATGTTCGTGATCTCATCCGGGACTCCGAACAACATTCGGTCACCAAATCACATAACTCATATAATACAATATCGTCATCGAACATTAAGCGTGCGGACCCTACGGGTTCGGGAACTATGTAGACATGACCGAGACACCTCTCCGGTCAATAACCAATAGCAAAACCTGGATGCTCATATTGGCTTCTACATATTCTACGAAGATCTTTATCGGTCGAACCGTTATGACAACATATGCTATTCCATTTGTCATCGGTATGTTACTTGCCTGAGATTCGATCGTCGGTATCTTCATACCTAGTTCAATCTCGTTACCGGCAAGTCTCTTTACTTGTTCTGTAATACATCATCCTGCAACTAACTCATTAGTCACTTTGCTAGCAAGGCTTCTTATGATGTGTACTACCGATAGAGCCTAGAGATACATCTCCGATACTCGGAGTGACAAATCCTAATCTTGATCTATGCCAACCCAACAAACACCTTCGGAGATACCTGTAGAGCATCTTTATAATCACCCAGTTACGTTGTGACGTTTGATAGCACATAAGGCATTCCTCCGGTATCCGGGAGTTGCATAATCTCATAGTCGAAGGAATATGTATTTGACATGAAGAAAGCAGTAACAATAAAACTGACCGATCATAATGCTAAGCTAACAAGTGGTCTTGTCCATCACATCATTCTCCTAATGATATGGTCCCGTTTATCAAATGACAACACATGTCTATAGTTAGGAAACTTTACCATCTTTGATCAATGAGTAGTCTGGTAGGGGCTTACTAGAGACACAATATTTTGTCTATGTATCCACACATGTATCAAGTTTTCGGTTAATACAATTCTAGCATCATGAATAATAAACATTTATCATGAAATAAGGAAATATAAAATAACAACTTTATTATTGCCTCTAGGGCATATTTCCCTCAGGTTGCACTTGGTACTGCTGCAGATGCCGTTGGTGAGATGGTCAGGATGGGGGAGAGCACGTGCTTGAAGACTACTGTCAAGTTTGCTTGCGTCGTGGTGGAGGTGTTTGGACCTGAGTATCTCAGAGAACCAAATACGCTGGACACGGGGAAGTTGTTGGCTATTGGAGAGGCAAGGGGGTTTCCAGGAATGCTTGGATCAATTGATTGCATGAATAGACAATGGAACAACTTCCCCAAAGGTTTGCGGGAAATGTATTAAGGTCACACGAGAGAAGCCACCATCATACTAAAGGCGGTGGCATCACATGACTTATGGATTTGGCATGCTTTCTTTGGAATGACGGTTCTCACAACGACATCAACGTGCTTCAACGATCTTCAGTTTTCAGGAGGCTTTGCAATGGGGAATCACCGCCATGCAACTACACCGTCAACGGATGAGAGTACAACATGGGATACTATCTTGCCGATCCGCAGTGGGCGACATTTATGAAGACCATATCCGAACCCCATGGCAATAAGCAACCAGTTTGCAACAATGCAGGAAGCGGCTAGGAAGAATGTGGAGAGGGCATTTGGTGTGCTTCAATCTCGTTGGGGAATTGTGCGGAGAGCTGCAATGATGTGGGAGTCAAAAACTTTGTGGCAGCTGATGACATGTTGTGTTATTCTGCACAATACGATTATCAAGGATGAGGGTGATGGTGTAGCCCAAACCCATTATTTTGAAGCACCTCGAGAACAAGTTGAAATTCCAAAAGATCAAGATGCAGCTCAACTTATGAACTTTCAGTAGATGCATCAGAATCTTCGAGATCATCAGGTGCACACGCAGCTACTTAATGATCTTGTGGAGCACATGTGAACCTACAATGGCAACCAAGAAGGTAATGTTTGAGTTGTGTATTTAAAATAAAATTTATGTAAACTCTATCTATGCTCCATACAAATATTTGTTATTTTACATGTGATATTGTCATTTATGGTCGATGTGTATGGATTTGCATGGGTTGAGAGTCCAAATTTGAGATATGTAAATACCGAGAAAGAAATATGAGGACCCGTCCGGATGTACCCGTGGGCGTGTCCAAACGCGTTCGCGGATACAAAGGGGATCGGATTTGCCAAGTCTGGTCGTAGATACTCTCAGCTTGCTTGCGTCGTGGCAGTTCCAAGTGTTTTATGTAGCTCCATGCTGCCGCCCGGTCGTTTGGATTGCTTCAGGAAGTTGTTGAGCTATTTTGTCTCTTCGGGGTTGCTCCTTTGCCTCTTTGTGTCCACTTGTTTGGTTGGACTGCTCGGCCCGGCTATTTGGTCATTTTATTTTCCTGAAATCTACCTTGCCTCTTGGCTCCACTGATCGGTCAGCTGCTCCATGAATCTAAAATAACCTTGATATAATCTCTCTCCACTCGTCATCATCATCTATAAGAGCCCCATCTATAAGAGCAGCTAATTATAAGAAGCTACACGGGCTTATACATAAATAAATACTAGCTCTATAACATCACCATCATCCTGACCTTATCAATCACACGTAAGCCGCGTACCAACAACCGAGGCTGCCTGCCCCGTCCCCGTCCCCGTCCACAACCGTGTGGTGTGTCTTACAATCTCTCCCACTCGCCCAAAACCCACACGGGCGCTTAGCCGAAAGGGAAAAGCGCCGTCGGATGGAAGATCTCCCGGAGCTGCACCTGCACTCCACAGTCCACACACACCCCGACGTGACCCGCGCGCGTGCGGCACCGGGAGCCCGACACGCCGTCGCGGCCGCGTTCCCGTCGACCTCTCTCCGTCTTATCGCATCGCACCGCAAGGTGTGGCGCAGCCGGTCGACCCCGGCCGCCGTCGCGGTCTCGCCCCCTTTTCGCGCGGTTGCGTCCCGGCACTCTGGCAACGAGTCCGCCACAATAATAACCAGTAGGGAATAACCTTTCAAAAAAGAAAGTATCCTCAAAAACAGTAGGGACTAATAACATTTCAAAACGATAAACAGTGTCCTCAAAAAAAGTAGGGATTATAACCTTTCAAAACCAAAACAAAAACATCCTAAAAAACGGTATAGGGATAAAAAAAACAGCATCCACAAAAAAAAAAACAGTAGGAAATAAATAGCAGGCATAACTGCAGGCCGCGTGAGGCAGTAGAAAATTGCGGTTTGATTTTTTCTCCTCGGCCCGCCGCTACACGCCACGCCCACGCCACGCCATCGTCGCCGCCTCCGCACCAACCGCCCTCCTCTACATAACCGATCCGAGAACCGCGCGGCCGCCCACGGTGGAGCGACTTGGGCCGGCGCGTTGAGGGTCGGGGGTGTGGAAGCGGCAGATGCGGGACGGCGGCGGCTCCGGCCGCGAAGGCGGGGAGGAGAAGGAGAAGGAGAAGGAGGCGGTGCGGGAGCGGGAGCGGGAGCGCGGGCCGCGGCCGGGTTGCGGGGGCGAGGCGGCGGGGCAGGCGGCGGCGGACTGCGCGGCCGTGTGCTGCTGCTGCCCGATGGCGCTGCTGGAGGTCGTGCTGCTCGTCGCGGTCCGGCTGCCGTCCGACCTCGCGCGCCGGGCCAGGCAGAGGCGGCGCCGGCGGCGCGGCGGCAGCGGGTCGGCGTCGCTGTCCGGGAGCACCAAGGCCATGTTCGCGGCAGCGGACGCGCTGGAGGCGGACGAGGCGGAGGCCGGGGCGAGGCGCGAGGAGGAGGCGGCCGAGGCGGCGTCCGAGTTCGAGCGCGAGATCATGGCCTCCCGCCTCTACGGCGCCGGGTTCTGGCGCAGCAACTCGTCCCGCTCCAGCTCCCGCGCCTCCTCCGCGCGCCGGTAGCCGCGCGCGCTCGTCGACGGCCGAGTCGGCCAACAACAACAGCGACGTCATCCATCGCTTCTTCTCCGCCGCGTCGAGTGCGTGTGCGTTGCGCGCGCGTGGAAAGATTTGCCCCGTTTCGTCGTCAGGTGTGTTAGGTTTAGACTAGTTTAGTTTGGCATCCTGGTACAGCAAGCGATCGCGCACACGTGCGTGCGTGCGATCTTGGCCATGGCGTGTCGCTGCTTTAGGATGGGATGGATTCGTGATGGACCAGTGGAATTGCTTGGCTTGGCACTCGTGGAATTCGAATTGGAATTGCTTGCATGCCGCTCGTGGTCAATCAATCTAGTACTAGTAGTGATAATGTACAGTACCAGCACTAGTGTCTAGTGGCAAATCTTTGGAAGGAATTTTGTGGCCATCAAAGATCACCTCATTTGCCAGTGTGATACACTCTATCTGCCACTAGTACTTTTTAGACTGCTATAGCGCAGCTACGAATCATGGGAGCTCACGATACGCTTGTTTTCTCTGCATATCTGCTTGTGACACTGTTTAATGCTCCTTTGATTCCAAGGATTGATTCAAGGGAATGTCATAGGTTCTTCTTTTTTCGGAGGAATTGGTTCCTTGCGAATTTTTCCTTCATAGCCTGTCTGATTGATTCAGAGGATGAAACTCCTAGGACAATTCCCTAAGGCTGCGTTCGGTTGGTATGGATTTGACGGGGTTTGGCAGGGATTGAATCCCATACAAGTCAAATCCTCCCCAAACCCCCTAGAGACAGGATGTAACCGAACAAAGCCTAAGGATTTCGTTCCACTCTTATCTTGGAGGAAATTTCTCATCCACTAGGACCTTTTCGGAAATGATAAATACCAACGTCAGGTACGAGCACATGTCAAATCGAACGTTTTTGATGGCAATACTTATGATGCAAGGATGACAAAATTAGTTGACACACGGCAAGTCGAACACTTTCAACAATTTTAATGACGCAAGGATGGCAAAATTAGTTGACACACATGGCAAATCGAACATTCTCCATGGCAATTCTAATGACGCAAGGACGGCAAATTAGTTAATGCACACGGCAATTTTCTATCAAAAAATAAACTGAAGCACGAAGTTGCCGTCCTCACGCCACTAAACTTGCCATCGAAAATGTTCGATTTGCCATGTGCTCTTACCTGACGGTAGGGGGTTATCAGATTCCAGCCTTTTTGTACAATTTCTTTGTTCTTTTTCTGTGGCATCAAACTCTGTGATCCAATCCTGTAAGATAAATATGACATGTTACTCCAATCTTGTATTTTCCTATTTCTAAGTTTTTGAAATCCTACGAATCAAAGAGGCCCTTACATTTTGTTGATCCCTGCTTGAATTTCTATCAGATTAGCACAAGGACATAAGGGTAACCGCTTACAGTACATGTTCAGAGCATATTCTGAACATTTTTTTGAGGGGTACATATTCTGAATTGAACAACCAGAAATTGAAACATATATATGAAACAAACAGAAATAAGGAACACACTCAAAAAATATAAACTCTGAAAGATCCCAGGGACAAAGTAAAATGTCAGTGAGTTACAGTTACTACTAGGAAAAGGCTGAAACATCAAGCAACTCTAGATTGCTTCCAATACTAAATTTATTTGGATCAAGCAACTCTGGAAGAGCGACGTTCGTGGTTTTCATACCCGTTTACCCAGATTCCTTGGCATAATCAAAGACGGCAATGAAGGGCATGAGAACAGATCCTATCCAGAGCTTGCCATCCTTCTCCTCCACCTCGCTTACAGCTCTCACCACCTGCCCTTTAGTGTCCTCCAAGATGTCAAGCACCTCGCCGTCGGGGCTGTACTTGATGATGAGCGCGTGCAGGTTGCCGCCGATCTGCATCAGGTAGTGATACTTGGCGGGGATCGGGAGGCTGAGCAAGAACTTTCTGAGCTCGACGCGGCGACTCAAGAGCCGGGCATATGCGCTGCGTCTGCAATGGATTGCTACCCAGAATTCGCCCTTGTCGTTGGTCCTCACGTTGTCGGGGAACCCAGGCAGGATGGCGAAGAGATCGACGGTGCCTGCCTTCTCACCTTTCAGCCAGTACCTGCTCAACCTGTTTCGAGAAGGGCACAATAATCAGTGTCTGATTTCAAGTACATGTATGGCAGCCTGAACCAAATGGAGAGAAGAGTGTACAGACCTTCCACGAGACCCTTCACAGAAGACGAAGAACGACCCGTCCTTGCTTAAGCTCACCCCATTGGGAAATTGGAGGTTGCGGTGAAGAACTGTCGTCTCCTTTGTTTGGGGATTGTATTTCAAGAGCCTCCCAGAGGCATCTCCAGAGAAAACCAACTGCATGAAATGCCTGCAAATGAATGGACACACTAATAATTAGTTCCAATTTCTAACATTCCTGCACCTCTACATGATCAAGACGTCCGGCTCGACGCCTCTCGGTCTACCCGGAAATCGTCACAAAGAAACTATAAAGCAGGAAAACGAGAACAGTTCGCACACTTGCTCTGTTCCTCATGTGGAGCAGAGTTACTAAAGGTAAGCATTTTACAGCAAACAAACCCTTCAATTGCTAGTATACAGTTCAATTGAGGAATATATCTATTTGGTAGTGATGTGTTACTATAATGTTCAATTGACGAATATTACTCTTTGGGTATGATGTGTTAGTATAAAGTTCAATTGAGGAGTATATTAAGATACAAGAAAGTTTCCCACCCTTACGTGCATTATGGTGCATTCGCTTTTAAGCAAGATGCAAATTATATTACCAAAAGTAGCCAAACTTTCTCATAAAGATATCAGTATACTATGTATGTAGTCGACATTCAACAATCAACAGATGATACCATGGTGTCTACAGCTATTTCAGTCACCGCTTTACCTGTCAAATTACAGGGCCCTAGTGTTTTCCATCAAAACAAAGAACAGGGCCCTAGTGTTTTCAGTTAGCAGTTGTTCAGTGGATAGGGGTCCTGAGGTCTACTCAAAACTTAAGTTTAATAACGAGTGAGGCAATGGATGTCCAGTACAGATATCAGATGTGTGCTACTGCAACCAGTAGTAAGCTGACATGAAACTGACGAAACAGAGCAGGAGGGGAGAAGGCAATCTGGCTGGCATGACGGACCTTCTCTGGTAGAGGACGCTGCTGTCGGTGAAGTAGACGTTGCCGTCGGCGTCGAGGTCGAGGTCGTTGGTGAAGTTGAAGCGCACGCCCTCGGCCTCCGAGGCGAGCGGCGTGGCCAGCCCGCCCTCGGGCCCGACCTTGGCGAGGCCGAAGTAGGCGTCGGCGATGTAGAGGTCTCCCGTCCGCTTGTCGAACCGGATGCCGAGCGCGCGGCCGCAGACGTGCTCGTCCTTGAGGTACTCCATGGGCGACGCCTTGGGCCCGCCGCAGCGCTCGGCGGTCCAGTCGGGGGAGGCGTGCGCGAAGTAGGCCCAGCGCGCGCCGTCCCAGACGAGGACGCGGCCGTCGGCGACGCCCGTGTAGGGCCCGCGGCCGAGCGGGTCGAAGGCGACGCTCTCGGGGCCCTGCACCTCGCCGCGGAACCGGATCTCCGCGCCGCGCAGCCGCTCCGCGGCGTCCGCGTGCGGGGGCATCTCCGCCGCGTCCGGGAGCTCCACGGGGTGCGCCTCGAAGCCCGGGAAGTCCGCCATGGAGCCCAGCCGCATCGGGTCCGTCGCGCAGAACGCCGCCAGCGCCGCCACCACCGCCGCCGCGGCCACCACGCCCGCCGACGCCATTCCGCCCTCCCTCTCGCGCTCTCTCGCTCGGCTTCTCCGCGCCTCTCGGTCCCTCCGCCTGCGGTGGGTTTAGCAGCCGCGTGTCATCGCTTTGTTGCGCTGCTGCCGGTAGTAGCGATCTGCCCGTCCGCGTCGTTGGGATTTTGATGTGCGGGCGCGACGACGCGAGGGGCGCCTCGGAGCGCGCATGCCAACTACCCCTCAGCTTCCCCTGCACCTGCGCAACGCACATGCCGCCATCAACCGCTGCTGCGTCGGTATTCACTCCCAGGCCCAGCACGAGCGCCCAACCAACTCATCTCTGCTTTTCTTAACGCAAGAATCGACATGACGATAGCCACTTGGTATCTCCATTTTTTAACACAGCACATGCGCAAGCGCTCGTACATACGCGCATGCATCCAAAACCCTATGAACGCACACACGCACATCTTATTTTTATGAGCACCTTCGAGAGACTGAGCCGGCATATCATCTTGAGATTTACAAAGTCATCGTATTTTTTTGTTCGACTTGATCTGAATCCAATATATATTTTTATTTTTTGAGTTGACTTGGCACCTGAATTCTTATTTGTCCGCCGGCACATCGGAGCTGAGAAAGTCCGAGATGACCCTAGTGGCAACTTAGGAGATACTGAAAAACGGCTTACTATTTCATCCATCAGCAACAATATGCGTGCCTACGTAAAGAAATATAAGAGCGTTTATAGGTCAGTAAAGTAGTTAATATTAAGTAAGTCAACTTGTCAAGTTAGGTTCATTCACTGCTGCTGATTGTCGTCGGACCTTTGATCCGTCCCTGAAGACTGTTAAGTTGTCGCGCAAAGGTCTCGGTCCAGGCTCCTTGTCTTTTGTTGAGGTAGTGAAGCGAGAGTGAAGATGTCAGACAGCCGGGGTGGTAGCAGCGCAGGTGCGGCTGGTCAGATGAAGGCGCCCGTGCAGAAGACCAACTATGGTGGGGGCGCAAGCAACCATCTGCTCCGTCGTCTAAAGACCTTGCTCCTGACCCAAGACCAACCAAATCCACAACCTCCACTCCGACTTCTTCTCACGTACAATCATCACAAGCTGTTGAGGTGGAATTGGAGCAAGTGCTAGATCCTAGGTATAAAGACATGATTTGCTTCAACTATGGTGGGCCTGGGCACTATGTGGGTGACTGAGTTAAACCTGAGTCTTGTTTCATATGCCAACAAAATCACAATATGAACAATTGTGCTGCCTAATCCAAGGTACAACCTATTGTTGCCTTCTTTGGTAGTGCTGCTAGAGGTCTTGATTTTTACTATGTGGATGTCCCTATTGCTAATGAATCAAACTGGCTCAATTTCCAAAATTGTGCAGGTGAACATCGTGAAAGGTGAGGTGGATAAAACACTATTGATGAGTCTTTTGACTGTTACTTTTTGCAAAACAAAACAATGGTCGTGGCAGATTAGGGGGTTGTCCAGTAAAACTTTCCTAGTTAGGTTTCCCCCTTGGAAGAAAGTGGAGGATCTAATTGAGCTACCTGGCTTCTGTCTACCACAAGATATCTCTGTGAAAATGACTGAATGGAAAGGTGCATGCGACCCTTTTGGGGAATTAATTGAAGCATGGGTTCTGATTGAAGGGATACCTCCCAAGTGGTGCACATGGAAAGTGTTTTCTCAAATTGCATCCCTCTTTGGGGTTCAAACGGATGTAGATTGGAGTGGTATGTTCAAGACTTTCTTTCAGAATGTAAGGATTAAGATTGCCTATGGATCCTACTAAAATTCATTTTGAAAGGTTAATTGAGATGAAGAAAATGTTATTTCTATTGGGTTTTACTATGGAAGGGTATGAACAGGTTGGTGGTGTTGATTTTGTGGTTGATATTGATGTTGATGAGGAAGATGGAGATGTGGATGGGGTTGAAGAAGGACAGGAAAACAATGATGAGGAAGCTCCTAAGGATGGCACGAATGATGACTTGATTGATGATGACCTAGCGATTGATGAACTGGATAAAGCCAACCTGACCACTCAAGTGAAAGCTACTGGATCTGCTAGTAGAACTAAGAGCTCTTCTTTTTCCAATGCACTTTGCTCAGATTCTAAGCATGAGAATTTCATTATGGAATGTGTTGTTTCTGCCAAACAACTTTCTCATGTCTCACCCCCTGTTGAGATGCTTGACATTTCTAATCCATGCTTGAAGGATATCTATCACGCTTCTCCTTATGAGATGGAAACTGTTATTGATAATGGTACTAGTATAGATGTAGATGGTGGGGTTTCTACTCCTAAGCTGACTGATATGAGGAATGTATCAGGTGGTGAGAAAACTGAAAATATGAAGTAATGTGAGGATCTTCTGAAATCTGTTGACATGGTTGAGTCTGACGAGGAAAAATGTGATGGTGTTGATGAAGAGCTGGAGGTTCTCCCTCCCGAGGCTGTCCAAATTATACAATCTAATGGCCTAAAAAGATCTTTGTTAGAGTCATTAAACCAGGCCCAGGTGGATGACATTCCTTCCAAGAATTCCAAATGGGGGCCAGTTTTGGCTCAGAAACATTGTACCAGGGTTCATGGGCATGTGAACATTATGGAGAAAGCTGCTGCATACAAGATGAAGAAGAATATTGAAAGGATCGATATAGTTGACTAGAGGGGGGGGGGGGGTGAATAGGCAACTAACACTTTTTAATCTTTCCTTTACCAATTTAAACTTTGCATCAAAGTAGGTTGTCTAGATATGCAACTATGTGAGCAACCTATATGATGCAATAACAACTAGCACATAAGCAAGCAAGGGATACAACACAAATAAGCTTGCACAAGTAAAGACACGAGATAACCAAGAGTGGAGCCGGTGGAGACGAGGATGTGTTACCGAAGTTCCTTCCTTTTGAGGGGAAGTACGTCTCCGTTAGAGCGGTGTGGAGGCACAATGCTCCCCAAGAAGCCACTAGGGCCACCGTATTCTCCTCACGCCCTCACACAATGCGAGATGTCGTGATTCCACTATTGGTGCCCTTGAAGGCAGTGACCGAACCTTTATAAACAAGGTTGGGGCAATCTCCACAACTTAATTGGAGGCTCCCAATGACACCACGAAGCTTCACCACAATGGACTATGGCTCCGAGGTGATCTCAACCGTCTAGGGTGCTCAAACACCCAAGAGTAACAAGATCCGCTAGGGATTAGTGGGGGGAATCAAATTTCTCTTGGTGGAAGTGTAGATCGGGGCCTTCTCACCCAATCCTGAGCAAATCAACAAGTTTGATTGGTTAGGGAGAGAGATCGGGCGAAAATGGAGCTTGGAGCAACAATGGAGCTTAGGTTTGGAAGAGGTAAGTCTTCTTGGAGAAGAAGACCCCCTTATATAGTGGGGGGGGGGGGCAATTCCAACCGTTACCCACCACTCAGCCCGTGACCCGCGGAACTACCGCACCACAGGAGCGGTACTACCGCACGAGCGTGCGGTACTACCGCGGCGGACCGCGGTACTACCGTGTGCGCGGCAGAGCCTGGACCTGAACAAAAGAGCACAGACAGGGCGCGGTACTACCGCGGCCCTATGCGGTACTACCGCAGGTCAGCCACAGGCCAGGCACTGTAGGCACAAATGTAAAAAATTACATCTGTGACTACCTCCGCTGAGAAATCGTCGAGCGAAAATCCAACACGGTACTACCGCGACCAGGGGTGCGGTACTACAGTGAAGGGTGCGGATGTAAAAACTTACATCCACCCTTGCTCCGCTCCTGCTGCTATACCTGGCCAGGCGACACGGTACTACCGCGCCGCAGCACGGTACTACCGCGTAGGGCGCGGATGTAAAAAATTACATCCGCCCCTACTACCGCTTGAGCAACGGCGCCAGTCTAAAACTCACGGTACTACCGCTTATGAGGAGCGGTACTACCGTGGGAGTCCATGGTACTACCGTGCCGGAGCCCGATACTACCACTGGCTCCTGTGGTAGTACCGCTCTGAGGAGCAATACTACCGCCAGCCTAAGAAGAGCAACACGGAGTCCTTCATTTCGCAGAGACAAGGTGAGACGGAGGAACACTCCAAAGAGCCAGAGGAAAGGTGGTGCAAAAGGGGACGTGTACGTGAGATTCCACCCAAACCTTTCCAAAGCAGACCCCCTCTTAATAGTACGGCTTTCCTACAACTCAACTCCACCGAAAAGAACCATAGAGAAACGCCATCTTCAATAATCTTCAAGGGGCACAGATCGTCTTGTGTTTAGTCATGATATATCTGAAAGCTCAATACACACGATTAGTCCGCAAAGACATTGTCATCAATCACCAAAACTACTGAGGGACAAGAATGCCCTTACAATCCCCCCCTTTTTGGTGGATTGATGACAATACATGATTTGCACAAAGGGAATGAATATAGCACAAGCAAACCCCACATCTCTAAAATATAGACGAGCCCCCCCTAGATTCGTGCTAGAGAGTAAAGTGCTTTGGACTGCACGGCACGAATACTAGGATCACCACTCCCCCTATATTTTAGAAACAAGGCATATCTTGCAATGGTAAGGCTAACACTAAGCAAGATAGTAGATATGAGCAAAACATAAATAGCACGATATAGCATAAGCTCAATAAGGTAATAAGGTACGATAGGGTGCATATGTCTAACACCATATGAAAACCTTAGTCTCACGAGCACAACCAAACCAAAGCAAATAAGTTCAACAACGGAAAGCAAAGCAAACGACAAAACACAGGACACACGACACGCAAATCCTACACTCTCTCCCCCTTTGGCATCCAGACACCAAAAAGGCAGAGAGGGCACCTACAACAAAGGTGGTAGCTCATGCGGAAAACGACTCCTCGTCGCCAGACTCCGCAGCAGGAACGTACTCCTCCTCAGAATCGGTCCACTGGTAGCCCTGCTTAGCCATCCAGGCAGCCTCGGGGGTGATGTGCTTCTCAGAGCGGCTGGCCACGTCCTCCCCGCACGCCCTCAAGATCCTGATGTCGCGACGATGACCCTCCTTCTGAGCAACATGGGCCTTGTACTGGCCCTGAACCTGCATGCAAAACAGCCTCTTCATCTTGTTCTTCAGCTTCTTCGTCCAAGAGGGCTCAGTAGAGGGAGTAGTGAAAGCAGAATGGTCCTCAGCAGCCTCTTCCTCCTCAATCTCCTCCTCATCCACAGCCATCCTGGCAGCCTCAGCAGCAGTGGTGGTGTTAGCCCATTGGGGCTTGATGCGGAGCTTGATGGGCTCATGACGAATCCAACCTGGAGCTTCAAACTCATAATTGGGAAAGAGTTGCTCCCAAGTTTTGGAGATCAGGTGAAACAGGTAAGGCCCATAGATGGGGACCTTATGGTTGAACACGGCAAACTGAAGCTCACACCACATGATATGTGAGACATCAAGTGGCTGAGTCTGAGCCTGACGGGCCTCCTCACAAAGGAGCATCATGTCAACGAGGTAAGCATGCACCTGTCCCATGTCACCAATACGCGGGAAGAGTGTGTTCCGGAAGAGCCTATGCATGATGTCAAGGAAGGGATTAAGCATCCACACCTTCTTCGTGCTTGGAAGAGTCTTCTGAACTAGGAATGGCATGAGTTTGTTCTTGTTGGCGGACTCAGTATTGGCATGAGGGCGAACTCCAACTGGCGAGTCGAGCCCATCATCGGGAACTTGAAGCAACTCCATGAACTCCTTCCAGGTAGCAGACATCCATCGACCATTGGTCATCCAAGTCATGGTCCTTGCTTCATCGACGCCGAAGTGAACCGAAGCAAAGAACTGTACTATGATCTCTGGATCAAAATCCTTGTGGAAGGTGAGCATGTGTTCAATGTCGAACTGCTCCACAAGATCCAAGGCCTCTCCAAAGTACCCACGGTGCTTGTCCTGCCTCATGTGATGCATGTCAATCCAGTGAACTTCGACGTAGTGATTCTGCTTGGCCTTGATCACATCCATATAGATCAGATTCTATTGCTTGTTCCAGAAGAGATCATTGCCTCGCGAGCTAGCCCGGGGAGTCGCATAGGGATTGAGCTTCCTTCGACTGACAAATTCGGCCTGAGGCATCTCATCCATGCCCATGGCGGGCTCCTTCTATTTGCTGGCGGTGTGCTTGGTCCTGCATTGGGAAGCAGAGGACCCCTCTAGAGCTTCATCTGAGTTGCGCAGCCTCTTTGACCCTGTGTCACGACTGGGATTCGAGCGACGAGCGAAGGAACCGGAGCCACCACCTTGGTCCATGGCAAGAGGGCGAGGTGGGGAACGATCCCACCGGTCGAAATCCGAGGAGAGCGGCCGGAGATGGAGATCCGGCGAAGGCCTCCGGTGTCGTTCTTGGGCAGGAGAGAGAGAGAGACGGGGTGGGGAATAGAGATGAATGGGTATGGGGAAGTTAGAACTCCCCATGTCCCGCTCTTAACCCCCAACCGCTCGCGTGGGCGCGGAAGTACCGCGGGTCATCGCGGTCGTACCGCTAGGGCGGAAGTACCGCGCACTGGGTGGTAGTACCACTCTTGCAGTGGCAGTAAAAAATTACTGCCGCGAAGGAAGTGGTAGTACCGTGCCCCTAGAGGGCCACTAACTAAACGTAGAGCCACCAGCTCCTGCGGTAGTACCGTGGCTCGCCACGGTAGTACCGTAAACCAAGAAAATGCTAGAACACACGGGAGAAAGGGAGGGAAAGCAAAACAACCTCCGGAAAGCACCGACCAACAAAGAGGTGAACACAAACGACGACCCAAACACGACAAGGAGAGGAGGAAGGCACACGACAACGAAGACCAACTACGAGACACAACTTCTCCAAGGAGAGGGCGGTGGCCGGAGCCACCTATGTTTGAGTCAATTGGTATGGCACCGTGAAGAATTATCCTTGGGCCCATGACCAAAACTCGTCTTTGAAGCACAAGTACCATAAAAAATGGCTAATGTGAAAGAGTTGATCAATTTATGCATAATGGGGGGAGGAAGAGTTCATTGAGAGAAAAACACTCCCCCTATGTCCATGCCTACACCTAAACTAGACAGCAAGTTGAGTGAGGCGGGGTGTGCAAGGGTTCAAGTCACATTGCTCGAATCAATGATATTTAGCTCATGCCTTAACTCGCGAAATCTTGCTTCATCCAAGGGCTTCGTGCAAATATCTGCAAGGTTATCATGAGTGTTGACATACTTGAGCTCGATCTCCCCTCGCCTAATATGATCCCGGATGAAGTGATACCGAATCTCAATGTGCTTCATCTTGAAGTGTTGCACCGGGTTGAGAGAAATCTTGATGGCCGTAGGATCTTGAAGTATGTCTAGAGGGGGGGGGTGATTAGACTACTTGACCAAATAAAAACTTAACCTTTTCCCAATTTTAGTCTTTGGCAGATTTTAGCAAACTTAGCACAAGTCAAGCAATCTTAACACAATTCAAGCAAGCATGCAAAGAGTATATGAGCAGCGAAAATAATGCATGCAACTTGCAAGAATGTAAAGGGAAGGGTTTGGAGATTTCAAATGCAATTTGGAGACACAATGATTTTTGAGCCATGGTTCCGATAGGTGGTGCTATCGTACATCCACGTTGATGGAGACTTCAACCCACGAAGGGTAACGGCTGCGCGAGTCCACGGAGGGCTCCACCCAAGAAGGGTCCATGAAGAAGCAACCTTGTCTATCCCACCATGGCCGTCGCCCACAAAGGACTTGCCTC
Organism: Triticum timopheevii; assembly: GCA_963921465.1. Lineage (NCBI taxonomy): Eukaryota > Viridiplantae > Streptophyta > Magnoliopsida > Poales > Poaceae > Triticum > Triticum timopheevii. The sequence goes on from OY997270.1 coordinate 517,131,781, forward strand.
ACTAGCGGTAAATCTTCATGAAGTAGGCGATCTCCTTGCCCTTACAAACTCCTTGGTTCAACTCCAGAATCTTGTCGGAGGCTCCCAAGTGACACCTAGCCAATCTAGGAGACACCACTCTCCAAGAAGTAACAAATGGTGTGTTGATGATGAACTCATTGCTCGTGTGCTTCATATGATAGTGTCCCCAACACTCAACTCTCTCTCACAGGATTTGGATTTGGTGTAAAGAAGATTTGAGTGGAAAGCAACTTGGGGAAGGCTAGAGATCAAGATTCATATGGTAGGAATGGAATATCTTGGTCTCAACACATGAGTAGGTGGTTCTCTCTCAGAAATGGTAAGTTGGAAGTGTAGGTTTGTTCTGATGGCTCTCTCCACAAGTGAAGAGGAGGTGGAGGGGTATATATAGCGTCCACTCAAAATCTAACCGTTGCACACAATTTACCAATCTCGATGGGACCGAATCAACAAACTCGATCAGACCGATTTAGTAAACCTAGTGACCATTAGGGTTTTTGGTGGGACCGACATGCAACTCGGTAGGACCGATATGGTTAGGGTTAGGGCATAACGTAATCTCGGCGAGACCAATTACACAAACTCGGTGATACCGATTTTGGTAATAAGCTAACCAGAGAGTTGGTCAGGTAAACTCGGTGGGACCGGTTCGCTCTTTTCGGTGAGACCAAAATGTTACGAAAAGGAAACAGAGAGTTTACATTGCAATATCGGTGGGACCAATCGCTCATCTCGGTGAGACCGAAACATTAAAAAGGGAAACAGAGAGATTACAACCCCATCTCGGTGAGACCGAGATCCCTATCGGTAAGACCGATTTGCCTAGGGTTTGTGGCAGTGGCTATGACATCTGAACTCAGTGGCACCGAATAGAAAGAATCGGTGGGGCCGAGTTTGACTTTAGGTTTAGGTCATATGTGGATGTGGGAAAGTAGCTGAGGGTTTTGGAGCATATCACTAAGCACTATGGAGCAAGAAACTCATTAAGCAACACCTCATGCCTCCTTGATAGTATTGGCTTTTCCTATAGACTCAATGTGATCTTGGATCACTAAAATGTAAAATGTAGAGTCTTGAGCTTGAAGCTTGAGCCAATACTTTTATCCTTAGTATTTTGAGGGATCCACTTTTCTCATCCATGCCATGCCATTCATTGAGCTTTTCCTGAAATATTTGTCTTGGAATAGTATTAGCTCAATGAGCTATATGTTGTTAGGAATTACCAAAACCACCTAGGGATTGTTGCACTTTCAATCTCCCCCTTTTTGGTAATTGATGAAAACATATAGATCAAAGCTTCGACAAAAAAATAAGATTGAAAAACATCGTCGCTTTGAGAAGTATGTGAAATGTGAGAGCTCCCCCTAAATTTGTGCATAGTTTAAGATTTGCTTTGGACTGCAAATTCACATAGAGTTAGGTTCATGAGTTACTCTCCCATGTCACATACATCTTGGTGGAGCGCTCAAAATGATAATATTCAAAGTACATGCACTCATCACGAAGCAAAGTGAATGGTCGTATAGAGATAAAAAGGACAATGTCATCCAACAAGCATTAATGTAGCATATGATCAAACACATGATCATCATTCTATCACACATGCAATAAAGTATCTCAAGCAAGCAAATAAAGTTCAACCACAAAGACAAGAGAGAACAAAAGCAAACTCTCTCTCTCTCAAAGCCTATGATCTATACATTTTTCTCCCCCTTTGGCAACAAGTTACCAAAAAGTTCCTAGAAAATGCATAGTATTATGTCGTCTCTCAGGCTTGGTCTTGATGTGGTGGTGTAGATATGACTCCAAGGATGAAGGCATCAGTTGATGAAGTTGGAGCTGGTGGCACTGAAGCTGTAGCAGGTGAAGATGATGTTGCTCTTGTGTCTATCACATGCACGTCAGCTAATCTCTGAGCTCTAGGCACTCTAGCAAATTCCTCAGTGGTTGTCTTCCCCTTCCTCTCCTGCATGTCATCTTGGAGTTGCTCAAAAATAGACTGGATCTCAGTTACTTTCACATCCAAGTCATAGAACTTCTGCTCCATGATCCTCTCCAGGCTCTCCTGGTTTTGAGTTAGGGTGGCCAACCCTTTCTCAATCCTTAGAGTGGATGCTATCAAGTAACCAAGTTGGTCTTGTTTGCTCTTCAGGAAGTACTCAGATGCCTCATCAATTGTTGGCATCTTGGCAGCCTTCTAAGTCTTTGCCTTCTCCTTCTTTTCTTGTGCTTGCATTGAAGATGGTTCATTTTCATCCATAACCACTTGGTTGTCCTCAAAGTCTGGATAGATAGGCATGTCATCCTTGTCCAACAAGTAAGTGCCAGTGCCCATCTTGGAGTTAATCAGCTCCTGGATCTGTGGGGCATACCCACAACTTCTCTTCTGGTCTGCAGCTGTCCTCTTGATAGTTTCAACAATGAGGCTCATGACCTTGAACTTTTGAGGCACATCAAACAAGTGTAGCGGATTAATAGCATGGCCTCTGATCATGTTATGATCACCTGACTTGGGCAAGAGTGTGTGCCTGAGGATCCAGTTGATGGTTGCCAGTCCTGACAGAAGAAAATGTACAGATCCAAACTTGTGAGTCTCAAGTGCTTTATTTGGGATCTCCTTATACATATGTGCCATAGAGTTGTGATCCATCTTCTTCTTGGCATAGACATCCAAGTCATCCTCTTTCTCCTTTGGTGCATTGATCAGATTTGCCCATTCTTCAATAGTAGACTGGTACCTTGTACCTTCAGACATCCAAACTATTCTGCCATCTGGATAGAAATGTGCTGTGGAGTAGAATTGCATTATGAGCTCATCATTCCACTTTGTGAGCTTCTGCCCAACAAAGTCATCCACTCCACAACCCTTGAAGCTGTCAAACACTCCTGGGTAGTGTTCCTCATTCTCCTTGATGTATTTCCAATCTACCCATCTCATATCACGGACTATTGGTTTCTTGTCCAGCAGCACAGTCTCATAGAAGTCTTGCCATTCCTTTGTATGGAACCTGTAGTCCACATTAGTTCTCCTCCTGACTGCATAAGGATCAGTCAACCTCCACTGTCTGAGTCCTGCATCCTTTCCCAGCTTCATGTTCTCAGCAACAGGATGATCATCGTTATGATCTGGAATCTTAGGCTTCAACTTTCTCAGAACATGCTCTTCATCATCTTCTTCTTCTGCAACAACTTCAGACACTGGGGCCTTGTTCTTTTCAGCAGCTGGGATGTTCCTGGTATTCCTCTTTGGTGCAGTCTTGGGCTTGGAAGCAGCCTTAGGTGCTTCTTTGGGCTTTGATGAAGCAGCCCCTAACCTTATGGCATCACCCATGAGTTTCTGAGCTTTGGGAGCTGGAGCAGCAGCTTCTTCTTCCTCCTCTTCCATCATGGAAGGCTTCCCAACAACTCTGGCCATGGTCTTCTTGACCCTTTCCTTCCTCTTATTTTCAGCCACTACTGGCTCCTTGGGTTCTGATCTCTCAGTTTCCTGAGTTGATGCTCTGACTTTCAGCATAGGAGTCCTCTTGGCAGGGACTTTCCTGTTCAGACCTGGCTTGGTGGCTACAGCAGTGCCATACTCCTTCTTGAGCACTTTCCTGGAGGTGGCTTCATCCTCTTCTGCCACATAGTCTTCATCCTTAGAGTCTGAGGTTTTCTTCTTCCTGTTCCTGGTGGCCACTTTGGGTAAGTTGCTTGGGGTGCTCTTGCTGCCATCATCTGAGGAACTAGAGGGACTAGTGCCCTCACTCATAGGAATCTGCTCCTCTTCCCTGTTCTGGCTGTCACTTTGATCAGACATGCTGCAAACACTGACTGCTGACCCTATGAATAGATGTAGATGAGATAGAGAGGATAAGCATCACAAAATATAGAGGTTTTTGTAAAAGATTGAGTTAAAAACTTAGTTTTAGTTTTCCACAGAAAGCATTTCGGATCAACCAATTTGTGAACTCGGTGATACCGAAGCAGCTTTAGGAACCTAAACTAGTGAACTCGGTCAGACTGAGTCACAGTTCGGTGGCACCGAGGCTGCTAGGGTTTCACAAAGTTCTGAACTCGGTCACACCATCTGCAATTCTCGGTTAGACCGAGAATCACAAGTGCAATGGCCTTGGCCAAATCGGTGGAACCGATTTCTACAACTCGGTGGGTCCGAGATGGTTTCGGCGGAAACCTAACCCTAAATTTTCAATCCAAAGCTAATCTACGGATAGTTTTGACTAGATGAGATAGTTTCAATCGTGGCAAGATTCATGACGAACACAATGTGCTAGGAATCAGATGGGGATAGCACAGTGATCAAGTCCATACCCTAGTTCGGTGATGGACTTGCTACGAAGGCAACGGAGGTGGAGATTCCCATTGACGGGGGCGGAGACCAGTGGCGGGAGGCGGCTGGCGATGAGGAGAACGATCCGGAAACCCTGGAGGTAGAGCGGGCTGAGCGCGGGCGAAACCTTTCGGAGAAATTTCCAAAATTTTTGCCCTTGGGTATATATAGCCCGACCCTGTCGGTGTGACCGAGTGGAACAACTCGGTGGCACCGAGATGCATTACTGCAAGCAGTTACTGCAACTCGGTGAGACCGAAATGTTCAAATCGGCTGCACCGAGATTGAAAACCTAGATCGACTTAGTGATCTCGGTATGAACAAAATGGAAGAATCAGTCAGACCGAAACGCACAAAGAAGTTTTGGAAGTTTAAGTCTATGACGAATCGGGGACTCCGAGTGCTCCTCACACAGAGTGGTTTGAATCTGACTTGATCAAAATTTGTGATGTAGCATGAATAGAGTTTGAGACAAGAAAATCATAGATAGCTAGAGAAGGTTCTTAAGCATTCTTGTCCATCCACTTGGCCAAAAGAAAAAGAAGCCAAACAAGCAAAACTACAAGGGGATGTCCTCGAATGAGTACAATATGCAACCAACATGCTCACACAATGAAATGACAAATGAAATATGTGGCAAAGCATGCACAACCAATTCTAGCATCTATCAAGCAATTGGCGATGACTAGGTCATCTATATATGAGTATATTGACTTAGAAGTCAAATGAGAACATTTGATCATAGGTCATACTCATCGTTTAAGCTCAAGTGGGGTTACCACTTCTACATAATGCATTGATGTGTTCACACCATTAGAGTTGCTTTAGCACAATTCTTAGAGTAAAGCTCCCCCTAGATGTGAGATCCCCCCTATAGAGGGATGAACTAACCTTGGGTTTTGTCGATGATGACGTCATGTAGGTGTTGAAGATGTGGATGCTCAATGTTGATGTAGATCATTTGGAGCAATCCTGTGGAGTGAGTTGCACTTTCAATACCTACACGGGTTAGTCCCACAAGGAACAAACAAGGATATCCATAGACATAGAGTGATGCACACACAAGATGATGTCTATGAAAGCATTAGGTTACCTTGTCCCTTGTCTTACCAACAAGAGGGTTTGTGACTCCTTGAACTAGTGCAAGATGTGGAAGTTGATTGCACTTGTCCTTGCCAAAATGATATGAGTGAAGAATGTTGGCGGAGTCACCCTCAAGAACTCTCTAGTTCTTCTTCTTCGGGATCCACACCATGTTGATGGGAATCCTTGGAGTTGTAGTCGTACTTGATGAAGTAGAACTTGACGTAGTCTTGGGGATCCACTTAACCAAGGCCTTGGGAGCTTCTTCAAATGCATCAATCTCCTCTTGAAGCTCATCCTTGCCTTTTTGCTTGTGGTCTTGTGGTGGAAGATCATCTTGAGCTTGTGTCCCTTTGAAGGAAGTAGGATCATACTTCTCTTGTTGAGGAACAAACTTCATCTTGGGGTATTGATCTTCTTCCCACTCAACTCCATTGGCATTGAACTTTCGTTGAAAACCAACACCTTGGTTCTTCCGGTGCCTTCCTTGCTTGCGTACAATTTCTTCGAATTGCTTACTTCCGTCAAGGCTCTTGTAAACACCTTTCTCTATAATTCCCTTCAATAAGCTATTTTCTTGCTCAAGTGTAACTTGGCTAAGAGAATCATTAGTGGAATCAAGAGAACTACTAGAAGCAACAATATTGGATTTAGCATGATGATTGTTACTACTAGAGGAAGAATCCTTCTTGTTTTTGTTACTAGACTTGACTTGAGGCATGTAAGTAGATAAGAGTAAATGTTTCGCAATGTAAGAAGAACTTTTCTTGCGAAGATCATCATTGATTGCCTTTAAGAACTCATGCTCTTGCTCAAGGTTGAGCTTTTCAAAGCGTAACTTCTCACGAGTCCTTAAAAGTTCTCGATGATCCCCTAAGATAGTTTCATGAGCTAACTTAAGAGTGTTTAGTTCTTTAGTTAGGAGCTCAATCATCTCCTTATCATCGTCATTCGTTTTATCTTGATTAGCATGATTAATTGATGTTTCATCATAGTATTCATCACTAGAGTTGTCAATAAGTAAATCATCATCACCTAGCAAGTCATCTTCATCACTATTGAAATCAACATACTCGGGGTGTGTTACCTTTGGGCCTTTAGCCATGAAGCATCTTCCAATTCCTTCATTTGGTGAATCAAATATGTCATGGGAGTTGGTTGACACAAGTGCTAGACCGGCAACACCTTCATCTTGAGTATGTTCGGAGTTGGAGTGATACCTTCTCTCGGAGTGATGTTCAGAGTCGGAACCGGATACCCATTCACCAACATGAGCTTGATGTCTTCGTTTTGTGTAGCTCCTTAATGACTTGTCCTTCCTTTCCGAATCCTTGCTTCTCCGGGATGTTCTTCGTTCATAACGATCATATCTACTCCTCTCTCTTGGCGGTGATTCTTATCTTCTACTTCTCCTCTTAGGTGAATATTCTCTTCTTTTGTAGGGAGCCGTACACTCATTGGAATAGTGTCCGGGTCATCCATAGTTGTAGCAATTTCGCTCTCGACTGGAAGATCTTTTGTCATTGTAGGACCTCAACTTGGAACTTCTTTCCTTGCTTCTACTCTTGTAGAATTTGTTGAAGTTCTTCACCATTAGGCTCAATTCTTCATTGAAGGTTTGTTTCTCACTTGATGATGTGGGAGCTTCACATGAGGCTTTGTAAGCACCACTTGACTTGTTGTGCAGCTCCTCCTTATTTTTGAGTGACATCTCATGAGCAACAATTCTTCCAATGACCTCCGTTGGCTTGAGATTCTTGTAATTGGGCATCATTTGGATCAATGTGCATATAATATCATATTTTCCATCCAAGGCTCTTAGGATCTTCTTGATGATGAATTTTTCGGTCATCTCTTCACTTCCTAAGCCGGCAATCTCATTTGTGATGAGAGCAAGCCTAGAGTACATTTCAGCGATGCCTTCACCATCCTTCATCTTGAACTTGTCAAGTTGACTTTGAAGCACATCCAATTTGGATTCCTTGACGGAGTCGGTACCTTCGTGCATATCAATCAAGTGTCTCAAATTTCCTTTGCATTCTCAAGACGGCTGATTTTGTTGAATTCTTCGGGGCACAATCCATCGAAGAGGATATCACAAGCTTGAGCATTGTATTGCAGCATCTTCAACTCTTCCGCGCTAGCTTCACGGTTTGGTTCTCTCCCATCAAAGAATTTACCTTGCAAGCCAATACACATAATAGCCCAAACGGCGGGGTTATGTCCGAGAATATGCATTTTCATCTTATGCTTCCAACTAGAAAAATTAGTACCATCAAAGTAAGGACCTCTACGGTGGTAGTTTCCCTCGCTAGATGCCATACTCTCCTAGGTTGTGAAACCAAGGCTATGATCACCAAAAGCTATGCAAATCAAAGCAAATGGAGACCAAAGCTCTGATACCACTTGTAGGATCTTGAAGTACGTCTAGAGGGGTGGGGGTGATTAGACTACTTAACCAAATAAAAACTTAACCTTTTCCCAATTTTAGTCTTTGGCAGATTTTAGCAAACTTAGCACAAGTCAAGCAATTTTAACACAATTCAAGCAAGCATGCAAAGAGTATATGAGCAGCGGAAATAAAACATGCAACTTGCAAGAATGTAAAGGGAAGGGTTTGGAGATTTCAAACGCAATTTGGAGACACGGTGATTTTTGAGTCGTGGTTCCGATAGGTGGTGCCATCGTACATCCACGTTGATGGAGACTTCAACCCACGAAGGGTAACGGCTGCGCGAGTCCATGGAGGGTTCCACCCAAGAAGGGTCCACGAAGAAGCAACCTTGTCTATCCCACCATGGCCGTCGCCCACGAAGGACTTGCCACACTAGCGGTAGATCTTCACGAAGTAGGCGATCTCCTTGCCCTTACAAACTCCTTGGTTCAACTCCACAATCTCGTCGGAGGCTCCCAAGTGACACCTAGCCAATCTAGGAGACACCACTCTCCAAGAAGTAACAAATGGTGTGTTGATGATGAACTCCTTGCTCTTGTGCTTCAAATGATAGTCTCCCCAACACTCAACTCTCTCTCACAGGATTTGGATTTGGTGGAAAGAAGATTTGAGTGGAAAGCAACTTGGGGAAGGCTAGAGATCAAGATTCATGTGGCAGGAATGGAATATCTTGGTCTCAACACATGAGTAGGTGGTTCTCTCTCAGAAATGGTAAGTTGGAAGTGTAGGTTTGTTCTGATGGCTCTCTCCACGAGTGAAGAGCAGGTGGAGGGGTATATATAGCCTCCACAAAATCTAACCGTTACACACAATTTACCAATCTCGGTGGGACCGAATCAACAAACTCGGTCAGACCGATTTAGTAAACCTAGTGACCGTTAGGGTTTTCGGTGGGACCGACATGCAACTCGGTAGGACCGATATGGTTAGGGTTAGGGCATAACATAATCTCGGTGAGACCGATTACACAAACTCGGTGAGACTGATTTTGGTAATAAGCTAACCAGAGAGTTGGTCAGGTAAACTCGGTTGGACCGGTTCGCTCTTTTCGGTGAGACCGAAATGTTACGAAAAGGAAACAGAGAGTTTACATTGCAATCTCGGTGGGACCGATCGCTCATCTCGGTGAGACCGAAACGTTATGAAGGGAAATAGAGAGATTACAACCCCATCTCGGTGAGACCAAGATCCCTATTGGTAAGACCGATTTGCCTAAGGTTTGTGGCAGTGGCTATGACATCTGAACTCGGTGTCGCCGGATAGAAAGAATCGGTGGGGCCGAGTTTGACTTTAGGTTTAGGTCATATGTGGATGTGGGAAAGTAGTTGAGGGTTTTGGAGCATATCACTAAGCACTATGGAGCAAGAAACTCATTAAGCAACACCTCATCCCTCCTTGATAGTATTGGCTTTTCCTATAGACTCAATGTGATCTTGGATCACTAAAATATAAAATGTAGAGTCTTGAGCTTGAAGCTTGAGCCAATCCTTTTATCCTTAGTATTTTGAGGGATCCACTTTTCTCATCCATGCCATGCCATTCATTGAGCTTTTCCTAAAATATTTGTCTTGGAATAGTATTATCTCAATGAGCTATATGTTGTTAGGAATTACCAAAACCACCTAGGGATAGTTGCACTTTCAATGGCACTTTCATTGTCACACCAAAGAGGCACTTTGTCACAAATGACACCGTACTCCTTTAAAGTTTGCCTCATCCATAGGAGTTGTGCACAACAACTACCGGCTGCCACATATTCCGCTTCGGTGGACGAGAGAGACACACAACTTTGCTTCTTGGAAGACCAACTCACCAAAGAGCAACCAAGAAATTGGCACCCTCCGGAAGTGGACTTCCTATCCACTTTATCTCCTGCCCAATCGGAATCCGTATATCCTTCAAGCTTGAAGTTTTCTCCTCTTGGGTACCATAAGCCAAAGTTTGGGGTATGAGCCAAATATCGAAAGATTCACTTGACCGCCACATAGTGGCTTTCCTTCGGTGCGGCTTGAAACCGTGCACATATTCCCACACTCAACATGATATCCAGTCTAGATGCACAAAGGTAAAGCAAGGATCCAATCATGGAGCGATATACCTTTTGATCCACCGCTTTACCATTGGGATCAATGTCAAGTTGGCACTTGGTAGGCAATGGAGTAGAAGCTGGCTTGACATCACTTAGCTTGAATATTTTTAGCATGTCTTGAGTGTATTTGGCTTGGTTGATGAAGGTACCTTCTCTTCTTTGTTTGATATCAAAACCAAGGAAGAACTTCAACTCTCCCATCGAAGACATCTTGAACTTAGAGGTCATGAGAGCGGCAAATTCCTCATTGAAAGCTTTGCTAGGGGAACCAAAGATAATATCATCAACATATAGTTGGCATACAAACAACTCCCCTTTGACCTTCTTAGTAAAAAGAGTGGGATCGATTTGCCCAACCTCAAATCCACGATCTTATAACAACTCGGTAAGGTGGTCAAACCACGCACGTGGGGCTTGTTTAAGGCCATAGAGTGCCTTATAGAGTTGATACACATGATCCGGGAAGTAGGGATCCTCGAACCCGGGGGGTTGCTTGACATAAACCAACTCATTAATAGGACCATTAATAAAAGCACTTTTCACATCCATTTGTTGTAACTTAAAGTTGTGATGGGAAGCATAAGCAATCAACAAACGAATGGATTCAAGGCGGGCAACGGGAGCAAAGGTTTCATCGTAGTCGATACCCTCAACTTGGGAGTAGCCTTGTGCTACCAATCTTGCCTTGTTGCGAATGATGTTCCCATGAGCATCTTGTTTGTTCTTGAAAATCCACTTGGTTCCAATGACGCTGTGGTTCCTCGACGGCCTTGGCACCAATCTCCACACCTTGTTGTACTCGAAGTTGTTGATTTCTTCACGCATGGCATTGAGCCAATCCAAATCTTCGAGCGCCTCATAGACCTTTTGGGGTTCAACACAAGAGACAAACGCGTGATGTTCACAATAGTTTGCTAATTGTCTACGAGTGCTTACCCCCTTTCTTAGGCTTCCAACCACATTCTCCATGAGATTACCTTTGGTGGTGAGCTTGGAAGCGATCTTCATGGCACGACGCTCTAATTCCTCCTCGGATGTGGAGGGAGGAGGATTAACTTGATTATCTTGAGCGCCGTCTTGAGCTTGTTCAAGATCTTGAGCTTGCTCTTGATCTTGAACTTGCTCGAGGGGGAGAACTTGACCTTGGGCATCATTTGGTGGATCATCACCATCTTGAGGTTGATCTTGCCCTTGGTCTTGTTCACGAGGTTGAGGGCCTTCACTATGTTCTTCGGAAGCGTGTGGGTCTTGGGTTGATGATGGCTCCACTTGAGTGGAGCATTGTCCTTCTCCTTCGGCCACAAGGGGTTCCTCAATGGGTAGGATATGACCCACACCCATTCTTCTTATGGCTTGGTGAGGAATTTCATCACCTACATCACAAGTACCACTTTGCTCCACTTGGGAGCCGTTATTTTCGTCAAACTCCACGATACACGTCTCCTCAATGAGTCCGGTGGACTTGTTGAGGACACGGTAAGCATGAGAGTTTGTAGCATAACCAATAAATATGCCCTCATAATCTCTAGCCTCAAATTTAGACAAATGAACACCTTTCTTGAGAATGAAACACTTACACCCGAACACCCGAAAGTACTTGAGGTTGGGCTTGTTACCGGTAAGTATTTCATAAGGAGTCTTGTTCAAGCCTTTGCGGAGATAGAGCCGATTGGATGCATGACATGCTGTTTTGATGGCTTCAGCCCAAAAGTTGTATGGAGACTTGAACTCCGCCATCATGGTTCTTGCCGCATCCATCAACGTCCGGTTCTTCCTCTCTGCGACACCATTTTATTGAGGGGTATATGGTGCAGCATATTGATGCTTGATCCCCTCATCACTAAGAAACTCATCCAAGGTGTAGTTCTTGAACTTGGTGCCGTTGTCACTTCTTATTGTCAAGATCTTTCCATCATGTTGGCGTTGAGCTTCATTTGCAAAGTCGATGACGGTTTGTTGAGTTTCACTCTTCCTCTTGAAGAAATATACCCAAGTGTATCTTGAATAATCATCCACAATCACCAAGCAATACTTTCTACCCCCAAGACTATCAAAGGATGGAGGCCCAAAGAGGTCCACGTGAAGGAGCTCCAAGGGTCTCTTCGAGTAGATGATAGTCGTGGGAGGGTGAGCCTTCTCATGAAGCTTCCCTTCGATGCAAGCACTGCAAGCACGATCTTTGGCAAAACTAACATTTGTTAGTCCACGGACATGGTCCCCCTTGAGAAGACTTTGCAAAGATCTCATATTGACGTGGGCTAAATGGCGATGCCAAAGCCATCCCACATCAACTTTAGCCATTAGGCATGTCGCGGTCTTAGTGGGTCGCTCCAAAAAGTTAATCACATAGAGACCGTTCTCGACATGCCCAACAAAGGCTACTTTAAGAGTCTTGCTCCACAAGAGGGCCACGGTATCAATATCAAAGAAGGTGGCAAAACCCATGAGTGCAAGTTGACAAACGGAAAGAAGATTGAATGCAAGGGACTCGACAAGCATGACTTTCTCGATCGTTAGATCATGAGAAATGACAACCTTGCCAAGATCCAATACCTTCAAAGACGAAGCATCACCCCACTTGACGTTGGTGGGCATAGATGGGATCTTGTGCACGTCCACCACCAACTCCTTGCTTCCGGTCATATGATTTGTTGCTCCACTATCGAGCAACCATGATCCTCCACCGGAAGCAAACCCCTACATGAAATCAATGCTTGGTTTTAGGTACCCATTGAGTAATGGGTCCTTTGATGTTAGCAACAAGGGTCTTGGGAACCCAAATAGACCATTCAATATACTCATAAGGAGAACCAACAAATTTGGCATAAACATGTCCATCACTAGCACGACATAACACATAAGAGGGGTTAAAGTCGTCGGCTTTGTTGGAAGGGGTGGCATTGCCCTTCTTGACATCACCACCCTTCACATTGTTCTTCTTCTCCTTAGGAGCACCCTCTCCCTCCTTCACAAATGTTTGCTTGAGAGGAGGAGGTCGTTTGGTCTTGTCATTCTTATTCTTGTTCTTGGACTTGGGGGTAAACCCAACTCCCTCCTTGGCCACAACTTCCTTTTGATTGCTCAAAAGGTCATTGAGGTTTTTCTCACCTTGAATGCATGTCACAAGACCTTTCTTCAATTGCTCTTTCAACTGGGCATTCTCCTCCACAAGATGCACATGCTCACAACATGGGTCAGTAGCATTTGCGTTATCAATTAAGACCATATGAGGAAAAGTGGCTTTCTCCTTGGTTAACTTCACTTGGAGTTGAGCATGAGACTCCTTGAGGCTAGCATGAGCACCCTTCAAGGCCTTGTGAGCCTTGTCAAGTACATCAAACTCCTCTTTGTGTCTAGCAAGATCAACCCCAAGTTTAACCTTCTCGGAGTTAACCACACGAGAGACAACAATAGCATGATCAAGATCTTTCTTTAATTTAGCATGGTCATCGTTGTGTGACTCCTCAAGAGTCAAACAATGCCCACGCTCTTCCTCTGGAGCATTAGAAAGATCCGATATCTCATCGGCATAGTCACGACTATGGACTTCCATCTTAGAGATGGTTTCTTCATGAGCCTCGATCATGTCATTGGCTTCACCAAGTTGTTCCAAGAGAGCAACAAAGTGCTTCTTGGATTTGTCCTTGAGTTTACTCATAAAAGACTCAAATTCATTTACTTCCTCATTAGACCCTTCACTTTCATCAATGTTATCCGTCAAAGAGGGATTAGTAATGATGGTGGTTTTGATGTTGGGGGTTACCTTGTTGGTGGCTTTAGCCATGAGGCACTTGGCGGTGATGTTCTCATTGGGTGAATCGAAGAGAGACATCCGGGGGCTTGTGGCAATGGCAACGGATGCCATGGCCATTGCTTCATTATCTTCATCATCATCCTCATCCTCACGGTATTCTTCTTGAACCACCAACGCTCGAGTAGCAGTCTTCTTGGTGAAGTTGTTCTTGTTGGGGAAGGACTTGGCTTTGTCTTTTCGGATGAGCTTGCCACCATTGTCTTCCCGCTTCTCGTAAGGACAATCCGCAATAAAATGGCTCACATTGCCATAGTTGTAACAAGTTCTGACTCATTGCTTGCCCTTGAAGCCACTTGAGTTGTTCTTGTTGAAGTTGGGTCTTGAGTTCTTGCTCCAAAATTGCCTTGAAGCAAGAGCCATGTGCTCATGATAATCATATTTTGTATCTTCGGGGTTGCTCTCCTCATCTTCCTCTTCTTCCTCTTCTTCCACAATAACCTTAGCCTTCAAGGCAAGGTTGGGCTTCTTTGCCCTTTGAGACCGGAGCACCGCGTTATCGGCGGTCTTGTCCAAGATGCTCATCGCAATGAACTCATCCAACACTTCACTTGAGGTCATGGAGTGGAAGTCCGGCCTTTAACGAATGACGGAGGGCATGGCCTTGTTGTAGGGCATCATGGCCTTGAGGAACTTGCGCTTGATCCGTCATCCGTGTTCTTGCTCCCATGATCTCGGAGTGAGACCGCGAGTTTGGTTACTCTCTGAAAGAGCTCACGAGGTTCTTCATCTTCCTTCATTGCAAACTCATCGGCTTCATCTTGCACCACTTCATAGTTGGAGCGTTGAATGTTTGCGCTTCCCCTATAGAGAGGCACAAGGCAATGCCACGTGTCTTTGGCCATGGCGTAGGGTCGAAGATAAGGGAGATCTTCGGGGAGAATTGCATCTTGGATGATGAAGAGAGCATTCTCATTGAATTGATTATCCACGGCTTCTCTAGGGGTGAAGTTGCTTGGGTCATGTGGATACAAACCTTCTTCAATGATTCTCCAAAGATTAGTATTCACATGATTTAAATGACGCTTGAAGCGATACACCCAAGAATCAAAATCCTCATTTTTTACAATCTTAGGAGGAGGACCGGCATGATTTAAATGACTAGAGGGAATCAGTCCTCCATAAGTTGGAGGTTCCACATGGGCAAAGATGCCGGTGCCATTTCTACCACTATTAGAAGGACCCTTTTCACTATTAGCTTCCCCCTTGTCTAAGGAAGCATCCGTCACCTTATTAGTGGGATAACCCACTTTCATCGGTGCGGTAGACAGTTTAAGTCCTTCTAGGAATTTAGTAAACATGCTTTCAACCTCGGTCGTCATGGAGATTTTCAATGTGTTCAAAGCCACATTGAATTCCTCATGAGAGACCGTGGTTCCCCCATCGGCCGTAGACAAGATAGGATTCACATCGGAGTGCTCCTCCACACCGTCTATGGTGTCAACCATACTCTTCGGATGGCAAAGTCCTTAATAAAGAGACGAGGCTCTGATACCAATTGAAAGGATCGATATAGTTGACTAGAGGGGGGGGGGTGAATAGGCAACTAACACTTTTTAATCTTTTCTTTACCAATTTAAACTTTGCATCAAAGTAGGTTGTCTAGATATGCAACTATGTGAGCAACCTATATGATGCAATAACAACTAGCACATAAGCAAGCAAGGTGTCGGTGTCAAAACCGGCGGATCTCGGGTAGGGGGTCCCGAACTTTGCGTCTAGGCGGATGGTAACAGGAGACAAGGGACACGATGTTTTTACCCAGGTTCGGGCCCTCTCGATGGAGGTAAAACTCTACTCCTGCTTGATTAATATTGATGATATGTGTAGTACAAGAGTAGATCTACCACGAGATCGGAGTGGCTAAACCCTAGAAGCTAGCCTATGGTATGATTGTTGTTCGTCCTACGGACTAAACTCTCCGGTTTATATAGACACCGGAGAGTGCTAGGGTTACACAGAGTCGGTTACAATGGGAGGAGATCTTCATATCGTATTGCCAAGCTTGCCTTCCACGCCAAGGAAAGTCCCATCCGGACACGGGACAGAGTCTTCAATCTTGTATCTTCATAGTCCGGGAGTCCGGCCAAAGGTCTTAGTCCGGCCATCCGGACACCCCCTAATCCAGGACTCCCTCAATAGCCCCTGAACCAGGCTTCAATGACGACGAGTCTGGCGCGCAAGTTGTCTTCGGCATTGCAAGGCGGGTTCCTCCTCCGAATATTTCATAGAAGATGTTGAACACCAGGGTAGTGTCCGGCTCTGCAAAATGAGTTCCACATTCCACCGTAGAGAGAATAATATTTGCGTTAACCGGATCTGCTGACGTATTCCGCGGCATGACATCATGCCATGGCCAGGCTTTTATTCATTTTATTGTTCCACCTCAGCGCGTTTAGCGAGGCGGTTTCCTTGGCACGTCTTGTCAAAGCAGAGATCGTGTCCCCTTATTCCGAGATTCTCATCAATACGGGTGTGGGTAACCCAACCGCGCCATTAACCGCGGCGCTTGGGAGATAAGCGAGTTTTATTAGGCCGGTGGGGGGCTCGTAGTCTTGGCCGCCCATATAAGGAGATAAGAATCCGCCTTTTCCATTCACGCCTTCTTCCTCCTCTGCTTATCCGTCGCTGCGCGCTCGAGCTCCAGCGCCCAAGCCGGCACTCCCACCTCAACCTTCTCCAACCATGTCCGGAGCGGGAGGTAGATGGATGGCCTCCTCCGTCACGGAGGGGCAAATCAAAAAACTGAGGAAGGCCGGATACTTGTCTAACGACATCGCGCACCGGCTTCCAGATGTGGGGCAACTCATCCCCACCCCCAGGCCCCATGAGAGGGTTGTTTTTCTTCCCCATTTCCTCCGTGGACTGGGTTTTCCTCTTCACCCGTTCGTCCGGGGGCTCATGTTCTATTACGGCCTAGACTTCCACGATCTGGCCCCGAACTTCATCCTCAATATCTCGGCGTTTATCATCGTGTGTGAGGCCTTCTTCCGCATCCAGCCCCACTTTGGCCTATGGCTGAAGATCTTCAGCGTCAAGCCGAAGGTTGTGAAAGGCCGACAAGAGGAATGCGGATGTGCTATGGTGGGCAAGATGGCCAACGTCACTTGGCTCGAGGGTGCCTTCGTGGAAACCATCAAAGGGTGGCAATCGGTGTGGTTTTATATCACCGAGCCGCGTGACCCTAAGTGGGCAGCGGCCCCCGAATTTCGATCCGGCATCCCCACCCGGCTCACATGTTGGAAAGAGACGGGCCTGTCGTGGGGCAATCCGGAAGAGGTGACCGGACTCCAAACCTGCGTCCGAGACCTGGTGACCAAGAAGGTCAAGCTTGTCAACATGGTCCAGGTCATGCTCTTCCGCCGGATCCTCCCGTGTCAACGACGGGACTTCAATTTGTGGGAGTTCGACCCGGCCCAGCACCGGACTCTATCCCGGCTCTTCGAAACGAAGCACGAGGACGCCTGGAAGGTGCTTTTCAAGAGTTCCGAGGTCTCCCCTCCCGTCACCGAGGATCGCGGATTCTACGCCAAACGTCAAGCCTCCGAAGTAAGCTTACATTTAGTCCCTTACGGGATACCTGAATTTCATAGTGTGACTTTATGTGGGATCTAAACTCCCGTTCCTTTGACAGGACTGAAAGAGGACATCCGGACAGTTTGACTATCCGGCTCCTTTGCCCAAAGGCCCAGCAGACGCGCAATTAGCAAAGCTACTGGTTCCGGCACCTCATGTGGTGCCGGAGAAGAAGGCCAAGGAGAAGGCCACGGGGACCCGAAAGAGTTCTCGGTGCCCGGTGGCGTCGGATTTGCCCGACAACCCCAACGCACCCTCCGCCTCTGAAGACGAGGAGGAGGAAGAAGAAGAAGAAGCCTCTCCCCCTCTAACGGGGGGAGGAACATAAAGAAAGGCCGCCCCAACTGGGGAAGCCGGAGGGTCCAAGAAGGGGAAGACCCTTCTGCCGGACTACGCCCTCGACACCGAAGACGACGGGGGGGAATGGCCATCTAGGGTCAAGCCCCTGGCAAAATCGTGAGTGTCCGGCTACCCGAATGACTTATTGCACTCCTTTATTATTTGATAGCTTCTAATGCCGAATCTAATTATGCAGTCCGCCCAGAGCTCAGCTTGGCGATTCGTCGAGCGGCTCTCTGAATTCGTCGGACGTGAATAGCGCTTCGCTTCCGACGGCCTCCTCCCCTCTCCCTACAGACGATGCTAAGGTGGAGTCCCGTAGGGGACAAAACCAGGAGGAGGTGGTCCTGGAGGCGCCACAAGGCGACCTTCCGGACTCCAGGCCCAAAGCGGGTAAAGCCCCGGAGGGATCTAAGTCCGGCCCTGGGCCAGACACTGCTCTGGAACCATCAGCGGTTCTAGAGTCCGACAGGCGGCGCCTTCACAAGAAGGGCAAGCCTGCGACACCGGCGACTTTCGTCCACCTGGAGGTGCCAGACAATTTGCTGGAGGCGCTTAACGGCGCCTCCATCAACGAGGGACACTGCACTTTTATGAGTGCGGTGATTCAGAAGGTTCAGTCCGCCAAGAGCGGGCTGACGGAAGCCTGTACAAGCCTGTTAACGGGCTTCGAGGTATGTGTTAAAAAACATATATAAAAAATATTACCGCATAGACAGTAGCCCCTGATGCTCAGTTCGGTGTTCGAAAAGAAAAGCCGAGCTGAGGATCTAAAAAGATATACGCAGGAGTCTAATAGAAATATGTCAATATGGGAATGTAGGCTGCGCTGCTGACCTCTACCGCACTGATTGCGGAGGTCAATGCATTGAAGGAAAGCCTCGAGCGGTCCGAGAGCGAGCTCGGCCGTGCCAAGAAGCAGCTCGAGGATAAAGAGGGTACATAGTACCTCTTGTAAATGTATATAGAAATACTTGGTTGCAAAATAAGAACAGGACCAACGTTAATGTTGTAGGAGCCACGACCAAGGTGGCAAACCTGAAAGAGGCGGTCTCCAAGGCCGAAAAGAGTGCGGCCTTGGAGCGCACCGAGCGAGAGAAGCAGGAGGCGCAGGTGGCGGAGGTGCGGCAAGAGCTCCAGGCTCTCGTGGAAAAACACGAGAGTTTGGAGCGTGACTCAAAGACTTGAGAGTCCGAGCTTGCCTTGGCTCTTGAGAGTGCCAAGACCGCTAAGGCCAAAGCCCAGAAGGCCCTTCAGGAGATTGAGGTGATGAAGAAGATAGCGGCGGGTAAGGCATTCTTTATGCAAAGCAAAAATATAAAAGTTAATTATCTGCTACTTACCCGAATCCGGAGCTCTCCAGGAGCGTTCGCCGATCTGCCCCATAGTGTGTCTGAGCCGAAGAGGGGAGCTTGACAGAAAAAGTGTTCTGGTCTCAGTATGCTGAGGCCGAACATCCGGTGCCCCTGAGCGAACAGGCCATGAAGGGCCTCGTAGCTCGGCTGTGGCCTGGAGAAGTCATGCCTGGGAGCTACTTCAGTCTGGTGCGGCGGTTGGTGGACGCGTGTCCGTGGATTGAGTTCGTCAAGCGCTCCGTTTGTATTGAAGGTGCCCGTCGGGCCCTTGCCCGTGCTAAGGTGCACTGGGGCAAGCTAGATGCGGAGAAGCTGTTGACGGACGCGCCACCGCCGGGCAAGGAGTATCGTACGGCCGAGATGTATTATAATGGCGTTCTGAAGGGTGCCCACCGTATAGCGGATGAGTGCTCCAAAGATGTAATTTTTTAGTAGACTCACATTTATTATCCTGTACGCTGAAGCTTTGTTCATATGCGTTAAGCAACACTTGTTAATTTAAAATATTACCTTCTATGCGGCCGTTTATCAAATCTGAGAGATGCAAGTCGTCGGCTTCGACCCCCATGCCACGAGTGCTGGGGTGTTCGGGATAAACCTGAGCGCTCTTGTTCCCATTCTTGGGTCCATCTAGGGAGGCGTTCAGCACAACGAACCAGGTCGTCGGACTTATAATGCTTTATCACTCTCACTTAGCCATAGAATTCTATAATTTTAAATTTCGGTGAAGCCCCTAGTATTCGGAAGACCGAGTTTGGGGCGCTATCCACGCCTAGGCCGGATAAGTCCGGTTCCTCGCTCGAAGCGGCATAAGTCTTTAAGGACTCGAAGAAACCTCGCGAACAGCGACCGGTCTCTCGCACTATCATGACAGTCAGTTTTAGCTTTCTCTACTGAGGTGTTAACCCAGCTCAACTGGGGCACAATCGCAGTAGTTCTCCCAGCGCTACCTTAGCCAACAATGCGGAACGTAAGGTACCAAAACATGGGAGCCGGGCAAACCCAACTATTGACCAAAGACATGATTCGGAGCCGATGCATATAGTGCTATAAGTTCGGGGTGCCGCACTCGTGAGAGTGTTCGGTCTTCTCACACCATGTTATGGGGTGTTGTAAGCCCCTGGTGTATTGTCCACACCAAAGTGTATGGTTGCAGAATGTCATGACTGAACATATTTGTATATAAAAATAGATGAGTACAATAATAGGTAAGAGCTATATATTGTTTATTAAAAAAGGGCTGCTGCGAAAGCAGAACAATACAAGAAGTGCGGTAAGCAAGAGATGGGAGTATTTGACATATTTCCCTCTAGGGGCAAGCTGCGGGATTGTAAGTAAAACAGGTATTAAACTCTTTATAGAGACCACCTGGACGTTTGACATGGCTTTCTCCCTCCCTGGCTGTTGCATCGTGGGTTCGGCGAGTGTATTGCCGAACAGGCCTTCCGAATAGTTGGGTCCTAAAAGTGCGTAAAAAGGAAAACGGCAAAATAGGGAGCCCCTTAGTGCGGTTGAGCCACATTCTGGGCGTGCCGTTGTTGTGCCCCTCCCCTTATGCCCATGGTATCTCTAAGGCGTAATTATGTACGCGTGGTACCAGTATTGCCGTTTGGCAGGGGCTGGGGTTGGGGCCGCACTGCTATGCTTGCTCGGAACGTGCCAGCCGGATTTGTTGTAGGTTACTTCGGGTCGCTTGACGTTGTCCGGACGTTTGACCCATGGATTGGAGAACTGCCTTGAGAGGCTACTCTGTACTTCCGCCGCCAGGGCCGCCGTGTGCTCCTCCATTCAGAGAGAGCGTTCGGTGTTTCTGTTTACCGTGATGACTCCGCGAGGTCCTGGCATCTTGAGCTTGAGATATGCGTAGTGCGGCACCGCATTGAATTTTGCAAATGCGGTTCATCCAAGCAGGGTGTGATAGCCGCTGCGAAATGGGACTATGTCGAAGATTAACTCCTCGCTCCGGAAGTTATCCGGGGATCCGAAGACCACTTCGAGTGTAACCGAGCCTGTACAGCTGGCCTCTACCCCTGGTATGACACCTTTGAAGGTTGTCTTTGTGGGTTTAATCCTTGAAGGATCGATGCCCATTTTTCGCACTGTGTCCTGGTAAAGCAGGTTCAGGCTACTGCTGCCGTCCATTAGGACTCTGGTAAGGTGAAATCCGTCAATAATTGGGTCTAGGACCAGTGCGGCGAATCCGCCGTGACGGATGCTGGTGGGATGGTCCCTTCGATCGAAGGTGATCGGGCAGGAGGACCATGGGTTGAACTTTGGGGCGACTGGCTCCAGCGCATAGACGTCCTTGAGAGCATGCTTCCGCTCCCTTTTGGGGATGTGGGTTGCGTATATCATGTTCACCATCCGAACTTGCGGGAGAAATCCCTTCTATCCTTTGTTGTTCGGCCGCCGGGGCCCCTCCTCGTCATCGCTATGTAGCCCCTTGTCTTTGGTCTCGGCACTTAACTTGCCTGCCTGCTTGAACACCCAACAATCCCTGTTGGTGTGATTGGCTGGCTGTTCGGGGGTGCCGTGTATCTGGCATGAGCGATCGAGTATCCGGTCTAAGCTGGATGGGCCCTGAGGGTTTCTTTTGAATGGCTTCTTCTGCTGACCCGGTTTAGAGCCTCTGAATCCAGCATTGACTGACGTATCTTTAGTATTGTCACCGTTAATGCGGCGCTTATGCTTGTTGCGACGTGACCTACCGTTGTTATCCTTGGCATTCGAATTGCCGGGGCTCTTGGTTATGTTATTGCTACGAGCTAGCCAGCTGTCTTCTCCCGCACAGAAGCGGGTCATGAGTGTCGTGAGGGCTGCCATAGATTTCGGCTTTTCCTGTCCTAGGTGTCGGGCAAGCCATTCGTCTCGGATGTTGTGCCTGAAGGCTGCAAAGGCCTCGGTGTCCGGACAATCGACTATTTGGTTTTTCTTGGTTAGGAACCGTGTCCAGAATTGTCTGGCCGATTCCTCTGGCTACTGGATTATGTGGCTTAGGTCAACGGTGTCTGGTGGTTGCACATACGTGCCCTAGAAGTTGTCAAGGAATGCGGATTCCAGGTCCTCCCAACAACTAATTGACTCTGCTGGCAGGCTGTTAAGCCAATGTCGAGCTGGTCCTTTAAGCTTGAGCTGGAGGTATTTGATGGCGTGTAGATCATTACCACGGGCCATGTGGATATGAAGGAGATAATCCTCGATCCATACCGCAGGATCTATTGTGCCATCGTATGATTCGATGTTCACGGGTTTGAATCCCTCGGGGATTTGATGATCCATTACTTAGTCTATGAAGCATAGTGGGTGTGTGGCGCCCCTGTACTGGGCTATATCACGACGCAGCTCGGACGAGCTTGGTCTGTTGTATTCGGTCGGGCCATACTTATTATGTCCGGCGTGACGGCTAGCGTCACGTGAAGCGGGGTGCCCATGCGATCCATAGATCGATCTTGTTTGCCTTGCCTTATTCTCCAAGATGTCTTGCAGGTCTATTGCGTCTCCCCGTACTCTGGTATGTTTTGAGTGGTGTCGGGGTGCGGCTTGGGTTGAGGGCCTGAAGGCCTCTCTATCGCGGCCACGAGGTGGCCGATCGGGCGCATCGTACGTTGGTGATGTAGATTTAGTTGCTTCCTCCTCAAGTTGGGGTAGCAGCCCGCGCTTTGGGTAGCTCTTGGATGGGCGTTCTAGTTTATACTCTTCGGCCGCCAGGACTTCGGTCCATCTATCGGCTAGCAAGTCTTGGTTAGCTCTAAGCTACTACTGTTTCTTCTTGAGGCTGCTTGCCGTGGCTACGAGCCTGCGTTTGAAACGCTCTTGTTCGATGGGATCTTCTGGCACGACGAATTCGTCGTCGTCGAGGCTTGCCTCGTCTTCGTAGGGAGGCATGTAATTGTCGTCCTCATCCTCTTTGTCGGCCGCTCTCTCATGAGGGCTGGCTCCTTCGTCCTCCTGCACTGGATCCTGCTGGAGGGGGTTGTCTTTGGCACTGTCCGGCGTGTTGTTATCTCCGGTGCCGGAATTGCCGTTTTTGCTTTGGCGGGACTTAGAGCGGCGCTGCTGACGTCGGCGCTTGGGTTGCTTCTTGGAGGGGTCATCCTCCGTTTTCTCCTCGCCATCCCCCGCTTTAGGGGTGTCCACCATGTATATGTCATATGACGAGGTGGCTTTCCAGTTCCCTATAGGTGCTGGTTCTTGATCGTCTCCTTCATCGGCGTCCATGTCGTCGATGTCTTCGGAGTCAAAGTCGAGCATGTCGGTTAAATCGTCGACAGTGGCTACAAAGTGGGTGGTGGGTGGGCTACGAATTTCTTCGTCGTCCGCATCCCAACCGTGTTGGCCATAGTTCGGCCAGGGCTCTCCTGACAAAGAGAGAGACTTTAATGAATTCAGGATATTGCCGAAAGGCGAGTGCTGAAAGACGTCCGCGGCGGTGAACTCCATGACCGGAGCCCAATCGGGTTTAATCAGAAGAGGTGCGGGATTTATGGAGTCCGGATCGGAGTCCGGCACCTTGGAGTCACGGGCCTTGCGAGAGATTAGGCTGGTATCCGGCTCTATCGCCATAGAGGTTGCAGCTTCCGGGGCGGCATCCAACCGTCCGTCCCCGACTGGCGCAGTGGGCTCCGAGCTAATGGTCGAAGCGGACACCTGAGCGACGCTCTGGGTGTTGTCCAATGGCAGATCTAAATCATGCCCATCATGATAGTGCGGCGCGCCCGGTCGTGGCTCGAATCCGTCGAAGATCAAGTCCCCGCGGATGTCGGCCGTGTAGTTTAAGCTTCCAAACCTGACCTGATGGCCAGGGGCGTAGCTTTCGATCTGCTCCAGATGGCCAAACGAGTCAGCCCGCAGTGCAAAGCCGCCGAATACGAAGATCTGTCCAGGGAGAAAAGTCTCGTCCCGGACTGCATCGCGATTGACGAGCGAAGAAGCCATCGGGCCTCAAGGCGATGACACAGAGGATCTCTCAATGAAAGCACCAATGTCGGTGTCAAAACCGGTGGATCTCGGGTAGGGGGTCCCGAACTGTGCGTCTAGGCGGATGGTAACAGGAGACAAGGGACACGATGTTTTTATCTAGGTTCGGGCCCTCTCGATGGAGGTAAAACCCTACTCCTGCTTGATTAATATTGATGATATGTGTAGTACAAGAGTAGATCTACCACGATATCGGAGTGGCTAAACCCTAGAAGCTAGCCTATGGTATGATTGTTGTTCGTCCTACGGACTAAAACTCTCCAGTTTATATAGACACCGGAGAGGGCTAGGGTTACACAGAGTCGGTTACAATGGGAGGAGATCTTCATATCGTATTGCCAAGCTTGCCTTCCACGCCAAGGAAAGTCCCATCCGGACACGGGATGGAGTCTTCAATCTTGTATCTTCATAGTCCGGGAGTCCGGCCAAAGGTCTTAGTCCGGCCATCCGGACACCCCCTAATCCAGGACTCCCTCACAAGGGATACAACACAAATAAGCTTGCACAAGTAAAGGCACGAGATAACCAAGAGTGGAGCCGGTGGAGACGAGGATGTGTTACTGAAGTTCCTTCCTTTTGAGGGGAAGTACGTCTTCGTTAGAGCGGTGTGGAGGCACAATGCTCCCCAAGAAGCCACTAGGGCCACCATATTCTCCTCACGCCCTCACACAATGCGAGATGCCGTGATTCCACTATTGGTGCCCTTGAAGGCGGCGACCGAACCTTTACAAACAAGGTTGGGGCAATCTCCACAACTTAATTGGAGGCTCCCAACGACACCACGAAGCTTCACCACAATGGACTATGGCTCCGAGGTGACCTCAACCATCTAGGGTGCTCAAACACCCAAGAGTAACAAGATCCGCTAGGGATAAGTGGGGGGAATCAAATTTCTCTTGGTGGAAGTGTAGATCGGGGCCTTCTCACCCAATCCCGAGCAAATCAACAAGTTTGATTGGCTAGGGAGAGAGATCGGGCGAAAATGGAGCTTGGAACAACAATGGAGCTTAGGGTTGGAAGAGGTAAGTCTTCTTGGAGAAGAAGACCCCCTTATATAGTGGGGGGACAATTCCAACCGTTACCCACCACTCAGCCCGCGACCCGAGGAACTACCGCACCACAGGAGCGGTACTACCGCACGGGGCTGCGGTACTACCGCGGCGGACCGCGGTACTACCGTGGGCACGACAGAGCCTGGACCTGAACAAAAGAGCACAGACAGGGCGCGGTAGAACCGCAGGCACGGTACTACCGCGGCCCTATGCGGTACTACCGTAGGTCAACCGCAGGCCAGGCACTATAGGCACAAATGTAAAAAATTACATCCGTGACTACCTCCGCTGACAAATTGTCGAGCAAAAATCCGACACGGTACTACCGCGACCGGGGGTGCGGTACTACCGTGAAGGGTGCGGATGTAAAAAATTACATCCGCCCCTGCCTCCGCTCCTGCTGCTGTACCTGGCCAGGCAACACGGTGTTGGAAATATACCCTAGAGGCAATAATAAATTAGTTATTATTATATTTCCTTGTTCATGATAATCGTTTATTATCCATGCTATAATTGTATTGATAGGAAACTCGGATACATGTGTGGGTACATAGACAACACCATGTCCCTAGTAAGCCTCTAGTTGACTAGCTCGTTGATCAATAGGTGGTTACGGTTTCCTGACCATGGACATTGGATGTTGTTGATAACGGGATCACATCATTAGGAGAATGATGTGATGGACAAGACCCAATCCTAAGCCTAGCACAAAGATCGTGTAGTTCGTATGCTAAAGCTTTTCTAATGTCAAGTATCATTTCCTTAGACCATGAGATTGTGCAACTCCCGGATACCGTAGGAATGCTTTGGGTGTACCAAATGTCACAATGTAACTCGGTGTCTATAAAGGTGCACTACAGGTATCTCGGAAAGTGTGTGTTGGGTTGGCACGAACCGAGACTGGGATTTGTCACTCCGGTTGACGGAGAGGTATCTCTGGGCCCACTCGGTAGGACATCATCATAATGTGCACAATGTGACCAAGGGGTTGATCATGGGATGATGTGTTACGGAAAGAGTAAAGAGACTTGCCGGTAACGAGATTGAACAAGGTATCGGCATACCGACGAATGAATCTCGGGCAAGTACAATACCGCTAGACAAAGGGAATTGTATACGGGATCGATTGAGTCCTTGACATCATGGTTCATCCGATGAGATCATCGTGGAACATGTGGGAGCCAACATGGGTATCCAGATCCTGCTGTTGGTTATTGACCGGAGAACGTCTCGGTCATGTCTGCATGGTTCCCGAACCCGTAGGGTCTACACACTTAAGGTTCGATGACGCTAGGGTTATAAAGGAAGTTTGTATGTGGTTACCGAATGTTGTTCGGAGTCCCGGATGAGATCCCAAACATCACGAGGAGTTCCGGAATGGTCCGGAGGTAAAGATTTATATATGGGAAGTCCTGTTTTGCTCACCGGAAAAGTTTCTGGTGTCACATCCCTAGTTCTGGTTTGCCTAGTGCTAGCATCTGGTGTTGCATCATGTTTAAATCTTCCAGAAAGATGAAATGGGGATGCCAGAACCCCCAGCACCCCCCTTTAAACCAACTAGGGTTTACCAAAAATCATTTCAATGAACCTGAAATGCCCTTCTAAAAAGTCCACCCTTTTTGTCTTGGGTTAGAACCTCTGACAAAATGGGTTCACATTTTTCTAGGACGCCTAAGGTCATTGGATTAAATCTTTAACTATTTGCATTTGGGCATTTAAATGCTAAAAATATTTTAAATGCCCAAATAATCCTGGAAATAAGTGTGGGCTGTTGGAAATAATCTGAACAGAGCCTATGATTATTTACATGATTTTTGAAGGTGTCTAGGTATTTTTAGAAAAGCCCAACACTTACAGAAAAATAGAAAAGCAAACAGAAATAAAAAAGAGAGAGAGGGACTTACCTGGTAGCCCACCAGCCGGCCCACCTAGCCGGCCCAGCCCAGCAACCGCTCCAGCGAGCTGCTTGGCTTGGCTAGGCAGGCAGGCAGGTGCTCGACGGCGGCTCCAGCGCGCGCCACGCAGCTGCCCGCCGCCTTGCTTCCTCCCCTCGCCGCCCTACTGGCCTGGTCGACTTCCATGTCGTGCCCCGACCCCTCTGGACACATCCACTCTCTCCCTGCCTCTCTCCCTCGCCTCCCTCTGCCAAGGCCGACACAGCCCTCGCCGTTCCGCCGCCGTAATCATGCCCACCGTCGTCCCCGCGCCGCGCCACCATGTCCAGGAGCTCCGCCGCCCTCCTCTCCTTTGAGAAAGACGAGCCCCGAGCGCTCGCTTGCCCCGAGGCCTCTGCACCGACCCCGCCCAACTCCGCCATCGTCGGAGATCCCCTTCATCGTTGCTGCCGCACCAGCTCGTCCCCGACCGCGCCGTCTGCTCCTACATGACCGCCGTGAGCTCAGCTACCTCTCCCCCCCCGCTCTCGCTCTCGAGCCCTGCATCGACTGCATGAAGCCCACCCGCACGCGCCACCGCGGAGCTCGTCACCGACATGACTCCGGCCACCCACATGCCTCACCACCTTGTCCACTAACTCCACCGCACCCCCACGAGTCCAACACACCACTTCCCGTGCCTCGCCATGCCCCGCAGCCTCGGGTTCAAACTCACCGACACCGGCGACCGCCAAGGTCGTCGCCGGCGACGTTTGCGGCCACCCCGAGCCCAACCACTGCCACCAAACGCCACGGCTTGCTCCCAGCTGCACGTAGATGCCCTCCGCCGCTCATTTGGTCGCCGAAACACGTTAATGCACTCTCACCGCCGTGTCTGGCCTCGCCGGCGGCTAAACGCCGGCGAGTTTGACCCGTTGACTTTGACTGGGTGGTCCCAGGTTAACTCCCCTGAGTCTATGACAAGTGGGACCCCCCTTTGCCAATTAACTTAGATTAGAACTAACTAAAGCTGTCAGGACCCCGATCCTAAGTCACACCGATCTAGCATGTAACACATCATATCACTTTGCGGCCTCACGCACGGTATTCCCATGGGTGCCACCTTACCTGGCCTGGAACCGTTTGCGCCTTTTGGCTCACATATATGATAGTGCCGCTAGCATCCATATGACAAAGAACCCGGGCTGACATGGCTAGTTGTGAACCCAAAGTGGCACTAACTTACAGGGACAGACATACATGACCCAACAATGAACGTGTCGGTCATCAGCGAGTGAATCCAGGCTGTAGCACTGGGCTAGCAGGACTCCGGTGAACCAGGCTGTAGCGGGCTAACAGGACTCCGGAATTCATCGTGTGACATTTCCCCGAGGGGACAGACACAGGAACGAAGAAGGACACATGCCGGCCAGCCTAAGTGTTCCGGAGCAGTAGCAAGCTACCATGGCTCAGTGGAAACACTAGAGACATTTCCCGATAAGAGAGGCTACTAAGGATAAACAACTAGATAGTCAGATCCCACACATACCAAGCATTTCAATAACATACACACAATATGCTCGATATGTGCAAATACAACATGGCATCACAACATGACTCTACAACTCAAGTATTTATTCAATAGGCTCCGAGGAGCGAGATATTACAAACATGGGTCACTCGACCTAGCATTCAGAGCATACAAACAACAAGCACACACGGAAGCTTAACATGTCTGAGTACAGACATCTACAAATGAAAAGGCTAAGAAGCCTGTCTATCTACCAGTTCCTGCCGAGGGCACAAGATCGTAGCTGAGGTAACAAGCTAAACGTCGAAGTCCACGTGGAACTACTAGCGAGACTGAAGTCTCTCTGCAAAAACATAAATTAAGCAACGTGAGTACAAATGTACCCAGCAAGACTTACATCAGAACTAACTACATATGCATTAGTATCAACAAAAGGGATGGTGGGGTTTAACTGCAGCAAGCCAGCTTTGACTCGGTGGCTATCCTGAACTACGACTGCAAGTAACTCTTTTGAGGTGGCGCACACGAGTCCACATATTCACCATATCAATACACCACTATGGATCCACTCCCGTCTCCCTACGAGAACGCCATCCATAGCACTCACGCTTATCTTGCGTATTTTAGAGTATCCACTTTCACTTTTCTATGAACTGTACAGGCAACCCAGAAGTCCTTTACCGCGGACAGGGCTATTCGAATAGATCATATTAACCATGCAGGGGTGTACTTCTTCACACACGCTCTCACCACTTACCGCAGTTTACACGACATGTACTCGGCAACCTTCAAGCGGAAGCCCAGCGAGGGTGTCGGCCACGACCTGACTAACCACACAAGTCTCTCATCCAGGTCTATCACCAATTCGGGCTCCATCCGCAAGGAGATCCGGCTGGGGTGTCGCTCACGGCCCCAAACGATGTGTGCAGGGTTCCCAAGCCCACCATCCGGGTGCTACTTGGTACATCGGGCCACTGTGCCTAGTTTGTCCCAAGCCCACCTGTACCGGGTGCCACTTGGTAGACTACTAACACTACCTACAAACACCAGAAACTAGTTGCAACACCTGGACAGAGATCAAGTTGATTAATAAGCCGAGAGGGGCCGAGTTACCGGAACCCAATGTGTGGTAGTAGTTGTTCATGGATCACAAACACAGAACTCAGTTCCTGAGGACGGTTTCAATGAGACAACCCGCCATGTACTCCTACATGGCCTCTCACCGCTACCTTTACCAAATCGTGTTAACACACTTAGCTCACACATAGTAGGACATATTCACACACCTCCAATTCATCCCTGATGAATCAGACCTGACTCAACTCTAAGCAGTAGCAGGCATGACAAACAAGCATGAATGAGTAGGCACATCAGGGCTCAAACAACTCCTACTCATGCTAGTGGGTTTCATCTATTTATTGTGGCAATGTCAGGTCATGCAAAGGATAAAGGGGTTCAGCTACCGCAGCAAGTAACAGATGAATCGGTGTTGTCCTAATGCAGTAAAAGAGAGCAGGGGCGAGAGAGTGGCATTTTATCGGATTGAACAAGGGGGTTTTGCTTGCCTGGCACTCCTGAAGATAGTATAGTTCTTCATCGGTGTCATCGAACTCATCGTCGAAACATCGTCTACTGAGAGGGGACAAATACCGGCAAACAAGGGAGAACACAATCAATGCAATGCAACAATATGATGCATGAATGTGACATGGCAATATGCTGTGGTTTCGCTAATGCAGCTAAAACCAGATTAAATGAAGTTGGTTTGAATCCAAGATTCAAATTCAAACTCCACATGTGGTTATTCAGATGCCATTTAATTGAGTTGTCCTAAACAGTAATCATAAATTGTTCTAACATGCATGAAAAAGGTACAGATGGAAAGATTGGATTTTTCTGATCATTTTTCATATATAATTTATCTCATTTGGAGTTATGGTTGAATTTATATGATTTTTAGAATTTTAGGGCATTTTCTGGAATTTCCTGGATTAAATTAAATCCATAAAATGACTAACTGCATTAGCATGACGTCACTGTGATGTCAGCGGTCAACAGGGCCGGTCATGGTCAAACTGACCGGTGGGTCCCCCGTGTCAGCAGTTATTTAAACTAATTAAATTTACTTAGTTCTAATCTAAGTTAATTAGCAGAGGGGGGTCCCACTTGTCATAGACTCAGGGGAGTCAACCTGGGACCACCCAGCCAAAGTCAACGGGTCAAACTCGCCGGCGTTTAGCCGCCGGCGAGGCCAGATGCGGCGGTGAGAGTGCATTAACGCGTTTCGGCGACCATATGAGCGGCGGAGGGCATCTACGTGCAGCTGGGAGCAAGCCGCGGCATTTGGTGGCAGTGGTTTGGCTCGGGGTGGCCTGAAATGTCGCCGGCGACGACCTTGGCGATCGCCGGAGTCGGGTGAGTTCGAACCCGAGGCTGCGGGGCATGGCGAGGCACGGGAAGTGGTATGTTGGACTCGTGGGGGTGCGGTGGAGTTAGTGGACAAGGTGGTGAGGCCTGTGGGTGGCTGGAGTCATGTTGGCAACGAGCTCCGCGGTGGCGCGTTCGGGTGGGCTTCATGCAGTCGATGCAGGGTTCGAGAGCGAGAGCGGGGGGGATGGAGAGGTAGCTGAGCTCACGGCGGTCACGTAGGAGCAAACGGCGCGGTCGGGGACGAGCTGGTGTGGCAGCGACGGCGAAGGGGATCTCCGGCGGTGGCGGAGTTGGGCGGGGTCGGTGCAGAGGCCTAGAGGCAAGCGAGCGCTCGGGGCTCGGCTTGCTCGAAGGAGAGGAGGGCGGCGGAGCTCCTGGACACGGTGGCGCGGCGCGGGGACGACGGTGGGCACGGTTACGGCGGCGGAACAACAACGGCTGCGTCGGCCTTGGCGGAGGGAGGCGAGGGAGAGATGCAGGGAGAGAGTGGATGTGTCCAGAGGGGTCGGGGCGCGACATGGAAGTCGACCAGGCCAGCAGGGTGGCGAGGGGAGGAAGCAGGGCGGCGGGCAGCTGCGTGGCACGCGCTGGAGCCGCCGTCGAGCACCTGCCTGCCTGCCTGGCCAAGCCAAGCAGCTCGCTGGAGCGGTTGCTGGGCTGGGCCGGCTAGGTGGGCCGGCTGGTGGGCTGCCAGGTAAGTCCCTCTCTCTCTTTTTTATTTCTGTTTGCTTTTCTATTTTTCTGTAAGTGTTGGGCTTTTCTAAAAATACCTAGACACCTTCAAAAATCCTGTAAATAATCATAGGCTCTGTTCAGATTATTTCCAACAGCCCACACTTATTTCCAGGATTATTTGGGCATTTAAAATATGTGTAACATTTAAATGCCCAAATGCAAATAGGTAAAGATTTAATCCAATGACCTTAGGTGTCCTAGAAAAATGTGAACCCATTTTGTCAGAGGTTCTAACCCAAGACAAAAAGGGTGGACTTTTTAGAAGGGCATTTCAGGTTCATTGAAATGATTTTTGGTAAACCCTAGTTGGTTTAAAGGGGGGGGGTGCTTGTAGCGACCAGACCTCAACCAGTCTGATCTCTGTGCTCAGTGTCATCCCTGGATCAGTAATGCTGACACCACACAGTACTTGGAGGATTTATAACAGAGTAGCAATCACACACTTATTACATCGAATGTCTCAAAAGAGAACTTATTAAAATATATATGGCTTAAGGCCATCTAAAAACGATAACAGCGGAAGACTTGGAAGATAAGTGAGTCCATCAACTCCAACGGCATCACTAAGTATAGAACCACGACCTAAAAGCACCTTACTCGTCGTCTGAAAAGTCTGCAACATGAAACATTGCAGCCTGAAAATGGGTCAGCACATGGAATACGCTGGCAATGTAACACATAGAGAATAACAATGGAATAAGCTACACTACATGCAATTTGGCTGGTGTAAAAGCTCTATGGTTACAGTTTTGCATAAAGCCAATTTTTCCCTACTGCAAAGGAATAAATTTAGTTAACTATCATGGTGGTTGTTAAACATTGAGAATGGTTGACAGCATCCTCAATCCCAATTAAAAGTACTCATTAAACCCAACAATATTAAATTAGAGTAACATGATGAGATTCACATGATATCCAGATACTAGATACTCAAAACATCCATAACCGGGGACACAGCTAACCATGATTAGTTTATACACTCTGCAGAGGTTTGCGCACTTTTCCCCACAAGACTCGATCGCCTCCGTTGGATTCCTCGCACTACATGGTGTTTGAGAAACGGATGACCGAGACATAGTCTTTCGGAAGCGCTAGCACCTTACATGTGGGTTGACCGGTACACCTACTTTCCCCTACATCTGCTAGTCTACCCGTAAGAGTTCGCACAACTTAATCAACTATGCCAGAGCCCATAATGGCTTGTGGCTGCACACGTAAGTTTCTAGTTTGAATAATCTCATGATCCCTTTGAGCCTGGGTGGCGGTCCGAAGAAATACAGGCAAGTCCTGGAAACCCAAGTGCCTAGACAGGCAAGTCCTGGAGTAACCAGGTGCCTCAATCCACCTAGATGTGTGTTTAAATTGCCACCTTAAATAAACCATTAATTAAAAATCTCACATCTGTCATGGAAATTCACTCACCCAATCCACGTCTACTAGCATAGCATGGCATAATAAGCAAACGTAGAAGTAGCTCCCAAGGGTTTGAAAACAAAACAGGTAATAGGTACTACCTCAACTACTTTCCCAAAACCCACAATTTAATTAGATCCTAATCATGCAATGTTTGAGGATTGATCTAATGCATAAAAACTGGGTAATAAGGGATATGATCAAAGTGTTACTTGCCTTGCTGATGATCCGGAAAACCTAGAGACTCGAAGTAACATGCGGTGCACTCCGGGTATTCTATCGCAGGCAAACAAACAAACAAACATACAATAAGTACTCATCTAATGCACTGGTAAAACTCGAATAAAAGATCTAACCAGAATGTTCAACTTAAGAACTCTGGTTTGCAAAAAGAACCAAATCAAACAAAGCAACGAAAGTCAAACGGCGAAAGAAAACAGCTTCGTTTTACTAATCTGGATCTAAGTCAAATTTTACAGAAGCAAAAACTTGTTTAAGTTGATTATTCGGAAAGAGGGTTTCGAGACGAAACTCTAGACGCTTGAATTGCCTAATTCCGATAAACGAGCGAAAAGTTATACTAAAACAAAAATCGGATCAGGAATCGCGATCAGAAAAATCGTGGATTAAATCCGAGAAAAAGAAAAACGACGAACAGGCTGACGAACGAACATTCGTTGACTAAACAGATCTGACGAGTACGTTCGTTAGAACGAACGAACGAGCGAACGCTCGCTAATTAACCGAACAAAAAAAACCAATCTAATAAAATAAACTGAAAAAAACCAAAGAAAAACCGCTTGGTTTTTATTAAAAAAACCGGCGACAAACGAATCGAGGCGGCGGCGAACCTCGGCGGCGGTGGCGGCGAAGTCCGGCGATGCTCCGGCGGCGGCGGCTGGCGCGGGTGGCTGACGGGCCTAAGGGGGCTCGGGGCGGCGCTATTTAAAGGCGCCCCCGGGCGGAGTCCCGCTCGGGCACGGCCCAAAGGCGGTTCGCGTTTTTTTTAAATAATTTCGCGCAGAAGAAAAATAAAAATAAATACTAAACGGTCTCCAAAATTCCCGAAATAAATTTTCCCCGGCTTCTAAAATCAAGCCGGACAAGATGAACATTTATTTGGGGCCTAAATGCAATTTTGAAAAACGCGCTTTTTCCTAAATCCAAATAAAAGGCAAAAAAACTCCAAAATAAATCTTATTTGATTTTTTATTAAATCTTCATTATCTCTTTATTTTGGGAAAGTCATTTTATTCCCTCTCTGAAATTTTGGTAGTAGAAATAATTGAAGATAAAATAAATAAAATCAATGATCCTATTTTCAAAATTTGAGAAAAACTCAAATAAGAAAATAACGAAATCCCCAACTCTCTTCGAGGGTCCTTGAGTTGCATAGAATTTCTAGGATCAAGCCAAAGATGCAACAAAATATGATATGCAATGATGATCTATGTATAACATTCGAAATTGAAAATTTGGGATGTTACAAACCTACCCCCCTTAAGATGAATCTCGCCCTCGAGATTCGGGTTGGCTAGCAAATAGGTGAGGGTGGTCCTTGAGCAGATCTTCCTCTCGCTCCCAGGTGGCTTCCTCCTCGGTGTGGTGGCTCCACTGAACTTTGCAAAACTTGATAACCTTACTGCGGGTAACTCGACTGGCATAATCTAGAATTCTAACTGGTTTCTCTTCATAAGTCAAATCATCCTTCAACTGAATTGCTTCAAGTGGCACAGTATCTCTCAGTGGTATATCGGCTATTTCTGCGTGACACTTCTTCAACTGAGAAACATGGAACACATCATGAACTCCTGACAATCCCTCAGGTAATTCCAACTTGTAAGCTACTTCTCCCATGCGTTCCAAAACTTTGTATGGCCCCACAAAATGTGGTGCTAACTTCCCTTTAACCCCAAAACACTTAACTCCTCGTAGTGGAGATACTCGAAGATAAACTCTCTCTCCGACTTCGTGTTCTGTCTCCTTGCGTTTCGAATCTGCATAGCTCTTCTGTCTTGACTGAGCTACCTTGAGCCTGTCGCGGATCAACTTTACTTTTTGTTCAGACTCCTTAATCAAATCCGGTCCAAACAACTGGCGATCTCCAACCTCATCCCACAACAATGGGGTTCTGCACCTCCTTCCGTACAAGGCTTCGAAAGGGGCCATCTTCAAACTGGATTGATAACTGTTGTTGTAAGAAAACTCCGCGTATGGCAAGTTGTCATCCCAACTTGATCCATAATCCAACACACAAGCTCTAAGCATATCCTCCAAAATCTGATTGACTCTCTCGGTCTGTCCATCTGTCTGCGGATGGAAAACTGTGCTAAACTCCAGCCTGGTTCCCAATGTTTCATGCAACTGCTTCCAGAACTTTGAGGTGAATTGGGTTCCTCTATCTGATACGATACTCCTCGGAACTCCATGCAAACATACAATCCTTGTCATGTATATCTTAGCCAATTTGGCACCGCTGTAGGTAGTCTTTACTGGAATGAAATGAGCTACCTTCGTCAAACGATCGACTACAACCCAAATCGAGTCATAGCCTGAACGAGTCCTGGGCAATCCCGTGATGAAATCCATGCCTAGTTTGTCCCACTTCCATTCGGGTATAGGCAATGGCTGCAGCAATCCGGCTGGCTTTTGATGTTTTGCCTTCACCCTCTGACATACATCACAAACTGCTACATACTCTGCAATATCCTTCTTCATTCCGGTCCACCAGAAAGTTTCCTTCAAATCCAAATACAGCTTGGTATTCCCGGGGTGAATCGAATATGGTGAATCATGTGCCTCTTGCAGAATCAACTTCCTGATCTCCGGGTCATTGGGCACATAAACACGGTCCTCAAATCGTAGGGTATCGTACTCATCCTCACGAAATCCCTTAGCCTTTCCTTCACTCATTTTCTCCTTTATAGAGGCAACTTCCTTATCTGTCTTTTGAGCTTCTCTGATTTTATCCATCAACGTAGACTGAATCTCCATTGCTGCTACATAGCCTCTCGGAACTATTTCCAAACATAGATCATGAAGATCCTCGGCTAACTCCTTAGGTATTCCTCCCATCATTAGTGTATTGACGTGGCTCTTACGGCTCAACGCGTCTGCTACAACGTTAGCCTTCCCGGGGTGATAATGCAATCTCATATCATAATCCTTAATAAGCTCCAACCATCTCCTCTGCCTGAGATTTAACTCCTTCTGCATGAAGATGTACTTCAAACTCTTATGATCCGTGTACACCTCACAATGATTTCCAATGAGAAAATGTCTCCATGTTTTCAGTGCGTGCACTACGGCTGCTAACTCCAAATCATGAGTAGCATAATTCAACTCATGAGGCTTAAGTTGTCGTGAAGCATACGAAACAACTCTTCCCTCCTGCATAAGCACTGCTCCAAGTCCTCGATGTGAAGCGTCGCAATACACTTCATAATCCTTAGTCTGATCTGGCAGAATTAATACTGGTGAGGTAACCAAATGTTCCTTCAACTCCTGGAAACTAGCCTCACACTCCTGAGTCCAAATGAACTTAGTATCCTTGTTCAACAACTCTGTCATAGGCTTCGCAATCTTCGAGAAATTTTCAATAAATCTCCGGTAGTATCCTGCGAGTCCAAGGAAACTCCTGATCTCTCCAACTGTTGTTGGTGCTTCCCAGTTTGTCACAGTGACAACTTTAGTGGGGTCTACTGCGATACCTTCTCCGGATATAACATGTCCGTGAAATCCAACTTCCTTCAACCAAAACTCACACTTGCTGAACTTGGCGTATAGCTGATGTTCTCTGAGCTTCTCGAGTACCAAACGCAAGTGTGCCTTGTGTTCCTCTTCATTCTTCGAGTAAACCAAAATATCATCAATGAACACCATGACGAACTTATCCAAAAACTCCATAAACACCTTGTTCATCATGTTCATAAAATAGGCTGGGGCGTTAGTCAGACCAAATGACATAACGGTATACTCATACAGCCCATACCTGGTGGTAAAAGCCGTCTTCGGTATATCTTGCTCCCGAATCTTCAACTGATGGTATCCTGATCGCAAATCGATCTTGGAAAACACCTTAGCTCCTTGCAATCGATCAAACAGATCATTGATCATTGGTAGTGGGTACTTGTTCTTGATGGTTACTTCATTCAATCCGCGATAATCGACAACCATTCTTAACGATCCATCCTTCTTTTCCACCAGAAGTACTGGCGATCCCCAAGGCGAAGAACTTGGACGAATAAAACCTTTATCCAACAACTCCTTAATCTGCTTCTTAATTTCCTCCAAATCTTGGGCTGGCATCCTGTACGGTCTCTTGGATATAGGCCCAGTGCCTGGCAGTAGTTCAATTAAGAACTCAATGTCTCTATCCGGTGGCATGCCTGGCAACTCTTCTGGAAATACATCAGGGAAATCCCTTACCACTGGTACTTCCTCCTGCACAACTCCTGATAAGGAATTTACATGTGCTCTTCTCGGCTCATGCCGTGATACATACTTGATTCTTCTTCCTTCTGGTGTCGTATGCAAAATCGACTTACTGGCGCAATCAATGTTCCCTCCATACATTGACAGCCAATCCATACCAAGAATTACATCCAAACCTTGGGATTCCAATATAATTAAATCCGTTGGGAAAACATGCCTTCCTATACTTAATGGCACCTGAAAGCATCCTTGACTGACCATAAACTCAGCTCCCGGTGAACTCACTAGCATAGGTGTCTTGAGAGTCTTAGTGGGCAGGCTAAACTTATCCACAAATCCCCTTGATATGTATGAATGCGATGCACCAGTATAAAAAAGAACAACTACAGTAAATGCCTTAACCAAAAACTTACCTATTACTTTGTCTGGCTGAGCTTCAACCTCCTCCACGGTAACGTGGTTCACTTGCCCCCTGTTGAAAGGGTTCGGCTTATTTCCTGAGATTCCATTGCCATTTCCATTTTGGGCTTCTGGGCAATCATTTGCATAATGCCCAGTCTTACGACACTTATAACAAGTGATATGACTCAGGTCTGCCTTGGATGGTATTGACGGGTTGGTGCGGCTTTGTCCATTGCTTCCTCCATTCCCGTTTCTATTCTTTGCACCATTATGATTGTGCGAGCTACCTCCTCCATGAGTATGCTGAAAGTGTCCCCCTGACTTTGGGGTAAAGCGTGGCTTCTGCTGAGCTCCAGAATTGTACTTCCCCTGTGCATACTTCCTCTTACGATTGTCAATCTGCTGCTTCTTCCCCTCAATCATATGAGCATGATCTACAAACTCCTGGTAGTTATTGAAAGTGGCTACCATCAACTGCATGCTCAGCTCATCATTCAGTCCTTCTAGAAACTTCTCCTGCTTAGCTCCATCCGTAGCAACGTCATCTGGGGCATAACGTGCTAGCTTACTAAAATCATCCACATACTGGCCAACTGTCCGTCCTCCTTGGCGTAAGTTGCGAAACTCACGCTTCTTCATGGCCATAGCTCCTGCTGAAACATGGGCAGTACGAAAAGCTTGCTGAAACTGATTCCATGTGACAGTGTCTACAGGGTTAGTGGCTGTAAAATTCTCCCACCATGCTGCTGTGGGTCCGTCAAGCTGATGTGCGGCAAACTTCACCTTTTCTCCATCCGTGCATCCTGCAGTGGTCAACTCCCTCCCTATCTTATGGAGCCAATCATCTGCTACTATCGGCTCGGTGCTACTGGAAAACACCGGCGGATTCAACCTTAAGAAACATGCCAGATGGTCAACAGGTGGTGGTGGTGGTGGGTTGTTGTTGTTGTTGCCTTGGTTCTGTACCAATGTTCGAATCAAGGTATTCTGCTGCTGAATCAACTGAGTGATTTCTGGCGGAAAACAAACCCGGGGTCGCGTCTCGGAGGCATCTGAGGGTTTAAAGGGGAGAGTTAAGAATAGAATGAGGTCTAGTGAGATAACACTACCCATATGCACATGAGACAAAACACACAATATCATTCCAATCAATTCAAACAAGGGCATACAACGGTCTAACTATCGTTACAAAAGTGGTTGGACTAGAACTAATTAAATGGTGGAAAATTCTACTGCTGTTATGGTGGTCAACTAGAAAAACTGCTCCGATGAAGATTCCATGATATCTGCTCCAACTTCATCAACATAGTCATCATCGCTGTCGTCGAGATCCGAGTCGGTGTTGTCGATGATGATATAATTATCTGGGCAAGTAGGTTCATCCTCTTCCTCTCTGGGTGCTGATCCTCCCATGAATACTCCAATCTTCTCCTTAAGGTCACCGTTCTGTCTTACTAGAGCGACGATTTCTTCCATATAGTCTTTACGTGTAGCCTTGAGTTCTGCTTCTAGCTCCTTGATCCTGGTCATAGCCTTCTGTAGTTCCTCCATATCTGCGCACATCTAATTCTCCTGGCGTCGGATGTGCTGGTTTAACTCCTGAATATAAGCTGCGATTGATCTGTCCCTCCTGGTGGTGATCATCTCCCAATGCTCATCTCGGCGCCCACAAATCTGGTAGATAGTATTCTTGAGGTTGTTGTGGTAAACTTCTCCAATCCGTCCCATGGCGATGTGAGCTGCCATGCTTTTTCCTAGGCTCCATGTTGGTACATCAAAGGTAAACTCTATTGGCTCTGTGACTGGTGCAAATGTCCTTCATGGAATGTAGACTTGAATCCTCCAGCGCTCCTCTTCGGGTAAAGTGGCGTTGAAAGTACCAGTGAAGCTTGGTACTCCTATGTTCAGGTATCTAGTGGCTTCCTTCAAGTGACATCCAAAAGGTGAATTCTCATCTGGTTGTGCGAACTTGATCCTTGCATCCGCCATCCTAAAGAATAGAAAAGATGAGGAGTCAGAAATGAGAAGAAAGAGTAGTGATCTAGGGCTTTAGCTTAGTGGCCATGTCCTACAGTCAGCGTGTGCTCTGATACCACCTTGTAGCGACCAGACCTCAACTAGTCTGATCTCTGTGCTCAGTGTCATCCCTGGATCAGTAATGCTGACACCACACAGTACTTGGAGGATTTATAACAGAGTAGCAATCACACACTTATTACATCGAATGTCTCAAAAGAGAACTTATTAAAATATATATGGCTTAAGGCCACCTAAAAACGATAACAGTGGAAGACTTGGAAGATAAGCGAGTCCATCAACTCCAACGGCATCACTGAGTATAGAACCACGACCTAAAAGCACTTTACTCGTCGTCTGAAAAGTCTGCAACATGAAACGTTGCAGCCCGAAAACGGGTCAGCACATGGAATATGCTGGCAATGTAACACATAGAGAATAACAATGGAATAAGCTACACTACATGCAATTTGGCTGGTGTAAAAGCTCTATGGTTACAGTTTTGCATAAAGCCAATTTTTCCCTACTGCAAAGGAATAAATTTAGTTCACTATCATGGTGGTTGTTAAACATTGAGAATGGTTGACAGCATTCTCAATCCCAATTAAAAGTACTCATTAAACCCAACAATATTTCGGAAGCGCTAGCACCTTACATGTGGGTAGACCGGTACACCTACTTTCCCCTACATCTGCTAGTCTACCCGTAAGAGTTCGCACAACTTAATCAACTATGCCAGAGCCCATAATGGCTTGTGGCTGCACACGTAAGTTTCTAGTTTGAATAATCTCATGATCCCTTTGAGCCTGGGTGGCGGTCCGAAGAAATACAGGCAAGTCCTGGAAACCCAGGTGCCTAGACAGGCAAGTCCTGGAGTAACCAGGTGCCTCAATCCACCCAGATGTGTGTTTAAGTTGCCACCTTAAATAAACCATTAATTAAAAATCTCACATCTGTCATGGAAATTCACTCACCCAATCCACGTCTACTAGCATAGCATGGCATAATAAGCAAACGTAGAAGTAACTCCCAACAGTTTGAAAACAAAACAGGTAATAGGTACTACCTCAACTACTTTCCCAAAACCCACAATTTAATTATATCCTAATCATGCAATGTTTGAGGATTGATCTAATGCATAAAAACTGGGTAATAAGGGATATGATCAAAGTGTTACTTACCTTGCTGATGATCCGCAAACCCTAGAGACTCGAAGTAACATGCGGCGCACTCCGGGTATTCTATCGCAAGCAAACAAACAAACAAACATACAATAAGTACTCATCTAATGCACTGGTAAAACTCGAATAAAAGATCTAACCAGAATGTTCAACTTAAGAACTCCGGTTTGCAAAAAGAACCAAAGCAAACAAAGCAACGAAAGTCAATCGGCGAAAGAAAACAGCTTCGTTTTACTAATCTGGATCTAAGTCAAATTTTACAGAAGCAAAAACTTGTTTAAGTTGATTATTTGAAAAGAGGGTTTCGAGACGAAACTCCAGACGCTTGAATCGCCTGATTCCGATAAACGAGCGAAAAGTTATACTAAAACGAAAATCGGATCAGGAATCGCGATCAGAAAAATCGCGGATTAAATTCGAGAAAAAGAAAAACGACGAATAGGCTGACGAACGAACGTTCGTTGACTAAACAGATCTGACGAGTACGTTCGTTAGAACGAACGAACGAGCAAACGCTCGCTAATTAACCAAACAAAAAAAACCAATCTAATAAAATAAACCGAAGAAAAACCGCTCGGTTTTTATAAAAAAACCGGCGACACGCGAATCGAGGCGGCGGCGAACCTCGGCGGTGGCGGCGGCGAAGTCCGGCGATGCTCCGGCGGCGGCGGCGGAGTCTGGCGGCGGCGGGCGGCGGCGGCGGCGGCTGTTGACGGCGGCGGCGGCTGGCGCGGGTGGCTGACGGGCCTGGGGGGCTCGGGGCGGCGCTATTTAAAGGCGCCCCCGGGCGGAGTCCCGCTCGGGCACGGCACAAAGGCGGTTCGCATTTTTTTAAATAATTTTGCGCAGAAGAAAAATAAAAAGAAATACTAAACGGTCTCCAAAATTTTCGAAATAAATTTTCCCCGGCTTCTAAAATCAAGCCGG
Organism: Triticum timopheevii; assembly: GCA_963921465.1. Classification (NCBI taxonomy): domain Eukaryota; kingdom Viridiplantae; phylum Streptophyta; class Magnoliopsida; order Poales; family Poaceae; genus Triticum; species Triticum timopheevii. The sequence goes on from OY997270.1 coordinate 517,173,812, forward strand.
ACAAGATGAACATTTATTTGGGGCCTAAATGCAATTTTGGAAAACGTGCTTTTTTCCTAAATCCAAATAAAAGGCAAAAAACTCCAAAATAAATCTTATTTGATTTTTTATTAAATCTTCATTATCTCTTTATTTTGGGAAAGTCATTTTATTCCCTCTCTGAAATTTTTGTAGTAGAAATAATTGAAGATAAAATAAATAAAATCAATGATCCTATTTTCAAAATTTGAGAAAAACTCAAATAAGAAAATAACGTAATCCCCAACTCTCTCCGAGGGTCCTTGAGTTGCATAGAATTTCTAGGATCAAGCCAAAGATGCAACAAAATATGATATGCAATGATGATCTATGTATAACATTCCAAATTGAAAATTTGGGATGTTACAGTGTTGGGGGTTCTGGCATCCCCATTTCATCTTTCTGAAAGATTTAAACATGATGCAACACCAGATGCTAGCACTAGGCAAACCAGAACTAGGGATGTGACATCGGGTTTTATCAGTAACGTACCGGGACCATCGGGAGGGTCCCGGGGGTCCACCAAGTGGGGCCACCATCCCCAGAGGGCTGCATGGGCCAAGTGTGGGAGGGGACCAGCCCCAGGTGGGCTGGTGCGCCCCCCCACAAGGGCCCAAGGCACCTAGGGTTGGGGGAGGGGGCGCACCCACCTAAACTTGGGGGGCAAGTTTCCCCTCTCCCCCCCCCTTGGCCGCCACCCTAGATGGGATTGGGGCTACCGCACCCCTTGGGGTGGAAACCCTAGAGGGGGCGCACCCCCTCCCTCTCCCCTATATATAGTTGAGGTCTTGAGGGCTGCCAACACAGGAGTTTGACCTCTCCCTGGTGCAGCCCTACCTCTCTCCCTTCTCCTCTCCCGCGGTGCTTGGCGAAGCCCTGCAGGATTGCCACGCTCCTCCATCACCACCACGCCGTTGTGCTGCTGCTGGACGGAGTCTTCCTCAACCTCTCCCTCTCTCCTTGTTGGATCAAGGCATGGGAGACATCACTGGGCTGTACGTGTGTTGAACGCGGAGGTGTCGTCCGTTCGGCACTAGGATCTCCGGTGATTTGAATCACGACGAGTACGACTCCTTCAACCCCGTTCTCTTGAACGCTTCCGCTTAGCGATCTACAAGGGTATGTAGATGCACTCTCCTTCCCCTCGTTGCTGGTTTCTCCATAGACAGATCTAGGTGATTCGTAGGAAAATTTTGAATTTGTGCTACGTTCCCCAACAGTGGCATCATGAGCTAGGTCTATTGCGTAGATTCTTTGTACGAGTAGAACACAAAGTAGTTGTGGGCGTTGATTTTGTTCAATATGCTTACCGTTACTAGTCCAATCTTGTTTCGACGGTATTGTGGGATGAAGCGGCCCGGACCGACCTTACACGTACTCTTACGTGAGACAGGTTCCACCGACTGACATGCACTTGGTGCATAAGGTGGCTAGCGGGTGCCAGTATCTCCCACTTTAGTCAGGACGGATTCGATGAAAAGGGTCCTTATGAAGGGTAAATAGCAATTGGCATATCACGTTGTGGTTTTGCGTAGGTAAGAAACATTCTTGCTTGAAACCCATAGCAGCCACGTAAAACATGCAAACAACAATTAGAGGACGTCTAACTTGTTTTTGCAGGGTATGCTATGTGATGTGATATGGCCAAGAAGAATGTGATGAATGATATGTGATGTATGAGATTGATCATGTTCTTGTAATAGGAATCACGACTTGCATGTCGATGAGTATGACAACCGGCAGGAGCCATAGGAGTTGTCTTAATTTATTGCATGACCTGCGTGTCATTGAACAATGTCATGTAATTACTTTACTTTATTGCTAATCGGTAGCCATAGTAGTAGAGGTAATAAGTTGGTGAGACAACTTCATGAAGACACGATGATGGAGATCATGGTGTCATGCCGGTGACGATGATGATCATGGAGCCCCGAAGATGGAGATCAAAAGGAGCAAAATGATATTGGCCATATCATGTTACTATTTGATTGCATGTGATGTTTATCATGTTTATGCGTCTTATTTGCTTAGAACGACGGTAGTAAATAAGATGATCCCTCATTAATGTTTCAAGAAAGTGTTCCCCCTAACTATGCACCGTTGCGAAAGTTCATCGTTTCGAAGCACCACGTGATGATCGGGTGTGATAGATTCTTACGTTCACATACAACGGGTGTAAGCCAGATTTACACACGCGAAACACTTAGGTTGACTTGACAAGCCTAGCATGTACAGACATGGCCTCGTAACACAAGAGACCGAAAGGTCGAGCATGAGTCGTATGGTGGATACGATCAACATGAAGATGTTCACCGATGATGACTAGTCCGTCTCACGTGATGATCGGACACGGCCTAGTTGACTCGGATCATGTAATCACTTAGATGACTAGAGGGATGTCTATCCGAGTGGGAGTTCATTAGATGAACTTAATTATCCTGAACATAGTCAAAAGCCCTTTGCAAATTATGTCATAGATCGCGCGTTAGTTCTACTGTTTTAGATATGTTCCTAGAGAAAATAGTTGAAAGTTGACAGTAGCGATTATGCGATCAGTAGAAAGCTTATGTCCTTAATGCACCGCTCAGTGTGCAGAACCACAAAATGTTGTATGTGGATGTTGCAAACATCGGACATACACGTTTTGATAACTACATGATAGTTCAGTTAAACAGTTTAGAGTTGAGGCATCAAAGACATTTTTGAAACATCGCGGAACATATGAGATGTTTCGAGGGCTGAAATTGGGATTTCGGACTCGTGCCCACGTCAAGAGGTATAAGACCTCCGACGATTTTCTTAGCCTGCAAACTAAGGGAGAAAAGCTCAATCATTGAGCTTGTACTCAGATTGTCTGAGTGCAACAATCACTTGAATCGAGTGGGAGTTGATCTTCTAGATGAGATAGTAATGTTTCTCCAAAGTCATTGCCACCAAGCTGCTGGAGCTTCGTGATGAACTATAACAAATCAGGGATACATATGATGATCCTTGAGATATTCATGATGTTTGACACCGCGAAAGTAGAAATCAAGAAGGAGCATCAATTGTTGATGGTTAGTGAAACCACTAGTTTCAAGAAGGGCAAGGGCAAGAAGGGGCACTTCATGAAATGGCAAATCAGTTGCTGCTCCAGTGAAGAAACCCAAGGTTGAACCCAAACCCGAGACTAAGTGCTTCTATAATAAGGGGAACAGCCACTGTAGCAGAATTACCCTAGATACTTGGTAGATAAGAAGGCTGGCAAGGTCGATAGAAGTATGTTGGATATACATTATGTTAATGTGTACTTTACTAGTACTTCTAGTAGCACCAGGGTATTAGATACAGGTTCGGTTGCTAAGTGTTAGTAACTGGAAATAAAAGCTATGGAATAAACGGGGACTAGCTAAAGGTGAGCTGACGATATGTGTTGGAAGTGTTTCCAAGGTTGATGTGATCAAGCATCGCACGCTCCCTCTACCATCGAGATTGGTGTTAAACCTAAATAATTTTTATTTGGTGTTTGCGTTGAGCATAGGCATGATTGGATTATGTCTGTCGCAATACGGTTATTCATTTAAGGAGAATAATGGTTACTCTATTTATTTGAATAATACCTTCAATAGTCTTACACCTAAAAGGAATGGTTTATTGAATCTCGATCGTAGTGATACACATTTTCATGCCAAAAGATATAAGATAGTAATGATAGTACCACTTACTTCTGGCACTGCCATGTAAGTCATATTGGTGTAAAACGCATGAAGAAGCTCCATGTTGATGGATCTTTGGACTCACTCGTTTTAAAAAGGTTTGAGACATGCGAACCATGTCTATTGGTGTATACGCATGAAGAAACTCCATGCAGATGGATCATTTGGACTCACTTGATTTTGAATCACTTAAGATATGCAAATCATACCACATGGGCAAGATGACTAAAAAGCCTCGTTTTCTGTAAGATGGAACAAGATAGCAACTTGTTGGAAGTAACACATTTGATGTGTGTAGTCCAATGAGTGTTGAGGCATGCAGTGAATATTGTTATGTTCTTACTTCACAGATGATTCGAGTAGATGTTGTATATTTACTTGATGAAACACAAGTCTGAATTATTGAATGGTTCAAGTAATTTCAGAGTGAAGTTGAAGATCATCGTGACAAGAGGATAAAATGTCTATGATATGATCATAGAGATGAGTATCTGAGTTACGAGCTTTGGCACGCAATTAAGACATTGTGGAAATTGTTTCACAATTAATACCGCCTGGAACACCATAGTGTGATGGTGTGTCCGAACATCATAGTTGCACCCTATTGGATATGGTGCATACCGTGATGTCTCTTATCGAATTACCACTATCGTTCATGGGTTAGGCATTAGAGACAACCGCACTCACTTTAGTAGGGCACCACGTAATTCCGTTGAGACGACACCGTTTGAACCATGGTTTGGAGAAACCTAAGTTGTCGTTTCTTGAAAGTTTGGGGTTGCGATGCTTATGTGGAAAAGTTTCATCGTGATAAGCTCGAACCCAAAACGGATAAATACATCTTCATAGGATACCCAAAATGGTTGGGTATACCTCCTATCTCAGATCCGGAAGCAAGAGTAATTGTTTCTAGAAACGGGTCCTTTCTCGAGGAAAAGTTTCTCTCGAAAGAATTGAGTGGGAGGATGGTGGAGACTTGATGAGGTTATTGAACCGTCACTTCAACTAGTGTGTAGAAGGGCACATGAATTTGTTCCTGTGGTGCCTAGACCAATTGAAGTAGAAGCTTATGATAGTGATCATGAAGTTTCGGATCAAGTCACTATCGTACCTCGTAGGGTGACAAGGATGCGTACTACTTCAGAGTGGTACGCAATCCTGTCTTAGAGGTCATGTTGCTAGACAACAATGAACCTACGAGCTATGGAGAAGCGATGGTGGGCCCGGATTCCGATGAATGGCTCGAGGCCATAAAATCCGAGAAAGGATCCATGACTTTGGAAGAAATACTTGATGGTCGTAAGGCCGTTGGGTACAGGTGGATTTTAAAAGGAAGACAGACAATGATGGTAAGAATCACCATTAAGAAAGCTCGACTTGTCGTTAAGATGTTTTCCGACAAGTTCAAGGAGTTGACTACGGTGAGGCTTTCTCACTCGTAGCAATGCTAAGAGTCTGTTGGAAATGGATTAGCAGTTACTGCATTATTTATGAAATCTTGCAGATAGAATGTCAAAACGTTGTTTCCTCGTCAGTTTTCTTGAGGAAAGGTTGTATGTGATACAACCAGAAGGTTTTGACAATCCTGAAGAACGCTAACAAATATGCAAAACTCCAGCAATCCTTCTAAGGACTGGAGTAAGCATCTCGGAGTTGGAATGTACGCTTTGATGAGATGATCAAAGATGTTGGGTTTATACAAAAGTTTTTGAGAAACTTCTATTTCCAAAGAAGTGAGTGGGAGCGCTATAGAATTTCTGATGAGTATATGTTGTTGACATATTGTTGATCAGAAATGATGTAGAATTTCTAGAAAGCATATAGGGTTGTTTGAAAAGTGTTTTTCAATGGAAAACCTGGATTAGGCTACTTAAACAATAAGCATCAAGATCTATAAGATAGATCAAAATGTTTAATAATACTTCCAAATGAGCACATACCTCGACATGATCTTGAAGGTGTTCAAGATGGATCAGTCAAGAAGGAGTTCTTGCCTGAGTTGTAAGGTATGAAGTTAAGAGTTAAAGCTCGACCACGGCAGAAGAGAGAGAAAGGACGAAGATCGTCCCCTATGCTTCAGACGTAGGCTCTATGGTATGCTATGTTGTGTACCGCACCGGAAGTGTGCCTAGCCATGACTCACTCAAGGGGTACAAGAATGATCCAGGAATGGGGATCATTGGACAACGGTCAAAATTGTCCTTGGAGTAAATAAGTGAAAGTGCAACATTGCATTAAAGTATTTTTGACATTGATGACAACTTCATTTGTGTTTCTAACCACATGCTCTAAGTGTTAACAGCCCCGATTAAGCTAAAAGTGGAGCATGGATGGTTATTTCCTCTATTATTGTAAAAAGGGAAAGCGGTGCGCTCAAGAAGAGAAGAGTACCTTAAAGTTTTCTTATTTCTTGAGTCCTTAGGGAGTCCGCACTATTAAGAGGGGGTGCATCATAAAAACATCCGGGGAATCAACTTACCTTATCACATTGATCTAAAAATCCTAGTGCCAAGTTTCTGTTTAGGCCAGAACTTCCGGGACGGTCAGAACTTCCGGGGACCGGAATGTCCGGGAAGGGTCCGGGAAGCTTCCGGGGTACCCAGAGAAACTGCACTTTTGTGCAACCTCTCTGTGTAGCCCGGATCCTCGCCGGACCCTGACTGGAACTTCCGTAGCCCGGAATTTCCGGGGCGGTCGGAAGTTCCGGGCTCCGGAATTTCCGTCCCCGGTTTCTGCAGCTTCCGGGGTACTACTGAGTGGTGCAAACTCTCTGTGTAGCCCGGAACCTGTCCGGAACCTGGCCGGAACTTCCGGTGGCTAGAACTTCCGTTTGTGTCCGGAACTTCTGGGCTACGTAGAAATCTGCCTCCAACGGCCGGATTCCATCCCCACCTATAAATAGTCTTCTTCTTCCTCACGAAGGGGTTGACGACTCCATTTCTCTCAACTCCATTTTCAGACCTCGATTTCTTGGAGATCTCCCTTCCTAGCCAACCAAAGCTCTTGATCTTTTGTGAAGCGAAGGAGAAGTTCTCGATCTACACATTCACCAAAGCGAAAGTTGATTCCCCCTTGTTTTTGTGGTGCTTCTTGTTACTCTTGGAGGTTGGAGACTCCTAGGCGGTAGGAGTGCTCCAGCGAGGAATCGACCATTGTGATTTCCCCCGAAAAGTTTGTGAGGGTTTGGAGACCACCCCAAGGTCTACCACTAGTGGTTGAGAAACGCCTTCGTGGTGTTGTCTCAAGGAGAGAATAGGGTGAGCCTTCGTGGCGTTGGTGTGCCTTCGTGGTAACATCCACCTCTCTAAACGGTGACGTAGCTTCCCTCCAAGGAAGTGAACATCGGCTTACATCCTCGTCTCTCGGAGTTGCGGTTATTCCTAACCCTAACTCTCTACTTGTGGTTACTTGTCTCTTAGCACTTACTTATCTCATCTTGTGCTTGCTTACTCATATATTTGTGTCACTTGATTATCTTGCTTAGCTCATTAGTATCATACTTGCAATTGTTAGGCTCACTTTCATTTTCCGCATTATTGCCTAAAATTGCTTAGTAATAATTAAAATTTGTAATTGTACCTATTCACCCCCCCCCTAGGTCCATCTCAATCCTTTCAATTGGTATTAGAGCCTCGTGCTCTATTCTTGTGGCTTAACCGCCCTAGAGCGAGATGAACCCAGATGGGACTCCCCTGGTTGTAGATCCTAAGGATAAAGGCGAGGCTTCTTCTGAAGTCAAGTCCTTTACGTCTCAGGATCTAGAACGGGCCCTTGCTAAGCAAAAAGAGGAGCATGATGCTTCTCTTGAGGCCTTGGTCCAACTGAGATTAGCCACGCTGTCCGCAGTGCTTGCACCACACTCAAGTGGTGTGAGTCCGAGGCCAACTGTGCCTACTTCATCACTTGGTCAACAACCTCCTAGCAATGAACACACCAGTGTTCCTTGGTGAGGGAGTCCCGGATTAGGGGGTGTCCGGATAGCCGGACTACCATCATCGGCCGAACTATCATCGGCCGGACTATCATCATCAACCGGACTCCAAGACTATGAAGATACAAGATTGAAGACTTCGTCCCGTGTCCGGATGGGACTTTCCTTGGCGTGGAAGGCAAGCTTGGCGATACGGATACGTAGATCTCCTACCATTGTAACTGACTCTATGTAACCCTAGCCCTCTCCGGTGTCTATATAAACCGGATGGCTCTAGTCCGTACAACAACAACCATTACAATCATACCATAGGCTAGCTTCTAGGGTTTAGCCTCCTTGATCTCGTGGTAGATCCACTCTTGTAAACATCCACAATATCAATATCAATCAAGTAGGACGTAGGGTTTTACCTCCATCAAGAGGGCCCGAACCTGGGTAAAACATCGTGTCCCTTGTCTCCTGTTACCATCCGCCTAGACGCACAGTTCGGGACCCCCTACCCGAGATCCGCCGGTTTTGACACCGACATTGGTACTTTCATTGAGAGTTCCTCTGTGCCGTCACTGATAGGAAGGATGCCTCCTCTAGTCTTCAAGGACGGTATTTTCGCCAAAGGAGCCTTGGCCGCTGGCCAAACTATCCGGCTAGGTGGTTTTCTTCTGACCGCCTGTCCGGCCACTGCTTCGACAATGACCTCTCAAGTCGTCAAAGGCAATCTTCACATCAGCTCGGAATTCGCCGAGCGGCTGGATCCAATAGAGCTCTCGTCCGTAAACGAGCTCTTGGATCGCATCGCCGCCCTGGGAGTCGCTACAGACTACAATTAGATTGGGCTTAAAACCGATCTGAGAGAGATTAACTCTCCCCAGGTCACCCACCATGTTGAAGTGGTAGAGGAACAATGCGGCGACTCTTCTCCTTTATTGAAAACTAGTCATGTCCAGGCTCCCGAACCCCCCATGCCGGATTCCCGCAGAGGGACGGACTTCGATCAAGCACTAAACTTAAAGTCAGGCATCGGACCAGACTCGTTGGACAACGTCCAGCAATCCAAGCTTCCAAATTTGGAAACTTCTCGGCCCTCGAGCCTTGAGATGGGTAGGGTTCCGGACTTAATTCCACCCACCCGCCCAGACATATGCGATCTATCTCTAATCCGGCAAGAGCCCGCTGAGACAGTACATCACTACTGGGCCAGATTCCTCCTGGTTATGGACAGGATAAAGGACTGCCGAGAGGAAAACGCAATCTCAATTTTTTGCAATAATTGCACGGACGAGGGAATCTTGAACGCCGTCAGCCATCATGAAATTACACGCTTCGCCGACCTGGCATCCATAGTACGAAAGTACTGTGCGATGGAGAGTTTCCGGACAACCGAAAATAAGTTTTGGGACAGTACTGTGTGATGGAGAGTTTCTGGACAACCGAAAATAAGTTTTGGGACAATCCGGCCCCGAATACAACCCTAGTCCGCAACAAAAGGGTGCATCACACTCAGGCACCAGATACAAAAACCAAAAAGCAAAAACCCCATAAAGGGCACGGAACCGTACTGGAGGGATGGCTTAGCGGACCCTATAACATTCACAATATAGAGGGCGCCATCCCAACACATAGCCTTCGAGCATGTTGGATATTACGGCAGGTGGCCAAAAGTGGAGAGGAGCTTCTAGCCCCGGAAAACCACTCCAACAATACCGGTACGGTATCAACAGTCTTCGAGACTTTCGCATCAAACAATATGCGGAAACGAACAATCCGCAGCCTTGCCGAAGTCTACCAAGTAGCAACAACTAATCCATGGAGCGACACAACCATCACCTTCAACGCCAGCGACGAACCTAAATTCCGAACAGCCCAAGCTCCAGCCGCACTGGTACTTAGTCCAATAGTGGATGGCTTTCGACTTACAAAGGTCCTCATGGATGGCGGCAGCGGATTAAACCTCATCTACGAGGAAACCCTTCAAAAAATGGAAATAGACTGGAGCCGCATTGAGCGAAGCAGCACAACCTTTAGAGGAATAATCCCTAGTCGGGAGGCGCGCTGCACAGGAAAAATCACACTCGATGTGGTATTCAGCTCACCGGACAATTACATATCCGAAGAAGTCACGTTCCAAGTGGCCCCGTTCAACAGCAGATATCACGCTATATTAGGACGAGAGGCATTCACAATTTTTCAAGCCGTACCCCATTACGGGTACATGAAGCTCAAAATGCTTGCGCCCGGCGGAATAATCACTCTCGTTAGTAATCCGGACATAGCACTCCGCGCCGAAAACAAGACAGCCGCATTAGCCTTAGAGGCACTATCCGAAGCCCTAGCAGAAGAGGAACTCACCGCGCTGCGCTCTATGGTGAATAGGGACGATGTGATACTCGATAAGAGATCCAAGTCCACCTCCTTTAAACCAGCAGATGAAATAGTAAAATTCCAGGTCCACCCAACGGACCCGACAAAGACGGCCTCCATCGGGGCACAATTGAACCCTGATGTAGACGCCGCACTGCGAGAATTCCTTCGGGAAAATTGGGACATTTTTGCCTGGCACCCCTCGGATATGCCCGGAATCCCACGCAGATTGGCAGAACACAGCCTAAACACCCTAAAAGGATTCAAGCCAGTCAAACAGGCTCTTCGACGATTTTCCGAACCCAAAAGACAGGCAATGGGAGAAGAGCTAGCCAAACTATTGGAAGTCGGATTCATCAGAGACATCAAACATCCGGATTGGCTAGCAAACCTGGTAATGGTACCAAAGAAGGACAAATCCTGGCGCCTATGTGTCGATTTCAAAGACCTAAATAAAGCCTGCCCAAAGGATCCCTTCCCCCTCCCCCGCATCGACCAAATCATCGATGCCACTGCAGGGCACGATTCATTGTGCTTCCTGGACGCATACTCCGGCTATCATCAAATTAAGATGGCAGAAGCGCATCAAGCCGCAACAGCATTCATTACTCCATATGGACCATTCTGCTTCAACACGATGCCCTTCGGACTTAAAAACGCCGGCGCAACATATCAGCGCATGATTCAGACATGTCTGGCTACCCAGATCGGCAAAACAGTAGAGGTATACGTAGACGACGTAGTCGTCAAAACTAAACACGTCGAAACTCTAGTAGACGACTTGAGGCTCACATTCGACAACCTCAGAGCATATGACATCAAGCTGAATCCAGAAAAATGCGTTTTCGGCGTACCAGCTGGAAAGCTGCTGGGCTTCATCGTATCCGGTAGAGGAATTGAAGCAAACCCAGCCAAGATCCGAGCTCTGTCACAGCTTGATATCCCAAAAGACCTCAAGCAAATACAAAAATTGACTGGATGCGTGGCGGCTCTAAGCCGCTTTATCTCCCGTCTAGGAGAAAAGGCATTGCCCCTCTATCGCCTCCTTAGGCGCACCGAACACTTCGAGTGGACGGATGCTGCCACCGCCGGACTCGAAGAAATAAAGGCCATATTGGCAACAAATCCGGTCCTGGCTGCGCCCAACCTGGGCGAACCAATGTTGTTATACATCGCAGCAACGCATCAAGTTGTAAGCGCGGTACTCATCGTCGAACGAGAGACAGAAGGGCATAAATTCCCTCTTCAGAAACCAGTATACTACATATCCACTGTGTTAACCCCCTGCAACTCCCGTTACCCGCACTATCAGAAGATAGCATACGCGGTGTTCATGGCATCCCGGAAGCTCCGACACTACTTTCAAGAGTGTTCGATAACAGTGGCTTCTGAAGTACCACTTAACGACATTATAAACAACCGCGACGCGACGGGCAGGATTGCAAAATGGGCCATTGAGCTCTTACCATTTGATATAACTTAGAAACCTCGGCGAGCTATAAAGTCACAAGTTTTGGCTGACTTTGTCGCTGAATGGACCGAAGCCGAACTCCCTAAAGAGTACGGCGCATACTCCAATTGGATTATGCACTTCGACGGCTCTAAAATGTTAGCCGGATTGGGAGCTGGCGTCGTATTGACGTCCCCGACCGGGGACACAGTCCAATACGTACTTCAGATAATGTACACGGACTCCAACAACGCAGCCGAATACGAGGCCCTTTTACATCGTCTCCGGATGGCAATCTCCATGGGCATTCAACGCCTAGAGGTGTGCGGGGATTCAAACCTCACAATATCCCAAATAAACGGAGACTTTGACGCCAAAGATCCGAAAATGGCAGCATATCGCAACGCTGTCCTAAAAATGTCAGCCCGGTTTGAAGGACTTGAATTCCATCACGTAGCCCGGGATAATAACCAAGCAGCCGATGTACTGGCACGCATCGGCGCAAAACGCGACGCTGTCCCTCCTAACATCTTCTTGGAACGGCTCTTCAAGCCATCCGTACTATGGGAAGAGGAGTCCGGAAATAACAAACCGGAACAAGCCGCACCAACCGGCGATTCAGCCGATGACATAACACCTTCAGCCCACGACATAATGGCAGTAATTGCTCCGTGGACAGAACCATTCCTCGCCTACTTGCTTAGGCAGGAACTCCCCGAAGACCATAATGAGGCCCGCTGCATAGTCCGGTGATCTAAAGCCTACAAGGTCCATGAGGGAGAACTCTATAAGAAAAGCACAACTGGAGTCCTTCAAAGGTGTATCTCCGAAGAGGAAGGGCGAGACCTTCTGGCTGAAATTCACGCCGGACTAGGCGGACACCATGCCGCAGCCCGGGCCCTTGTAGGAAAGGCATTCTGTACAGGATTTTATTGGCCGACGGCCCGGGCAGATGCTCAGCACTTAGTCCAAAGATGCGTCGGTTGTCAGCTCTTTGCTAATCAGAGCCATATGCCACCCACCGCCCTCAAAACTATACCCATTACCTGGTCGTTCGCGGTCTGGGGGCTTGACATGGTTGGACCACTTAAAGGGGGAACCCACAAGCAAAGATACCTATTGGTCATGGTGGATAAATTCACCAAATGGATAGAGGCCAAGCCAGTTAAAACGGCAGAGTCCGGACCAGTGATAGACTTCATATCCGGGGTAGTACACCGTTACGGTGTCCCCCACAGCATCATCACCGATAACGGCACGAACTTCACGGCCGACGAGGTTAAATCATGGTGCAAAAATATGGGCATCAAGCTCGATTACGCTTCAGTCTATCACCCTCAAACCAACGGTCAAGTGGAACGAGCAAATGGTCTAATAATGAGCGGCATCAAACCCAGACTAGTGCGGTCCCTTACGAAATCTGACACGCACTGGGTAGAGGAGCTCGGCTCCGTACTCTGGGGGCTGCGGACAACGCCTAACCGTACTACCGGATTCACACCATTTTTATGGTATACGGCGCAGAAGCAGTTTTGCCCTGCGACATCATTCATGACTCACCTCGAGTGCGCATGTACGAAGAAAGAGAAGCCGAGTTGGATCGGCAGGACAGCTTGGACGCATTGGAGGAAGAACGTGACGTCGCCAAGGCTCGTTCCGCATTTTATCAGCAACAGGCTCGAAGATACCAAAGCAGAGAAGTACGGGCCAAGACTTACAACGTTGGCGAACTAGTTCTACGCCTGCCGGACAAGAAAAAGGACAAGCTCAAGCCCAAATGGGAAGGCCCCTTCATTGTCGATCAAGTCCTGACCAGCGGAGCGTACCGTCTACGAAATGCATCGGATAACCGACTCGAGCCGAACCCATGGAACGCAGCCCGCCTCCGAAGATTCTATGCCTAGCGCCGGACTAAGGGTTTGTCCCTTTCCCCCCGTCCAAATTTTTTTTACTTCAGCTTCCTTTTGTTTATCTTTTTTTTCTCAACCCTATTCATCAAAGCCTTAAAGGGCCTACTTGCGCAACGTTCACGCGCAATTGATGTGCTATCCGCACTCATTATACCTGGGGGCTTCTTTACCAGAAGCTTAATTATAAGGGCTTCATGCCCAGCACATGTGTCAAGCCTCCACATGTACCTTTTATTCACCATTATATGCATCGATATGACTTAAGTTTTGGCCAAGCTGGGTTGCCTGGCTCCTGTGCTTACCCCTACGTTCCCGATTGTTCGGCTAGGAGGTAAAGGGAGCACCTCTGCGATTGTTACTGCCGGGTCAGCCGGATGTGTACCTCAGACTGGGTGAAGCCAAAAGCTAGCGTTCTTAAGGGAATATTCGGTAGGTGACTTAAAAGATGATTTTTTATCCACTTTTTTCGCAGTCCGGACATGCACTTTAGGGCATGCCACCCCCAGAGGAAAGGAACCCTTAACGGAACTATTCTCCCTGGAAGATGTTTCTTACTACCCATGTAATATAACATAACTAGTTGGGCACTTGTCTGATAAAGCACTAATGACCCCTACGCCTGGTCTCCATGCATACCCCAGTTGTTTCATAACCAAGAAGGTATTCGGACACACTCCGGACTCTAGGGTCCGGAGGTCGAAGCGAAAAGGTCGGCAAAGACAAACGATCTACAATCCGGCTAGAAGGCATTTTATATGTCATTTTATAATACATTGTCAAATCGACTGATTGTATTCTTCCTCAATCCCGTCTAACAGGTTGTCTAATTTACAGTCCTGTTGGGAAAATTTAGCGGCCAGCTCTACTTGGCCGTATACTAAACTCACAGGGATCTCCTTCCCATCGGGCCCCATAGGTCCGACTTCGGCCATGTGGTTGGGATCCGCCTTCTTGTACCGCGTCTTTACCATGGCCCAGGCCTCCCTGGCACCTTGCCGACAGGCCGAAATCTTCCATAAATGGAAGCGCTGCCGCACTCCCTGAAGCTTCTCCGCAAGCTCCCCAAGACCCTCGGGTAAGGAGAAGGCTGGCCATAAAGCCTGGATGACGCCGCTCATTGCCTGCCGAACTCGTTCGATCAGTTGCAACAATTCGGGAAGTTGATCACCCGTTGATACGGGCATCTCCTCTGCAGGGCGACCTGTGAGCACACCTGCAGACATATTTTGTCAAATTGACTTCCTCGCCGAACTCTTCTTTTCAAAGGAGTTCGCTCAAACACTTACTATAGATGCCGCGACGAAGCCGCTGATTCTCCTTAACAGAGCCCGACAGCTCGGCTCGAACGCCTTTCAGCTCTTCTCGAAGCTGGGCATGGGCATCCTGGAGCTTGTTCCTTTCATGCTGCACCTTATGCAGCACCCTCTCGCCGGCCTTTAGTTGGCGCAGAAGTTCTTGCCTGTCCGGATCTTGTCCGGCAGCACCTGCAACGTCATTTTTTAGACTTGCGCACAGGCCAAACGCTACTTATCTTTCTAAAATAATGCATTACCAGGAGAAGTCCCTGTGTTTCCTCCTGTGCCAGAGAGTGCGGCCTCAAGTTGGGCCTTGCACTCTTGCAGCTCCTGAGACAGTTTGGTATTCTTCTCGGTAAGATCCTACATTTCATATGATCCTTAAATCAGTTAATATAACTACTTTAAGTCTCGGGGGCTACTGGCATATACAACTATTAAATTCTCTTACCCGTATGTCTTTTACATACTGCTCCGTGGCTCTGGTAAAACCATCCTGAGCCGCACGAAGGTGCGCGTCCCCCGCGTTAAAGGCATTCAACGCCTCGGGGGAGAAGCACGCGTCACGAAATACTGTCCGGCGGCGCCTGTGATTCAGGGCACTCTCCACCTCAGACTTGGTGGCGGACAGTCTGTCGGCATCCTCCGTTAGAGGAACGTACGGCTCGCGCCTTGCGCTCGCCTCCCCCTCCAGACCAGGTGCTGGAGCCTGGCTGGTAGAGGTTGGATTGGCAACCTCCACGCCCGCAGTCCGGCGGACGCTTTTTTCCCTACAAAAGCCATGAGCACTCAAACGCTTCCTAGGAACATTGCTCTAAATAATGAATTGTGAGCTACACCTTTGTGGTGATGTTTCAGTCCGCGCCGCGCTCCTCTTCCGCCTACTGGTCCGGACTGGCCTTTGTTGGCGAGCCACCGCGGGCTCGGCTTCTCACCCTAGGGGCGCCTCCTGCACAACGCCATCGTATAACGGTGGTCAGAAATAACCAAGGAAGGAATGACGGTGTCAGGACTTCGGTCGCAATCACCTGGGAAGCCGGATATAGTCCGGGATAGTCGGCCGTGATGGCGACTAAAGCATTGTCCATGCTGAGGTGGTGGAACACCCTGTCGATTAGCTCCACCATTATGTCCGGATCCTCTTCGGAGGCCGGATCCCGGGATCTCTCTGGATCCTCGGGTTGCGGAGCTGGACTTAGCATGTCCTCCACGATCCGGCGCAGCTCCTGTGTCGAAAGAAGAACACAATATAAGAAACTTAAGTTTCAAAAAGCATGGGTCGGGCACGCAGAGTGTTCGCTTACCCAAGGCCGGGGATTATTCATGGAGAACCCATTTAACGAGTTCGTCCGAAGGAAATCCTCCTTCTCCCCCTTATACAGGCGGGACAGGATCGTCACCAGATCTTCGACCGAATCCGGCCCCTTGCGGCCATGACGGGTGGCATCGTCCTCCCTGTTGAAATCCTACATGGGGTGGCCCCTGTATTGTAGTGGCTGCACCCCCCGCATAATGCATGTTGCCATGAATCCAATCATGGTCAACCCGGCATGGGCCAGTTACCTTATTCAGCCCATCAAATAATGGACGCTCTTGTCTTCCTCCAGTTGGGGGCTCCGCGGACGCCAACTAAGGCGTTTCTTCAGAGGAGCATTGCTGAACTCCGGGAGGCTGATCCGAACTGGGTCCGGCAGCGGAGCGTCTTCTATATAAAACCATTTCGAAGGCCAGTCTTCGGACGCCTTCTTAGGGGTTCCGGATGGATATCCGGTCCCGGGAATGCGCCATATTTCGGCGCCGCCCACTTGATATATGGACCCCTCGTGAGAGCGGGGTACAAGGCAGAACAACCTCTTCCACAGCGCGAAATGGGGCTCGACGCCCAGGAATAGCTCGCAAAGAGCTACGTAACCCACAATATGCAGGATTGAGGCGGGCGTGAGGTGATGAAGCTGGAGTCCATAGAACTCCAGGAGCCCGCGGAGGAATGGATGTACAGGAAATCCGAGCCCCCTTATCAGATAGGGGAAGAAGCATACCCGCTCCCCTTTGTTGGGACTTGGGGTAACCTCCGCCTGCTTCCCACCTTTGTAGGTGGCCAGCCCGGCTCGAACCGGAACCATGAAGGCCGGAGGGAGATATCCCCCCGCTTGGAGCTTCACCAGCTCGTTGTGCGGAATAGAGCATCTCCTCCAATCTCCTGGCAAAGGGCTGGGAGCGCAAGAAGAGGAGCCGCGTTGACGGTCCATGATGGAATGGATTCTTGGTCGAAAGCTGTCGGTGTACTAGAGTAGGGGTACCCTAGTATCTCGAACTTGTGCACGGACAGTTGCAGCACCCTGCGGCAAGGCTTGCCGGGCGACCGCCAAGGTCCTCCGTGGTTCCTTTGGGGCCATTCAAGAACAAAGTATTCAAGCCAAGGAGACAAGGCCCCGGCAAGAGGAGCTTGCCGGGAAGGCCAACCAGGGCATCTCAAGGAACTTGCCGCGACACGCCACGCGTCCCGGCAAGGCCCGGTGAGCAACAAGCTTCCGGGCGCGACAAGACAACGACCGCGGCAAGGCACTTGCCGCGACAAGCTACCACCTTGTACCTGCGCTCCAGCACATCCACCAACGTGTCGCCCTGGGGTCTTTCCAGGCGCGCGTGGCGAGAGGCTGTGTAGCCAACGGTGTGCGGTGGCAAGCGACGCTGACAAGATTACCATCGTGGCAAACAGTGGCGTCCCTGATGGTCCTTTTCTGCACTGTTTGGGCGACACAGACAGGCATTTAATGCCTTTGTCCCCTGCCGTCAGGGTTAGGTAGGATACACTGTACAGGTAGTTGTACCAACCGCAACTCCTTTCCATTTTTACCCTTGTCTACGTTGCCACCTGTCGGTGCCCCTTGAGCGTATAAAAGGAGGCCCATGCGCAACATAGAGGAGGGTCGGCTCATTTCGAAGCCAGAAAAACATTCACGCTCGGTCTCGTTAGCAGCTAGAGTGCACAGTAGCACTCAGCGCTCCCGAGCAAGAACTCAATACAATCAGACATGCAGCAATAGGAGTGTTATCTCTCCGGAGAGCTCCGAAGCTGGGTAAACTGCTCGTGTGCTTCGCCTCGATCCGCTCTTCGTGCGATCTCTGCCCCCCGCCGAACCGAAAGGGGCTCGGTCCGCCGGTCCCATAGGTGTTCGTGGATCAGTTTCCCCGACATCCAGTGTAAGAAGACAATGGTAGCTTCACCTGAGACCAAGAAGGTGTCCGCCAAGGAGGACGGCGCTGGTGGTACCTTCACCATCAGTGCCACTCTCGACCCTAAATAGGAAAGCGCGCTCATTGCTCTCCTGCGAGCGAACGTCGACGTGTTTGCGTGGCAACCATCTGACATCCCCGGTGTTCCCAGGAAAGTAATCGAGCACCATCTTGCTGTCTGTCCTCATGCGCGGCCCGTCAAGCAGAAAGTCAGAAAAAAGGCAGTGGAGCGCCAAGAATTCATCACTGAAGAAAACAAGAAGTTGGAAGCAACAGGCCTTGTCAGAGGAGTGCTCCATACTACGTGGTTGGCCAATCCTGTAGTCGTGCGCAAGGCAAACGGGAAATGGAGGCTTTGTATCGACTTTACCGATGTCAATAAAGCTTGTCCCAAAGGCCCATTTCCCTTACCGCGCATTGACCAGATCGTTGACTCCACGGCCAAATGTGACTTGCTTTCATTTCTTGATGCATACTCAGGATATCATCAGATCTTCATGGCAGAAGAGGATGAGGAGAAGACCGCATTCATTACCCCCTGTGGCACATACTGTTTCGTACGGATGCCTTTTGGTTTAAAGAATGCTGGTTCAACATTTGCAAGGGTAGTCCATGACGCTTTTGAGCCGCAGATACACAGAAATGTGGAAGCCTACATGGATGACATAGTGGTCAAGAGCAAGGACAAGGCAACTCTGATCCAAGATTTAGACGAAACCTTTACAAATCTGCGCAAGATCAACCTAAAGCTTAACCCCGAGAAGTGTGTGTTTGGAGTCCCCTCCGGCAAGCTTCTTGGGTTCTTCGTGTCTCAGCGGGGAATTGAAGCCAATCCCGACAAGATCAAGGCCATTGAGCAGATTGAAGCACCAAAGCGCGTCAAGGATGTACGAAGACTTGCCGGTTGCGTGGCTGCTCTCAGCAGGTTTATCTCTAGGTCTGCTGAGCGCGCCCTGCCATTTTTCAAAATATTGAAAAAGGCAGGTCCAACGAAATGGACTCCGGAAGCGGAGGCTGCGCTGCAGGACTTAAAGAGATACCTGTCCTCCACTCCAACACTTGTCGCACCTAAGCCACAAGAGAAGTTGCTGCTGTATATAGCGGCCACCAATCAAGTGGTTAGTGCTGTTTTAGTAGCGGAGAGGGAGGCGGACGATGAGCCAGCAACCACGGCGAGTACATCCAGCGACAAGCAAGGGACTTCGCCGGCAAGCTCTGGTCCCGACAAAGATGGATCTGCGCAGACACGTGAGGAGATGCAGAAGAGAATGGTGCAGCGCCCAGTTTACTTTGTCAGTTCCCTTCTGCAGGGGGCTAGGTCAAGGTACTCTGGTGTGCAGAAATTGCTTTTCGGCCTTCTCATGGCCTCGAGAAAGCTGCGCCATTACTTCCAAGCACATGAGATCACAGTCGTCACTCGTTTTCCGTTGAAGAGGATACTGCAACATCCGAAAGCAACAGGCAGGATTGTCGAGTGGGCACTGGAACTGTCAAGCTTTGGCCTCAAGTTTGAGAGCACTTCGACTATCCAAAGCAGGGCATTAGCAGAGTTCATAGCACAATGGACGCCAACACCAGATGAAGAAATTCCAGAAACGAGCATCCCCGTCAAGGAATCAAGCAAAGAGTGGCTGATGTACTTTGATGGTGCCTTCTCGCTGCAAGGCGCCGGTGCCGGCGTGCTACTTGTTGCACCCACCGGAGAGCACCTCAAGTACGTAGTCCAGATGCACTTTCCCAAGGAGCAAGCAACAAACAATACTGCAGAGTATGAAGGTTTGCTTGCCGGTCTCAGGATCGCAGCAGACCTTGGGATCAAGAAGCTCATTGTCAGGGGTGACTCACAGCTTGTCGTCCGCCAGGTGAACAAGACTTATCAGAGTCCGTTGATGGAAGCTTACGTCGATGAAGTGAGAAAGCTAGAAGAGCACTTTGACGGCCTACAAATGGAACATGTTCCAAGAGCTCAGAATGACATTGCTGATGGCCTGTCGAAGTGCGCCGCACTTAAGTTACCTGTGGAACCAGGGATCTTTGTGCTCAAGCTGACTCAGCCATCCGTAACGGCATCAACTGGACAGAGCAAGAAGAGGAAGTTGATTTCTGGTGACTACTTTCCGACAGAGCTCCCCGAAGCCGCTGCCAAGAAGGTCCCCAAGATCAACACCAAGGATGCTGAGGAGCAGTCTGCTCCGGCAAGCCTTAGGGTTTGTTCCGTTGAAGCAAACGCTCCCGACAAGTTTTGCTCCGGCAAGCTTGCCGGGGAACATCAAGCTCCGGCTGAGCCGCAGATTCTCGCCATAGAAGCGGATGTTCCCGCAGCAGCAGCTATGCCTTTAGTCCTTGTTGTCGAGCCGAAAGCTCCAACATGGGCACAGCAGATTGTCCGTTTCCTTCAGACAGGAGAACTTCCCGAAGAGCAAGAAGAAGCGGAAAGAGTAGCCCGGTAGTCAAGTATGTACTAGTTTGTCGACAACACACTATTCAGAAGAAGACTCAACGGCGTGAAATTGAAGTGTATTCACCGGGAAGACGGACAAAAGCTGTTGGCAGAGATACATGGAGGCATATGTGGTCACCACATTGGCGCAAGAGCACTTGCCGGCAAAGCGTTCCGACAAGGTTTCTTTTGGCCGACAACCCTCCAGGATGCAACTGCACAAGTAACCAAGTGTGAAGCGTGCCAGTTCCATTCCAAGCAGATGCACCAGCCAGCTCAAGCTCTCCAGACGATCCCTTTATCCTGGCCATTTTTGGTCTGGGGGCTCGATATCCTCGGCCCCTTTCCCCGAGCTGTCGGGGGCTTTGAGTACTTGTACGTTGCAATCGACAAGTTCACAAAGTGGCCGGAAGTGGAGCCAGTGAGGAAGGTGACAGCACAGTCAGCAGTTAAGTTCTTCAGGTCAATTGATTGCCGTTTCGGGATCCCTAACAGGATCATCACCGACAACGGCACGCAATTCACGAGCCGCACCTTCATGCAGTACGTCCAAGATCTTGGCGCCAAGGTCTGCTTCGCTTCTGTTGCTCATCCGAGAAGCAACGGTCAAGCGGAGAGGGCGAATGCTGAAGTGCTGCGCGGGCTCAAGACCAGGACTTTCGACAGGCTGCACAAGTGCGGAAGAAACTGGATAGAGGAGTTGCCGGTGGTTCTTTGGTCGATCAGAACGACGCCAAATCGAGCCACTGGCCAGACACCTTTCGCTCTAGTCTATGGAGCGGAGGCAGTTCTCCCCACGGAACTCGTATACGGGTTACCTCGAGTGCTCGCTTATGATGAGCTTGAGCAAGAGCAGCTGCGACAAGATGACGCGCTGCTCCTTGAGGAGGACCGTCTTCAGGCTGCTGTACGAGCTGCTCGATACCAGCAAGCTTTGCGCCGCTACCATAGCCGCAAAGTTAATGCCAGAAGTTTCGAGGAATGTGACCTTGTTCTTCGGCGTGTTCAGTCTGCCAAGAATTCCAACAAGTTGACGCCAAAGTGGGAAGGCCCTTATCGGGTGAATTGAGTCACTAGGCCTGGCGCTGTCCGCCTTGAGACCGAAGATGCCATTCCGGTGAGCAACTCCTGGAACATCGAGCATCTTCGTAAGTTTTACCCGTAGGGCGCGGTTGCCGGAACCCGTTCCGGCAACCACCTTTTGTACAAGTCTTGCCGATGTTGCATGTAATCCTTTGTACAAAGCCGGGCGCAGACCCCGTGCATAAGTAAAGATCATGTGCTCCGCACATCTTGTCAATTTCATGCTTTATACTATTTCTTGCATGCATTATCTGACACTTTGTGCAGCACCTACCTCCGGTAAGCAATAACGAGCCATGAGGCTCCATATCTTTATTTTCTCTTCTTTCTCTTTCTCAAGGAAAGGAAGGTTCCCTCGCCCACAAGTTTGCCGGGGGGAAAGGAGAAGATAATGGTGTGGACCAAGCGTCGCTCGAGGAAGTTTCGCCTTGCCGGGAAGCAAACGACAGAAAAGCTAAGTTGCCAAAGTTTGAGCAATCAGTTTTAAATTTTTAAGTTATTCTCCTCGAACGACCGTACTTTGTATGGAAAACCTGTGCGCAGAGGAACCAACTCGTAGCTAGTTGTGCCCTTACTTTGTTTCGAGTCCGCTCAACAACTTAAGTGAGCTGCGACTAGTTGCGACAAGGTTTCTTGTCAGTAGCGCCACCGCCAGCAGGCTGCTGACGTCCCGCACTCAGCGCTCGCGGCTCAAGGTGCCTGCGCCGACAAGTTCCCTAAAAGCGTAGGGCAAAAACATACAAAGGAAGGGATCAAGTAAAGGAAATAACATAGCAATCTCTACCCAAAATAGAGTTATATTACAAGATAACTTGTCGCAGCTCTAACAGAATGTTCTCATGACATGACCAGCAGCGACAAAGAAAAAGAAAAGAAGGGCGGCCTAATCTACGCGATCGCCCTCAACCCTCTTGATCTCGCTCACCTTGTCCACAATGGGTGCGACAAGGGCCTTGAGCGCTTCCAGATCAGCATCCGGCGGCAAGGACCTGAGGACGTTGGTGAGGTTGAGGCCTGGGTTGCGGAAGGCCACCTTCACCAGCACCTTCTGAAGAGCCCCCGCGCAGATCTTGCGCGACTCGTCGGCCAGCTGCTTTGGGATCTTCTCCCGGAGTCGCTGGAGGGCCGTCGCCACGCCTTTGAAAAACAGGCTGAGCTTGGCGCTGGGTTGGAGGTGCTCGTCGGAGGAGTACCCGAGATCCTCTATCCCTAGCTGCGCCAGCTCCCCGTCGATGGCTACGGCAAGATCCATGAGACCCTCGGTCCAGTGCTCCACAGTCTCCCTGAAAGCATCGTGGCCGGCGGCAGCATTCGCTAGCAGCACCTCATCGGCCTTGATCTTCTCCTTCAAGGCCACCTCCTGCTCCCTGGCGCCGTCCAACGTCTTGGTCAAGGTGGCCAGCTTCAACTCGAGATCCGCGTTGGAGTCCTTGGCGGCGCTAAGCTCTTGGCTCCTCTTGGCGAGACGACCCTGCAGCTCACCATGAGCAGCGGCGTCCTTCTCGCGCTCACGCTTGAGCGCAGCAAGCTCCTCGCCGCTCGCCTTGAGATCAGCCTCCAGCTGCACCGTCTTCGTCTCCAGCTCCTTCTTGGCGGCCTCGGCAGCTGCGGCAGCATCCTTTGCTTCCTTGAGAGCCCCACCAATCGCTTGCTCGCGCGCGGCAAGCTCCTCCTCGTGGCTGTCAAGGTTGACCTTGCGCTGCGCCAATTCGCCTTCCTGCGCAGACAGCTTCTCGGCAGCAAGCCGTTGCTGCTCCTCAACCTCAGCCTTCCCGAGGAGGAAGGGTTTCCGCTCCTCGGCGAGTTGCTCCCTCTCCTTTGCTAAGGATCGGAGAGCTTCCTGCCTGAGACCCCGGAGCTCCTCCGCGCGCTTCTCGATGTCCACTCCCGCCTTCGCGACAAGCGCCTCTCGGGATGCCAGCTTGGCTTGTCGGGCGCGGTAGAGCGACAGAAGCTTCCACAGTAACCGCTCCTCCTCAGGCTCGTCGCTGCTGCTGCTTGGCGCGTCGACCAGCGCCAGCCCAGCGGAGGCAAGCACCTCTTCGTCAAAAGTTTCTCCTTCGACCGGCGCCCTGGAGCTCGACGCTCAGGGGATCTTGATGAAGACGCCATCGCCGGCCTTCAAGTAGGCGCCGGGCTAGGGCTCTTCGGAGCCTGGCGCTTCAGCAGTGGCAGAGGGATCGGCGGTCGGTGCAGCGCCTAGCGCTCCTGCGGCCTCGGGGCCGTCAGTGCGATCGCCGGATTCCTCGCCAGCTTCTGCGGCGGCAGCCTTGGCGGCCTCTTCGCCGGCGGGATCATCAGTGTTGGCCTCTTCTTCGGTGGCAGCCGCGTCGTCGTTGTTGCCGCGCGCGTTCTCCTCGCCGGCGGCCTCGGTTTCCATTGGATCCACGGCAGATGGATCTGACGACCGAAGAGGGGAGAAAAGTCAAGCAAATATTCAAAAAAGAAAATCAGAAGAAGAAAAACCCAAGGGAAGTTCTCAATCTAGAGGATTACCTGTACTGGGATCTGCAGCCGCGGTCTCCGCCACCAGGGGGTCGCTGGCGCTAACCCTTGCCGGAGAACTGTCCCTTGCTGGAGAATTCTCCCTTGCCGGAGAACGCTCCCTTGCCGGGGAATCCTCCCTTGGCGGTGTAGTTGAAGCAGGTGGCATTTCGGGAGCGACTTCTGGGCACTCCTGGTGAGGCTGCTCTGCTCCTACACAAACCAACAGTCAAAAATCAGCAAAGAAAGAGCGCCCATGCACGTCTAACAGCAAGAAGTAAACTATATACTTACGCTGGGGGCTGTGCTGGGGGCTGCTTTGGTGAATAGTTGCCGGGTCCGGCAAGGTGGTCTCAGGCGCGTCCCCTGCTGCCGCGGTGGGTTCATCCTCGATGACAATCACCGGGACCTTGGCTCTCTTCGCTGCTCTCTGGGCCAGAGTCCTGAAAAGGGATGAGTTCGGAGTAAAGCAAATTAGATACAAGACACACATCAAGAATTGAAGAATTACAAGTACAGCGAGGGATCTTACTCTTCTTCTTCATCGTCGGAGCTGAACGCGGAGAGATCGAAGTCCGGCTCGCCTCCGGTACGGCGAGGCGGAGGAGTAGGCTCCCTTGTCTGCTTGGCAGGTGCAGTAGCGGTGGACCGGGAAGACCCCACTCCAGTTGCCGCAGCGGCGTGAGGTGCTCCCGCGGCAACAGTGCTTGCCACGGTCGAGCGCGTCGCGCGGTGCGGCGGCTGTTGACCCGTCTGCCGCCCCGCTACATCCCCGGCCTTGCGGAGACGCCTTCTTGCTGGAGCTGGGGGCTCTGCTTGTGGCGAGCTGGCTGAAGGTGGGGAGGAGGAGGAGCCGATCTGCAATGGGTCGCTCGCGCCCTCCGCGGGCTCGCTCGACTCAGATTCAGGCCCGACAAGCTCTTCCTCGCCGACAAGCTCCTCTCATTCGGCAAGGCTTGCCGCCTCTGCTGCCTCTGCCTCCTCCAAGGTGAACCCAAACTCGCCCGCGGCAGCTGCTGCCGCCGCCTCTTCCAGCCTAGTGGCAATGCGCTGCATCTCCGCATCGGTGGTGTCACGGGTGAGGCTCTTCTGCTCATCGGGATGGACTGGCACTTCTACCAAGCTGGCGAAGAACTCCTGCACGACGTCGTCTGCAGGCTCTTGCCAAGTTGGAACAATTCCATGCGAATCGCACAGCGGCATCATTGCGCGTATGCGGTCGAGCGAGGAATTGTTGCACAACGGAACGACACTCCTCGGCAACATAAATGGATGCTGAGGATCATGCTTGAACAGCTCCAGGAGCATCGCGTCCAGTTCCAAGACAGTGAAGTTGAAGTTGAGGCCCGGGCGCAGCCTCATGATATCCGCCGAGTTCTGGAACTCCCAAGCGGGTCTCCTCCTCTCCTGAAGGGGGGAGATGCGGCAGCGAAGGAAATCTGCGCCAACAGCGCCTACGGTGAGCCCGGCAAGCCTGAGGTGTAAGAGGGCGTGGCGGATACGGAGTGAGATACGGCGTAACCCAAGCCGCGCGTGCCCGTGCGCTGCTTTGGGCCTGGCCCAACAGCGCTTGGCACCGTGTGTGGCCCAGGCCCGGGGGCTCCTGTCGGTGTACTAGAGTAGGGGTACCCTAGTATCCCGAACTTGTGCACGGACAGTTGCAGCACCCCGCGGCAAGGCTTGCCGGGCGACCGCCAAGGTCCTCTGTGGTTCCTTTGGGGCCATTCAAGAACAAAGTATTCAAGCCAAGGAGACAAGGCCCCGGCAAGAGGAGCTTGCCGGGAAGGCCAACCAGGGCATCTCAAGGAACTTGCTGCGACACGCCACGCGTCCCGGCAAGGCCCGGTGAGCGACAAGCTTCCGGGCACGACAAGACAACGACCGCGGCAAGGCACTTGCTGCGACAAGCTACCACCCTGTACCTGCGCTCCAGCACATCCACCAACGTGTCGCCCTAGGGTCTTTCCAGGCGCGCGTGGCGAGAGGCTGTGCAGCCAACGGTGTGCGGTGGCAAGCGACGCTGACAAGATTACCATCGTGGCGAACGGTGGCGTCCCTGACGGTCCTTTTCTGCACTGTTTGGGCGACACAGACAGGCATTTAATGCCTTTGTCCCCTGCCGTCAGGGTTAGGTAGGATACACTGTACAGGTAGTTGTACCAACCGCAACTCCTTTTCCATTTCTACCCTTGTCTACGTTGCCACCTGTTGGTGACCCCTTGAGCGTATAAAAGGAGGCCCATGCGCAACGTAGAGGAGGGTCGGCTCATTTCGAAGCCAGGAAAACATTCACGCTCGGTCTCGTTAGCAGCTAGAGTGCACAGTAGCACTCAGCGCTCCCGAGCAAGAACTCAATACAATTAGACATGCAGCAGTAGGAGTGTTATCTCTTCGGAGAGCTCCGAAGCTGGGTAAACTGCTCGTGTGCTTCGCCTCGATCCGCTCTTCGTGCGATCTCTGCCCCCCGCCGAACCAAAAGGGGCTCGGTCCGCCGGTCCCATAGGTGTTCGTGGATCAGATTCACCGACAAAAGCGCTCCGATGAGTATTTGCGGGAGGAAGATGGTGATTTGGATCTGGATTCTCGCCTCCCTTATAGGCAGATTATTCACACAACTAGGGGGTAAAACATAAAAGACACCCTGGCTTTTCACATTCGCACGACGCGTGGAAGAAGGCCATTATTGGGCGTGGAAGCCAAGACGCGCAACATTGATGAGGAAGCCGGACATTGTTCAGCAGGTACGTAGAACTTGAAGGAGAACCCGCCTTGCAACGCCGAAGACTACACACACGCTGGACTTATCGTCATTGAAGCCTGGTTCGGGGGCTACTGAGGGAGTCCCGGATTAGGGGGTGTCCGGATAGCCGGACTACCATCATCGGCCGAACTATCATCGGCCGGACTATCATCATCAACCGGACTCCAAGACTATGAAGATACAAGATTGAAGACTTCGTCCCGTGTCCGGATGGGACTTTCCTTGGCGTGGAAGGCAAGCTTGGCGATACAGATACGTAGATCTCCTACCATTGTAACCGACTCTATGTAACCCTAGCCCTCTCCAGTGTCTATATAAACCGGATGGCTCTATTCCGTACAACAACAACCATTACAATCATACCATAGGCTAGCTTCTAGGGTTTAGCCTCCTTGATCTCGTGGTAGATCCACTCTTGTAAACATCCACAATATCAATATCAATCAAGCAGGACATAGGGATTTACCTCCATCAAGAGGGCCCGAACCTGGGTAAAACATCGTGTCCCTTGTCTCCTGTTACCATCCGCCTAGACGCACAGTTCGGGACCCCCTACCCGAGATCCGCTGGTTTTGACACCGACACTTGGCTTTATGCAAGACCTTAGGTTGAGAAACCAAGATATAACCCTCAAGGCAAACCTCCTTTACTTACTGCTACTGCCGATTTTGCATTGTGGAAAGTTGCTATGCAGGATCAACTTCAACATGGAAACAATGAGATGCTGGAGATTATAGAGTATGGCTATCATGTGGTTGATCCAAAGAACCCCACACCAAGAGAAATATATGACAAGAACCTCAATGACACGGCAATCATGTGTATAAGGAGAGGTATGGATGAAAAGCAAAGGAGACCGTTCATACACATCAAAAGTGCCAAGGAACTATGGGAAAGTATTATACAATCCAGGACTGGCACTTCTACCCTCCGGAGTGCTCAATATGAAATTGCCAAGGGGCAATTGCAAAAATTTTGTATGGAAAAAGGTGAAACCCCCAATCAACTCCTTGAGCGTCTCATGAATCTCACTGCGGATATTGAGTCATGTGAGTGTGACAAGACTCAAGATGGATTCAATATGACTAAGAGGTTTCTTGTGGATAAGTTGCTTCATGCTCTTGCTCCATATCATCATCAAATGGTGTGGGACATAAGACAACACCATACCTTCAAGGAAATGACTACAGATGACATCATATCCACCTTCCAACTATTTGAAGAGTCAAAGGCCAATGCCACAAAACATCTTGCCATGCATGGTTCCCCATCATCAAAAATCAATCTTGCATTGAAGGCCAAGCAAGTATGTGAAGATGAGCAAAGTGAAGAAGAAGAAGAAGATGATGAGGATGAAGATGGTAATGAGATTGACTCTGACGAGGGCCCTTCGTATGAAGACATGGCTCTTTTGTTCAAGAAGTTTAGCGCCGGAAAATTCAAGGGAAGATTTCAAAAGAAGAAAGTGAGAAAATGCTACAACTGTGAAGAAACCAGTCACTTCTCCAACGAGTGCCCTTATGAGAAGAGAGAAGATAAACCAAGGTTTCCCAAGACCTTTCCCAAGAAGAAGTTGCCAAATCCTTTGAACTCCAAGCTCAAGAAGAGAGATGGAATGGTAATGGTTGCTCAAGAAGAATCTGATCCAGATGATGTTAGTGGTGTTGCCGGAGTTGCTCAAGACTCTCAAAACACGTTGAGGTTAGTAAACAAGAGTGGTGACGTGGTCACCTACAACTACATGAAAGATGCAACGCTCACAAGTGCCTAATGGAAAAGGCCATGGTTGAAGAAGGAGAGGACCAAAGCTCTTCTGACAAGGTCAAGGTAACTCCATGATCAAATCCTCCTCTTTTCACACCTTCTACTCCTAGTGATGAGTACCTTGATGCGGAGGATAGCTATGAGGATGATGATCTAGATGATCCTATGATTGCTAAACTTAATAAGTTCATGTGCTCCCTCAAAGGAAAGAAACTCACTAGGTTTCGTATGCTTATGGAGATGGTGAGTAAGCACACCATCACCATTAAGGAACTCGAAATCCTCGTCACCGAGGAAAAGGAAAAGTGTGAAATCCTTGAGCGGAAAGTCCAATATGAGGAAGCACGAAATGATGAACTATGCTTAAAAATTGGTGCAAACATTGATGTTCACACTAATGATCTTGCCTCCTTGAAAAAGGATATTGACTCTTGTGAAGAGTTAATGAATGATAAAAGCAAGCTTGTGAAGTCTCATGCTTCTCTATCTAAGGATTGTGAGCTTCTATCCGTATCCCTCAAGACTAAGGAAGGAGAGCTCACCGTTCTTAGAAAGAGTTTTGAGACGCTCAAACTTACTTATCTTGAAACTTTAGACAAGGCGTACTCTTCCCATATTATAAATGTTGATGCTTGTGCTACTAACTCTAGTAGTGATCTAGCATCTATTCTTGAGGAAAATCGTTTTCTCAAGGCTCAAATTGAGAAAGGTCTCATGACATGTGCTCAAGGGCAAAAGAATCTTGATGAGATTTTGAGTCAACACAATGAGGTGTTTGCCAAAGAGGGACTTGGGTTTGACCCTAGCACAAGTAAGAAGAAGACGTCCTCCCAAAAGTGCACAACTCCTCTAAACGAAACTTTTGTAAGAGAAGGGCACAAGGAGAAAGGTAAGGTTGTGAGTGGGAAGGCCACAAGGGGCATGCCCACTCTCAACAAGCCTAAAGAGTTCATGCCTCCTTCCTATGTACTTCGGAAGACTAAGGATGGAGAAGTCTTTGCAAAATTTGTTGGTCCTCGAAATGCATTCCGTTTCTATGCTATTTGGGTCCCTAAGACCCTAGTAACTAACTTGAGAGGTCCCATTGCAAAATGGGTGCCTCTAACAAATTCCTAATTGTGTGTAGGTAAGCTTCTCCGGTGGAGTGAAATGGGTGATTGATAGTGGATGTACAAATCATATGACCGGAGATAGCAAATTGCTCTACGATTTCATGGAAGCTATTCAGCCATTCATGAGCATTATGTTTGGTGGAGGTTCAAAAGGACAGGTACTCGGTTTGGGCAAGGTGGCTATCACCAATGACATGTCTCTTGCAAATGTTATGCTTGTCCAATCCCTTAAATATCACTTGCTTTCTGTTCGCCAATTGGCTTCTGTTGGTTATGATACACTCTTTGGACTAACGGATGTGAAAGTCTTTAAGAGAGATACTCTCGAAGTGGCCTTTGTTGGAGAGTTGGATGGCAACCTTTACACGGTTGATTTCTCGAAAGAGAGCACATTCGATGCAACTTGTCTAATGGCCAAGGCTGACAAGGGGTGGCTATGGCATCGCCGGCTAGCCCATGTGGGCATGAGAAATCTTCAAGATCTCTTAAAGGGGAATCACATCCTTGGACTAACCAATGTCTCTTTTGAGAAAGATCGTCTGTGTAGTGCATGCATAGCCGGGAAGCAACATCAATCAAAGCACCCACCCAAGAACATAGTATCTACTTCAAGGCCCCTGGAGCTCCTTCATGTGGATCTTTTTGGGCCTCCTTCATGGGATAGTCTTGGTGGGAAAAAGTATGGGCTTGTCATTGTTGATGATTACTCAAGATATACATGGGTGTTCTTCCTCAAGTCCAAGGACGAAACGAAGATCACCTTCATTGATTTTGCCAAGCAAGCCCAACGCAAGTTTGACAGAGAAATCCGAGCAATAAGGAGTGACAATGGCTCTGAGTTCAAGAACTATACCTTGGAAGAATTTCTTAGTGATGAAGGGATTGAGCATCAATATTCAGCTCCATACACTCCTTAGCAAAATGGTGTAGCCAAACGGAAGAACCGTACACTTGTAGAATTGGCAAGGTCCATGTTGGATGAATACAAGTCACCACATAGTTTTTGGGCTGAAGCTGTCAATACCGCATGCCATGCATCAAACCGACTCTTCCTCCGCACTATATTGGAAAAGACTCCATATGAGCTTCTAACAGGAAACAAGCCAAATGTCAAGTACTTTCGTGTATTTGGATGCAAATGTTTCATCCTCAACAAAAGAGAACAGTTAGGAAAATTCCAATCCAAAACGATTGAGGGTATATTTGTTGGCTATGGATCAAACTCCCACGCCTATAGAGTCTATAACAAATCCAATGGATGTGTTGTAGAAACTTGTGACGTGGTGTTTGATGAATTTAATGGCTCCCATGGGGAGCAAGTTGATCTAAGTGATGTAGGTGAAGAAGATTCTTCTCAAGACATTTTGACCATGGGTGTTGGTGCACTTCTTCCTATGGAACAAGAACCTCATGATGATGAAGAAGAAGATGGAAGTCTCACACATCATCAAACTGCTTCAACATCCATAACACCACAAGCTCCTATTGTTCAACCGACACCCTTAGCCCAAGTTGAAGAGGATGATGAAGTTCCTCTTCATGATAATCTTCAAGAACAAGAACAAGAAAGTCCAATCATTGATGATGAACCTCAACAAATGCAATATGAACAAGAAGATCTTCCTCCACACATTAATGATCCATATGTTGAGGATGTAGATGATGGACATGAAGTTGAACCTCATGAAACCCTTACCTCCATTATGCCTCGAGTGGCCGGTCGTGTTGATATTGACAAAATTCTCACCGGCATATCGGAAGGTAGGGTCACTCGTAAACATTTGACAAACTTTTGTGCTCACTTCTCATTTGTGTCTAGTATTGAGCCCCTCAAGGTACAAGATGCATTAATGGACAACGATTGGCTAGTTGCTATGCAAGAAGAGTTGAACAGTTTTGAACGCAACCAAGTGTGGTCATTAGTCAAGAGGCCATCTACTGAGCACAACGTCATTGGAACAAAATGGATTTTCAAGAACAAACAAGATGAGAATGGTGTAATCATCCGCAACAAGGCAAGGTTAATGGCACAAGGGTACTCACAAGTTGAAGGTTTGGACTTTGGTGAGACCTTTGCCCCAGTTGCCTGTCTTGAATCCATTCGCATCTTACTTGCTTATGCTGCTTTCAATGGTTTTACATTACATCAAATGGATGTGAAGAGTGCTTTCCTCAACGGTCCTCTACAAGAGGAAGTATATGTGTCACAACCACCTGGGTTTGTTGATCCCGATCACAAAGACTATGTGTACAAACTTCATAAGGCTTTGTATGGCCTCAAACAAGCACCTCGTGCTTGGTATGATCATTTAAAGAAGTTTCTACTCGATGATGGTTTTGTGAGAGGGGTGATTGATCCCACTCTTTTTACTAAGAGGGATAAGGGTGATTTGATCTTATGCCAAATCTATGTAGATGATATCATTTTTGGTTCTCCTAACATTCATTTGTGCAAGAAGTTTGCGGCTTCAATGACCAAGAACTTTGAAATGTCACTCAATGCGGATTTGAAGTTCTTCCTCGGGTTTCAAATTCAACAATTTCAAGAAGGAATTTTCTTGTCTCAAGCAAAATACCTCAAGGATATCCTAGAAAAGTTTGGTATGTCTGATGCTAGTCCATGTAAGACACCAATGCCAACCAAAATAACACTCACTGAAGACACAAATGGTATCCCTTTCGATCCCTCTAAATACCGCTCTATGACTGGTTCATTGCTTTACCTTTGTGCATCTAGACCAGACATCATGTTTAGTGTATGCATGTGTGCTAGATTTCAAGCTTCCCCTAGGGAAAGTCATCATAAGGCGGTTAAGCATATTCTTAGATACCTTGTTCACACCCCAAAGTTGGGTCTATGGTATCCCAAGGATGCTAAGTTTGATCTCATTGGGTACACGGATGCGGATTGGGCCAGAGACAAAGTGGATCGTAAGTCCACTTCCGGTGCCTGTCAGTTTCTTGGACGTTCCTTGGTAAGTTGGTCCTCGAAGAAACAAAATTGTATTGCTCTCTCTACCGCAGAAGCTGAATACATTGTTGCCGCGAGTTGTGCAACTCAGTTATTATGGATGAGGCAAACTTTGAAGGATTGCGGTATCACCTACAGACATGTTCCTCTTCTATGTGATAATGAAAGTGCCATCAACATTGCTGAGAACCCCAAGGACCATCTCCGCACCAAGCACATTGATATTAGATATCACTTCTTGAGAGATCATGTTGAGAAGGGTGATATTCACATTGATCACATTGGTACAGATTTGCAACTGGCAGATATCTTTACTAAACCCTTGGATGAAGCAAGGTTTTGTCGACTTAGGCGTGAACTTGGTATCTTGGAGCTTGACAATATTATGTGAAATCTAGTACCCATTCATGCATTTTCATAATGTCGTGTCTAGATGTAGGCATGTATTTAGGGGGAGACATACAACCCATGAGTTATCTCACCCTATATGATGCATAAATAAACCAACCACTCTCAAAGTTACTATGTTATCACTCTGTGACCTAGTACTTTAAATGATGGAGTTGTGATGTTGGGCTCAAGGTTAAAATCTTCGCAGTGCCAAGTCACACATACTCAAACATGGTGGACTCGTCCACCGCCCTCTCCTAGAGAGGCTGGACTTAAAATCTTCATTTCTTTTTTTTGAGTGTTCTCGTTGTTGCTCTTGTGTTTTGCCCCTAGCCTCTCTCATCTTAAAACCATCTAATCTTTATCTAGTGCACAAGCTTCAAATCATCTCCACATAAATGCTGATATGGTGTGTGGTGTCGTGGGAGCTTTCGGACCCCCTCCCTCTAGTTCTCAGGAGTTCAGAGAGACTGTAATCTCTTTGGATATCCTGGAACTTCCGAGGAGGGGCCCGGAACTTCCGGCCGCCGGAACTTCCGGCATTTCCCGGAACTTCCGGGCATCGCGGGTCGTGGGCACATATCATGGGCAGGAGATAACCCAGGGGTTCCTTTTCCCCCTTTCTCCTCTGTTCCACTGCTCTCTCTCTCCATGCGGTGCCCCTCACCCATCGGCGTCTTCCGGGCGAGCTGTCGACCCCGGAACCTCCGGCCCCTTCTTCCCCTTCATCGTGCTTGGAGGGGATCTGTCCTCTCCACCATCTCTATGGAGGAAGGTAACCTAAGCTTCTCTCCGCTCTCT
The DNA here is from genome assembly GCA_963921465.1 of Triticum timopheevii. Taxonomy (NCBI): domain Eukaryota; kingdom Viridiplantae; phylum Streptophyta; class Magnoliopsida; order Poales; family Poaceae; genus Triticum; species Triticum timopheevii. The sequence goes on from OY997270.1 coordinate 517,207,512, forward strand.
CTAGTTACCTAGGGATTGTAGGCTACACTTATGGTTCTAGGATAAACACAAACTTCACACTCTCAAGCCCTGCATCCACTTTAGATCTGCAGTGCTCCATGACATTCAATTCTCGCTTGGTCGATCCATGCCCGTCCCCTGCTTAGATTCGGAAGGAACCTTGTTCCCAGGGTGATCACCTCGTTTGCAGCAGTTTCACATGTACTCCCTCCGGTCCTTTATATACAAGCTTTGTCTGCAGTCAAAGTATCTCTACTTTGATCAATCTTATACAAAAAAGTATGCACTTTCACAATGTGCGAAGTAAAAAGGAACAGAAGGAGTACAAAGAGTTTGAGCAACTTTTTAGCGTTTCTGTACATTGCAATCAAACACACAGGACTGGCAATTCATAGAGAACATTCAAAACAATCGATGATTATGCATCTCAGCGACTCACATGTTAGAGGCAATATTTACTTCACAACTAAAGAATAAAGAAAAAATTGATCGACGCTGCTGACAGCAAGGGCGTCCCATTCGAAAATATCAAACGCATGTATTAAAATCAATGAGAAAAATTTGACAAGGTTGTCCCATTCCAAAATATCAAATGCCTACAATTGTGGAATGGGCAGGGTTTGCCATCAGTTCGGACATTGACATGGCACCTCGTGCTAAATAAACTAACTGTTCTTTTTGTGCAGTTCCACCAAAATCAACCAAATTCACGCGTAGCTTGTATGATTTCGCCCTTATATGTTGCAACGCCTAGAATTTATCGGCACCTCCTTTCTTGTGGTGGAAATTATGATTCAATGTATTCATGAACATTTTGTGCAGTTCCCATTGAAATCAAGCCGATCACCCCTGTTTGCACAAATACAAAAAAGTGATTAGTATAAAGCAAAATGTACTATGAATTGATAGTTTAAATAGGCACCTACATGGTCCATGTAGAGCACACTTTTAGAAAAATGGAACTCACCAGAAAGAATCCTAGAACAACATTGTACTCGCGCATCACAGCAAAAAAATGGAGATTTGTCAGTCCTTCTGAGATGAAGTTAGTTTGGTCTTGTGGGGAGTAATGTAACCATCCTTCAACTGCTCCTTCTGATGAGAATCCTAGAACAACATTGTACTCACGCATCACAGCAAAAAAATGGAGATTTGTCAGTCCTTCTGAGCTAAAGTTAGTTTGGCCTTGTGGGGAGTAATGTAACCATCCTTCAACTGCTCCTTCTGATGAGAAGATACGGTGCTTCTTCATCCTGGCATAATCGGAACTAGTCACTTCACGTACTCCATATTCTTCTTCAGAGGAAGATGATCCTATTGTGCAAAGACAAGAGGACAACTAAATGCTAGCATCCCTATTTGCTCAAAAAAAAGGAAAGGAAATATTTAAAACAGCACAGATGAAGCACTTCTCAAGGACAATACCACTTTTTCATGACAGTATCTAAACAGTAGCACAACGCTAATAGAGATGACAAAGCTCAATCATATGGATGAATTAGTGGGCGAGTACCAACCTTTGTCAGGAGGCTGATTGTGTAGAGCATACAGATGAAGCACTTCTTCGGAACCATCTGTTGCTATCTACTATGGTCGCCATGCTTACTATATCTTTTTGTGCAGTTCCACTAAAATATATGGTATCTTCAAAGAAGATCCCTATTTGCACAAGTAGAGATAATTACGTATGGCATCAAATCAGTGGCAAAACAATTGCTCGTTCCAGCCCTAGCAATAAATTAAGATGCAAAACTATATCATTACTTGTGTCATCACTGTTCCAGTGCTTCATTACAGCACTGGGAGTTGATTTTTGTTTTTCTTCCGCTTGTTCTTCCCCTTCATCACTTGGTTCAATAACAGACAAGCTTCGCCTTCAATGTAAGATTTGGCATGTCAATTAGGGAGCACAAGTATAGTACTAAACTTAATTTTCTGATGAAAGTGGAAAAATACAGGCCAGCAGTTGTGAAATATCCTTATCTTACCTCAATGGGATATTACGGTGCACATACAGATTGGAAGTCTTGTCTCCATTTGTGCAGTTCACTAAAATCAAGCAACATTATCATACAAGTAGCACAACATATGAAAGCACACTGCAGAATCATGTGAGAGAAGGCTAGTACTGACCTCTCATGATGCGGAATTCAAACAACTCACAAGAAGAAGATCTGAACCAAATTCGCCTTAACGGATAGGAAGTAAGATCTCCTCTTGTGTAGTTCCACTAAGATCAAGCAATCAAGCAACATTGTCGGTGTGACATTTTGGTTGAACTGCACAAAACAGTCTTAAAACAAAAGTGTTTTGTGCAGTGCAACAAAAGATCACAATGGCAACGAGGTGAAGTAGATAACCCTGTTTACACAGAGGTGCAAAGGAAACAATTAGTGGTCAATAATGGTGGATGACACAGAAGCCAACAAAAAGAAGCATCTACCTTATCGAAATGGGAAAGAAAGCAAGACAGTAGCATTTCTCAAACGGTGGCATTGATTAATATTAACATAGAAATTATATTAACAATAAAATTCGTTAAACATGTAATTTGCTTTTAACTGTGGTGCATCAATTTTCCAGCGGCATTATTAGAGGGTGTTTGTTTACAGGGACATTTTGGTGTAGGGACTAAAAAAACTCCGTGTCAGTCACATCTAAACCAAACAGGAGGGACTTTTCGGGACTAAAAGTGGGCATTTGGGACTAAAGAAAGAAGACCCTGAGGGAGTCTTTTTGGGACTTTTTCCAATAGTTGCCCCTGCCACACTTCGCATCTTGTTTCTATTAGTTCATTACTAGGGGTAACATGGTCTTTTATCATGTCATTTAATAACCTCTAGTCCATGTTTAGTCCCTGGAACCAAGCAGGTAGGGACTAGGGAGTTTTTAACCAAACAGGGCCATAGATTAACAACAGCTAATGAGTTGCACGGGACAGTGGACGCACCAGCATCATGTGCATCTACCAATGTACTGTGGTCATGCACAGTTTGTTGCAACAAAGAACAAACAACCAAGGAGCATATTTGTTTTGGTGCCAGTTTTGTTATCTTTAGACACCTTTCCCTATGTGAGCGCAGCAAATCTAATCCTGCTCAAACTCTACAGCCTTGTCCCTTCCTTTCCTTTTTGAAATAGTACTTTTGCCCCTTCCTTTCCTCTTTGAACCACGTCCTAGATTTATGCGATACAACTTTCCCCACTACTTCCCCCCCCCCCCTTCCTTTCCTCTTTGAACCACGTCCTAGATTCATGCTATACAACTTTCCCCCTTCATTTCCTCTTTGAACCACGTCCTAGATTCATGCTATATACAACTTTTCCCACTATTTTCCCCCACTCCTTTCCTCTTTGAACCACGTCCTAGATTCATGGTATACATGCAGCTAGAGCAATGCATGTGGAGTAAGTAAAATATACCTTAAGGTTCTTGGGGCGTGGTTCGGTGGGCGACGGGACGACGGCAAAGAAGAAGGGTCGGAGGCCCTCCCGCGCCGCCGTTGGGTGGAAAGTGAACAGCAGCGCCGGTAGTGGATTCCCTCCCTCACCGACGGCGACAGCGTTAAGCCTCCTTCCCTTCCCGACGGACGGATCCTGCCGGCTCTTTGAGCAGCAGTGAGGGGAGAGAGAGGCCAACGAAGTCTTGTTTAGATCTGGAGAGGGCGAGAGAGTGTGAAGAGAGCAACTACAAGCGCTGAGGATCCAACGGGAGAGGGCGAGAGAGTGTGAAGAGAGCAACTACAAGCGCTGAGGCTCCAGCATGTATATATATACTGGAGAGAGAGTGTGAAGCGTGCAAACCCTAGAAAACATTTTGACCAGTCAAAGAATCCTCCTGGCAAAAATTATGCTCAAGTGTAGTTATCGAACCCGAGACCTCAAGTTTGATGAGCGAACAGGCTAACCAGCTACACAACCCTCCCGTTATGTTCAATGAGAGGAAAATAACCTTTTATACATTCCTGCATCGTGTGACAGGCATGCCGTGTTTTTTTTTGTGTGTGTGTGGGAGTCATTAGGATTTCAATCATAATCGTGTCATGTGGCTTTGGTGGTAAGACTATCCACAGTGGTGCAGAAATAATGCAGCCTTAGTCACCTTACCTCTCTCCACGTAGTACGTTGGGTCCCACCAGTCAGAGGGTGAAACAAACAAATTAATAAGAAAAATTAAAAGCGCCAGCGGTGTATCTTACTACGTCACACATCTCGCTACTGCTCGGGAACACTGTCCAATTGATCCCTCTGTTCGCTCACGTACTATTTTAAGTGAATCCTTATTATAACATGCACACAAATTTTGGGCACTTGTATTCGACTTGAGTCAGTGTGCCACCGTATCTCATATACTTACTACTCCCTCCGTCTAGGTGTAATAAGTCACGTTAGAAGGTGCAACGGGACCAAGGTGCGTGCGTGTGCGTGTGTGTGTTTAACAGCATGTGTGTGTTAGAGAGTGCGACAGATCGACCTACTCCTACAGAGATATGGTGTGTAGTGTACGATTTTAGCCGCGAGAGTCGGTGCATCCTCTCGTTTCCGGGCGTGTCCGGTAGGGACATGCCGACAGCTGCCACGCCCGCTCCTGACCAGCCTGGCCCACCCAAAGCCCCTCCACCGCCCGCACGTGCTTCTCGCCCGAAACGGTCAGCGCCGCTCCAAAGAATCGGTGCCGCATTCATGCCCAGGCAGAGCGGACGCGACCTCTCACTGGCGCAAGAGTGATGGTTGCTTCGTCCGTCCAACTTACTGCTGGGTCTATGTGATTTGACGGCTCATTGGTCTTTATTACTGAGGTGGTAGGACTACTGGATGTCCCACGCTTTCGGCGAAAGGAGGTAGTAGATTACAATTTTCTCCATTCTAACAGCGGAGGAGTGCAAGAGCAGTGAAAACACGCAGGCTGAGTGATTACATGGCCCACCTCACACTATCACCGTGCGACACCTAACTCTTTACATAGTACTCCCTCTGTTCCTAAATATTACTAGATGAGTCCCCGCTCGTTGCCGCGGAACAGCGGTATATCTCTCTGCGCAAAATTATCGATTTCATAAAACTAAAAAAAATCTATAACCGCATGACAAATGTGGTAGCCAAACTAAATAAACTCCCATCATCATTTAGATCATCCCACATAAGGAAAAAAGATCAGCCAACTCCTACTGCATAATGGGATTATATTTTTCTTTTGACATGTTAATGGGACTTAAAAGCTCACTTACATGCATGCTACCGGTGCATGCTTGCATGCAGACATGTTGATGTGATTTAAAACCCACTCACATGCATGTGCCACGGTATTTCTGCATGCTTGCATGTGGCTTAGTGCTGAGCCTCTCAACGTCTAGATCAGACGGCTATTATGACTGATTTACTTCATCTAACGGCTACGTCAAATTTGATGATGTGGCTCAAGGAGAGGATAGAGAATTCCTAGTAGTGGGGGCTAGCTATTACTAGTAGATAAGTCTTTGCAGAGATTCCACTAGGTGAACTACATACGGAACAAAATGAATGAATCTACACTTAAAATGCATCTATATACATCCGCATGTGGTTAATGGTGAAATCTCTACAAAGACTTATATTTAGGAACGGAGGAAGTACTAGTATAATACTAGTATGTACTATAATTTATCAGCGAGATAAATTTGTACAATGCTATGAAGCTTCCAGCTCCTGTTACATGTATCTTGCGTCCAAGGTTGCCCCCCGTTGCAACATTTCATCAAATACGAAGGAGACTAACATGCATGCTATTGTATCTCAATGATTGACAGATCATAGCAAATATGTACTCCCTCCGTTCCAAAATAAGTGTCTCAACTTTGTGCAAACTTTAGTACAAAGTTATACTACTACTAAAGTTGACACTTCTTTTGGAACAGAGGCAGCTAAAGAAAAAAACGATCCATGCAGTCCCTAGCCCTTGAACCGTGAACCCTGACCAGGCTTCAATTTGCTGGCAGCGTTCGACCTTCCTAATAAATGAAGTTTGCAACCTTTTGACCATCGGATCATTTTGTGCAGTTTCACCAAAATCGAGATGAGCATCCCTGTGGCAAAGAAATTGAAGAAGCGTGATTAGAATAAGATTACTAGGACTAGTTGATGAGACTTAAACTCATCACAAATACAGTACGTAGAAGCCAGTAGAGCTATCAGGTATGTGCGGGGCAAAGAAGTAGAGAAATATCCACAGGGAGTGATGTGGGCAGCTAGAGCAGTGGTGCAAGCTGGCTGTAAAGGGAGTTGTACCTGAGGGACGTAGCTCGACCTTGAGGAGGGCGGCGGGAGGCGGCAACTGCCCACGTCGCGGCAGTGAGCAAGGGACGAAGGCAACCTCACCGGCTTTGTGAGAGAGAACGGTGGGGACCCCTGATCGGGACGTGCCGACAGTGGGTTTTCACCGTCGGCGACGGACACCGCATCTACACTAAGCATCCACCCCTTCCCCAAGCGGACGTGATCCGCCGGGATGTTAGAGATGTGGCCACAGTCGTTTTGTACGAGAGAGTGTGAAGAGAGCAACCCCAGCAAGCAACCGTGTATGCTGGCCCGTCCTGACTATGTATATAGTGGAGCGGTTTACTTTTCTCTCCATATGAACCTATCATATTGCGTACGTGCCACTGGAAAAAAAAATTATTTATAAATGACGCGGCACCTACTACTCGTTCTCCTATAACCTTGTGCTTGGCATCTCCAAAATATTAACCTTGCGATTGGCTCTTCGCCTCTTCGGGAAGTCGAGCAATAATGGTAGTGCAGTATATATCGTTCTAGCTATATGAGACCGAATGAATTGCTACACGTCCACCACGTGAGCGAGGGTCGAGGGGCGAGGGAGAGTGCTACTACATACGGAGAAAAATGAGTGAATGTACACTCTAAAATACGTCTATATACATCAGTGTTTGGAGTATGTACTAGTAGTTCATATTGAAATCTACTAAGGACATACATATTCCAAACAATATTATATAATCTCTATAACCAAGGTAGTAGGGACAAGTAGTAAATGGAGGGAGTAGTAAATTTTTCTCCTCGTCCTGCGAGCCACCGCGCGCATGGGCGAGGGAGGAGCAAGCTTCACCTCATCCTGCGAGCCACCGCGCCCGTGGGTGGGGGAGACGGCGTACTAAGCAAGCTTCTCCTCGTTCTGCGAGTTGACGGGACACATCAAAAGTACTCCAGTGTATAGAGCCTTGCCTCTAAGGTAGGCCCCACATGGTTAGCCTCTTTTTTTAATTTAACATAACGCGTCAAGTCGCAATTTGTTTGTTCACCCGTGGTAGACGATCCTCCCTCCACCAAGTGGACAACCAGTACACGTGCCAAATTACCACGTGGGCTGCCTTTTTTGTACAGAAATGAGCTCCACCGTGTACCCGCACGGGTGTGGTTGGGAAAGAGACGGGAGTACGTGCGCCGTGCATGCACCTCTTCTCTTCGTGCACGTCCCCCACCTACGTGGGTGTGTGTGAGAGATACAAACCGCATTCGTGAATGTTTTTTGTTTTGTGGTGGGTGTGGGGGTGGGGTTGGGGGTTGATTTCGTGAATTATTTGTGGGAATATGTGTTGATGACATCTCAAACAAAATTTTGCATGCAATGTGTGTGAAATGGAGGCCTATCCATATCATACATAGAGGGTCGGGCAATCCACAAGAAGAGAGGGAGGGGTCATAGCTATCGATAGAGTCGAAGAGAGGATCAAGTACGGGTGGGTGCGAGATCGATGAAGAGAGCCATCGAAATTGCGTGTGTGTGTGTGTGTGTGTGCAAGTCAAAGATATAGGGCGACTGGCCTACCGGAATGTTAGAGGGCACATGTCAAGTTTGTGTGTGGCAGGGAGACATGACTAGAGCGCTTGATGTATCGGTGTGTATGGGGGGTAGGGGTGGGGGAGGGGTAGGCAGAGGCCTAACTATAGAGGTAGAACGACTCGTATATGTGTTGAGAAGGAGAGACCCAGCTATGTCATGAGGGAGATCGGTCGACATCCATACATAACTGAAGGACGGGAAATATGATCGGACAGAGAGAGAGAGGAGAGAGAGAGGGAGGGAGAGGGAGGGAGAGGGGTAGAGTGCTGGATGGGTGATGGAGTTGCTTCTCGGAGATGTTGGGAGAGGCCTACTACACAAACTGAGGGTGGAACTGCAATGTTATCAATAAGAGTGGGGATGTGTTTCTGTGTGTGCCTGTGCATGATAGATCTGTCGGGACACATCCATGGATGATGAAGGGGGACCATGTGTTTGGTAAGCAAACCTAACTAGATCGGTAGATCAATTTTTGTTTGTCGGAGGAAGGGAGAGACACAACTAATGAGGTAGATCGATCGATGTGTGGGTAAAAACGAGTTATAAGGACCTAGCTGGCTATATGTATAGCGAGAGATCGGTCGGTGTACGTCCATTTGTTAGAGGCAAATAAGGCCCAGCGAGACGGATAGACAGAGAGAATGGAGCTAGGAGGCGGTGCGAGAGGCCCAACTACTAGCTAGATAGGGGGAGGAGTGTGCGGTTGTGAGATCGATTGAAAGAGGGGTGAGAGTTTACACGTGTGTCTGACCATATGAGAGACACGAGGCAAGGACACATAAAGGAGGAGATTGAAGGTGTGTGTGTATGCTGTAGGCAGGCATCACTGGAGAGGTTTATCGATCGGTGTGTGTCGGAAAGGAGTTGTGGAGACTCTGGGAGAACGACCTAAAGGAAAAAATGAATGTGCCCGGTGGATAGAATGCCGAGGGAGGGGGAGGGCGAGGAGGGCGTGTGCATGCACGAGAGAAAGTTAGTGGTAGCTACAAAGGTTAGAGGACTGTGTGGGTGTAAGAGACTAACAAAGATCATAATTTGATATGAAAGCAGATTCATATATTTGAATAGAAGATCATAGTGTTTTAAACATTGCATGCATGAATATAGCGGTGATACACGTGTTGTGCACATGTTATACCATAATGTGATAATGCATGGCATTGCAACTCACAGCTAAATGCCGAACAATCTAAACCATACTATACATCAAAAAATCTCGCATTTTATTTGAATTTGTGATAATGTGCGGCGTTTGCAGCTTACAACTAAATATCGAGCAATCTAAACAATACTATATATCAAACATTCTCACATTTTATTTGAATTTGTGGTAACGTGTGGTGTTTGCAACTCACATCTAAATATTTGTAGGCGTAGGGGGCAGGGCACACATTATACACATGAGACATGGTTTAGATTATGAAGATCTAGCTAGAGCTAGAAATGTAATGTGATTTGAAATCAAAATAAAGTGGATTCAAAAAATCTAGTTCGAGTTCATATAGTACACATAGTTCATATGTAACTCGATACTGATCATGTGGTGTGCTGTGAAGATAATACACAAACGATGGTTTAACTTGACAATAATGATGATTGTAGATCTTATTAAAACAGAGAAACAAATTCAAATGCTTTGACTTCACAACAATCATTACTGTAGATCTTATTCAAATTTAGTTCATATTGAAGCGGTAGTATATATGTTTGGAATGCACTAAAACGTTCATTTGAGTAGTAGGTTGCATGCATTGTACACGTAGCGAAATATTTTAATTGAACATAACATGAATTCAAAGTTTTGAATGACATTTGTAGTGCGCATTGATTTGGTACAGTACACGTTAGGCTTGTCCGGAAATTTCAACCCGCGCCTTGTTAGCCCGAAATATTTAAGATATATCTTTGTCTCGTTGTGCTCCGACAACTCCCTCCATCTCAACCCGCGCCTTGCTATTCCAAAATTACAACGCGCGCGAAAACTCCCACCTCCTGTGAAATCCCGACACGTGAAATGCCCGTGGTACCCCTGAACTGAAAGAACCGCCTCAAATCGGTGGGGGGTACTTTCGTAACTTACCCCACATTTCAGACAAGCGCGTCTCTAAGCCATGGTTCCCCACTGCCATCCCATCCGCCCACCCATTCGTACACCGAGGCCGTGAAAACCCGCGACGAAACCCCACACCCTGCTCCGTCCGCCACCCAACCGGAGCTTCTTCCCCGACGACGTTGTCCACAGCAACACCTCGACGTCCCTCATCCACCGTACCGGATGAGGATCCGTCATCGATCTCATCGTCCCGCCGGTTCAGCCACCCCGTCCTCCACCTCCAAGGAGCTGCCCCGACATTCCCCTCGTCTTTCACGCCACCTCCATTCCCACACCACCGTCTTCACCTGCACCACCAGAAGAGCATAATCATCACCGTTTCCTTGGATGAAGCTGCGGCCTAATCGGCGCCACCAAAGAGGTTGTACACTAATTGCCGCATTTTCTTCTTGATTTGATCTCACGGTGCTGCTGGCGCTCGGCCCCGAGCCGACACCACGTGGCTCCATCCACGGCGGCATCGCTGGCCACTTCCTCCACGGTGTCGCTCCCTCGGTGGCGACGTCCACATCAGTAGGATCTACTGCTGCTTTAGCTCTCGCTCGCGCTGCTGCTCTGCTCTTGCTCTCGGTCCCCTGCCTGGTCTGCTCTTGCTATTGCTCTTTCTTGCGCTGCTGCTCTCGCTCTTGCTCTTGCTTGCAATGCTGCTCCGATTTGGCTACACTTCAGTCGACTAAATTGACTTTTGGGTCAGTCGATTTCCAAGGGGTGGGCTCGCCTGGGTGAAGGAAGAACCAGTCGCAGCGGGGAGGGGGGCTCGCCGGAGAGGTACCCCACTATCTATCTTAGGGTTCAGGATGGGGGCGGTGGTCGTCAGTGGTGGCGGGGCATTGGCGGGGCGGTGGCGTGGGGATCGCCGGAGAAAAAGCTCGGCACGGGGGGGCCTAGAGGGATGGCCGGGGCGGCGGCGGACCGGCGGTGGGGAGTGTTTTCGGGGCAGGCGGGGCGGCGCACCGCCGGCCGCGGGCGACGGGGGGCTGCTGTTTGGCCGGTGGTGGCTGGCGGCTCAGGGGGGTGGAGGTTGAAGATGAACCGCGGGCCCTTGATTTCGTATCCAACAGCTGCAAAATCGACTGACCGGAGATGAAAAATTCAGTCGACCGACGTGTAGCCTCACCTTGCTAGTGCGTTCAGTTTCGACAGCAAAATTCAGTTTCGACAGCAAAATTCAGTTTCGACAGTTAGGTTCAGTTTCGATAGTTAAGTTCAGTTTCGACAGTTAAGTTCAGAGATGAGCGGCTGATGTATTTTACATCTAGCACTTTTTGGTTATGTATTTTACGTCATGTATTGGAGATGCTATTAGAATTCCACTCAGGTTAACGTTGTTTGTTGTCTCTCTTGTCCTGCTTCAGCCTCGGCGTCGTACAACTCACCGGAGCTGCTCCAACGACGAAACCCTCCATCACAGCGGAGCAGTACCTCGGGCTCCATCTCCAGACACCTAAGATCTTCTTCCCCTCCTCCGACAGCAAAGTCAGCCGGAGCATCCTCACCGGCCAACCCAATCATGCTGAGATCGACATGGCTTCGCCAAAGAGGTTGTACACTTGTTGCATCTCTTTTTTACTCTACATGTTATATATATTGTCCACTGAGCACACGGATTTGTTCCTTTAGTGTCTCCTTGAAAGAAAAAAACATAGGAATTTTAATTTTCACTTGTCCTCCTTTTCAAATTCCTATTCATGAAGCACAAGACTAAGAGATAGTAGCATAATAGCATTATAACTGTACATTTTCTTGTGGTTTGACTTAATCTCACCATGCTTCTTTGCATCCTATGATCTTCCAATTGTTGTGAATCAAACACCAAGATTGGCAGAAATCCTGTGTTTTTAAATTCTCTGTTTTGCACGTGCATTCCTATCCTATTCCTGTCTATTTCCTATCTGTGCATTGTTGGAATCCTCCAATTCAAACGAGCCCTTACAGAATTACTTCTCTTACAGATAGTTGCCAAAGAAAACCTTGCGTGGTTTGTCCCGGTCCTGCTGCGCCGTCGTCCACCCCAGCTCAGCTGCTCCAACGACAGAAGGGTCCAGCAGAGCAGGGATCCGGCCTCCAGACTGTCTTTCGCCGCCTCAGATCTTCTTCCCCGCCGCTGGCAGCCATGAAAACTGCATTACCATCATCAACCGAGCAGATGACCTCGAGGACTACACGGGTCCGCAAGAGAGGTCGCACTCTTTTGTGTCTGCTTACGTTATGCATTGCTTAATATTACATGCTACTTTATCGTCTTGTTCACCGATTAGACTTTGAGTCAGCTCCAAACTAATGGTCAAACTTGAGTTTTTAAATGGTTGTGGGGTACATATCGGGGCCGCTATCAATAGTATCTATCTACTATCTGGTTAATCTCCGGTGTCTACTATGAGTTTCATGTTGGGTGGGAAACAAACAGTAAAGAAGCCATTATCTGTATTTATTAACTGAAGCCATTATCTGCCTGCTATTATTGGTTTTGGGTCTATCCACAGGTTGCTACCATCACTCTGGATTTCTGCATGCACTCCTTACATAATCTCACTATGTTTTATTCCTATGCATGACAGTTATTGTAAACAATGGAACTGAACATGTAAAGCAAAAGAGACGAGCCTTGCGTGGCAATATAATTTCATGCAGACGTCGCTCCATGGTAGGCGCAAAGGCAGCCCCCCCCCTCCACGCATTTCGGATTGTAATCGAGAGGAAGATATCTGTTCTGAGGGGGATTCAGAAGGAGAAGATAACTCCTATTTACCCCCTGAGGTCTTCGCTCTAACTTGGCATGCTGATGTTGGTTATATCATGCATATGGTGTCTTGCATTGCTTACTTTATACATCAAATATGTCATCTTCTTAGTTTAGACATCCTTTGTGCGAATGCCATCTGTTTAGTTTATTCATCGTTTATGTGAATTATGCAACGCCACCTTGTTTAGCCAGGCATCATATTTGTGAATTTTGCAATGCCATCCTGCTTAGCCAGTCATCTTATATGTAAATTATATCAGGCCATCTTTTTTTCCGTTACATATTACATTCGTCAACAATGTTAGTACATTCAACTGCTCTTCGTGTGCATCAGCCATTTGACACGGTGATGGCAAATTCTGGAGTGAAAACAAGGTCTTCTGAACAGACTATGCTATCTGACGAAGCGCATATCTCGCTGGTTACGGATAGCTCCTCACAGGAGGATTCAGAGACAGATGACCAGTCCTATCCCCCCAAGGTGTATGCTCTAACTTGGCAGGGTTATGTTGCTCATATCGTGTGTATGGTGTCTTGCATTACTATGCCATTTGATTAGTTTAGACATGCTTTGTGTGAATGCCACCTGTTCAGTGTCTAATTACCATATATGTGAATTATGCATTGCCATCTTGTTGCAAGACATTATATATGTGAATTATACAATGCTATCTTGTTGCAAAGGCATTATATATGTGAATTATGCAATGCCATGCTGTAGTGGCGGAGCTACAACCAAATAGTTGGGCGGGCCAACGTAAAAGAGAAGACAAAAAAATCACAACTTAAGCCATACTACTTGGATGCTACTAGGTATATTAATATATGCTCACTGTAAACCAGACTAGGCTGTGACGGGAACAAGTCCCTCCTGCATATTCATGAGGAAAAGTCAGCCTCTCATACGCGTTCAGGCTGTTGACGCATGACGCCTCACACTCACTGGGCATAGTAATTTACCTTTTGGCTTTTGGGCAGGGCGGGCTACGGCACGCTTTTGCCTGCACGTAGCTCCGCCGGTGCCATGCTGTTTAGCCAATCATCATGTATGTGAATTATATCATGCTATCATTTTTTTGTATTACGTGTTCCATTTGTCAAAAACGTTTGTATATTCAACTACTCTTCCTGTGCATCAGCCATTTGAAGCGGTGATGGAAGTATCTGGAGTGAAAACAAGGTATTCAAAGCAGACCATGCTACCTGCTGAAGCAGACATCTTGCTGGCTACAGAGAGCTCCTCAGAGGAGGATTCAGAGACTGATGACCAGTCCTATTTCCCTCCTGAGGTCTATGCTCAAACTTGGCAGGGTTATATTACCCATGTCATACATGTTGTCTTGCATTGCTTAGTTTTTACATCATATATAGATTGCCATATGCTTACTTGCTTACTATATAAATCATATATTTGAATTATATCATGCCATCATGTTTACATAGTACATACACATCATCTATCTGAATTATGGCATAGCAACCCATTTAATAAAGACATCATATAGTTATATCATCTCATCCTGTTTAGTGTTTACAGTCATCATATTTAGAATTATGGCATTCTATCCATGAATGTATGTGAATTATGGCATGCCAACCTATTTAATAAACACATTATATAGTTATGTCATGTCATCCTGTTTACATAGTCTCATATTTTGAACTATGTCTTTCCATCTTTTTTAGTTAGCCATCATAATGTGAAATTGTGTCATGCTATCCTGTTTAGTTAGCCATCATATATGTGAAATTGTGTCATGCTATCCTGTTTGGTTAGACAACATAAATATGAATTATTTCATGCCCTCTTTTATTCCCCACTATCCATTGCACCTGTCTATCATACAATGTCTATACTTTCAATTACTTTTCTTGTTTATCAGCCATTTGAATTGGAGAGCGTGATGGCAGTATCTAAGGGAGTAACAACACGGTCTTCAGAAAAGATAGTGCTACCAGTCGATGCAGATAGAACCACGGCTGTACTTGCCCAAGGACCAGATCCACCACACATAACCCAGACTCTTGCAGATTGTACCCCTATCCAGTTGGACAGAGAACCAACTACACCCCTTTTAACCCCAACCCCGGCAGATAGTAACCCAGTTCCAGTTGACACAGCACCGTCTCCACCACAAAAAGCACCCAAACACGAGCGGTTAGTAAGGGAACTGCAGTGCCCAAAGCACGAGGACCACCACTCTGAATCCCAACTCAACGCTTAAAGGAGAAGAAGATTTGTTCTCAGGTCAGGTTATGTAGCTATGGTTCATACTCCTTTGCTCTTGCATTACTGTATTTACTCATACCAACTATTTTCAAATTTGAAGGATGGAATTGAAACTCCAATGGCGCAACAGGTATGTTTTAAACCTGTTTCTTTAACTGATTTGCTGTTGTAACCTGCTCTATGTTGATTTCAGTTTCAACTGAATAAACAGTTATGTTCTCATGTCATGCACATTACAAGTGTTGTTATTGCTCTATAGTTACCCACACTTATATTCTGTCTATTCTGCTTTGTTTTGAACAAATATTATTTGAACTGTGTCTCTATCTTGATTTGGCAACAAAAACTAGAATGATATAGACCATAAAGTGACCATGGCACATAGATATATGTTTGTTTCATGTTGTTATCCTGTCCACTTTACTACTGAACTCATTTACCAAAATGAGTTTCATATACAACATGGTAAACATGTGATGTGTCTGCTTGTTTCCCTTTTAGAATGCGGACAAAATATTGGAGAACAGTACAGCGTTATCCAATGGTAAAGGAAGTAATGCAGATAAGGTTCAAGATAGTGAGACATCCCTGTTGGTCTCCAAGAAAGCTGATAAAAACTATCTTGACGACAGTGAGGGAACCCAAAAGTCATGTCTTGATGTAGTGTTCGAGTTACTGGCCACTACTGTTGGCACAAGCTCTTCGAACTCGCTGCCTGAATTAGTTTGTCTTCTTGAGTCTCAACTTCAAGTTGGAAGACATCGATCAGATGTGCTGCGACAGGAAGCTGAAGGACTGAGGAAGTCCCTGCAGAATTCAGATGCATATTTTCTGGTGCAGCAGCAAGTGCTGGAGGATTTAAGCGCCAAACAAGAGAAAGTTAATAAGCTTGCTAAGCATCTTGCCAGCATTATGGGTACCCAGGATATTGTTTCTTGAGATCTTCTGAAGTGGTTTCAGTTCTGGATTTGTTTTGCTGCGGCATTTATTTGCGCTGGTCGCCAACTTTGACAACCAGTGTATATGATATGCTGCTTTGTTCCCTATATTTGCATTGGTGGCGAACTTTGATGCCCAGTGGATGTAATATGTGTAACAGTCGTGATAGCCTAGCATAAGTTGCTTGCTTATTTATTTCCTTGTTGTCTTGTTTATTTGTTTGCTTGTAGTCAGTGCAATTCTTTTTAAAACTAGGCCACAATAACCATGGGCTAATATTTACTGTAGTGACACTGGGCCTCCTACGGGCCGTAGAAACAGTGGGCCTTCTACGGGCCGTAGAAACAGGTGGCCTTCTACGGGCCGTAGAAACAATGGGCCTTCTACGGGCCATAGAAACAATGGGCCTTCTATGGGCCGTAGAAACAATGGGCCTTCTACGGGCCATAGAAACAATGGGCCTTCTACGGGCCGTATCATCAATGGGCCTTATATGGGTCATATGACCATAGTGGGCCATCGTTAATAGGCCATATTTGATGATGCTATGAAAACGGCCCAACGTATTAACGGACCACAAACGGGCCGATGTAACCACGGGCTGAATTTGGCCCACAAGCAGAAAATGATAGTAACGGGTCGTAAGTAAATGAATGCTGGAAATGAGCCCAAGAATAAATGGGCTCTGAGAAGGCCGAAAGATAAAATTTGCTGGAAACGGCCCAACTGAATAACGGGCCCTTAATGGGTATAAAGTGATATATTGTTCATTACGGGCCAGTTTCACCACGGGCCGTTAGTGGGTGTAAAGTGATACACTGTTCATTGCGGGCCAGTTTCACCACAGGCCGTTAATAGGCCAAGAGTTACATAGGGCCTCATATGGGCCGAAAGACGTCATGGGCCATACATGGGCCAGAAGTGAAAACGGGCTGGAATCATATTGGATGGCCCAGATGACGCTACTGGCCTAATTCGGATAGGGCGTAACGGGCCTTGGGTTAGCGGGCTGTAAATGGGCTATATGCGAACAGGCCGTTAACAGGCTTTCCATGGGCCGGCCCGCCACCTTTTGACCAAGTCAAACGGGTCGGCCTTTTCACAGGAATGGGCCTCTGTTGGGCCGTGCCATGTGTCGACGTATCATAGGCGCCTTATGTCCAATGAGTGGATGACATCTGTCCCAACGGTGAGCCGACACGTGTTTCCTCTAGCCAATGATGATTTTACACGTGGAAAATCCCCATTGGTCGTGGCTGTTAACGGGTTATCGGATCCAAAACCCGACCCGATAGCTTAACAGCGTTCCGTTACGGTGGATGCCACGTGTCGGTCACCCTTGACGAAAGCAGTTCTGTGACGCGCGATTTATCGTCATGGAAGTGGACACTTCCGTGATGATAATTTTGGTAATGTCATCGAACACTTCTGCGATAGCACAGGTATGACTATCTTGATTCTGTCATAAATTTGTCATGGATGTACATGCATGACAAAAAACACGACCTACTGTGACAAACACGTATCATCACAGAAGTGTGCTTTTTTTGTAGTGAAGAATTCCAAATGGGGGCCAGTTTTGGCTCAGAAACATTGTACCAGGATTTATGGGCATGTGAACATTATGGAGAAAGTTGTTGCATACAAGATGAAGAAGAATATGGAAATCCCAAGAACTTTCAAAGGTAAATCCTTCTCTACTATTGATCCTACTGCTTTATATGAACAAGCCAGTAAAGTTAATGTGTTGTTTGGTGGTGACGAGACTAATAAGTTTGCTATCATTGAAGACTTAATTACTAGAGAGCAAGAAATTGTCTGGCTTTTGCCAATGGTCACCCATAAATAGTTCTACCTGAAAATATTGATATCGCCCATGATGATTTTAGTTGGGACTCCAGCTAGGACCTCTTTCTCTAAACAAGTGGGCACTGTTGATGCTTTAGGGGAAACTGCTACTATCCTTACTAAAGTTAAGCCTTGTGGCTTGTCTCGTCCATTTAGGGTTCCTTAATAATGATATGTTTGATTTGGAATATTAGAGGTTTAGGGCAACCTGGTAAAATTCAGTGCATGTGTGATGTAATTGCTAAAACTAATCCCGATTGCATTGGTTTCCAAGAGACAAAGAGGGAACTCATTGCTGAGCGTTTACCTAAGGTTTTGGATAGGATGGGTAATTTCACATGGCATTTTTTGCATGCTATTAATATTGCTAGTGAAATTTTGCTTGGTCTTAGGAAAGATATGTTTGGTGTTGTTGGTTTTACTAATAATAGACTTTCCATTGAAGGACTGTTAAAAATAAAAATGATGGGTTCTTATGGCATTTGGTTGTGTGTATGGATCTACTTACCCTGGATTTAAGTTGGATTTTATTACTGAATTACATGATGTTTTTGACTCTCCTACTTATCCTACTTTGGTGTGTGGTGATTTTAACTTGGTTAGAGGTGGTTATGATCAAAGTAGTGGTTTAATCAACCATCAAAGCACCTTGTTCTTCAATGATTAGATCAATAGGTGGGGGCTCCTTGAGATTTCTGTCTCCAACAGAAATTATGCTTGGTCTAACAACCAAGATCCTTTTTGCTATCTTGGACAGGGTGTTCACTTCCATGGACCGAGATTATCATTTCCCCATGTCTTCTCTAAATGCCCTCCCCAGGGTTGGTAGTATCTATAACCCCTGGTGCTGAACACTGGGACCAACAAGTGTACTGGCCCCAAAATGTCCATATATGAAAAATGGTGGCTCTTTTAGACCGGCTTTGATCAGGTGGTCAGAGATGCATGGAATTTTGTTCCCTCCTCCATTTCTTCAACTGGCAGTTGGATAGCCAAAACCAGAGTCCTTAGAAAGAAAATAAAAGGGTCGAGCATTAATTTGGAAGCTGCTATTAAGAAGAAAAAAAGGCCCTCCTTATGGAGTTTGATATCTTGGTTGTTTTGTTTGAGTCACAACAACTTGTTGTGGCAGATTATGATAGAATGAAGCTTGTCAAGCAAGAATTTGATGATATTTGGAGGAAGCAGGAGACTGCACTTTGGTAGAGATCTAGAGATAGAACAATTTTAGAAGGTGAGCGCAACAATGCTTACTGTCATGCATTGGCTAATCATAGGCACGGGAAAGCCCACCTCTCTAAGTTGGTTGGACCTGATGGTGTTGTGACATCCACATCTGAGATGCTGGATGTTGCCACCTCTTTCTATAAAACCCTTTTTACGTTTGTACCTAAACATGATATCCATCTGGATTGTGACTTTTGGTCTTTTCTGAAGCAGAGAGGGGTGAATTGCAAAAATCCTTTTCTGAGGAGGAAATTAAATAACCTATCATGAGTTCTTATGCTAGTGGAGCTCCTGGTCCTAATGGTCTCCTTTTTATTGTATCAGACATTTTGGGACCTTATTAAAGATGACTTTATATGGTTGGATGACGCTAATGGCCCGCACTTTTGGGGGGGGGGGGCTTAAACAAGGTGACCCACACTCACCATTGATGTTTAACTTGGTTGGTAATGTATTCTTTAAAATAACCATGGTTTGGTTGCTGGTTTGTTTGCCCAAGTTATTTCTAGGGGGGATAATTAGTTTAGAGTATGCTTATGATACCATTCTGTTTCTCAAAGACTCCCTAGATTATGTTAGGAATTCGAAATGGATTCTTACTTGCTTTGAGAAACTTTCTGGTCTGAAAATCAGTTTCCATAAGAGTGACTTGTATACTCTACATGTCTCTGAAGACATGTCTAAAGAATTTGCTCAGATTTTTTGCTGCCAGTTTGGGGATTCCCCCTTTAAATATCTTGGTGTACCCCTCCATTTAGAAAAATTAAGAAGGTAAGACCTCCAACCTATTATTGATAGGATTATCAAAAATAATGCTGGTTGGTTGGGTAAGAACCTGTCCTACAGGGGAAATTTGATCCTCTTATCTACATGCATTGCTAGTATTCCTGGTAATCTCATGTCTATCATGAAATTTCCCAAGTGGGACATTGATGATATTACTTCTCAGATGTGTCATTTCTTGTGGGGTAATGTGGGTGAGGTGCATAAGTATCATCCAACTAATTAGAGTTTGGTTACCAGAAAAGAAGGAATTTGGTGGTATGGGGGATCCTAACCTTAGAGAATATAACATGGCTCTCCTTGCCTCTTGGGGGAAAAGATTCTACATGGTAGGGACAATGATCGGAAGAAAATACTTTGCTATAAATATGTTATTAATAAACCAAACAATCTTTGTGCCAAGCCTGCCTTGGGCTTGATACGTCTCCAACGTATCTATAATTTTTGATTGTTCCATGCTATTATATTATCTGTTTTGGTGTTTTATATGCATTAATATGCTATTTTATATTATTTTTGGGACTAACCTATTAACCTAGAGCCCAGTGCCAGTTTCTGTTTTTTCCTTGTTTTTGAGTTTTGCAGAAAAAGAATATCAAACAGAGTCCAAACGAGCTAAAAATTTACGGTGTTTTTTATGGACTAGAAGAGACCCACGGAGCATTGGAGTTGGGCCACTCGCCCCCCCCCCCCCCCCCACTCCTGACTTGTTTCTGACGCCAAAAATTCTTATAAATATGGAAACCTCCAAAAAGAACCCTAGATCAAAAGTTCCACCGTTGTAAGCCTCTGTAGCCACGAAAAACCAATTGGGAGCCCGTTCCGGCACCCTGCCGGAGGGGGAAACCATCACCAGAGGCCATATTCATCATCCCGACGGTCTCCATGATGATGAGGGAGTAGTTCACCCTCGGGGCTAAGGGTATGTACCAGTAGCTATGTGTTTGATCTCTCTCTCTCTCTCGTGTTCTTGATTTGGCACGATCTTGATGTATCGCCAGCTTTGTTACTATAGTTGGATCGTATGGTGTTTATCCCCCTCTACCTTCTTGTGATGAATTGAGTCTTTCTCTTTGAGGTTTTGTTATGTTGGATTGAGTATTGGATTTGAGAATGCTTGATGTATGTCTTGCGATGGGATATCTGTGGTGACAATGGGATGTTCTATTGATTCACTTGATGTATGTTTTGGCACTCAACTCATGGATTTCCAATGTGACATTGGGGCAATCTATGCATAGGGTTTGATGCATGTTTTCGTCTTTCGTTCTCCGATAGGAACTTTGGAGTGATTCTTTGTTGCACGTTGAGGGATTACCATATGGTTTAATTATGTTATCATTGTTGAGAGACTTTGCACTAGTGAAAGTATGAACCCTAGGCCTTGTTTCCAAGCATTGCAATGTCATTTTTTCTCGCTTTTGTTACTACTTACCTTGCTATTTTTATATTTTCAGATTACAAAAACCTATATCTACAATCCATATTACACTTGTGTCACCATCTCTTCGCCAAACTAGTGCGACTATACAATTTGCCATTTGTATTGTGTGTGTTGGGGACACAAGAGACTCTTTGTTATTTAGTTGCAGGGTTGTTTGAGAGAGACCATCTTCATCTTACGCCTCCCACGGATTGATAAACCTTAGGTCATCCACTTGAGGAAAATTTGCTACTGTCTTACAAAACTCTGCGCTTGAAGGCCCAACATGAGTCTATAGGAAGAAGGTTGCGTAGTGGACATCAGGGCTCTCCGTTTGGAAGAGTGTTACCTGGGCCTTTGCTGCGGCTAGGAATTTTATTAGATGGTATCCTGGGGATGGGGAAAGCATTGCCTTCTGGCATGACATCTGGATTGGGGATAGCTCTCCGGAAACCTTATACTGGGACCTTTTGATATTTTTCAACAACAAGATGACACCCTTGCCCAAGTCTTGGATGGGGATTGCTTGCATCTTACTTTTAGGAGATGTGTTGATGAGTCTATTATGGATAAATGGTACAGCCTAGTAGATTTGGTTAAGTCTCACATTCCTAATACTAATGTTGATGTACCTATTTGGAATCTTGAACCTTCTGTTCAATCTTTTGTGAAGTCCTTTTACAAAATAATTAACTTTGGGGGGATATCTTCTGATATTAAATATTTTACTTGGAAAATTAAAGTTTCTCCTAACATCCATGTTTTTCTCTGGCTGGCCTTTTATAACAAATGCCTGACTAGGGATAGTTTGGCCAAGAGGAGACAACTGGATGATATAACACGTGTGTTCTGTAATGAGCCTGAGTCTAGTTGTCACGCCCAATATGCGACCCTATCCTAAAGGAACTCGAAGGTCCCACCAAGGATAGAAGTGCATATTGGAGACACTTTTGCAAGGTGGATATCATTACATTGTACCATTACACAATAGTTGGGGATACATACAAGAGGCATACAATGCCACATGAGTACAACAACATCATATACAAGAGCAACATCCAACTACGGATGAAACACAAACAGAAACTCAAACGACATCCACCCTGCTAGCCCAGGCTGCCGGCCTGGAACCTATCCCCTAATCGAAGAAGAAGCAGGAGAAGAACTCCAAAATAAGTAAACATCGCTCTCGCATCATGATCATCACATTACCTGTACCTGCAATTGTTGTTGTAGTAATCTTTGAGCCATGAGGACTCAGCAATCCCATTACCATGGGTATCAAGACTAGCAAAGATTAATGGGTGCGGAATGGATAAGTGGTGAGGTTGCAGCAGCGACTAAGCATGATATGGTGGCTAACTTACGAATACAAGAATAAGATGAGAAGCTACACAAACGGTCGCAAACTAGTAATGATCAAGAAGTGATCCTTAACTACTTACGTTCAAACATAACACCACTGTGTTCTCTTCTCGACCCACTCAAAAAGAGACCATCACGGTCACACACGCGGTTGGGTATTTTAATGAGTCTGGTGTTAAGTTCTCTACAACCGGATATTAACAAATTCCCATCTGCCACATAACCGCGGGCACGACTCTCGAAAGTTTAAACCCTGCAGGGGTGTCCCAACTTAGCCCATTATAAGCTCACGATCCGCGGAGACAATCCTCCATCGCGGGACATCCGATCAGACTCGGGGTCCCGGTGCACAAGACATTTTGATAATGGTAAAACAAAACCAGCAAGACCTCCCGGTGTGCCGACAAATCCCAATAGGAGCCGCACGTATCTCGTTCTCAGGGCACCACGGATTAGCTACGCGTACAGGTGCCAAAAAATAACCCAGGTTACCCCGGGGCGGACCCGCACAGTGCTCTAGTTTGGACCAATACTCGGAGGAGCACTGGCCCGGGGGTTGATTAAAAATACTAGGGGTCCAGAGAAAATCCCCTATTTAAGTTTTAGTTGTTATTAGGCAAATGGTAAAACCAATGTTCGGCCTTGCTGGAAGAGTTTTATTCAAAGCAAACTGTCAAGAGGGTCCCATACCCCTCACCGTGTTAGGGACGCAAAATCAAGGAACATAACACCGATATGACGGAAACTACGGCAACAAGAGTGGAACAAAACACCAGGCATAAGGCCGAGCCTTCCACCCTTTACCAAGTATATAGATGCATTAATTAAATAAGAGATATTGTGATATCCCCAAGATAACCATGTTCCAACATGGAGCAATCTTCAACTTCACCTGCAACTAACAACGCTATAAGAGGGGCTGAGCAAAGCGGTAACATAGCCAAACAATGGTTTGCTAGGAAGGGTGAAAAGGTTAGAGGCTGACATGGCAATTTGGGAGGCTTGATAAACAAGTGGTAGGAAGCACGACATAGCAATAGCATCGAGACAACTAGCATTGCAATGATAGTAGTGAGATCCAGGGTGACAGTCAACTTGCCTGAAATCCCGCTAGGAAGAAGAACGAGTCCATGAAGAAGACGTACGGGCGAAGACGAACCAAGCGTAGATGACCGAATCCTCACGGTCGCAACGAAACAGGAACTATCGAGAAGAAGCACAACCGGAAAGAAGCAAACAACACGGTAAACACACAACACATAAACATGACATGATGCTCAACCAAGTATGATGCATGACAAGGCTATATTATGCTACTCATGGCAAGAGATGATGCTAACCAGACAACACATCAAAGCAAGTTTAAATGAGGCCAGAAACGACATATAACAATTCTGGTAAGTCCTCATATGCAAATTTCGAAATTGGTCCAGATCTGAATAAACCTTTGTAGGATCGGAAGTATGTCTAGAGGGGGGGTGATTAGACTACTTGACCAAATAAAAACTTAACCTTTTCCCATTTTAGTCTTTGGCAGATTTTAGCTATCTTAGCACATGTCAAGCAATCTTCACACAATTCAAGCAAGCATGCAAAGAGTATATGAGCAGCGGAAAGTAAAGGATGCAACTTGCAAGAATGTAAAGGGGAAAGGTTTGGAGAATTCAAACGCAATTGGAGACATGGATGTTTTTGTTGTGGTTCTGATAGGTGGTGCTATCGTACATCCACGTTGATGGAGACTTCAACCCACGAAGGGTAACGGTTGCGTGAGTCCACGGAGGGCTCCACCCATGAAGGGTCCACGAAGAAGCAACCTTGTCTATCCCACCATGGTCATCACCCACAA
Source organism: Triticum timopheevii (assembly GCA_963921465.1). NCBI lineage: Eukaryota > Viridiplantae > Streptophyta > Magnoliopsida > Poales > Poaceae > Triticum > Triticum timopheevii. The sequence continues at coordinate 517,231,869 of OY997270.1, forward strand.
AGGACTTGCCTCACTAGCGGTAGATCTTCACGAAGTAGGCGATCTCCTTGCCCTTACAAACTCCTTGGTTCAACTCCACAATCTTGTCGGAGGCTCCCAAGGGACACCTAGCCAATCTAGGAGACACCACTCTCCAAGAAGTAACAAATGGTGTGTTGATGATGAACTCCTTGCCCTTGTGCTTCGAATGATAGTCTCCCCAACACTCAACTCTCTTCACAGGATTTGGATTTGGTGGAAAGAATATTTGAGTGGAAAGCAACTTGGGGAAGGCTAGAGATCAAGATTCATATGGTAGGAATGGAATATCTTGGCCTCAACACATGAGTAGGTAGTTCTTTCTCAGAAATGGTAAGTTGGAAGTGTAGGTTTGTTCTGATGGCTCTCTCCACGAATGAAGAGGGGGTGGAGGGGTATATATAGCCTCCACACAAAATCTAACCGTTACACACAATTTACCAATCTCGGTGGGACCGAATCAACAAACTCGGTCAGACCGATTTAGTAAACCTAGTGACCGTTAGGATTTTCGGTGGGACCGACATGCAACTCGGTAGGACCGATATGGTTAGGGTTAGGGCATAACGTAATCTCGGTGAGACTGATTACACAAACTCGGTGAGACCGATTTTGGTAATAAGCTAACCAGAGAGTTGGTCAGGTAAACTAGGTGGGACCGGTTCGCTCATTTCGGTGGGACTGAAACGTTACGAAAAGGAAACAGAGAGTTTACATTGCAATCTCGGTGGGACCGACCACTCACTTCGGTTAGACCGAAATGTTACGAAGGGAAACGGAGAGATTACAATCCCATCTCGGTGAGACCGAGATCCCTATCGGTGAGACCGAGATCCCTATCGGTGAGACCGATTTGCCTAGGGTTTGTGGCAGTGGCTATGACATCTGAACTTGGTGGCGCCAGATAGAAAGAATCGGTGGGGCCAAGTTTGACTTTAGGTTTGGGTCATATGTGGATATGAGAAAGTAGTTGAGGGTTTTTGGAGCATATCACTAAGCACTGTGGAGCACGAAACTCATTAAGCAACACCTCATCCCTCCTTGATAGTATTGGCTTTTCCTATAGACTCAATGTGATCTTGGACCACTAAAATATAAAATGTAGAGTCTTGAGCTTTTGAGCTTGATCCAATCCTTTTATCCTTAGTATTTTGAGGGATCCACTTTCCTCATCCATGCCATGCCATTCATTGAGCTTTCCTGAAATATTCATCTTGGAATGATGTTAGCTCAATAAGCTATATGTTGTTAGGAATTACCAAAACCACCTAGGGATAGTTGCACTTTCAATCTCCCCCTTTTGGGTAATTGATGACAACATATTGATCAAAGCTTCGACAGATAATAATAAGATTGAAAAACATCGTTGCTTTGAGAAGTATGTGATAAGCAAGAGCTCCCCCTAAATTTGTGCATAGTTTAAGATTTGCTTTGGACTGCAAATGCACAAGGATTTAGGCTCATGGGTTACTCTTCCATGTCACATACATCTTGGTGGAGCACTCAAAATAACAAAGATTGAATACATGCACTCTTCACCAAGCAAAGTGAATGATCATATAGAGATAAATGGAAGATTGTCATCCAACAAGCATTAAGGTAGCATATGATAAAACACATGATCATCATTGTATTACACAGGCAATAAAGTAGAATCTCAAGCAAGCAAAAGCAAATAAAGTTCAACCATAAAAAGCAAGAGAGAACAAAAGCAAACTCTCTCTCTCTCTCGAAGCCTATGATCTATACATTTTTCTCCCCCTTTGGCAACAAGTTACCAAAAAGTTCCTAGAAAATGCATAGTACTATATCGTCTCTCAGGATTGGTCTTCAGGTGGTGGTGTAGAGATGTCTCCTTTGACGAAGACTTCTGTTGATGTGGATGGAGCTGGAGGAGTTGGTGCTGGAACTGGTTGCCCTGGAGTTGTAGCACGTGCAGATGAAGTGGCTCTGGTGTCTGTCACTGGCACTGCAACTGATCTCTGAGCTCTAGGCACTCTGGCAAATGCATCAGTGGTTGTCTTGCCCTTCCTCTCCTGCATATCATCATGAAGCTGCTCCACAACAGACTGGATCTCAGTTACTTTCACATCTAAGTCATAGAACTTTTGTTCCATGATTCTTTCCAGGCTCTCCTGGTTTTGAGTTAGGGTGGCCAATCCTTTCTCAATCCACAGAGTTGATGCTATTAAGTAACCAAGTTGGTCTTATTTTCTCTTCAAAAAGTACTCAGATGCCTCGTCAACTGTTGGCATCTTGGCAACCTTCTCCTTCTTTGCCTTCTCCTTCTTCTCTTGTGCTTGCACTGAAGATGGTTCATTTTCATTCATGACTACTTGGTTATCCTCAAAGTCTGGAAAGATAGGCATGTGTTCCTTGTCCAATAAGTATGTGTTTGTGCCCATCTTAGAGTTTATTAGCTCCTAGATCCGTGGGGCATACCCACAACTTCTCTTCTGGTCTACTGCTGTCCTCTTGATAGTCTCAACTATGAGGCTCATAACCTTGAACTTCTGAGGCACATCAAATATGTGTAGCAAGTTTATTGCATGGCCTCTGATCATGTTGTGGCCACCTGACTTGGGCAAGAGAGTGTGCCTTAGGATCCAGTTGATCGTTGGCAGTCCTGACAGAAGGAAATGGACAGACACAAACTTGTGAGTCTCAAGAGCATCATCTGGTATCTCCTTGTACATGTGAGCCATTGAGTTGTGATCCACTTTCTTCTTGGAATAGACATCCAAGTCATCAGCTTTCTCCTCTGGTGCATTGATAAGTTTGGCCCATTCTTCAATTGTGGACTGGTACCTTGTACCTTCGAACATCCAAAAAATTCTGCCATCGGGATAAAAGTGAGCTGTGGAGTAGAATTGCATTATGAGCTCATCATTCCACTTTGTGAACTTTTGTCCAACAAACTCATCAACTCCACAACCCTTGAAGTTGTCAAACACACCTGGGTAGTGTTCCTCATTCTCCTTCATGTATTTCCAGTCCACCCACCTCATGTCACAAACTATAGGTTTCTTGTCCAGCAGCACAGTCTCATAGAAATCCTGTTGTTCCTTAGTGTGGAACCTGTAGTCAACAGTTGTCCTTCTCCTGATTGCATAAGGATCAGACATCCTCCACTGTCTGAGTCCAGCATCCTTCCTCAGCTTCATGTTCTCAGCCACTGGATGAGCATCGTTGTGGTCTGGAATCTTAGGTTTGAGCTTTCTCAGAACTTGTCCTTCATCTTCTTCTTCTTCAGCAACTTCAGGCATTGGGGCCTTGTTCTTCTCAGCAGCTGGTATGTTCCTGGTATTCCTCTTAGGTGCAGTCTTGGGCTTGGAGGCAACTTTGGGTGCTTCTTTGGGCTTTGATGATGCAGCCCCTGACCTAATAGCATCACCCATAAGCTTTTGTGCCTTGGGTGCTAGAGCAACAGCTTCTTCCTCTTCCTCTTCCATCATGGAAGGTTGTCCAACAACTCTGGCCATGGTCTTCTTGACCCTTTCCTTCCTCTTCTTCCCTTTTGCAGCAGCCTCTTTGGGATCAGATTTCTCATATTCTTGAGTTGATGCTCTCACTTTCAGCATAGGTATCCTCTTGGCAGGGACCTTCCTTTTTAGACCTGGCTTTGTGGCTGCAGCTCAGCCATATTCCTTCTTGAGCACTATCTTCTTGGAAGTGGCCTCATCCTCAGCTGCCACATAGTCTTCATCCTCAGAGTCTGAAGTTCTCTTCCTTCTGGCCCTGCTGGCATCTTTGGGCAGATTGCTTGGGGTACTCCCGTTGCCTTCATCTGAGGTGCTAGAGGGACTAGTGCCCTCACTCATGTGAATCTGCTCCTCTGGCTGGTTCTGGATGTCACTTTGGTCTAACATGCTACAAACACTGACTGCTGACCCTGTGAATAGTTATAGATGAGATAGAATGGATGAGCATCACAAAATACAGAGGTTTTTGCAAAAGAATGATTCAAAAACTTAGTTTTAGTTTTCCACAGAAAGCATTTTGGATCAACCGATTTGCAAACTCGGTGATACCGAAGTAGCTTTTGGAACTTTAACTAGTGAACTCGGTCAGAACGAGTCACAGTTCGGTGGCACCGATACTGCTAGGGTTTCACAAAGTCCTGAACTCGGTCACATCGATTTGCAATTCTCGGTCAGACTGAGAATCACTTGTGCAATGGCTTTAGCCGAATCGGTGGAACCGAGTTCTTCAACTCGGTGGGTCCGAGATGGTTTTGGCAAAAACCTAACCCTAAATTTTCGATTCACATCTAATCTATGGATTGTTTTGACTGGATAGAATCGTTTCAATCGTGGCAAGAATCAAGATGAAGACAATGTGCTAGGAATCGAACGGGGATAGCATTGTGATCGAGTCCATACCCTAGCTTGGCGATGAACTTGCTACGGCGGCAACGGCGGGGTTGAATTCCGTTGACGGCGATGGAGACCAGCGACTGGAGGCGGCTGGCGATGAGGACGACGATCCGGAGACCCTGGAGGCAGAGCAAGCTATGCGCGGGCGAAGGGGTTTGGAGAAAGTTTCCAAATTTTTGCCCGTGAGTATATATAGCCCGACCCTGTCGGTGTGACCGAGTGGAACAACTCGGTGGCACCGAGATGCATAACTGTTGACAGTTACAGCAACTCGGTGAGACCGAAAAGTTCAAATCGGTTGCACCGAGATTGAAAACCTAGATCGACTTAGTGATCTCGGTATGACCGAAATGGAAGAATCGGTCAGACCGAAACGCACAAAGTTTTGGAAGTTTAAGTCTATGACGAATCGGGGACTCTGAGTGCTCCTCACACAGAGTGGTTTGAATCTGACTTGATCAAATTTTGTGATGTAGCATGAATAGAGTTTGAGACAAGAAAAGCATAGATAGCTAGAGAAGGTTCTTAGGCATTCTTGTTCATCCATTTGGCAAAAGAAAAAGAAGCCAATCAATCAAAGCAACAAGTGGATGTCCTCGAATGAGTTAAATATGCAACCAACATTCTCACACAAAAAAATGACAAATGAAATATGTGGCAAAGCACGCACAACCAATTCTAGCATCTATCAAACAATTGGCGATGACTAGGTCATCTATATATGAGTATATTGACTTAGGAGTCAAATGAGAACATTTTATCATAGGTCATACTCATCGTTTAAGCTCAAGTGGGGTTACCACTTTTACATAATGCATTGATGTGTTCACACCATTAGAGTTGCTTTGACTCAATTCTTAGAGTTAAGCTCCCCCTAGATGTGAGATCCCCCCTTAGAGGGATAAACTAACCTTGGGTTTTGTCGATGATGACTTCATGTAGGTGTTGAAGAAGTGGATGCTCTATGTTGATGAAAATCATTTGGAGCAATCCTTTGGAGTGAGTTGCACTTTCAATACCTACACAGGTTAGTCCCACAAGGAACAAACAAGTATATCCACAGACATAGAATGATGCACACACAAGATGATGTCCATGAAAACATTAGGTTACCTTGTCCCTTGCCTTACCAACATGAGGGTTTGTGACTCCTTGAACTAGTGCAAGATGTGGAAATTGGTTGCACTTGTCCTTGCCAAAATGATGTGAGTGTAGAATGTTGGCGGAGTCACCCTCAAGAACTCTCTAGTTCTTCTTCTTCGGGATCCACATCATCTTGATGGGAATCCTTGGAGTTGTAGTCATACTTGATGAAGTAGAACTTGACGTAGTCTTGGGAACCCACTTGACCAAGGCCTTAGGAGCTTCTTCAAATGCATCAATCTCCTCTTAAAGCTTGTCCTTGCCTTTTTGCTTGTGGTCTTGTGGTGGAAGATCATCTTGAGCTTGTGTCCCCTTGAAGGAAGTAGGATCATACTTCTCTTGTTGAGGAACAAACTTCGTCTTGGGATATTGATCTTCTTCCCACTCAACTCCATTAGCATTGAACTTCCATTCAAAACCAACATCTTGGTTCTTCCGTTGCCTTCCTTGCTTGCGTACAATTTCCTTGAATTGCTTACTCCCGGCAAGGCTCTTGTAAACACCTTTCTCTATAATTCCCTTCAATAAGCTATTTTCTTGCTCAAGTGTAACTTGGCTAAGAGAATCATTAGTGGAATCAAGAGAACTACTAGAAGCAACAATATTGGATTTAGCATGATTATTGTTACTACTAGAGGAAGAATCCTTCTTGTTTTTGTTACTAGACTTGACTTGAGGCATGTAAGTAGATAAGAATAAATGCTTGGCAATGTAAGAAGAACTTTTCTTGCGAAGATCATCATTGATTGCCTTTAAGAACTCATGCTCTTGCTCAAGATTGAGCTTTTCAAAGCGTAACTTCTCATGAGTCCTTAAAAGTTCTCGATGATCTTCTAAGATAGTTTCATGAGATAACTCAAGAGTGTTTAGTTGTTTAGTAAGAATCTCGATCTTCTCCTTATCATTGTCATTCGTTTATCTTGATTAGCATGATTAATTGATGTTTCATCATAGTATTCATCACTAGAGTTGTCAACAAGTAAATCATCATCACCTAACAAGTCATCTTCATTACTATTGAAATCAACATATTCGGGGTGTGTTACCTTAGGGCCTTTAGCCATGAAGCATCTTCCAATTCCTTCATTTGGTGAATCAAATATGAGTTGGTTGACACAAGTGCTAGACCGGCAACACCTTCATCTTGAGTATGTTCGGAGTCGGAGTGATAGCTTCTCTCGGAGTGATTGTCGGAGTCGGAGACGGATACCCATTCACCAACATGAGCTTGATGTCTTTGCTTTGTGTAGCTCCTTGTTGACTTGTCCTTCCTTTCCGAATCCTTGCTTCTCTGGGATGTTCTTCGTTCATAACGATCATCTCTACTCCTCCTCTCTCTTGGTGGTGATTCTTCTCTTCTACTTCTCCTCTTGGGTGATTCTTCTCTTCTTTTGTGGGGTGTCATACACTCATTAGAATAGTGTCCGGGTCTCCCACAATTGTAGCAATTGCACTCTCGACTGGAAGATCTTTTGTCATTATAGGACCTTGACTTGGAGCTTCTCTCTCTGCTTCTTATCTTGTAGAATTTGTTGAAGTTCTTCACCATTAAGCTCAATTCTTCATTGAAAGTTTGTTTCTCACTTGATGATGTAGGAGCTTCACATGAGGCTTTGTAAGCACCACTTGACTTGTTGTGAAGTTCCTCCTTATCCTTGAGTGACATCGCATGAGCAACAATTCTTCCAATGACCTCCGTTGGCTTGAGATTCTTGTAATTTGGCAACATTTGGATCAATGTGCACACGGTATCATATTTTCCATCCAATGCTCTTAGGATCTTCTTGATGATGAATTTGTCGGTCATCTCTTCACTTCCTAAGCCCGAAATCTCATTTGTGATAAGAGCAAGCCTAGAGTACATTTCAGCGACACCTTCACCATCCTTCATTTTGAACTTGTCAAGTTGACTTTGGAGCACATCCAACTTGGATTCCTTGACGGAGTCAGTACCTTCATGCATATCAATCAAAGTATCCCAAATTTCCTTTGCATTCTCAAGACGGCTGATTTTGTTGAATTCTTCGGGGCACAATCCGTTGAAGAGGATATCACAAGCTTGAGCCTTGTATTGCAGCATCTTCAATTCTTCCGCGCTAGCTTCACGGTTTGGTTATCTTCCATCAAATAATTCACCTTGCAAGCCAATACATACAATGGCCCAAACGGCGGGGTTATGTCCGAGAATATGCATTTTCATCTTATGCTTCCAACTAGCAAAATTAGTACCATCAAAGTAAGGACCTCTACGGTGATAGTTTCCCTCGCTAGACGCCATACTCTCCTAGGTTGTGAAACCAAGGCTATGACCACCAAAAGCTATGGAAATCAAAGCAAATGGAGACCAAGGCTCTGATACCACTTGTAGGATCGGAAGTATGTCTAGAGGGGGGGTGATTAGACTACTTGACCAAATAAAAACTTAACCTTTTCCCAATTTTAGTCTTTGGCGGATTTTAGCTATCTTAGCACATGTCAAGCAATCTCCACACAATTCAAGCAAGCATGCAATGAGTATATGAGCAGCGGAAAGTAAAGCATGCAACTTGCAAGAATGTAAAGGGGAAGGGTTTGCAGAATGCAAACGCAATTGGAGACACGGATGTTTTTGTCGTGGTTCCGATAGGTGGTGCTAGCTATCGTACATCCACGTTGATGGAGACTTCAACCCACGAAGGGTAATGGTTGCGCGAGTCCACGGAGGGCTCCACCCATGAAGGGTCCACGAAGAAGCAACCTTGTCTATCCCACCATGGCCGTCACCCACGAAAGACTTGCCTCACTCGCGGTAGATCTTCATGAAGTAGGCGATCTCCTTGCCCTTACAAACTCCTTGGTTCAACTCCACAATCTTGTCGGAGGCTCCCAAGTGACACCTAGCCAATCTAGGAGACATCACTCTCCAAGAAGTAACAAATGGTGTGTTGATGATGAACTCCTTGCTCTTGTGCTTCAAATGATAGTCTCCCCAACACTCAACTCTCTATCATAGGATTTGGATTTGGTGGAAAGAAGATATGAGTGGAAAGCAACTTGGGGAAGGCTAGAGATCAAGATTCATATGGTAGGAATGGAATATCTTGGCCTCAACACATGAATAGGTAGTTCTTTCTCAGAAATGGTAAGTTGGAAGTGTAGGTTTGTTCTGATGGCTCTCTCCACGAATGAAGAGGAGGTGGAGGGGTATATATAGCCTCCACACAAAATCTAACCGTTCCACACAATTTACCAATCTCGGTGGGACCAAATCAACAAACTCGGTCAGACCGATTTAGTAAACCTAGTGACCGTTAGGAATTTTGGTGGGACCGACATGCAACTCGGTAGGACCGATATGGTTAGGGTTAGGGCATAACGTAATCTCGGTGAGACCGATTACACAAACTCGGTGAGACCGATTTTGGTAATAAGCTAACCAGAGAGTTGGTCAGGTAAACTCGATGGGACCGGTTCGCTCATTTTGGTGGGACCGAAACGTTACAAAAAGGAAACAGAGAGTTTACATTGCAATCTCGGTGGGGCCGATCGCTCACTTCGGTTAGACCGAAACGTTATGAAGGGAAACAGAGAGATTACAATCTCATCTCTGTGAGACCGAGATCCCTATCGGTGAGACCGATTTGCCTAGGGTTTGTGGCAGTGGCTATGACATCTAAACTCGGTGGCGCCGAATAGATAGAATCGGTGGGGCCGAGTTTGACTTTAGGTTTGGGTCATATGTGGATATGATAAAGTAGTTGAGGGTTTTTGGAGCATATCACTAAGCACTGTGGAGCAAGAAACTCATTAAGCAAGACCTCATCCCTCCTTGATAGTATTGGCTTTTCTTATAGACTCAATGTGATCTTGGACCACTAAAATATAAAATGTAGATTCTTGAGCTTTTGAGCTTGATCCAATCCTTTTATCCTTAGTATTTTGAGGGATCCACTTTCCTCATCCATGACATGCCATTCATTGAGCTTTCCTGAAATATTCATCAGGGAATGATGTTAGCTCAATGAGCTATATGTTGTTAGGAATTACCAAAACCACCTAGGGATAGTTGCACTTTCAACCTTATGTGCAAGTAGTTAAACAGCAAGTTAAGATACACCATAATTATCTACACAAAATTCTAGTCAAGTTACATATAAAGTTCATTTAATTCAGAGCTACGGCCTAGAAGATATGAGCAAAACAAGGTAAACATGGCATTGATGCAAAATGCATTCAAAAAACAAGAAAACACACTACAAACAAGGATTCAACATGACATGATGAAACTACATCCAATTCTAAGCAAGTTTCATATAGAGCATGATGAAAACGGAGCCATGGTTCAACACATACACATGAAACAAGTTTAAAGGACAATCTATCCAAAACAGCAAGTAGGCACTTTGCAACCATCAAAACAACATGCTACAGGAATCATAAGAGCACAAACTTGACATGCACTTCATGCACAGATAACATACTTAAAATCTCATTAAGGTTCAGGTTCATAGGCATCAATATTAAACCAATCTGATCAATGCAAAATGCAACTTTATAACACACGGACATATATATGAGCAGAGTTAAAATGATGGCATGTTGGAGGCATGAAACAAAGATGCTACAACAACTATACATGGCACAAAAGGGCATGGCATCCAAGTACCCATAACAAAGAGCAAATAGCATCAAGGCATCATATGCATATGGCTCATGGATTACTGGGAACCAACATGACAAGATTGAATGTTGAAACAGTTTCAGCAAGTGTAAAACAACAACATTATAATAGCATGTTTGAAAGCATGGAACAGAGGCATACGATATCCAAAATTAACAACCATGGCACTTGAACAAAGTACTCATATCATACTTCAAAACATATAGCTGGAGCATCTCCAGAATAGGCATAGATTAACTAATATCAAGCTGACAACATGGCATCATGAAGTTAACAGAAAACTGGAACATCATATAGGCATGTTCATGGCAATGAAAACATATGCTACATGACATGGCATTATAGATCATAACATGTACAACAAAACATGTCAACTAAGCATCTCGAGATTATGCATGGATTAATAAGTAGCATCAAGCAAACATGGCAACATGATATGCGAGAAACAGACTTGACAGCACATTAACAGCAAGTAGCCCACTTCACAAGCTTGATGCACTCACTACAGAGCATATCAAAATACATGGATTGCACCACTGCAAAGATGAAATAGTTATGCTCCTAAAACATGTAGACATGATGCTCAAAAGAAAATAACAAAAAAAGATATAAAAATGACAAATAGGCAAGTTATAACAGTTTTCAACAGTTAACAGCAACAAATGCACTTTTGCAACAGAGATTAAGATATCTATGCAAACTCAAACAAGAAAGCAAGTGGCACCAACATGTAGAGCATGAAGAGCGGAACATGTGCATATCAAGATCATCATCATCATAGGATCAACAGAGACAAAGTTATAGCACTCATAAGACACCTAAATAATGTTAACATGCAGCAGTTTTTAGCAGTTTATATCACTTAGTAGTTTTGCAACAAAGATTAAGACATCAATATAAACAGTACCATGAATGCAAATGCAGCCATCATGTAGAGCATCAAGAGATGAACATTTTAACATATTATACACTCAATTTGGAGCAACATGTACAAAGTTACATCATGTCAAACAAGCACACACGAGATGATATTTTCCAGGGACTCGAGCCATTTCAGAAGAAAAAAACAGAGGGCGCAAGTTAACTAAACGACGCCCGTGGCGGGATTTAGACGGAGGCTCACCCACGGGCCTGGCCCAGTTCCGTGAGGAGGCGGGCCGGCATTGGAGCGCTGGGCCGGACGGGGCCCACACGGCGCGAGGGGGAGGCGACCCATACGGGTTGTGAAGAGAGGGCTTGGGCTAAGGGGAGAGAAGAGAAGTGCAGCCCAGGAAGGGTTTTCGGAGACCGAAAACATCTGACGAATAAACCGGCGACGGTGCCATTACGGATGACGGTTGGGCTATCAAACGGACTCTGAATACGACGAAATTTGACAGGCGGTCTACCTACACTATAATAAGACCACACACCAACTTTCACCCCATTGCGAGAACATTTTATGCCACTTATAAAATAATATTTCAGAGATGCCGCGGGCGCGTGCGGGTGTGGTTGGGCTCGAAACGTACAAAGGAGAGAACCGGGAGGACCCGAACGGATGCAAGTTTTGAAAAACATGCAGATGAAATACAGATGATGAAATGGCAAAATGCAACACGCAAGCGGATGACATGGCAACGACAGCGAAAAACTGGAAGACACCTCGCATCGTTCTCGGGGCGGTACACTAGTCAACACTTGTTTTTGAATATATTGTTGCTAGAGAAATTTGGTCAATAATTGTTGGGGCTTTTGGTATTTTCGTGTCTGCTTCTTTTATGTCATTATCTACTTTCTAGAAGAGGAAAAAGTCAAGTGAGGTTGTTCATACTGCTACCTCTGCTACCTTGTGGAGCTTATGGCTTTTGTGCAACGATTTTGTCTTTTAGGGGCGAAATGGCGAAATATACGTTGCATCATGTATCTGGTGGGAGCTATGATCAGATAATGGAAACTTCTATGTTCGGACGTTCAGGGTGCTCTACTTCTCCGGTGCTTAAGGCTTTTGGACCATCGAAGAGACGAATTGCTTAGGATAGCTTGGAGTGCATGATTTTGGCAGAGAGAGTGCTATTTTTGTGTGCTTCGTTGGAAAAATGTTCTATTTTGCACTTCTCTCCTGTCTTGCAAGGAAAATGTAATAGGGTAGCTGTTAGGTGTTCCTGCTAGGTGTGGACGTGTGGTAGTCATCCCATGAAAGTCTTTAAACAGACCTTAGTGGCTACATCCACCAACTAGTATCTAAAAGATAATGTTGCTTGTGTTGCACTTGCACATATGCAAACATGATGCATCAAAAGAAATATCACAGGGAAATATATTGCTCCTAAGTTGTTTTTTCCTATGAGCATCCGAAAAACACGGAAATAAACATTTTGCAAGACAAATCATGTGAAAACCTTGCTGATTTGTTCACCAAATCCCTACCAAATTCTACATTTCAGATTTATGTTGATAAATTGGTATGTGATGACTTCAGGACTTGCAAGAATGAGGAGGAGTATCTTTCTGAATTGTTCCTGTTCAAACCTTCATATTACTAGCAAGATGCCCATGCGTTGCATGGAACATCAAGATGCATTTATATGAGTAGTTTGTCTTGGGGGAGAAAAGGATGAACGAGGGAAGACTTTATTTGCAAATGTGGAGAGGGGTGTGGGTACACCATCACAAAATTGTCATTGTTTCCTTCCTATCCGTCAGATATAAATCGGACGGCCTATATTGCAGAATGGCAGGCACACCATCATCACCAACTCTGTTTTTTATAAGAGTAGAGATATTTCTTCTCCCTTTATGAGTTTATATTTCAGGTTCTCATCAAGATTTTTAATAAAGAATTGTTGGGGGAGAATCCTTCGAGATGATGATGCTATGATGGACATAGTTTCGAGACGATGATACTACTTGAACAAGCCTAGATTAGTGGGAGTGTTAGGGTTAATTAAACATGTTTAATTAATAGGGAATCTCCCCTTATCCTAACCAACTTGCGGTTACATCCCTATGGAGACGTAGTGTCTGTTCGTTAGGAACGTCCCTTTGTACCATCGCATCCTTTACGGAAATATATATTGTAACTTTTCCATCGATCAATACAAGAGTTGATTTGCGATACACTTCATACACTAAAGCATAGCTACAGATCGTGAGACATCTCCTACCTTTTCGCTCGTGACCACAAGGGCGTCGTTGGGTTTTCCTTGCCTCCGACCGGCGCCGCCGCTGGTCTCCCTCATTTTTTGTGGCCTTAGAGCCAGTGGCGAAGCTTAGTGCAACCCTGCAGGGGCCACGCCTCCCCCCTAGGTTTGAGTAAATTAGTGAAGAAAATTTTTCTAGGACAAAATAGATTAGAGGAAACAGTCTGCTTGCCCCCCTCCCCAAATGTTCATATTTTCTAATTGGCCCCCCCATTGACCCTTGTCAATCTCCGCCACTGCTTAGAGCCACGGAGGCGCGGTGGATCGCAACCTTTGCTCACAGGAGGGCTATGTTTTTATATGTTTCTTTTTGGGATAATTAATTTGGTGTCCTTAGTTGTGTCCCACCCGGCGGGTTTACCCCTAGTTTCCGAAAACACTTGTTCCTGCCCAAACCACTTTGCTCCTCTTATGCTTTTGCCCTTTGACCGTTTGACCATCACTTTGAAAACTTCATAAAAAATTCATACTAACTCAGAAAAATTCAAATAAGATATCAAAATGTTCAGAAAAACATCACCTATATGTGCATGTCATTTGCATTCATGAAAAAAGTGTTGGCCAGTCCCCATCTTAGTTTTAGCTCATATGGCCTTGGCATGAATAGTAAAATCTAAAAAATTCTAAAAATTCTAAAAAAAATTGGTCGCAAGCTTTGACCAATGTTTTCAGTGCTTGCCAAGTTTCATAAGGGAATGACATTCGTGGAAGTCGTGGAAAAAAATGAAATTTTGGAGCATTGATTTTTGTTTTTTTTGCCACGACTTCCACAAATGTCATTTCCTTATGAAACTTGGCAAGCACTCAAAACATTGGTCAGAGTTTGCCACCAAATTTTTTTAGAATTTTTAGATTTTTTTAGATTTTACTATTCATGCTAAGGTCATATGAGCTAAAACTAAGATGGGGAGTGGCCAACACTTTTTTCATGAATGAAAATGACATGCACATATAGGTGATGGTTTTCTAAACATTTTGATATCTTATTTGAATTTTTCTAAGTTGGTATGAATTTTTTATGAAGTTTTCAAAGTGATGGTCAAACGGTCAAAGGGAAAAAGCATAAGAGGAGCAGAGTGGTTTGGGCAGGAACAAGTGTTTTCGGAAACTAGGGGTAAACCTGCCGAGTGTGACCCAACTAGGGGCATAAAATCAATTATCCCTTTCTTTTTTAGTTTTTTAGGATTTATGTCTTCTCATAGAGACAAGAAGGTGTCGGCTCTATAAAGATGGAATGAAGTCCTCCCGCCTAGCCTCCGTTTCGACGGTGCTTCTAGCACCATCGGAGGGCATGTGGAGGTTTGTTTTTGGCGGATCTCGCAGAATCCGATCAACGTTTGTCTTCGGTGGACCCGTATGGATCCGGTCTTCGTTCTTCTGTGGCCGCGTGTCTACATGATGCATCGTTTTGATTTACATTTCTCTTCATCGGTGGAGGTTATTGTTCTAGTGTGCTGGTCTTGTGTGGCCTTAGCATAACGACCTCTAGATTGTGTACTACAATAAGGTTTACCCGGCTCCTGTGAGAGAGAGATGATGATGACGGCGCGCCTCCAACTCGCTCCAGTGCTTGTAGTCGTTGCTAGGTGGTTTACAAATCTGGATGTAATTTTTACTCCTGGTCTCCTTTCTACTACTTTGACAGATGACGAATAGATTGTAAGTTTTTTCCAAAATAAGCGAGAGAGAAGAGCATGTTTTTTAGACAATGAGGGAGAAGAACATGTGCACGCTAAAAAATGTGTGCACATGCTCGATGACTAGTATCAAACCAAAGCAGGCCATATGATGAATGACCCGGATAATGATCAAATTCTCATGATCCGCCGCCGCCGCCGCTCTCATGCTTCTTCCTCAAAACCGGTATTGTCGATCCATAATTCTGAAGTTCGTCCCGCCTTATTCGAGCGTACCGTACATCACACCTCCATCCGGCTTCATCCAAGGTAACACACTAATTTTTCCTGTTAGAGCATCTCCAATAAAAGTACAAATTTTTAGAGTTGTAAAATAGGAGATGTAAAATTTTACATCTTCAAACAAGAGGCAACTCCAATAGAAATGTATATTGGTGATATAAAACAACAACTTCAATAGAAGATGCAAATGGAGATGTAAAACAATACTTCAACTACTACTTCATTTGAAACATGTAAATTCAAACATAGCAAATTCAACTACTACTTGATTTCAAACATAATAATTAAACATAGTTCTAATTCGAGCTACTATATTCATCAACTAATTCGAGCTACTACATTCATCAAGTTACTAGTAGTAGTAGTAGTAGTTCGGAGTACTACTTGAACTACACCGAAGATAAAACTACTCATTGGAGCTCTTGAACTGCTCCCAGAACTCATCCTTGTCCGGGTCATTGCACCCCTTGTCCTCCTCCTTTGAGTCACCCCAGTCCTCCTACGAGGACTCGACGGGGATCACCGTCAAGGGGCCGACCTCATCCTCCTTCTTTTGCTCGGTGTCGTGCTTTCAGAAGTACTCATGCTCGGCCTGAACGTACTCCAGATTCTCCGTGCCAACCTCGCCATCTCCGCCTCGTCACTATTGCCGGGACCGACGACAATGGCTGGCCTCTTCTTCACGTTCTTCTTCGGTATCTCCTCCATCCTAATGCCCTGCAGCACGAGCATCTCCGCATCTGCCTAGGTCTCGATCTCCAAGAAGTTAAGGTCCGTCTTGGGCCTATCGGCACGCCACACTGCCACGTCTTAAGCACGCGTGACCTCGTGGATGGTGGGGTAGGTGCCGAGCCAGAAGCGCCGGCTGTCATCGGCGAACTCCACGCCGAAATGGCCGGATGGCTTCGTCTGCACGCTGTAGAACCCCGTCTTGCTCTTCGGGAGCTTCTTCGGCGGCATACAGCGATCGGTGCGGTGCGGATCGACTGCGGTGGTGCAGGCTGCGGCGGTGTGAGGCGGCAGCGGGCGAGGCGGTCGGTGCGGAGGTCCAGTCGAGCGGCGGTGGTGCAAGGATGCGGGTGGGGCGGTTGTGGTGGTGGAAATGAGCGGCGGCGAAAAATGACCGATTCGCGGCGTGGGGCGGTGGCCGGCGGTCGAAACACGGCGGAACCGGAGGCGGAGGTACTGGAGTGGCCGGATCTGGCGCGGGGCGGCGGCGGGCGAGGCGGTTAGTGCGGAGGTCCAATCGAGCGGCGGCGGTGCGAGGATGCGGGCGGGGCGGGGCGGCTGTGGTGGTGGAAATGAGAGGCTGCGTGAAATTGAGTGGTGGCGAAAAAATGCCCGATTCGCGGTATGGGACGGTGGCCGGCGGTCGAAACACGACGAAACCGGCGGCGGAGGTACTAGAGTGGACGGATCTGGCGCGGGGCGATGACGGGCGAGGCGGTTAGTGCGGAGGTCCAATCGAGCGGCGACGATGCGAGAATGCGGACAGGGCAGGGCGGCTGTGGTGGTGGAAATGAGCGGCTGCGGTGAAATCGAGCGGCAGTGAAAAAACGACCGATTCGCGGCATGGGGCGGTGGCCGGCGGTCGAAACACGGCGGAACCGGCGGCGGAGGTACTGGAGTGGACGGATCTGGCGCGGGGCGGCGGCGGGCGAGGCGATTAGTGCGGAGGTCCAATCGAGCGGCGGCGGTGCGAGGATGCGGGCGGGGCGAGGCGGATGTGGTGGTGGAAATGAGCGGCTACGGTGAAATCGAGCGGCGGCGAAAAATCGCCCGATTCGCAGCATGGGGCGGTGGCCGGCGGTCGAAACATGGCGGAACCGGCGATGAAGGTACTGGAGTGGACGGATCTGGCGCGGGGCAGCGGCGGGGGTTGCGGCGGGCGGTGGTTGTGTGGCAGGGCGGCGGGAGGAAGAAGTTGGGTTGGGAGAAGGAAATGGAAGGCAGTTGGCAGTTGGCGCGTGGCTGCCCTTTCTATATCTTCAGTCGGTGAGATGCAAATTTACAACGCGAGGTGTTGTATTTTACATCTTCTAAAGGTGAAGATGTAAATATTTTTGCATTTACATTATCTGTTCGAGTGGGGGTTTGGGCTTTGAAGATGCAAAAGTTAGGTATTTTTGCATCTACATATAATATCTTCTATTGGGGATCCTCTTGGTTGTTCGTCCAGTAGAAGTCGAGAGTTGAGACTCCGGAGAGAGCTCGAAGGAGGCCAGTGCCAGGGCAGATCCGGCGATGCGCCGCCAGTTCATCAACCTGGTGCTGGGCTGCCACAAGACCCGCTCCTTCGTCCTGCACCGCATCAGGTCCTCGAGCCTCTTCCACCCAAAGAAACGAACAGCCGGCACATCGCCGCCGCCGCCACAGGTGGAAGAGGACGCGCTGCCGAAACCCGCGCTGTCGTTCGGCCTTCTCCGCAAGGAATGCCTCCCAGGCGGGACCTCAATGTTCATGCCTTTTGGCAGCGGCGGGGACGGGATCCTCGGCGTAGACCCGAGCGGCGACGTGCTGGCCTACGACGCCCGCCTGAACAACGTCAGGATCATGCCCAGGCTGCAGGGGTGCATGGCCGACCCCGTCGCGTTCAACGTCGGCGACGCCCTCTACCTCCTGGAGAGGCGCCCCAGCAGATCTGGTCGTCGGACCAACCAGCCCAGCTTCCAAGTTCTCAAGCACGGCGATCCTCCGGAGGACGTCTACGTGTTCCCGAGGTGGCACTGGCGCTCCCTCCGGCCCCCTCCCTACGTGAACGCCGCCGCGATCGGCGCCTCCGCGCTGGTCGGCGACGACATCTGGGTGTCGGCCGAGGGCGTCGGCACCCACGCCTTCGACACCGCCAAACGCAGGTGGAGCAAGGCCGGCGGCTGGGAGCTCCCGTTCCACGGCGGAGCCGAGTACTCCCCCGAGCTCGGCCTCTGGTTCGGCCTCTCGTCTCGACACAAGAAGAAGCTCTTCTGCGCTGCAGACCTCTCGGCGTCGGCGGGTGCTTCCGGTGCGCCCGAGCTGTGCCATGTCTGGAGGAAGGAGCTTGCCGCTGACCCTGAAGACTGGGAGCTGCTGGACTCCTCCCTCATGCATGTCGGCGACGCCAGGTTCTGCGTCGCCAGGTTCTACCACGTGTATGCAGATGAAGAGTACCCTATTGCAACGGAGAGATTCGCAGTCTTCACCGGCGTGGAGGTGCAGCGCTGCAAGGATGGTGGAGGGATCCAGATGGTCAGGCACAAATCCATACGCTACGAAATCGACGCCTATATCCACTGGGTGTTTTAGGAGGGGAGAGCTTTTGATGCAAGGATTGTTCAAGCTGCACCGGTTTTTGGACGTTGCTTTTGCTCAAACCACTCAGGCGCATACACATAGCGAATCCACAGTCGCAAAGCCGGGACAAAACCTCGACGAACTCAAACCAGAACAACCATACACTTAAAATGAATGGTTGCACATGAATCCGCATTATCATAAATAAAATGGACAAATGTTTACATACATGGTACATCATCTCAGTCCCCTAAACCTACAACAAAGGCACTATCACATCATCATCATCACAGTACACTTTCAGCAGCAATGGCGTCTATCTCCTCTTTAAA
This sequence comes from Triticum timopheevii, assembly GCA_963921465.1. Lineage (NCBI taxonomy): Eukaryota > Viridiplantae > Streptophyta > Magnoliopsida > Poales > Poaceae > Triticum > Triticum timopheevii. The sequence continues at coordinate 517,250,769 of OY997270.1, forward strand.
ATCGAACAGCAATGGCAACAACTCACGCTACACATTCCCACTGCCGGGTAGTTTTACAATTTGGCTCGAATGCCTTATTGCACTTCTCCAGAAATCTGACACAAATCTCAATGTAACACTGCTACAGCCAAGTCATGTAAGTATAGCCACCGTTCTCACCTGGGCCTGGGTCGTGCTGAGAAACCAAGATTTGATTTTGGGCCAAGGCCTAGAGCAGGCACAACCCAAATTGCATAGCTAAACCATCGGAGCCTCCTCGTTGTTGCCCAGCTTTTTCGTCACCATATCATAAACCATATCGACTTTGGTAGGATCGACTTTAAACAATACATGAGCATCTTCCTTCTTGACGACATTGCCCTTGAACATCTCCTGCATCAGCACCTCCTGCATTCTCAGATAATGACTCGGTAGCAATCTGTTCTGACAGCACAGAAGTTTTTCCTGAAATAGAGAAGACAGGTTGTTTCGTTATTGTAGCACAAGAACCAAAAGTACGAACAAGGCGGCATCAAGAATAAGTAAGCAATGTCCTTACACTGGCGCTTAATAGCTCTGCACCAGGAAGACCAACAATGTCCCAATCATCCCACTGCTTAGCGCTTGTAGGTCCTGTGCTTTTTGGAGAATCCCTACCACCAGCATCCAAAATGGCACTGCCTTTCTTAAGATCCAAACTCCCATCAGTCTCAACTTTCATAGGCCGATTTGTTCTGTGTCCTGATTTACTATTTGAAATAAGCTGGCCACTTTCCTTGGCTTTCAGGGCATTCGCCTCATACTCCTTTCTCCTCTTTTGCTCTATGTGTATCTTGGCTTCAGCCAGTGTACGGCAACCAGCTGAACGACATTCCTGGCATTAAGAAAATAAAATTATGTAATGTGAAGTTAAGGGTTTGAATTTAAGAAAAGAAAGCAAACATAAAAGTATGGCCATGTAAACTTTGGGGAAAGTAAAACACCTGAAGCTCTTGAATCCTCCTCCGGATTTTTCGCTCTTCAATAACACTCCTAACAAGTGCTTCATGTTCCTCCTTGGAAAGGAAACGCATGAAAACCTTGTACCGATGGTAAACTTCCTTGTCTTCGTTTGTTAGATCCTTCTCCAAAGGATTAGGATATAGTAAATTTCTTTCCAGTATGAACTCTTTTCTCCTTTTTCTTTCATCAAGCCTACGAAGCATAGAAAAGGTTCTCTCACATCTAATACTCTTTGTGTCATTAAAGATTAAACATGGTCATTAAAGATTAAACATGGTCTGCTGGGGTTATTAATGAAATCATACAAGCAGAACTATTTGTGCAAATCAACTAGCAACTAAAGCAATAGGAAGTATGGAGCCCTTTTCATCTGATGAATATTACTTAGTAGGAGCAGCGAACAAGGTGCTGCCATGATTCTTCTCAAAATTTGAGGCATAAACTCAATGTAAGTTACTGCAATAAAAATAATATTTACTACAAACATAATATTTCATCATTGATGTTAACAAACCTTGACAAGTAAATACGCAACACACGTAGCTTCAGTTCACGATCAGTTTCCGAATCAGTTTCTTTAAATTCCATCTCTGCAAGGGCTTGTTCAGCATCATTATCATACTCAGGGTCAAACTCGTGTCTCTTTGCATTGTACCCACTCAATTCAGTTAAAGAAGGCCCCTCATCTGCAGAATATCTGGGTTTTTTCACGCCAATACTTCTATCCATATGACCATCTGGCACACGCAAATTGAACAGAACAAATTTCAATATATGATAGTGCAGGAATCTGAAGAAATATAGTTGATTATCACAAACAGAAAGCAACTGCTTCCAAATCTATCTTTGGTAATATTTTGCAGGTGGCATAAATTTCTAAAATACATAAGATCTTTGAGGATAAAAAAATGACTTTGTAATTGTGAAGCATGTCTCAAAGGGTGATATCTTGGGAAACCATAATAAGGAGTGTTTTATTTTGATTTAATCTGGCACCTGTCAGTGGTAATTGAACAATAAATGGACATTATTACTGATGGGAAGGCAAAGATTGACAATGAACAAATAACTGAAAATCGAAAATAGCCCAAATGCATCCATCTGGTCACCCATCAATGGTTTACATATTATCATACCTTCGACTTTAGATAGATTAGCACTATCTTTAAAATGCCCAACAGTCGAAGCTTTCTTATTTGCACCTGAAGCAGATTCAACGCATTAGCATAATCTGAATCATATTCTGATGACATAGACAGAGAAAATACTTAGGATTGGGTCTGTCAAATTCCAAAACATACCGCCAGGTATGTGCGAAGGTGATCGACTGGCTGGACCTTCTCCAAGTGCATCTTCCATCCTATGCAAGGTATGAAGGTAATGATCAGTAAGTAGCCTATTGCAAAGTTCAGATACCTGGTTATAAATATTCTAGAGCAAGAACAGCATACCTGACCCTGGAGGGAGAAAACGGTGACTCTGCCTTAGGTGTCAAATCCCCTGATAACAGTGGAATTCCTACATGAGAAAAGAAAGGAAACATGAGATCAAGACAATCAAATAAGTGAGATATCATATCTTAAGTCTTTACTGCCATTCTTCATGTGATGGAGGGAACTACTCAGCATGTACTTTTTAGCACCCTCACATTCAGAGCCATTACCAACAGAATAATATCCTGCAGAACCTTTCTGTTATTTCATTATATTAGCTCATGCACTTGTGCAGATTCTTGTGTTCATGTCTGTGGTTCTGTGCATACGGATAAAAATTTTATATTAATAGTTAAGATATCAGAAGGGCAGAAACAACGCTACTGAATATACTGTTATATTATTTTTGAAGACCAGATCTGTGCAACCAAAAACCAACTAAGATTCTCATCTCCTATGAGAAATTGATATTTAGTAACATATGTCCGCCTTCAAAATTCAAACCCAGCTTGTGTCACCAATTAGATCAAATATTCAAGAGAAATTACAATATTTGGTTCCAGCCTAAATAGATTTTTTTTGTCACCTTAAAAGATGTGACCATGACTTACCTTTTTTACTCTCACCCTGTACTTTAGCCATGGCAAGAAGTTCCTTCCTATTCTTGCCATTAACATGAGACATGTCCTACAATGATGAGGTAGCATTGAATTAAGTATCAATTGTTTTCGACTCCACAAATGAACAGGTAGAAAAAATGATTACCGGAAGGGGATAACAAGGTGAGTTCATATATGCAGTAGTATAATGCTCAATGCACTGTGCCTTGCTCTTGGTACCAACATGCTCTGCAACTTCAGCCCAGTTTCCCAGGCCGTACATTTCAATTCCCTACAATTATAAGAGTCAGAACCCACCACCCAGAAAGTGAACAGAACAGATGGATACAGAAAATACCTCTAGAAGAAGGATTTCCTCATCCGCATTCCAATCTGGACAAATTAGTGGAAAAGATAGGTTGTCCTGTTGCAAAAATTCGGTTAAGTTAAAGGATGCAACAGACAAGGCAAGCACTGACAATACAAAATACTTGAAGTGCTAAGGTGGAAAGTGGTTTCTTTTTTCCTCTTCCCTTTTCTTTATGAGAACTCTCCTCAAGATGACCTGGGTGTGCATGTATTAAGCGCCATATAGCCAGTTGCAATCAAGATGGTTGAGTAGAGAACCATGTTGATCCAAACATATGATCTGAGTTCACACATCAGCTGATGACTGACACTTGTAAGCGTACTCAAGTTAAGAAGGATGAAGCCTGAATGTGATGGGAATACACTAAGGCAGTGGTTGTGTGGGTTGATTCAACCTTGGAGTGTCACATTTCATCTTTTGGGTTTCCCGCCTTTTTGACCAAGTAACAATCAGTTCAGACTTACTATTCGAAGTGACATGTGAGATGCTAGGACAAATTTGAGGAACTATGCTATACCAGCACAGGTACTAACAGCCTGTTAAGTTCACTGCAGTTCAGATGTGGTAACTCCACTGTTCTATAACACTAGCATTAACATCTGTTACTGCGGCTTCTGGACACTAGCTAGTCAGCTAAGCATGCATTTGCACACTATTAAGCTAAGTGAGCATTGGACACTGACCATGACCCTGTAGGGGTGGTTGCTCCGATGCGGAGTGACCTCAGCTCCGACGGAGAAGCACTCCACGCAGAGGTCAAAGTCGGGGCACTTGGAGCACTTGAACCGGATCTTCCCGGACAGGTCCTTGTTGCAGTAGTTGCAGTGGTACAGCGCCTTCTTCCCGTCGCCGGCTCCCCCGCACGCCGCGGAGAGCGAGTCCGACGCATCCCCGGTCGAGGCAACCCTCCTCCGCTTCGACCTGCAAAGAACGGACAACGCATTACACCATTCGCTCGCTCGCAGCCAAGCAAGAGCGAAATGCGAAGCGGCGGGCAGAGAGGGGGGCAGCGGGACCTGTGGTTGGTGTCGTCGTCGCCGGAATTGGGCACCCCGCGGGACCGGCCCATCGCGGACCAAACCCTAGCGCAAACCCCTCGAAACCCTAACCCTAGCTCGAGCGGGGATCCGCTACCACGCCGCGGCCGGCCGCATCGAGCTGAGCAGAGCTGGGTGGGGGCTTGATCCGGGCGGGGGAGCGGGTTAGGGGGACCGGGGGCGCCGGGGGATCTGCTGCGCGGCGGGGGTCGGGATTTGGCTGGGGCGGGGAGTCGGGGGGAAGACGACCACCATGGGCGGCCGCGACGCAGCTACAGATCAGAGCCAGTAGTAGAGTCGGACTAGTATACTGCCGGCACCAGATCTGGGCCGTCCATCTGAGGCATCCGACGGCCGACGTCCCTCCGTGGACAAATCAGGGGGATATCTCTTGCAGCCGCTCTGAAGCTTCGGGCTAGAGCTGATCTGATTAGGACGAAGAGTTTTCGGTGCAGAAATTCGTTACAGCAGACGCGACCCGCCTCAAACTCCTAGTCGGACGGCCTTCAGTGACCGCTCACAGAAAAAAACTAGACACGCAACGTCCGGACTGACCGACACCCCTCATATCCAGTCCAAATAGTGAACCAACATGTGGTCGAATGGTTAGAGGGACTGTGGTATTCCCAGTCCATCAGGGTTCAAGTCCTAGTGCTCGCATTTATTCCTGGATTTATTTTAGGATTTTCGGCGATGCGCATTCAGTGGGAGAAGACGTTCCCGTCGATAACGAGGTGCCTACGATGACTTTGTAAATTTGAAGATGATATGCCGGCTCAGTCTTTCGGAGGTGCTCATAGGGGGTAGGGTATGCGTGTGTGCGTTCATAGGGATGAGTGTATGCGCGTGTATATGAGCGTTTGCGTCTGTACTGTGTTCAAAAAAATATCCAGCCCAAATGTGAGATGGATATGGGGCGCCGGGCGCGTCCGCCGACATCCCTACTCCATCACAATTTGCATCAGATCCATCAAAACGTCCCCCTCGTCCCGCCTCCCTCCAACCTTTCGCGCTCCAAGCCCTCGTCGTTCGCCAAACTTGTTCTCCATCCTCACCGCAGTCCCGATCCGCTGCCCTAAATGTCATCCAGCTTGTCCCTGACCGCCGCGACAGAGTCTGTGTCCGCCTTGTCCGTCGGCATCCGGTCCTCGGGTTTGTTGTGCAAGCCGGAGAACATCGCCCGGAGGAACTGGCGTCGGCGGCAGCAAGAGAGGGAAGTGGTGGCGGGGCAGGGAGCAGATGTGGACATGGACGAGCAGTTGTCCCCCCTCCCCCCCCCCCTCCTCGGTCGTGCCCAGAACCCCACATCCTATCCATCCCACCGTCGACAAGGATTGCGCCGTCAAACCAGGTTGGGACAGAGGAGAATCGCCGCAGATTGTTCGGGCGCAGATAAGCACAGGCACCAACGGCGCCCGGGCTGCCCACGACCTGTTCGGCGAAATGACATAACAAGACTCGATATGTTTTTTGTTGCTCATCCAAACGACTCGATATGAGCATGCCAAGAAGTGGCTTGTCAAGAAGAAGAAAAAGATCAACAAGCGTAGGGACTACAAGGCGGCCGTGGCGGCTATGGCAGCATCGAAGCATGTGGCGGAGATGCAAGTGGAGCATGCTGCAAGGATGCAGGTAGAGCCGTACACAATGATGACCTCGGAGCAGGCAGCATGGATGGCGTCCATCGAGTGATCCGGCCAGCCAGCGACTGATCCGTCATGCTCAGACATTGATTTCATCTTGGCATGTCCAGATTGCTTTGCTTTGTTGAACTATGATTTCTTTTGCTTTGTTTTGAACTATTGAATTGGGACAAATTGTATCATATGATCGACGTGCATGGATTGTATGGATTTTAAGTTCTGAATTGAGGTGTGTGGATGTGCGGCAGCACATATGAGGGGATGTCCAGTGCTGTCCGCGGACGCGCCCAGACGCGTATAGGGACGGATTTGCCAAGTCCGACTCTTAGATATTGTTTTCTTAAACAGATGTAAAAAATTTGCCCTGTCATATTAATTCAAAAAGAGTTTTACAAGGAAACAAAAACATTCAGTCTCATAGAGTGTATGGTTTACTCTCGCGGCAATAATGAACTCAGACGCTTAGCGTCCACTAGTATAACTCGCGAAAAAACTAGACATTCTACATAATGAAGACATTCCTAAAAACTCTTGCATTACACTCGTTCTAAATGTCTCATGAAATAAGCATGATGAAAGAAGCAAATCCCTTTTCTTATGATATCGACGCCTTTTGGCAGTTGATGCTGGCCATCGAGAACCACCAATCAGCGGGGAGAAGAAAGTTGTCTCAACCTCCCGTGCGCAATTCCACCAAATATGTATGGTATATCTACATTTGAAACACATGTGCGCAACAGCGGTTCTCGTTTACACAATTGATACAAACCGCAGTTAGGCTAACCATGATGTTGAAGGCGATCCGCCGTTCAAACCCTGTCCTAGATGATGAGCCAAGAAAAGGACTTGTTCTTGGACGGAATCCAATTTGCCCAAACACCCGGCTTAAGAATGGAAGCATTCGAATCTCCAAGTTGCGGCTTAACAATGGTGTCCTCCTTGTTGTCCCGAATGTGTGTGTCCAAACGATAGTTATTAGATTTTCCATTTATAGTTATTGTGCATTGCTTGCCTGGACCTGGTGAAAATGATGATTATTGTTTATTTTTTTCGAAATATCACCCCCTTCTTCTTTTTGAATCTGTCATGAACGATGAAAGTGTTTTGCGTTAATCAGAAAAGTAATCTATGACGACATTCCTTCAAAAATACTCCCCCTACAAAGAATATAAGAGTTTTAACGAATGTCATCATAGATCATTACTTTAGTGATCTAAATGCTCTTATATTTCTTTACAGAGGGAGTAATAGTTATCAGGCATTACTTTTTCCGTCTAAGTTTATTAGTCCCATTTTGTATTTTGGGTAAAAGTTCTTTCAAATATGGATCCAGCAATATAATTTTTGTGGCATATAACGTGTACTCTCTTCGTTCCAAAATATAAGGTGGGTTAGTTTTTTAAAAGTCAAACTTGTGCATGTTTGACCAAGCTTTTAGAAAAAAATATTAATATCTATGACACCGAAGGGAAAAAAGGTACACTCAGACGTCCCAACTTGTTCCACTGCTCTCCAGACTCCCTCTCCCTCCCGAGGCGCTCCCCCGAGCGCCGTCGGGAGGCAACCCTCGCGTGCCCCCCTCCGGCCCTCCACCCCGTCTCCCCCTCCCTCGCCGTCGCCGGGGGCGCCGCCGGCCAAAGGCCGCGTGGCCGAGGCGGCGGCGGGGCAGTTTCTTCCTGCGCGCGGAGGGATGGCGTCGCGGGCCGCCTCCCTCCTGCCCGCAGCGTCGGGTCCCAGCCGGCTCTTGCTCCGGCGCTCCGCCCCGCGCCCTTGTGGCCCGCCGGCGACTCCTCCTCCCCTCCCCACCTGCGGCCCGTGGGATCTGGTGGGCACGGTCGTGCTGGCGACGGATCTGGGCATCCCGGCCCAGATCCAGTGGATGTGCGGGTCTTCGATAGCGGGGGTGGCCGGCGACCCCGTGGAGGTGGTGGTGTGGCGGCCGGTGTCCGTGCTGCTCCGGTGCTGGGTGGCCGGGCGTCGGGTGGTACTGACCAGGGCGTGGAGGCGCAGGTGACGCGGTGGTGGCAGGTTGACTGCGGCGGCGGCCAGACTGTTCTGGCGTCGGCTCGTTTGTAGGCTGCCTGTATCGGCCGTTGACTCCTCTCCTCGGCGTCCGTCCGCTTCTCTCGCCGGAGAGCTGGCCTTCTCCCGGATGCGGTCCATCGACCGTCTCGCACCCGGTGTCGTTGGACCGAGCTAGTCTCGCGCCCGGCAGCAGGACCGACCCTTCTCGTGCCCGGCAGCAGGACTGCGCTCGTCTCGCGCCCGGCAGCAGGACCGGCCCGTCTCGCGCCCACGGCTGGACTGCGCTCGTCTCACGCCCGGTGTAGCAGGACGACTCGATGGAGGCTTGGTGGCCGGCCTATTCGGTCTCGGCGCTGGGACCGACCATGGGTGCGAAAGGCGGATCCTTTCCGCTCGTTTCTGCGGTTGGGGTAGCGGTGGGGCTCGGGGGTCTTGGTGTCATGGTCTTGGTGTCTGGGGCGGCGGCCCTTGTGGTGGTAGCGCGGTGCTCATGGGCAGAGCTCGTGCCTCGGTGCTGCCCGACTGTCATGGCCGTGTGGGCGGCATGGTAGCCGGGGTGTGGCGTTCGGTGGCGGTGAGTATTGGCCGGGGTGAAAACTTACTCTATCTTCGGACGGACTGGCGACGACGAAGATCGCTCCCTTCTTGAAGGCGTCGTCGCGGCTATCATTGCCCGTCGTGTTGCTCCAGGGGAAACTCTGATCCTCGGATCGGGCGGTGGCGGCGCTCCGGTGTCGTATCCTTCTTGAAGGCGCCGCCTTGGAGCCCACCGTTCGTGATATGCGGCTTCACTTCTTCGCGGTGTTCACGGCTGAAGCCCTCGGCGGCTCTTGTAGTGCTAGGGAGTGTGTTGTTGCGCTCAGCGCCTATGTATCCTGCCTTGGGTGTGTGTGTGCGTTTGTGGTGGGTGAGTGCGGTTGTATCGGACACTGTTGTCTATGCTTTATATATAAAGCGGGGCGAAAGTCTTTTTCGGTATATATGACACCAAATTTGTACCATTAGATCCGTCTTGAGAAATATTTTCATATTTTCTTTGGTTTGTATTGAGGATGTTGATAATATATTCTAAAATCCTGGTCAAACATACTTTTTTTACGGGCAACGGCAAGCGTTTTGCCAATTCATTCAGTAGAGGGAAAAGGACCAAGGTCCCAGGGTATCATACAGAACATCTCCACAGCCGGAGGCTGGCTGAGGGAGAGCACCTCAAATTCGAATCAGAACAAAAAAGATTAGACAAAAAAGAGAAAGAAAAAAGAGGGGGCGCACAGCATCAGTTGTTTGTGCGTTTGGCCTTCATGGAAATTTTTGCACCTTATATTTTGAAACGAAGGGAGTATTTTGTTAGTCAAACTATGATCAAATTTGAGCAAAAATATAAGATGTATTCTTTGAAGATTGAAAAAAATTAACATCCCCGTCACAATTCAGAAATCACGAGCGGAACATTACGGCTGAATCTCTCCAGGAAAAAACATATCAAACCATCAGAGTTCATACATCCAGCAGGCAATCAACCATCAAGAACCAAAGGACAACCAAGATAACAACCACACGCAAGCACAACATAGCACTAGCACCGTTATTACACAACAACTCTGACGCCCAAGCTCACTCACGGTCTAAAACAGGTTCTGGTAGACCTTGTCTTGGTCGGTCCGATGCACTCGCCGCTTGCTGCTCCCAGTGCCCGAGGTGGGCTTGTGGTGGTGGTCGGAGCTCTTCGACATCGGCCTGCGGCACGAGCTGGAGAGGTGGGAGTCCGGCCTCGCCTTGCTGCGGTGAGAGCTCAAGGATTCCTCGTACTCCTGGCAAAAAGTTTCATGTTCAAGATGAGGATAATGCATTTGGCTGCTTGAGGACGAAATATGGGAAAGATGGATGGAGATTGTGCTGACAACAGCCTTGGTACCTCGGATCTGCTCTTGGAGAAAGGGGTTAGGCAAGGGTTGAGATCCTTGACGAACATTTCGTCAGGGCTACCGTAGTTTGGTGGCGTCTCCGCTTCGCCGATGCTGCACTCCTGCGATGACAGCACATTAAAATCTTGTAGAAGGCCGTTTGCCAGTGGCCGGTGGGGTGACCGTTTGTTAACCATTTGCAGTTATGAAGACATCAAATTCTGGCATTGGCATGGTCGGCCTCTGGATTATTACTTCTAAATCAGCAACAATTAATATGGATCGGAGTATTAAATCAGCGACAATTAATATGGATCGAAGGGGATATTATTTTTGAACCATAGCACATGGATTAGCAGGTTCAAAAAGAAATGTGTGTTGCAAACGTGGTCAATGGTCACACAAGTCTGAATTCAAGAAAACACCCAAAAGCAATTTGCGAAATAATATGCGCATCATCTAATAGTGACAAATAAAATTGTTGAAGCATCTGCAAAAAAAGAACCGGCATAGACACATTCAATCTTAACAAAAGAACTGTGGAGCAAACTATCATACCAGAGAGAAGGCGGTCTCCTCGTTAAGCACGGGGGTGCTTGGGGAGGAGCAATATTCATCATCAAAACATGATCTTGAGGTGTTCTTCTCGGCCTTGACCTGAAACCATAGCAACCGAACATTAGACTGGTACTGGAAGATTGCACTAGGATTAGGAATGCATCAGAAATCGTAAGAACGTGCCTGGGCGAGCTCCTCGGCAAGGCATTGGATCTGCCCGGTGAGAGTCGAGATTTCATCCCGGACGTGGCGGTCCGGCTCAGTGTCCGGGAACAGGACGGCGTCCTTGAGCGTGCTGATCTCCTCCCGCTGGCGCAGGCACAGGTCCTTGAGCCGCTCGACCTACTCACCATTACCACAAATTACTCCATCAGCAATTGATAACACATGAGGAGAAAGGGATGTGTGTTCGGTAGCAGCGGCGCACCTCCCTGTCCTTCTGCTGGAGCTGGAGGCGGAGCGCGGCGATCTCGTCCTCCTGCTCCTTGCTCTGCGACAGGAGCTCCCGCTCGCTGCGCAGCACCATGGCGAGCGTCCGCGTGTTGGCGTTGCCGCTGTTCTTGACCTCGGTGAGGGCCTTCTTCTTGGCCTCCGGCGGCGCCTTCTGGAACAGCTTCCGCGACAGCCCCGGCAGCTTGGCCCCGTTGCCGTTCTTCGCGGGGGCGGCAACGGCGGCGGGAGGGACGGGGAGGAGGGTCTTGGCGCTGGGCTTCTTGTCCATGGAGATGAGCCGCCGGAGCACGGAGCCGAGGTTGCCGTGCGGCTGCTGGGGCTGCGGCGCCTGGCAGCGCAGGTCGCCGCGGCCGGATCTGACGGCGACCAGCGCGCGGCTCCCGTGCTGCTGCCCCGGCGTCCCCGACGCGGCGGCGGCGGCGGGCCCGGCGCGGCGCGGGGACGGGGAGGGCGACGGGGAGTCGTCGTAGGAGGCGTAGCGCGAGGCGGCGGCCGCCTTCCTCATCTCTCTCTCTCCCCCTGCTAGCCGCGCTGCCGGAGCTGCCGCCGCTTGGCTGTGGGCTGTGGCTAGAGTGGAGTGTGGTGTGGTGACGCCGCGTTGGTGCGCGGCGTGCCTTTTCGCGTGGAGGGATTCGGGGGGTGGAGCGGAGCGGCCGGCGGCGTTCGAAATTCGAATGGAGCAGCAAATGATGGCGTCGTGTTGCGTTTCGGGCTCTCTTTTTCGGTGCCTACTGTGCCATGACAGTGTCGGCGTCTTTTGCTGCACGCCGGGCAGGGCAGGGAGGGTCGGGTCTAGGCTGCCACGTTCGGGGAGGAGGGATCCAAAGTTGAGGTTTCGGACGGGGTCCAGAGCCGGGCGCATTCCGCCATAGCTCAAGTGAACTTTTTTTCCCAATTTTTTTTTGAGACAAGTGGCATTTTCCCAAATGATAAGCGGCACATTTGTGGCACGAAGCACTTATGTTTTTTACAACTAAAGTTGTAAAAAAACAAAAACAAAATTAACTTTTCATTCGAAAAAAAATTAAAGTTGCCATCCCTGCGTCACTAAACTTGACATAAAAAACGTTCGGAGTTGTCATGTGTTTGCATCACAAGCATGGCACTTATGATGGTCTTTTTTTTCCCACAAAAGATCAGCTGGGCGATATACTAGTTAATAAGAGTTAAATGCAGAAAATCACCACATTAAAGGCTAAGTTATGAGGGAAGATAGTTCTACAATTTTATGTCTATACAGGTTCTAGCTACAAATTTTGTATGAGCTTATACTCCAAAAACCAGCCTACACGCAACATCAATCACAGCCGGAAGAAGCCAAGCGAGGGAGTTGTTGAAGTCAATGCTGATGCGTCATTTCATGTGGAAAATATGACATGAGCCTGCGGAGCGATAGCTCGAGATGATCGAGGTAATTTACTGGCAGCAGAGACTTGTGTGCTACCCCATGTTTCTAGTGCAGATTCAGCCAAAGTAGGCTATCCGAAGTGGTTTGATCCTAGAAGAAAAATTGGGGTCCACTAAACTCATCATCGAGTCTAACAGTATTGTGGCGTTTAGGCCATCTCTGATCCTAATGCTTGTATGGGAACTCATGTTCCAATTGTTGCAGAGTGTTCTCTCATGGCCATGGAGTTTGCTAGCATTGGTTTTGTTCACTGCGACAGAGAAGCAAATATGGTAGCAGATTGCTCGACAAAACACTGTTTTAGCATTAATTGTTGGAAATATGCCCTATAGGCAATAATAAAATAGTTATTATTATATCTCCTTGTTCATGATAATTGTCTATTATTCATGCTATAATTGTATTAACCAGAAACCGTGATACATGTGTGAATACATAGACCATAACATATCCCTAGTGAGCCTCTAGTTGACTAGCTCGTTGATCAACAGATGGTCATGGTTTCCTGACTATGGACATTGGATGTCATTGATAACGGGATCACATCATTAGGAGAATGATGTAATGGACAAGACCCAATCCTAAGCATAGCACAAGATCGCGTAGTTCATTTGCTAAAGCTTTTCTAAATGTCAAGTATCTGTTCTTTAGACCATGAGATTGTGTAACTCTCGGATACCGTAGGAGTGCTTTGGGTGTACCAAACGTCACAACGTAACTGGGTGACTATAAAGGTGCACTACGGGCATCTCCGAAAGTGTCTGTTGGGTTGGCACGAATCGAGACTGGGATTTGTCACTCCGTATGACGGAGAGGTATCTCTGGGCCCACTCGGTAATGCATCATCATAATGAGCTCAATGTGACTAAGTGGTTGGTCACGGGATCATGCATTATGTAACGAGTAAAGTGACTTGCCTGTAACGAGATTGAACAAGGTATTGGGATACCGACGATCGAATTTCGGGCAAGTAACGTACCGATTGATAAAGGGAATTGTTTACGGGATTGCTTGAATCCTTGACATCGTGGTTCATCCGATGAGATCATCGTGGAACATGTGGGAGCCAACATGGGTATCTAGATCCCGCTGTTGGTTATTGGCCGGAGAGATGTCTCGGTCATGTCTACATGCCACCCGAACCCGTAGGGTCTACACACTTAAGGTTCGATGACGGTAGGGTTATTAGGAAGACTTGTATGTGATTACCGAATGTTGTTCGGAGTCCCGGATGAGATCTCAGACGTCACGAGGAGTTTCAGAATGGTCCGGAGGTGAAGATTTATATATGGGAAGTTGTCATACGGTCACCGGAAAGGTTCGAGGGCATACCGGTATTGTATCGGGGCCACTGGAGGGGTTCCGGGGGTCCACCAGGAGGGGCCACCTCTCTCGGAGGGCCTCATGGGCCGTAGTGGGAAGGGAACCAGCCCTTGGAGGGCTGGGCGCATCCCCCCCTTGGGCCCATGCGCCTAGGTTTTGGGGGGGGGGGGAACCCTAAAGGGGGCGCCCCCCTTGCTTGGGGGGCAAGCCCCCTCCCCTTGGCCGCCCCCCTCTAGATCTCATCTAGAGGGGGCCGGCCCCCTTCCCCTCCTCCTATAAATAGAGGGGCGAGGGGAGGGCTGCAGCACCACATCCAAGGCGCAGCCCCTCCCCTCCCCAACACCTCTCCTCCTCCGTAAGAGCTTGGCGAAGCCCTGCCGGAGTACTGCCTCTCCATCACCACCACGCCGTCGTGCTGCTGTTGGAGCCCTCTTCCTCAACCTCTCCTTCCCCCTTGCTAGATCAAGAAGGAGGAGACGTCTCCGCTCCTTACGTGTGTTGAACGTGGAGGTGCCATCCGTTCGGCGCTAGGATCATCGGTGATTTGGATCACGACGAGTACGACTTCATCAACCCCGTTCTCTTGAACGCTTCCGCTCGCGATCTACAAGGGTATGTAGATGCACTCCTCTCTCTCTCTCTCTCGTTGCTAGATGACTCCATAGATTGATCTTGGTGATGCGTAGAAATTTTTAAATTTTTGCTACGATCCCCAACAGTGGTATCAGAGCCAGGTTTATGCGTAGTTTCTATGCACGAGTAGAACACAATTTTGTTGTGGGCATAGATTTTGTCAATTTACTTGCCACTACTAGTATTATCTTGTTTCAGCGGCATCGTGGGATGAAGCTGCCCGGACCGACCTTACACGTACGCTTACGTGAGAGAGGTTCCACCGACTGACATGCACTAGTTGCATAAGGTGGCTAGCGGGTGTCTGTCTCTCCCACCTTAGTCGGATCGGATTCGATGAAAAGGGTCCTTATGAAGGGTAAATAGAAATTGGCATATCACGTTGTGGTTTTGACGTAGGTAAGAAACGTTCTTGCTAGAACCCTATTGCAGCCACGTAAAAACATGCAACAACAATTAGAGGACGTCTAACTTGTTTTTGCAGCATATGCCTTGTGATGTGATATGGCCAAAAGGATGTGATGAATGATACATATGTGATGTATGAGATTGATCATGTTCTTGTAATAGAAATCACGAGTTGTCTTAATTATTGTATGACCTGCGTGTCATTGAATAACGCCATATAATTACTTTACTTTATTGCTAAACCGTTAGCCATAGTAGTAGAAGTAATAGTTGGCGAGACAACTTCATGGAGACACGATGATGGAGATCATGGTGTCACGCCGGTGACGATGATGATCATGGCGCCCCAAAGATGGAGATCAAAAGGAGCAAAATGATATTGGCCATATCATGTCACTATTTGATTGCATGTGATGTTTATCATGTTTTTGCATCTTATTTGCTTAGAACGACGGTAGTAAATAAGATGATCCCTCATAATAATTTCAAGAAAGTGTTCTCCCTAACTGTGCGCCGTTGCGGAAGTTCGTTGTTTCGAAGCATCACGTGATGATCGGGTGTGATAGATTCTAACGTTTACATACAACGGGTGTAAGACAGATTTACACATGCAAAAACACTTAGGTTGACTTGATGAGCCTAGCATGTGCAGACATGGCCTCGGAACACAAGAGACCTAAAGGTCAAACATGAGTCGTATAGAAGATACGATCAACATGAAGATGTTCACCGATGATGACTAGTCCGTCTCACGTGATGATCGGACACGACCTAGTTGACTCGGATCATGGATCACTTAGATGACTAGAGGGATGTCTCTCTGAGTGGGAGTTCATTAAATAATTTGATTAAATGAACTTAATTATCACGAACTTAGTCTAAACTTTTGCAATATGTCTTGTAGATCAAATGGCTCATGCTTGGTGAACGCCTGGCAGTCGCGTAGTGATGATTACTCCCTGGTTCAGTGTGGCATGCTTTACAGCTTAGAATCGGGGCTTCAAAAGCGTTTTGAGCAGCACAGAGCATATGAGTTGTTCCAAGAGCTGAAGATGGTTTTCCAAGCTCATGCCCGGGTCGAGAGATATGAAGTCTCTGACAAGTTCTACAGTTGTAAGATTGTAGCGACCCGACCTTAGACGGTCAAGTCTCTGTGCTCAGTGTCACCCCTGGATCAGTAATGCTGACACCACACAGTACTCGGAGGATTTATAACAGAGTAGCAATCACACACTTATTACATCGAATGTCTCAAAAGAGAACTTAATGAAATAAATATGGATTAAGGCCATCTAAAACGATAACAGCGGAAGGCTTGGAAGATAAGTGAGTCCATCAACTCCAACGGCATCACTGAGTATAGAACCACGACCTAAAAGCACCTTACTCGTCGTCTGAAAAGTCTGCAACATGAAACGTTGCAGCCCAAAAACGGGTCAGCACATGGAATACGCTGGCAATGTAACACACAGAGAATAACAATGGAGATAGGCTATACTACATGCATATTTGGCTGGTGGTAAAGCTCTATGGTTATAGTTTTTGCATAAAGCCAATTTTTCCCGACTGCAAAGGAATAAATTCATTTAACTATCATGGTGGTTGTTAAACATTGAGAATGGTTGACAGCATCCTCAATCCCAATTAAAAAGTACTCATTAAAACCCAACAATATTAATTAAAGTAACATGATGAGATTCACATGATAATCAAGTACTAGATACTCAAGATGTCCATAACCGGGGACACGGCTAACCATGATTAGTTTATACACTCTGCGGAGGTTTGCGCACTTTTCCCCACATGATTCGATCGCCTCCACTTGGTTTCCCGCACTACATGGTGTTTGAGAAACGGATGACCGAGACATAGTCTTTCAGAAGCACTAGCACCTTACATGAGGGGTAGACCGTACCAACCTACATCCCCTACATCTGCTAGTCCACCCCGTAAGAGTTCGCACAACTTAGTCAACTATGCTAGAGCCCATAATAGCATGTGGCTGCACACGTAAGTTTCTAGTTTGAATAATCTCATGATCCCTTTGAGCCTGGGTGGCGGTCCGAAGAAATACAGGCAAGTCCTGCTAGAAAACAGGTGCCTCAATCCACCGAGATGTGTGTTTAAGTTTCCACCTTAAATAAACCATTAATTAACAATCTCATATCTGTCATGGATATTCACTCACCAAATCCACGTCTACTAGCATAGCATGGCATAATAAGCAAACGTAGAAGTAACTCCCAAAGGTTTGATAATAAAACAGGTAATAGGTACTACCTCATCTACTTCCCATCCCACAATTTAATTAGATCCTAATCATGCAATGTTTGAGAATAGATCTAATGCATAAAAACTGGGTAGTAGAAAGGTATGATCAAGTGTTACTTGTCTTGCTGATGATCCGCGAGACCTAGAGACTCGAAGTAACAGGCGGCGCACTCCGGGTATTCTATCGCAGACAAACAAACAAGCATACAATAAGTACTCATCTAATGCACAGGTAAAACTCGAATAAAAGATCCAACCAGAATGTTCAACTTAATAACTCCGGTTTGCAAAAAGAACCAAATCAAACAAAGCAACGAAAATCAAACGGCGAAAGAAAACAGCTTCATTTTACTAATCTGGATCTAAGTCAAATTTTACAGAGGCAAAAACTTGTTTAAGTAGATTATTCGGAAAGAGGGTTTCGAGACGAAACACCAGGCGCTTGAATCGCCTGATTCCGATAAACGAGCGAAAAGTTATACTGAAACGAAAATCAAATCAGAAATCGCGATCAGAAAATAACCGCGGAAAATCCGAGAAAAAGAAAAAACGACGAACGAATTAACGAACGAACGTTCGTTAATTTAACGAATCCGACGAAGGCGTTCGTTAAAACGAACTAACGGACGAACGTCCGCTAATTAACCTAAACCGAAAAAAAAACAAAACGAAAAAAACCGAAAAAAAACGTAATGAAAACCGCCCGGTTTTTAAGAAAACCGGCGGCACGCGGTTCGAGGCGGCGGTGAACCTCGGCGGCGGTGGCGACGAAGTCCGGCGGGGCTCCGGCGGGTCCGGCAACGGCGGCGGCTGATCTGGCGGGCGGCGGCGGCGGATCGGGCTGGCGGCGGGGCGAGCTGGCGGGCTGGGGCGCCGGGTCGGGCGCTTTATAAAGTGCCCCCCCCCCCCCGAGCGGAGTCCCGCTCGGGCACGGCCCGAGGTCGGTGCGCGTTTTTTTTAAATAATCACGCTCGGTAGAAAAATAAAAAGAAATATTAAATGGACTCCAAAAATCCCGAAATAAATTTTCCCCGGGTTCTAAAATCAAGCCGGACTAGATGAACATTTATTTGGGGCCTAAATGCAATTTTGAAAAACGCGCATTTTTCCTAAATTCAAATAAAAAGCGAAAAACTCCAAAATAAATCTTATTTGATTTTTTTATTAAATCTTCATTGTTTCTTTATTTTGGGAAAGTCATTTTATTCCCTCTCTGAATTTTTGGTAGTAGAAATAATTGAAGATAAAATAAATAAAATCAATGATCCCATTTTCAAAATTTGAGAAATACCCAAATAAGAAAATAACGAAATCCCCAACTCTCTCCGTCGGTCCTTGAGTTGCGTAGAATTTCTAGGATCGAGCCAAAATGCAACAAAAATATGATATGCATGATGATCTATGTATAACATTCCAAATTGAAAATTTGGGATGTTACAATGATGGAGGAGAATAGTTCTGTCAGAAAGCACGTACTCAAAATGTCTGGGTTGCACAACCGCTTGTCTCAGCTGGGAGTTAACTCCTGGTTGACGCGGTCATTGACATAATCCTCCAGTCTCTCTCACCTAGCTACAAGAGCTTTGTGATGAACTACAATATGCAGGGGATGGTGAAAACCATTCCTGAGGTATTTTCAATGCTGAAATCAGCGGAGGTGGAGATCAAAAAGGAACATCAAGTGTTGATGGTCAATAAAACCACTAGTTTCAAGAAAGGCAAGGGTAAGAAGAACTTCAAGAAGGATGGCAAGGGAGTTGCCGCGTCCGGTAAGCCAGTTGCCGGGAAGAAGCCAAAGCATGGACCCAAACCTGAGACTAAGTGCTTTTATTACAAGGGAAGCGGACACTAGAAGTGGAATTGCCCCAAGTACTTAGCGGACAAGAAGGCCGGCAACACCAAAGGTATATGTGATATACATGTAATTGATGTGTACCTTACCAGTACTCGTAGTAGCTCCTGGGTATTTGATACCGGTGCGGTTGCTCATATTTGTAACTCAAAACAGGAGCTGCGGAATAAGCGGTGACTGGCAAAGGACGAGGTGACGATGCGCGTCGGGAATGGTTCCAAGGTCGATGTGATCGCCGGCGGCACGCTACCTCTACATTTACCTACGGGATTAGTTTTAAACCTTGATAATTGTTATTTAGTACCATCTTTGAGCATGAACATTGTATCTGGATCTCGTTTAATACGAGATGGCTACTCATTTAAATCCGAGAATAATGGTTGTTCTATTTATATGAGAGATATGTTTTATGGTCATGCCCCGCTGGTCAATGGTTTACTCTTAATGAATCTCGAATGTGATGTTACACATATTCATAGCGTGAATATCAAAAGATGTAAGATTGATAGTGATAGTCCCACATATCTGTGGCACTGCCGCCTTGGTCACATTGGTGTTAAACGCATGAAGAAGCTCCATGCGGATGGACTTTTAGAGTCTCTTGATTTTGAATCATTTGACACATGCGAACCATGCCTCATGGGCAAAATGACCAAGACTCCGTTCTCCGGAACAATGGAGCGAGCAACCAACTTATTGGAAATTATACATACTGATGTGTGCAGTCCAATGTGCGTTGAGGCTCGTGGTGGCTATCGTTACGTTCTCAACCTCACTGATGACTTAAGTAGATATGGGTATGTCTACTTAATGAAACACAAGACCGAGACCTTTGAAAAGTTCAAGGAATTTCAGAATGAGGTAGAAAATCAACGTGATAGAAAAATAAAGTTCTTACGATCAGATCGTTTGGGAGAATATTTAACTCATGAGTTTGGTACACACTTAAGGAAATGTGAAATTGTTTCACAACTCACGCCGCCTGGAACACCTCAGCGTAACGGTGTGTCTGAACGTCGTAATCGCACTCTATTGGATATGGTGTGGTCTATGATGTCTCTTATCGATTTACCGCTATCATTTTGGGGATACACTTTAGAGACAGCTACATTCACTTTAAATAGGGCACCGTCTAAATCCGTTGAGACGACACCGTATGAATTATGGTTTGGAAAGAAACCTAAGCTGTCGTTTCTAAAAGTTTGGGGATGCGATGCTTATGTCAAGAAACTTCAACCTGAAAAGCTCGAACCCAAGTCGGAAAAATGCGTCTTCATAGGATACCCTAAGGAAACAATTGGGTATACCTTCTACCTCAGATCCGAAGGCAAGATCTTTGTTGCCAAGAATGGTTCCTTTCTGGAGAAAGAGTTTTTCTCAAAAGAAGTAAGTGGGAGGAAGGTGGAACTTGATGAAGTACTACCTCTTGAACCGGTAAGTAGCGCAGCTCAGGAAGATGTTCCCGTGGTGCCTACACCGACTGGAGAGGAAGTTAATGATGATGATCAAGGTACTTCGGATCAAGTTACTACTGAACTTCGTAGGTCCACAAGGACACGTTCCACACCAGAATGGTATGGCAACCCTGTCCTGGAAATCATGTTGTTAGACAACGGTGAACCTTCGAACTATGAAGAAGCGATGGCGGGCCCAGATTCCAATAAATGGCTAGAAGCCATGCAATCCGAGATAGGATCCATGTATGAAAACAAAGTATGGACTTTGACGGAACTGCCCGATGATCGACGAGCGATAGAAAACAAATGGATCTTTAAGAACAAGACGGACATGGATGGTAATGTTACCATCTATAAGGCTCGACTTGTCACTAAGGGTTATTGAAAAGTTCAAGGGGTTGACTACGATGAGACTTTATCTCCCGTAGCGAAGCTGAAGTCTGTCTGAATCATGTTAGCAATTGCTGCATACTATGATTATGAGATATGGCAAATGGACGTCAAAACGGCATTCCTTAACGGCTCTCTTAAGGAAGAATTGTATATGATGCATCGGGAAGGTTTTGTCGATCCTAAGAATGCTAACAAGGTATGCAAGCTCCAACGATCCATTTATGGGCTGGTGCAAGCATCTCGGAGTTGGAACATTCGCTTTGATGAAATGATCAAAGCGTTTGGGTTTATGCAGACTTATGGAGAAGCCTGCGTTTACAAGAAAGTGAGTGGGAGCTCTGTAGCATTTCTCATATTATATGTGGATGACATACTTTTGATGGAAAATGATTTAGAATTTTTGGACATCATAAAGGCCTACTTGAACAAGTGTTTTTCAATGAAGGACCTTGGAGAGGCTGCTTATATATTAGGCAACAAGATCTATAGAGATAGATCAAGACGCCTCATAGGTCTTTCACAAACGCATACCTTGACAAGATATTGAAGAAGTTCAATATGGATCAGTCCAAGAAGGGGTTCTTGCTTGTGTTGCAAGGTGTAAAATTGAGCTCAGCTCAAAGCCCGACTACGGCAGAAGATAGAGAAAAGATGATTGGCATCCCCTATGCCTCATCCATGGGGTCTATTATGTATGCCATGCTGTGTACCAGACCTGATGTAAACCTTGCCGTAAGTTTGGTAGGAAGGTACCAAAGTAATCCCGGCATGGAACACTGGACATCGGTCAAGAATATCCTAAAGTACCTGAAAAGGACTAAGGATATGTTTCTCGTTTATGGAGGTGACAAAGAGCTCGTCGTAAAGGGTTACGTCGAGGCTAGCTTCAACACAGATCTGGATGACTCCAAGTCGCAAACCAGATATGTGTATATTTTGAATGGTGGGGCAGTAAGCTGGTGCAGCTGCAAGCAAAGCATCGTGGTAGGATCTACATGTGAAGTGGAGTACATGGCAGCCTCGGAGGCAGCACATGAAGCAATCTGGATGAAGGAGTTCATTATCGACCTAGGAGTTATTCCCAATGCGTCGGGCCCGATGACTCTCTTGTGTGACAACACTGGAGCTATTGCCCTTGCCAAGGAGCACAGGTTTCACAAGAAGACCGGACACATCAAACGTCGCTTCAACTCCATTCGTGAAAATGTTCAAGATGGAGACATATATATTTGTAAAGGGCATACGGATCTGAATGTCGCAGATCTGTTGACTAAACCTCTTCCGCGAGCAAAACATGATCAACACCAGAACTCTATGGGTGTTTGATTCATCACAATGTAACTAGATTATTGACTCTAGTGCAAGTGGGAGACTGTTGGAAATATGCCCTAGAGGTAATAACAAAATAGTTATTATTATATTTCCTTGTTCATGATAATTGTCTATTATTCATGCTATAATTGTATTAACCAGAAACCGTGATACATGTGTGAATACATAGACCATAACATGTCCCTAGTGAGCCTCTAGTTGACTAGCTCGTTGATCAACAGATGGTCATGGTTTCCTGACTATGGACATTGGATGTCATTGATAAC
Source organism: Triticum timopheevii (assembly GCA_963921465.1). Classification (NCBI taxonomy): domain Eukaryota; kingdom Viridiplantae; phylum Streptophyta; class Magnoliopsida; order Poales; family Poaceae; genus Triticum; species Triticum timopheevii. The sequence goes on from OY997270.1 coordinate 517,273,115, forward strand.
GGGATCACATCATTAGGAGAATGATGTGATGGACAAGACCCAATCCTAAGCATAGCACAAGATCATGTAGTTCGTTTGCTAAAGCTTTTCTAAATGTCAAGTATCAGTTCCTTAGACCATGAGATTGTGTAACTCCCAGATATCGTAGGAGTGCTTTGGGTGTACCAAACGTCACAACATAACTGGGTGACTATAAAGGTGCACTACAGGTATCTCCGAAAGTGTCTATTGGGTTGGCACGAATCGAGACTGGGATTTGTCACTCCATATGACGGAGAGGTATCGCTGGGCCCACTCGGTAATACATCATCATAATGAGCTCAATGTGACTAAGTGGTTGGTCACAGGGTCATGCATTATGTAACGAGTAAAGTGACTTGCCTGTAACGAGATTGAACGAGGTATTGGGATACCGACGATCGAATCTCGGGCAAGTAACGTACCGATTGATAAAGGGAATTGTTTACGGGATTGCTTGAATCCTTGATATCGTGATTCATCCGATGAGATCATCGTGGAACATGTGGGAGCCAACATGGGTATCCAGATCCCGCTGTTGGTTATTGGCCGGAGAGCTGTCTCGGTCATGTCTACATGCCTCCCGAACCCGTAGGGTCTACACACTTAAGGTTCGATGACGGTAGGGTTATTAGGAAGACTTGTATGTGATTAACGAATGTTGTTCGGAGTCCCGGATGAGATCCCGGACGTCACGAGGAGTTCCGGAATGGTCCGAAGGTGAAGATTTATATATGGGAAGTTGTCATACGATCACCGGAAAGGTTCGGGGGCATACCGGTATTGTATCGGGGCCACCGGAGGGGTTCCGAGGGTCCACCGGGAGGGGCCACCTCTCTCAGAGGGCCTCATGGGCCGTATTGGGAAGGGAACCAACCCTTGGAGGGCTGGGCGCACCCCCCCCTTGGGCCCATGCGCCTAGGTTTTGGCGGGGAACCCTAAAGGGGGCGCGCCCCTTGCATGGGGGGCAAGCCTCCTCCCCTTGGCCGCCGCCCCCCCTCTAGATCTCATCTAGAGGAGGCCGGCCCCCTTCCCCCTCCTCCTATAAATAGAGGGGTGAGAGGAGGGCTGCAGCACCACATCCAAGGCACAACCCCTCCCCTCCCCAACACCTCTCCTCCTCTGTAAGAGCTTGGCGAAGCCCTGACGGAGTACTGCCTCTCCATCACCACCACGCCGTCATGCTACTATTGGAGCCCTCTTCCTCAACCTCTCCTTCCCCCTTGCTGGATCAATAAGGAGGAGACGTCTCCGCTCCGTACGTGTGTTGAACGCGGAGGTGCCGTCCGTTCGGTGCTAGGATCATCGGTGATTTGGATCACGACGAGTACGACTCCATCAACCCCGTTCTCTTGAACGCTTCCGCTCACGATATACAAGGGTATGTAGATGCACTCCTCTCTCTCTCGTTGTTAGATGACTCCATAGATTAATCTTGGTGATGCGTAGAAAATTTTAAATTTCTGCTACGATCCCCAACATTAATGAGTCTGAATCTTGGGAATCCAATGTCCCTGAGTTTATTCTTCATCACCATGTAAACGACCTTGCTATTATTTGATGAATAAAGTTGTTATGATAAAAACAAACACCTAGTCTATGGTAAACCTTTTGCGTAAATCACTGCCTGACCGATTAGAGCGTTTTGATGACGGTTCTGACAAGTGGGTGTGGGTCCTGCCTTTTGATGAGGTGGCATAACAATTCGCTGGGTGGTGTTAGACGAGGTTTGGTCCAAATTTACAAAATACTCTCCCGGCTATGTAGGCAAACAAACAGGATGCAGAACTTGGCCTAGAGCCTGCATTCCCTCGTGTAGGCTCTGTTGGGCCAAACCCTGGGGAAACAAACACGCCCTTGGTGTGTCACGGTAATCGCCACTTCAGGTGTGGAAGCCCAAGGAGACCTTACCTAGCAATCTGGGATACCCAAACATGTAAGAAATAAGGGTTTTGCATCTTCTTCAGCGATTTCTTCATCGGAGAGTTTGCTTGACCGATCTGCCACTCTCGACCCCCCTTCTCCCCTTTACATGCTCGGGCCAACTAAGGGGATGGAAAGCCCGTCTACCTGACCTTGATAGGGATGAGTGTGACATATGGTTTAGGTTGATCTAGATCAGATTCTCGACAAGGCGTCATGGTATACTCGACACTCGTGCAAGGGCATGGAATGGGAAAAGAAACGAAGATTGATATTCAGGAGCTAATGAAGAAGTTGGACCTGAATGATACGTCTCCAATGTATCTATAATTTATGAAGTATTCCTGTTATATTTACATCATTATAGGTTTTAGTGCGTTTTGTATTATTTTTATAGACTAATGTATTAATCCAGTGCTCAGTGTTATTCCTGTTTTTTTGCATACTTTTGGTTTCGTAGAAAATCCATATCTAGGAAGGTCCAAACACGATGAAAATTTATGACGATATTATGGAAAATTAGAAACCCGAGAAGCTTCGGGAGAGGACCAGAAGATGGATGTGGGGCCCACAAACCCAGGGGCGCGACCTACCCCTGGTCGCGCCATCCAGGTTTGTGAGGCTCCTACAGCTCCGTTTAACCTAATTCTTAGCTTATAAATTCACATATATTCCAAAAACCTCGGAGCGAGACCCCAAACAATTTTTTTCACCACTGCAAGCCTCTATTCCGAAGCGATCTCAACTGGAGGCCTTTCCGGCACTCTACCGGAGGGGGAACCCATCAACGGAGGCCTCTTCATCAACCTTGTTGTCTCCATGGTGATATGTGAGTAGTTCATTCTCGGGGCTGAGGGTTTGTACCAGTAGCTACGCGTTTGATCTCTTTCTCCCATGTTCTTGATGGACTCTGGTCTTGATTGTATCATGAGTTTGATGAATAAAGTGGGATATTATGATATCCATATCCCTCTATATCTTTTGGTGATGAATTGGGTCTTGCTCTGGGTGAAGTTTGTTTATGTTGGATTGAATATTTTAGATTTGAGATTACTTGATGCATGTCTAGTAATTAAATTGCGGATACCTATGGTGACATTGGGGTAATCTAGGCATAAAGGTTGAACGATACACATCATATGGTCTTGTCGTAGTACGATCTCTAAGGTTATCCGTGAAACTTTGGGGGTGGTTCAATAGATTGATTGGAAACACAACTTTGAGGTGGTTTACTACCTACGCGGTTTCATCCTACTTTCTCCGACAGAAATAGAAACTTTGGAGTGATTATTTGCTACACTTCGAGGGATTGCCATGACGTTCAATTATATTAATAATGTTGAGAGATTGCACTACTAAAAGTATGAACCATAGGCCTTGTTTCTAAGCATTGAGACACCATTTTCATCTCTTCCATTACTTGTTACCATGTTGTTTCTATTTGTTCACATTATAAAAATATATTTCTGCCATCCATATTACACATATATCACCCTACTTGAATTTTATCTTAAAAAAATCTTTTTATCTCATATTGATAGTAGTAGTTGTAATCCAACTATGAGTGCCACTAAAAAGAAGAAAATATCTAACTACTCGGGAAACACCTAATTTTCTCTATGGTATTCTCTATTAATAAAGTATAGACAAGTACATATATACATAGCAAAGAAAAAAGGAAGAAAACAGAGGAAGCCTATCCAATACTAGTTTTTTTCTAACATGGGAAAAAAGCTAATAACTCAATGCATACAGTGTTCATTCTAGATGATCACTGATCCAGCCTTGCAAAGTGCCGAAGTATTTTGCCTTAACCCTGTGTTCCAGCAGTTTTAGATCCTCTTTTACCTTGAACTTCCAGCAGTTAATACTTGGAACTTCTCTTGTAAAAAAATCCCCATTTCTTTGTCCTGGATGGCCCAACACCCTTGAATAATGATTTCTATTGCAATGTGTCTTGGTAATTCATCCCTTGTCAAGAGAATGCCATCCATAAAAGATATACCAAGTTTCTTGTTGCGAAGTATGTTGTGTCAACAGTCTTGAGAGAATCTACAGTCCCAAAAAAGATGTCTTGCAGTTTCTTCAGTATCTTCGTGACAGAAAACACATGTATAACTTTCTAGAGAGAATGATTTCCTTTTGAGCAAGTTTTTGGTGTTCACCCTGTCATGCAAAAGGAGCCAAAAGAAAAATGTGTGCCTCAACCTACATGAACTTTTCCAAAGCCATTTAAACAACTAATGTTCTTGCTGAGGAGGGCTTAGATGATGATACATCATGATAGAACAAAATTTACTTTTCTAGCCCTTACAAGTTCAAGAATAATTGATGTCTACTACACAACCTTCTTCTTGTAGACGTTGTTGGGCCTGAAAGTGCACAGGTTTGTAGGACAGTAGCAAATTTCCCTCAAGTGGATGACCTAAGGTTTATTAATCCGTAGGAGGCGTAGGATGAAGATGGTCTCTCTCAAGCAACCCTGCAACCAAATAATAAAGAGTCTCTTGTGTCCCCAACACACCCAATACAATGGCAAATTGTATAGGTGCACTAGTTCGGCGAAGAGATGAAGATACAAGTGCAAAATAGATAGTAGATATAGGTTTTTGTAATCTGAAATTATGAAAACAGCAAGGTAGCGAGCGATAAAAGTGAGCGTAAATGGTATTGCAATGATAGGAAACAAGGCCTAGGGTTCATACTTTCACTAGTGCAAGTTCTCTCAACAATAATAACATAGATAGATCATATAACAAGCCCTCAATATGCAACAAAGAGTCACTCCAAAGATACTAATAGCGGAGAACAAACGTAGAGATTATGGTAGGGTACGAAACCACCTCAAAGTTATTCTTTCGGATCGATCTATAAAAGAGTTCGTACTAGAATAACACCTTAAGACACAAATCAACCAAAACCCTAATGTCACCTAGATACTCCATTGTCACCTCAAGTATCCGTGGGCATGATTATACGATATGCATCACACAATCTCAGATTCATCCAACCAACATAAAAGTACTTCAAAGAGTGCCCCAAAGCTACTACCGGAGAGTCAAGAACGTGTGCCAACCCCTATGCATATGTTCCCAATGTCACGAAACCCGCAAGTTGATCACCAAAACATACATCAAGAGGCACATGATATCCCATTGTCACCATAGATAATCGCGGCAAGACATACATCAAGTGTTCTCATAAAAGACTCAATCCGATAAGATAACTTCAAAGGGGAAACTCAATTCATCACAAGAGAGTAGAGGGGGAGAAACATCATAAGATCCAACTACAATAGCAAAGCTCGGGATACATCAAGATCGTGCCATAGAGGGAACACGAGAGAGAACATGAGAGAGAGAGAGAGAGAGAGATGAAACACATAGCTACTGGTACATACCCTCAGCCTCGAGGGTGAACTACTCCCTCCTCGTCATGGATAGCGTGGGATGAGAAGATGGCCACCGGTGAAGGATCCCCCCTCCGGCAGGGTGCCGGGAAGGGCTCCCGAGAGGTTTTTGGTGGCTACAGAGGCTTGCGGCGGCTGAACTCCCGATCTATCTTCTGTTCTGGAAGTTTTAGGGTACGTAGGTATATATGGGTGCAAGGGGTACGTCGGTGGACCTTCGGGGTGCTCACGAGGCAGGGGCGCGCCCTCCACCCTTTTGGGCAGCCCGGGACTCCCCTGACGTGCACTCCAAGTCTATCAGGTTGGTTTCCTTCCAAAAATAACTTCTCCAGTTGATTTCGTTTCGTTTTGACTCCGTCTGATATTCCTTTTCCTCGAAACACTGAAATAGGCATAAAACAGCAAATCTGGGCTGGGCCTCCGGTTAATAGGTTAGTCCCAAAAATAATATAAAAGTGGATAATAAATCCCAATATTGCCTAAAATAGTAGATAAAGTAGCATGGAGCAATCAAAAATTATAGATACGTTGGAGATGTATCAAGCATCCCCAAGCTTAATTCCTGCTCGTACTCGAGTAGGTAAATGATAAAAAAGAATTTTTGATGCGGAGTGATACTTTGTCATAATTTCAATGTAAATCTTCTTAATTGTGGCATGAATATTCAGATCCGAAAGATTCAAGACAAAAGTTCATATTGACATAAAAGTAATAATACTTCAAGCATACTAACAAAACAATTATGTCTTCTCAAAATAGCATGGCAAAAGAAAGTTCATCCCTACAAAATCACATAGTTAGGCTATGTTTCATTTTCGTCACACAAAGACGTTCCCAACTTCTATACCCCCGATGACAAGCCAAGCAATTGTTTCATACTTAAATAATCTCAAACTTTTTCAACCTTCACGCAATACATGAGCGTGAGCCATGGATATAGCACTATGGGTGGAATAGAATATGATGATGGGGATTGTGTGGAGAAGACAAAAAAGAAGAAAGTCTCACATTGACGAGGATAATCAACGGGCATGAGGAGTAGGGATTGACATGCAACGGATGCACTAGAGCTATGAATGCTCAACAAAAGAGAACTAGTGGGTGTGCATCCAACTTGCTTGATCATGAAGACCTAGGGCATTTGAGGAAGCCCATTGTAGGAATATACAAGCCAAGTTCTATAATGAAAAATTCCCACTAGTATAAAAAGACAACTTATGAGACTCACTACATGAAGAACAAGGTGCTACTTTGAAGCACAATATATGAGACTCACTATATGAAGAGAAAGGTGCTACTTTGAAGCACAAGTGTGGAAAAAGAGATAGTAGCATTGCCCTTTTTATTTTTTTATTTTTTTGGGCCTTTTTTGGCATTTCTCCTTTTTTTGATTGGGCAATGCTCTAATAATGATGATAATCACACTTCTATTGATTACAACCATAAGGATTACAACTCGAAACTAGAACAAGATATGACTCTATATGAATGCCTCCGGCGGTGTACCGGGATGGTGCAATGAATCAAGAGTGACATGTATGAAAAATAATGCATGGTGGCTTTGCCACAAATACAATGTCAACTACATGACCATGCAATGGCAATATGACAAAAGTAATGTATGTCATGAATATGTTGATGGAAGTTGCATGGAAATATATCTCGGAATGGCTATGGAAATGCCATGATAGGTAGGTATGGTGGCTGTTTTGAGGAAGATATAAGGAGGTTTATGTGTGATAGAGAGTATCGTATCACGGGGTTTGGATGCACTGGCGAAGTTTGTACCAACTCTCAAGGTGAGAAAGGGCAATGCACGGTACCGAAGAGGCTAGCAATGGCGGAAAGGTAAAAGTGCATATAATCCATGGACTCAACATTAGTCAAAAGAACTCATATACTTATTGCAAAAATTTAGAAGTCATCAAAAACCAAGTACTACGCGCATGCTCCTAGGGGGATAGATTGGTAGGAAAAGACCATCGCTCGTCCCCGACCGCCACTCATAAGGATGCACAAGCCAGGTACACTTCATGTTTCAAATTTGTTACACAACTTTAACCATACGTGCATGCTACGGGACTTGCAAACTTTAACACAAGCATTTCTCAAATTCACAATCACCCAACTAGCATAACTTTAATATCACTACCTCCATCACTACAAGAAATATGTCAACTAGTGACCTTCTGTCAGTGACCCTGGAAGAATTGGTCATAGATATATGACCATTTGAGACCAATTGGTCAAAAGCTATTCGGGGGGCTCCAAACCCTAAACCATTGCAACCATTTTGGTCAGAAAGGTCATAATTTCCTTACAAGAAATGGTCACAAAGCAAACAGGGCTGGTCCGCTGCCGAATTTCTAGTTGTTAATGACCAATATAGATGGTCATAGCCTTGTAGATTGTGGTGGGTTGTGATGACTAGGCGCCATCTCATCAGTTTTGCCTATGTGTCATGTCCACGTGTCAATTTTTGCCCTAGGTTGTGAAGCAACCTATATTTCTGTTATTCCAAAAATTCCCAAATAATTCTCATAAATTGTTTGGATCATATCTTCGTCAAATATGTCAAAAACCTTCCTTGCCTAGTTCAAAAATAACTCAACAATATTCATTTTCCTATTCTGTTCAAAGCAGCAGTTTGTGAAGGAAGTACCAATTTGGCATGTCCAAATAGTATCCGTTTTCTACAATGCTTTCCTATGCCCAAATAATCATCCTCCACCAAATGCCAGCTCAATCCATTCATTATTTTGAGCCGAGCTTCAACATTTGTAGTTATGTCCAGTGTGGTAGTTTTCAAAGCAAGTACCACCTAGGCTCCTCCTTTTGAGCTGAAAATTTGTGAAGACGGTCTTCTTAGTAACTGATCATCCTCAGCCCCAACTCACGCCCATTAGCCATGTACATTTCCCGTACCGCTAATCAAACACTTGGCTGCTAATTCATATTTGAGCATCGATCGGTCTCCTCGTCAGAATGTTATGTTGTAATTTTCTTCCTAGCACCTACCTGGGGAGTGCCCAACCCACTAGACATGCCTAGGCTACCCAGAACACATGGCAACGCCACAGTCACGCAGTGACCATGCTGCGGGCATGCGAGTTTATGCGCTCTAGAGTTGGGGGCCTCGACCATCGCCCAAACCTCGACGTATCACCACCAAACCATGTATTTATGATTAAATAGGTACTTATGTAACTATAAATGATTTTTTCAAAAAATAAATAGTAAACTATGAGGCAGCTGCAGTTCAAATTTGACCCGCTTCCAATTGAATCGGCGGGAATTTGTCTTTTTGACCAGAGGTGGATCAAAACTTTTGACACCCAACCATTTTGTCAATTGTGCATTAAATATGGACTAATATTTTATAAAATTGGTTTGGTCCAATTTTGCAACAAATATATGGTAGGTCCTTCACAAAAAAACTCATTTCAGGCAGTCGAAAAATGGAAAATGAATTTTCCGTGAAAAGAAAATGAAAACTCCCTTAGGCAACATTGTTTGGAATTCCAAGATGCCCCCTTGTGCACGATATGAGATGGTTTGAACAAACTATACCATGAACGTGGCCATAAGATTGATCATTTGGCTAGAAAGCCAAGAATCTTCACGCATGATAGCTCATTTCTGAGAACACTTTTTTAAAATAATTACCATATTACAAGTTTATTATTTTTCCTGGAAACTTGGTCACATATAATGACACAATGCGAAGGTTTTCCAATTTTTTTGATTATTTTTTGAATTTTATATGCCTGTTTCAAAATGCGGTCAAAACGGCGGGCTTGACCGTTCCTAGCTAGTGGTTGAATCTTGGAATTTTTTTGGTGTTTCTCTGATTAAATAGATACTTATGTAACTATAAATGATTTTTGGAAAAAATAAAAAGCAAACTATGAGGCAGCTGCAGTTCAAATTTGACCCGCTTCCAACTGAATCAGCGGGAATTTGTCTTTTTCACCAGAGGTGGATCAAAACTTTTGACACCCAACCATTTTGTCAACTGTGCATTAAATATGGCCTAGTATTTTATCAAATTGGTTTGGTCCAATTTTGCAACAAATATATAGTAGGTCCTTCACAAAAAAAACTCAATTCACGCACTCGAAAAATGGAAAATGAATTTTCCATGAAAAGAAAATGAAAACTCCCTTAGGCAACATTGTTTGGAATTCCAAGATGCCCCCTTGTGCATGATATGAGATCGTTTGAACAAACTATGCCATGAACGTGGCCATAAAATTGATCATTTGGCAAGAAAAGCCATGAATCTTCACGCATGATAGCTCATTTCTGAGAACACTTTTTTAAAATAATTACCGTATTTCAAGTTTATTATTTTTCCTGGAAACTTGGTCACATATAATGAGACAATGCGAAGGTTTTCCAATTTTTTGATTTTTTTTTTGAATTTTATATGCCTGTTTCAAAATGCGGTCAAAACGGCGGGCATGACCGTTCCTTGCTAGTGGTTGAATCTTGGAATTTTTTGGTGCTTCTCTGATTAAATAGATACTTATGTACCTAGAAATGATTTTTGGAAAAAAATAAAAAGCAAACTGTGAGGCTGCTGCAGTTCAAATTTGACCCGCTTCCAACTGAATCAGTGGGAATTTGTCTTTTTCACCAGAGGTGGATCAAAACTTTTGACACCCAACCATTTTGTCAATTGTGCATTAAATATGGCCTAGTATTTTATAAAATTGGTTTGGTCCAATTTTGCAACAAATATATGGTAGGTCCTTCACAAAAAAAACTCATTTCACGCACTCGAAAAATGGAAAATGAATTTTCCGTGAAAAGAAAATGAAAACTCCCTTAGGCAACATTGTTTGGAATTACAAGATGCCCCCTTGTGCATGATATGAGATCGATTGAACAAACTATGCCATGAACGTGGCCATAAGATTGATCATTTGGCTAGAAAGCCATGAATCTTCACGCATGATAGCTCATTTCTGAGAACACTTTTTTAAAATAATTACCGTATTACAAGTTTATTATTTTTCCTGGAAACTTGGTCACATATAATGAGACAATGCGAAGGTTTTCCAATTTTTTGATTTTTTTTGAATTTTATATGCCTGTTTCAAAATGCGGTCAAAACGGCGGGCATGACCGTTCCTAGCTAGTGGTTGAATCTTGGAATTTTTTTGGTGTTTCTCTGATTAAATAGATACTTATGTACCTAGAAATGATTTTTGGAAAAAATAAAAAGCAAACTGTGAGGCAGCTGCAGTTCAAATTTGACCCGCTTCCAACTGAATTAGCGGGAATTTGTCTTTTTCACCAGAGGTGGATCAAAACTTTTGACACCCAACCGTTTTGTCAATTGTGCATTAAATATGGCCTAGTATTTTATAAAAATTGGTTTGGTCCAATTTTGCAACAAATATATGGTAGGTCCTTCACAAAAAAAACTCATTTTACGCACTCGAAAAATGGAAAATGAATTTTCCGTGAAAAGAAAATGAAAACTCCCTTAGGCAACATTGTTTGGAATTCCAAGATGCCCCCTTGTGCACGATATGAGATTGATTGAACAAACTATGCCATGAACGTGGCCATAAGATTGATCATTTGGCTAGAAAGCCATGAATTTTCACGCATGATAGCTCATTTCTAAGAACACTTTTTTAAAATAATTACCGTATTACAAGTTTATTACTTTTCCTGGAAACTTGGTCACATATAATGAGACAATGCGAAGGTTTTCCAATATTTTGATTTTTTTTTGAATTTTATATGCCTGTTTCAAAATGCGGTCAAAAGGCGGGCATGACCGTTCCTAGCTAGTGGTTGAATCTTGGAATTTTTTTGGTGTTTCTCTAATTAAATAGATACTTATGTACCTAGAAATGATTTTTGGAAAAAAGAAAAAGCAAACTGTGAGGCAGCTGCAGTTCAAATTTGACCCGCTTCCAACTGAATCAGCGGGAATTTGTCTTTTTCACCAGAGGTGGATCAAAACTTTTGGCACCCAACCATTTTGTCAATTGTGCATTAAATATGGCCTAGTATTTTATAAAATTGATTTGGTCCAATTTTGCAACAAATATATGGTAGGTCCTTCACAAAAAAAACTCATTTCACGCACTCGGAAAATGGAAAATGAATTTTCCGTGAAAAGAAAATGAAAACTTCCTTAGGCAATATTGTTTGGAATTCCAAGATGCCCCCTTGTGCACGATATGAGATTATTTGAACAAACTATGCCATGAACGTGGCCATAAGATTGATCATTTGGCTAGAAAGCCATGAATCTTCACGCATGATAGCTCATTTCTGAGAACACTTTTTTAAAATAATTACCGTATTACAAGTTTATTATTTTTCCTGGAAACTTGGTCACATATAATGAGACAATGCGAAGGTTTTCCAATTTTTTGATTTTTTTGAATTTTATATGCCTATTTCAAAATGCGGTCAAAACGGCGGGCATGGCCGTTCCTAGCTAATGGTTGAATCTTGGAATTTTTTTGGTGTTTCTCTGATTAAATAGATACTTATGTACCTAGAAATGATTTTTGGAAAAAATAAAAAGCAAGCTATGAGGCAGCTGTAGTTCAAATTTGACCCGCTTCCAACTAAATCAGCGGGAATTTGTCTTTTTCACCAGAGGTGGATCAAAACTTTTGACACCCAACCATTTTGTCAATTGTGCATTAAATATGGCCTAGTATTTTATAAAATTGGTTTGGTCCAATTTTTCAACAAATATATGGTAGGTCCTTCACAAAGAAAACTCATTTCATGCACTCGAAAAATGGAAAATGAATTTTCCGTGAAAAGAAAATGAAAACTCCCTTAGGCAACACTGTTTGGAATTCCAAGATGCCCCCTTGTGCACGATATGAGATCGTTTGAACAAACTATGCCATGAACGTGGCCATAAGATTGATCATTTGGCTAGAAAGCCATGAATCTTCACGCATGATAGCTCATTTCTGAGAACACTTTTTTAAAATAACTACCGTATTACAAGTTTATTATTTTTCCTGGAAACTTGGTCACAAATAATGACACAATGCGAAGGTTTTCCAATTTTTTGATTTTTTTTTTGAATTTTATATGCCTGTTTCAAAATGCGGTCAAAACGGCGGGCATGACCGTTCCTAGCTAGTGGTTGAATCTTGGAATTTTTTTGGTGTTTCTCTGGTTAAATAGATACTTATGTACCGAGAAATGATTTTTGGAAAAAATAAAAAGCAAACTATGAGGCAGCTGCACTCCAAATTTGACCCGCTTCCAGCTGAATTAGTGGGAATTTGTCTTTTTCACAAGAGGTGGATCAAAACTTCTAACACCCAACCATTTTGTCAATTGTGCATTAAATATGTTCTAGTATTTTATAAAATTGGTTTGGTCCAATTTTGCAACAAATATATGGTAGGTCCTTCACAAAAAAAACTCATTTCACGCACTCGGAAAATGGAAAATTGATTACGACCATTTTAGATGGTCATAACATCATCAAAGCCTGCACTTCATTCTGATTGGTCAATGGGCATGTCATGCGGATCAAGCATTAGAGACCGTCGGATCCTGCCAGATCCAACGGCCCACACCCCTCACGCTCTCCCCACCCACACCCACCCGAAAGCAGCTCCACTCACCTACACCACATGTCGTTGAGGACACTGACATGTGGGCCTAATTCCTCGCGGGCCCACCTATCATTGGAAAAATGCCACCACTCACCCACTCCTCCCCCCTCGCGGGCACACCACTCCTCCCCCTCTCCTCCTCTCCCCCGCACACCACTCATCTTCCCGCAGCCCAAACCCTAACCCCTCTCCCCTTTCCCTCCATTGGACTGCCACCGCCACCTACGACGGCCGATCCCGCCGCTCCTTCTTGCCTTCGTGGACGACCACCCGCTCCCGCCGTTCGCGCCCGCGCGCCTGCTCCTCATCGCCTTGCTCCCGTCGACCCCGTCGACCATCGCTCCGCCGCCGCCCCGTCCTCCCCTTCCTTCCGCCGCCCACCTCTCCCCTTGTCTGCACCCTGCCCTTCCCTCCCTCCGCTCCTCCCTCGCCTCCGGCCAGAATCATCGCTCCCGATCCAGATCCCTCCCCTTGCCACCACCCATCCCTCCCTCCCTACCACAGATCCTCGCCGCCGCCACCCACCTCTCCCCTCCCCACCTCAGTGTTGGAAATATGCCCTAGAGGCAATAATAAATTGGTTATTATTATATTTCTTTGTTCATGATAATAGTCTTTTATTCATGCTATAACTGTATTATCCGGAAATCGTAATACACGTGTGAATACATAGACCACAATATGTCCCTAGTGAGCCTCTTGTTGACTAGCTCGTTGATCAATAGATGGTTACGGTTTCCTGACCATGGACATTGGATGTCATTGATAACGGGATCACATCATTAGGAGAATGATGTGATGGACAAGACCCAATCCTAAGCATAGCACAAGATCGTGTAGTTCGTATGCTAAAGCTTTTCTAATGTCAAGTATCATTTCCTTAGACCATGAGATTGTGCAACTCCCGGATACCGTAGGAGTGCTTTGGGTGTACCAAACGTCACAACGTAACTAGGTGGCTATAAAGGTGCATTACAGGTATCTCCGAAAGTGTCTGTTGGGTTGGCACGAATCGAGACTGGGATTTGTCACTTCGTGTAAACAGAGAGGTATCTCTGGGCCCACTCGGTAGGACATCATCATAATGTGCACAATGTGATCAAGAAGTTGATCACGGGATGATGTGTTACGGAACGAGTAAAGAGACTTGCCGGTAATGAGATTGAACAAGGTATCGGGATACCGACGATCGAATCTCGGGCAAGTATCGTACCGATAGACAAAGGGAATTGTATACGGGATTGATTAAGTCCTTGACATCGTGGTTCATCCAATGAGATCATCGTGGAACATGTGGGAGCCAACATGGGTATCCAGATCCCGCTGTTGGTTATTGACCGGAGAGTCATCTCGGTCATGTCTGCATGTCTCCCGAACCCGTAGGGTCTACACACTTAAGGTTCGGTGACGCTAGGGTTATAGAGATATTAGTATGCGGTAACCCGAAAGTTGTTCGGAGTCCTGGATGAGATCCCGGATGTCACGAGGAGTTCCGGAATGGTCCGGAGGTAAAGAATTATATATAGGAAGTGCTATTTCGGCCATCGGGACAAGTTTCGGGGTCATCGGTATTGTACCGGGACCACCGGAAGGGTCCCGGGGGTCCACCGGGTGGGGCCACCTGCCCCGGGGGGCCACATGGGCTGTAGGGGGTGCGCCTTGGCCTACATGGGCCAAGGGCACCCGCCCCAAGAGGCCCATGCGCCAAGAGAAGAGAAAAAGGGAAGAGTCCTAAAGGGGGAAGGCACCTCCGAGGTGCCTTGGGGAGGATGGACTCCTCCTCCCCTTGGCCGCACCCTTTCCTTGGAGGAAGGGGCAAGGGCTGCGCCTCCCCCCTCTCCCTTGGCCCTATATATAGTAGGGAAAAGGAGGAGCAACCATACCTAAGGCCTGGCGCCTCCCTCTCCCTCCCGTGACACATCTCCCTCCTCCCGCAGCGCTTAGCGAAGCCCTGTTGGAATCCCGCTACTTCCACCACGCCGTCGTGCTGCTGGATCTCCATCAACCTCTCCCTCCTCCTTGATGGATCAAGGCATGGGAGACGTCTCCGTTCCGTACGTGTGTTGAACGCGGAGGTGCCGTCTGTTCGGCGCTAGGATCATCGGTGATTTGAATCACGACGAGTACGACTCCATCAACCCCATTCTCTTGAACGCTTCCGCGCGCGATCTACAAGGGTATGTAGATCCACTCCTCCCTCGTTGCTAGATGACTCCATAGATGGATCTTGGTGACACGTAGGAAAATTTTGAATTTATGCTATGTTCCCCAACAGTGGCATCATGAGCTAGGTCTATTGCGTAGATTCTATGCACGAGTAGAACACAAAGTAGTTGTGGGCGTTGATTTTGTTCAATATGCTTGCCGTTACTAGTCTTATCTTGATTCGGCGGCATCGTGGGATGAAGCGGCCCGGACCAACCTTACACGTACTCTTATGTGAGACCGGTTCCACCAACAAACATGCACTAGTTACATAAGGTGGCTGGCGGGTGTCTGTCTCTCCCACTTTAGTCGGATCGGATTCGATGAAAAGGGTCCTTATGAAGGGTAAATAGCAATTGGCATATCACGTTGTGGTCTTTGCGTAGGTAAGAAACGTTCTTGCTAGAAACCCATAGCAGCCACGTAAAACATGCAAACAACAATTAGAGGACGTCTAACTTGTTTTTGCAGGGTATGCTATGTGATGTGATATGGCCAAAGGATGTGATGAATGATATATGTGATGTATGAGATGATCATGTTCTTGTAATAGGAATCACGACTTGCATGTCGATGAGTATGACAACCGGCAGGAGCCATAGGAGTTGTCTTTATTTATTTATGACCTGCGTGTCAACTTAAACGTCATGTAATTACTTTACTTTATTGCTAACCGTTAGCCATAGTAGTAGAAGTAATAGTTGGCGAGGCAACTTCATGAAGACACGATGATGAAGATCATGATGATGGAGATCATGGTGTCATGCCGGTGACGATGATGATCATGGAGCCCCGAAGATGGAGATCAAAAGGAGCAAAATGATATTGGCCATATCATGTCACTATTTGATTGCATGTGATGTTTATCATGTTTATGCATCTTGTTTACTTAGAACGACGGTAGTAAACAAGATGATCCCTTACAACAATTTCAAGAAGTGTTCTCCCCTAACTGTGCACCGTTGCTACAGTTCGTCGTTTCGAAGCACCACGTGATGATCGGGTGTGATAGATCCTTATGTTCACATACAACGGGTGTAAGACAGATTTACACATGCAATACACTTAGGGTTAACTTGACGAGCCTAGCATGTACAGACATGGCCTCGGAACACGGAGACCGAAAGGTCGAGCATGAGTCGTATAGTAGATACGATCAACATGAAGATGTTCACCGATGATGACTAGTCCGTCTCACGTGATGATCGGACACGGCCTAGTTGACTCGGATCATGTAATCACTTAGATGACTAGAGGGATGTCTATCTGAGTGGGAGTTCATTAGATGAACTTAATTATCCTGAACATAGTCAAATGATCTTTGCAAATTATGTCGTAAGCTCGCACTTTAGTTCCACTGTTTAGATATGTTCCTAGAGAAAATATAGTTGAAAGTTGACAGTAGCAATTATGCGATCAGTAGAAAGCTTATGTCCTTAATGCACCGCTCAGTATGCTGAACCCCAAACGTCGTTTGTCGATGTTGCGAACATCGGACATACACGTTTTGATAACTACGTGATAGTTCAGTTAAATGGTTTAAGTAGAGGCACCAAAGACGTTTTTTGAAACGTCGCAGAACATATGAGATGTTTCGAGGGCTGAAATTGGGATTTCAGGCTCGTGCCCACGTCAAGAGGTATAGACTTTCTTAACCTGCAAACTAAGGAGAAAAGCTCAATTATTGAGCTTGTGCTCAGATTGTCTGAGTACAACAATCATTTGAATCAAGTGGGAGTTGATCTTCCAGATAAGACAATGATGGTTCTCCGAAGTCATTGCCACCAAGCTGCTAGAGCTTCGTGATGAACTATAATATATCAAGGACATATATGATGATCCTTGAGATGTTCGTGATGTTTGACACCACAAAAGTAGAAATCAAGGAGGAGCATCAATTGTTGATGGTTGGTGAAACCACTAGTTTCAAGAAGGGCAAGGGCAAGAACGGATACTTCATGAAACGGCAAATCAACTGCTGCTCTAGTGAAGAAACCCAAGGTTAAACCCAAACCCGAGACTAAGTGCTTCTGTGATAAGGGGAACAACCACTGGAGTAGAATTACCCTAGATACTTGGTAGATGAGAAGGCTGGCAAAGTTGATAGAAGTATATTGGATATACATTATGTTAATGTGTACTTTACTAGTACTCCTAGTAGCACCAGGGTATTAGATACCGGTTCAGTTGCTAAGTGTTAGTAACTCGAAACAAAAGGCTACGGAATAAACGGAGACTAGCTAAAGGTGAGCTGACGATATGTGTTGGAAGTTTTTCCAAGCTTGATATGATCAAGCATCGCACGCTCCCTCTACCATCGAGATTTGGTGTTTGCGTTGAGCATAGACATGATTGGATTATGTCTATCGCAATACGGTTATTCATTTAAGGAGAATAACGGTTACTCTGTTTATTTGAATAATACCTTTAATGGTCTTGCACCTAAAGGAATGGTTTATTGAATCTCGATCGTAGTGACACACTTTTTCATGCCAAAAAGATATAAGATAGTAATGATAGTACCACTTACTTGTGGCACTGCCATGTAAGTCATAATGGTATAAAACGCATGAAGAAGCTCCATGTTGATGGATCTTTGGACTCACTCTTTTTGAAAAGTTTGAGACATGCGAACCATGTCTATTGGTGTATATGCATGAAGAAACTTCATGCAAATGGACCGTTTGGACTCACTTGGTTTTGAATCACTTGAGACATGCAAATCATACCACATGGGCAAGATGACTGAAAGCCTCGTTTTCAGTAAAATGGAACTAGAAAGCAACTTGTTGGAAGTAATACATTTTGATGTGTGCAGTCCAATGAGTGCTGAGGCATGTAGTGGATATCGTTATGTACTTACTTCACAGATGATTTGAGTAGATGTTGAGTATATTTAGTTGATGAATCACGAGTCTGAATTATTGAAAGGTTCAAGTAATTTCAGTGTGAAATTGAAAGATCGTCGTGACAAGAGGATAAAAGATCTATGATATGATCATAGAGATGAATATCTGAATTACGAGTTTGGCACACAATTAAGACATTGTGGAAATTGTTTCACAACTAATACAACTTGGAACACCATAGTGGGATGGTTTGTCCGAACATCATACCTGCACCCTATTAGATGTAATGCATACCATGATGTCTCTTATCGAATTACCACGATAGTTTATGGGTTAGGCATTAAAGACAACCACATTCACTTTAAATAGGGCACCACGTAATTCCGATGAGATGACACCATATGAACTATGGTTTAGGGAAACCTAAGCTGTCATTTCTTAAAAGTTTGGGGCTGCGACGCTTATGTGAAAAAGTTTCAGGCCGATAAGCTCGAACCCAGAGCGGATGAATGCATCTTCATAGGACACCCAAAACAGTTGGGTATACCTCCTATCTCAGATCCGAAAGCAATATGGATTGTTTCTTGAATCGGGTCCTTTCTCGAGGAAAGGTTTCTCTCGAAAGAATTGAGTGGGAGGATGGTGGAGACTTGATAAGGTTATTGAACCGTCACTTCAACAAGTGTGTAGCAGGGCACAGGAAGTTGTTCCTGTGGCACCTACACCAATTGAAGTGGAAGCTTATGATATTGATCATGAGACTTCGGATCAAGTCACTACCAAACCTCGTGGGATGACAAGGATGCATACTACTTCAAAGTGGTACGTGATCCTGTCTTGGAAGTCATGTTGCTAGACAACAATGAACCTACGAGCTATGGAGAAGCGATGGTGGGCCCGGATTCTGATGAATGGCTCGAGGCCATAAAATCCGAGAGAGGATCCATGTATGAAAACAAAGTGTAGACTTTGGCAGAACGGCTCAATGGTCGTAAGGCTATTGAGTACAGATGGATTTTAAAAGGAAGACGGATAATGATGGTAAATGTCACCATTAAGAAAGCTCGACTTGTCGTTAAGAAGTTTCCGACAAGTTCAAGGAGTTGATTACGGTGAGACTTTCTCACTCGTAGCGATGCTAAGAGTCTGTTGGAATTATATTAGCGATTACTGCATTATTTATGAAATCTTGTAGATAGGATGTCAAAACATTGTTTCCTCGACGATTTTCTTGAGGAAAGGTTGTATGTAATACAACCGGAAGGTTTTGTCAATCCTGAAAGATGCTAATAAGTATGCAAAGCTCTAGCAATCCTTCTAAGAACTGGAGTAAGCATCTCGGAGTTGGAATGTATGCTTTGATGATGATCAAAGATTTTGGGTTTATACAAAGTTGATGAGAAACTTGTATTTCCAAAGAAGTGAGTGGGAGCACTATAGAATTTCTGATGAGTATATGTTGTTGACATATTAATGATCAGAAATGATGTAGAATTTCTAGAAAGCATATAGGGTTATTTGAAAGGTGTTTTTCAATAGAAAGCCTGGATTAAGATACTTGAGCATTGAGCATCAAGATCTATAAGGATAGATCAAAACGCTTAATAGTACTTTCAAATGAGCACATACCTTGACATGATCTTGAAGGTGTTCAAGATGGATCAGTCAAAGAAGGAGTTCTTGCCTGAGTTGTAAGGTATAAAGTTAAGACTTAAAGCTCGACCATGGCAGAATAGAGAGAAAGGACTAAGGTCGTCCCCTATGCATAAGACGTAGGCTCTACAGTATGCTATGCTGTGTACCGCACCTGAAGTGTGCCTTGCCATGAGTCAGTCAAGGGGTACAAGAGTGATCCAAGAATGGATCACGGGACAGCGGTCAAAGTTATCCTTAGTAACAAGTGGACTAAGGAATTTTCTCGATTATGGAGGTGGTAAAGGGGTTCGTCGTAAAGGGTTACGTCGATGCAAGCTTAACACCTATCCGGATAGCTCTGAGTAGAGATACCGGATACGTATAATGGAGCAACAATTTAGAATAGCTCCAAGTAGAACAGTTATTTGGAATAGCTCCAAATAGAACGTGGTAGCTGCATCCAGGAGATGACATAGAGATTTGTAAAGCACACACGGATCTGAAAGATTCAGACCCGTTGACTATAACATCTCTCACAAGCATAACATGATCAAACCCAGAACTCATCGAGTGTTAATCACATGGTAATGTGAACTAGATTATTGACTCTAGTAAACTCTTTGGGTGTTAGTCACATGGGGATGTGACCTTGAGTGTTAGTCACATAGCGATGTGAACTGGATTATTGACTCTAGTGCAAGTGGGAGACTGTTGGAAATATGCCCTAGAGGCAATAATAAATTGGTTATTATTATATTTCTTTGTTCATGATAATAGTCTTTTATTCATGCTATAACTGTATTATCCGGAAATCGTAATACACGTGTGAATACATAGACCACAATATGTCCCTAGTGAGCCTCTAGTTGACTAGCTCGTTGATCAATAGATGGTTACGATTTCCTGACCATGGACATTGGATGTCATTGATAACGGGAGCACATCATTAGGAGAATGATGTGATGGATAAGACCCAATCCTAAGCATAGCACAAGATCGTGTAGTTCGTATGCTAAAGCTTTTCTAATGTCAAGTATCATTTCCTTAGACCATGAGATTGTGCAACTCCCGGATACCATAGGAGTGCTTTGGGTTTACCAAACGTTACAACGTAACTGGGTGGCTATAAAGGTGCATTACAAGTATCTCCGAAAGTGTCTGTTGGGTTGGCACGAATCGAGACTGGGATTTGTCACTCCGTGTAAACGGAGAGGTATCTCTAGGCCCACTCGGTAGGACATCATCATAATGTGCACAATGTGATCAAGAAGTTGATCACGGGATGATGTGTTACGGAACGAGTAAAGAGACTTGCCGGTAACGAGATTGAACAAGGTATCGGGATACCGATGATCGAATCTCGGGCAAGTATCGTACCGATAGACAAAGGGAATTGTATACGGGATTGATTAAGTCCTTGACATCGTGGTTCATCCGATGAGATCATCGTGGAATATGTGGGAGCCAACATGGGTATCCAGATCCCGCTGTTGGTTATTGACCGGAGAGTCATCTCGGTCATGTCTGCATGTCTCCCGAACCCGTAGGGTCTACACACTTAAGGTTCGGTGACACTAGGGTTATAGAGATATTAGTATGCGGTAACCCGAAAGTTGTTCGGAGTCTCGGATGAGATCCCGGACGTCACGAGGAGTTCCGGAATGGTCTGGAGGTAAAGAATTATATATAGGAAGTGCTATTTCGGCCATCGGGACAAGTTTCGGGGTCATCGGTATTGTACCGGGACCACCGGAAGGGTCCCGGGGGTCCACCGGGTGGGGCCACCTGCCCCGGGGGGCCACATGGGCTGTAGGGGGTGCGCCTTGGCCTACATGGGACAAGGGCACCAGCCCCAAGAGGCCCATGCGCCAAGAGAAGAGAAAAAGGGGAGAGTCCTAAAGGGGGAAGGCACCTCCGAGGTGCCTTGGGGAGGATGGACTCCTCCCCCCCTTGGTTGCACCCTTTCCTTGGAGGAAGGGGCAAGGGCTGCGCCTCCCCCTCTCCCTTGGCCCTATATATAGTGGGGAAAAGGAGGAGCAACCATACCTAAGGCCTGGCGCCTCCCTCTCCCTCCCGTGACACATCTCCCTCCTCCCGCAGCGCTTAGCGAAGCCCTATTGGAATCCCGCTACTTCCACCACGCCGTCGTGCTGCTGGATCTCCATCAACCTCTCCCTCCTCCTTGCTGGATCAAGGCATGGGAGACGTCTCCGTTCCGTACGTGTGTTGAACGCGGAGGTGTCGTCCGTTCGGCGCTAGGATCATCGGTGATTTGAATCACGACGAGTACGACTCCATCAACCCCGTTCTCTTGAACGCTTCCGCGCGCGATCTACAAGGGTATGTAGATCCACTCCTCCCTCGTTGCTAGATGACTCCATAGATAGATCTTGGTGACACGTAGGAAAATTTTGAATTTATGCTACGTTCCCCAACACTCAGATCCCTCCCCTCGCCGCCACCCACCCCTTCACTGGCCGTCGTGGACATGCTCGCCACCACCGACCGTGAGCGCGTTCGAGTCCCATCCATGTCCTTTCATGGGAGGTGACCCACACCCGGCCCCGCGGCGGGGAAGGGCGACGGCGGCCTCGCGCTCCGCCCAGATCCGGTGCTTGTGTGCTCCAGCGGCCACGCGCGACCATCTCCCGTGGATAGGGTTTGGTCCACCGCGTCGTCGGCGTGTCTTCGGCGACTAAGGTTGGTCCTCTCTCTTCCTCACCTTGTCTCCTATCCCTACCAGATCCTCTCTTCCTCACCTCGTCTCCTCTCGCTACCAGATCCATCCAGCACGTCATCGTCGCTCGCGCTCCGGGCCGCCATGGCATGGACGGGAAGGCTGCCCCGACGCCGATGCCATGGAGAACCCCGACGGTCAGCCCCCTCTCCTCTCCTCTCCTTTTCGATTTCTTCTTCCATTGCATTCCCTTCCATCCGCTTCCCTGACGCGATGAGGTTTCCGTCCATGAGCAGCATCATCAGGGGCAGTGAAGGCCAGCAGCAGAAGCATCCATCTCCGGCGCCACCAGGGGCAGGTAAAATTCTGGTTGATCTGCATATATGGTCGCTATTGACTCTGCTTGTCTCTATCTGAAAGTAGTGGTAGCCGTAGTGCATGTGCTGAGTGATTGCCAATGCTTTGTTGGCTGGTTGGATGTAAGAACTGAACGCGTTGCTTTTGCAAACTGATTATCTATCTAGAAAATGTTGCAGTTGTGGTACTACATGATCTTACTAATGCTGTCTTTTTTTACTCTTGTAAACTGAGCCCTTGCGTTGCGTCTGCAAGAAGTAGTGCTACTGCTTGTTCATAATGGCTGATTGCTTGCTGAATCTTGTTTTGCAAAGTGAGAAGATTTAGAATGATGCATTTCCGCTGCTAGTGATTTCTTCAGTCTGACCTGATTAGTAAGTGCTTGTACTAATCTCCGCCATGTGTTTGTAACAATGCAAGTTTGACTTCCAGATGAGATCTGGCTTTCAGATTCTTCTGAAACTGAACGCATCTATGTTTGGCCATTTGTACTACATCTTTCTGAACCGAACACTGCCATGTTTAGCAAACTGATGATACGTGTATCTTTGTTGAACTCTGGTTATCTGCAAGTAGTAGTGCTCCTCTTTTGGTTTCCTTAGTTGCTTTATGCATAAGAATAAGCTGATAAGAACAGAACATTGATACTTTGCATGCTATTAGTTGAATGGATGGCTGTGGTAGTAGAATGGTATTATTGTTTAGGTGCAATTTGGTGTAGTGAAGTTTTTTGCACGACTCGCACTTGTCAAAAGCATGATTGTATTGTGAGCTAATAATTTCTTGGAGTCTTCTTAGAGTTTACTGGCATTAGGATCGACCCCTAGCTGCTTGTGTATTTGTTTATTATTTTGTTCAATATTCTTTTCCTAGATGTTGTATGTTTGAGGATATTGCTTTCATTCTGAATTCACAGCCCTGATAATGATCGTTTCCTGTCTTTTACAGAGGCTCAAGAAGTTGGAAAAAGGGAACTCTTCATCTTTGTAGCTAATTATATGTTCCTGGATGATGTGAATGGCTGTTAGAGTATTTCATAGCAGCGCTTTTGTAGTTGTTCTAAATTCCTGGATGATGTGAACTATGGCATGATTGTAATATATATAATATACTCATTTTGATCGCCATTTATGAAAATTTGTGTGATTGGGGCTCTCTGGACCAAAATACTGGTTACTTTATTGTTGATACTTTATTGTTGATATGTCGGAAATGAAACAAATACTATTTGGGCCCTAAAAAGGCCACAAATCAAACAATTCAGGAAAAATGAACAAAATTACTAAAAGAATCAATTGTGAAAAGGCGATGACCAAGTAAATAAAAAGGCTTAGGCCCAAAAATGAAATAGATCACAAAAGGCCATGATCCATGAAATAAAAAGGCCAAATTGTTGGGCCAGGCCCATGTAGCTAGAGAAAATTAATAGGGAAAAAATATACAGTAAAAAGGCCGAATTGTTGGGCTAGGCCCATGTAGAAAATCGAATTGGACTGGGCTGAATCTTGTGCCACATCAGCTTGCCACGCTGGATGCCTACGTAGCCTGGGGAGGTTGCTAGTGACCAAAACGCCATAGTAGGCATATTTTGGTCGTAAACGTCTACGACCCTCAGCTTTTGACCTTCTGTTTTTGGTCACAAAAAGGTCGCAAATGAAAAACCATGACCTTTCAGTGACCAATAGTGGTGGTCACAAGTTGATATATTTCTTGTAGTGCATATCTCAAAACAATTATCAAGCATCTAACTTTTCTTAGTATTCAACACACTCAGAAGAGAGTTTCACATATCTTGAACACCAAGTATATTATCATTAATCAAATTACCATGCTAATAATGACTCTCAAAATAATATAAGTGAAGCATGAGAGTTCATCTATTTCTTGAAAACAAATCCACCACCGTGCTCTAAAAGATCTAACTGAAGCACTAGAGCAAAAATTATCACGCTCAAAAGATATAAGTGAAGCACAATGAGTAGCTAAATAATTATGTAACTATGTGAACACTCTCCCATTTAATAATTTCAGATCTTGATACTTTATTCAAACAGCAAGCAAACTAAAGAAAACTACATTGCAAGGATAGCACAACTTATGTGAAGAAGCAAAAACTTAGGCTCAACCGATACTAACCGATAGTTGTTGAAGAGGAAAGGTGGGATGCCTACCGGGGCATCCCCAAGCTTAGATGCTTGATACTTCTTGAAATATTATCTTGGGGTGCCTTGGGCATCCCCAAGCTTGAACTTTTGTGTCTATTTAATTCCTCTCATATCATGGTTTCTCTTTTTATCAAAAGCTTCATTCACAACAAACTCAACAAGAACTCGTGAGATAGGTTAGTATAAACCAATGCAAAACCTTATCATTTTCTACTGTAACAAATCACTTAAATTATTATTCAACATTGCATACTAAATGCCTCTGTATATTTAATACTCCTATCCTCAAATAGAATCATTAAACAAGCAAACATATGCAAACAATGCAACCATAACAGCAATCTACCAAAATAGTACAGTCTGTAAAGAATGCAAGAGTATCCATACTTCCCTGACTCCAAAAATTATGAACTAAAATTCCCACTGTAATAAATTTATCAGATCTCAAAATGAAAAAAGATTCAATGTTAGACCACTCTCTGACTTTTCTAGGGAATTTTTGCAACAGCGGTAAACTTTCTGTTTTCAAACAGCAACATGTATACTAGCAAAATAAGCATGGTGAAGGCTATCCTTGACTTTTTTATTGAAACTAATGAATAAAAACATTACTCTAACTAACAGAAAGCAAAAATTAACAAAATAAAATGACGCTCCAAGCAAAACACATATCATGTGGTGAATAAAAATATAGCTCCAAGTAAAGTTACCGATGAACGAAGACGAAAGAGGGGATGCCATCCGGGGCATCCCCAAGCTTAGTTGCTTGGTTGTCCTTGAATATTACCTTGGGGTGCCTTGGGCATCCCCAAGATCAGTCTCTTTCCACTCATTATTCCATAGTCCATCGAATCTTTACCCAAAACATGAAAACTTCAACCACACAAAACTCAAAACAAAATTCGTAAGCTCCGTTAGTATAAGAAAATAGAACCACCACTTAGGTACTGTAATGAACTCATTCTAAATTCATATTGGTGTAATATCTACTGTATTATAACTTCTCTATGGTTCATACCCTCTGATACTACTCATAGATTCATCAAAACAAGCAAACAACACATAGAAAACAGAATCTGTCAAAAACAGAATAGTCTGTAGTAATCTGTATCAAACGTATACTTCTGGAACCCCAAAAATTATGAAATAAATTGCTGGACCTGAGAAATTTGTATATTAATCATCTGCAAAAATAATCAACCTAAAAGCACTCTCCAGTAAAAAATGGCAGCTAATCTCGTGAGCGCTAAAGTTTCTGTTTTTCACAGCAAGATGATACAAACTTCACCCAAGTCTTCCCAAAGGTTCTACTTGGCACTTTATTGAAACGAAAGCTATAAAACATGATTAATACAGTAGCATAATCATGTGGACACACAAAAACAGTAAGGATAAATATTGATTTGTCTCCCAACAAGCGCTTTTCTTTAATGACTTTTTAGCTAGGCATGATGATGGCAATGATGCTCACATAAAAGATAAGAATTGAAACATAATGGGAGCATCATGAAGCATATGACTAGCACATTTAAGTCTAACCCACTTCCTATGAATAGGGATTTTGTGAGCAAACAACTTATGGGAACAATAATCAACAAGCATAGGATGGCAGAACAAGCATAACTTCAAGATTTTCAACACATAGGGAGGAAACTTGACATTATTGCAATTCCTACAAGCATATGTTCCTCTCTCATAATAATTTTCAGTAGCATCATGAATGAATTCAACAATATAACCAGCACCTAAAGCATTCTTTTCATGATCTACAAGCATAGAAAATTTACTACTCTCAAGATAATCAAATTTCTTCTCATGAATAGTAGTGGGAGCAAACTCAACAAAATAACTATCATGTGATTGAAAATTAAGATCAAGATGACACGTTTCATGGTTATCATTATTCTTTAAAGCATACGTGTCATCACAATAATCATCATAGATAGGAGGCATGCTTTCATCATAGTAAATTTGATCATCAAAGCTTGGGGGACAAAAAATATCATCTTCATCAAACATAGCTTCCCCAAGCTTGTCGCTTTGCATATCATTAGCATCATGGATATTCAAGGAATTCATACTAACAACATTGCAATCATGCTCATCATTCACATATTTAGTGCCAAACAATTTAGAGATTTATTCTTCTAGCACTTGAGCACAATTATCCTTTCCATCATACTCACGAAAGATATTAAAAAGGTGAAGCGTATGAGACAAACTCAACTCCATTTTTTTTTTCTAATTTTCTTTTATAAACTAGACTAGTGCTAAAACAAGAAACAAAAAGATTCGATTGCAAGATCAAAAGATATACCTTCAAGCACTCACCTCCCCAGCAACGGCGCCAAAAAAGAGCTTGATGTCTACTACACAACCTTCTTCTTGTAGACGTTGTTGGGCCTGCAAGTGCACAGGTTTGTAGGACAGTAGCAAATTTCCCTCAAGTGGATGACCTAAGGTTTATCAATCCGTAGGAGGTGTAGGATGAAGATGGTCTCTCTCAAGCAACCCTGCAACCAAATAACAAAGAGTCTCTTGTGTCCCCAACACACCCAATACAATGGCAAATTGTATAGGTGCACTAGTTCGGCGAAGAGATGAAGATACAAGTGCAAAATAGATAGTAGATATAGGTTTTTGTAATCTGAAATTATAAAAACAGCAAGGTAGCGAGCGATAAAAGTGAGCGTAAACGGTATTGCAATTGTAGGAAACAAGGCCTAGGGTTCATATTTTCACTAGTGCAAGTTCTCTCAACAATAATAACATAGATAGATCATATAACAAGCCCTCAATATGTAACAAAGAGTCACTCCAAAGATAGTAATAGCAGAGAACAAACGTAGAGATTATGGTAGGGTACGAAACCACCTCAAAGTTATTCTTTCGGATCGATCTATAAAAGAATTCGTACTAGAATAACACCTTAAGACACAAATCAACCAAAACCCTAATGTCACCTAGATACTCCATTGTCACCTCAAGTATCCGTGGGCATGATTATACGATATGCATCACACAATCTCGGATTCATCCAACCAACATAAAAATACTTCAAAGAGTGCCCCAAAGCTACTACCGGAGAGTCAAGAACGTGTGCCAACCCCTATGCATAGGTTCCCAATGTCACGAAACCCGCAAGTTGATCACCAAAACATACATCAAGAGGCACATGATATCCCATTGTCACCACAGATAATCACGGCAAGACACAAGACATACATCAAGTGTTCTCATAAAAGACTCAATCCGATAAGATAACTTCAAAGGGGAAACTCAATTCATCACAAGAGAGTAGAGGGGGAGAAACATCATAATATCCAACTACAATAGCAAAGCTCGGGATACATCAAGATCGTGCCATAGAGGGAACACGAGAGAGAACACGAGAGAGAGAGAGAGAGAGAGAGAGAGAGAGAGAGAGATCAAACACATAGCTACTGGTACATACCCTCAGCCTCGAGGGTGAACTACTCCCTCCTCGTCATGGATAGCGCCGGGATGATGAAGATGGCCACCGGTGAAGGATCCCCTCTCCGGCAGGGTGCCGAGAAGGGCTCCCGAGAGGTTTTTGGTGGCTACAGAGGCTTGCGGCGGCGGAACTCCCGATCTATCTTCTGTTCTGGAAGTTTTAGGGTACGTAGGTATATATGGGTGCAAGGGGTACGTCGGTGGACCTCCGGGGTGCTCACGAGGCAGGGGGGCGCGCCCTAGGGGGGCACCCTCGTGGGCAGCCCGGGACTCCCCCGACGTGCACTCCAAGTCTATCAGGTTGCTTTCCTTCCAAAAATAACTTCTCCAGTTGATTTCATTCCGTTTTGACTCCGTCTGATATTCCTTTTCCTCGAAACACTGAAATAGGCATAAAACAGCAAATCTGGGTTGGGCCTCCGGTTAATAGGTTAGTCCCAAAAACAATATAAAAGTGGATAATAAAGCCCAATGTTGCCTAAAACAGTAGATAAAGTACCATGGAGCAATCAAAAATTATAGATACGTTGGAGACGTATCAATAATCTTGTTGGTCATTACCATGCATCTACACGAGTTGCTGCATTTGAGTGAATTGGATGTAAGCTTGAGTGGACAGTAGAGTATTAAATAATTGTGTCTGATCCTCAGTCTTAGTCCAATCATTTACATATAGAATATCATTATTTGCAAAAGAAGGAAGCTCTGGAAATATTTCCTTGAGTGGCTCTTCAGCCATTTGTCATGCCATAAAAGTGTAGCCCGTCCATCTGAAGGAAATATGCCCTAGAGGCAACAATAAAGTTGTTATTTATATTTCCTTATATCATGATAAATATCTATTATTCATGATAGAATTTTATTAACCAGAAACTTAGTACATGTGTGAATACATAGACAAAACAGAATGTCCCTAGTATGCCTCTACCTGAGTAGCTCATTCATCAAAGATGGTTAAGTTTGATGAGCATGGACATGTGTTGTCATTTGATGAACGTGATCACATCATTAGGAGAATGATGTGATGGACAAGACCCATCCGTTAGCTTAGCATAATGATCATTAAGTTTTATTGCTATTGCTTTCTTCATGACTTATACATATTCCTCTGACTATGAGATTATGCAACTCCTGAATACCGGAGGAACACCTTGTGTGCTATCAAAGATCACAACGTAACTAGGTGATTATAAAGATGCTCTACAGGTGTCTCCAGAGGTGTTTTCTGGGTTGGCATAGATCAAGATTAGGATTTGTCACTCCGAGTATCGGAGAGGTATCTCTGGGCCCTCTCGGTAATACACATCATTATAAGCCTTGCAATCAATGTGACTGATGAGTTAGTTATGGGATGATGCATTATGGAACGAGTAAAGAGACTTGTCGGTAATGAGATTGAACTAGGTATGAGGATACCGACGATCGAATCTCGGGCAAGTAAAATACCGATGACAAAGGGAATAACATATGTTGTCATGCGGTTTAACCGATAAAGATCTTCGTAGAATATGTAGGAACCAATATGAGCATCTAGGTTCCACTATTGGTTATTGACCGGAGATGTGTCTCGGTCATGTCTACATAGTTTGTCGAACCCGTAGGGTCCGCACGCTTAACATTCGATGATGATTTGTATTATGAGTTATCTGTTCTGGTGACCAAAGTTTGTTCGGAGTCCCGGATGAGATCACAGACATGACGAGGAGTCTCTAAATGGTCAAGAGGTAAATATTGATATATTGAAAGGTAGTATTCGGACACCGGAAGAGTTTCGGAGTGTATCGGGTACATACCGGAGTAACGGAGGGGTTACCGGAACCCCCCGGGGAAAGATATGGGCCACGTGGGCCATAGGAGGGAGGCTAACCAGCCCACAAGGGGTTGGCATGCCCCCCACAAAGGAGGAGGCCGAATTGGATTAGGGAAGGGGGCTGCGCCCCCCTTTCCTTCTCCTACTCCCTCTCCTTTCCCCCTTTCCCCCTCCGGAAGAAGGGAAAAGGGGGGGGGGGGGGGGTGAATCGGACTGGAGTCCTAGTAGGACTCCCCTCTCCCTAGAGCACCCCTTGTGGCTGGCCTCCTCATCCCCTCCTTTATATACGGGGGCAGGAGGCACCCCATAGCACATCAATTATTCTCTTAGCTGTGTGCGGTGCCCCCCTCCATAGTTTACTCCTCCGGTCATAGTGTCGTAGTGCTTAGGCGAAGCCCTACACGGATCACATCACCATCAACGTCACCATGCCGTCGTGCTGATGGAACTCTCCCTCGACCCTTTGCTGGATCAAGAGTTCGAGGGACGTCATCAAGCTGAACGTGTGCTGAACTCGGAGGTGCCGTACGTTCGGTACTTGGATCGGTTGGATCGTGAAGACGTTCGACTACATCAACCGCGCTAACCTAACGCTTCCGCTTTTGGTCTACAAGGTTATGTGGACACACTCTCCCCTCTCGTTGCTATGCATCTCCTAGATAGATCTTGCATGAGCGTAGGATTTTTTTTTAAATTGCATGCTACGTTCCCCAACACCATTGCCCATGTAAGTGCATCTAGTGCCACCCCTAGTTGGTTTTGGAGTATTGATGACAAACCTGGTTGAGGGACTAATCTGTTTGTGAGAATTACAGGATAACACAGGTAGTAGTCCCATATTGATTCGGTTTACGTACCAGAGATGACCCCTAAAATGTGTGAAGACATTGAAGACAATGGTGGTTTATGAAGATATTCACACTGAAGATTATGACATGAGAAGACATTCATGTGGAGACTATGGAGCGCGAAGACATAGTTGTTTATTAGCTTCCTTTTCTTCTTTGTTGAGTCATAGGAACCACTATACTATTAAGTGGGGTCCAAGTGAACAAAGTCAGAGTGACTGATGTGATGCTCAACCAAATCCTATGTCTTCGAGCGAATACAATGAGAGCAAATATTATCCAGAGCTGGATGAGTCAGCTTTACTTGTAGCCCAAGTCAAGCTGTCGCGTGTGTTTGAAATATGACCGTTGGACACGTGTCAGTTCCCTAGTGACCCAGGGTCATTTCGGACAAATCAGGTCGGGTTGCCTCCTGGCTATAAATAGCACACCCCCTACACCATAAATAGGTGGCTGCTCAGAGTTAGTGCATGGCTTTTGTCATTTGAGAGCAACCCACCTCCGAAGCATTTGAGAGAGAGATCCTTGCGAGGACAAAGCCCAAAACACCCAGAGCCAAAGAGTGTTAGGCATCACCTAAGTCTTTCTGTCCGCATGATTTGATGACTTGTTACACTTGAGGATCGTGAATCCTCCAGCCGGTTAGGCGTCGCATTCTGAGCATCCAAGATCCATTGTGGATTGCCAGTGAACGAAGTCTTTGAAGGTTTGCAAGTCTACCTTGAAGACTTACCAGAGTGATTGGGCGAGGACTAAGTGTTCTTAGATCAAGGGGAATAAGATGAAGACGCGGTCTTTTGAGTTAAATCTCAGCCTCCCTAACCAGACGTACAGTTGTCACAGCAACTGGAACTGGTCTATCAAATCCTTGTCTTCACCAAGCAACTGGTTCTATCCTTCCCTTCCCTTTACTTACAGTTTGTCTTCGTGAAGTCATTGCCTGCTTGCATGATTCTGAGTGTCTTCACTGCTTGAAGAATGTTTACTGTTTGGCTTCATAGTATCTTCCATCCTGAATCCTAATCCATACTACCTAGTTGCTGATAGTCTTCGTGCTTTCACTTCATTGCTTACTTGACTATAGCTTGTCTAGGGTAGTCTACCTTCCGTTGCATATTAATAGGTTCATTTCTACTGGTTGTCTTCAAAGCCCCTGTGTTTTGAAGACTTACATAAAAATCGCCTATTCACCCGCCCCCTCTAGTCGATAACCAACACTTTCAGCCCAGTTTGCAGTTTGCATTTGATTTATAATCCTCAACCAATCCCAAGTGACTTCTCCACCAGCTAGACCCCTCCATCTTAGAGCCAGGAAGTATTGAGAGTAGTATTTCTCCCAGATAAGTTGGACCCATGGAAGGGGTTCCTTGTTAAGAAACTTATGCACATTTTTATCACCAGGGCCATATTGTGCAGACTCACATCCAAAATTCGAAGACCACCTTGCCTCCTTGGTTTACAAAGAAGACCAGGCAATTAGTGTAGGGCCAACAACCAACAGTCCAAGTTTTCTCCACAAGAAGTTCCTGAGAAAATTATTGATCCGGCTAGTGATTGAGGCAGGCAGTGGCAGAATGCTCATGAAGAATATTGGCAATGCATAAAAGACTGATTTGATTAACAATAGTCTGCCATCATAAGAAACCATCGTTGAACATCAAGACGATCTTCTCTAAGTTTTTGGCAAATGGGTGTGAAATCCTCTGCTTTATTCTGCTAGCACTTAGAGGAAGCCCCAAGTATGTAAATGGGAAGGACCCTCTCTTATATCCCCAGGAATTAAGGATCCGAATGAAACTCTTTCCCTGTACATTGATAGGAATCGTAATTGACTTGTGATAATTAATCTTTAGCCAAGTTTGATTAGCAAAATGTTTCAATGGATTGTTCACTTGCTCCACTTGTATTATGCTTGCAGACAGGATTAGGATTGTGTCATCTCCATATTGAATGATAGGGAAATCGGGTTTTGAGCTTGTTTCAATTGGAGCTTGTATGATTCCTGTCCTCATTGTCTTATTCAGAATTGTCTGCAAGAAATCAGCAGCAAGAACAAAGATGAGAGGGGATAGAGGATCTCCTTGTCTCACCCCTCTTTTGCAATGTAACTATTTGCATGTCACTCCATTCAAGAGCACAGAAGAAACCCCTAAATAAAAAATCATCTTGATCCACATAATCCATCTATCTCCAAAACCTCTTGCCTTAAGGATTTCTAGAATTGTGGCATGTTCAATCATGTCAAATGCCTTTTCAAAGTCTAGCTTTAATAACACCATGGCCTTTTTGGATTG